>BRKX01000012.1:5773500-7046500 GCA_026008535.1 Perilla frutescens | reverse complement strand
TTCTTAGTCATTGAATTTAGTTCAATTCATCTTTATCCATTCAATTTTGTTCACGAAGTCCGATAAATTCTCAATCTAAATTGATTCGTTCCGTCAAATGCGCATTATTCACCCATTTGACTTCGTTTCAATTTCAAACAATCTCAAGGCATAGGAAATCCTTATTTAAGTTGTTTAGAATCTAAGTTATTATCTTTATGACCTATTTGAGGATTCTAAGTTAGAATTTCAATTTTGTAGGTCGAGACGATCGGAGAGCATAGTAGCATTTCATGCATAAACTGCACTGCATATTGAGATCATCAAGGTGGGTTTTTCTATAACTCACAACTATATTTTTAAATTCGTCTATGAAAATCATGTTAAATATTTTAATAGCATTGTTTACGCAATGATTGGATGTTATGAGACTTCATGCACAGAGGAATTCCGACTTACAAGCATAGACAATTTACTCTATGACTAAATGTCTAGATAAGTAACCGTAAAGTATTCATGTGATCACATTGGGTCTCTCATCCAATGAAGAAGAGTAAACTATGTTATAAAGTATGTTTATGATTGATTTTAAAGCATGAAAGTATATCTTGGACGAATAATAATGCTCACTAAGTGTTTTCTGGCACTCAATCCAAATATTTCAAATATTTTCAGGTCCTGGAGATCGAGCTGGTTGATGATGAGCTATTGGATTGGGTGTATATGGTTGAACCTTATGTGGTTTTTGTTTAAAACCATTTTTAAACTTATATTTATATATCAAATATTAAATACCTTCGTTGATACTCTGCAAAACCTTTAAGTTTGAAAGTTATTGACCCCAGTGGTCTATTTTGATTGTATGTATAAATATTTTGAATATATATGAAGGTTGACCGTTGAGTTTTTAAATGAGTGGCCTGATTGGCTATGTATATTTTCTTGTTGATAGGTCATAATTTGGTTATGTGTGAGTCAGTGATTTTGAAAGCACTTGTTTAAAGTTGATTTTGAGAACGCCTAAGTGCGTGGTTTAAATAATTTTAAGTAGAGGTGCTGCCCGTTTACAAATTATTTATAAAGTTAAATCTTATTTTTGAAAATTATTTATCACGTAAGCATGTATGCATGTCTTTTGGTGACGTTTCGGTCCTAGTGGGACTGGGGCGTTACAATGATTGAGATTTATTGTTCGGATAAAATAGTCAATTCCAAAAATATTACAAACTAATTAAACGACATTTCATAAAATTAAAAAAAAACCACACTCATTAAATGATATTTCTTAAAATTACATGATTTTTTTAATTATTATTTGGATATATAGAAAACTAGAGAAAAAAATAGATAATTTTAAAATGTGTTGAAATATAGCAAAATTGATGTCTATTTGTAGAGAATTAAAAAAATATGAATTTTAATATATTTTTTATTTATTTTTATTATATTTTATATAAAAAATATATCAATTTTATATATATATCACTACAAAATTAATTGACCAATAGGATGGAGACAAGTGTCTCCATCCTATTGGCCAAAGCAAAGGGTTGGCAGGAGACCGAAGTGGTTGGATGGGGGGCTGGTCGACCGAGATTCATCCATTTTTCAGAAATTTTTTTTTTTTCAGATGTGGCACTCGGCCACTGACAAAGTGGTCGCCGATAAGGAGAGTCTTAGCCTCTCCCGTAAGCCACGTGTTCATAAAAGTTACTAAAAATTGATGGAATTTCATTTCTGTCAAAAAATTACAAATGTTGCGATTTAATATGTAGTTTTTATAAGGCTGTATTAGTTCTATTAAAACCTTGAAAGTTGGGATATAATTTTGTGTTTAGTTTTACTAAAATAAAAATAGAAATGCAAAATCTTACATCGATTGTGCAAAGTGTGAGTAAAATTTATAACCGGTCTCGTATTTGATATAATTCGCGTGTGTTTCTATTAAAAAATAAAATAAAATTTAAACTTGCTAGTTTTTAGTCTGGAAATCTGTAATGCTGCATAACAAAATAGTAGACCCCACAAAGTCAAAATATTAAATCCCTTTTAATTACGTGGTTTTGGCCCAAATATTTACATACGACCACGTTGAGGAAGATGGTGATCATTACACTAATTATTGACTAAACTTGTTCGTTAATTGTGGGCTGTTTCGCACTTCACGCTAATTCCTTTCTCACAATTCTCTCTCTCTCTCTCTCTCTCTCTCTCTCTCTCTCTCTCCAACACAAGTGACAAGACCCTATATATATATTGATATATTCCATTTTCACAGTGTATGTTTGCCCGATTTAGTGAAGTTTTGCACTTTTTTGACCTTACAAAATTAGGCTTTCATCTTATTGACTTTCAACAATCCATGCAAACTGAGAGAAAGAGGATATCAAAACTAAGTTTTATTCAAATCCGTATTATTTAATGAAGTCAAATAGGGAAATATGTTCTCTAAATTTAAGGTATATTTCCATAATTTCTATGGCTGGTTAAATGCTCCTTTTGTGGAGCTACACATCCAAAACTGTCACTTGATTGTAACTATATATTTCTTTAGTATGAAAAAAAGCAGCAGCAGTAACATCGCCACCTCTTGAAAATCAGATCGGTTAATCAACAGTAATGCTGAAGGAGATTAATTTTAAGTCTTATATTTATATTATTATATATACAAATTATGGAAGCAGGTCCATAGAAATTAATCTCTAATAAACTCTCGTACGTACAGTCGATTTGACCTAATCTCAACTTGCCTAACTCCAAATTTCTCTCCCTTACAATTCGCCTCCAAATTAATGATACATAATTGATTATTGTAAACTAAATTAATTACTTACTTCATTGTTAACCATACTTTGCACTACTAACTAAATTAAATTATATATGTTGCAAAAGTGGGGCACTTGCACCAACTTTACATTTACGAGGGACTTGCAGCAAGGCCCGAATATATATATATATATATCTATGTATGTATGTATGTATGTATGTATATTCTATTTTAACAAAATAGTATGCATGGAAAAAAAAAAATCAATTGTGAGGCATGCATGCTGCTAATGCTGTTATAATAATATATGATCATGTGTTGAAAATGAATATGCAATATATATATTGGTAACCCAAGCATAATTAAGACCTTTTGATCAGTAACTAACATTTTTCATAGTTGAAATATACCTGAAGAGAAGTAGTCAACTGAACGATCTTCGTTGTCGAGTTTTTTAGTCTTATTTCAAAATTACCAGAAAACAATAGAAAAATAATTAATTAATTTCAGGTCACAAATGAAGCCCTTTTTTCTTGATCAGTTAGATTATTTTCCATTTCTGCTGCATGTGATGTGTTTATATAAATACTGGTATCTATGCTGGTCATGATCATAAATAAATCCTGCAGTAAGTTTCTCTACTTCAAACACTTATTATTTGTTACATTTTTGATCAAGAACTCGAAGAAGAAAATTAAGTGATCGACCATCGATGAGGCCAACAACTTATTATTTTGTTACATTTTTCATCATTTTGTTGTGCTGTTGTTGTTCATCCTGTTTTGGCAGAAAACATTCTCATCATAAAACTCGCCGCCATGCAAAGAAACATGCAGTTCCACCTCAAAAACAGCTTCTCAATGTCGAACATTTTGGAGCCAAAGCTGATGGAAAATCAGATAATTCCCAGGTATATATATATATATATATATATTTTCTTGAATTGGTGTAATTTTGCATGAATTATCTTCCTGCATATTTAAGTTGGATAGATTTTAGTTGATGAGGTAGTTTACCGTAAAAAAGATTTAAAATTTTCTATATATGATATGGAATGTTGATTGCTAGCTTTTTGCAGGCATTCAAGAAAGCTTGGGACAAAGCTTGCAGTAATTCTTCGGCATCAGCAAACATTTTGGTGCCTCAAGGCAAAACTTACTATGTTAAGCACATTAATTTTACAGGTCCCTGTAAATCTGCTATATCTTTGGAGGTATGTTAGTGTATATATACATTTTAGAGAAGCTGGGATATTGATCATATACGTTTTGTTAATATATTAAATAGTAATTTATGAAAACATATATAAATAAATTAAATAATAATGTTGTGAATTTTGTAGATTCAAGGAACAATCAAGTCTTTTCCTCAGATGTATGATATCCCTAGAAGACTTTGGATATTGTTCGAAGATGTAAGAAACATGAATGTTTTTGGTGGTGGAACTATTGATGGTAATGGCCAAATATGGTGGGAAAATTCTTGCAAAATCAAGAAAACTAAGGTAACATTTGTTTGGCTATATATACATGTCAATTTTTATATATTTAAGAAATGAGAAGCATGCACCATTTTTTCTAAAAGTAAAATTAAATATTGACAATTGTGTTGTTTGTGTCTTTTGAAGCCTTGCCAAAGCCAAAGTGCCCCAACAGTAAGTTACTTAATTATCTATCTTTTTCTTACTCATAAAATCTTTACTAAATCAGAAATTTTGATCTATCTGTGTTTCTATTACAGGCTCTAACCTTTAAAAACTGCACAAATCTAACATTAAGCAACTTGAAGCTGCTCAATGCACAACAGATGCATGTGAATTTCCAGGACTGCAACAGCGTCGTAGCTTCGAAACTTTTAGTAGTAGCACCAGAAGAAAGCCCCAACACAGATGGAATTCATGTCACAAGAACTTCCAACATTAATATTCTTGAATCTGAGATCAGAACAGGTTTGCTAATTCAGTTAGATATATTATGGTTGTAATTACTTTTTATTTCTTAAATTATATATATATATAATTAGTGGTTATTTATTTTGGTTTGGATCAGGTGATGACTGTATTTCCATAGTAAATGGATCAAGAAATGTTGAAGTGAGAAACATAGTTTGTGGACCAGGCCATGGCATCAGGTCAGTACTTAGCTAGCAATTCATTTATACTTTATTTAAAATAAATTATGTATAAACTACCATTAAGTTTGAACTATTTATTCTAAAATTGCAGCATTGGAAGCTTAGGTGAAGATAACACAGAAAATTATGTTTCAAATATTTTGGTGAAAGGAGCAATATTGACAGGAACAACCAATGGAGTTAGAATAAAGACTTGGCAGGTAATTCCCTTAATTTTGTTTTTGCTATTAATTTAATTAAGGTCAGGTTTATTAATTTTTAACTTGGTCCTCCGCGTGTATATTATATATAGTTAAAAACAAATATTTGTGAATATATATATCATGGAGTGATTTAAATGAGTTATTTGTAAATTATTTATCCTAAGCTAGTTGATTATGTGCAGGGAGGCAGCGGAATTGCAAGGAATATAGTGTTTGAAGATATTTTGATGAGGAATGTTCACAATCCCATACTCATTAATCAGTACTACTGTGATAAAAATAAAAAATGCGATAAGGAGGTACGTTTTATTATATATTTATTGGAACTTAATCCAACATTTAAATCAATTGTGATTAAGTATTATGAAAATAATTATGCAGAAATCGGCGGTGCAAGTGGAGAATGTAATATACAGGAACATAAAAGGCACAAGTGCTTCAAAGGTGGCTATAAATTTGAATTGCAGTGAGTCAGTTCCATGCAAAAATCTTCAACTGCAAAATGTGATGTTAACTGCCCATCAAAAGGGTGAAAAACTTAAAGCTTCTTGCTCCCATCTTGCGTTGCAAACTACCAACCTCAATTCTTTTCCAAGTTGCTCCTAAACAAGATCCTCTATCAAATCTCGTGTTTCGTTTCATCATACTGCATATTTAGGAAGTCACTTATATATCAAAAGATCCACCAACCCCAAACCTTACAAGTATTGTATTGGTGCTAGATACTATCAAAAACATTTTATTCTTACAGTTATTTGTTCATATTAGTATAGTTTAGAGGGGTCGAAGACGGAAACAAGTAAGAGAAGCTGTTGATATCTGCTTTCTACTTGCAAAAATTTAGCCTTTGTTGGAATACACGATTAATTATTGACACTTATTTTCTGTAATTGAGAAATTGGCGATTGTTTTAACCATCAATAGATTTCTTGATTTATTATTTGATGTTTTACATGTTGCAATTATATTCAATTAATCGCCAATTCCCAATCAAGAGCGTCTATGAAATCTTGATTTACAGAACACTATACTGGATCCATATTCGTTAATCGACTAGCAACTCTTATTTCAATATTGTAGGGATTTGATATATACATCAAATTTAATCCCGATCAAATACAGTCACTAAAAAGAAAGAAAGAAAGATGAACAGGCGAAAAAATAAGCAAAGCATGGAGCTCCTCTAAGTATGCACATTTGACTTAATATTCTGAAAATATTAGATGAGACTTACGGCCATTTCTTCGCTGCTTGGTGCACATGGGCTGTGAAATGCACCCTCCAAATCTGCAGCAGAAACTTCAACATCTAACAAAAGGCCGTTTGTAGACAAAAGATCCGTTATTTCATTACCATTTGTGCTAACAGCATCAATTTCTTTAGTGTCATCACATTCTGCTGCTCCACCCAAGAGAGCATCGAGGGGAGACTTGGTACTCATGTGCACATCAGAAGTGAATGCCACTTCTAAAATAGGAAACTCAAAGTCCAGAAAGGCAGACACATGTTCTGCATCATCTTCGAAGCTTCCTACTGCAACACTTTGTTCCACAACTAAAGAGTCAGTCTCAGCTTCATGTTCTAAGACCTCTTCCGAAGCAGCATCCTGATCATTCGGCCCACAAGTAGTTAATTTTCCTAGGTTAGTTTCCTCTAAAATCTGGTGCATGCTGGTATCCCTCGAGTCCTTGGCTGAAATAGGCGCAGAACCGTTACTAATTTCAGTAGGACCACCACAAGTATCCCCTTCAAAATAAGTCTCTATCATGTTCACTTTAGAGCCTCCATTTAAGTGTTCATCATGTAGGCATGTTCTACTAACCATTGAAGAATCAGCAGGGGAATCGACATTAGATGCTGAACCAAACTCACTGGTGCTTTCATTTCTACCAAAATCACACGAGTCAGTAGATTTAAACACACTGTTGCTTTCAGTGATAGGGTGGATCTCATTACCATGGTCCTTTTTTTCACTTTCAGTTATAGAAGCCAAATCCAAAGAAGACTGTGAATAATTCAATTGCTCCTCACAGCCAGTTTCTTCTGCAGTAAAATCAGGAGCCTTGACTGTAAGTACTTGAGCATAATGCGATGACTCTCTATTGCCATTCTCAGCTGCAGGGGATTCTCTAGTTTTAATTTGACAGGATTCATCATGCCGCTTATATTCAGTTTCTTCATTTACATCACCAGGAAGACCTAAAGGTGTTTGAATATATTCGGAAGGATTAACTGCAGTAAACAAAAAACCATTAAGTGCTGCTGCCAAAGCATCATCAACCGACAAAGATTTCTTTGGTTTCACAAGAGGAGAATCCTTTAGTGGTGTCAAATCATCATCATCATCTTCGTCACCTTCACCATATGAAAATTCAGGTGCGCTGATAATAAGGCCTGGATGAAAATTTGCCTCGTGGGATAAGTTGGGCATGTTGTTACATGAAAATTCCTTGTTTTCAAGTTCATCATTGTAGAAAGAGCTTGAGTTTGATTCACTGCATGAAAATGCAGGGGCAGAGATTCTAGTGCAATGTGGCATACCAACATCATGAGAACTCTTGGCAAGTTTTTCAAGTTGATTCTCAACCTGTTGAAGCCTTGCCTCTATCCTCTCTATCGGCTTCAGCATTTTCTCTTCGAACCTCAAGCAAATATCTTCCACTCTACTCAGCCGAGAGACGAGCTGTTCCATAACTGTTTCAAGATGGCTTGGCTTAAACTCATTTGCAATCTTGGTCTCAACATGCTTCTTTGCAGAGGTATGTTGCTGAGGTTCAGCTGACTCAGATGTATCCTTACCAAGTTCCTCTGGCTTCACAAGTTGCTGATGAGAATCAATTTTGTCAATTATTGTTGCCGATGTTTCCATTTTACCCTTCTGAAGCACTTCTTCAGAAGCATATTTGTCTTGAGCTCGATTTACACCTGATTTTGATATTTGCAGAAGGCTTGGCATGAACATGGCCATAAGAGAACTTTGTGCTGAGCTTCCTGCAGCAGTTTCTTTTCCAGAATCAATTTCCACAGGGTCCACAAACACATATAATTCATCAACATATACATGCCCTTTTTCTTGAAGTGATAATAATCGAATTGTAAGCGACAAACAAGGATCTGAATCACTAATTTGCGCTGTAGCCTCATAAATGTCCTGCAGAAAAGTTTAAATGATACACTAATTAAGTAAGTGCCTTTATAAAAATGGACATTTCATCAACCACATACACATTCATAATAGAAAATGTGGATTCACCATACTAACTGGAGAGGTTTGAATTCTGAAGGCAAATAATGAAATTAACAAAAATGTAAAACCTTAAAACATTTAGATTGTGTTGCTTGCAAAATAGAAAACTACTAGATGCCAAACATTGAGTAATGAAAAGCTTAACAAAATAATGAATAAATCATACAAAACAAGTACATATTTGATTAAACAAAATGATTATTGTCCAGACATGGTCAATTGGAAATGGACATTAGTTTGGTGGAGAAATTAATTGTACCATTTTTTAGTGTAAAAACTGCATCATTTTGGTGCAAATAGTTGGAGATTTCCCTTTTACCTGTATATTGTTCAATCCATTGCTACCAATCTTATCTATAGCAGGAGTGATCCCAGCCCCAGATACTTTTATGTTAACCCAATCATCCTCACCAGTGGCAGTACTTCCCCCACTTGAAGCCGTTTCTGCAGTTGCATACCCCGATAAACACTCCCCATGCTCCTCTGCAACATCTTCAACACAACTAGTTTGGAGAATTTTGCCATCCCGTTCAGCAACACCACACCGAACAGTACAGAGGTACTCATTGATACCATGAGGAGATTTTTCATAATAGATCTCATATGCACGAGCAGTGCTCCGAACATAGATTTGGCCAACTTCATACTTTTGCTTAAAACATACTGCAAAAATTATGTTGTAACTCATCATAATATGTTGCTATAACCTTAAGGAGCTGATAAGCACCCAAAATTAAATGAACTATATAAGATCTATCATCTATGTAGTTGAGACTACTAAATTGCTAGGATCAACCCTAAAGTACTGTTCCACACCAGTTTGTTTTAACTTTTAAGCATTAATTTATGTTTTAATTAAATAGAATCATCTTCAGCAAACATGTCTTTCTGTTTAAGTCCAAATTAATATTCTGGTTAATTTGTTTTCCCAACGTTACCTCTTCCCAAACAGCATTCTCCAACTCCTTATTTTAATTTTTCATACGTTAAGATGAAATCCGACACATGTAGAAAAAATAGCCTTGTACTAAGTCACCTCTAATAGTCGCCTAAATGAAAAACAATAGCAGTTAGTTAAAAATCGGATCCAACTTCTTTTTCTTGAGAAAATAATGACTAAAGAGCTAGTACATTGCACAGAAAGGAAAAACCAATACCATCACAGCAACCAACCAATCAATCAAAGGGCAATTCCAGCAACTGATTTTGAAAAACTAAATTGTAGTGGAAGATGTACATCAAAAGGGGACTATCGAATGCCTAATTCACGATCCATCAGGGCAGAAATATACTATTGAGCTTGATAAAAACATCGCACAATCTTCATTTCCAGACATTCAACTTCAAAATTTCAAAGCAATTTAAACCAACAATCACCTTAAACCCAATAAATCAACAATCAAAGGCGATTCCCCATAAAAGCCCTAAATGCACTGTAAATGAAAACAATGCGGCAAGGAAGAACAGCGATCACAGATATGGAAATTCGAAATAAATAAATAAACAAAAAGGACGGAAACAATCGGAAAATTACTCTTAATTTCACAGGGGCCAGAATCGGGGCCACGAGGCTTCAGAATGAGTGGAGAATTGTTGGCCGTGTAATCCGGGTCAGGTTCATTGATCGGGTCGTCGGAGGACTTGACGGCAACGGAAGATTCGAGAGAGCCGTGAGCGATGATCCAATTGGTTTGATAGCTCCATGGAGTCACAGTAGATTTAGTATTGCAATCAAGTGATTCCATTTCTCTATGTAGCATCTTGAGAGTTAGGGTTTACAGTGTAGAAGTAGCTTCTTATAAAACGGGGGGGAAGAGAGAGAGAGAGAGAGAGAGAGAGAGAGAGAGAGAGAGCTTCGTCTCAGGCGGTTCGGTACGTCCAAATTGAGTTCCGTTGCGTAGTTCCCACGACCAGGTAAATATGGATGCCAATTATCAAAAATAAATCAATTCTACAATAAAACGAACGAAAAAGCCTCAAAGCAAAAAGTAAATAAATAAAAATCCAAACATTTACTTTTTTTTAAACAATAGTCCATCTTCAATTTAGCCATAATTTGTCGGGTGTGTGAGTAAAAAAAAAAAATTAGCCATAATTTTTCCAATTCAGTAAAAATTTTATTCAAATTATTATTTAAGTCAAAATTAGATCTCAACAAGAAAAAAAATAAAAGTACAATAAATAGGGGTGAAAATTTGGTACATGAAACAAAATATAGAAAACAAAATTAACCTATTTTTTGATCAAATAATAATGTCACAATTTAACCTAACTGGTAAAAATATGGCTAAATTGATCATTTTGAAAGAAATGACTAAAAACCAAAAGAAATTATATAAATGTTAAAGGTGTTCTGGCGATTAAGAAAAAGAAAAATGAGATGCCATTCTCCAATTTTCAATGAATGAATGAACCTTGAAGTTTAATAAAAAAAATTAGAGTGACTTATTTATGGTTGTAGTTGAATTGAGCTAGCTTGTCAGTAATTCGGGATTGATTTAAATTTTTTTTTAATTAATTGAATTAAGTCTGAGTTCAACAATAACAAGCCTGATAATTTCATTTATTTTTATAGAAGTTCAAAACGAAAGTAATTATTGTGTTATCTTTTCTTTCTTAAATGAAAAAGGAATGGGTGTTTTTTATTACAACACAAAAACACTCAGGGTTTATTCTCATATCTAACATCAAAATTGTTTGAGTCTACTTTCCATAACTTGTACTGCCATCCATCATTGAATATGAAGGTCAATTCACCAATAACAAAAGCCATTTATTACATTATATATATATATAACATATCAAAATAACAAATCCGTTGTAGTCTAGTTGGTTAGGATACTCGGCTCTCACCCGAGAGACCCGGGTTCAAGTCCCGGCAACGGAAATTGTTTTACATTTTTAAAATTAAATAAGGTCTTTATCATGATATTATTTTTTGGGAATATGAAATTACGAATTTTTAATGACTGCCACATCCCCTTATTATAAAATACTCTATAAACTTCTTTGACGTAACGTTCAAACCCAATACCAAAACACTAAATTAGCTCCCCTACCAAATTTATTAGTTTCTTTCGAAAAAAAAAAAAAAACTTCAATTTCAGTTTCTTCTTAGTTTCCCTAAAAAAATTATTCTTAGCTGTGATTTAGTTTAATTTTTATACTCATCAATATTATGATGTATTCTACCCAATTAAAATTTATAATTATTTATTAATATTTAATTTTCAATTTTTAGTTAATATAACTGATTATTTGGATTGATAATTCATAATTATTTATTTTTTTAATTTATTAATAATTGTAACATTAAATTTAAAACTAATTTAAAAAAAAAGAAAAATATAATTTGATAGGGCAACAACAGAGAATGTAACACGTTTGAAAACAGAGGATTAGATCCGCTATCCTTCACTATAAATTATGTTAAAAAATTCGAACTGAGGTAATAAATAATAATCAATCTAAAGTAAAACCCATTTTAATACTTCAATTAATTTGCAAGAGAATCTTGTGGTGGATAACTAATTTAACAACCCTTGAAAAAATTCTCTCTCTCTCTCTCACTTCCCTCACCACCTCACAAAATCCATCATCAATGGCTAGTCTAAGCTTCAACTCCACAAGAATCAAAAGCCCCATTACCAACTTCACCACCCCTACCAAGATCCCGCTCTCCAAAAAGCAAAATTATGCACCCCACATCAAAAATCGCAGGAAAATTTTCAACTTTCCAACTTGTTTTTCAGTCTCTGGAAGCTCAGTTTCTTCCACGCCAATACAGCCTGAGACTGGAAGCTCCATTAATGGCGGAATCGACGAAGAAGTAGATGATGACCCGACATCGGAACTTAGTTATCTCGACCCGGAAACGGACCCGGATAGCATTACAGAGTGGGAGGTGGATTTCTGCTCTAGGCCAATTCTTGATATTAGGGGGAAAAAAACTTGGGAGCTTGTTGTTTGTGATGTTTCGCTTTCACTGCAGTATACCAAGTATTTTCCTAATAATGTTATTAATAGTGTGACTCTCAAGAATGCTATAATCTCCATCTGCGATGAATTGGGCTTGCCTTTGCCAGAGAAAATTCGGTTTTTTAGGTGAGTTTCTGTTGTTTTTTTGGTAATAAGTTGTGTTTATTTTTTATTCTATTCAAGAATATGACAACTTCTTTATTGTGTTTATTTATTTCTCAGTATATATGATATGTGGGGAGTTGAGTTTGTATGTTTTTCAATGGTGGCTTTGCAGGTCACAGATGCAGACAATTATTACAAGAGCTTGCAATGAGCTTGGTGTAAAACCTATTCCGAGTAAACGGGTGAGTAACACGATTTTGTGTGTGTGTGTTTTTCCTGAAGTCATCTGCATTGTTAGAAGTCATGGCTAGGATTCAAAAGTATGTTTTAGTTTGAGCAAGAAACTTCAGAAATTAAGAATAGAGCTTTTTTAAGAGCATTATATTTATAGTGGTGCAAACAAGTTTTAAGTACTCCTAGAAAAGCTGGAGTTGAAAGAGTGACCTTTTTAAGTTTTACTCTTTGGGATGAACTCCTCATGCTCTTCATTTTGTCGTGATTTTATCGGGTTTTCTGTTTAGAGTTAAAACTGTCGTTGTGCATCTTGGAGTTGGTGGATATGATATCAGTTGAATTGCACGTATCATCAGCGAAGATCAACTTTTGTATAGCACATATATTTACTGCAAATAACAATATGCTTGTATTCTTATGCATTGTGTAAAGAACCAAATGATCATGATGACCACAATCTGTTAGCAGTCGAGCCACATTGCAATGAAGTGTATGATACTCTCCCCGTTTGTTTTTTTTTTCTTTCAAATTCAGTGCATACTAGTACTCTCGATCCAATTTGTCAACTCCTTACAAATTTGATGATGTTGCACTCTGACATTCGTACATGAATGCTTGAAAATCTAACTGTTGCCCTTTTTGTTTCAGTGTTTATCTCTGGTTCTGTGGCTTGAAGAACGTTATGAAACTGTATACACTAGACATCCTGGTTTTCAGAAGGGATCGAAGCCACTTCTTGCACTTGATAATCCTTTCCCTATGGAACTTCCAGAAAATTTGTATGGAGAAAAATGGGCATTTGTTCAATTGCCTTTTTCAGGTACTTATTCATTGTTGAGTTCTCTTATTCTCCCTGAAAGTTCTTTGTCACTAAATCCAAGGTTGCATGCGGCATGCCTGTAAATACTACCCTACTAAGTCTTGACTAGCCCTCAATTTGCTATTTATTTTGAGAACTTCTTGCAACTGATTATTTATCACCATGTAGAAAGGTGCAATTGAATGTTGGGACAGTCTAAGTTGATTCAACGTGCTGTGCTCAAACTATTACAAAAAATGCTGACTTTGATTGCTCTTCTCTGCTCAGCTGTCCGAGAAGAGGTGTCATCCTTGGAGACAAGATTTGCTTTTGGTGCAAGCTTAGATTTGGATCTTCTGGGGATTGAAGTAGGCGAGGAGACGTTGATTCCTGGACTTGCAGTTGCATCTTCTCGAGCTAAACCATTAGCAGGTTTGTATTCTGTACTAAAGTTCTTGTATGCAATAATTCCCCTTGCATGCAATTTATTTAGTGAATTGATCATTGATAAAATGTGTCGACTTCTTTTGAACAATGGATGGAATTGAACAATGTTAGAGACTATCACTAGTCAAGGCATGGCTCGTAATATATTTTTCTGGATATATTACATTTGCAATTATTTATTTTCACTATACTAAATTACTTACAAAATTCAGTTTGGAATACTGTTTTGTTCAACTTTATTCAAAAGGTTATTAAAATGTATGATGAGTAGTAACTTTCATTACATGTATTTCTCAGTAGAAAAGATTTTCCAGAACAACATTTTTAGCCCAATGTGCACAACTTTCACATAGCTTCTTCATATTGATCTTGCAATTGCATTGTTGCAGCATGGATGAATGGCCTAGAAGTCTGTTCAGTTGAAGCTGACACGAGTCGAGGTAGTGTGATCTTGTCCGTTGGAATCTCAACACGCTACGTTTATGCCACATACAACAAGACACCAGTTACTACAAGTGAAGCTGAAGCTTGGGAAGCAGCCAAAAAGGCCTGTGGAGGCCTACACTTTCTGGCTGTTCAAGATGACTTGGATTCCGATGACTGCATTGGGTTTTGGCTGTTGTTAGACTTGCCACCTCCCCCTGTATGATCAGCCATTTAAATCTTGTTTATATAGTGAGATGCGGTTTCAGGCATGGGAAAAACAAATATTTGATTATCATTGCATTCAATATTCTTCTTTATTTTGATGTGCTTCTCAACTGTAAAATGACATTTTTCTATCTTAATTACAAAAATCAGTGCACATCACATGTATAACAATAACAACAATAAACCAGAGCTACACATTCCTGTAATAAAACACAGTGGAACACAACTATAATTATATTAACCTTCTAATTTCAGAAAAACTTTCTCAATTGAATAAGGATTTGAATTAGATAGAGCATGAGATACAAAGGCTTACAATTATCTCTAGGACGGGAGCAAAAACTATAGATACAAGAACAATTTCTAAGCATTTACAAGAAAAAAATAAAATTACAACTTACAGAAGTAACTAATGGACTTCCACAAGGCCTATAACATGAATTCAACTGAATTTTATAATGACAATACATTCACAATGGAAGAACAGATCCAAGAACTTCTAATAGAATTGGGTTGAGTGAGGATCGATAACTGAGGCGAAAGAGAACAGTTTCACCGAACAAAACAGCAACCCCATTTCCCTGCAGCTTTCAGGGACACATCACGTGCAGCAGTTGCCTTATCGAAGCCACAAGACAAGAAAATGGACAATCTTCCATGTTAAGGTTAATATTTCACCATTTTTCAAGAATGCCACGTCTACTAAACACAAAAAAGAAGATTTAAATCAATGTTTTTGCTTCTGAGAAATGAAACGAATCCCTTGCTTCCCAAGTTCAAAACTCTTGGCCTTTCCATCATCAAGAGCAATGGAAACAATTGATGTTCCCTCAAAAACTTCTACTACCGTACCCCTATGCCTGCAAAATAAGTAAAAGAGAAATTCAGAATTTAGAAACCTACTATATATTTACAACAGAATGAAGTATTTGATAAAGGAAGACACACCAAAACGTCAAGATTTATGGCCGTGTGGAAGGACTACAATTAGTGATGTTGCTCATAGATGTAGAATTAAAGATTTTATATTTGTTCTTATGTAGATGAAACTCACCAGGAGTTGCTGGACGGCTGATGAACTTCTACTCTTTTCCCCGCAGCATCTTTTCCTAATTTCTGCAGTATCCAATTGGCATCTGTAAAGTCCTTCATGGTGCTATCTTCACGCCTTTGGGAGGGTTCTTCATCTCCCGGTGCTGGTCTCCTCCGTTTCGACCTCTGACCTCTTGTATAAGTTATCTCATCCTTCCCAGCAGGAGGTAATGAATCCTGATTTCCAATATTTGAATTACTGGATACATTTTGGTTCCCATTATTAGAATTCTTGGGGATTTTGAACTTCAAAAAAGGTTTCCGCTCCTTTGTCGAAGCCTGTGAAATGGAAGGCACCCTACTACTGTCATCAATCAGTTCACCAGAAACGGACACATCCTCACCATGTGCCATTGAAAAGTGTTTGCTCCTCCTGCTGGTCGGGACTTCAGATCCACTCCTCGCAGATGCACTGTCTTCAGCACTTCTTTTACCCAGTACAGAGTATGTATTCTTAGGAGAAACTGATTCATAGCCTTCACTGAATCCTCCTCCAGAATGTTTTGAGCTAATGTTGAATTCTGAATTAGAAGCATTCTTGAACTTTATCAAGGGGCCTTCTTTTCCTTGCAACTTGGAACCTTTCACTTGATCAGCATGGTCTCTTTTGTGCCCTGCAACAAACGAGACAAATGCTTTTTACTACGCAAACAAGCACTGCAGAAAATAGGATTTCTCCTACTTGAGTGCATTACCTCTTTGCTCCCCAAATTTAGCTGCAGCATCAGGCTTGTCAGTGTACTCTGGATGTTTCATTTGATCTGCATCTTCATTTCCTACGGTGTACATGCAGGCAATATTATTATACTACATCATGAAGTTCAACAATAAAACACATCAAATGATCTTGATTTTCATCATGAGCAAAATCAACTTTTCAGGATTTAAAATTCTCAGAATTTTTACCAAAAATAGTGAACCCCATTTGTGTTTTTAAGGATAGAGCAGGAGGCTTACTTTTAAATGGAATCCAATCCATTGTTACAAATCACTAAATCTATATAAGCAACAGCATGCAAAAAAATAATCATTTTGTGTTTCCTAAGGAAATTCCACCTTACAAAAGACCAAAAACATCCTACGAACAACTTATAATGGCCTCCAAGGAACTGTTCATCTAACTTTACTGGATATACCTTAACACAAAAATGCCAGTGGAAACAAAGCAACACAAAGCTTACCTTTCGATGAAATTTTGTCTTGCCCCCTCTTAAAGCTTAAGGCTTTAGATCTAGGAGGACTAGTATTTTTACTTCGGCCTCCCAAATGTATAACAAGCTTTGGCCCATGTGCAGTCCTGGGCACACCACTATTACTTCCAATGTCCTCCCTGTTAGTCAAGCCATGAGATTTATTACTCTTTATTTTGATAGTTCTAGATGCCTTAGTTATATTGGTTGCTGAAACCTCATCAATATATTTGTGTTTAGAGGCTGTTGCTTCATTTTCCGCACTTGCATCTTCCATCAAGCTTCCAGCAATAGGAGAGAAAGTAGTAGTGGGTTCATTAGAAAACTGCATGTCGTCATTCTTATCAGTATTCTGTCCGGATGGACCATCAACATACCCATCTAAACTCTGGTATGTATCAGCTCCACTAATCAAAGATGTTCCATTCCCCTTTTTCTTTCCATGCTTCTTATTTGACGATTTTTTCCCATACTCTTTGCTCTTTCTTGGTGATTTATTACCTAACCCTTTAAGAGAAAACTTCAAGGAACGGCCGTATTCATTCTTTACTGATAGAGGTCCACTCTCTTCATCGTCAGAAAAAGGTGAAATGTCAAATATTTCTTCTTGAGTTGGCAAACCAGCAGCTGCCCTCAAACTTGCAATCAAATCCTTATCAGCCTCATCTCTTCGCTTCCAGAGCTCCTGAACAGCCTCCTCAAGATTTGTGACCTGGCAAGAATAGAACACGTTGAAGCCAAATAATAAAGTAGTAAAAGAAAGAGCATCATTCGCATTGTACATATCTCTAACATCCATCAGGAACCACCTGGGGGCATTCTCCACGGCATGTGGTGCAAACATATTGGAGATTTCCATCAACTTGAAATTGCATGTATTTGGCATCACTGAAAAATTGTGTCAATGTTAGTAACAATAACGTCAGGATCCAGTCGAAACAGGTGTCCAGGAAGATAAGAAGTGGTAAAGT
This sequence comes from Perilla frutescens, assembly GCA_026008535.1. Taxonomy (NCBI): domain Eukaryota; kingdom Viridiplantae; phylum Streptophyta; class Magnoliopsida; order Lamiales; family Lamiaceae; genus Perilla; species Perilla frutescens. The sequence goes on along the minus strand of BRKX01000012.1, from coordinate 7,028,704 downwards.
GTGGCGCGCATTACCAAAATTAGTGAAGATGCACGCAAAAATAAAGCATCTCAATGAACTAACATGTTTAATGTGATACAGGATGTAACATTGAATTGTAGCAACTATAAGTAATTCTTGGTTTTACATAGTAGCTAAGGTCAACCACAAAGTCGTGGGGGGAAAATAGATTTGTTGTTAATAGTTTAAGCCTACAATTTCAGCAATGCATGCAAGGCTGGTAGCGTGCTTGAGACTTACATGCAATGCCAAATAGAGAAAAGAGATGCAGGAAAAACTAGTGTAATTTAATTAGTACATAAGGATTAGTGCACGGTAAAGATCATAATGATATTAAATGTGCACGGGCATGTCATGTCAACAGAGATATTCTGTTAGAGACAAAATGATCGACTGTTTAAAGTTTTTTTAAAAAAAGTCATCCAGAACATTAGAAAAAACATATTTTATGTCTAGCAATTGGTTACATAATAAGGTAGGGGGAAAGCACAGGAAGACATCAAACTGAACAAAACTTCCCTTATATGGAGCTTAAACCTTGATTGAATCTATCATCATAGCTTCACAAATTACTAAATTTCGAAACTAAGGAACAAAAATTTGATAGCAGGGCATCTTTGCCCTGGAGAGTTTATACACGTGGAGCACGCGCAGTCGTGAATTATTAGTCTATTTAATATCTTTTATTTTAATTATATTATATTTTGGATTTTAGATGTTTTTGGGCCTGGACATTAGTTCCTGCGCGGGCCTTGAGCCTTCTTAAGTTATTTACATAGGGTTAGTACGTTAGGGTTTACATTATTGAGGATTATTGTTTTGGGACAGCATCTCGCTGTAGGGCCTCGTTTGAGGAGAGTTCTTTTTATTTGATTTATCATAGTTTTCCCTTCGTTATCACCTTCACTCTATCAATTGGTCCGACCTGCCGGATCTCTCTGACGCCGAAATATGGTTACTAAGCAGCAGTTTGAGCAGTTAGAAAAGGTGGTTTCAGATTTGCAGGAGACAGTGGCCAGTATGCAGGTTTCCCAAACTGCAGTCGCAGAGAAACAAGGGTCCATGGATACCAAATTGGAGGCCATTCTTGCAAAATTGTCAATACCAAACTCACCCTATTCTGGGGACAAGCGCAACGGGGAACCTCCCACTGAAATTCCATCACATGCGGAGACGTCTCTAGCTCCGGTGTTGCAAAAGATGGAGTTGCCTTCATTTGATGGTTCTGAACCACTAGTTTGGATTTCTCGCGCCAATCAATACTTCATCGTTCACGACACCCCGCCTACACAGAGGCTACAAATTGCGATGATCGCGATGTCAGGGGCTGCCATGGCTTGGATACAATTATTGTTACGTCGTCATCCCCAGTTAGATTGGAAGCACTTTACACAGGAGATGCTGGAGCGTTTTGGAGATGCCTCTGCCATCAACATATATGAAGCGTTAATCACGACGAAACAAACAGGTTCTCTGGAAGATTATATATCCAACTTTGAGAGCCGCATAACCCAATTGCCGGACGTGTCAGATGAACAGTATATGGGTTTCTTTTTGGGCGGTTTGAAACCGTATTTGCGTGACCAAGTGCAGGACACAACACTCTTCTCCTATTCTGCAGCTGTTCGCGCTGTTCGTCGTGTAGAGCGCAAGTCCCTAACATCCACCGGAAGCTCTATTTCGCGACCATTCAAACCATCTGCACCAACTCAGACTCTTTCCTCATCGGTTCCGGCGGCAACACCAGTGTCAAATCCTAACACTCAGGGTTATCGGGGCAACAAGAATCTGCGGCGTCTGTCTAATGAGGAGATACAACAACATCGCATTGCTGGTACTTGTTTCCGTTGTGGCGGCAAGTTTGGTCCTCTTCATCGCTGCCCACCCAAAACATTAAATGTCAATCTCTGTGATGAGCCCGATGACTCAACTGAAGACTATTCCCAACTGGCACAGGTGACATGTGAGCTGGAGGATTCAGAAACGCAAGATGCTTCCCAGTTGGATTCTCATTCGTTGCAACTATCCGAACTTAGTGCTTTTGGGTTCGATGGGCCTCACACCATGAAGTTGGCCGGTGAAATCTGCGGGGCGCGTCTTGTCCTTATGGTCGATAGTGGCACTAGTCACTGCTTTATGTCCGAACAGCTGGCACACGCACTTCAGTGGCCTATTCGCCCCATTTCTGCCTCCTCAGTCGTCCTGGGCAATGGGTCGAGGGCTCAAGCAAGTGGATTTTGTAAGGACCTTCCACTTTTCTTGAATTCTGAATTATATCATATCTCTTGCTATGTGCTTCCTCTCAGTAACGTGGACTTGATTTTGGGAGTGTCATGGCTCGCAACGCTTGGAGAGGTTAAGTCCAATTGGGCCACTTCCACAATGGAGTTTGTTTATAACAACCGACCACAGTGCCTTAGAGGTGATCCATCATTAGCTCGCCGAACTTGTGAGCGTCGAGAGTTGTGCTCCCTTGAACCCGGCGATGAATGTTGGCTATTATGGTCAATGGAAGGGAGTTCGGTATTGGATGAGTTTGGCATCTCTAAGGATCTTTCAGAGGCAGCAAGGAGAGATCTCACCACCCTTATCACCTCCTTTTCAGCGGTCACCAACAAACCAACGGGATTACCTCCTTCTCGAGCACATGATCATCATATTATGTTGCAGCCCGGCTCACAACCAGTATCTGTGCGGCCCTATCGTTATAATCACACACAAAAGGATGAGATGGAGCATCTCGTGGCTGAGATGCTGGCAGCCGGCATTATTCAACCAAGTAATAGCCCCTATTCCAGTCCAGTATTGCTGGTGCGTAAGAAAGATGGCTCGTGGCGTTTTTGTGTTGATTATAGAGAGTTGAATAAGCTCACTATTCCAGATAAATATCCCATCCCAGTTATTCAGGAGTTATTGGACGAATTGCATGGGGCACAATGGTTCTCAAAGCTGGATTTACGTGCCGGGTATCACCAAATTCGAGTAGCACAAGAGGACATCCCCAAAACAGCATTCAGAACGCACTCAGGCCACTACGAGTTTTTAGTTATGCCATTTGGGCTTACAAATGCTCCAGCCACGTTTCAAGGCATTATGAATGACATATTCAGGCCGCATCTCCGTAAATTTGTTTTGGTCTTCTTCGACGATATACTGGTATATAGTAAGTCATGGTCCGATCACATGAAACATCTTCGATTGGTTTTCAATATTCTCAACTCCCAATCTCTTGTAATAAACCCGAAGAAATGCGTGTTGGGCAGAAGAGAAGTAGAGTATTTGGGACATGTGGTGTCAGGTGAAGGTGTGAGAATGGACCCCTCCAAGGTCTCGGCGGTGCTACAATGGCCGACACCTATGTCACCTAAAGGATTGCGTGGGTTTCTGGGGCTGACGGGATATTACCGTCGTTTTATTCGTGATTATGGCAAGATTGCTGCTCCTTTGACAGCCTTATTGCGGAAGGATGAACAAAAAAATTGGAGTTGGACTTTGGAAGCTGATGCCGCATTTGAGGCACTCAAACAAGCCCTCACATCAGCCCCACTTTTAGCCATGCCGGATTTCTCTCAAGCGTTTGTGATCGAGTGTGATGCATCTGGCCGCGGAATTGGAGCAGTACTCATGCAAAATAAACGACCTGTTGCCTACTTCAGTAAGAGTCTAACGGGCAGATTGTTATCCAAATCTGCCTACGAGAGAGAATTGATGGCATTGGTCTTGGCGGTTCAACATTGGCGCCCGTATCTTTTGGGCCGTCGTTTTGTGGTAAAGACAGATCAACGTTCTCTTCGCCATCTTTTATCACAACCACTTACGACCCCCGCACAACAGAATTATGCAGCCAAACTCCTGGGATATGATTTCACTATTGTGTACAAAGAAGGGAGTCTTAATCGGGCAGCAGATGCCCTATCTCGCCGTGAGGAATCTGGCGAACTCTCAGCATTATCACTGCCCTCGTGGGTGGATTGGTCGACTCTCCAAAGAGATATTCGAACTGATGATGTTTTGAGTCGAATTGTGACAAATCTGGAAGGGGATGGTCCGGCTCCAGCTCACTATTCTTTGGTTCATGGTACACTCTTCTATAAGGGTCGACTCGTCATACCAGCAGCTTCCGATTGGATTCCTAAGTTACTTGTAGAATTCCATTCCACTCCTATGGGGGGGCATTCTGGAGCATTTCGCACATATCGTCGACTCGCTTCAAATGTATATTGGCCAGGAATGATGCGTCGTGTTACCCAATTTGTTGCGGCTTGTGAGGTGTGCCAACGCAACAAGTATGAAACCAAATCTCCTGCGGGATTGTTAAGTCCGTTACCTATACCTACAGCGATTTGGGAGGATATTAGCTTGGATTTCATCACGGGCTTGCCTCGTTCTGGTGGTGTGGATTGTGTTCTAGTTGTGGTTGACAGATTCTCGAAGTATGGTCACTTCATTGCATTGCGTCACCCCTTCACTGCTAGAATTGTGGCAGACACTTTTACAAAAGAAATCGTACGTCTTCATGGGATTCCGCGCTCAATTGTATCTGATAGAGATCCGATTTTTTTGAGTTCATTCTGGCAGGAATTATTTAAGAAGTCTGGCACTACCTTGCGGATGAGTTCGGCTTATCACCCGGAAACAGATGGACAAACGGAGGTTTTGAATCGTTGTTTGGAGACGTATCTCCGTTGTTTCTCTTCCGAGAGGCCGAAGTTTTGGAGTAAATGGCTACCATGGGCTGAGTATTGCTACAATACTGGATTTCACACGGCTGCTGGCATGACCCCGTTCGAAGCCGTTTATGGTAGATCGCCCCCTCAGCTTGTTAGTTTCATACCTGGTGAGGTTCGTGTCCACGCCTTAGCTGAATCACTGCGCACTAGAGATGAGATTTTATCCCATCTTCAATTCCATCTAGAGCGTGCACAACAACGCATGGTAAGGGAGGCTAACAAACATCGTCGAGATTTGGAATTTGCAGTAGGAGATATGGTGTATCTTAAATTCAGGCCTTATCGCCAATCTACCTTGTTTGCTCCCCGCAATTGTAAATTGGCACCACGTTACTTTGGACCTTTTGAGGTCGAAGCACGAGTCGGTACAGTGGCTTATCGGCTGAAACTTCCCTCCACTTCTAAAGTGCACCCAGTTTTTCATATTTCCTTGTTGAAAAAGGCTGCAGGTGCAGGTTCTGTTCAGGTTGCTGATAGCTTGCCAGACGAGTTGTTGTCGGTAGACCCTCCATACGAGCCAGAATTGGTGTTGCAACGTCGTGTGTTGAGTCATGAAGGTCAAGATGTTGAGCAGGTGCTGCTCCAGTGGCGTGGGTTTGGTGTGGAAGAGGCGACTTGGTTGGATGTGGCTGATGTGCGAGGGCAATTTCCTAATTTTAGCCTTGTGGACAAGGCGGGGGCAATTGATAGCAGGGCATATTTGCCCTGGAGAGTTTATACACGTGGAGCACGCGCAGTCGTGAATTATTAGTCTATTTAATATCTTTTATTTTAATTATATTATATTTTGGATTTTAGATGTCTTTGGGCCTGCACATTAGTTCCTGCGCGGGCCTTGAGCCTTCTTAAGTTATTTATATAGGGTTAGTACGTTAGGGTTTACATTATTGAGGATTATTGTTTTGGGACAGCATCTCGCTGTAGGGCCTCGTTTGAGGAGAGTTCTTTTTATTTGATTTATCATAGTTTTCCCTTCGTTATCACCTTCACTCTATCAAAATTCCTAGTCTTCATATGTTATTCACACCATACAGTTCTATGAATCTATCATTAAATCTATCAAGTTGCTGTCCAATCATAGAAAAGGTACCACACTACCACTCAAAAGTGAACATATCAATAAGAAAAGTTAAGGAACGGGAACAAAAGAGACCTGATCCCATCACAGGGGCAATGGACCCAGCGTTGACAGATATCACAGCATACCATAGGAGTTGATTCAGAGTCTCTATAGACCTGCAGTTGTAAGGCGAATAATAAGCACTCAACTTATGCTGCTTAAGAAAAAAGTAATTTTCTAGGATACTGCCATGGACTCATGGTTGGAGGAGGACTAGTAAATGTGCCCCATGACCATAAATAAATCAAATTAATAGAAAGGTACTGAGTAGTACCTTCAGACAGACTGGGCAGTAATTTCCCTTGCCAAACAATCTTCCGCAAGCATCACAACAAGTGTAGCCCAAAAGCCACCTACAGAATTTTAAATTTCAAAGTCAAGGAAAGACCACGTTTACCATTTCATTCCCATTTCTGAAGACCAGGGAAGCAATAAATTAATATGGCAATAAATTTAAGAATGGTTTCACATCCAAAACAGAAGATGGGCATTCAGTTAGAAAAGATAAGCCATCATATAAAAACCAATGCTTTCAAAGTGCAGCTTCTAGGCATGCATAAGAGCACATAGTATATCATACACACAAGCATCCCAATAGAATTAGGATCCAGGCAAAGAAACAAAACACGCTATAACCAAAAACCAGCATTTGACATAATTTTTGAAAATGAGAAAAGCAAAGAAAACTGCAACAATGAAATAAAAACTCCAAATTGAGGCGAAAAAAAATACTAACCTTACACTTAAGCCATTTCCAGGGACCGTAGAATCACAGCTGTGACATTTGGTATGCTTTGGACACAAATAAGGCCCATGGCTAACATTCTGCATGCTTCAAACTGAAATACATTAGCTAATTGATAACTGCTAACTTTTTCAAGAATAAGAAATTTCTATCACACCTTGTGTGGAGGTTGCTGACAATAACAGTGGCATGCACCATCACACCTTTTACAGAACATGAACTTATTTGGATCTCCAGTTCTTCGACAGACCTAAGCAACCAGGGAAAAAAAATTGAAAATAGATCAAGGTGAAAGTTTAGAGAGTCATTTTACCAACCCCCAAGACAATCAGAAGCTGGATGTTTGACCAGAGAACCTACTAATAACCTAAAATGCAGAAAGGAAAGCATCCTCTCTGACACATGTACACCAACTTTGGAAAAAAAAAACGTGCAAAAGATTTGAAGCAAATAATTGTTTTCTTGAAAAAAGAAATGGCTTCTATAATCTGCATCCTAACAATTGACTAATTATCTCATATATCAGCCTTTCCAGCATGTCTTAATCAGTTAATTCATAAAACACCTATCACTGAATAACCCAACACCTCATCTTTTGGAATCAGCAATTATCAACACTCTTTTTGGGCAGAGTGACTTATCAACGAGGCATTAATTTCTCAAATACATGATAGTAAATAATCATACTAACATTCTTATTAAGAATATGTTTCCCCAAAGTAATGCAAAATAACCATGCATCTATAAATAATTCACCAATCATAAGTACAAGGAATGAGATATCAACCTCGCATGTGCGGCAAGAGGGGCAAGTCCATGAACTCCAGTGAAAAAGATCTGTAATCAAACATTTTATAAATAAAAAAAAAAAACTCAAGACATTAATAAATACTGTAAGGCAGCTCTAGAGACTACCTCTGTTTTGGGACCAAGCTTTAAGACAGCTCCGGTGATACTTCTTGCCGCAGCTATTGCAAGATAGCATCTTCCTTGCCCTTTCGCTTCCATCATTTTCACCAGAAAAGCATAGCCGGCACATCACTTTGGCAGTTGACAGACCTTGCTCTTCTCCAGCACCATCCCTAGCAGAAACCTGCTAGAATAATTAATTTATAAGGCCTTGGGATGATTTAGCTGAACAGATAGATGTTCTTTAAATATTCAATGTAGCATAAATATTAGTCAAGAGATATATACAGTAAACCAATGCTTGAGATAGTCATGTAAATGATCACTTCAGAACCTAAATATTACACTCAGCATTACATGTCAGTGAAAAGAATGTGGAATGTCAGAAGCTGTTAATTAGTAGTCAAAAGACATGAAACCACAAAGAAATAACTGCACGTCATATAAAATAATCATGATAATCAATACTGCGTGTTAGGTGGATGGTAACACGAAGCATGATTATAGAATGAAGAACTGTTTCTTTTAGCAATACTCCATTGAATTTCATCTCCAGAAGTGTTAACATGTTACTTCAAAGAACATGAAACTGTTACATGTCATCATTGCTTCCTGTTCAACAATTCTAACCTATTTGACTTTGCAGATTTTACATTTAGTCAGCAAAAACAAAAGTGCATAAGGATGAATATCTAGATATCATGAAAAAACTAAAAGGGGGAGAGAGAGAGAGAGAGAGAGAGAGAGAGAGAGGAATATCTTGCCTTTTTTGTCTTCAACTTTAGCAATTACTAACGAGTATACCCTTGTCCCATTTCAATCTGACCAACTAAGTATGATACTCATTTTATTTTGTGATAATGGATGTTTGTAGCCAAAATCCAAAAGCAAATTGCTTTTTGAGCCAAAATAAATAAATAAAGTCATGCGTTTTCAGTCACACAAAAGATAACGGATGCAAAAGCATTTTGCACCCGAGAAGGGGTTGACAGGTGCAAAAAGCACCCGTTATCTTTTGTATGGCTCAAAATGCGTGACTTTATCGTTTTGGCTAGAAAAAGCATTTTGCCTGCTTGTGGCTATTTAAATTTCAAACCCTTTTATTTTCACAACCACATAATATTTAAGCCACGTGCAGTTCACAAATAAATCCATAACTACTAACAAAAGGTAATGCTTCCAGTAAGTCATAGCTGTTGATAGAGTAGGTTGTGGTAAGTTGGTAATTGACCAAAAAAAACTGCATTTCTCCAGTAAAGCTTCCAACTTTAATTTCAAGGAGAGTTCATGAAACATTACCATACTCGGACATTGGAAGACAAGATTTGTAAATGATCAATTAAACAAGCAATTATGATACGAACTCAGCAAAAGACAGAACATGCAGCCTTGTTGATAATGCATGTAAGATTCCTCCCGCCGCAAATGTAATGCACATGATGAGACTGAAATTACGGATTTTGTCACTTTTGCACAAACTTTCGCCATACTAATTATGGCGATATGATATCTAATGCAACACATGGAACACGTCTCAGGCGACAAAGTGACCGATAAAGATAGGAAACCAAGAGTGTAGTTTCAGGATATAACAGAAACAACTGTCAACAAGACAGTGGATACAGTCACAAATGAAATACTTGCTCTCTACACTAAGTTCTTCTGATAAAACCCCCGCAGTTAAAATTAGGAAGACAAACCAACACAAAATTCCCAAAACCTAGCAAAATTATCGATTATGAATGTTTCAGCCTTCACACATCCTATGTTCCACAAACAAACAAACAAAAATTGGGAACAGAAAGCACACATTAACAGCAACAGGAATCAAACTATTCAAAATTTCAATAAATAAATCATAAAATAAAAAATGAAAAAAATGATTCACCTCCAAATCACCAGACTCAAACCTCCTGGCATAATCCTCAGCCACCAATGAGGCAGCAGCAGCTTGTTTCTGCAGTGCAGCCCTCTTCACCTGCGCCGATGCCTCCTCAGCTCCACCTCCAACCCCCGGCGCCGATACATCCGGCGCAAATTGAGGCGGAGGAGGCGGCGGAAGGGGAGAAACAGTAACTTTGGGAACTAGAACCTGAATGGTGGCATTCTCCCTGGCCTTGATCAACCACGGGTCCTTCAAGAATTGCTCAACCCTAGCCACCCCCTGCAGAAAGTCTTCCTTGCCCTTCTCGCTCCGCAGCTGCCCAGAAAACCCCAACGCGCAGAAACATATTTTCCGGCTGCAATAAAACAAAAGATTCAAGATTTGGTTCAGAACTCAAAACCCACATCATTTTTGTCTCTGACAAACACGCTGGAGTGCGTCTTTTCGGAGAAAAATGAAATGGGGGAAGTGATGCAGAAATATATGTAAATACAAGTGCGTGCATCGCAAATAATTGGACTCAGTGACGAGATTAGAGCAGGGGTTACCAGGTAATTGGGCAAGCAACATGAAAGGCCATAATTATATGAGGAAAATGGGGGGAAATTTTATTTATTTTGAGTGTTTAAGCAACGGTGTTATGGAGAAAAAATTTAAGTTAAATTCTTTAGGCTGATGGGAAAAATTAATGAGAAATTGGAAAACAAAATTTGAGGAGAGGAGAGAGAGAGAGAGACGACTAGGCGAGGTTGGTGAAATTGCAGTATAGGGCATATGGGTTTGGGCTTGGTTTTTCATGCCTGCGGGGAAATTCGGAATTAGGGTTTGGAATAATCAATTGGCCCATTTACGAGTGTGTATTAAATTATATATTTACTTTTTTTTTTTACTTTATAACTTCAAATTTTATTAAAATATTATATTTATTTTGTTATGTGTTTTTGTTCTTACAAGTTACAACCCTCTACTACTTAAAAATGGTAACAAGCTCAAGTAACGTACTGGAGCTCTAGTTTGTCTATCAACTTTCCGAAATAATTTGTTTTTTCATTAAGAGTGAATTATGATTCAATTCATATATCATTAAGAAAGTCATATGGATCTAATTGTTTTCAACAAAATCAAATAATTTTTTACAGTAGTATATCAGTATTATTTTTCTACTAAAATATGTCATGGATTTGCTCTTATACGAGAATTCGGAATGTTCAACCAACTTTTAATCAATTTCATGAATTAAATTTCTTTATTTGGAAGTGCGTTGTTGTCCAAGTTCTATATCATTGGAAAGTAACGTGAATCTAGTTTTCAATAAAAAAAATTATTGCTAAAAAAATATGATTATATTTATTTTACTAAATCATGCCATAATACTGCTTCTATATATCGACATTAAAAAAAATTCAACCCACATTCACTCAACTTTACGAAGTTAAATTGGTTATCAATTATCAAAATCATGAATTGGGTTGAATCGAACTTGTCACAAGTAGGGCCCGAAATGAGCCAAACTACTCGCGAGATATTCGGGTATCGGTTCGAAAAAAGCTCGCTCGAGACTGGCTCGTTTATTAAACGAATCGAGCTCGAGCCTGCTAAACGAGCTCGCCATTTTCTCGAGCCGAGCTCGTGAGCTAACTCGGCTCGTGAGGTTCTCGAACTTTTTAACGAGCTGTCTCGCGAGTAGTTAAACGAGCCGAGCTCGAGCCTGGCTCGCGAGCTGTCTCACAAGCTTGGCTCGCGAGTACTTAAACGAGCCGAGCTCGAGCCGGGCTCGCGAACTATTCGATTTAGGACTCGAGATACATACTATTTTTGTAATTTTTAAAATATTATTTATTTATATTGTAACTTTTGTCAAATTAATACTTCTCATTAAAAATAAAATAAAATTAATGATATTAACTATTGAACTAATATTATTAAAGTTATGAAATCAATGATCAAGATTCAAGAGTAACAATTATATAGACAAACAGACAAACTAATGGAATATATATTTATATACATATTATATATAATATAGTTATCTTATTTACAATTTTACATAATATATTAACATAATAAATGATAATAAAATAAAATATGAAATGATATTATATTAATATTATCAAAATTAAGAAAATTGAACGCTCAATAATAAATACAAAGTAATAAGAGAAATTGTGAATAATATTTACAAAATAATATTTCTCAATTCATTAAATAATATATATGAAATGAAATCAATCATTTTATTCTAATATTATCGAAATTAATAAATCAGATGCTTAACACAAGAGTAGATGAGTAATAGAAGAAATTAACATTATATATTTATATATTATATAATAAATAGATTATAGTCCATATTATATTAATAGTTAAAACCTACAAGAATATAAGTTATAAATTATAAAATGATAATATGTGTACAGTAATAAAGGAAAAAAGAAATTAAAAAAAATTATGATTTATATTGACAATTTGATAAAACAATACTTATCATTAAATATTAATACATGAAATGTAATCAATGATATTAAACTAATATTATCGAAAGTAACAAAATAATAAAGGAAAAAAGAAAATTAACAAAAATTATAACTAATCAAATGTTCATGAGTAATGAGTAATAATATTCTTAGCACCAATGTTATATAGGTAATCTTAAATTCTTAGTTATATGTATATTATCGTCTATCGATTAGTATTCTAGTATATAGTCATTAACTTATAAGAATATACATAACATGTGGAAAAAATAGATTATAGCTAGCCCATCTTGGAATATTAGTTATAATTTATAAGAATATAAGTTATAAATTATAAATTTATAACTTGTGTAAAGTAATAAATGAAAAATGAAATAAAATTAAGATTAATATTGACAACTTGACAAATAATACTCATCATTAAATATTAATACATGAAATTAAATCAATGAAAGTGAACTAATATTATTGAAAGCAACAAAATAATAAAGGAAAAGAAAAAATTAACAAAAATTATAACTAATCAAATGTTCAATAGTAACAATGTTCTTAGCATTGATATGATATAATTAATCTTAAACTCTTAGTTATATAAACTATCATATCATATATTATACTGTTGATATTAGTTAAAATGTACATAACAATAAAAGGGAAAAAGAAAATTAACGAAAATTAAAACTAATATTAACAAAATAATCATTCTCAATTCATTAAATAAGAAATCAAATATTCAAGATTAAAAATATTCTTATATACTTAGTTATATATACTATTTGTATTATAGTATATAATTTTATAGGTAGTATAATTGTGAATGTAAACGAGCTCGAGCTCGAGTTTGAGCTCGAATTTTAAATAATCGAGTCGAGCCCAAGCCGAGCTCGAGTTCGAGCTCAAATTTTAAATAATCGAGCCGAGCTCGAACTCGATTTTTTCCTGTCGAGCCCGAGTTCAAAGCTCGAGTCGGTGGTACTTGGCTCGACTCGTATATAGCCCTAGTCACAAGCTATCGTGGTCCAATCATTCTGTATTTGTAACAAATGAAAAGAGACTAGTTTTATTTTATCTTTATATTATTATAGAAATCTATAGTTATTTAATTATACTTATATACGCCTTGTGAGTAAATTCACAAACTCTAAATTGTGTGAAAACAATAGTAGTGGGGTAGGGGTGTTTATAGGTAGAGTCCTCTCCTATATAATCTAATTTGTGTGCTATTTATTACACATGAGCTGAGTTTATACATCATGCACCCTAGGGTGAAAATATTGGATCATTTGAATCTATGCTCTCCAGTGATTAATAAAAATAAGACCGGAAAGTATTCATTTGCAACCAAGGCAAATCAAAAATTAATTTCTAATAATTTGGCATACGAGCTCTTACTCCTCAACTTCTACCAAATATTACTTTCTAAGCAAAACAGTATAAAAATTAACTTTCATGTCCAAAAATTCCAATGATGTTCAAGATTTTCTTTGCAATAAGAAATCTTCAACTAATTGCAGAAGCAGCCCTTCAACACGAGAATTAGGCATTTAATCTTTGAAGATGAGTTGAATTTACATCCTTATCTGAGAAAAGGTGTTAGAGATCATCACCACGAACCTTTTCAAAACAAAATGCCACGATAATAGGTCCAGCCAAATCCCCAATGCCACTTCCTGCACAAAATATAAGTTGCAGCAACTCACCACTTTGTTTAATTTCAAAATCTGTGTGATTGTGAAGAAAATCGATTTCAAGTCTTACCAATCCATTGCCCAGCTGAAGGACGAGTTAAAGTTGCTCCTATTCCGGCCCCTATTGAAGCGAAGACGAGTGATGCGCTGCAACCCATCGTGACAGAATAAACCTTTCGTCCAAGAATTCTAACATGTTTTCTTGTGTCAACTGTATCTATGCCTTGTCTGGCTTTAGATACAGATGAAAAGAACCGGTAGATGTCAATGCAAACATGGACAGTCCATGAAGCTAAAACTCCGAGGAAATGTCCTATTGATACCAATGGAGGAAACAAAGAAAAGAGATGGTGAATTGATGAGGTATAGCAACAATATAGAACTCAGCAAGGGAAAGTAAGCAGTGATAAACAGTTATATGACCTCTAAAAGTGGTTCTGCTGACACGGTATATGTATGTAAAAGTTGGCATTCCTCTTGCAGCCTTCCGAAGGGCAGACTTGGGAACATCTACAAAAGCTCGTGTAAATCAGGGGAGCAGCACCTGAAAGCCATTGAAATATACACTAAACGACTGAAAATACCTTTGAGAAGTTTCCAAGCCATGCGTTGTGAAACATGATAAACTGCAAGTCTTTCAAGAAGGCGTCTCGTAGTAGCTACAGTTGTCTGTGCACATTGACAGTAGCTTAGACAAATAACATGAACTTCTAACTGAAACCAGAAAATCATGCAAGCCAGTTGAAAGTTGAAACCCAAAATAGTTAATTTTGTTCCTCCAAAATACTTTTGGTAAATAATGGTGATTAATACTGTACACTGCAAATGATGTAAAAGATAAAGTTCATACTGCACAGCAGCCAAACTATTGTACAATCAACAACAAACATTTTAGTAAAGACCAAATGGCGATGCCAGCTAGAAGGAAATGATATATCAAGAATATATTGTCATAACCATTTCCCTGACCATGAAAATAAGTTCTTGAAGATTTGAAAGGAAGAGAAAATCTCACCTCATGAGCTATTTGTCTCACTGATTTCTTGAAAGGAACAGCCAAGTCTATATGATTGTCTTCTATGTCTTCTCTTAGAAAATCATCATCTTCTTCCGGGCGCAAGTGGGGTTCCAGAAGAGGAAGATAGAACAAAGAAAACGACCTCAGCGATGTCAGAGCGAGTGTTTTCCAATGGAAAGCTGAGAATAGCGGCTTCAACTGAACATTATACTGCTTGGTACTGTATGTCAGTGCATCATTTTGGAAGATTTTTCCAGATGCAGTCCGTATACTAGAAAGGTAATCTTCGCCTAATGTGGCACCAGCATCGCAATAGGCATATTGCGTCGCTCCATTACTGAGGCATAGCCATCATGACAAATATATATCAAGGTAAATCAGCTAAGAGATCAGTGAGTGGTATCATAGTTCAGTAACATTTTAATACTGCAAATTTATCAGTTCCATACAGCAGAGTAAATTCTCAAGTACAGTGTGGTGAATAGTGACTTCATTATATGGTAAATCCGAATTCTTCAAGCAGATTGGCGAGCATAAGTATCAGTTAGACTCCCTCAACACAAAAACCCAGTGAATGTCACACAATCTACACATTCTGGTAACAATTTACTCATCCGCAAATATCATGGCATCCGTAGTATTCAGGCTTAACAAATCTTGATTTGAGTCTACCGTATACTCCAAAAGTGTAGATAGAGGCTTTGGTACATAAATTACAACTGAAGGTTTCTTTCTCGTATTCTGTGTAGCTGCGTATGAAAGTGGAATCATGAAAGTTTTAGTTACTAAGGAGTAGTTCGCATCCAATAAAATGATTTGCTATCTTCTAACAAGCACAGGAAAAAATTCAAGATTTTAGGATTAAGAACTCATCAGACCTCCACTCATACTAAATGCTATATATGTTTGATGACGAACATTTTCACTCATACTTGCATTTTATCCTCAAGTTTATTCCATTCTCCGCCATTTTTTCAGGCAAATACATGCTGCAGAGCAAAACTGGTGGATGTTCAGACTCTTCCTAACCCACAGGATAACACAAAAATTCAACTTTCCAAAATGGATCAGGACCGTCTGCTATGCAGCAGGTATTGTGTGCCAAATAACACAAAATGCTAGTAATTTTAATATGACAGCATCTTGCTCCTAATCAAAATACACACAAAGCACTAGCTCTTGTGTTCAGCAGAGGAACCTGGTCCTCACAAGAACAATAGAGTAAAATACAATGAAAGATTATCACAGGCCAGCATGAGAGAAGTTAAACACTATCAAAACTAAGAACCGTATAGAAATCCTATCATTGTACTCATATCAATATAAAGGATAATTTCCCACAATGAACTTACTAGTCTCGAATGCCCTATTATTCACGCTGTAACTTTAAACACATTCTAAATAATGGCATGCAAACCCCCTAAATTTTGCAACTCTCCCTCTTATCAGCCCACTAATACG
Organism: Perilla frutescens; assembly: GCA_026008535.1. Lineage (NCBI taxonomy): Eukaryota > Viridiplantae > Streptophyta > Magnoliopsida > Lamiales > Lamiaceae > Perilla > Perilla frutescens. The sequence goes on along the minus strand of BRKX01000012.1, from coordinate 7,012,674 downwards.
GATGGTTAACCTATAAATGCAATGCAGTTGGGTGTTGCGAATTTCTTTAAAACTATAGGCTGCATGGCTGTAAATTCATCAAAGTCTATACTTCTTTTTCCCTACAACTTAAGGTGACAAAAAGCCAAGTCAAGTCAATACATTACCAAGCTCGAGCTCAACTGCAAAACTCAGAGCTAGAGTGGAACTCAGTTGAGCTTGTCCTGATGGCAAACTCAAACTTACTTGTATAAAAGTCTAAAAAAACACTCTTTAACTAAGTACATTAATGTAAAACAGTATCATATTCTAAGCTCGACATCCGTTCACGTTTCTCTCAAACCGATCATAAGTAGCATGAAGACGGTTTTAATCAATTATAACCCTCCAACTAATCACAATAATCGAATGCATAAAGTTATATATACATATATATATATATATCAATCTGTATTAAAGCCATTTCCATTTATAGAATACGTGCAATACTTAGGCAGGCAAATGTACACAACGAAAGTGACACCAACACACTTACCCAAGAAAAGCCCCGAATGCGAACGGAAGACCGAAGGCGTACGGTGCGGCGGCGGAGGAGGCGGTGGAGGATCCCACTAGTTTTCCCGGGAATAGCCCTCTTGAATTAAACGTCTGCCCTCCAGAGTTCGGGTGTTTTCTCAATAAATCCATTATTGCTATAGCAGCCATTGTTCATCACCAAAGATCAAATCAATCACACATTGAATCTGTACAATTGGAGAAATGTGAAAACGAAAGATTTAGGGAGGCATCTGAATCCGATCAATAAATTGGGGGAAAAATAGAAGTGTAAATAATACTCAATTTTGGGACACTTTTTAAAAAAATGTCATTATATAGTTTATTTACGATTTAGTAAACTATTGTTTATATCTCAAGATATATATATAAAAAAATACTGGGTAAAATGGCTTTACTATCTCATATTTTTTGACGAAATTATAATTATATCGCATACTATTAGAAATAATATTTTAATACTCGAACAATTGAAAAACTACTCAAAATGATCAATATTTGGCCGCCAGAAAAATAACATGGAGAGTTCTTATGTGATATTGATTTTTTAATGAGATGACTCATATTTTCCACGTCAAGGAATCAAACGATGTCGTCGAGTCCGTTTTCTTTTAATTGCTAAAGAGAAAATGATGTTTTATCGAGTCAACTCATTAAAAAAACTCATATCACTAATAACTTGTCATGTCATTTTTTAAGTGCCGAGAAAATAGCTCTGGTGACCATTTTGTGTAGTTTTTAAATAGTTCGGATATTAAAATAACATTTTGAATAATGCGAGATATAATTATAATTTTGGCAAAAATACAAGATATTAAAACTTATTTATCCAAAATTAATCAAATTTAACATCGCATGTATTTTCCGCCCAAAATGTTACCTTATATGTGTCTATTTCAACTTGAACTTTCTTCAGGTTCTGTCTTGTAGCCAAATCGACCGTATTTTTTGCATGATATATTTACTCTAAATTTTTAGAGCCTTATCAAACTCATTTGATGGCTGAAAAATGCATTTCATGTTATATCTATATCTAAAAGTAAGATAGTCTGTATAAATAGAGATTATCAAATTTTCCCGCCTAAACTATCTCTCCATAAAAAGAAATATATATTATTTAATTAAAATTTTGATTATATTGATTAATATATCAAATTCACTACTATAAATTCTAAAAATGCTATAATATTAATCTTATAATTACATATGTTATATTCTATCCTTAAATTGTGTTAATATATTATGCATATTTACATGAGATATAACATCCTATAACTACATTAATCAATATACGAGCTATATTCAATTTCTATATTTATGTTATCTATAAAACATATAATATCTATGATTATGTCATATTAATTAGATATAACGCATATAATTATTTTATATATAGAAACATAATAATAAATATATCCTACAATGTTTCCATATGATATAAGTTAATCAATATATCAATTTTTATACATATATATATATATATGGGGCACACTCCTGTTAGACCGTCTAACGGATCACTTACGTTAGACGGATCTTTATACCCGACCCAGATTTGTAAAATATAAAAAGAGAAAAATCATAAACAAATAAATAGCAAACCCTACATTCAACTCTCTCTCTCGCGTAGTCTACTCTCTCTCTCTCTCTCATCAATTCTCTTTTCCTTCTCACCCCCATTTGGATGGAGCCTTCGTCAATCTAGATATATTCATGAGTGTGTGAGGGATCGAGCAAAGATGGCTTATGGTGGTATAATTTCTCTGAAGCAAACAATACAACGCCTTCTAGATTCTTCTCCATTTTCTGTCGACTCTTCCATTCGACAAATTCTGAGATTTGTATACAAGGAGGCGACATCTCTCCAGGAAGTCCTCAAATGACTGGATGATCGCGGCGGCGGCGGAGACGACTGTTCCAATTGAAATCAAACTTGGTTGATCTCTGTCAAAGGTACGCTTCTTGAGGTGTGAGAAATGCCTCCAGAGGAAATATTATCACTCTCTAAATTTAAGGTATTATAATCACTTATTCTGAAAATTATGTTGGTTATGAATCATTAGGGAAGTTGACTGACTTCATTTGAATGTAGCACTGGATGGTATTTAATGATATGATTATATCCATGAATAATTATTTGGGTAAAAAAGAAAATCAGTACCATATATTACAAATCGACGGAGGTTGCCCAAAGATTAAAAAAAAGAGATACTTATCTGGTAATTTCAATTCTCCCCATAGTTGGGGAAACACTGCATTTTGGAAGCGTAAGTTGAGCTTGAAAAGTTCATTTTAGTTTCTGAAATAATTATTATTTATTTGTGCACTTAAGGACAGTCTTCAAAAAAAATGATGGATCTAACTAAATGCTATCTTCTGTATATACTGGGATAGAAACTGATTGCAAAATGACTGTGAAGTTGATTTTTGATCCATGGGAGCCAGTATTACCTATAATTGTTCACTAGGTAGTTCAATTGTATGTGGGTGGGTACTTGCTTTATCATACTGAACATCTATCAACTCCAATAAACAAAATTATAGTGCCAGTGATGCTACTCATGTGTTGTACATTAAGAACTTGGCCAAAGATGCTGTGGTTGATGACTTGTACTTTCTATTTGGTGAGTTCAATCTGTCTCCTTGTTCAGTTTTGTTGTGGTCCTTTATTTTGGTGATAGTATTCTTCAAGACTTACTTTTCCACTTGATCAGTTAATGAATTTCATTATTTCTTTATGTCGCTGATACTACTGCAGGATCATTTTTCGGGAGCGTGGATGCTGCCAAGTCCAATCTTACTGTTAAGTTAATGCAGGTGAGATATCATGAATACAAGATTTGCCTCTTCTTCTGTTTTGCAGAATGTATAGATACACGTGCATCTATATATGTGTGTGTGTGTGTGTGTGTGTAAATGTGCCTAAATCGTAAGCTCATAAATATCCTTAATTTTTGGTTTGGAGGTTAATTCGTTAAAGAATTTATGTTATTGATTTGTTGACACTTTGATCGGAAAAAATGTCGGTGAAGAGCAATGCTTCGATTAGGGATCAGACGCACGAGTTCTTAGGGATTGCGGAGAGGGCGAAGAAGTCTGTTTCGTTGCATTTTTTTATTTATTTTCTGTGTTTCGACGAATTATTATTGATTTATTTGTATGCGTTGCGACTGCAATAACGAATCTAATTTTGATTTTTTTTTTGGATCTAAAATTGGGGATTTGAATTGCGTGCAAAGGTACATGCATCAACACAAGATTGATACCGTGTTGAAGATTTTTGTGATGCTTTTATTTGCAATTAGTGTTACTTTCTTTTGTAATTAGTGATACTTTATTTTGTAATCAATAATATTTTTCTCTATGATAATGAAATAATTTTTTTTACTCAAGAATGAGTTTTTATTGTATTCATAGATCCGATTCTCAATTTGAGATTATGTTTTAAACTGACACTTTTCTTTCTAAGTGATACTTTCTTTTGTAATTAGTGATACTTTCTTTTATAATTAGTGATACTTTTTCCATAGTAATGAGACTCCACTTCATAGGTGATGATACTTCACCCATAAATAATGATACTCGCATGTGAATTAATGATACTTCACCCATAAATAACGAGTTAATGATACTCCACCCATAAATAATGATACTCACATGTGAGTTAATGATATACTTTACGCATAAATAATGATATTTGAGTTAATGATACTCTACTCGTAGTTAATGACATTTGTCTATTTTGAATTTAATAATTAATGTTTAATCATCAATAATATCATATTATACTCCACTCCCGAGTTAATGATACTTCATTCATAATTAATGATACTTCACAGACAATTAATGATACTCACCAGATATATATCTAATGATACTTCACTTAATAGTTAATGATATTTTACCAAATTTATATCTAATATCTAATGATACTTCACTTAATAGTTAATGATATTTCGCTCAATTTATATCTAATGATACTTCGCTTCATAGTTAATGATGGTTCACTTCATAGTTAGTGATACTTCACACATAGTGATACTTTACTTTATACCTAGTGATACTTTACTTTATACATAGTGATACTCCAGTGACTGCGCGTGGGGGCGCGGGTAAGACATGCGCCTGCGCGCGAAAATGGGCTTGGGGCGGGTTTTGGACGGGTTTGGGATGAGTTTGGGTTTTATTTGACCCGTCTAATGTAAGCGACCCGTTAGACGGTCTCATGTAAGTTTTTGTCTATATATAATAATATCTATGTCTATATACCTATATAATAACAACTCTGATTTATTTATAATAGAATATATAATTAATTAAGGTAATAATATCAATCATTTAATTGTAGAATCAATCTAGCTATATATTTATCTATTTTTCATTGATTATACTATGCATTGATTTAGCCGAAAAGTGTAAAATAAATGGTGTTATATATTCAACCGATGGATGCCGAATGTGTTCAAGAAGAGCAATCATCATTTCTTCGACTCAATTATGTATTATTGAATGTTAGAATCAATCACTTTTATATTTCTTTTTGCATCTTTTTCCGGTCTTAATCTGCAATGTTGTAGTACTATTTTATTGATTATTATAGGTAAATATCTATAATTTTTTTGTTCTGTCAGCCGTTATTCTCTCTCCGACAGCAAGAGATGTCCAAGAAGACGAGGAAGAAAATGGAGGAGGAAGACATTATCAGATGTTGGGTGTTATGTGTACTATAAAACTTTATTAACTCTGGTTAAGTTGAAATTGAGTTGCATCGTTGTAGAAAAGTTAATAAAATAAAATTAATTCATTTTTAATTGATTTTGGGGTTATAAATAACTAGGTTGCGAATATATTTACCAATATTTGGTGTACATGCATGTATTTAAAATTTAATTTAATTTGGACCAAAAAATCGGTAAATACATTGTAAATTTTAAACTACATCAAAACATACCTAAACTTTCCATATTTGTAAAAATATAATTGAATTAATTTTCAGTATCAAATTAATGACAAAACACGTCTGATTCTATCATTTGAAAGACGTGAAAAATCATATTCCATGTTGAGATTAAATATGATTTTTCACTTCATTTTACACGTTAGAATTTGACTTGATTTGTCAGCAATCCGAGATCGATAATTCGATGGTATGATATTTTTGCAAAAAAATGTAGAAATTTTAAATATTTTATTGACATATTTTAAGGTTGAAGACATGTATAGAAAATAAAGTAAAGTTGAAGAGATAATTATATATTTATAGTGATAGATGTGTGAGAAGTTAATAAATAAGAGACGTGTGTGTGTTGGGGGGCCGGTGGCGAGTGTGTAACCCAATCTTGAACTCCAATATTGGAGTGTTGCAGCTGCTCCATGAGGTCACGTGTCAAACCCCAATTCAGCCATAGCCATATGAATTGGATAAACTGTCCCATTTAATTCTCAGATAAACGTATAAAATTAAAATCTCACCACACACAACAAATCTTTTCCTCAATTCCTATTAATCTCTACAAAAATCCTAGTTTTCTACCAACAATGGCCACCTCTCCGGCCTTCTACTCTTCAATTCTCAACCTCCCCAATTCAAAGATCTCAAACTCCGATCTGGGTTTCAACAAGATCCGATTCTGGGTCCACAAGAATCAATCGTTCACTCCCGCAAACCCCATTTCGATCGCCGACAGCTGCCCCTCGTCGTCGGGTTCCTGCAATTCAGCTGCAATCTACAATTCCTTAACTCTCGATCACGACAGCATCAATGATGAGGAGGTGAAGAAGGCCGAGTCCAGAATCGGGTCCAAAGTCCGGGTCAAGGTGCCCCTGAAGGTGTACCATGTGCCCAAGCTGCCCGAAATCGATTTGACGGGCAGGGTTGGTCTGTTGAAGCAGTACGTTGCGGTTTTTAAGGGGAAGAGGATCTCGGCGAACCTGCCGTACAAGGTGGAGTTCGTGGCGGAAGAGGTTAGTGGCCGCGACGGTAAGCCGGTGAAGTTCTCTGCGCATTTGAGGGAAGATGAGTTTGAGTTTCTCGACTGATTTTGATGTTTTCGATTTGTTTTCGATGTGATGTAATAATTTCGTGTTACAAGTTTTCTTACTTGTGTACCTCATTGTAGATAAGACAATGCACTCGTTATATTTATTTACTTTTACCTAAATGAATTGACTTTAAAGAAACTGTCGTTGCTTTGCCTTGCTTGATGGGATTTTGTTTGCTCCTGTTATGGTTTGCCTATGTAGATGAGAGATGCAATCTTACTGAATCTAAGATTTGCTTGCCTGTAGGGGAAGAACCGCTAATAGAATCGACTTCATTGAAAGAATTTTTTGTGGTCATAAATGTTAGAAAACTATCATACATAAGTTATGTAGTTGGCTTCTAGCTATATCACAATCGCTTGATCCTATTTTCTAGATTCTCTGCTACTATTGTAAGTTTCAGATTACGTTAAAGAAATAGAGACACTGTCTCTGGCTTGTGACAGTTTTTCCTTAACACTTCTTTGGCATTTGAAATATTTGGTTGCAGTGTTGATTTGAATGCTTTAGGCATTGGATTAAGATAGTAGCCTTAAGGCTAAAACCTATATGTATCTTCTAGTGCAAAGAATAGACTAAGATAATTGTTCTGGAAAAGTATATTGTTCTTGAGTTCCAGCTTTTTGTCAATAGAGTATATCACAATGACTGCTAAGAGAGTCCAGGTAGACATAGGTTTCGTATCACTCTTTTCATTTTTTTCATATTTATGGGCAACTTTTTGTGTGCAACGCAAGCTGCATTTCCAGAAAGAAGAATTTGGTATATCTTTAGGTTTTGCCTCATTTTGCTTTGTTGGCAGTTCATAAGAACAAAAGATTCCTTAACTTCGCAGACTAGGGGAGCTTTCTTGTTTCATTATTTGTTTTCTTGTCTCATGCTCATAAAAAGAAGTGGATATTTTGTTTTGAACTTTGTCAAGTGAATTGACCTCTTAAATTTGTTGAAGTACTATTATTTTCCTAGGAGATCCAAGAATCTTTATACCTGTTGTTGTCCCTTCTACCATGCTCAAGACATATTCTGACTGAAACTTGTTACTGATAAGTCACATATAGCTTTGGATATATAACAATACACCTGGTTACAATATTAAGATTCAGAGTTATAAAGAAGATAAATCATAAAAGCTTCATTCCACCTTAAAGTGCGGAGTATTGTATCTGTTTGTTGGTGAATGTTAACACCAATTGATTGGATATTAGTATCAGACACTGTTTACAAATTTGAGGAACTGAGGCTTCAGAGTAATAAAGCCTTTCATGTCATTCTCAACAGCAAATAGAACTTTAGCTGGGGATAATTTATGTATGTGAAGAGAGAACATAAAAGTTTTCTGGTGCTGGGCTTTTCTACTTCAAGTACTATTGTGACGAACAAGATGCTGAATCTCTTTTGGATTACATTTTGAGAAAATTATTTCTGTTTTCAATCTCATATTATTTCAATTGGTATTCATTTTTCTCATTGTATGAATTCTTTCTATATACATCTTTAGGGTGCCTATTTGGCTATCTCAAACCCTATTTTGAAAATCTCACATTCCATTTTCAATAATAAGGTGCAGTTCTTAAAAAAATGTTTTTTTTTTTGTTAAATTTATAAATCTCAAGTTTGCAGACAATTAATCCAGACATTTTTCGCCACACGGCCTGTCAAAAATCAACATATCAACATGTCAAACTTTGCATCTTACTAATTTAGATGGGTTTGCTCTTCCTCATGGTGGCATGCATTTTTACTATAAAAATCAAATAAGTCTGAAGTGTTGCACTTGTTGATAGGAATATTTGAAGCATACGAACTGGTAAGTGTCGAAGAAAAATCTAAGATTCATAAGTTTATCTTCATTATTATCCTTCGTTTTATGAATCAACTTTCTCAATTTCAATATTTTTTGTTGGTTGTGACGAAAGCCACCAACATGTTTCTATGACAAATTGACTGGCAGTTATGATTATTCCACTCATACACACACCTACAGATGAGCCATGAAGGAGTCGAGTACAGCACTTCTTAGTATCATGGCCATGATTTTCACTGTCTACAACTTGTGAAACAGTTCTTTGACAATCTTCTTCTTTAGATATGTTCCAAATTGTCTCTTGATTCTTGAATTTCACTTGGTCAGTTTCCATTCTATGCTCCTCTATAGAGGCCTTCCAATTTAGCAAATGCCTTACATTTTTACTAGAAAAAAATATATTCTGGATCTAGGTGCCCTTCTGGTATGCCATATAGGACTGCAAGATCTTAGATGCTAAATCGAATGTTGGCTGCTACAGTTCTTGTTTCAGCTTGTAATTTTTTGGAGATTGCATTCTTGGTGACTTATTTATTTTACTGCATCACTCAACATCTTGGCATCTCTGCTTTTCGACTATATTCAGGTTGGTTTTGTTTTTCTCCTGTGACACCCGGTGCTCGTTCTACACTTCCAGTTCTTTTTTAAAAGTTTTTCTTCTACCTTTTGTCTTGTGTTTGAGGTTTGAGCAGAGCATTGTGGAACAACTCTTGTGTTCTTAAGAGTTTTTTTGGAATTTATATGTTTGAAAGAAGGGTTCTCAAAAGCATGATAGATATTATCTGAAGCAGGAAACATATGCATTTGTGAAGCTGGAAAACCTGAGAACAACAGAGCTTTCTGTTTGAAATCCCTTTTTTCTTTTTCTTTTTCTTTTTCTTTTTTTGAGTTGGGGTGGGGAGGGGTGGATTTGAACTCGAGACATTACACGGGGAAGATCAGGTTGAAATCTTAAATAAAGTGAATCTCCAATGAAAAAATGTGGTCTGCCCGTGTAGTTTCCTTGCTCCAAATCTTAAACATTCATGATTGTTGTTAGTGAAATGCATGCAGAATTGTCGTAGTCGTACATGAGTTGTGATTATCTGAGCACCGCCTATGTTTAAATGTTTTGCAATCACAACTCTAGATAGGTGGTCTAATGGTGGCGTGGCGAATTTGTGAGGTCACGAATTTGAATCTCACCAACACTTCTAGGTCAATTTTTTCTGTGCCGCAACATGGGAAAATCATCGTTTTCAAAGTATGAATACCGGCTTGCAATGTATAATTGATTACTATTTACATGAATAGCAAACTAAGAAACTCTCCCCTAATTCTTCTCTTTTATTCACGTGTTCTACGTTTCTTCCGTAAATCATAACAAACTTCAATTTATTGTTGGATAGCTTAGTCTTTGACTCTTTGCTTAGTCTATATAATATGTAATAATGATCCGCATCCGGAAATAGAAAAACGTGATTTTCCCGTCCTTTTGCACATTCCAAAAAAGAAAAATAATATTTTATATTAAAAAATCATTTTTCTTCTTTGTAAATGATTAAGTATTAATATGTTTCCATAAATACAAAAATCTTATATGATGCAAATCTATAATATACATTGTGTTGCACTATTAATTATGGTGGGTGTGTATATATGTATAGATATCGACAAAAATATTAATTATATATAGTGTATAGATTGTATAAAATATATAATCTATAATTAAATTCGTTTATAATTTACCATAATTAGGTACACTTACTATTTACTAAACCATAATATAATCGCAAATTTTCCTGTACATAAGATGTATATCGGATGGTTAACGCGTTGATAAAAAAAATCATCAAAACAGGTGATATTTTTTAGGGATACAAGTAATACTTTTTTGAATTTTGAGTGATACTTTTTAGTGTTACAATTGATATTGGTTTTGGCAGATTTTTTCTTTATTTTTTTCTGACCGGTACTTTTTAATGATACAAGTGATACTTTCGGGCTTTTAAGTGATACATTTTAGTGTTACGATTCATACTGATTTTGACCAGATTTTTGGTCAACGCATTGATCCTGTCAACTACCATCTGATCACTGATGTGCACTCAATGCGCACAAGACCTGCCCTAATGTAATATATTGTATCTCAATCCAATATAACATACTACATCCGTTTCATAATGTTTGTTGTTTTGTTTTTTTTATCTGGAATTAAGAATTAATTTCGTGGATAAATATATCCATCCCTTATATATGCCATAAAATCTAATTCATCTATATTTTCCTAAAAAATAACAATATTTTCTCTCTCCATATATTTTTCTCTCTTCATATATTATAGGTTAATTAGAATAAAAAAATCTTGTAGGATTTGAGAGGGTTAAAATTGGGAGAGAGGATGTCAAATTATATAAAACAACAAACATTTTGAAACTAAAAAAAAAAACCTTAAACAACAAACATTATGAAACGGAGGTAGTACACAATATAATTATTTAGTGTGTATTTGCATATTAATTCATAACAAAAAATGAGAAATCTAGGTAATCAAATAATATAATTTTCATAATTAAAGAAATAAAATTTGTTTGACTATTTTAGAATTAAATTTGCACTAGGTGACATTTTCAGTTGAACGAATGTTACGAAGCCAAAAATTGAATTAATTGTTATTACATATAGTGCTAATTACTAATCACAATTAGTTGTTTATGTTATGTGTTAATTTAATAAAAAGTAAAGATCTGTGGTTAGCTTAGTCGTATGAAGTAATCAACCGTAAAAATGGTCATAATTAAACCCGCTGATGAATGTAAGGGACAGTTTCTCAATAGATAACCAAACTATAACGTTAGTATAAACAAATGATACTAAACTACAATTTATTTTAAAATGAGTACTAGACTTCAATTTTCTATAACATTTGTAGTCTTGTCGTGCCTCCTAAATAATAGCAAGTAATAATATACATGTCTTGGCCCATTTGCTTAGGATGAACATTTATAGGGGTAATTATATTCAAAACTCCCATTCTTTTCCACACAACCTTCAAAATTAATTAAAATATAAATATTTATTTTTTAGATTTTGTGTCCCCACAATCCCTACTATTTTAAACTTTTAGCAAACTACACTACAATCCTCACTGTTTAAAAACTCTAGCAAATTAAGATACAACCCCCCACCATTTAAAAACTACAACGAACTAAGACACAACCCCAATATATAGCCACACCTTAAATTTACAAAAGAAAAAAGGTTAAAACAAACAAGGATCACATGAGAATTTATATCTTATTTCTCATTGAATACAACATATTCCTTAAAAAATAATATCAAATTGTAGAGCACATCTTTCAACATACAGAGAGTGACGTGTATGATTGAGAATGAAAAAGATGGAGAATGTGAAAAAGATGACAATCGTAAATAGTATAAATATTATGGAGAAATTAATGACAAATGGCATGGGAGCTAATAATTATTTTTTTTCATTCAACTTTACGAATCACACTGCTTTCATTTTGAACAAATTATGGTTCAACTTATACACCATTAGAAAGCTACGTGATCTGGTTTTTAATAGTGAAAAAAAGAGCTAAAGTCTCTACATAAAAGTCATGATTTTATACTAAAGTGTGTAATGATTATTATATTAAAGTATATTGGAAAAATTTAATCAAATTTCAGTTAATTCAATTTATCAATTACATCGCTTAATTTAGCTAACTTTATTAGAGAGTGAATTATAGTCTGGGTCTTATATATAGCATTGAAAAGTCAGACAAATCTAGTTTTCAACAAAAAAACAGAGTTATAAGTAATTTTTCTACACGAAGTTATGATTATTATATTAAATTTTATTAGGATATATATTAATTATATGTGGGAATTAAGAATATTAAACCAACTTTTATTTAGATCTTTGTTAGTCCTTGATTCTCTGGTAAGTATCCACTCGGGAATTTTCAAAGCTTATATTCCATGCAACTATGCTCAACTCTTTCCCATGAGCAATACCACCTATGCAATTTCATTCATTTTATATTCATTACTTTTCATCGTCACTTGGTGTTGCATGTAAATTTATTTTTATGGAATTAATATAAGATCATTTATCTTGAATTTTCTTACATTCCACTTGTCAACAACTTTTAAGACACATCCATCTCAGAGTTGTTTCGTGTCATCAATAGATATGCACACCCAATATACATATCATTTGTAATATTCTTTTGTTTTCATTTTTGTTCTTTTTTCATTATGAAGGAGATTAAGGGCTTTACATGGGGGAGTTTTATTTATATTGGTAGAGTCTTTAAAGTAATGAGAATTGTATAATGGGGTTGCATTTTATTTTATCATAGATTTTAAGCAGTGGGGCTATACAATGGGGTTGTATTTTATTTTTCTATTGCTTTAAATTAGTTGGGGGTTATAAGGGCAAAAAAATCTTAAAAAAATAATATTTATATTTTAATTAATTTAGAGGTTGCAAGGAGAAAAATATGGGTTGTAAATAGAATCACCCCATAAAAGGTCAAACATAACTCTTGCTTCTTACTAATTATTTATTTCGAGATAATTGCCACAGGCTGTGATACGAGGAGATAATATATACATATATATAGATAATATAAGAATTAGTTAGGAAATAATCGTACTGACATTTTCAAAGACTCAGTTCAAAATTTATTATTAATAGCTAATTTTCAAACTCACATGACCTATCCCAGTTGTCCTGCGCATCAATTATAATGACCGGTGGACAATAATAACCCCCAATATTATCAAGAATTGTCAATCAATTTCACCTAAAAAAAAATTGCCTATCAATTTGAAAAATTAGGAGCTTTATTAAAGATAAGCCAATTCCAACCGTTGACCAAAAAAAAAAAAAAAAAAAAAAAAACCACCTTCTAATAGTTGGGATGGGGAATTTGGATAGAGTTATTATCACATAATAAATGAAAAGGGGAGTTTAGATATAGTGAAATTTATTTAAGATTTGAATTCATTACCTTTTAATACTTTAGTACAAGCATGTATATTTGATTTTCGATACTAAATTGATTTGATTTTAACAATTATTCACTACTTCTACATTGCACTGCCTTTAATTTCTACCGTCTCTAAATGTTCATTTACAATATTTTTCATCGCAACAGCTTGTTATTGTACTCAAATAAATGCTGACAACAAAATTCACACCATTCATAATTTCACACAAAAGTCCACTCATATACTACTACAAACAATAAAATTATCCAATTTAACAATAGAAAACTAGTTACACAACAACAACAAGATTGATTTCTTCTTCTCCTCTCTCTCTCTCTCCTCCACTCATATGTAAAAAGACTGAAATTAAATTTAAAGTTGTATTTCATTTTGCATGTGTATACACACTAATATTTATCCGTACGAATATACGATATGTGTGACTTTTTTTTTTTGAAATAAACTAGCATGGATTTTATACGAAAATGAGGAAGTAAGTCATGTCTAATATAATAAGATGTCTACTTCTAAAAAAAATAAAAATGATTAGTCTATTATCTCTGCGAGACAAACATATATAAGTACATATTGTAGAATGGTTGATACATATTTAAATGAATAAATTGAAGGGGATGTCTCTCAATTATTAGCATATACAATCGTAGATATGTGTGTGTGTGTGCTGTAATTTATGATTATTATTATATTGAACGAATATTATGTATAAGGTTAATCACCAATTTCCATTTGAACTTCGTATATTTTTTCGCTTAATCACTTTTTTTCCCGGTTATCATCTTTTTTTTTTTTTTTGCAGTCTATTCAAAATGCTCACAAGAGTTCACTTGTTTGAGTTTGCCGAAAATTGAATTATTATTTTTTTAATTTATTTTCTACTGCAGTGCTTGTTTAGAGGTAGATTTTTGCCCTTTAAAAATTTTTGTGAGAAATTTAGCCCTCAAAACAAGCACATAAATATCAATTTCCAATTGTCTTCGGCATTCTGAAATAGAATCATTCTTAAAATTATTTTCAATATATATTGCAAAATATGTCGAATTTCCCCTATGTTTTACATATTTCCAACTTTACGTTCGTAGATTGGTTAATTAATTAATTAAAGCGAACAAAACTATTATTCGAATATTCTGCTATGTCCTTACCTATCACCAAGGATAAAAATATCGCTATCGCAACATATATCGCAACTTTAATTTTATGGATATATCGTCGGATATATTGATATCACATATCGATATCGCAGAAAATTAAAAAAAATGACGGAAATCATATTAAAATCTTGGAAATTTAGCAAGAAATTTTAGGAACTATTATGACATATTATTATGCACATATTACACTAAAATTTTTGATAGAATTGTATTTTGAAAGCAAACATATGAATAATACATTATATAAATACCGTCTGAGACAATACATTTGACAAAATAATACATAATACAATATAAAATAACTAAATAGACATTATAAAGTACAATTAATACCAAAATGAGGATATGTGAGGTTCAAATATAGTAAATGGAATGACATCTTGTTGTTCTAAACAATATTGGTACCAACTCATCACATTAGAGTAATTGTTGATATAATTATGCACATGCGCTTGATATGTTTATTGATTTCTTAGATTTCAATTTCGTATGATATATGGGGAGAAAAACTTTAGTGATTTGTCCATCATGTCCCCTAACTGAAAAAATAAAACCGGTGCATCTCACTTTTCTTTCTAAGACATCTGTTGATTTCCTTTCTTTCTAAGACATCTGTTGATTTCCCGGTCTTCTTTCTCTTATAATTTTTTGCAAAGTGAGTGTCTTTATAAAGTAAAGAATATTGCAATTCAAATAATTACATTGAAGACCTAAAAAAGACCAAAAAAATATATAGTATTAAATAAAAAACAAAATATATTATAGAAATATAAAAAAATCGCGATACATTGCGATATTTTACGATAATTTGCGATATATTGCGATATTTCGCCGATACTCAGGAAAAAAGATATTCTCCCCAATATCCGTATCTGCGATATATCCGCGATATTTCGCGATATTTCAATCCTTGCCTATCACTCAAAACATACGTTTTAAATTATCACCACAATTCACAAAGATACACTTATCAATTTGTTGATTTTCCATGATGGATTTTTACCAAGTGATGATTATTTTATTTATTTACATATAAATATGTAGTTTGTATTATCCAACAAAAAAAAATGAATTTCTAACTTTTCCCATGAAAAAGAAAGAAAATATATTATTAGCTAAAAATTTATTTCCACACATTAAACTTTTTCTTTTTCCAAGAACAAGAGGTTGTTAGTAATTGACTGTATCTACAATATTCAAGTAAAACCCCTAAGGAAAAAGAAGAAGAAAAGGAAAAAAAAAAAAAGTTTCCCCACCATTTTCTTCTTCTTCTTTTCTTGAATAAAGTCAACATTTTTATAGCAAAAACAAAAAAGAGAAGAAGAAACAACCCCCCCCCCCCCCCCCCCCCCGAAATCTTCTTTCTTTAAACTTTAAAGTGGGAAATTCCCATAAATTAATTAGGTTGGACAATAAACGTATAAACAATGGACGGTTCACGGTTTTGGCTTTCATAATCAAGAATCAGATTGTGGGTTACGATTTACAAATATGATGGTAGTGGTGAGATAGTGCTTGATTTCTGGATTCATTATCAAATGCATTAGCCTTCTATTACCATCATCATCCATTCATCGGTTGCTCGGATCGAAATTGGAAAAGAAGGGAGAAATTGGCGAAAGGTGGCTCAAGTTTGTATCTTTCTTCGCTCTTTCCCTTTGATATTTTGTTTTCCTCATGAACATAAAAAAAATAAGAATAAAAAAAATATCTTGAAATTCAAGATTTTTGTGCCTGCCTTTATAAAAGTACCTTCCCATTGTACTAAAAAAAGTGGTGCCTTCCCGTTTGTGCAGACTTGTGATTTTTGATGGGGTTTAAGCATTTCACGGTAATTATATGAATTTGGGTTGTTTGCCGTTTTTGGGTTCGTTTAGTCAGAAATTCTTTTGTTTCTGGAATTTATCAATTTAATATTTTTCTGCGGAGGGCTTCTTCTTCCTTTTTTTGGGGGGGGGGGGGGGGGGGTTGGATTTTTTGTGATTATATCTCTGAAATTTATGCGGGGCTTTGGGGTTTTATGATTCTTGATCACACTGAGACCCGGAAGATTTGTTTTTTATTAAAATATTTTAGTGATTTTTGTGGCTTGCTAACTTGTTGATTCTGGAAAGTTGCGACTTGTGAAATTGTAGAGCGATCAAGATTGGCTTATATTTTATTCATGTTTTCTAACCAAAATTTCCGATTTAAAATAGATCGGTTCTGAATGCGACCAGCTATATGATTAAATCAAGAAAATCAATTAGTCCTGTAATGAACATTGACTTGACTAAGATGATTGCTGAGCTAGTTCTAAGTGCTACAATAATATCACCTCAATGAGATGGAAATAACTTCCAGTTTTTTTGGCTTTCTATCCAGATTCTAGTTTGATATTCCCCCCGCAATATTTACTCTGTGTAAATTTTGTTGTTCAAGATGCCCTCTAGGTGATTTCTGTATGTTAGAAAACTGAAAGGGTACATGTTCAAGGATTCCACGTAATGTATGTTTTGTCGCATTTATCTTGCTTGTGAATGATTTACTGCATCTTTGTGTGTCTTCTTTGATCTTTGCTTATGAAGATTGTTACTTACTTTATCTTTTATTTTTAGCACCATCAGGGACATCACTAACTGGAGAGCATTAAGTGGCAATCACTAACCTATAATTGTGAAGTGCTGTCAGCCTGGATTTGGTTCTGCTCACTTGGCTTGGTAGAGGAAACACCAATTCCAGCTGTTATCTATGCATATGATGTTCCAGTAAATTAGTAGGTTTTAAAGCACAAAAAAGATGGGTTTTAGAGTGAACCAGCTTCTTTTGGTATTTCTCTTTATTGTCATATGTAGTCATGGTATAACAGCTGAACAAGAAGAACAGACTTTACAAAGAAAAATAACCGCTCCACGGAGGAATGCAGAAGGTGGTGTGATAGATGGATCTGGTACTGAGCACACTGGCAATGAAATGGATGACTGGCAGGATGGAAATAGTAAAGTCTCAGTGTCAACAGTTGCAATTTTCACTCTGGCAATGGCTGCTGCTACTGGTTTGGGAGCTCTCCCATTCTTTTTTATGGAGCTTGACCCTCAATGGGCTGGAATATGCAATGGAATGGCCGCAGGAGTAATGCTTGCTGCTAGCTTTGACCTTATACAAGAAGGACAGGGTCATGGAAGTGGCAGTTGGGTTGTGTTGGGTATTTTGGCTGGTGGGGTTTTCATCTGGCTTTGCAAGAAGGTGAATCTCTACGACCTGTAATAATTTGTATGTCAAGATCTGGATATGGATTTGTTGTTGGGCAATGACTCTTATTTATTATCGTGATGTCTGCTGATTCTTAGTTGTATTGGTTCAACATCCCATTAAGCTTTTCATTAGGTGATTGCTTCTGCTTTCTTTGTCTGCCACTTTAAATTAGTATAAAAATTATCATGTTGAAGCTACTGTAACTCGCTGGGGGGGGGGGTCCTCTTTAATTCTTCATATATGATGCTATCTGGTTGACCGCAGTTTCATTATACCTCCTGTAGTTATTTTTCTGGTTTTGTAATGGGAATTTTGGTCCCTATGTGTTAGGAGTTGGGAGTTGCTTGGTCAGCTGGGTGGATCTTAGCAATTTAAATTTTGGTTTTATCTCCCTCTCTTTCTTTCTTTTGTTTTGTTTTGTTTTTCAGGTACTGCCTTTTCCATTCTTCCCTACACTCAGTTCATCTTTAGAACACACCGGCTTCATGATATGCCTCTATAATATTATGTTGCAAATGTGTTCTCTGTAATAGTATGTTGCAAATCTTGTTTGAATTGATAGTTTCTAATCTAGTTTGCATGTTCATTCTAGGAGAAGCTTACTAAATTTTTTGCCTTGATTTGTACTTTTAAAATGCCAGATCTTCTCTTTTTGTGACTGCTAAAATTTTCTTTTGAGTGCAATTTTTTGTTTTGTTTCGCTCAAACTCAGTTTCTTGAGCAATATGGTGAAATGAGCATGCTGGACATAAAGGGAGCAGAAGCTGCTAAAGTCATTCTTGTAGTTGGAATCATGACTCTTCATTCTTTTGGGGAGGGATCTGGTGTTGGAGTTTCCTTTGCTGGCTCTAAGGGTTTATCACAAGGACTATTGGTGACTTTGGCTATTGCTGTGCACAATATACCTGAGGGCCTAGCTGTTAGTATGGTCCTTGCATCGAGAGGTGTGTCTCCACAAAATGCCATGTTATGGAGTGTGATTACGTCGCTGCCACAGGTAATTAGTTCTGAACTGGACAACTAGGCATAATGTTTCGTCGTGCTGTTTCCTTGCTAGATGCAAAATGAAATAGCAAGAGTCCGTGTCATACTATGTAGAAATAAACAGAATGGATGTATTTATTTTCTGAAGGCATCCGTCTATAGCCATATCTATTCCATTTGGAATAGCAGAGAATTAGTCACCATATATAAAAATTTAGGTCTGATAGAAAAATGTGCAGATCTGCAAAACATCAGAGAACCAGTGACTGTTGATTCTCTGTGAGACTGGTGCTTAATGGGGCAATGTAAGGGTAATTGCTCTGGCTAATCTTTAAATTATTGCTTGTAACTATTTAGCTTCTCTGGACACCATTTCTATGGGTATTGGGAAACTGGTGGTACTAAAATTTCTGCTCTGCATTTGTGTGTGTGTTTGCGGAGTCTTTTTTTTTTTGGGGGTGGGGGCGTGGATTTAGGGTAAGGGAGGGTTATAGAGGAAGAAGTTTTACAATCTTCGTATGTTAAAATTGGAAATTAGTATCTTACATAATTTGTTGATGCAGCCTCTTGTAGCAGTTCCTTCATTTATATGTGCTGATGCATTCAACAAGTTCCTGCCATTTGCTACTGGATTTGCTGCTGGTTGTATGATTTGGATGGTTATGGCTGAGGTTCTTCCAGATAGTTTTAAGGTAAAAAAGAGAACTACAGTTTTCAAATAAGGTAGAGGCTAGTGGATCAAGAATTCTCTTTTGGCCAGTATAGCTATCCATAGTATTTCCTTTTTATTTACTATGTGTGGCATCAGAAGCTACATTTTTTGAATGTGAATATAATGGTAGAAAAATACACAGGTCTTCCTGATTAAGCCCTTGGAATTTGATTGTCTAGAAATGGACTGTCCTTTTGATTTGTATGATTGCGGTGCTTAGTAAAGAAAAGAAAATTAGTCTTCTTCTGACATGTCTCTGTTGAATATTCCATTCTCTTGACATCTAAAAATTGGATTATTCCTCGAACATGATCAAATCCCTATCCAATGGCCATTACTTGTATATGTTAGATGAAAAAGATTGGGGGATGCTCGATAAAATGATCCAGTTTGGCATTCTTTGAATAGCACCTTTCATCTGAGGGCACACTTTCTCCATGATATTGATACTAGTCCCAAGATCAGAAACCCTTCTACCTGGATTGTCGTTAACTCTTCCCTCATTGCAGGAGGCTTCCCCATCTCAAGTTGCATCTGCAGCTACACTTTCTGTGGCATTTATGGAGGCACTCGGTGCTGTGTTTGAGCATTTCAGCCACAGCTACAAGTGAGACCTCTCTTCGATAGCCTAGCAAACTAATACCCATTTGCTGTACTTTGTGTTTTAGATTGCATGATGATGTCCTATTCTTTCCTTCACTTCGTCCTTCTCTTCTGGGTTAATGGGCAAAGGACAAAAATTGGCTCATGCAAAGTTTAGCTTCATACATCAACATGTTCTTAACATTGTTTTGTTTTTGCAGTCCAGAGGATGCTTCTGGCTTCTTTGTTTCTCTGTTGTTTGGTCTAGGTCCTTTGCTCGGTGGTGTAGCCCTTGTCGCATTTGCTCTTGCTTTTCGGCTTCAGCATGCATTCCTTACTGGTGCGGCCTCTGGCATTGCCTTTGTTCTTGGTGCCTGGCGTCCCCTTCAACTACTTCTGTCTTCTAAGATGGGGCTTCTTCCGCTCCTGTTTCTTCTTGGGATGGGATCAGCATTTGTCCACGTACCTACATCCATTCTCACAAATTCACGATTGCACAGGAAGACTTCAGCGAGCACATTATCTACTGTCACTGGATTTTCTGTAAGCGCACTCACGCTTCAGTCAGTCTTGTCTTGTGCAGCAGTTGCCCTTCACGCTCTTGCTGAGGGGCTTGCATTAGGTGTAGCTGCACCTAAAGCTTATGGGCTCGGGAGGCACATGGTCCTTCCCGTCTCCCTCCACGGATTCCCTCGTGGTGCAGCTGTGGCAAGTTGCATCTTCGGAGCAACTGACAGTTGGCAGACATCCCTTTTATCTGCTGCCCTTATCGGGTTTGTGGGGCCGTTATCTGCCATTGGGGCGATTCTTGCTGGGATCGACTACAGTGGTTTGGACCATTTGCTGGTATTTGCATGTGGGGGACTGTTCCCGTGCTTCGGAAGCATTGCTAGAAGAGCAGTCAAGCTAGAAAAACGGAAGACCGTTTTTGGGCTCGTCGTGGGCATAGCGTTTGCTAGTGTGTGTCTAACGTGCACAAAGCTGGTGTGTTTGCACACACCATACTGCAACTCTGCTCCTGAAGCTGTGAGATGATGGAAGGAACATGCTGTGAATGTGATTCTCAAACCTTTCGTGTTTATAACTCCTTGAGTTAAAAAAAAAAAGAAAATGAAAAAAGAGAAAAGAAAAGAAAAAACATTTTGTAGAAATGATTCTGAGTAATCCACTCCACATTGATATTACCGCAGGAATGCTGCTCGGGGTATATGCCCCATCTTTAGTGTCGTATACTTTTTTATTTTTCATGTATGATTTTATTCTTATTTTTGTAGGCTAAAAGATAACAGGTTGAGAGCAAAATTAGAATATTTATAATTTTGATGTTTTACATCTGCAGGTAATGGATAGGTGTAGTGATGCCTAACATGATAAATGAAGATTTAGTGCAGAGGATGATTTTGCACCCTCATTTCGATTTTCTTAGAATTGAAGTTGATATTAAAAACCATAATTTTTTTTTGAGTTTTATTATATCAGTTGAGCATTTTTATAGTTAATATGAAACTTCATAAAATGACAAATAAAAGAGGTAATGATTAGAGAAAATTAAGATGCCAAAGTTGAAAACAAGCAGTAAATTTGAAAGTAACATGAGATAGAAAGTCTGAAACAAAATTGAAGCCCTAGCGAGCACAATACTTGCAAAACATGATGTTGAAACTACGAGGATATGCCTTCAACAAGGATATATCTAATTTTACATAATCCATGTAAAATTTTGTGCTGTGTAAAAGCTGGTTATGCTACTGAGGCGGATTTCTGAGTTTTAAGGCCAAACAAGTTTTCAAATAATTTCGAGGCAGTAGGAGGAACATCTGCAGGCCGAGGTGCCATAAAATTGACAATCTTTTCATGAACATTATACCTGGAGAAACATTTCCAAGATCAAAGAGAATGGTGGGAATATAACTAAACATATTATCCTACCAATAAGGCAAAACTTACCGGATCTTGCGACTCTTTGAAGCACGGCGATCAACAATTTTTCTTTTCTTTGCTTGCAATCTTTTAAGAGCATAGAATGCCATCTCTGTCAATAATACAAACTTATGTTAAAAAAGCTAAAACAAACACAGGCATAGTCTTAATTTATAATTTTTAATGCGCAAGGACATGCTTGCAAATACTATGCAAGTATGCTACAGGAACAGTTGAAAAGGAAAAAAACTTAAGAGAACTTCTCATTGAAAGTAACCAGAGGAGAGAAATCTTAAATGTGTTGGAAATATATAATGCAAGTACGTGTATGTGCAGTGATTAAAAAAAACAGCCCTAATCCAAGTTGCACCCAAGAAAATATAGCAGAAAGTCAAACAGTACTATCAGTTTTGAGGAGGGGAGGGAGGGAAAGTGTGCTGCATCTACTTTCAGGTTGACAGCATAAACAGCCAGAAATTGCTAATTGGAAGGCATAAACTAGAAAAGCTCTTGAGGACTTAGAAAATTATCTTCCAACAGTTCAATGATTTTTCATAACAAAAGAATGCAACTGAGGGAAGCCATCAAGTAGGTCATATGTTTTTCCTAATAATTATGCGCCATATAATTTTCATGTTCTTGCATATCAATTGTACATCATGATACATGCAGAAGTTGTTTCTATAACGCTGAACTTCCACTCCACATATTATCACGAAGCCAGCAAAGCTTCCGTATATTCAAACAAACCAAACTACAGGGGAATCAACAGGAATTTATATGTGTGTGTGTGTGTCTATATATATATATGCTAGATAATTCTGCAGCCTTGCATTCGAGAAAAAAAGCCTTAACAGAAATCTGAGAAATTGACAATTATTGAGTGATGTAACATGTGATGCAAGGAGATGTTCATACAATGTAGTTCAAACACAGAGACCAATAGTTGCTGAACTCTAAAAGTGTTACCAGATGATGCCGGGTCAATTGTCTCAAAGAACTCTTTCAATAGTTGCTGGTAAAATTCCGAGTCATCCAGAAGTTCAGGATCACCATTCGCGCAAGTCTCCTGGTTAGTTATTATAAAAAAATCAGACATCAAACATGATGAGAAAAAAAAACTTCCAAGGGAGGCAACCAGAAGTTCTCCAACTGGTGCAACTTTAATTTCATTATCAGTTCATCATATGATCTCAATTTCTATTCATTCTTGAAACTAATATGATAAGTAATCATGGGCCCTCCCCTTATACTGTTTTTTTCCAAGTTCAACAAAATAGTTGGCTCCCATGCAGAATCCCCACACCACGATCCAAATAAGATGTGTTGTGTCATCGAACCAATTCTCATTAAATTAGACCACTCCAGAGAAAACAAAATCTTCAGCAAGGCACTGATGTTGATGGGCACAAAATAAATTTATGACTGCTTATGCCCTCACAACTACACAAATGAATATACAACCAGAAACTGAGACCCCTGCTTGTAACCAAACATAATTAGATTAATACCTCTTGCTTGACATTCTCCGTGTAGCATGGAACCTGCAGAAGGCCAAGATGCATCAAAATTTAGACAAGCAGGCTAACTGTAGGGCAACATAAACACAATCATCAATTGACCTAGGTGCTGATCCAAAAACCCAAATCAGTGTAAGACTTAAATTCAAACCTACATTTCCAAATACAGCGACAGCTGATTTATTCTGCTGCATCCCCTTAATCATTTTACTCGGATCCCTCATGTAAGCAGACACTTGTTCACTTATACTCTGAAGGAGAGTAAACTGTCAGTAGCAGATAGTTGCAAATTTCATGCAATGAGATAATCTCAGCAGTCTTATAGCAAACCTGATTAAAGGCGTGCAATTTGTCCTTAATTGCAGCTGCACCAGTTGTCACCTGGGTCTTCCTATGCCATTTGTCGATTGCCTTGTTTCTATAAGAAATCATTCTGCCATATACAATAACTGGAAGTTAGCATCAGCACAAAAATCACTATGATCCTAGCAGAGCCAAGAACATGATGTTAAGTGTTCTGATGTATAAGAATACTAGAGTATCAAATGTGATGCATGGATAAGAACAATCATAGGGTCTGTGTGATTTGTCCCATCCTGCCTCATGATGGGTCAACTGGTCAAGTGACGCTACTTGTTTGGACCCACTTTAGAATAGTATTATTATAATAATACATAGTCGAATAATTAACACTGTTCAAATATTCAACATCAAACAAGTAATTTTGCTTCAGAAAAAAAAAATTGACACGTGTTCATATTTATAAGTACTAAAGTACATTGAATATATTTTATGAGTTTATTCTAATATATATATATATATATATATTGTACGAGTTGTTTAAACTTAATTTGGCTTTTATAATATATAATATAACATTATATCTCTTAGATATAATTAATCATTTATAATTACATTACTAACCATTTCAAAGTCCCTCATTAAAAAAGAAAGAAAGAAAAATGAAACAAATTGTTATAATTTTAAAAAATGTTTATAAACATATTTGAAAACCTTTTTCGAGATGTTTAAATGTAATTCGATTCTTTCTTCATAATATGACATTGTATCTCATGGTCAATATTATAACAATTGAATTATACACATATATGTTAGGTATAATAGTTTTTTTTAAGTATAAAATTACATTACCAACACATATAACATTTGATAGTATGTTTACATTGATACGATACATCAACAGTTGAAATGCGACAATATAATAATATATTAATAGTTAGTGGATGTAATATAATGACATAAAGCGAGTGTACTTAGGTGGAAAAAATACCACTTAGCATTTTCACCAGAATTCCATTTTACACATACATGTAAATGTTTCTATAAGAAATTTCATGATTGCTTAAACTGAGATTCACATTTTTTATGATGTAAAATGAACAGATTCCAGAAATATCTACCCAACTCTAGGCGAGCAGCTACCAGACCTAAAGAAACCACCAACTATACATGGAATATAATCAGAATCATGATTATTCATTTATTCATTGGATACAGAATATTAAAGCAAGTGAAGCAATTGAACCCTACACCAGCCCACCCCACCCTCAATAAAAGAAAGAAACAAACAAAGACAGACAACACACGTGCACACAATTGACACCACTACACAAAATCAAGCACATCATAAGAATGCCAAATTAGATTAGATGCCTGCTCCATAGATGTTGGCAGCTGAAGATGATATTGAGAAACTATGGCAAGCACTTATATAAGAGGAACTAACATTGGTCAAAAAAAGAAGTACCTCGATTGCATTTGTGAAATTTGTAGCCATTCTTCATCAATATCCCCAACTGAGCTACCTGGAGTGTCTAATTGCTTGGAATCTCTCATGGAATTAGCTTTAATAGGAAAAGATATCCAACCATAGTTTCACATCACTACATCAGTACTCAATTAAGAAGACATGTAGAGCTTGTAATACAAAATTTCACTTATTTAGATAAATAAATGCAAAAAATATACAAATTCAATAATTTCCGGATAAAAACATAAATTGTGGATTAAAATCTCTTCATGTCTATTATCTTAATCTTCTCTTCAAGCACACTCTTTGAAGATTCCAGAGAAAATATGTTGCTTTGACCTTTCCGGGCTTCATTTCTTACTATATAATCTTAATTCAAATGATTTTCACCTTATTTCTTAGTCAAATGGTATATTTTTAAGAATCCCGAGGAAATCCGCCCTATAGATTCAGCAAGTTCTTGAAGGAACTTTCAATTTCTTCCAATGATTTAGGGACTTTTGATAATATTAATCTGGGGTTTAAAACCTTAATCCCGGATAAAAAGTCAAAATTTGGATGATTTCCATGAAGATCGCACTTGAATCTTGCAAGAATGCCTTTGAATATTTGAACCTCGTAAATTACGAAGTGATGTGATTTTGAACCTTTACATGATCCCTAATAATAGTTATAGGATGACAAAATCTAGGAGATATGGGGTTGAGGTGTTCCGGTGGTTCCTCATGATTAGACTAACAGCACTGATCTTGATTTTCTGAGCAAATTTGACAAGCAGAAACACTTGAACAGTACAATCCACTTATTTACACATCAATTATAAACTCATTTAATTTAGGAAAAAATCCTACAAAATAAATGGAAATGCAATTTAATATTTAATGGGTAATTGTTATTTAACATGTGGCATGACTAAAATTTGCATATCAACATAGTGAGTATCTTTCTTATTCTTTATAAGTCAATGAAGGGAATAGACAAGCAGAATCATGATTCCCAAGGTTGTTTGCACTTGGAGAACAGGTGCTACTAATGAAAGTCCTTTCTGGACTAGAAGACCAAATCAAAACATTTTAATGAATAAAAATTTAAAAAAAATAGTTAACCATATATTTAACTAAAAATATATGTTTCATTTTGCAGATCATGAAGCTGCAATACCCTATGTTGGATGAAAGAATGGTATTAAGACCAAAAGGCTAAACACATGAAAACGAAAAGAAGAAATACATGTGCAGACTTATTTAAATTAAAACTAGTTTCAAGTGAAGCAAAAGCTAGATTTTTTTTGGAACTTTCACTACTCTAAGAAAGAATACTTTTTCTGTTATACGCATACCTTCTTCAAATCGAGTAATTGAGGGATTGTTTGCCACCAGAGCCTGAAAAGGTTAAATTCAGTTAAGCACAGAAGTAATGGAAAAGAAAACCTTTAGCAGGGCAAGGCACCCTTATAACACAAAAATAATTTACTAAGCAACTAGAATGTATAGGGCATTAAAATGAAGATAAATGGAGATGAATGCTTTCACAACAAGTACACCTGCTGCAATTCCAGTATAGAATCCAACGTCTTCTTTGATGAAGCAATTAAATCTGAATATGCTTCACTGACTTCACTATCAGCGCTACAATATAAGGACTTGACTCGCGCCTGCAGGCAACTCCATCATCAGAGTGATGTTTCGGTGAATGTATAATGTCAGTTAAATGATTTGTAAAATAATGGATCAGAACCTGTGGAAGTCTATTACAACTTGAGAATGGTTTCTGCAGCAAGAATCTGAACTCAAGTGTCTTGTCCCAAAGAGCCTAACCACAGAGGAGATGGATTATGTCAACATAAGATCTCAGTAACAGCAAAATGACCACACATACAAAAATAAGAAGACCAGCAAGGAGATCAGCCAAAGTAATAGAAAGACAAGTCTTTGTATTCTAAAAAAACTAGCAACTTTGTTGGATCTCATCATAGGCAACTGGCTAGTAAAGAGCAAGTCCAGAGTTAGAGTTTGAATGAAGGAGTGAACAGAACGTGATGAAAATGTAATGGGTCAGTAACATCATACCCTTTGATTTTTTACAGCTTGACCTTTTTGAATGTCCTCATCCTTATGACGCTTTAGATTCCTCCAAATATCTCTGGATTCATAATATGAGTGAATTAGCATGTGATAGAAATTGAGATGGAAATATCTCTAAAATGGTCAAAAGGACCCAGAACAAAGAGGGCAACGATAAAGAAACTAGTTTCAGGAAAAGTTAAATGGCTGCATTCATGATAAACAACATACTTTTTACTTACCACACAATCACCTTTACCAGTCATGGAGAAACAAGAGAGCTGAAGAGAAAGGGAAGAAGATGAAAAGCTGCACACATCTTAAGTGTGAAGCAAAAAATTTGTATTTCACGTTGTTACTTCTATGTGCTATGCTGGGACATCTATTTATTTAGAACTATATATATATATATATATATATATATATATATATATATCAGAACTTGAAAGCTGTCTTTAAAATAAATTTCCCCCCCTAATCTTCCTAGAAATTCTAATGGTTTCCGAATTAGGATGTAAAAATTCTAAAGGCTGACTTAATCTTATAACTATACGTGTCACCAACAAATCTTTCTCGGTACCTTATGGGCAACCTAAAATGCCACCATAGTTATAATTCTCTGGAAAAAGAAAACTAACATGAGCAAATCAAATAACGCAACAGTCCAATTACTTACTGCTCCTGGTTTTTAAGTTCTCTATATTCTTTCTCCAGCTCCTCCATCTCCTCGCCTTTTGGAACATCTTCATCACTATGCGCTCCTTCTTCAATGTCCTCTTCAAAGCCTTCCTCCTCCTCATCCTCTTCGTCTTTACCGTCTTCAACCTCCTTCTCACTATCATCATCAATCTGGTCTTCTTGATTCTCATCAAGAAAAGCATCTTCACCATCATCACTATCCATCTATATGTGAGGAGTAAAACAGAGAAAACAGACTCAAAATAAGTAGAGGGATTTTTTTTTCCAATGATATGATTTGATACTCGAACAAACTAAGGAGTTGTCTAACATGCACAATTCGGTTGTTCATTTCTTCGTCCGATCCGATATCACTATCACTTTCCATCTTCCTCGCTTTCTTCTTTCCCATTATTAACGAAATACCTAAACACGTCAAGCAAATAAATAATTAGCATCAAAATCGACCAAAGAATTAAACATAAACTCGTATAAAAAATAAAAAATATAGAAAAGGCATTTCGATAAATTGAACAATTTATTAGAAAAAAATCAAGTGCAGAGGTATAATGGACGAAACAACCAAATGTTATATACTACTAATTTGGGTAAGGGAGAGCGTGCAGACTTATTCTAACCACATGAGATATCTAAACTATAATTTTTCAACATCGGCGATTTTATGCATTTTCAATAAGATACAGGAAGTATATTTATTTATACTCAAATTGTTTCATACCAATAGACAACAAGTCAGCCTTCATAAAGCTACAATTCTTCCCATATTTATCAGATGCGGATAGGACTGTGAACTAACCAAGCCGAGCCGAACACCTTGAGCGCCTCGAGCTCGGCTCGTTAAGAAACTGGTGGGCTCCAACTCGGCTCGTGAAAAGCTAGACACTTCGCTACTCGACTCGATAAAAAGTTCATTAAGTTTACCTTTTCGAGCTCAAAAAAAAGATAGTTTAGCAGTCCCTCTTCAAGGGCTAGATGTCAATTAGTGGTGTATGGCAATACATGTTTGTGATTATAAACCATTTGCACTAACAACATTTATAATCTTCAAAATCCTAAATTCTACAATGAGTCATACCGGAAGCTGAAGCAGCAGACGACGGTTGAGGGAGCAGATGACGGCGAGCGGTAGACGGCGGCTGAGAAATTGCCGGCGGGTAGGGAGGAGGGCTGAGGGTTTATTCTTTTTCAATTTGGAATTGAGTCGACGAGGGTTTTTAGAGGGAAATTTGGTTACTTCTCCTTTTCTTTTTCTATTTTAAGGGTTAATTATGACAAAAATATATGAATTTTAACATTATTTATAATTTAGAACTACTAACATAATTTTGTAATAGAAGGGGAGAGACTAGAGAGTAGCTAGGGTGAGCGGAAAATAAAAAAAAAAAAAAACCTGAAAAGCGAACCGAAAAAACATTTCAGATTATTAGGTCCAGTTCGATCTTTTTTAAAATAAAATTTAGTTTTCGGTTCGCGATTCGGTTCAGGAAAAAAAACAATTCAATTGCCTGAATAGACCGGAATTTTTTATTCAGTTATTATATACTATATATACACACATATTCTAACTTTATGAGACTATGAGAGTTCAACGGAATGAGACTTTAGACTCATGTTGTTTCGTTCATTAATGTTAAAATTTTAAAGAGGGAGTTTGTATATATAGAAAACATACTACTAAAAAAATATGATATTAAAAAAAATAGAGAAATTGAACTGGGCTGAAATAAATTTTATTGGGTTTGTTCGGTTCATCATGATTCTCATCCTCTATTCGGTCATGTTCAAAACATTCTCAAAATCGGTCTATTCAGTTTTAAAGATTTTAAGAATGAATGCTCACTCTTAAGAGTAGTGTTGGCATGTGTGGAGAGAATTATGGTTTATATATATTTTTTTAGTTTATGTAATTTTTTACACACGCAAAGTGACAAAGTTATATTTAAATTAATGATTTTTTCAAAAAAAAATCATATTATCACTACTATTTTTTTTGTTTACTTTTTTAGTTCGAAAAAAAATGAACAATAAGTCTCGAATTCAATAATTTTCTTTCTAATAGTACATGGATTTTCGGTATTTGAGTATACTCAAATAAATTGAAATAGTAAAAGCAGGTTTTGTTATTGATTTTCGACATATGTATATAGATGCAAATGTCATTGCACATGCGTTGACACGTTTTTGGTGATAGAAGTGGTATTTTTTTGTATTTGGAATAAGGATAATCCTCTTTAATTAAGGGAGGTAGCTAATTAATAAAATCTTTTTCTCTCAATAGAAATAAAATTGATTTGATTTTTATTTTGTTCTTTAAAAAATTAGAACGCGGAAAACCTTTTTGGTGTAGTAGACTGACATTAAAGACACATTGCACATGGAAATTGGAATGATTTGTGAGAAGAGTTGATTGCGGTGTGGGGAGCGGACCCATTCCAATAATTTACCTTCCCATCATTTAGATTTTAGAGGACAAATCTAGCAAATCCAATTAATTAATCTTAAATGTGACTTTTAAAAAAAAAATCAAAATATCTCCTATCTTTTAAATATCGATATTATCATTCCATAATATTAATGTTTTGACAGCATCTTCTATTTATGTTTTTTCAAAAAATATAACTTGCGGGTTCATGTGATACCTAACAATGCAAATGATCAAATACAAAAAATCAAAGTTGATGCTTGGCTTGATGTGTTTTTCTTTTTTCTCACTTGCAACGGTTATTTATAGGTAGATTTTAGGTAGTTCGACTTAAGACGTTGACATGTTTTGAATTTATAACTTATCTTGGGTTGGTATGTTATGCATAGATTAATATTAATCTTCGAGATCAATAAACGAGCTAGTTCATTGTTAAAATTAATCATGAGACGATTTAAAAGGGCTACACTGAGCTCCAATTTTGTTATTTTAATTTTTAGTTGGTACAATTTAAATTACCTGCCCAATCAATTGCTTAAAAATAGATTTTAGTTCAAACTCAAAATTAAATTCAGATTATAGCTCTATATATAAAAAAAAAAAGAATAGTACTATATCGAAGAACTCATCACTAGTATAAATAGCATGTATGTGTCCCGGTGGGAATGACCTAGTAGTAGAATGAGGTTGCTTGCATTTGGAGATCAAAAATTACGAATTCAGATCTTCTCAATATCACAGGTTGGGTGTGTGAGAAAAAAAAGTATAAATAGCATGTACGTAACTTCTCTCAAATATACATAGATCATAGTATTTTGAGCATTTTAAGATAATATAATAGTCTTATTAAACATTTTGGATGAACCATATCCAAAAGGCTCATAATGTCCCGTCTTTAAAACTTAGTAGAGAAAACAAATCGCCATATGTGACTCGGTAAATGTCAAGATCTTGTCTGTGCAGTATGTGAACCGCAAGAAATTCAATCCAAATTATTACCAACAAAAATTAAGAACTACGGCCAATCAGGAGGTAAATTAAAATACAAAGAGTGAATTAAAATAAATATTTGTACTATTCGCCGACAATGATTGAGTCTGGTTAGATTCGCATCTGAGAGGAAAGATGAAATCGTGTTCAAAATTCAAATCTTGAAGGAAATCATGTGTATTGGAATTCAGTAAAGCAAGCAAAATGCGAATAAAATAACATGAATGGGGTTTCATGGATCAAGGAGAAAGCTGATGTCCTAACTCCTAATATCAAGATAAAGAAACTGTTTAGCACAAACAGACAAAGGGAGTTATGAACCTGCAAATCTTCTCCCTCCCTCTCTCTCTCTCTCACACACACACACGCACGCACACATCATGGTGTGTTGTATAAATAAATGCGTTGTATGGAAGCCCTAACACTCATTACATTCACCTAGAGACCTTTATCCTCTATCTCCCTCTCCCTCTCCCTCTCTCTCTCTATCTCTCTCTCAAATATGGCTGTGAAGATGTCTTTCTTGCTCTTTCTGTACTTTGTCTATGTTGTTTATGCTGTTGCGCCACCTGCTGCTACTCCTCTGGAAGGTATGACTAATACATTTCTGAGCTGCTTTATCATGTTTTATTTTGATTTGCGACCGGGGTAGTTAAAATTCTGATTCACAATATGGAGAACACTGGATCTTTGTTAGTCCCTCATTCTTTCTTTGAGGTTCTCTTGAAGTCCTTGAATATTTACTCCAAAATCTGATCTTTATGTTGTGCTAATCTTTCTGTTCTGCTGCTTGCATATGTGCTGTCACAGTGTGTGTGTGTGTGTGTGAGAGAGAGAGAGAGAGAGAGAGAGAGAGAGAGAGAGATCTGGCACTGTGAATCCTAGTTAAGACTGACCAGTGCGCTGTAATATTTTTTCAGGGCTCCTAGCCAATGGAAATTTCGAAGAAGAACCAAAGGCCAGAGACATGAAGAAAACAGTGCTCCAAGGCAGAAATGCACTGCCCGGATGGGACATCAACGGCATGGTGGAATACATCTCCGGCGGGCCTCAACCCGGCGGAATGTACTTCACCGTGGCCCATGGCGTCCACGCTGTTCGCCTCGGAAATGAGGCGTCCATCTCCCAGACAATCCATGTGAAGAATGGCTCACTCTATGCACTCACATTTGGTGCATCAAGAACCTGTGCACAAGATGAGGTGCTGAGGGTGTCGGTGCCCCCTCAAACGGGGGACCTCCCACTGCAGACGCTGTACAGCAGCAACGGCGGCGACACTTACGCTTGGGGATTTAGGGCTAATTCCAATTATGTGAAGGTCACTTTCCACAATCCTGGAATGCAAGAAGATCCTGCCTGTGGCCCTCTTTTGGATGCTGTTGCAATCAAAGAACTTTTCCCTCCAAGGCCCACTAGAGGTAATCAATCACCCACACCACATCTTTCATGAATAGAAAATGAAACACTATTTGCTATTAATACTATGTGAATATTAATCACACCACCTAATAGTGAAAGTCTATCTGAAAGAATTACCTCAAGCTCGAACACGAAAACCAACTCCGTGGTGCTAATTTACTTCATCTGTAACTTTTTTCTTGCAGTGAACCTGGTAAAGAACAACGGTTTTGAGGAGGGTCCTCATCTCTTGATCAACTCTTCTCATGGCGTCCTCCTCCCTCCGAAACAGGAAGACTTGACCTCCCCCCTTCCCGGCTGGATCATCGAATCGCTAAAAGCTGTAAAATTCATCGATTCACATAATTTCAATGTCCCATATGGAAAAGCTGCGGTAGAACTACTAGCAGGAAGAGAGAGTGCCATTGCCCAAATCATCAGAACAGTCCCCGACAAAACCTACACTCTTGCATTCGTCGTTGGAGATGCCAAGAATGGCTGCCATGGATCCATGATGATTGAAGTATTTGCTGCTAAAGAGGCAATGAAAGCTGCTTTCAAATCTGAAGGAAAAGGGAAGTTCTCAACTTACAGTTTCCAGTTCACAGCAGAGTCGAACAGGACGAGGCTAACTTTCTTCAGCTCCTTCTACCATACCAGGGTCAACGATTATGGAACTCTATGCGGCCCGGTTCTTGATGAAGTCCGAGTTTTGCCTGCTGCCAAGATTTATTGAATCTGCATAATCAACCTACTCGAGACAGACAGACGGCTTTAGTACATGTAATAGAGTTCTAGCAATGGCAATTCAGCCTGTGACAGGGCACACATTGCAACTTGTAATTGGATGCAGTACTAAATTTTCAATGTTCTTTGCATGAGTTGATCACTTCCTATTATACAACCCAATGAATAGCAAGTCGAATTCCTTAACAAGATTGAACTCCTTGGCAGCCTATGCTTGCGAGTTTTTCCTTCTCACCAAATGGAAAGCCAGGGGAGGGGGATTAACATCATGTATAAATTTAAATTCTACCTAAATAATCTTATGTAAAGAACAACAGTGTAAGTTAAATAGAATCACTGTCAGGAATTTGTTGAAATACAAGCTCAAGTACAGAATAATCACAGATGGATACAGATCAACCTGGCTGGTCTTAGAATTTAGAAAAGAAACAGGGAAAGAAGAACAATCGAAGTTGAATGTATTCATCATCAAGATCATAGTCTACATCTTGACCAATGCTTCGCGGTAACTGATGTTTTTCCTCCTTATTTCAATTTTCTTTCTGTTTATAAAAAAAAATCACATGTAGAAATATTAGCATTATCTATTGCTACATTGAAACTCAATGGAATACATCACTTGCTAGTTCCTGTAATTCAGGTCTTCAAATCAATACTCCACTTAGAATCTGTGAAAAAATATGATACCAAATTCAATCTCCTGTCTGTCTCCTAAAACTTCAAGGGGAATAAGAGATGATGAGCTTGGAATTGTTATAGAGAATTGAATATTCTTTTTGCAAAAAATTGAGTATCTTCATTGGCCTTCATCTAAGATACCAACGAGGCATTTCTCCAATAAAAACTCTGCATTAACCCAAGCATGGTATTTATCTGAATAAAAGGATCAGGATAACAAACATCACCAGCCTTATATCATATTAATTTAATTAGTAGAACTGCTCAAGTATTAGTAAAATGAGCATATGACATGATAAGAGGATACTGAATAAAGATGTGCAATCTTTTCCAACAGCCTTCATCAGGATATCCACACCTAGCAGCAGAAAATGCACGAGAAAGTTTAGGTGATATGTGAATCAGATAGAATCACGTCAAATAATTTAATAGCAACAATGATGAAAACATAGTAGGACTATACCACTTAGAAAGTTTGTGTCAGACAAATCAAATGATGCAAAGTGGGAAAAGATTGTTACTCAGCAGATGTAAAAGCAAAAATTAAGTCCCACGACAATCATCTAGACTAGAGTAGTCCAATTTCTTAGTAACACCCAAGAGTGCTATAGCTCCATTGGTTAAAGCCAGTATAACATCTTCCAAGGTTGAAATGAGTTGAGGAAGAGATGCAGTGTCCAGTTGTAATTAGTCCTAGTCAGAGTGTGACACAAAAAGGATATAATAACATTGGGTAAAGACAGAGTGGATAGATTAATTGATAAGAGTTACGAATTATGCTGCATAATGACTCAAAAGACACAATCATGACCAAGATACTCCTACTTACACTTAGTGCATTATAAGGATGAGAGGAAAGCGAAAGGAGATTCGAAAGCAACCAAGTTTATAGACACAAGAATGAAAATATTTTGCATGGGAATGATAGAGCACCTATATAACAGTTTCTTTTTAGTTTTTTTTTTTTTCAATAACTCACCACAATCTAATGCTGATGTATATACTGTAAATAAATAGACCACGAGAACACAATATTAGAAGATCTATATAGAAGTAAATCCTAGCATTTGATTGGTTTTATATTAACTCTCCAGCCAACATTAACTCTTACAAAGGTAATTAGCATGTCTTATTCAGAGGCAAGAGGCAGGGGAACCAATGTAAATCAGATAATGAACTTCTATAAAATAAATCTGAATGCTAAGATCAAAATGAGTTAAAATTACAATGCAAATGCATAAGAGGTTATAACTTACAATTACTCTATTTACTCATTACAAAGGTCCCATAGTCTCTTACTCTTGGTATCCTTTGTGATTGAACTAGACAACAACCTTCTAGAATTATTAAAAAGTCAAGAGGGGCAATAATCATCTACAAGCTTATCAACCATGAACAAAGCAGATAGATTCCAAATCAGACAGAGCTTAGTAAAAAATTTAATGGCTACCTCCAGGATGAAACTTCATATATGGTGCAATATTGTAGATGCGGCCTTTCAGAACAGTCCACATGGAGCCTTCAGACTGATGTTGTTTAACTTCACTCAGTGATATGAGTCTCTTATTTGACTGCCCCTTCAATCCTGAGTCAATAACAAGATCAGCACAGAAGATGACAAGGAATTAAACAATGAAGTAGAAGTGAAATTACCAAATGTGCTTGGAAATTAAACATGTCACGCTGTGATGTGATTCAAAGTAAACAAACAAATTCTAGAATGACACGTTACTTGGTGATATCATGAACATATGAAAATAAGATTTTGGCTATTCTCAATCCACGAGTGGCATGACAAGACACATGAACTACAGCTGTACGGTTCGAGTGAAATGTATCATGGCAATATCTTTGAAATGCTGATCCAAAGAGTGAAAA
This sequence comes from Perilla frutescens, assembly GCA_026008535.1. Lineage (NCBI taxonomy): Eukaryota > Viridiplantae > Streptophyta > Magnoliopsida > Lamiales > Lamiaceae > Perilla > Perilla frutescens. The sequence continues at coordinate 6,976,544 of BRKX01000012.1, read as the reverse complement.
TTTCCCCACATGTTCAAGGGTGTTCAGAGGCAAGAACTTAAGATCTAGCAGATATCTGAGATGCAAAGAGTTCAACTCAATCAAATTTATGATTTAGTTCTCTGCCTTATTATAGAAAAAAGAGATCTTATCCAAGATTACAGGTTCAAAAAATTATTACAATTATGTGCTTGGTTTAAATACATCCCAAGTACCAAGCACCATTTTTCATTCATAGCAGTAGATGGGAACATATGCCTTCCATGCTCCAGTGCTTATTCAAAACTTCTCTAAACTTGAACATCCTTAATCTAAGATAATAAAGGAATTGGCATCCCGTCATTGGAAATGATCCCGGACACAGATACGTCAGTAAATCCAATATGCTCTCTCTCTCTCTCTCTAAAAAGCAACATATGATAGAGTGAATGATTGTCTCTACTCTCTACCATAATCAGAATATGAATGGTGACAAAGTAACCAATGACTGGAACTCTATAACGTTATAACGTGGACATGGAATAATTATCACATAATCGTTCCAGTATAAAGTACCAAGGATATAAGAAATGCTCGCGCTTGAAATTTGGCTACCCTGACTCCCTGAGTTCCTATAAGGTAATAAATCCCTTAAGAGAAGCACCACAAGCAAAAAAAGGAAGTTAAGAACTGACATACAGAAGGCGGGCATTGGTATTACAAATATTAAGTAACTTTCAAGCCATTAACCACCACCAGCAGTCCAGCACAGCAGGACCCTTCTGTTACAGGTGGATTTTGGCATGCATGTACAGTTGATGGTGTTGGGTTTTGTAACATATAAATTTGGTTGCAATAGCTTATTGACCTACTTAGATGAGACTACACCTAAGTAAAAGCACTAAAAGGAATAAATTTGTTTAGCTTATTGGTGCAAGGGATTTCATGTAAAAATTTAAAACTCAAAATCAAATTTCCACACAGTGGTAACAACCTGCCAGGTCGGGGTGCGTTCTGGTAAGCTTAAGCCAGTCCATCTGACTATATCCCTTCTCGAAAGGAACCTTGGTACGGGGTGCGGACTTCTTCAAAGGAGGAGATCTCAGTTCTACTGAAGCCTTAGCTGAACTCCCAGCAACCTCTTGTATTGATTGTTTGGGCCGTTGATCTACTGCTCCACGAGAGGACGCATCAATCACATTAAAGGCTAGAGAGCCAACAGTTTCTTGCTTCTGTGAGGTAGCATCAACTTTCCATATACTACCACTATTCTGCTTACGAGTCCTATCAGCAGTATTCCCATTTTCGTCATCAATATGAATTTGACTAACAGCATCAACAGCTTCTTGGGTTGCAGCACCATCTAGAGGTGGCCCTACCTAATAACATTCAAACTTCAAATTCTCAGAAACAATAATTTAGGGGAAAACTAAACGAAAAATTGCAGGCCCAAATTTGGAAGTAGACTGTCAAAATTTCATAAACGAATTAAGAACTTACAGAACAAAAGGTGAAATCATCGTCATCAGCCATTGTCCCAAAATCTGATCTTTAGCGGAAGAAAATTTTAATATTTGCCTCTGCACAAAGATTCCCATCACAACACAAAGATAACCATCAGCTAACTATTGAACCTAAGAAATTATATATATATATATATATATATATCAAGCAGTTAATTTTGCAAACTCATCACATGATCAAGAAATTCCGTCCCTTCTATTATTTAGCTACAACATAGGCAATCAACTATATCAAGTTATAATCTTGAAACCCTTATTCCTGACCCACTATTACTCTTTATTTCAAAGAATCTTTATTTTTTTTTGTCAATAGCATTCTTAATTATTTTTATTTTTTTCCCTTGGCTATCACAGTACAATATTATGAATAACTTATCCAGCAAACAAGAACAGACGAAGAATACAGAGAAAAAGCTTAAACTTACATTGAGACACGCACAGAGAAATAGAGAATGTGGGCGCGCAGAGAGAGAGAGAAAGAGAGGCGTACTCTTATTGAAGACGATCCTGTAGCAGGTGAATTTTCTGGTCTTAGATGGGAATAATTCTCTGTTGCTGGTCGTTATTCGATTCGATTATATATAAATATATATATATATATATATATAGGATATGGATCAAATAGGGACAACCATTTGGTGTGAAAAGTAGGGACGATTTTCATCCATTGAATCTGATCAAATGGACGGATAAGATTATTTATTTTAAGTATTTTTTTTTCGATTTTTTTTATTTAAATTAAGTGATAAGGTTAATAATGTAAATTAATAAAAATCCTGTAGAGTCCTATATTTGTGCAAATCTTAACTTCCCTAATTAAACGGTTTTAATTGTGACAAGTTAATATCTCCATTGATTTGTACGGTTATTTTTATGAATCTCGAAAAATTATTTAGTTTACGGTTTATTCTTCTTCTTCTTCTTCCAATTCATCCAATTCATAGATCAACGATGGCGACCATGCGACACTCACACGATTTGTACAGACGGTTTCTTCTCCTCCTTCTTCTTCTTCTTCTTTTTCTTATTCTTCTTTTTCTTCTTGTTCCAACTCATAGATCGATGATGGCGATGATGCGTCACTCACACAGCGATTCTAGCGGCGACGACGGTTGTTACGCTGCACTCACATGGCGATTCTAGGCAGCGGCTCGACTATGACGATTCTGGGCAACGTATTGTATTAGTGTATCATGTTTGCCTAGTGTAGGAAGCATTACCAGTACGTTTATATAACATTGATTATTTTGCGGTTTTTTTCCCAGGGATGATTCACTCTAGTCAAGATGTTTTTTTTCTCTTAATTGTTCCATTTTTTGCTTAGTTTTGTTTTTAGTTTACTTATCTTTTCCCATGTTGTTTTGTATGGTACAGTTGGGGTATTTCAATTTTTTTCGTTACATTATTTCAATGCTTGCGGTAAAAAATGCCACCATGATGTTAGGAATTGTCCAGGGAAAAAATGATTTATGTCTAGTTTTTTTTATCAATGTTTCATTTTGTGTTTAGTTTTGTTTATATTTTACATAGTTTTTCTTGTGATGTTTTGTATGGTACAGTTAGGGTATTCCATTTTTTTTGTTTGGGTACATTATTTGTGGTACATTACAATTCTTTGATTTAGATTGGTTGATATTACGAAGCATTTATTCAATGAATACATAGCACTAACTGTAGCATTCACATAATCCTATGCAAATGAATATGTTTACGAAGCACCAACCACGGAATATGAATATATTTATGTTACTTACGAAGCATTATTCTGAAGTGAAAGAAACACTGTATTTACATCTCTCTCATTGTAACATGAACTAATCATTTACAACATTGCAGACAATCATAAGTAGCATCGATGATATACATATATAGCATAACAAATATGCTTAAATAACATTAAAGATGTACATAAGTAGCATATCAAATTTAATTGGGTAAAAGCGCAAGAGGTATGCATAGGTAGCATCAACAAGCCTAATTCAAAGTAATAACTCACACATTATTTTTACCAACTTAAACACTTAGTAGCACAAATATTCATAAATATCATCAAAGAGGTACATAATTAGCATTACAAATTTTGTTTTGTCCAAAACACCACAGGTGCGTATTAGTAGCATCAACATTAATAATTCGAAACTCCAAATCATACAAGGTCGTTTACCAAGCTTAACAATAAATAGCACGGTAATTCATAAGTACCATCAACGCCATGCCTAACAAATATGCTTAATTAGTGTCACAAAAAAAAACTGACTTTACCAACGTTCAACAAAAAGATATCGAAACATTTTCTTGGTGAGCAACAGTCACATATCTCCACTCAAAACATCATTCACAGTTGGATTTTTCTTCCTATAGTTAGTTATCGTATGCTAGATAGCCTAAACACCTCTTCTTTTCTCGTGTTTATTTTTTATCTAATTTCCTTGTCTTGGTCAGTTGTGTCATCACTCTGATTGCGCAACCGCATATCCTCCTCAAAATCAGAGTCGTCTGCATGAACCTTAGACTTACCTGAAACCCAACATAGAAATCATCCAAATAGTTATTAGGTAGCATTCAAAAAAACAAAGATTAATTGTTAGTACATAAATTGCTATAGCACCACAGATATGCATAAGTAGCACGGCTGATATGCATAAGTAGCATGACAAATATGCATAAGTAACATCACAGATATGCATAAGTAACATCACAAATATAGTTTACCCAAAGCACCACAGCTATGCATAAGTAACATCAACAATACTATTAAAAAGCATCAAGTCACAGAAGTTATATTACCAACTTAAATACTAAGTAGCACATTATTCATATGTAGCATCAAATATATGCATAACTAGCATCACAAATAAAATTTACCTAACGTCAAATATATATGCATAAGTAGCATCAACATTAATAATACAGAGCACCAAGTCACACAGACAATTTATTTAGTCTAATAATTTACTCCTCAATTACCAAATTATGTTGGCAATTATAAACCCACATTATATAATTTCTTGATTAACAGTCGCACGCATATATTGGTCCTTCTTCATTAGATTCACAAAATCACAAAATAAATTTTCTAAATATATGGGTTTAATCATTAATATGTATTCACCCGACTGTAACTAGGAAACAATAGTTTCACAATTCACCCTTTAAACCGATTAAAAGTTCCGAAACTCACCTGATTTCTTCCAACCCATCTTCGTTCTTGACGTCTGGTTCTAACACGCCGCCGCCAAAGGAAAAAACACCGCCGCCTGAGTTTCTTGTTTAATCCGTCGCGCAAGCAAAACACGGTTGTCGCCCTTTCAAAGCACCACCGGATTCTTCGCCATTCCACGGGGAGTTGCCGTCGGGTCGCGCAGAGGCTAGGTTTTCAGATTTGGGAGGCGGAACTATCGATCTCTCTTTTCAACCGCTACTTGCTTCTCGATTTTGTGATTTCTGATTTGTAGGGATTTAGTTTCTTATGTAGATGCAATATATCAACTCCCGTATCTAGCGCTAATTTGATACCATATGAAATTAATATAGAATTTTACATAAATACCCCTATACGGTTTAATATATAATTAAAAAAACAGAATTACCATTTAAAACTCTTTTAATCTGAACCATCCATCTTGTATATTTGTAGGGATCAGATTTGTCCCTAATTTTCACACCAACACTTGTTTTTATTATAACCGCACCCTATATATATATATATATATATATATATAGGTTGGGTTCAAGTCATATATAATTCTTGTATGAGAAATGATAACTTTACTTATTTTATTGTGCATTTGTGCTTTCTGCTTACATAAAATACATTATCGCATAATTGCTATATATTTATAGATTTTGTAGAAGTTGTTATGAGTGCACATATAATTCTCCTTAACTTTTTTTTTTTCCTAAAACAAATAACAACGCTAACATTTATCACAAAGCGAGGATGTGCAAATTCCTCCTCTCCTCTCAAAAAATAGTTGATTGATGCAAAAATACAAAGCAAAATAATATTTTTTTAATCTTTTTTATTCCTAAAAATTTGTTTATTCTGTATAATTCTCATTTTATTATGGACAATATCTACACCAATAAAATTAGTATTATTGTATCATAATCGAAATTGTACTTTATGAATTAATTTTATTAAAAGACTTGCATGTATTTTTCATACATTTTTTCAATCAATTTTATTCACAAAAGTACAAACTTATTAATAATAAAATAATATTAATTTGATGCATATATATATATATATGTGTGTGTGGGTGTGTGTGTGTGTGTGTGTTTTTTTACTCACACACCCGATCTGTGGTATTGAGGAGATTCGAACCCGTGACCTTTGGCCTCCAAGCAACCTCACTCCACTACTAGGTCATCCCCACCGGGACGTGTGTGTGTGTGTGTTTAGGTTTATAATTACATAAAAATCATAACTTCTAAAAAAATAGAGGGAAATTATATAAAAAATAATATTTTTATGGATGAAAAATAATTTAAATAAATATTAATAAAAGTATATTTCCCACAAGAAAGTCAATTTTATGGGGAGAGAAGGGAGGGTCTGTACATATTAGTAAATATTGGTATTATTAATTGGGGTATTATCATATTTTAACCTGACTTTTTAAGTAATTCACAAAAATGTCCTGACTTTTTATAAATAATAATTTAATATCTAACCTTTTGAATATACAACAAATCTAGGCTGAAATTAATTTTATGACTTTTAGTTGGCGACGTGTATCTTTTTGCCCGAATTTTTTAATGATGTGGAAAATATTTGTGCCATCTCAATTGATCAAATAAAATTAAAACAAAATTATATTTCACTCGACACCATATGTAAAAAGATACACATCGGCAACTAAAAACCTGAAAATTAATTTCATGCTAGATTTGTTGTATATGCAATATATATATATATATTGTTATTCGAATGATTGTATTTACACCATCAATTTTGTTTTATGCACCATATTTATTAATTACATCGCAATTACTTTGAGGCACAATTGAATAGATAGATAATTTAGTGAATAAATGATACATCACTTATTTAAATGGGATACATATCTTTTATAAATGCAGGCACTCAAAATTCATTTATCACAAATCTTAAAGCATGCACTATTTTAATATCAATCAAAATAAATATATCTATATAAGTGAGCTTTTTAATAACTTTTCACTACCCTCAATAATCAAAGTGAATGAGGCCGGAAATTTGGATTGAAAACCATCCCAAATGATGACGTGCCAATAATTTGGTGGGCTTAAGGAGTGACATGGGCCGTGTAACACTTACATTTCAGCTGTCCAATAAACTTAGCTCGTGTTAATTGCTCATTGGGAAAAACGACTAAGACGGTATTGGTGAGAGTTTTGCGTTCTGACTATTATCTTTTATTATGAATTCAAATATCATATTTCATCTTTCTGAACATTAGACACTATATTTAAATATAGTCAATTATGACACCACAATTCACCATAGATAATTGTACTGGTCTTAAATAAAATCAATTTAATTTAAGAAACGAACTCTGAAATCTACACATCTGTAATTAGGTTTTAATTGCTTTCAACAAAGGAACGTAAGTAAATTATCGAGTTGTTTGGTTTGAATTTCAAGTCCACAAGAGTACGAGTAACGTCAAATTTAAGATGAAATATTATGCCTTTCGGTTAGAGAAAAACAACCGCCACACAGTTATCAAGTTGTTAAGTATTAGGCTATTCTTCTATATTACGAGACACATTATCATTGTCACAAACTATTTCAATACTCTTAACCAATTGAATGCAAATAGTTTATGAAACTATATGACGGAGTTGGGATATTTTTATTTTACTCAAAGCACACCTCTAATAGTTCATATTATGAGATTATTTGTTCAATCGAAATTCAATATTACCGATTCATTTTTATAACAAATAGATACAAATTTTGTTAGTATTTGATTATGTTGAATTCGAATATTGATTCATCTTTGAATTTTGATATGTAAGATGATCTCATCCAAGACTGTATCACCAAAAACTTATTTGATAGAAAACCGTGTATGAATGACAATCTTGAGTGTTTACAGTTTATAATCAAATATTACAACAAGTGTTATGATTTGAAGTATAAAAATGATTAAAAATCCCTATAATTTTATTACATATTTGAAGGTACAATTTTATAATCCGATGATACTGAAAATGTTAGAGGTGGCCTTGCCCGGCTGCCCCATAATCTATCTATATAAACATAAAAAAAGGTAGAGCCGATCTACAATCTATCCATATTTATACATAATTAGAATAAGAGAAATATAACCCGCCACATGTTAAATATGGTTAAACATCTTCTATCCTATAACTTCTAATGCATGTCTTTGACCAATTTATGGCAATATGTATGTATGTATATATATATATATATATAGTAATGTTTGCTCGCACACCATCCCCTCGGGAATACCCCAAATAGTGAAAACTCCTGTGTAAAAATGAGAAATCTCGAGTAAAATATTTTCTATTCCAAAATGATTTCCCATTCCAAAACCAAAAGATATTTCCATTCGAATTTTATAATGATTTTCTTTACTTATTCATGAAATCATATTGTAATCCAAGTTACTGCAATATTATAAATAAATAGATTTATTCACTCATACTCACTATAATATATATATATATTGACAAATATTAATAGAACTTAAATTATATATACATTTAATATTATTTTAATTTATTATTATTTATAAAAAAACCAACAAATTGTAAGTTTGTAACCTAAGTCATGGAGCCCTAAAACAAATTCAAATAGGGGAGGCCATGAAATTAGGTGCCGCCCACCCTGACCATTAAATTAGTTGTCACGCGGCGAGATTGGCCATCAATGATCAAATTAAATAAACTTCAATTTGAAACAAAAAAAAAGATATTAAAATCCATTTGAAGTTAACAATTATTTTAAGTATGCACAACACAACCACTCATAAAAGATTCCTTTAGAAAGAAGAATTAGTTCTAAAATCGGTTTCCATTTTTCATTTGACTAATTCCGCAAGCAACATCATTTATATATGCCATGATTTTTAATAAGTGAATAAAAATAATTATAACTATTATGAAGCATTTGCCTGGATTTTCACACAATATCTGCCTGCCTTTCTTTGCAGTGATGTTTAATAATGCTACAAAAATGGTATGGAAAAATAATTTCATATTAATAGTCATCAATTTTTTTTAAGATATTCATTTATATTGCGCGAATAATTAAATAGTTCCAATTATCGGTAACATTAGGAATCAATTTGAAGAGCAATAAATTTCATAAAAATGTACGACTAACCAACAAAAAGAAAAAGTAAAAAATCTCGAAATTAATAGAATGATGATTTAAAGACATTAAAAAAAATATCAAATTCTATAAATTAATAATTAAGGATCCAACAAATTGCTAAATTGAAAACAATCAAGCAATAGCATAAAGAATGGAGTCAGTAGATTCAATCCGAGCGCCACCTTTCGAACCAAAGCGCCCCATCACAGCCGCCGAATCTCTGGAGGAGGCTGCGGCGGCGGCGCCGTCATGCTGATGTCGCTGGTGGCCGGAATCCTCGTGCCCGGCGGGAGGGTGGTAGTACATGCGGGCAGTTTGGGGGCAGTGAGAGTGAAATCTGCAAGCAATCCTCACACCAGCATCCAATAGCTCCAAGTACTTCCCCATCTCTCTCTATTTTTGCCCTAATTTTTTCTCCCACTCTTTAGCAAGGAAAATTGGAAGAAGAAGAAAAGGGAAAAAATTGTGAAAAAGGGTTTTTGTTTCCTGGAAATCAAAAAACGTCCCAACCCATAAAATCTGAGAAAAATGTGTTGATGAGAAAATTGGAGATGGAATTGCGGTTTATATAGTGAGATGTTGAGATCTTTCTTTGCCATTTCCTTTTCAACGGCCGATAATTGAGGATCAAGGGTTTGCTATTGTGCCCCTACATTTTGGGTTATTTGCACCTTCTCCTTTGCTTCACATGGATTTAGAATATTTAATTCAGGGTCCCTGTGTTTCATATTATTCCTATTTTGTGCCAAACTTTCATGAATTAATCTTACGTTATACTTAATGTATAGTAATTCTAAATATGTTTTTTAATTAATACTTAGTAAATAATTCTTACGATTTCTAAGTATATATTTTATTTTATTGGAATTTAAATATCGTGGCATGAAGATTTATTTTATTTTGTTGAATTTTGATCGTTATTAGGGGTGTTTCATATATTTAATAAATACATGAGATATATCGTAAGATAGTAGGATAAGGTATACCGATGTCGGAAGATATATCGACATATAAAATATACCGATATTGGTAAGGTGGTACGGTAAAGGTATGCCATTTTTTCATACCGAACTTAAGGTATACCGTTGGAAAATATACCGAATGTTAAGGTAAGGTAACGGTATGAATTTAAGGTAATGTAAAGGTATGATGAAAAAAGTAAGATATACCTTACCGTCCCACCCCTATTCGTAAGTATCCGGTTTAATTTTTTCAACTTTTTTTTATTGATTTGACCCAAATATTCTTTTAAACTATTTGAAATTTTTCGGCATTATCATTTTAAAGTGCAGTTAACGAAGACTTTTATATGAAGAATATTTATTTATAATGCATAACTTAGTAACGATCGCAAGTTTCCCTTTCATCATCAAATGAAAATTGTAACTATTTTTGCTGATACCGTAATATAATTATTTATTGGTAGTAGGAGACTATCAACAATTGTTAATTAGTTATGACCCTCACCCATGTTCATGTTAATTAAATTACTTGCAAATTGCATCATCCATGATACCATTATTCTCAACAATATACTAATTTTTTTTTGTTCGTATAAGTTAAATAAAATTTAATTTACACGTTGAGAAATTCAATTTCAAGAATAATATATGTGTTGAGCAACTTGATGGAATCAATACTATATTTCCCGAACATGCAATAATCCCCCTCTGCGGTATTAAATCAAACAATTCAACCAACACTATGAAATATTCTTTTTCATGAGGTCAAGAATTAAAGGAGGCAGAATTAAATATAAATAGATAAATGCATATTTTGAAGTTAGAAATAAGTGTAAATGACAAAGCGGTCATTTTTAGAAAAACATAAAAATATAAGGGGTCTCCTTGAAATATGGAGAAAAATTCCACTAAGGTAGTTGAAGAATTAATTAATTCAATGAATTTGTGCCTAAAGGCCAAAGCCGCGTCAAGTTTCCGCAAGATTCCAAGCGTGGAATATTTTCCCAATTTTTACGAACTTCTCAATATACCCTTCAGTTTTGCAGAAACATTGGTTTGACTTTCTAGAAAATAAATTTCGTTATTTATTGGTCTTAATTAACTCTTGTTCGAATCTTTATGAGTATTTTTTTTAACATAGTTTTTGATGAATTATTTCAATGGAGTAAGAGTAACGGTTATTTTGTAAGTTGCAACCTACAATTGTTTTCAGAATAAATTATTGAACGGCATCATCATATAGTAGTGTTAAAAGAACAAAACTATTATCATTATTTAATTTATGAATAATGCTAGCCAGCCAGATTCTGGCTAGCCAGAATCTTATTTTTTGATGATTAATAAAACTGTATTATTAATAAATTAATTATGTTAATTATTAAATGTTATGTTTTTACTATATTATTCTTCTATCATGAAATTAGTGATTTGTAATTAATTATTAAAATCACTCCAGAAGCGGATCGGAAGAAAGGGGCGCAACTTCATCTTCTTTCTTTTCTTCACTTCTTTATTTTTTTTTCCATTTTCGATTTCTTCTGAATTGAAGCGCATATAGAGTTGACCTAATTATTATGGAAGCATCAATGTAAATTTATTGAATAATTAGTGTTTTATTAATTAAATTAATTAATTATTAAAAATAATAAAAGAATCTGGCTGAAAATCACTACTCTTAATTTATATACATCCATAAATATCTGCTCCTGGGCGTGCAATTGATTATATATATAAATAAATTATACAGAAAAGGTATAAAGATGATAATATAAAGTGAATATAATTTATTAGTAATCCTACAAAACTAGATTTTGAGTGATTTGATATTCGCAAATACTCCTATACATAAGATGTACATCAGACGATCAACACGTTGATCAAAAAAATTGTCAAAATGGGTGATACTTTTTAGGGACACAAGTGATATTTTTTTTTAATTTTGAATGATACTTTTTAGTGTTTAGATTGATACTAATTTTAACAGTTTTTTTCTTTATTTATTTTTCCTGGGCCGATACTTTTTAATGATATAAATAATATTTTTGAGCTTTGAAATTGATACTTTTAAGTATTATTATGAATGATATTAATTTTGACAGATTTTTTGATCAACATGCGTTGACTCAGTCAACACATTGACTGTGATGTGCACCTAGTGCACGCAACACCTGACATGTGATATTTAGTGATAGTAGGAAAGGAACGGTGCGGATATAGGGGGAATTTTTTTTTTTTTCTTTTTTTTGTAGTGGGACATTTTTTGGAAAGGCAATTTTGTACCCTTGAAATATCCGCGTGATAATTCAAGATTTTAATCACTTTCTTTAACGTCACTTAAAAGTAATTAAATTTTGATACGTTAATATGTCATGGATCGACTAACAAAATTGCTTACCTAACTTTATTCTCTTGACGCGAAAAATAAGTTAAATAACGATAATATATGCAATTATGCAACTGTTCCATTCCGCTTTCATCTCAATCTAGAAGTCTCAATATAACTTTTTTTTTTCTTGAATTTCATGGAGGGTTGAGAGAAAATTTCACTTTTGGTTCCAGAGCTGTCTGTTTTGGTCCCAATTTTTTTTTTACTGTCAATTTTAGTCTTTCCGTGACAGAAAACGTTAAAATTACTGTCAATTTTGGTCCCATAGTAATTTTAATTTCAACGATAATTTGGGACCAAAAGTGAAATTTTCAGCGAAATATAAATCCTAAAATGTAATCAGCTATGAACGATTTTTAAGCCGAAAAATTGATCAAATGTTAGATTTATAAATAGGGGGTACTTTTTATTATTATTTTTTAATTGGGTTATTTAAAAAATACTACAATAAAAACACGATTTAACAACGGATTATAAACTACAATAAAACGCGATTTAACAACGGATTATAATTCGTTTTAAAGTACAGACACATTAACAACGGATTAAGATCAAGATATTTAATGACATATTTTTTTATCTCTAACTTAAAAAAGAACATACGTCGTATTTTAATTGTAATATTTTATTTTTTTATGTTAACGACACAATAACGACATATTTTTGATAATATTATATATATATATATATATATATATATATTATTTTGCAATTACTAATTAATTACAAATATAAATTTTTTTAAATTTTTTATTTATTTTACATGATAATTTTTAATTTTTTTTAATGTTATTAATTTTTTAATTACTATATAATTATGAATTTGAAATCAATCTTTTTAATATTATTGATTTTTTATTTATTTTACATTTTACAATTTATTTTATTTTTAATGTTTTAATAATATATATTATTTTTTAATATTATATATTTTTCAATTACTAATTAATTACGAATATAATTTTTTTAATATTTTTATTTATTTTACTTTATGATTGTTAAAGTTTTTTTAATATTATTAATTTTTAATTACTAATTAATTATGAATTTGAAATTAACTTGTTTAATATTATTAATGTTTTATTTATTTTACATTTTTGATATTATATATATTTTTTATTTTTCAATTACTAATTAATTATGAGTATAAATTTTTATTATATTTTTATTAGTTTTACTTTACGATTTTTAAAATTTTATATTACTTTATATATATTTTTATTATTTTATATTATTTTTAATATTTTGGGCTTGACTTGTCTCGCTTCCATCCCTAAAATGTGATTTTTTTGTAGTGAAAGTTCAAAATGTAGGTATGAAAGTATAATTTTTTCCTAGATTTTTTACTTTATATTTTACAAGAATTTAATTATGAAATAATCAACCATAATAATGAATTATTAATTGAAAATTAAAATTAAATATTAAAAATAATTATAAACGCTAATTAGATGTGGTGAACGCTCATAAACAATATTGTAAAATTAAACTAAATAAAAAAATTACGTGTATTTAGGGGTGTAAACAAGCCGAGTATCTTCTTGATCGAACTCGAGCTCGATAGAAAATTAAACTAAATAAAAAAAATGGCTTTCTTTTGATTTAGTAGTTGTAATTTGATGATTTGGTGACAATACACAAGATAATTACTAAAAAAAATAAGATGATGATAGTTTGAATCCTATGGGACTAAAAGTGATAGTTTGAATCCTATAGGACTAAAAGTGAGCGAATTTTTTAAAAAATGACCAAAACAGACAACTCTGGGACCAAAAGGGGAGAGGGGCGTGTCCTATGGGACCAAAAGTGAAATTTTCTCGGAGGGTTGACTCAGGACTATATAGGTTTTTAAAAAAAAAATATATATATATATATATATATATATATATTAGCACTATTATAGTTACATATTGAAGGTTGTATTTCTTTATATAGTTACTATACAAGGTTGTATTGGAGGTTGTATTTGTACAAGTATAATTAAGTATTGTAGGTTACAAATTTTGATCTGTATTATATTTTTTGATCTGTAAGATGATTCGTATAATTTTTTTAGTGGAAATATATGAAACTACCCATATCCCTTAACAAAAAACCCCTTTTACCCACCTCCTTATCCACATCCAAGAATTACCCACCTTTAGTGTAAAGTCCCTAAAATACCCTCAAAAAGTGATCTCTTACACCTTTCTTACACAAGTGTACTTTATTGTGCTAAAAACCATGACAAAACTACATAATAATTGACTGAAAAGTAACAGAAACATGTGACAAGGACGACTTCTCATTGGCTGGAAAAATCATTGCACAGATCCCGGATCTAATACCGGACAGTTTTCCAGCGGTATTACACTATACCGGCCGGTATTCAGGCGATATTGGATTTACCGATCGATACGCGAGCGGTATTATGTAATCCAGCAGTATTACATTATACCGGTCGGTACTGTAACGGTATTTCATTATACCGACCGGTATTGTATAGATTTCATCCTAATACCGGTCGGTATTACGACGGGCGGTATTATATAATATCGCTGGATTACCGAACCTGATACCGGCCGGTATTCCAGCGGTATTACATTATACCAGCCGGTATTCTACAGATTTCATCCGAATACTGGCCGGTATTGTAACGGTATTACATTATATATGTAATACCGCTCAAATAAGATATTATGACTCATACAAGCCTACAATGATATCCTATAGTTAAATTCAATGATTTTGTGCAAAAAATCGAGAGAAAATTGACGATACCGCCCATATACCGCTTGTGGGCGGTAGCCGAGCGTGATTTGAAATTTTCTGGCAATCGTCACTAAAACGGTCATAACTTTCTACACGGTTAATATTTTTTGGAATTTTTTTTTGCTAAAAACTAAACTCGACTAGCTTTCTAACAAGGTATTATTCATAATCTAATTCCATCCAAATCAAAGTCGGTGATTTTTTCAATTTGGTACAATGTTCGTGATCTATTTTTCGGGCACTCGTTCGTAAAACGGTCATAACTTTTTTCATGAATATAATTTTGTCGAAATTATTTTTTAGTTGAATCGTAAAATCAAATACCTTTAAATCATATATGGATCATCATATAATTCATTCTCAATCAAATCCATTATTTTTTTCAATTTGGGATCACATTCGCTACTTTTTTTTTTGCAATCGTTCGTAAAATGGTGATAGCTTTCGACATGGACAATATTTACTCAAAAAAATTTTTTAGTTGAAATATAGACTTAAATATAATTCCAAACATGTATGGATCATAGATTAGTTGTTTGACAATGAAATTAATTTTATTTTTCTAATTCGGACAAAATTCATTACGTATTGTTTGGCCTAGAAATACGTTTTCACACTCGTTCCTAACTCCCACGTGCATTAGCTTCACTCTTCTATTCTTTCTCATGAAAATATGTTATTGTTCGAATATTATAGGTTTTTCGGGGTATAACATATATTTTTGTCACTCACAAATCTTTTTCATATTGGAAATTCCGCACCGCTCTCATCATTTAGCCTACGATATTACTTTCATTCTTGTTAATGAGGAATTGCGATAAAATAAAATATTATGACTCATATGAGCCTACAATGATATCCTACAGTTAAATTCAATGATTTTGGGCAAAAAATCGAGAGAAAACTGACGATACCGCCCGTATACCGCTCGTGGGCGGTAGCCGAGCGTGATTTCAAATTTTCTGGCAATCGTTACTAAAACGGTCATAACTTTCTCCTCGGTTAATATTTTTTGGAAATTTTTTTTTTGCTGAAAACTAGACTCGAATAGCTTTCCAACAAGGTATTACTCATAATCTAATTCCATTCCAATCAAAGTCAGTGATTTTTTCAATTTGGTACAATGTTCGTGACCCGTTTTTCGAGCACTCGTTCGTAAAATGGTCATAACTTTTTTCATGAATATTATTTTGTCGAAATTCTTTTTTAGTTGAATCATATAATCAAATACCTTTCAAACCATATATGGATCATCATATAATTCCTTCTCAATGAAATCCATTATTTTTTTCAATTTGGGATCACATTCGCAACTTTTTTTTTGGGCAATCGTTCGTAAAATGGTGATAACTTTCGACACGGATAATATTTACTAAAAATTATTTTTATTTGAAATATAGACTTAATTATATTTCCAAACATGTAGGGATCATCACTTAGTTGTTTGGAAATAAAATTAATTTTATTTTTCTAATTCGGACAAAATTCATTATATATTGTTTGGGCTAGAAATACGTTTTCAATCTCGTTCCTAACTCCCGCGTACATTAGCTTCACTCTACTATTCTTTCTCATGAAAATATGCTATTATTTGAATATTATAGGTTTTTCAAGGCATAACATATACTTTTGTTACTCGCAAATCTTTTTCATATTGGAAATTTCACACCGCTCTCATCATTTAGCCTACGATATTACTTTCATTCTTGTTAATGAGGAATTGCGATAAAATAAGATATTATGACTCATAAGAGCCTACAATGATATCCTATAGTTAAATTCAATGATTTTAGACAAAAAATCGAGAGAAAACTGATGATACCGCCCGTATACCGCTCGTGGGCGGTAGCCGAGCGTGATTTCAAATTTTCTGGCAATCGTCACTAAAACGGTCATAACTTTCTCCTCGGTTAATATTTTTTCGAAATTATTTTTTTGCTGAAAACTAGACTCGAATAGCTTTCCAACAAGGTATTACTCATAATCTAATTCCATTCCAATCAAAGTCGGTAATTTTTTCAATTTGGTACAATGTTCGTGACCCCTTTTTTGGGTACTCGTTCGTAAAACAGTCATAACTTTTTTCATGAATATTATTTTGTCGAAATTCTTTTTTAGTTGAATCATATAATCAAATATATTTCAAACCATATATCGATCATCATATAATTCCTTCTCAATCAAATCTATTTTTTTGTCAATTTGGGATCACATTCGCTACTTTTTTAGGGCAATCGTTCGCAAAACAAGTGATCATTGGCCTTGTAATTGAAAGCTTGAATTATACACTCGTGAGTCCACTACTTTTATAATGAGATAGGAAAAGAAGTAGGGGAATGTTTAATTGTCTTTTAAATTACATACTCCTTCATTTTTAGGAGTTCTTTGGACTGAACTTATAACAAAACTATGATAGGACAAAATGAATATCGCTTTATGCCCCGAATCACACTTGGATACCGCCCGATGGTACTGTGGGCGGTATCCGGACGGTACTGCGTCTCCTCAGCGGTATTGTGAATTTCCACGCCAATTAGGGTGTATTGAATTAAATTATTCATCCTATATGACTTGAGTATCAAATTACAATGTAATCTTTCAATTTATTATTGATTTTCCACTTGTGATGTCAAGTACTGTACTCTTGAGACATTAGCACTACACTCTTGAGACATTAGTGTAGTATTGCAAGTGATAATCGGTCTTATAATTGAAAGCTTGAATTATACACTTGTGAGTACACTACTTTTATAATGAGATAGGAAAAGAAGTAGGGGGATATTTAATTACTTTTTAAATTACATACTCCTTCATTTTAGGAGTTCTTTGGATTGAATTTATAACAAGACTATGATAGGACAAAACGAATACCGCTTTATGCCCTGAATCATGCTTGGATACCGTTCGACGGTATTGTGGGCGGTATCTGGGCGATACTGCGTCTCCTCAGCGGTATTGTGAATTTCCATGCCAATTAGGGTGTATTGAATTAAATTATCCATCCTATATGACTTGAGTATCAAATTACAATGTAATCTTTCAATTTATTATTGATTTTCCACTTGTGATGCCAAGTACTATACTCTTGAGACATTAGCACTACACTCTTGAGATATTAGTGTAGTATTGCAAGTGATAATCGGTCTTATAATTGAAAGCTTGAATTATACACTTGTGAGTACACTACTTTTATAATGAGATAGGAAAAGAAGTAGAGGAATATTTAATTACTTTTTAAATTACATACTCCTTCATTTTAGGAGTTCTTTGGATTGAATTTATAACAAGACTATGATAGGACAAAACGAATACCGCTTTATGCCCCGAATCATGCTTGGATACCGTCCGACGGTATTGTGGGCGGTATCCGAGCGGTATTGCGCCTCCTCAGCGGTATTGTGAATTCCCACGCCAATTAGAGCTGTATTGAATTAAATTATCCATCCTATATGACTTGAATATCAAACTACAATGTAATCTTTCAATTTATTATTGATTTTCCACTTGTGATGCTAAACACTATGCTCTTGAGATATTAGCACTACACTCTTGAGACATTAGTGTAGTATTGCAAGTGATCATTGGCCTTCTAATTGAAAGTTTGCATTATACACTCGTGAGTCCATTACTTTTATAACGAGATAGGAAAAGAAGTAGGAGAATGTTTAATTGCCTTTTAAATTACACAATCCTGCATTTTTAGCACTACACTCCTTCATAACATATACTTTTGTTACTCGTAAATCTTTTTCATATTGAAAATTTCATTCTTGTTAATGATGAATTGAGATAAAATAAGATATTGTGACTCATACGAGCCTACAATGATATCCTATAGTTAAATTCAATGATTTTGGATAAAAAATTGAGAGAAAATTGACGATACCGCCCGTATACCGCTTGTGGGCGGTAGCCGAGCGTGATTTCAAATTTTCTGGCAATCGTTACTAAAACGGTCATAACTTTCTCCTCGGTTAATATTTTTTGGAAATTCTTTTTTTGCTGAAAACTAGACTCGAATAGCTTTCCAACAAGGTATTACTCATAACCTAATTCCATTCCAATCAAAGTCAGTGATTTTTTCAATTTGGTACAATGTTCGTGACCTGTTTTTCGGGAACTCGTTCCTAAAACGGTCATAACTTTTTTGATGAATATAATTTTGTCGAAATTACTTTTTTGTTGAATCATATGATCAAATACCTTTCAAACCATATATGGATCATCATATAATTCCTTCTCAATTAAATCCATTATTTTTTTCAATTTGGAATTCGGTTCGCTACTTTTTTTCGGGCAATCATCCGTAAAACGGTATAATGTCATACCGCTCACATATTGGCCGGTATAATGGCATACCGCTCGAATACCGATCGGTAATGATATCCTACAGTTAAATTCAATGATTTTGGACAAAAAATCGAGAGAAAACTGACGATATCGCCCGTATACCGCTTGTGGGCGGTAGCCGAGCGTGATTTCAAATTTTCTGGCAATCGTCACTAAAACGGTCATAACTTTCTCCTCGGTTAATATTTTTTGGAAATTCTTTTTTTTGCTGAAAACTAGACTCGAATAGCTTTCCAACAAGGTATTATTCATAATCTAATTCCATTCCAATCAAAGTCGGTGATTTTTTCAATTTGGTACAATGTTTGTGACCGGTTTTTCGGGCACTCGTTCCTAAAATGATCATAACTTTTTTGATGAATATAATTTTGTCGAAATTACTTTTTTGTTGAATCATATGATCAAATACCTTTCAAACCATATATGGATCATCATATAATTCCTTCTCAATTAAATCCATTATTTTTTTTTCAATTTGGAATTGGATTCCCTACTTTTTTCGGGCAATCATCCGTAAAACGGTATAATGTCATACCGCTCACATATCGGCCGGTATAATGGCATACCGCTCGAATACCGATCGGTAATGATATCCTATAGTTAAATTCAATAATTTTGGATAAAAAATCGAGAGAAAACTGACGATACCGCTCATATACCGCTTGTGGGCGGTAGCCGAGCGTGATTTCAAATTTTCTGGCAATCGTCACTAAAACGGTCATAACTTTCTCCTCGGTTAATATTTTTTGGAAATTCCTTTTTTGCTGAAAACTAGACTCGACTAGCTTTCCAACAAGGTATTACTCATAATCTAATTCCATTCCAATCAAAGTCGGTGATATTTTCAATTTGGTACAATGTTCGTGACCCGTTTTTCGGGTACTCATTCGTAAAACAGTCATAACTTTTTTCATGAATATAATTTTGTTGAAATTTTTTTTAGTTGAATCATATAATCAAATACCTTTAAAACCATATATGGATCATCATATAATTCCCTCTCAATTAAATCCATTGTTTTTTTCAATTTGGAATTATATTCACTACTTTTTTTCGGGCAATTGTCCGTAAAATGGTATAATGTGATACCGCTCACATATCGGCCGGTATAATGTGATATCGCTCGAATACCGGCCGGTATAATGTGATACCGCTCGAATACCGGCCGGTATAATGTGATACCGCTCGAATACCGACCGGTATAATGTGATACCACTCGCATACCGCCGAATGTATAATATGGACGGTATTGAAATATTTCAACTCTATTTCGGTTCCCTTGCAATACCACTGAGATACCGCTCGTATTAAAATTATGGGTTTCAAGCGGTATTTCATTGTCCGAGATTCGAGAACACACGTGAGGAATCACTTTACGTATTTATTAGTCTGATTTGAGTTGAAAAATGAGTAATTCTACTTACAATTTCTGAAAAGTGAGAGGACCCACCTTGGAATACATTGGAAATTGAAAAAGTAGGAATATATTAGACATAGTGGGTATTTCTTGAATGTGTGTAACAAAGTGGGTAAATGGGGTTTTTAGTTAAGGGATATGGGTATTTAAATTTTTCTCTCATTTTTTTATCTAATATGTGTGTGTGTATGTGTTCGGATACACAATCTTATCATGACTCGTAGCAAACGAGCTCTATATGTAATAATAACATTTAAAATGAGAGATTAAAATAAAATTGTATATAGATACATATAAACAAATAAATTATTGTAAAATTAGTCAGTAATTTTAATAATTTTTTTACTGGTATTATGTAATTAGATATTAGTGATGATTCTGTCATTATAAAATATTAGTGATGTATATATGCTGTAGTTGAAAAAATGTGCGCGCTTTAGCTTATAATGATTAGCTAGATATATCATACGCGTTGAGAGCCAATGATTGGTTCTTTCACATAATATGAGTTCACATTATATCTATAAATTATAATCGACTCTCTCTTTTTTTTTTTTACAAAAATATCACATTAGTTTAATTCTGAAGTGATTTTCTCATTTTTTGGTATATATTTATCATTTTACTCCACGTACCTATATGAATTGCTCGCCGTAATTTTATATAAAGAGAGAATGATATTATCCCTAAATCCCATATTTTACATGGGAAGATCGTGTGTACTTAAGCATCCTCGTGACACTTAATTACTGAAGTATTAATTTAAAAAGTTAGCAATTATAGGAACTATTTAGTAATGGAGTGTAGTCTAAAATCAAAAGTCTTGAGTTCAAATCATACCAATGTCATCAGGTATAAGCTCATTGGTGAAAAGAATAAAGAAAAAAAAAAGAGCTAGCAATACAAGATGAGAATGAAATCAAATATAAACCTAAACTCTTTTTTCCTAATTTGAGTAAAAGTTGACCCCAATTAAAATGTTTCAAAGGGTTCTATTATATGCTTATCCTTTTATCGGAATGTAGGCAGTTGGTGAAGGTGTCGGGTCCATACATATGATACAGATGAAATCATCTGCTACATTTTATACAAAACATGGTGTTACACAATTAAATTTATTAATTTATTTTTGATTTATTTAATTAAATTTCAATTTATTGCGCTTTAGTTTAATTTTACATTGATTAATTAGGGTATATAATTATTTTTCAATATTTAATTTCATTTTCTAATTAATAATTGATTATTTCATAAAAAATAATTATATACCCTAATTAATAAGTGTAAAATTAAATTAAAGCACAATAAATTGAATAAAAAAGCAAAGAAAAATTAATAAATTTAACTATGTAGTACCAAATATTGCACAAAATGTAACGGATAAGATTTTATCCGCATCCACCAGGAGCTAAGGTAGAGTGTAGCAACTCGAATAATTTTGATTAATACTATATGTCGTGTCTTTCGCATTTAAATAATTATTTAAAGCATATGCGTTAAGTATTTTCATGTCACTGAAGCATGGTTATTCTAATTCGTGAAACTATTATTTAAGTCAAAATTTTATATCACTTAAGGCGAATTTTTAATTTTAAAAGGTGCCCAGTTCTCTTAAAATTCATGCCCAACAACTGAAGCCCAAAAAGTCAATTTCTTTAGCCTGGAAATTAATTAAAAGAAATCCTAGGCCAAGATCGAACCCATGAAAACCCTCCTTCAGTCCTTCGATGTGAGTAGTAATATGGTAAAAACATCCCAAAATCGAGGCATCCCCGTGACTGTACAGCTACAATCATTATGCAGAAAAGAAAACAGTTTAAATAAAAGTGTAATCACAATAAGACAATGAATCACGGACTCACATCAATTTGGATGTTTCTTTCCTTCCCACACCCAAACCATATATCTAAAATTAAATTAATATATATGTACACAACTACACTCATTCCATTTCCACTCAACCACCTCTCTTCCTCCATGGAGCCACCATCACCGCCGCACCAAACGTACTCACTCACAGCCTCTTCAATCTCCTACACAAAATCCACCACCACCGCCGCCGCATTCATCTTCAAGCCATGCAATCCAACACCGCCTACTTACATCCTAAACAACATCTCCCTCACTGCTTACCCATCCGAAATCCTTGCCATAGTCGGTCCCAGCGGCGCCGGAAAATCCACCCTCCTCGACATCTTAGCCGCCAGAACGGCGGCGACGAGCGGCGCCCTCCTCCTCAACTCCTCCCCCCTCAACCCCTCCGTCTACCGCAAGCTGTCGGCGTACGTCCCTCAACACGATGCATGCCTTCCTCTCCTCACCGTCGCCGAAACTTTCGCCTTCTCCGCTCGTTTGCTCAACCCTAAAACCTCCGACATCTCCGCCATCGTCTCTTCCCTCCTCCGCGACCTCCGCCTCCAGCACTTGGCTGAAGTCCGCCTCGCCCACGGCCTTTCCGGCGGAGAGCGCCGCCGCGTCTCCATAGGGCTTAGCCTCCTCCACGACCCGGCGGTTCTTCTCCTCGACGAGCCCACTTCCGGCCTCGACAGCGGGTCAGCTCTCAACGTCATGCAAACCCTTAGATCAGTAACCGACACACGCCGCCGCACCGTCGTTCTGTCTATTCATCAACCCAGTTTCAAGATCCTCTCCACCATCGACAAATTCCTCCTCCTCGCGAAAGGCGCCGTCGTTCACCACGGCACACTATCTTCCCTCGAAGATTTCTTGCTCTTCAATGGATTAACAGTCCCTCCGCAGCTCAATCCGCTTGAATACGCCATGGAAATAGTAAACCAGCTGCTCCAGAAACCGGAACAGACGAGCTCTCCTCCGCCACCGCCGCCGCCGTCCTCTGAGAATCCAAGTGAAACGAAGGGTAAAGAGACGACGATCAGATACAGAAGCTCAAGACTTCACGAAATCATCACTCTATATTACCGGTTCTGGAAAATAATATACAGAACGAAGCAATTACTTTTAACAAACACATTGCAGGCATTAGGAGTGGGTCTAGTTCTGGGCACAATCTACATAAACATCGGATTCGAGAAGTCGGGAATCGAGAAGAGATTAGGTCTCTTCGCTTTCACTCTAACGTTCCTCCTCTCCTCCACAACCGAAACCCTCCCCATCTTCATCAACGAGCGACCTATTCTACTGAGAGAAACCTCCAGCGGCGTCTACCGACTCTCATCATATCTAATGGCGAACACCCTAGTTTTCCTGCCCTACTTGCTGGCCATCGCCGTCGTCTACTCCGTCTCCGTGTACTTCCTAGTGGGCCTATGCACGACGTGGCAGGCCTTCGCGTACTTCGTGTTGGTGATATGGGTGATCGTGTTGATGGCCAACTCGTTCGTGCTGTTCCTGAGCTCCATCGCGCCCAACTTCATCGCCGGAACATCACTGCTGACGCTGGTACTGGCCGGATTCTTCCTCTTCTCCGGGTACTTCATATCTCGAGACAGGCTGCCCAAGTTCTGGCTGTTGATGCACTACTTGTCCATGTATAAATACGCGCTGGACGCGCTGCTGATCAACGAGTATTCATGTCTGGTTTCGACGTGCTTGATTTGGTACGACGAGAAGAGCAGGACGTGCATGGTTAATGGCCGTGATTTCTTGGAGAAGAGAGGACTGCATGAACGCCAGAGATGGATTAATATTTATGTTATGATCGGATTCTTCGTGCTCTATCGATTTCTTTGCTTGATGGTTTTGATCAGAAGGGTTTCCAGATCCAAGAAATGATCCATCCATCCAAGAAATGTGTTTTTTTTTTGTTTGTACGTGTTTGTCGAGAATAATTATATTCATGCAATGCAATGTACGTATATGGGAATTCAACCAACATAATGCTACATTATTATTCAACTGCATTTTAATTTATGATTGCGATGGTTAGGTGCATCTACTTAAAACATTTTTCATTTATTGCTAATAATTTCATTACAGATCTTATATATATACTCCGTTGGTTATATTTCCGTTGGTTTCGCTGTTCGTGTGTATATGCAGCTCTAAAAAGATAGCTACAATTAACGTAACTCACAAGGTTATTTAATTTATAGAAGGAATAGTGGTTGGATAAAGATAATACAAATGTGTTTCAATTCAAAATTTGTATTTTTGTTATTATGTAATAATAATCATAAATTTTAAAATTATTTGTATTCATATGCTTGAAATTTAAAATAGGTATATGATAGTTCCAATGCATCGCACAGGAGAAAATGCTAGTAATAATAATAATAATACAATTATACAAATACAAATTAAATGTGCATCCTTCAATAGATGGAGATTCATAACTTATAATTAAAATAGGCAAAACTGCACGTTTTTATTTAAATTTCTTTTCTTTACATAGGATTTAGGAAGTAGAAACCACCGTCCCAATTCGTGCCTTTTTTATGGACATTTTAGTTGGTGAAAAATGTTTGTGTATATCAGTATGTTCAAATAAAAATAATTAAGTTACTTAATTTGTTACCCATTTGAAATTACATATTTTACAAACTCATTGCAAGCATTAATTAGGAATCGATCGGTCTATATATTTATAGTAATTTCGAAATTTTATGTATTCTATTTTAGCAATATATATACATATATACTCCGATCCAGCTAATGCAATTGAGAACCAAAAATCCACAAACTTGTCTAGATCACATACATATATCATGAATTATTATAGATTCCACATGAAACTGAACGAGAAGATCCCATCCACCAAAACTTCCACATGGGCATGCATGTCACGGATCTCTAGATTTATATATATATATATATATATGTATGCATTATTTCATCGAAATAATTAATTAAAACATTAATTAATTTGTAGGACCATTGTCCCATCAAAGAGACATATTTGGTGAATCATATGTGTTTCAGAAATGGTGTTGTCTTTTTCAATAGGAATTCAATTATAATTACTCCTTATTCCTTCACGGGTTCAATTCCACTCTCACACGTGAACTGAACTGCCTTCCCCATTTCTTTACCAAATTAATTCCTCCTTGTTTCTCTCACTCAATTTCCTGCTCATTTTCTTAAATTCATGCTCTGTGTTCAAGATATGTGATCGCTTTGGCTTTTGGGAATTCATTCACTATTTATTTATTTTTATTTATGGGTTGGGTTTGAAATTTCTCTCTTGATTTATTTTATGTAAGTGCATATTGGATAATTGAATTCCGCTTCAGTGTGACAGCCTGCACCTACAGATATGCTGTTGATTGAATTTTAACTCAAAATCTTTATTTTCAAGTTATAAAACTCAATCACCACCGCACCATCCCCTACTTCTACTCATGCTGTATGCATAATTATCAGTGTTAATATATAAAACTACCCACTTTTCTAAAACAAAAACCCCTTTTACCCAACTTAAGAAAATCATTAAAAAAAATATTCATTTTATCTAAAATGCCCTCAAAAGGTGATTACATGTGAACATCTTACATATTTCTTACACCAACCTTGCACAAATGTATTTGAATTACACAAAAAAACATGTGGATGTACTATAAAAATATACTCAATTTTTAAATTTTAAACACGACGAAATTTTTTGTTGGATTTTTTTATATAAAATGTCGCAGTAGTCATGGGCATTTAGCGTTAGATTTTTTTCGAAAATAATAGTAAAATCTGACATTCTCTACTTTGAGTCACTTTTTATTTCTTACTTCTCTCTTTATATCTTTGCTCTCAATCAGTATCTCAAAATGAAGTGTGAATGTCCCTTTGGAGATGGCCTAGTGGTGGAGTGGTGTTTCTTGAGGACAAAGGTCTCAAGTTCGACCCACCACCAACACCACTAGGTGTGAGCCTGTCACACCTGACTTGCCAAGTGTGGTTTACTTTCGCTCTGTAGGTTTGCAGGTGTGAGCCTGTCACACCTGACTTGCCAAGTGTGGTTTATCTTCCCTCTGTAGGTTTGCAGGCTGTTACACAGGGATGGGATTTTCCAGTGCGTACTACGGTAGCAGCTGCGGGTTACCCTCGATATAAAAAAAAAATTGGAGCGTGATTGTTACAACTTACAACTATGGTTTGGGTCATTACGTGCACGCTATATAATTAGTATATTATTTTCCACTCTACAAAATTAACCTTTTACATAACTAATCAATTATCATCTTTTGTGTTGTTGGAATCGTAAGCAAATAATTAATACTATAATACATTGAAGAGGGACCCGCCTTTTCTTTGTAAAGAAAAACAAGGTAAAAGTTCGGATCAGTTACTTTTGTTGTCATTCATGTTCCACAGTTCCACTTGATATTGTATAATTATATTTTATTTTTAATATTGTTAAAAAATTAATATACCATAATCAGGGATAGATGAATCTTAAAAAAAAATCTAATTAAATAAAGTCATAATAAATTAAATTTTTAAAAATAATTAAAAAAAAACTAAAGACTTGAAATAGAAAATATAACAAGAAATGCAATAGATGATCAGACGTGGTAAAAGTCCCGCATGCAAATTATTATTGGTCCCAAACTCCCAATGCATGGCTGCTGCAGGTGTAATTGACTCAGCAGTATTAATATTAAATAGAAATTTATTTTTCTTTAAAATTAAAAATAAAGACAATTCAATTATTGAAGGTACGTATATGCATAAATTAAATAATAATAAAAAGAGAAACACTTATATGCATTAGGTGCACCATCAGACGCATTGACTAAGTCAACACGTTGACTGGTCAACGTCGGAAAACGCTTGTTGACTCGGTCAACTCCAAAAAAAAAATTCATTCAAAATCAGTATCAACCATAATATTAAAAAGTATCACTCAAAAGCCTAAAAGTATCACTTATATCCTTAAAAAGTATCGGCCAAAATAAATAAATAAAAAAAGTCAAAATCAGTATCAACCGTAACACTAAAAAGTATTACTCAAAATTCAAAAAGTATCAATAGTATCATTAAAAAGTATCACCTATTTTATCATTTTTCTTTTTTTGCGGGTTGACCAGATCAACGCGCGTTGACCCGGTCAAAAATGTTGACCGTCTAATATAAGCTTATATACATCTAGTGCATGCAAGTTTTTTCCTAATAAAAATAGCATGGATAAATTTGTAATCCGTCTCAAGTGAGCTCAATTTTGTCAGCTCTAGCTGGAATCAGCTCATCTCAAGTCCATTATTCAGTATATAACTCCTTTAATATTTAGATTAACATCAATCTATCAAAGGTTGATTAACCGCGTGATTATATATGAATTAACTCCCTAATTATATATAACTTCATTCTTGCTATTAATTGGACAATGGTCGACCAATTTAATTATTATCCGTTCTAGAGTCAACGAGTACACCAAATGAGCTCCGTGAATCTTGCTTTGTAACTGTTGTATATATAACATATAGGCTAAACCATCGTTTAAGGATATAAATTGGAAGAAAATGTATTTGGAAATAGATTTGATTAGTAGTTTATGTATTTAATTGATAAAAAATGTCAATTTGTGATATATTTTAGAAAATGAAAATACTTTGGAATATACGTATTTTGGATTTTCAAAGTCTGACAAGAGATCGAGTTTACCTTACAATTTTGGTTGTTAAAACGTAAACGATAATTAATTATTGTTAGTGATGGAAGGCATGCAGGATGTGGGTACCGATGTCACGTAATGATGGACCACAATTGATTGATTTTCAAGGGTGTTTGAGCGGTACACTTAATTTTCTTTTATTTCTCTCTTTTTAGTTTTTGTTTTGAAAGGTTAACATGTACATATTTCATCACATATCTTTTACAAAACAAGAATAATATATGGTTAAGTTTTTCATATGTTGTATATAGTACAATATTTTTAATAAGTACAAGTTGATATATCCTATGAAGAATTTAACTAACGATATGCACATAATGTGCATGTATATATTTCATCTTTTTTTTTTTTCGCACATATGACCCTAAACTATTGTGTTAGGCTCAAATACACACTTAAGTTAATGTCGGGTCTACTCAAACTCTAAAAATGGTTCAATTAATAAATCATTTTCCTGACTCTAAAAAAGGGTCCAATATTTATTGATGATCTTGGGCTTAGGGTCAATATCAGAGAAGGGTTTAATTGAAGGGTTTGGGGGTT
Source organism: Perilla frutescens (assembly GCA_026008535.1). Lineage (NCBI taxonomy): Eukaryota > Viridiplantae > Streptophyta > Magnoliopsida > Lamiales > Lamiaceae > Perilla > Perilla frutescens. Next base: position 6,947,742 of record BRKX01000012.1, on the reverse strand, counting down.
TAGTTGAACCTTTTTCTGTGAGCACCGTTTATGAGATGACCACTTTTAAGAATTTTTATTTTTTGTATTGTTGTTTAATTTAATTCTATAGTAATTAATTAGAGTTTATTTGTTCCAATTATGATTTATAACAACTCATATAACATTCCATGTGAGCACCACCTATGTGATAGATTCCTCACTATTTTTTTTATAATTAACATATATTGATAAGAATTGAAATTTGAAAAAATATATACCATGATAATAATGGAATAATTAACTCTAGGAACCAATTATTAATTAAAAATATGAAAATTAAATTTTAAAAATAATTATAAATCATAATTAGATGGAATAATTAAATTCTAATTAATAAATAATTATAAAATTAAATTAAATTAACCACAATAAATATAACAAAAATAATAAAAATGGACGGTATGACCGACGCATAAATAAAGCCATGCACAAAGGGTGCCCATCCATACGAGGTGGGTACGTAGTCTATGTTTTTTAAATTTTGGTTATTCTAAATTTCGATTACTCAAATTTATAGTTGGATTTGATTTTGTTCAAACTTTTATATGCCGACTGAAAATTATTATTGTGCTAATTAACACATTAATTGGCCTATATAAAACATATTAACAGCGCCTCTAACATTCCCTTTTTATTAAAAAAAAAAAGTGAAAATTCATCATTTGCCCCAAGACATTGCCTGTCTATAGTTGGTGAACTAATAGTTATAATCAGTTCCATGAAAAAAAAATTATTCGCTTTTGACGATATTCAAGGTAAAGTTAAAAATTATTATAATATAGTAACAAATATTATTTAATATATATCGTTAAAATTAAAATTTTAAACATTATCTACCGTACATAAAAATAAAAATTATTATAATGTAATAAATCCTGATTAATATATTGTTAAGAATTAAATTTTTAAAAATTATATTATATATCCTAATTATGAAACAATTGATACAAATAATTAAATATTAACTAAAAAAATTATAAGTTTTAATTAAGTGAAATAAATTCTAATAAATAATTATAAAATTAAACTAAACAATAATAAATTAAAATTGAAAAAATTAATAAATTAAGTTATATAATGGTGGACACATAAAGTGGTCAGGTTCTCAATTGCTAAAAGCACCGGTCAAAATCTTGAGTTAAAACAAATGATAAATATACAATTAGTCTTTATACCAATCACTAAAATTAATGATGAAATAAATATACAATTAGTCTTTATACCAATCATTAAAATTAATGATGAAATTTCAAGAAAAGATCTAATAAAAAAAAAATCTGAAGTTACAAGTATGCCGTATTTCTAAAGTTTCAGACAATAGCTAAAAGAATGACGTCAGTAGTATCATTTCGTGTTCGCGCGGCGTCTTTCAACCCAAAACGACTCATCGCATCCCTGGTGGCGCCGCCGTCATGGTGGTGGTGGTGGTGATTGCCGGAGTCATCGTGTCCGGCGGGAGGGTGGTAGTACAGGCGGGCTGTTTGGGGGCAATGAGAATGAAACCTGCAAGCAATCCTCACTCCCGCATCCAATAGCTCCATATACTTCCCCATCTCTCTCTCTCTCTCTCTCTCTCTCTCTCTCTCTCATAATCTCGACAAGAAAAAATGAGAGATAAGAAAAGGAGGAAATTAATTGGAGAAGTGTGCAGTAATCTTAGAAAAAGTGGTATGAATAAATTGTTGGATTGAGAGAAATTTGGAGGCGGAATCGTGGTTTATATAGTGGGTTGCCCTTCATCTTGATGAGGTGTTTCCCTGCCGTTTCGTTTCACATGCACCGATACTTGGAGAGTCAAAGCCTCTAGAATTTGCTCATATGCCCCTATGCTTTCATATTATTTGTTTTTTTTTTACCCCAAATGACCAAAATATTGGAGTACCTACTCCACCTCAATTTCAAACTTTTACAATTAAGTTGAGATCGTCCCCGTGGGTATGATCTAGTGGTGGAGTGAGATTGCTTGGAGACCAAAGGTCATGAGTTCGAATCTCCTCAATACCACAGGTCGGGTGTGTGAGTTAAAAAAAAAAACAATTAAGTTGAGATCCTCTAGTCCCACTTGTGTGTGCCACCATTAAAATTATATATTGTTAATAATGTTTTTTATAAAAATAAAATTTATTTTATCATAACTAATCATAATTAATATTTATTGCAAAAAATTAAAATTTTAAAAAAATATATACCCTAAGTTTGGAATAATCAAACCCAAAAATCAATTATATTAAATAAAAAATGAAAATTAAATATTAAAAAATAATTATAAACCCTAAATAATAATGTAAAATTATACTAAATCAAAAGAAATTAAAATTGAAGAAAAAATAAAAGAAAAAGTAATAATTTTAAGGTGTGGCACACGGTTGGCACACACAAGTTAGGACTAGAGGATCTCAAGTGCAATTAGTTGATATCTAACTCCCAAAATCTCCGTGAGTTTAGGTTGTAAGACCAACTCTAATGCAAATCTGGTATGGTTTTCACATTATTTTGTTTCAATTCAATACCAAATATTGCATCAAATAGATGTCTTTGAAAAATACGTTTTAATTTAGTGTGATATTATTTAGTATGAATGATTGTATTTGAAAAAATGGTATTACAATTGTTCCAGTTTGGTGTCAAATCGATAAATGTCCTAACCACTTCAAAATTATACGCACATGTTTATTATTACAATAGTAGTACTAATTATTTTCTGATAAGTAACTATTTTGAAGATAGTAATTTATCATGTTTTTTGGCCTGCTAGATTATCAAGTCATGTTATAAGATGTTAATGTTCTCAAGTATTGTATGTAGAAAATAATTTAATCATTTGATTGCAATGACTACCTGCCAACTTTGTACAATAAATCTATTTAACTTGAGTTGGCACGCCACAAAGTTGAAATTTAAATTTAATGAGATTGTGCTGACCAATTCCCCCAACTTGTTATTAATTAACGTCAATAAACAATTCAACCAGAAATATAAAGGCGACTTTTATGAGGTTAATAAATAAGGTCATATTTCATAAATATGCGAAAGTGAAAGGGCTCTGCTGAATTTGGAGAAGTCTCTAATGACTAATGACTAATGCGTGGAAGTGGAAGGAGAAAAATTTCAACAAATGTGCGCCAAATGCCGCGTCAAGTTTCCACAACGCAACAGTTTTTTTTTTTTTTTTTTTCTGGGAAATAGTGTGGGCATCATTTCGAGGGTCAAAATTCATTTTGACTACTGAAGCAGGTGTAAGGTTTTTTTTTTTTTTTGTTATTTATAATAGAAATAAACATATAAATAAAAATAAAATATGATAATTAAATTTGTTATTCTATAACATATTTTAGAGTTGTTTACTATTCATTAAATTTTTTACATTTATTTATATGCAGTTATACTTACCGGACTTGGCGATTTTTATTTTTATGAAAGCATGTGTTTTTTTTTTCGGAGGAAAAAAAATGTTTTGCTAAAAAAAAACTAAGTGAAAAGTATTCATGAGAATAAATGGACTCATTCATTCACACTAAGTTGACTTAGCTTTTTGCACCCTCAAAGGTTACGGACTTTTCTTGTGCATTTAAGTTAAAAGTCTTTTTAAATTAATCGTATAAAAATACTATTGTCTTTTTAGGATCACAAAATAATGCATATTGTAAGATCGATAAACTTTGGTTTGTAAGTTTTTACGTTATACCGGTGATTAAACAACACCAGATTAAATATTGATGTCATATAATTTTACAAACATATAATTCAAGGGTGTTTCTATATACACCACTATTTTATCTCCATATACCACTAAAAAAATAATTAAAAAATATTGACTTTTAACATTACTAAAATACCCATTGATACACCACAAAATGAAATTAAAAAAAAAAACTCTTTCTTCACCACACTCACTTTCTCTCTCCTCTTGATAACACCCGCAGCTGCTTTAGCCTTTCATTTCCCACTCCTCAAAACTTAATCTCTCTCAACTCCCAACCCTGTTTCAGTTCGTGAATTGCAGAGTGGCTGCGGCGGTGAGGAGCAACCACCATCTTTGAGGAGTAACCAACTCCGCCAGTCCGCCACCCACCCCTCTCATCTCAAGCCTGTTTCCGCCACGCAAACCTCGCCGATCGTATTCTCCGTCGGCGTCGAGCCTGAATGATGCCCGCGAGGAACACTTCTCTGTCGTGTCACACTTCTCTCTTCTCTCTTTCATATTCGACGGAAAGGGGCATCGATCTCTCTTTTTTAATGTTGGCAGTCATCAGCATCCGGGCATCGATGCCGCCGGCGAGCCTCGTCGGCGACGATACATTCGCTGAAGAAGAAAGCATTCCCCGTAGTTCTGTGTTTTTCCCTCTTCTTTCTCTTTTTTTTTTTTTCTAATTTTTACTTATTAAATTAAAAGGATAAAAATGGTATTTAGTTTGGTGTATAAAGAAAAATGTGAAGAAAATGAAAATTATATGTGGTGTATAGAGTAAAAGTGGTGTGAAAAGAAAAATTAGTGGTGTATTTAGCAACACCCATAATTTAATTAGGTCCTGATCCGAACTTAATTTTAGATTAGTATTATGTTAGATCTTAATATCTATGATTTATTTTTATAACGAGAGAACTAATTGTTAATGTTACCTAAGAGCGTGCGAATCACACCATGAAAACTAACCACATTAGAAAAATATTGTATAGCCTTTATAATGAGATTAGAAATTGAGATATTTGGTACGAATACTCTCAACTCAACGGGTAATTTATCTGGTCTTTGATGTTTGATTACTAATTCAATAATATGATTATTGCCATTTAATTGCTCATACACTATGCGCATCAAAATTCTTTTGCTCATATACAATGTTCTTTTCTTTTTTTTTTTCTTTCTTTTTTCAGGTGAGGCGCACAATGACAAAAAAATTGTGTGATTGAATATTAATCCGTCAAATGGAAAATTAATAATTAAATTATCGTTTCTCTGAACAAGGAATGCTACTAAATTATAATGTTTGTGGTTCATTTAGTTGATAGTGTTTTCATTTCTGAATCAGATTATTTTGCATTATGATTTATAACAATAATGTGACACTAGCACCAAAATAAATAAACATAAATAATGTGGCAGTTATGATTTATAAAAGTAGTAGAGTATTATTGAAAAAAAATGGACAAATTACAATTTAATTCACAACGTTTAAAGGTTTTAATAAAAATAATAATGTTTTAATAATAATAATTTCATTTCCAATGTTTAGATATTTTAACAAAAATAACTCAACATTTAATATTAACAATTTAATTCCCAACGTTTAAAGTTTTAATATAAATGCCCCAATATTTTAGGCTAAAAAAATAATTTTAATCGATTTCAATCACATTTACCCTCAAGTAAACTATTAGACTAACATTTTTGCAGAAAAATGAGCAAAATAGTTTTTTTCGCCTAAATTATCGGGTCATTTCTGTTAAAATATTCAAACATTGAGAATTAAATTATTAATATTAAATATTGAGTTATTTCGGTTAGAATATCCAAATATTGATAATTAAATTATAATTATTAAAACGTTTTTATTTTTGTTAAAACTTCGAAATTTACCCCACCCAAACAAGAAAAGGTTTCCATTAAAATGCAACACCTCCTCCTCCCTTATCATAATCTATCAGTGGCACTGAACCGCCGTTGCTGTTTCATCGTTGAACCGGCGGCGATGGACCTCCGCCTCCTTAATCCAGACAAACCCCGCTTTTCCTGCTGCAAAGTGAAGCCATCTTCCAAGAAACACCGCCCAGATTCCGACAGCAATTCTCCGCCGCAGAACCTCCAAATTCGCAAGCTTTCGACGAAAGAACTCTCAAGATTCTTGAGAACGGACTCCGCCATTAAAGCCATTGAGAGAAAAGCTAACTCTTCAAAGTACAATAATCTCTGGCCTAAGGCTGTTTTGGAAGCTCTGAACGACGCAATTAAGCAAAATCGTTGGGAGTCTGCTCTTAAGGTTTCTTGCTCCACCTCCAAGTACTATCAATTTCTACTTTTTGGGTATTCGAAACATGAATGTCCCTGCTTAAAAATTTGAAGAAAAAAAAAAAACTCTTCTTTCTTGGTATTTTAGCGTATGAGATGAGTTTGTTTAGACATAGGCGCTGTCACTAGTGATGTTGGCATCAATATAACAATCCTCGACTTCTCCGAACTTCCTAAGACTTTTAGTTTATCTGAACTGTTTTGGTTGACTGATTACTTGGTAATTGATTTATTTAGGGACCCTATTAACCTGAGTGTCTGCAGAAATGTTGCCGAGTTTCTCATCCTGGTGTAGTTTTGGGCAACTGTATTTTATAAATACTGTGACGGGCTGATTCTAGGATTTTTTTTTTTTTTTTTGCTATTGTGCATTTGATATGGATTATTTGGCTGAAGGAGAGGTTTCATTTGTCAGTTTTTTGTATTGCTTCCTTGTTGTATGTAGCTCCACTTTTCAAAGCTAAGGTAGTCTTTATGTGTGCATTTGGTGACATGTAGAATTATGCCTGATGCTGCTTTTATCTTTAACTGAAGTATTGTTTCTCCTGTTCGTAGATATTTGATCTTCTACGTAGGCAACAATGGTATGAGGCAAGAACTCAGACATATACAAAACTGATATTGATGCTTGGTAAATGCAAGCAGCCGGATCAGGCTAACTTGCTTTTTGAGACGATGCTGTCTGATGGCCTTCAGCCTACCATTGATGCATACACGGCCCTAGTGGGTTCCTATGCCCTCAATGGCTTCTTGGACAAGGCATTTACTGTTATTAATGATATGAAGTCTGTCCCTGATTGCAAACCGGACGCTTTCACTTACTCTACCCTTATCAAGAGCTGCATTAAGCTCCATCACCTTGATTTGATTGAGCTTATTCTAGAGGAAATGGTGCATTCAGGAATTGAATGTACTGTTGTGACCTATAACATCCTTATTGATGGATATGGAAAAGCTAATCATTTTGAACTGATGGAGGATTCATTGACTAACATGATTCAAAGTGGCAATTGTCTTCCAGATATTTTTACTTTTAACTCTGTAATTGGGGCTTATGGTGGATGTAGAAGGATTGAGGAAATGGAGAAGTGGTTTGATGAATTTCAGTTGATGGGTTTAAAGCCTGACATAGTGACATATAACATCCTGATTAAGTCATATGGTAATTCTGGTTTATACCAGAAGATGGCATCTGTTCTAGAGTTCATGAAGAAGAGATTCTTTTCTCCTACTGTAGTCACTTATAATATTATAATTGATACATTTGGAAAGGCTGGAGATATTGAGAAGATGGATGAAATTTTTCTGAAGATGAAACATCAAGGTATGAAACCTAATTCAATTACATACAGTTCTCTTGTCAGTGCATATGGTAAAGTAGGGCTTTTGGGAAGCATTGATTCAATTTTAAGGCAAGTGGAGAGCTCGGACGTGGTACTGGATACGCCTTTCTTCAATTGTATCATCCATGCCTTTGGGAATGCTGGTGATATAGAAAGAATGATGGAGTTATTTGACGCGATGGAAGGGAATGGATGCAAACCTGATAATATCACATTTGCTACAATAATCGAGACCTGTCGTAAACAAGGAATGATTAGTACTGCGCAGAATTTGGAGAGTCGTATGGTTCCTAGTAACAATAAGTCAGGTACCTTATAAAATTCCTTCGCTGTTGCAGAAATTCATCTGCTTCCCCATCAATCATTTGTTTTATCGTGTTCAGCGAGCATATTAGTTAATGCGTCATGTGCCAATCTGCATCTAATACTCCAGCATATATAATTCTTTATTTCTTGGTGGACCATAAATCAAGATTTTGACATATAGTTTTGCTTGTCTGCTATCTTACTCAAGAATGCTGATGATGTATCACTTATAATGTTCAGGGAGGAAATTGATTCATGGGAATTAGAGAAACCTTTATAAAGGATGAATATCCTATTATTATCGTGAAGACAAGACTGAAGTTCTCTTAGATCAATGACATCTTGCTGCTGGTGAGTTCTATATGCCTTTTTGTACTTCTTTTCGTTTGTTCGTTGGATTTCAATTCAATATGTTTAATACTTGGTATTTCACTTTTTTTTTAAAAATAAAAAATAAAATAGTTACTATTTTCTGGTGGTTAAGATTCTCTGTAGAAATTTATTACCTGAGAGTTAGATCTTACTTTTTTTAATAGCAGTCCTAGAAGTTCCATGCCTTTTGAAATACGCCATAAGAATAGGAAATGACACAAACTTGCATCCATCCACTAATCAATTGAAACCAGATTATCTTTTGAAGAGGGATTTTTTTTTTTTTTTAATCTTTTCAAGAATATGTATATGGTCTGGTAATGAGTTTTATCACATGAAAAAGGATTTTAACATCAACATGTAAAGCAAATAAGGAAAACCTGCAATGAGAGGAAATTGATCAGTGAAGTAAATGATTGGCAGATTTAGACATTTACAAGTGAAATGAAATGTTGTAGATTGCGAACTGTTTGCTGACAGCGATGCTGTAAACTGCTGTTAGATTTCATGTTAGAGCTGAACCAATTAACTATCTATTAGCAAGGAAACCCCGTGTACTATAGAATTCACTCACAAAGTTAAACACTTATTTGTTCCGGACTTCCGGTACTATTTTACTCTCACAATGGGTGACCTGACTTGTAGAGGTTTTCATCTCCTTCATTGTGAAGCTGGTTAAACTGACAATGACATTATTAGGCTGTCTGTAAGGGTTGCCTATTTTCCCTTAGAAATATGTGTGCAGGTGCTGCTTAATTTTGTGTCATTTTGATGAAGGTTTTCGACATATATAATAATTCTCCTATGTCAGGCAGGTAATTGATGTTGGAAGTACACCTTAAATGCAGCCATGGGGGTATTGAAGCCGCGGAACAGATTTTTTGGCGAAAGATAAATATACTTTTTTGAATATTACATGTCTTAAACAATTTCATCAAATGACAAGAATGCAGTGTGATATTGAATTGCATTAACAGAAATGCGTTCTACTTCTAGGGAACCCACTTTACGAATGGACACACTGGTGAGAAAATTAATTAAGGCCTTGATAGTTTGTTATCAATTTACTAGCTCATTAGCATTTCAACCTCTCTGACCTCGAGGCTTGAATGCATGTCTCCATTGCCTATAAACAAGCTATTGCTATGTATAATATTAACCGAGGCTAAGGAACTATATTGTTGTTGCACAGTATAATATCTCCATTAATACTGTACGTATTCGTTTTTAATGATGAACAGGACAGGACTGCAACTTCAGCTTAAAGATATGGGAGTGAAGGTAAGTATTTCGGAGGAAGACAAGTGGTTTCTTGTTATCTGCTACACTCTCCGTTGCTTGGAGCAAATGCACTCCTATTAGCTTGTCAATTGTCACAGCATAGTTGTCGTGCGCCGTTGTGTGTTTGGATCATCTTGCTACGCTGACCTAGTGACCTTCGTGCTGTTAATGTTGTAGTTTACAAACAGATGGAGTTTGCAGGAGTGAGTGTATGAGTTCTTGTGGATCTCTCTAGTTAACTAATGTCTTATGTTGTGGATCTATTTATTATCAATTTATGTTGAATTCGGCTTTGTTGGGCTTCACAGATGCAGAGTTGTATGTTGCGATTGGGTTTATTAAATTAAATCAAAAGTTAAGAATGTAAGATGGAATGATCTATTAAATATGCTATAAATGTTAGTCTAATAAAATCAAAGATATGTAATATTTTTGAGAAGGTTATGTGCAGCTATATCCGGCAGGTGCTTGGGCAGTGTAAGGTTTTTTTTTTTGTTTGTGTTTTCTGAGCCGATTTTCAGATTTTGTTTTCATAATTTTTTAAAAAAATTTTGGTTTTTCTTTTTTGTTTTGTTCTAAAAACATTTACCACCTAAAATAAAATTAGTAGACCCTAATATTAAAGTGAATTGATTTAATTTATTTCAAATGAATACAGATTTATATCCTAAAATGGAATTAATAAATCTTAAAAAACACAAAAATAATTCTCTAAAAACCCCTAAAAAAAACACAAAATAAACTCCTAAAACCCCCCTTATAAAATCCTTAAAAAACACAAAATAAACACAAAATAAACCCCTAGGGGTTTGTTTACTTCAAAGATTTACTATTGAGTAGATAGATAATTTAGAGGATTAGAGGATGGATAAATCATATTCCATCTCTTTAGGTGGGATACATATCCCACAAATAGACATACAAAGTTCATTTATCACGGCTCTTAGGTTATCCACCATTTTAATATCGTGCAAAGTAAACATAGGATAGCTTATTAATTCACCCTTATCCATCAAAATAAACAAGACCTAAACCTCTTCCCCCTGACAAAAAAAAAAAATCTAAAAAACACAAAATAAACTCCTAAAAAAATCATGAACCCTAAAAACCATAAATTCTTAAACTTTAAATATTAATTGGAATGGAAAAAATAATAATTTAAACTAAATCAACTAGTACAAGAGAAGTAACAGACGTCTTACTTCTTAATGATACAGGTGATACTTTTCGAATTTTAAGTGATACTTTTTAGTGTTACTGTTGATAATAATTTTTCTGAAAAAAAAATTATACGGATTAATCCGCGAATTTGATCCGTCCATCTGAAATAAGGCATGCACCTTAGGCATGTAAGTATTTGCCAATATTTTTATATACATACAAGAACGTAAATTCAACAAAAGCATCGTATACAAACGGCAATATTGAAGTATAAATGTTCTCAAATGTTATGGATGCTTCACACGTGTCCATATGTTTTTATAAATTCACTCTCATTTTACTTTTGCTAGAATATCGCCAAAAATAATTATACACACAAATTTTAGTACGAGATTATAGATGTGTCAAAGACGAAAGATAACTGATTTTAATTTCAAGAGGATTGTAATATGTAACACATTAATGGGTTAGAGAAGCTAGGAATGAATATTGCATTATTTTGGGAATAAATATTCATATGGTAGTGACAATATAATTCTATAATAAACGTTACTATTCATATATATATATATATATATATATATATATATATATATATATACTCTGATTACTGGTAAGTGGTAACGTTTATTATTGAGAATTATATGAATATGAATGGTAACATTTATTAAAAGGGATAAAGAAGCTCACATTATTAGGTCCTGGTGGGGATGATCTAGTGGTGGAGTGAGATTGCTTGGAGACCAAAGGTCACGGGTTCGAATCTCATCAATATCACTAGGAGTGTGTGAGTAAAAAAAAAATAAAATAAAAATAAAAAAGAAACTCGCATTATTATTTATTTAGATGTAATTAAAATCGGACTTTTTAATTGGTGAAATGTTATATGTGGCGATTTAAATATTTCATTCACTACCAACTTAACAATTCAAGATGTATATAATTTTCTCCATTACAGTTGTATACTTGCATTGATATACGCATGTAATAGTCTTCGGTAGTTAAATATTTGATACTTTTATGCTTTATTTTGAACTAATACTGATAAATAACAATAAAAAGGTAACTAACCATCACAAAACGTCAAATCACATCATTATAATTCATACAGTTGGGATAATCAAAGGAGCCCCCATTAGATTTGGTCAATTGGTCTACATATATATGTATATATATCACAAAACAATTGAATAATTAAATATAGACCTTGTAGGAGTGTTTGAAAAGTTTTCCAAAAACTATTTAATTCTTCCCTAATGTGTCCTCCGAGACTACATTCTCCGCTCCACCTTCTAGAGAACTGCTATGCTACCCCACTTAAGACTAGCATAGTATATTTCCCTTCCAATTTCTATCCATGTTACTCTTGTGTTCGTTCCACCATCAAATTTCATTATTATAATAAATTTATAATGTTTACTATAAAAATAAAAGTTATCATAATATAACTCATCTAATTAAATTTTATTGTTAAGAATTAAAATTTTTTAAAAAATTATATGCACTAATTATAAAATAATCAATTCTAATAATTAATTATTAACTAAAAGTTAATTATAAACACTAATTGAGTGGAATAAATTCTGACTAAACCATAATATATTGAAATTAAAGAAAAAAAAATGGAAGAAATTAAAGACTAATGAAATTAATAGCAGGACACCAAATGAGACATAAAATGGACTAAATGGTTTCATTGAATTAGACCAGACCTCATGTAGCATTTTGTGATAATTACTATTATCCAGTATGTATACTATGAGGATATATACTATGAGATTGCTTTCAGAGCTTGTTTGGTTGGTATGAAAGTAAAGTGTTTTGAGAATATAATTTCTCAGAACCTGATTCTGAGGATGTCAATGGGTAGGGTAGGGTACGAGTATGCCTTTCCCATACCTTACCATAATATAAAATGCTCTACCCATACCCTACCCTATTATCCTATTTTTTATAACGGATAGGGTACGGGTATTACCCCGTTTAGATTTATTTAATAATATTAATATATCACAATAAAAAATCTAAAAAACACGAAAAAAATTAATACACGAGTTCTTTTGTCAAAACATAATCAATACAAACAAATTAAATTGTTGTGATGTCACCATAAGTCCATAACAACAAAACGAGAAAATTAATTGTAAAAGTCTCCATCAAACAACAAAAAGAACAAGTAAAAATTTTACAAATAAATATATACATATATATATATTTAATATGTTAGGGTAATCGGGTAGGGTAATCGAGTAAAACTTTAATCTCATACCCTACCCTTACCCTAAAAAAAATTTAGCGGATACGGGCAATACCCTACCCGTTACCCGAATCTACGGGCAGTACCTTACCCTATAACCCATTTACCCGCGGGTAAAATTGACATCCCTAATAATTACTAATAGAATTTTTAGTCCGTGTTTGAAACATAACAAGGATTCTTGTTCTATTATTGGATTAAATTTAAACAATAGTAGAGAATTAAATATCTAATATATATATATATATATATCTTATTTCATATTACCAATAGTTTATAATTTTAATTTACGAACAATATAATATATAATTCTTCAATTTGTAACACTACTATATGTATTGAATGCAACACATTATTTCAATTTAAATAAAATAATATGACTAAAAAACAAAATCAAGAAAATCATTTCATAATTTTGGGTGAATATCTTTATGATCAATTAAGGCAAATATTTTGCAAAAATTATCTATATTGATAATGGTATGGATGTATGGTCTTCGTTTAATCCGCACTATTGCCTCAAAAATGATATTATTGGAATTTTGATAGAAATGACAAAAAATGATGGATAGAATAATTGAATTTTCGTGGGAATTTCGTCAATAAAAAAAGTATCACATTTTTCGAATTTTTTTATTTATAAAATTTTCTATTTTTTCCATTTTTTTATATTTTACTCATTTTTTTATCGAAATGTTCTAATCCAATCTTAGTATTAATAAAAAAAATTGATAATAAATCTTTTTTTTTCCAATTTTACAAAAAATAATTTATTTTATTTTATTTTTGGGTTAAAAAATATGAATCCAAATTTAATAATAATTTATAAAAAAATTAAATGATAATAAATGAAGAAATCGAACAATGAAACTATTTAACATTAGATTCCCAGAACAAGGAATAAGAATACCTACTCCATTCCAGAAAAGTTACACAATTTTCCTTGTTTTGAGAAATCTGATTCATTTTCATATTACATAAAAAAAATGAACCAAACACAGCAATGTTAAAACAAGGAATTAGAATACTTTCCCCAGTCAGATTTCGTGCCAACCAAACGGGACCTAAAGGTTTTGATTTATCAGCCAGGCATATTCAAAATACTTTTCTATATAAAGTAATACCAATTGTGAAAAATTACGTGTAATATGATATTAAAAAAATATTTCAATCTCATGTCTAATCTATGATGCACATATATATATGGATTATACATTTCTCGGATTGAATATGTCTATGCTATTCCATGTGTTACGTAATACTTACTACTCATTGTCATAAAGATTTTGATAAGTGAAAATTGGGAATATTATTTTTATAAGCAAATGAAGATATATATGATTACATAATACACTATAATTGCAATGTGTTGAGATTTGTATGGTTGTGAGTAGTAAGTATCCTTAATTTGGGTAGAGACGCCGCAATCAACTCATACAATGATTACTCATATGTGATGCTGATTTAATTTTGGTGCAAATTAATTTAGAAAATAAGACATGTGAAAGGTATCTAAGTTGTAAGCTGTGAATGGAATAAACAAAATCACAATTGAATAGTTTCATGAATTAATGGATAATACCTACCCATGATATCGCTGTGGAAATGCGTGTTTCAAGAATTCCCAAAACAAAATCATTGATATATATAAATGTGTGTGAAATTCAAAGGATTAAAGAAGAGAAATTGAAATTAATAGCTAGGTTGACCTCATTGACTGACTCAAAGTATTATGAAACTTCTAAATGGGTGTAAGTAATAATCACCACTATTTGCAATATTCTCATCATTCCAACTTTGTGTCAACTCATCAAGCTCACAAAGTCAGATATATACACACACCCATTCATTCTTGATTCTTCCAAGTGGATGGCATGACAAAATTTCAAGTTTCTATTTTTTTTACCCACTAATTAATTAACCCATCTCGATTTTTCTTCAATTGTTTGTTGGCATAATTAAAGATTATTATATCCACTAAAGTGACATCAAAATTAATATCAAAAGTATAGTTAAGAATTTTCCCCACAAATTAATGTTGATATATATAGCACCATGCCTTCTTCCTTTCTTATGATCTTGATCACTAGCAACATTGCATTTCTTCACTCGCATATTTCATTTCAACTTTTGAAGGCTCTTTAGTTTTTGTAAAAAAATGAATTCCCAAAACGTAAAATAACGTAGATACATGGAGCATTATCAGTTCATGTACGACACCTGACTTTGAACGCACGCATAACTACTTTAATGAGGAAATAATTAAATGATGAGTCTTATATGGTTAGAAAGTTAGTTAACTAAATGACTCAACCTTGAGTCTAATTTCAATAAAAAAAAATTCAATAAAATATTAAATAATGAGGATGAAATCTTGACTGTACGTTTGATTGAAAAGTGTTATCAGTTGCCTGTGAATACAATACAGATTTGGGTTCAACGTACCTTCACAAAACTTTACACAAATCACAATTTTATTTGTAATAATGCATGTTCAACACACTCCGCGTTAGCAATAATAATATCTTTGTGAACACCTAAAAATGCATAAATTAACCTATTACAACTCAACGCCCGTATATGTATTTCTACGCTAGCTACTTGTATTATAATTGAATTTTTAACAATATAGTAATGCTTTGTTAGAACTATAATTATAAATCTTTAGCATTCTCACATAAAAACACCGTAAAATACCAATATATTGTTCGTTGTCAATATATTATTTTTTCGTTAGCATTATAATAACAAATCATTAGCATTCTAGCAAAAAAATATCTTGATATATGCATTATTAATTATATAATTTATTATTTGTTGTTAATATTTGCTTTCGTTGAGAATCCAAGAGAGAGAGAGAGAGAGAGAGAGAGAGAGAGATCCCATGTGTCTTAATAGAATTACTAATTTAACAAATAATCCCGTAATCATAAAATTGATTGAATATTATAAAATTATCACAAAAAATTAAATATGAAGCAATCTGGCAGCCCAAACCATCCAAATCTATGATATTG
Organism: Perilla frutescens; assembly: GCA_026008535.1. Lineage (NCBI taxonomy): Eukaryota > Viridiplantae > Streptophyta > Magnoliopsida > Lamiales > Lamiaceae > Perilla > Perilla frutescens. The sequence goes on along the minus strand of BRKX01000012.1, from coordinate 6,931,977 downwards.
ATATTGTTTCTTAATTTTCAGGACATTTAGGGTGTGTATTGGTTATGGATTTTGATGGATTTCATTGGACTTTTAAAATTTGGGTGTATTTAATCCAGACTTTTAAAAGTCCAACGAAATTCTGGTGTATTCATTCCTGACTTTTAAAAGTCCAACGAAATCTTGGTGTATTCAATCCAGAACGAAATCTTGGTGTATTCAATCCAGACTTTTAAAAGTCCTTTAAAATTCTGCGGTATTCAACAATCCACGGACTTTAAAAAGTCATTGATTTCGTTGGATTTCAGCTGGATTTCACGTGAAAATTACAAAGGATAAAATCCGACTTCTGGATACGAGATTTCGATGGATTTGGAAAATCCGGCGAGCGCTGTGTCCCAGTGGCCGGTGAGGAGTTGAAATCGGGCACCCCAACCGTCACCCGACCCCAACGGCCGCTGGTCTTGCTGATGATGGCACTCCAGCCAGCGGCCGCTGGGATCAAGGTCGCTTGATTCTATCGGCCGCTGGGTTTAATTTTTTTTTTTCGGATACACCGATCGTTGTGTTCCAACGAGCGTTAGCGAGATAGATTTGAAATCCATTGAAATCGTTCAAAATCGTCCGAAATCCATACACGAAATCCGCCAGACTCTGCATGGAGTTGGGAGACTCTATGTGGATTCTAGGATTTATAAAATCCATGGACATTTTAAAATCCAACAAAATCCATCAAAATCCTAATTGAATACACCCCCCTTAATCTTTTTCTCACACACACACACACACACACACACATATATATTTTATAAAATTGAAAAATCATGCTACGTTTCACAAAAAAAAAAAATCTCTAAAACTCATTTTATAGGCAATCAAATATTTTCCATCACCCTCTATATCTCAAATCAACCGACCAACCCGACTCCCATGTGTACTGTCCACTTCCGCATATCGTTTTCTTCGTTCAAATCCACTTACACGTGTCACACACACACACACATAGAGAGATGGGATCATGTGAAAACCAAACCCCTCTGTGAGAACTGAGAACCAATTTTAACCACAGATCTCGCCTATTTGGACGGTCAAGATCTGTTCCAAACTTAAAAAAAATACGGTGGCATTACTGTAATATTACTGAATTTTTAATGAAGCAATGGTACTTTCGGTATTTAGAAATTCTATTATTTTTGGCATGAAATCTCTTCCCGTCTCTTGAACCCTCATCTCCACCTCTCTCTCTCTCTGGCCGATCCGATGGTAAGCCCGGCGAAAGAGCGGCAGGCCGCGCGGCGTCGAAATTCTTCTTCAGATTTGAATGTGGGATGCATGTTTGATTGTTGGTAGATTGGCAAACGTTCCCAATACAGAGAATAGCATCAGATCTCATGCTTAGAGTTATTCATCATTGGATTTGTTCTCGCTTCAATGCTTTTTTTATTCACGATGATTGTGTAATACTGTAATTCACTAAGCAAAGTAATCATATTAGTTTTAGCATTTGCATTCTGCTATTTTAGCACTGGTAGTTTATATTTTAGCACTGGTAATTTATATTTTAGAACTACCATTTCCTTTTTTAGCACTGTTAGTTAATGATGCCATTGATATCTTCCAACGTCACTAACTTATTCAATCCATCAAGTCTTAGTTTATGTCAGGACGCATCTGCCTCAAGCTGCAGGTGTTGCTTACTCCCTTAAAATGGACGGAAATGAAGCATGTGTTGTTGTTTTCACAGGAGATGGTGGCACCAGTGAGGTGCGCACACACACGCACACATATAATAACTCTTTTAATTATATTGTATAGCTAGCTAGTATCAGTATCTTCTGAATATATATATATATATATACATATATATAAGGTATATATTCTAACATGTTGAAATGAAATTGTTTATTTTTAATAGGGAGATTTTCATGTTGCATTGAATTTTGCAGTAGTAATGGAAGCTCCGGTTATGTTCATATGCCGCCGCAACAATGGATGGGCTATAAGCACCCCCAATATCACAATAGTTTCGAAGTAGCTAGACACTCTCACATTTCATTATTCACGAACACACTTTTTCTTCAATCTCATCATTTAATTTGATTCAATTCATGGCTGCAGGTGATGGTGTTGTTGTTAAGGGGTAGGCATATATTGTAATTTACTAAGCAAAGTAATCATATTAGTTTAGCATTTGCATTCTGCTATTTTAGCACTGGTAGTTTATATTTTAGCACTTCCATTTTCTTTTTTAGCACTGTTAGTTAATGATGTGTATTTCTTTTGGGCTCTTGGTGATAACAACAACTGGACTCTTGCTAAAACAGGTATGAAACTATATGTGTATATTTAATATTCTTGATCTCATATATAAATATAATTGATCATTTTTGTTTTTCACTATAACGTAGATGGTTGTAAATTGTAATCGTATGACTAATGCTATATATATTGTTGTGTGCATTGTAGCTTCTGCGGCATGGGACATTGACAATTGATGATGCAGATTAATGGAGAGTTGTATTGTATACTGTTTCATTCTTTGTTCTTTTATTTAAAGAGCAACAACTTTGTATGTATTATAACACTATTCCATCATACTTAATATATATTCTGTTTAAATAAACATCATCTGTCAATTCCCAATTGTCTTGCATGCTTTATTTTTATTCATCTCGTTGCACAAAAAATAAAAAACTGAGCAAAGAGAAATGTAATTATGAAGATGTAAAAGGGATAAAAATCTACAAAACAATTCTTTCAATTAACCTAAATGCACTCTGGCATTCGATCCAAAACCAACATCAGCAATAAAATTTTTATTGTCGAAATATAAGTCATGACAATGCTAAAAATCCTAAAAGAGTCATGCTAAAATAAGTCATGACAATGCTAAAATAGAAAATTACAGTGCTAAAAACAAAAAAAAGTTATGCTAAAAAAGATCATAACAGTGCTAAAATAGAAAATGACAGTGCTAAAATTCTGAAAGAGCCATGCTAAAATAAGTCATGACAATGCTAAAAAAGACCATGACAGTGCTAAAATAGAACATGAAATCTTAAAAGAGTCATGCTAAAAAAGATCATGACAGTGCTAAAATAGAATAATATGGGTTGCGAGTAGAATGAGGATCATGCACTAGAGGTGTTCTATATTATGGAATTTACCATGTAATTATATATTGTTTAATTTTAGGTATAAGCTTGATGGAAAGCTTAGATGTAATAATAGATGAAAGTTAGATCACTATATTTGCTTTCATATATATATATATGGACTAAGGCCTTAGTATTAACATTGCATCATGCGCCGCGCTAGCATTGTTGGTATAGTAGTTATGCCTTCTACCTAAAAGGGATCTACGAGGTTTATAAATTTGTGTTTTGTTGTAATTGAATATCACAATGTTGTGAAAAAAAAACTCGAATACTGTACTATAGATATGTTTGGGAAAAATTGAGTATGTCTATAGTTGGCTAGCTAATGCTAATCTGATTCAAGGTTTCAAGAATTTTGGTTGTTTCGAGCTTTCTTATTTTCTTCCTTATATTTCAAGTATTTATTTATTCTCGACTTTTAGTCCATGCAATTGAAATCTGGCAAATTGATTCGATATTTATGTATGAGTTCATGATCTGAAAGTAATTAAAAAGGAAATACATGATTAATCTAAGAGACTTAATAATCAGAAATTTGAATGCATTATCTTGATTAATTGAACATTACAAAAAATAAAATAAAATAAAAATCATCGGTTTCATGAAGCTTATCGTATTGCCAAGGAAGGATGTGCTTAGTTTAGTGATGGTAAGGATTAATTGAATATTGACAAATTAGCAACTAAACTATAGGTGATAAGAAAATAAGTAAAATAAAAAAGCTAAAATAAGTCATGACAGTGCTAAAATAGGAAAGGACAATGCTAAAATCCTAAATTGAAAAATATACGTGTGAATCACATATACATTGAAATTTCTGATTTTACCCTCGCAGAGTTTCAGGGGCAGCAAAGTTCGGAGTTATTACAATTATGCCACTGTGTTTTTTTAATTTTTGAACAGATCTTGGCCGTCCAAATAGGCGAGATCTATTGTTGAGATTGGTTCTCGATTCTCAAATGAGGTATGGTTCCTTCTGGAACCCAACCCCCTCCCACACACACACACACACATATATATATATTTATTTTAGCTGGGGAAGAAAAGTAACGAGTGTTGAATCAAATCTCTTCATTTTACCCAGGGAACTCTATTATTTTGATGTCCCATATAAACGGTAATTCCTACCATGCACCAAGATAGTGAAGTGTCACAATCCACAATAGTTCCAAAGTGCATGATAGAAATTACCCAAATAAACACATCTCTCTCTCTCTCTCTCTCTCTCTCTATATATATATATATATATATATATATATATATATATATTAGATTCATATATTTGGTGGATCATTTATTTTGCAAAATAATTTAAATGCATAGCGATATTGTGATGTAGGGCTGTATACGAGCTGAGTCGAGCCAAGTACCATCGAGCTCGAGTTCGGCTCGTTTAGAGATTCGTGAGCTCGAGCTCGAGCTTTGAACTCGGGCTCGAGCTCGGCTCGACAGGAAAAAATCGAGTTCGAGCTCGGCTCGAGCTCGACTCGATTATTTAAAATTCGAGCTCGAACTCGAGCTCGGCTGGGCTCGACTCGATTATTTAAAATTCGAGCTCAACCTCGAGCTCAGCTCGGGCTCGAGCTCGAGCTCGTTTACATTCACAATTATATCACCTATAAAATTACATATTATAATACAAATAGTATATATAACTAAGTATATAAGAATATTTTTAATCTTAAATATTTGATTTCTTATTTAATGAATTGAGAATGATTATTTTCTTAATATTAGTTTTAATTTTTGTTAATTTTCTTTTTCGCTTTTATTGTTATGTACATTTTAACTAATATCAACTGCATATATACCATATGATATGATAGTTTATATAACTAATTAAGAGTTTAAGATTAATTATATCATATTGATGCTAAGAACATTGTTACTATTGAACATTTGATTAGTTATAATTTTTATTAATTTTTTCTTTTCCTTTATTATTTTGTTACTTTCAATAATATTAGTTCACTTTCATTGATTTAATTTCATGTATTAATATTTAATGATGAGTATTATTTGTCAAGTTGTCAATATTAATCTTAATTTCATTTCATTTTTCATTTATTACTTTACACAAGTTATAAATATATTCTTATAAATTATAACTAATGTTCTAAGATGGGCTAGCTATAATCTATTTTTTCCACATGTTATATATATTCTTATAAGTTAATGACTATATACTAGAATACTAATCGATAGACGATAATATACATATAATTAAGAATTTAAGATTACCTATACAACATTGGTGCTAAGAATATTATTACTCATTTATTCATGAACATTTGATTAGTTATAATTTTTGTTAATTTCCTTTTCCCTTTATTATTTTGTTGCTTTCGATAATATTAATTTAATATCATTGATTACATTTCATGTATTAATATTTAATGATAAGTATTGTTTTATCAAATTGTCAATATAAATCATAATTTTTTAATTTCTTTTTTCCTTTATTACTGTACACATATTATCATTTTATAATTTATAACTTATATTCTTGTAGGCTTTAACTATTAATCTAATATGAACTATAATCTATTTATTATATAATATATAAATATATAATGTTAATTTCTTCTATTACTTATCTACTCTTGTGTTAAGCATCTGATTTCTTAATTTCGATAATATTAGAATAAAATGATTGATTTCATTTCATATATATTATTTAATGAATTGTGAAATATTATTTACAATTTCTCTTATTACTTTGTATTTATTATTGAGCGTTCAATTTTCTTAATTTCGATAATATTAATATAATATCATTTCATATTTCATTTTATTATCATTTATTATACTAACATATTATGTAAAATTGTAAATAAGATAACTATATTATATATAATATGTATATAAATATATATTCCATTAGTTTGTCTGTTTGTGTATATAATTGTTACTCTCGAATCTTGATCATTGATTTCATAACTTTAATAACATTAGTTCAATAGTTAATATCATTAATTTTATTTTATTTTATTTTTAATGAGAAGTATTAATTTGACAAAATTTACAATATAAATAAATAATATTTTAAAAATTACAAAAATATTATGTATCTCCAGTCCTAAATCGAATAGCTCGCGAGCCCGGCTCGAGCTCGACTCGTTTAAGTACTCGCGAGCCAAGCTCGTGAGACAGCTCGCGAGCCAAGCTCGAGCTCGGCTCGCGAGACAGCTCGTTAAAAAGCTCGAGAACCTCACGAGCCGAGTTAGCTCGCGAGCTCGGCTCGAGAAAATGGCGAGCTCGTTTAGCAGGCTCGAGCTCGGCTCGTTTAATAAACGAGCCAGTCTCGAGCGAGCTTTTTTCGAGCCGATACCCGAGTATCTCGCGAGTAGTTTGGCTCATTTCCAGCCCTATGTAGAACCAAAATGTATTTTAAGTTCAAAATCAGATTACTAAGATTTCCCTCAAAAGATACTATTAACAACATATTAATTAAAGAATTAAAAATAATTACTTTTTTTACGGAAGTTTGTATGTCTATAAAAAAACTGTTTTTAGTGAACTTGGCCTATCATAATAATCACGCATTCAATGAAAATATAATATTCTTCCGCCCACTATTAATGTTCAAGGAACATGTGTGATTTTAAAATATAATTAAGAGTTACGATAGAATTTCATGTTTGTAATTCCAAAATAATAATACAAGTGGAACAAACTGATGAAGCAAAAGTACATTGATTTACCAATATTGTATCCTTAAATCATTAATTTGTTGCGACAAATATGCATGTAAATATAATACCACACGACATACATTCTTTAAAATCATATGTTTGAATCTTATCTATTGATTCTGTATAAATTGAGTATTCATATATATATATATTGACAAACCATGAAATTATATTAACCAATCAAAGCCCTTAAGCAATGAGGGAAATTAATCATTCATAAGTAGCGGGTGTGGATATCTATCTATCAATACACATATGATCATATGGGTAAAATTGTAAATAAATAAATATCAGAAACAAATACTACAAGAAAAACATCAACGCCAAGACTGTTTATCTAATCTGCCTAGCACAGTTCGCACTTTGCAGCGGGCTACTTCATCCGGAATTCCCGCGTTCGATTCACAAATATGGGCCGAATATTAGTTTTGTGGTTTCATTTTTTTAATAAGCTTTTTTTCCTCATTTTATCATATATATATATATATATATATATTTTTTTTTTTCCATTTAAGGCTACATGCCTTCTCATTTTAACTTCATCCTATTTCTTTCCGTTTAAGTTTGCTAACGCAAATTTTATTTAAAATATTTTATTCTCCAAATTTTATTTGCATTTTAGATGTTTTCATCTTTTAATTTTTATTTACATTTAAGATCTTTAACAAAAATATTTTCTAACTTCTTTTCACATTTAAGATTTTTAACAAACGGTTGGTTCTTTGAAGCAATCTATCATCGAAAAATTAGAAATTATGTAAAAAAATGAAATTAATATATTATACAAATGAAGATGGATGTAAAAGTTTTCATTATTCTTGGATTGAGTTGGACAAATATATAAATGTATGTATATTGATTGACCATGTTAATTTCACAGTGTTATAATTATGATACATTAATATTATATTTTAGTTAAATTCCAATTAATTTCTTCATGTTTTTTAACATTTTATTTTTATTTAATTATTTTTCAATTTTTTTATTGTATAAAGTTTTTTATTTTATTAAATTATTTTGATTAATGATAGGTGGTACATGTGATTTAACAATTTGATTTATGAAATTTATCATAACTAGTTATAGAAGTTTGATTTCCAATAAAAGTTACACTTAGAAGTACTCATATCTATTCCAAATTTAATTATAAATGTTCTTGAATCACATATTATTTGGTTGCATTAATATTAGCAAGTTGTTAAAAATTTCTTTAAACGTGAAAGTTTTGATTCTATTTGAATTATCTTATGACAGTGTTATGTAAATTTTGTAATTTATATCGTGATCGATCAAGTGGAAAAATTTATGGCCAAATAAAATTTACGTTCAATCATAGCATTTTCTTGTGTAATATTCATTTTCGCCTAATTACATAAATTAATTTTAAGATTTCTATTTTATGTTTAAATAATATAAATCTTCACTTCTAATTAATCAAAATATAAAAATATATAGGGTTAATTTAAATGACAGTAGCATAAAAAACCGTGCATTCTGTTAAATTTTGTGGATATTTAGTTTTTATATATTGGGCATTGAGTTTAAATTTTTGAGTGCAAATTTTTACTGTACAACTACGTACAAATCATATGTCCTCAATTTTATTTTTTGGCGTCATTTTTTTATAGAGATGATATTATGTTACTTGTGTCTTTAAATAATTATGATAATTATTGTTTATATTTATGAAAAATAAAATTTAATTTTTAAATATAATTAATTTATTTTTTTTTACGTTTGTTTCACACACATATAATATAAATCACACTAAAATCGAAACATGAGATTTAATTAAAGGTTAAAACTCCGTAAAATGTACCGGAAATATCTATTAAGTACTACCTCCGTTTCAAAATGTTTGTTGTTTTTTTTTTATCTGAAATTAAGAATTAATTTTGTGGTCAAATATACTCATCCCTCATATATGCCATAATATTTAATCCATCTATATTTTCCTAAAAAATAAGAATGTTTTCTCTCTCCATATATTTTTCTCTCTTCATATATTATAGGTAAGTTAGAATCAAGAAATCTTGTAGGATTTGAGAAGGTTAAAATTGGGAGAGAGAATGTCAAATTATATAAAACAACAAATATTTTGAAAAAAAAAAAAAACCTAAAACAACAAATATTTTGAAACGAAGGTAGTATATGATTTCGCTATAACGTCTAATTATGTTTGACAGATTTTAAATTGACTCAAAACATTAATTAAATGGTATTATCTTGTATCCGGCCGTAGTCCAACTAACTTGTGACGTGCTCATCTACCAGGAAAATTTCAAATGTATTTATACACTAATTTAATTATTTTTTCCATTTTAGTATTATCTAAAATAATCGGTATTCCTTTCCTTCGTAAGCATGAGAGATCTGGTACGAATCTCAACCCCCATCCTCGACTTAAAGAAAAGATCTGAATATTCCTTAAATAAATAAATAAATATGAATTGATTGTTTGAGTGGAATAATATATAATGGAAAAATTGATCGATTCATAACGTTTTTTTTTTGGATGTCGATGGTAACCTGCAGCCGCTACCATGGTGCGAACTTGGTAAATCCTACCCCTGTGTAATAGCCTGCAAACCTTTTGGATGTCGAGGGTAACCTACAGCCTCACTCATGTGTAATAGCCTGCAAACCTACACAAGGAAGGTAAACCACACTTGACAGACCAGGTGTGACAAGCTCACACCTAGTGATATTAGTGATGAGTCGAACTTGAGATCTTTGACCTAAAGAAATACCACTCCACCATTAGACCATCTGAAACAATTCATATTGTCTTTATTAAGTAGGAAAGTCGCTTTCGCACAGATCTTAAAACTTTAAATAGTTATTTAAAAGAAAGTAGATTAGATTGTGCATCATGACACCTATGGAGTTATAATAATTGAGTGATTGATCAACTACTTGCACCTATTGCCAATTAGTTATGTTAGAGCAATTAGGAACTAAACTACGTTCACTACTTTATTTATTTATTTATATATAAAAGAAATCAAATAAAGTGTTGCTTCCTATTTATTGCATACACGTCAACTTATAGTCTTCAAGCTAGTGACAATCACTTTCTAATATGTAACTATGTAAGTGATCATAATAGTGTGGACCTTCAAAGATTATATTTAATTAATTATATTTAATTTCATCCAAGCCGAAAACACGTTTCATGATTAATCAACAAAGGCTTTTTTTTTTCTTCAAGCAATTGGCTTCATTTTGTAGAATCTAACTGAACAAAAAATAACGTAACAACGTAATAACAATATTAATAGCTTAAGATCAAAATAACAATAACTTGAAATAATTTAACAAGAATAAAGGAAACCCCGATACTTGTGGAGATCACAGTTTCCCTAAATTAAATTCGTCCCGTATGGACATTTGATTCCCAAAATACAACGAATCACATATATTACAAAATTTCCAACACATTTATCTATATATTATTGACAAATATTGAAATTAAACTTATAGCTAATTGCTGTCGAAATTTCAAAACAAATGTCCTAAACATTTAAGATTTTCACAAGAATGTATAGATTAACTATACCCTATATCTCAACCTCAAATTCACACTTATTCAAATATTTGAGTTTAATCGCACCTTTTTTACGGAATTATCGACAGCTACATCGATTTTAGTCGCCGCACGTAGACTCTCAAAACAAATTTATTAATTTATCAATAATTTTAAACAAAAGTTGAATTAATCATAATGTAATTAGTTAATGCGATTAATTAAGGGTGAATTTGCTTAAAATACATAAACTCTGGAGTGTTTTTTTTATACATTTTAAAAAATGAAGTTTTAATAACATGAACTTAGCACTTGTTTGATTTTTTCACACGATTTTCAAATTCGACACTTTAATCCGATCAAAATCGATAAAAAATTCATGTATTTTAAGATAATTTGGTGTACACGTGAAAATCTCCGACAACTACGTCACTTCAGTTGGCTGAAATTTATAAATTATGTGAAAAACTAAGTGTTAAGTTCATATTATTAAAACTACATTTTTTAAAACGTTAGAAAAAATAAAAACACCCAAAAACTAGTTTTTGTATTTTAGGGCAATTAACTCATTAATTAATTAATTAAAAAGGGCACGTGGAAATTTCCTTGTGTGCACGTGTTTTTTGTTGGGCGAACGCGTCACCGTTAGAGTCTCTGACTCTCACACAACGACGTTGGCTTTACTACTTTTGTATCACCCTTGGGACCCACACCCACTTCTCCTCATCAAAATCATTTACCAAAAACGAGTAATTGACAAAACACACAATCACATGTTTTTATTTTACTCTCTTTTTTGCTGCTCCAATTATTTAATTGGTGCCATCTATCTTTTCTTATCTTATCTTTTCTTTTTATCCCAACAAATTATGACTCATTGTACGAATAAGTTGGTATATGACAAAACTTAATTTTAATGATCTTAAAGTATCGACATTTCAACAACGAAACTTCACTTCGCACCAAAACCTTTTTCTTCCCTTCTTTGGATCGCCCCCCCCCCCCCCCCCCCCCAACAATTTTTTGCCCTTTTCAATTGGGGAGGGAGTTGGAAAAATATCAAAGAGAAACCTTCACTAGGCTCTCAATAAAAATATTGAATGCTACCACTATATTTTGGAGATCGTATAAAGATTATATTCTTCGATAATGACAATTATACCTGCGGCACCTGCCCCTAATGGGGCGGGTTTGGGGATCAAAATTTGGGTACAGGGATGGGTATAAATTTTAATATTCGGGACAGGGACAGGAAATAGATATCAAATCCGAATTTACCCCGTATAATATAATTCATAATTATATATTTAATAAATATAGATTTTAAAATTATAATTAATGTTCAAGACTTTTTATTCAAAATTCTTCAATTTTATATTATACATTTATTTATGAACTTTATGATTATTTAGGTTAATGTTAAAGAATTTAGACTAATATTTATTTTAAGTTTTATTAATAAACTTTTTCATACTTTATTTTTCAATCTTTAAAAATAAAAAATCTATAATGGATACCCGACTAACAGGTACCCTTCAACCGCCGGATAATCCCCGCCTCGCACTCGACACTTTTTAAACGGGGATGGATTTAATTTAGGAGGTGGGTATGGGTGTGGGGTGCAATACCCGACCCCGCGATGCGCCTTCTACATCCCTATCTTTAAGTGAATACACTTCATTAGTAACAAACATCAATTCTTATTTCGAATGAACTAAAATACATGAATCCTAGAACAATTTATAAGCTAGCAAATGAAGAACCCTCTAAATAATTTCAATAATGGAGAAAATCCTAATAATATAAATATCAGAATAAATACAAATTATATATATATATATATATAAACGTGAGCTAGTTGTTTATTTACTACTCCTTCCGTTTTCAATTAAGTGTCATTTTGGGTGAATGTAGACAGATTAATGACAGCTGTGTATTTATACAACTTTTGGATATGAATTGATGATGTTTATTATGTGAAGTTGTGTATTTATATAACTTTTGACAGGAATTGAATGAGAAAAACTGAGATTCAAGAACTAACAATTATGAATGAAGAAGCTAAACAAGAATTATTATCAACACACAAGAATTTTACGTGGTTCGATCCGGAATAGATCTACACCCACGGCAGAAATTGGAGCACTTTTATTTTCTTTAGGAACTGACTTACAAATGATTTTCACTCTCTCTCTACAAATCTGAATCAAGATATGATATATATATATATCTTGATCTGCTTGACTACAGAAAACTAACTGAATGGCTTCCACAAGGAAAAATAACCGCTCAACACATCTGCATAACTGATTATTCAACCGCTGCTGATTCAACATCCTGAGGAATGTATCTGCTGCAGCAAAGACTTTGCATGCACCCATGCACTTGAATTTCAAACCCCATAAAAGAAACTTGTGATTCATAAGCTAGATCACTCTTATTCTTCACAATTCTCCACTTTAGCTATGAAACACAATCACAGCTCCTTACTGACTGACTGGGAAAAATAACTCCACTTGAAGCTGCACTGCACCCCTTTTTCTTCAGATTACTTCATCCCAATAAGACCAAGACTCAGCTCAAATTTAGGAGCTGGTAAGGCCTTTGTAAATGCATCTGCTGGATTGACTAATGTATCAATTTTGTTGATGATCACACTTCCATTCTCTACCAAATCTCTGACAAAATATAACTTCACATCGATGTGCTTTGTACGCTCATGATAGCCTTGATGTTTGGACAAATGAATAGCAGACTGATTGTCACAAAACACAAGAACTTTGTCCTGTAAAACTCCAAATTCTGACAGAATACCTTTCAACCATATCCTTTCTTTAACTGCTTCTGTTAAGGCCACAAATTCAGCTTCTGTGGTGGAGAGAGCTACCACAGATTGATGAGTAGCCTTCCAACTTAAAGCAGTTCCATACAGAGTGAACACATATCCAGTCAAGCTTTTCATTGTATCTATATTAGCAGCATAATCTGCATCAACAAAACCAATTAGAGCTTCTTCAGATTTTGATGACTTTATGAACTTCAAACCTCTCTCAGTTGTGCCTTTAAGGTATCTCATTGCCCATTTTGCTGTTTCCCAATGACACTTTCCTGGACAACACATGAATCTACTTAGTACACTCATGATGAAAGTAAGATCAGGTCTGCAATAGACCATAGCATACATCAATGATCACACACAGCTTGCATAAGGGACATTGCTCATTTTCTTTATTTCTTCTTCAGTTTTAGCTCCTTAGCTCAGAGATAACTTTACACCACTTTTGATTGGTGTAGACACAGACTTACATTGATTCATGTTGAACCTGCACAAAACCTTATTAAGATAGGTTGACTGAGTCAACAATACTGAATCCTCATCTCTTTTCCTTTTTATCTGCATACCAAGTATCACCTTGGCTTCCCTCAAGTCCTTCATTTCAAACTCAGATTTTAGAACAGTCTTCACTTTGTTGATGCCTTCATTAGAGTCACATGCTATAAGCATGTCATCCACATACAACAGCAAATAGGTGAATGATCATTCTTCTTTCTTGATATACACACAACTATCATAAAGGCTTCTAGAGAATTCTTGTGACACAATGAACTCATTAAAACGAAGATACCACTGTCTAGGTGACTGCTTGAGTTCATATAAGGATTTTTGAAGTTTGCATGCCTTCCTATCTGAATCTTCAATCGACACTCCTTCAGGTGGTTTCATGTAGATGTCATCTTCTAGTTTTCCATACAAAAAAGCTGTAGTTACATCCATCTGATGTAACTGCAGATTAAACTGAGCCACAAGAGACAACAGAATCCTTATAGAACTATGTTTGACTACAGGAGAGAAAATCTCATTGTAGTCAATGCCTTCCTTTTGAGAGAACCCTTTTGCTACAAGCCTTGCTTTAAATCTGACTCCTCCATCTTTTGTTGCCTCAGGCTTCTTCTTGAAAAGCCACTTGCAACCTACAAGCTTTTGTGTGAGTGGTTTAGGCACTATCTTCCAGGTTTCATTCTTGCTGAGAGATTGGAGCTCTTCTTCCATGGCAATCAACCACTTCCCCCTTTCTGCACAAGTGATGGCCTCTTGGTAGTTTCTTGGTTCAAAAGACTCCACTTCAAGAGCAACATAAAGAGCAAAGGATAACATATCAGATTGGCTGAATCTGACAGGTTTTCTGCTCTTGCTCTGTCTCTTGTCAGTTGGGAACTACTGAGGTTAGGTTGAGCCTCTCCTTCTTCTTCTGATTCATCACTTAAGAGTATATTCTGACTTGTCTGAGGATCACTTATGCCTGTTTCAACCATGACCATATCTGGCCTAGACAGAGTATCATTACACTTTCCCTTTTCAGATTGTCTCATAGGGAATTTTGACTCATCAAATGTAACATCTCTACTGATAATAAACTTGTGAGCTTCAAGGCACCACAATTTGTATCCTTTTAACCCACTAGGGTATCCAACAAAGACACATTTGATAGCTCTGGGTTCTAGTTTGCCTTGCTTTACATGAGCAAAAGCTAGACATCCTAGTACTTTGAGCCATCTGTAGTCAGCAGCTTCTCCAGTCCATAGCTCATGAGGAGTCTTGAAGTTGATGGCTGGACATGGGCTGCGGTTGACTAGATAGGCTACAGAGTTAACTATTTCTCCCTAGAAAGACTTGTCAAGACTAGAGTCACTGAGAACACATCTGACCCTATCAAGCAGGGTCTGGTTTATCCTCTCAGCTACTCCATTTTTCTGAGGTGTACCAGGGACAGTCCTGTGTCTAGTGATTCCCTTTTCTTTACAGAAGGACCAGAATTCTTCAGATAAGAACTCTAGCCCATTGTCAGTCCTTAAGTGTTGTACTCTTTTCTCACTTTTATTTTCCACTTCTGCAACCCATTCTTTGAATCTCATGAGGGCTTCTGATTTTGACTTCAGTATGTACACCCATACTCTTCTTGTAAAATCATCAACAAATGTGATGAAGTACTTGCCACCACCTTTAGTTTCTTACTTTGATGGCCCTCATAGATCTGAATGGATGTATTCTAACTTTTCAGCAGTTATATGCACTGCAGGATTGAACTTCAATCTTTTGGCTTTCCCTGAGATACAGTGTTCACATAGCTGAACTCTGGTAACAGCCTCACCTCCCAGTAGACTTTGTTTGGACAGGGCCTTGAGTCCTTTGTTTCCCATATGAGCAAGTCTTAAATGCCATATGTAGGAATTGTCCCTGTAAGTTATTGTGTGAGACTGTCCAATGACTGTGTTACCAACCAGATAATACAAATCTTGCTCTCTGACACCTCTCATTATCACTGCACCACCTTTGGATATAGCCATATTACCATTCTGAGATTCAAATCTGTAACCATTTGAATCAAATACTCCAAGAGAGATTAAGTTCCTTCTTAATTCAGGAACAAACCTTACTTCAGTAAGCTGTCTAACCTTCCCATCAAACATCTTGACCTTGATGCTGCCAATTTCCTTGATCTGGCATGTATGATTATTTCCCAAGAGAACTGTACCACCTTCTATGAATTTTAATTCAGAGAACCATTCTTTGATTGGTGACATATGGAAACTGCACCTAGAATCCAGAACCCAATCACTGCTTATATCATTGTTGGTCACTACCAAAGCTTCACAAGGTTCCAACTCAACTTCTTGGCCTGCTAGAGTGTTGTTTGCCTGATTTCTTTGCTTACTTTGTTCCTTTTCTTGAGCAAACTTTGACATCATTAACTTTCATTTGCTGCAGTTTTTCTTGTAATGCCCAGGTTCTTGGTAATGAAAACACTTTCTGTTTTCTGGAGCAACCCATCCTTTACCAGATTTCTTTTCGTTTTTCTTTAATGATTTTTGGGAAGGTTTCTTCCCTTGTTTCTGGGATGATTTTCCCTTCTTGATACTCAGACCTTCTCCACCGTTTGCAACAAGTTTTTGATTAGAGACCTTGTGTAATTCTCTGCACTTTAAGGTTATTTGGACATCTTTTACAGTGATAGTCTCCCTATTTCCAAACAGGAGAGTGTCTTTGAGATTATCAAAAGATTTCGGTAGAGCGGAGATCAAGATTAAAGCCTTATCCTCCTCATCTAACTCCACTTCAATATTGACAAGATCATCAATGATCTTGTTAAATTCATCAAGCTGACTGAGAACAGATTTCTCCTCTACCATTTTGAATGAGTAGAGTTTCTGTTTCATGTAAAGCCTATTAACTAGGGTCTTTACCATATAAAGAGATTCTAACCTTTCCCAGACTGCAATAGCAGTTGTTTCTCTGGCCACTTCAAGGAGAGCTTTGTCTCCCAAACATAGAATGATCATGCTTCGAGCTTTGACTTTGATCTGGGCACGCTCTTCGGATTTCTCTGCCTTCTCTTTTCCAGAATCAGAGGGCTTCCTTTTCTCTAGTGCGTCTCCCAGACCTTGCTGAATTAGAAGGACCTGCATCTTCACCTTTCACAAGCCAAAATCAACCTTGTCAGTTAGCTTCTCCACCTCAAATCTTGAGGCCATGCTTGAATCAGGTTGCGCTTCCCACAGACGGTGCCAATTGACAGGAATTGAATGAGAAAAACTGAGATTCAAGAACTAACAATTATGAATGAAGAAGCTAAACAAGAATGATTATCAACACACAAGAATTTTACGTGGTTCGATCCGGAATAGATCTACATCCAAGGCAGAAATGGGAGCACTTTTATTTTCTTTAGGAACTGACTTACAAATGATTTTCACTCTCTCTCTAAAAATCTGAATCAAGATATGATATATATATATATATATATATATATATCTTGATCTGCTTGACTATAGAAAACTAACTGAATGGCTTCCACAAGGAAAAATAACCGCTCAACACATCTGCATAACTGATTATTCAACCGCTGCTGATTCAATATCCTGAGGAATGTATCTGCTGCAACACAGACTTTGCATGCACCCATGCACTTGAATTTCAAACCCCATAAAAGAAACTTGTGATTCATAAGCTAGATCACTCTTATTCTTCACAACTTTTGTGCTTATATTGTTATTATTTAGAGTTTTTGATGTATTTGCTAGTTTTGCAGTAATAATTGTGATTTCGTTGCATATTTGAAGTAAAACAGTTAAATACAGACAAGATGAGTTGAAGAGGTATTTAATTAGGCTCTTAGGCTTAATTAAATATTGAAATAAAGCCTAATGGACTGGTTTAAATGATCAAAATTCAAAGAAATCCGAAGCCCAGTGCGAAAAAGGCTTGGGTCGACCCGGAAAGGCTCGATTAACCGGTCCTAGTACAGTTTGTTAAGGCTTGGGTCGACCCGACCCAACTTTACCTGGGTCGACCCTATGTAAAAATAGGTTTCTGGGTTAACCCAGCTAACTCAGTCGACCCATGTGTGCGGGTCCGCGGGAATGTGATTTTTTATCTCCAATTCATGATTTTTAGCCAAGATATAAAAGTTCTCATTTTGATACACGACGGAGATGCCCCACACTACATCTTTTACACTTAGAATACACCAAGAGAGGAGGAAGAAGACAGAGATTTACCGGTTACTCAAGGGGAGTCTACAAGGTTGCTAGAGACGGAGTGCTACTGCAGTCTGCTGAGGAGACGAGACTATTGTATTACTCTCTGTTTTTCGGTTCTTTTATCAATTCTGTCATGAACACTTATACTCTAGTTTTGGTTGTTTATTTATTTATGTATAACTAGTTTCATAGCTATTTTAGGAATTGGATATTATTGATTTTATGATATGATTTGATTACTTTTCTTCCTGCTATCTCTCGGGATTTGATTTCTATGTATTTATTTATATCATGTATAGATGCTTGATCACCATTTATGCATGCTAGTCATTAATTTGAAGCACTAACTAGAGAAGAATTAATGATGAAAAGATAGAAATCAGATTATGTGTGCTTGAAAGGACCGACCAAGTGAACAAGTATCACATAGAGTTGAATGGATCTTCGTGTGCTAGATTGAGAGTAATGACATGTGTGAAGCACTGACCGCAGTGAAGTGCATGCTCATTATATCTATGCTATGGTATATGCCTTTAAAAACAGCCTGATAACAAACTAGTGATCCCTATCATTGATAGACTAAAGGCATAAGAAAAGTTGATAGAATTAATAAATATTGATAATTGATATAATAATCTGATTTTCCTAAAGCCTAGGTTTCGTTTATTTGTTTCGTCCGGTATTTTATTTCTTACATTTTGTTTTATGCTATTTAATCTATTCTTATTTTATCTGCATATTCACTGTCTAGATATTAATTAGGTGCTTGTGTTTAAGAACAAGGAAGTAACAGTCTCTGTGGGATACGATACTCGATCTTGCTCATCTAAGTATTACAATAACGCCGTGCACTTTGCGGTGTGATTATTTGTTAATAAATAGCGTGTTAATTAATAAATTAATTGAGTTATCTAATACATCCGTATGTGAATACATTAACTGAGTTAAATATAGATGTATTAATGCATTAAATGAAGATACATGTGTGAAAAAAGTGAATTTTGTGTCTTGAATTTGTAGAATGACATTTTTTTAAACAAAATTTAAATGCTAGAATGACACTTATTCAGAAGCGGATGAAGTATAATTTTATTGCTTACGTTATTGTGTTTTAGTGTTATTTTATTGCTTATCTTGTTGTGTTTTACTGCTAATTGAATTTAATGTTAATCAACACTACAATACACTAAGATAAAAAATAAAATTATAGTAAATAAGTACAGTGATAAGTTCTCACACCAAATATAGTACTCATTATGGTCAATCCCGTGTGTGTGTCTATATATCATTGTTGTAAAATTCGGCCTAGGCGGCCGCCTAGGCGCTAGGCGACCCCTAGCCTAGCCGAAAAGGAAATAATCGGATAATTGTTCGGTTAAATATAAAAAGTTCGAAAAAACATAACGAAACATACTTTAGTTCAGTTGGTCTAGCACGGAAGCACAAACTTAGTGGGCGCTGGTTCGATTCCACTTTTCCTTATTCTGAATTTTTTGGAGTCAGCCTTTAAAATATAAAAACAAAACTTTAAGCTCCTGGGATCAAACCTATGACCTAAAGATGGTTGATTGAGCATTGAACCAATGTGCCAAGCTTTTATTCATATTT
This sequence comes from Perilla frutescens, assembly GCA_026008535.1. Lineage (NCBI taxonomy): Eukaryota > Viridiplantae > Streptophyta > Magnoliopsida > Lamiales > Lamiaceae > Perilla > Perilla frutescens. The sequence goes on along the minus strand of BRKX01000012.1, from coordinate 6,912,472 downwards.
TTCTTTGGTTTTCAATATATAAATATCAGTATATGATAAAAAAAATTAAAAAATAAAAATGTCTAGTCTCCGCTTAGGTCCCCGCCTAGACCGTCTAGGGGCTAGACGCCCCTCCATCACCCGACTAGTGTCTAACGAATTCTACAACCAAGCTATATATATATATATATATATATATATAAGAGTTCCTAGCATTTGGGACTCATTGGCTCATCATACTAAAAAGAACATGATGATGGACCCACACAAATTCCTATTCAAAATACTGCATGCAATGCCATTCATATAGTAAGTGTAATGGAATCATTAAATTAATTTGGCTTTCAATACATCCAAATGGTGGACTATGTATGTAGGTAAAAACTTGCACGCACTAGATGTATATAAGCTTATATCAAACGGTCAACGTGTTTGACCCAGTCAAATGCGGGTCAACGTGTGTTGACCCGGTCAACTCGCAAAAAAAAATGGTGAAACAGGTGATACTTTTTAAGATTACAAATGATACTTTTTAAATTTTGGGTGATTCTTTTTAATGTCACGGTTGATACTACTTTTGACAGTTTTTTTTTATTTTTTATTTTTTTGCCGAAACTTTTTAAGGATACAGATGATACTTTTGGACTTTTGAGTGATACTTTTTAGTGTTACGGTTGATACTGATTTTGAAGATTTTTAGTTGACTGGGTCAACGTGTATTTTCCGGCATTGACCAATCAATGCGTTCACCTGGTCAATGCGCCTAATGGTGCACCTAGTGAACATAAATGATTCTCATGTATGTAATATGAATGAAGATAAATTAATATTGGGAATTGCAGATTTACGGTTCCCACTTCAAAGAAAAAAAATATTTATATAATATATAATAACAACTCCACATCCAGAAATAGAAAAATATATTTTCCCGTCCTTTTGCACATTTCTAAAAATGAAATATCTTATTTTATATTAAAAAAATACTCTATTTATTTATTTATAAATGATTAAGTATTAATATGTGTGTGTATGTATTATATCTATCCGCGTAATATTCCACTGCACTCAATAGATTTAATTAACTATGAAAACCCAATAAGCAAATAACATATACTATTCTCTTTATGTAAATTATATATGATATGGATAATACCACTTATATATATTCTAAAACTTATAATTCAATTTTATGTTTTATTAACATTTCATAATTATGATATGATATAGATATAGTCACGTTAATGGTGAGATAGAACCAATCATCAACATCTAACCTAAATTTACCTAATTTTTATTACAAGACTATATATATTGTTATGTGGAGATATTTTCGTTTTATGATTTTAATAAAATAATATATTTTTTTCATAATTAAAAGCCTTTATTCTAACACTAGCATATTACATCTGTATATCATTAAATAGATATTAGAAGCCTTTATTCTAATATTTAATTCGATGATTAACTCCTTTAATTTTTAAGTATAATATTATAATAAAAAATAATAATCATATGTTTATCATTTGTGCGTCGCACGATAGGTTATTCTCGTAAATATAAATAAAATGAAATGATTATTTTAGAGAAAAAATGATCGAAAATAATATATCCAATAAAATTTTTGAATAGTTAGCAATGTTACGATTTAGACAGAAAATAATCAATCTTGAAGAGCAATAAGAACACAAAATTGTTTACCCAGTTCGTCAGGATGTGACTACTCTGGAGGCGCTGCCAAACCAGGTTATTCTCTAGACATGTAATTTTTAGAATAGAGTTACAATTACATTGAGAGACTATTTATAATAAGAGAACCTAACAGATAAGACATGGGCACACCTAAAAGGGGCCTTCTAAATTCTCGCCCACCAGCCCAACAGATAAGGCATGAGCGCGCCTTATTTGTAATTTGCTCATGTTCCTTCTCAAGCTCCACAACTCAACAAGTAATACGTACGTGTCACATTTAATAAAATATATCAGTATCTAACTTAAATTCTTACCCAATGGAGGTAGATATGCTCGAAGAGTTTAAGTTCACAATAAAAAATAATTATACATGTATTTTAATTTATTTTTTTGGTGTTGAATAGATTTATACTGAATATCAATATTAGAAGTTTATGAACCACAAATTTATAGTTCAGAGGTATTTTTCATCCATTAATGATGAGAAACTGAGACGATCCTCCCTGCCAGTTGAAAAAAAAGATAGAAGTCCATATATATATATATATATATATATAGACAGTCAAATACTCCAATATATGAGTAGAAACATTTTGAATTTATTTAACAGGTGATTCCTTTCTTTGAAATAAGTTTTTGTTTACCGTTGACCTCTCTTCAAGTAAAATATATTACTCTATCCGTTTCTGAATAAATGTTGTTCTAGCATTTTAATTAATTTGAAAGTAACAATATAATCATATATATATAACACGCTTCTTTAAAACCGATCCCATCAAATTAATTAGGATATTTCTGAAAGAGACAGTTTTATGATTTAATTTATGCTGAGACAAAAAAAGCTATGTAGTGTTTCATTATATATAAATAAAAAAATATGTGTGAATAAGCATCCCGTTTTTAATATATGAAAATGTAAAAGATGGATAATTATTAGTTAAAACTTATGAGTGATAGCTAAGAAAGAGGGAGGAAGGACATGTAGGCGACAGAGTAAGCCAAATGGAACAACTATATAAACCGATTCTATGCTGTTTCTCCTACACCACCAACCCATAACATAAACTCTCTCTCTCTCTCTCTAACTCTATCCTCTAAACTTTACTTGTTTCGTCTCAAACTCTCACAAAACTCTCTCTCTCTCTCTCTCTCTCTCTCTCTCTCTCTCTCTCTCTCTCAAACTCTCATAAAAGTTTCTCTCTCTCTCTCGATTCTCAACTCTCAACTCTATTCATGGAGAATCCCACCCGAACCAGATGTTCCATTCTCATCGTCGGAGCCGGTATTTCTGGTATATATATATTCGTCTCTCTCTCTCTCTCTCTCTCTACACACACACACACACACACGTACAATATGTATATATGCAAGAGCCGGATAAAACTTACATTACATTATATTTAATTTTTCTGAACTTATAGATACTGTGTGTGTTAATGTTAAAATTAACATAAAATGGAGCAATCATATATATGAGCTTTTGAATAATTTATTATGTGTATTGATTGACATAGGAATAACGGCGGCGAAGGAGCTGGCGGAGAATGGGGTGGAGGACTTTGTGATAGTGGAGGCGGCTGACAGGATAGGAGGCAGAATGAGGAAGGAGGATTTCAGCGGAGTCACGGTGGAGCTGGGCGCCGGCTGGATCGCCGGCGTCGGCGGCGACCACATCAATCCGCTCTGGGAAATGGCTCGCCATTCCAACCTCCGCACCTGCTTCTCTGATTACTCCAATGCCCGCTACAATATATACGACAACAAGTCCGTTTCCTCTCTCTCTCTCTCTCTCTCTCGAGTTGAAATTAAGTAAAACTCGATCAAGAAATGAATCTGTCAAATAGCCATTCTCCTGGTTTTTGTTTTTTAAAAAAAAAAATTCTTGAATCAATGAATGCAGTGGAAATATATTTCCGGCCGGAGTAGCGGCGGAGGCCTACGACAAAGCGGTGGAGTCGGCGATTGAGAAGCTGGAGAATATTGAAGAATCCGATTGTAATTCCGATGAAACGCCATCGTAATGCCCTTTCCTACTTTCCCTTGACAAAAATGTTCTTTTTTCACCCGTCACTCTATATTTCAGTTGGATTTCTTTTTCAACTGTAAATAGATTAGACTTCCCACACCATTAAACTTACATTTATGACGCTATATATATGCACGCAACATGAGTTTATGACGTCAAATAAAAGACAAGATTGTAGTTGCAACAAGAAACTTATTAGAAACCCTCAAATCATAGTGATTCAACTTGTTAGTTTTTAGTTAAAATTTTCATTTGTGAGAATTATTTTATCATGCAGATCTCCAAAGAGGCCAATAGATCTCGCAATTGATTTCATGCTGCATGACTTTGAAATGGCAGGTAAATCTATTTCTTGAGCCTTAATTCACTGCCTTTCTTGGCTGTTAAAATGCGCCTTTTTTACAAGATAAAAATTTGGATTTGTGTTGATTTTACAGAGGTGGAACCAATAGCAACATACACTGAATTTGGGGAGAGTGAATTTCTGGTGGCTGATGAAAGAGGTTACGAGCATTTGGTGTATAAAATGGCAGAAACCTTCCTTTTTACCTCACATGGTAAAATCTTGGACAATAGATTGAAACTGAACAAGGTAATGATTAAGCAATTAACAACTTTTAGTACATAAAATTTAATCTAGCTCCATCCATGTCAAGTTGTCAATACATACATTTGATAAAGACGTAGCATTGATCATGAAATCATTCATAATTGAATAAATGCAGGCAGTTAGGGAGGTGCAGCAATTGAGGAACAGTGTAGTTGTGAAAACGGAGGATGGTTGTGTTTATGAAGCCAATTACGTGATTTTGTCTGTCAGTATCGGTGTTCTTCAGAGCAACCTCATCTCCTTCTCACCACCATTGCCGGTGCGTCTCTCTCTCTCTCTAACTTGTGACTTGTTTCAATCCTAATCATTTTTCTTACATGTTTGTTTGTTTATATCTCTAGCTCGATCCAGAAACTTACTATAATTTATAAATTATGTAACAGTGTTGGAAAACAGAGGCCATTTCAAAAATTGACATCATGGTCTACACAAAGATCTTCCTAAAGTTTCCATATAAATTTTGGCCTAGTGATCCAGATAAGGAGTTTTTCATCTATGCCCACGAGAGACGAGGTTACTACACGTTTTGGCAGGTTCGTATAAAATCTATATCATGAATAGAATGGGTTGTTGAGAAAATAGCAACTGGAAATATTAATTGTTGGTGATGATGATAAGTGTGAAAGTGAAGTTGATATTGTGATGTTTGGCAAATGACATTAATCAGCACATGGAGAGTGCTTACCCGGGATCCAACATCCTGGTTGTGACTTTAACAAACGAAGAATCAAAACGCGTAGAAGCACAAGCAGATGAAGAAACCATGAGAGAAGCAATGGAAGTAGTTAGGCAGATGTTTGGCAATGAAATTCCAGATGCCACTGACATACTTGTACCTCGTTGGTGGAGCAATCCCTTCCAACGTGGTAGCTACAGCAACTACCCGGTCTATGTCAATCATCAGCTCCTACAACATATCAAGGTGCACTGCACTGTCTTTCATTTCATATAAGTCATGACTTTTAATTTCTATATATATAACTTCATTCATCAAATGCATGTCGATCTGTTTCTGCAGGCACCAGTTGGAAGAGTATTTTTCACAGGCGAACACACCAGTGACAAATTCAACGGCTACGTGCATGGGGGCTACTACTCAGGTGAGCACAGATCATTCAATTCATTAAACACTACCTACCTAGCTACTACAAACTACTTCCATATCTATATAGTATTAATTAATTCATGCAATAGGTATGGATACTGGTAAAGCTTTAGTTGAAGAGATGAGGGGTGAGATGGCGAGAGAGAGGGAAAATCATCATAAATTTCTACTCCAACCGTTGTTGGCACTCACATTGGCACAACCTGGAGCTGTGTTCGATATCCCAAGACAGCTCCTTCGTCTTCATAGCAGTAGCAACCTCGGATTTTCAACTTAACTACAACTTATCTGACTGCATGCACTACTGCTCTATGATCGAATGAAACACGAGATTCATATATTATATAGATCGAAATAATTTCCTTATCTTGTAATTATATATGCATTAAACTTCCATTAATTTCATTCTTTACTTCTTCTTATTGAGAGTTGAGACTGATGTACTAACTAAAGGCAGGCGCAATGGTTGTATAAAATTACCACACACTCACACATATATATAAACGAGTTTGGATGATTATTCTGATGATAGTAAATTTGTATTGGACTAGTATTTCTCCTATGCGATGCACAAATAATTATTATTTTTTAAAATTTGTAATATTATGATTATTTTTGAATTTTATCTGTTGTGCTTAATTTTTAAAATTAATAAAATCATATGCACATGTGTTAATTAATTAGATAAGAAGACCAGTTTTGTGTAGTTGCGACAAATAAAAAGAAAATTAAATTTTACGAACTAAATGTAAATTCATGCTAGAAAGATCGAATTGAAATATTTCAAACGACACGATTTTATAAAAATCAATGTATAATTGTCCAAGATTAAAGAACATTTGATTTCTTTGAATATATGATATGTATAAGAAAATAATTATTTATTATTTTAAATGATGAAATTAAAATAGATTATTATTATTATTATTATTATTATTATTATTATTATTATTATTATTATTATTATTATTATTATTATTATTATTATAGTGCAACATAACCGAAGCTCATCTCACGCCTCATCTCTCGCGATCGCGGAGGCCATCGTCGCCGCCGTGAACCTTCGCATCATCACCGCCGACAACCTTCGCACCGACTTCAAATATCACGTCGTTTCCGCCGGTTAGGGTTTGCGGCCACAGTAAAGAATGAGTCGACGCCACCATTAAGGAATCACGAAGCTAAACTCGATCAAAATTTCATCTCAATATCTGAATTGGATCTGGATTCATCCAAATCGAGGTAAAATCAACTATGATAACATCATTGGAGTTACTTTTATAGAATTTGGAAAAAAAAGAAAGAGATTATTATTTGGTAGGGGAAGAATAACTCACCAGTTTCCTGAACTGGAGATTGTATAAAATGTCTATGTATCTCTGCTTTGCTTGTTTTTAGTCTTTGTAGAGCTGTTTCCAGAATCCATAGGCTGATCCCATGTTGAGGACTTTGTTTGCATAGATCTTCCATGTATAGCTGAAAGGGGGAAAAAGATGTGGTTTTTAGTTATGATCACAATGTGTTCGTCAAAATGTCTGAATGAGGGTGGCTTGGACTTGGAGTACCATTCATATATTCGTTTGATGCCACCTTGAGACATTATGTTCCAATATCCGCTATCCGTTTTGCATTTCTCGAAGAAATCAGCTATTTTGCTGCCCGACTCATCACCGTTGTTGGGATCAATGTGGAAGCCTGAGACCCCATCAACTATGATCTCTGCTGGCCCTCCTTGATTGGTTGCAAATGTGGGCAGCCCGCAGTTCATGATTTCGATCACTGTCAGACCGAAGGCTTCGTACAATGCAGGTTGCACGAAAGCCCCCTTCGTGTCTGCAATGTAGCGGTATCTGTCAGTTTGAGCTGCTATCCATCTTACCTGGCCCTTGAGTTGGTATTTCTCGATCAGGGCGTGCATCTTCTTGATCTCTGCCATTTCTTCCCAACCCTCAATTGTTTTAGATTAATTTTAGGTTGATACCTGTTTTTATCATACTTGGTACTTTTTTTCTTCCCACATGGTACTTTTTTTGTATCAAACATATTTTGCTTTGCCTTGAAATTCTTGGAATCATGATTGTTTTAGATTAATCTAAAGTTGATACCTGTCTTTATCGAACTTGATACTTTTTTTCATACCACATGGTACGTTTTTTTGTATCAACTCATGTTTTCCTTTAATTAGATTTTTTATCGTTGTTAATACTCTTTTTTCTTACCAAATGGTACTTTTTATAGTATCGTACTGATTTTTTACTTTAATTAGATATTTCAATTCAGTTGGATAAGTTTGGATCCAAAACTTCCAACCCTCAATTGTTTTAGATTAATTTTAGGTTGATACCTGTTTTTTTATCATACTTGGTACTTTTTTCTTACCATATGGTACTTTTTATTGTATCAAACTCATTTTTTGCTTCGTTTAGATTTTTACTGTTGGGATTTTTTTTTCCACGTACAAGGATTTGGTGATCATTCATTTATGATAGTTTCGTTTAATTCTTTAAAAAAACACATACAACATAAAAAGATTATAAAAAAGATAAAATGGTACTCTTTCATTTATCGTGTGATACGTTTATGCTCTGTCCGTTATACTATTGTTATATCTAAACAAGAACCAGATTTCTTTAAAATCAGTTTATGAATGATCATTAAATAACTAATTTACAACTAAAGTTAAAGCAAAAATATATCTGAAACACACGATAATTTTTTGTTGAGCATATAGTGTGAACAAAGTTACATGTTCATTGGTACCTCATTTCACATTAGGTGATACTTTTTATATGCTTAACATAATATGAGCAAAAAAAATACAGTAAACTGTAGCATAAACAAAGCTCATTTTCTAATGATAAAAAAACATGGACAAAATATACAATAACATCATTCTTAAAACATTCCACACATCCCATCTATTCGTGATTTCAGAAAGCCTCCTAACATATCCAACAAACTGTATCATCAAGCTATTACCAAAAACAAAATATTTCCTCTTTCTGCCAAACACCAACAACACCACAAATGAAAGATCAATTTTAACCATAAGATCAATGTATTTGTCATCCCACAACATCCCACCAAAAAAACATCATTCAATCACAAATATCATCATTTATTCTTCTTGTTCATGAAGTCCAGCACAGATTGGTGAACTTCAAAACTCAAGTCGTTCGTGCCTGAAAGTAAAATCCGAGAACAATACAATGCCCGTAACTTTCTTCTACTAGACGACTGCAAAAAGAAAGTTCAAATATTTCAATAAGCAAAAAAAACACATGAAGCATAAAAGAAAATGAGTGTCTGGATTACAATACTGAACAAACCAGTGCACATTTGACCAATGAACACATGCAAAATCTTGAAAGAAAAAAGCAACCCCCAAAACCAATATCTTTTACTGCCTTTCGCTGTTCCTCCTTCAGTGAACTGATAATAGAATAGATTAAAGAGGGCCGGGATTTAAATACATAATCATTTCCACTGCAATAAAAAATTCAAAGAAAAATGAAACATAATTCACAATCTGCAACATGAAGTACTAACTAAATGCATAAAAAGTACCATTGAAATCACATAAAGGTAGGAGTTCACAAAATAAATTACCTCATTGTTATTTAACAAAATATCCCAGTTCTCATAAATTTATCATACATATGCATGTATAAATTCATACCTAGACAGCTCAAATTTTCATAAAAATTTTGATACTTATTTCATGCATGAAAGAGTACTTATACATGAATAAACTGATACTTATGCATGCATAAATTGATACCCATACACCTCAAAGAAAAAAAAAAACATAATTCACAATCTACAACATAAAGGTACTAACTACATGCATAAAAAGTACCACTGAAATCACATAAAGGTACTTATGCATGAATAGATTACCACTTTTTTTTCATAGAACTCTGATACTTGTGCATGAATAAATTGATACCATACACCTCAAATTTTCATACCAGTGTCCTACTTATACATATATAAACTCAAACCACATAGTTTCAACAACTTTCAACCACCAACACAGAGAAAACCACCAGATCAGAGTCACACAAGCAGAAACCAAGAAAAAATATACAGGCAAGACCCGAGACTTTCGGTGAACCGTCAACTGCCCCTGCTATCCAGACTGCTAACCAGGTTACTCGCACAAAGAGACCCACAGGAGAATCCAAACAAACTGGACCGTAAGCAAGGGGGCAGTTCGAGCACTTGGCTCACAAGCATTGAATGCCAAGGTTCACAAGAAGGTGGGCCAAAAAAAACTCACAGAGATCACAGAAAAACAGAAAATGGTACATATACTTCACACACACACACACACATAATACTTATACATGTATAAAATCATAGATTAAATGTGTAAAACATAATACTAAACAAAAAAACAACAAATTCAGGCATCTTCCAGAGATAACAAGCTGCAAATCATAGTAGTAACCTTCATACAATTTCTTTGACATAATAAGACAATCGTATCCATAAACATCAAGCAATTTTTTACAATAAAACTCACACATAAAATATAAGCAAGCAAAACTCTAAGCAAAATACCCTAGAAAATAAACAATACAACCTGTAATTGCACCAGATTAACGAAGAATCTGCAAAGCAGGATCGAATGGATGATAACTTCTATTTGATTGAAACTGTGAATACAAAAAAAACATAAAAATACTCAATAATTGAAGAACACATAATATATATAAATTAACACCAAACCAAAAACATACATATTGACAAATCTCACCTCTGATGTCACCAGATTGAAGATGAAATCGGAAAAATCGGATATTAATTACTCTTCGACAGAAACAACGGCAGAATCTCCAACAAATCTTCGCCGAAGTACCGATCTCCCTATTCTCGTGAAACTAGGTACAAGAATAATCGGAAATCTTCAGTGATGTAACAACGAGAAGTTTTCAGGCGCGATTCTTAGATCTAGGGTTTTGGAAAAAGAAGAAAATTGATCTGAAATCTTCGCCGCTATGCACAAACTAAGGTTACTAACCAGAAATCTTCAGCGATTCTTAGATCTAGGGTTTGGAAAAGGAAGAAAATTGCTCTCAAATCGTCGCCGCTATGCAGAAACTAGGTTAGAAAGAAAGCAGAATGAAAATACAAAGATGGAGCGGTTTTTTTTTATATATATGACAGGTCGGATAAAATCCGGATTCGACCCGTCTCACATAATGTTATTTACATTTAGCTGCACACAAATTTTTGCGAAATAAAAAATATTATCAATTCATCTCACTTCACAATCTTTGGGCTCTTCAAAATAATGACACAACTCACATGCCAAACTTCCATAGATAATGCTGATTTTTAAAAGAAGAAAAGAAAGCAAGTAAAAGCTTAAATTTTCACACCATCTTCTTATTCTTTACACTATTTCTCTTCATTCCAATTTTCGTGTTCTCTGTCAATTGTCCACACACAAAACAAAAGGCATAAAAAACCATTTATATAGAACTTAGTCAATATATGTGAAAATCGAAGCCACTTGAATGGAGAGTATACGAAAGAACAATTTAAAGCATAAAAAAACATTTATTTCATTTATTAAAAACATGAAAATTTTAAATGAAATATAATTACACACACGTATATGTATATATTATTAGATTATCAAATCTTAATTTTAATTTATTTCTTCTTCTTAATTACCGGCCAGGTGCATGTTTCAAGCTCAGCTCCATATGCAATCCTCTACTTCCTCGGCTCAAAGTCAAACCCTCTTGATATATATGTCTTAATATTTTGATTAGTTAATTCAACTCTGGGATTTGATTGTATCCAATAATTGTTTAGTAAGTTAATTCTTATAATGCAATTTCATTTCATTGTTATCGCTTGTTTTATTTTCCCGATCTTCTCTTCCTTAATATTAACTACTATTTCGTACAAAGTTAAACATTCATAAATTAATATTTTAAATTTTGACCTGGTCACATTGTAATTTAATGAGAAAATAATGTGGGTCTCAAATATACATAAAATATTTCTATGTGATTACATAAATATTATATGATTGGTTAGAGACCTTCTTTAGACATCTCAATAATAACATTTAACATTTGAACATGTATAATTATATATACATAGTTTTATCAAATATCACAACACGAGTTAAGCTAAAAATTAGAAATAAGTAACCATGATTATTGGTACAATTTTATTAAATTTACAAAGTACACAAATAAGAATGGGGTATTAATTAAACAAAATATATATACCTTGAGTTGTAACAAATAATTAGGCTTAATATAATTTTGTTATATTATTTTATATATATGCTATATTTTTTAACCTAACAATCGTAATCAATTTTTTGTTAAGTAATATATAAAATTGATATTATATTTTGGTGCTTCAAACTTTTTTTAAACTTTATAGTGATTTTCTTGGGATTGGAAAAAAAATTACAAAAAAGGATGTCTAATACATGTTAAATAACATTTGAACACTTTAAAAGCACAAAAGAGCATTGCGAACCATGAAAAATGATTAATTTGAAGAATATGATAAGAAGTAATTTGAAAAAAATTCAGTAAAACTTTATTTATAGATGCAAAACAGTTATGATTCGAATGGTTATAATTTTCGTAAGAAAATGTAATCATTTGGAGTGAATAAGTTTTTTAATATTTTAATATGGAAGTGATATAGATTGCCAAAGCATATATACATATAAGTTCAGAAAATGAATATATAAGGATGCAACCAATTACAATATTAAATAATCAACGCTTATAAATTTATAATATTAAATAAGTAAAATTAATGTTAATCAATAAAAAAAATAGTAGACTTGAATACTTGGCTACATCTAAATATAAAAAAGAAATTAAAAGAAAGAAATAAAAGAGTTACAATATTGAATAAATAGAATTAATGTTACTTATTAAAAAAATGGTGGTCTTGATCATGAACCTAAAAAATATTAAGTAATAAAAGAAAAAAAATGGAAAGGGACCGCAATAAAAGAAATAAAAGAAAACCAATAAAAAGAGAAAAATTCAAGGAAAATTTTGAAAAAGAAAAAAACTAATTTTAATCATCAAAATAAATGATAGTCTTGATCGTGTACGTACTTAAAAAATATTAAGCAATAAAATAAAACATGGAAAATGATAGAAATAAAAGAAAATTTTGAAAAGGAAAAAAAAAGGAGAAAACTTTAAAAAGAAAATGGAGAAAAATAATTATTGTTAGTTTTGATATGGTGAGCTTGATCATATACCTAAAAATATTAAGTAATAAAAGAAAAAATTAAAAATGGGTGGAAATAAAAGATAAAAATGAAAAAGAAAAATAAAGAAAATTTCGAAAGCAAAAAAAAAAAAAAAAAGAAGTCATGCTAATTATCAAAATAAATTGTGGGATTGATCATGTTCTTAAAAATATTAAGTAATTAAAGATAAAATTGGAAATGATAGAAATAAAAGAATACTATTAAAAAGAAAAAAAATGAAAAAGAAAATAAAAAAATGAATTAATGTTAATTAATTATCAAAATAAATGGTGGGCTTGATCATGTACCTAAAAAAATATTAAGTAATATAAAAAAGGCAAAACACATTATTAGGTCCCTATACTATTATGTTTTGTTTTGATTGGTCTCTATACAATTTTTATATTTTAGTAGGTCTTTCTACTTCTAAAATACACTTTCTCAGGTCCTTGTACTTTTTTTTTTTGTTTTGTTTTGAAAAGTCCCTCTACAATTTTTATATTTTAATAAGTCCTTCTACTTTTATATTTAATTTCATCTAAGTCCTTATTTCACTAAAAAAAGAAAATTTCTTAATAAGATTTAAGATTTTGTTAATTTTTTTAATATTTAATCTAATCCAAATATTACTAATAAAACTTTAATCAATAATTAAAAATATAAAAATCTAAAAGAAATGTAACTGGTCGTTTGTTCATGAAATTAATTCAAAGTTATAATAATTTTTTTTATCTATTGTATGAAATTAAACTTGATTAACAATAGTTAGTTATATTGGATTAATTTTTTTATTAAAATTTATTACATTTTCAATTGAATATAGAAATAAAAAAAATCAACTTAAAGTGTTTATAAAAAAGCTAAATTGAAAATGGTAGATGAAGATAGTATTCTTACGTCAATTCGATGTTCTTTTATATTTTAAATACATAAATGTACAAATAAATAAATAACATAACATAATAAATTATTTAATAACTTAATTATTAATTATTTAAATAATGAAAAAAAAACAATTTTGTTACTTTTATTAATAATGAAGGACTGAATCATATCAAATATGCAAAGTAGATGAAGGACTTCATAAAATAAAAAAAATTGTGCAAGAATTTATCAAAATAAAATATCAAAGTACACGGACTTAAGAAAATATATTGTGAAAGTAAAAGGATCTAATAAAACTTAAAAATGTCTAGGGATCTATGGAAACAAAACATAAAAGTATAGGGATCTAAAGATGTATTTTGCCAAGAAAAAATTGGAAAGAGGTGGAAATAAAAGCAAATATCATTAAGGAAAATAAAAGAAAAATATCGAAAAAAATTGAAAAGGAAATAAAATTGTAAAGGAAAATATTAAAAAAAAAAACAAATAAAAAGAGTAAGAGATGGGATTCAATCTCTGCCTCCCTGGCCCTACACAATTTTGAACTTGTTATTATCCAACTAGCTCGACCAATGTTGAGCTTTTGAAGATTTTCAGAAAAACTATTAATTTAAATTAAGTTTTGACTATTTTTTTTGCTTTTGAATTTTGTTTTAATATATGTACAGATGCATAGATTCATAGATAGATAGATCGATTCCTTTTCATCATTAATTAATGTGTGTGTATATACATGCATCACCATTTAATATATTACGAACTGCAACACAAATCTAAAACGAGAGCTAATGATACAACTCAATTCTCCTATACATCATCCCAGGCCCAATAAGACCCATGCATTCATCAGACGAGTCGGGGTCAACGCGGGTCAACTCGAGTTGATCGACGTTGACCCGCAAAAAAAAAAAAGAAGCAAAAATCAGTATCAATCATAACACTAAAAAGTATCACTTAAAATTCAAAAAGTATCACTTGTATCATTAAAAAGTAAATAGTCTACTACTTATTTTATATGAGTTTATGTAGTTCAAATTGTGATATTTTTCATTCCAAATAATGTTTAGAGTTTAGGAGTAGGTTTTTTTAGGGTTTTTGTTTAGGTTAATGGTTCTTTAGGGTTCATGATTTATTTAGTATTTTTTAGATTTTTAAAGGTTTTTGTTGTGTTTTTTAGGATTCAAGTTTTTTTAGGTTTACTAATTTCAATTAGGAGTTATATTTATTTCAAAAAAAAAATTAAATTGATTCACTTTTATTTTAGGGTTCACTAATTCCATTTAGGGTATATATTTATTTCAAAATTAGATTTTTTTTTTATCAATTACCATTTATATTTGTTTTGAAAAAAATAAATTAATTATTGAATGCAATGCATGAGTCCACGCGTTTGCCTCGGGTGAGTGCATGGCGCGAGTCACCGAATTTCAAAAAAAATAAATTCATTCACTTTAATTTTAGGATTCATTAAATCAATTTTAGGGTATATATATTTATATTTATTTAAAAAATAAATAAATTAATTCATTTCAATTTTAAGGTTTACTAATTGTATTTTAGGGTTTACAATTTTGAGGAAAGAAAAAAAGAAAAATCGCAAAAAAAAAAAAAAAAAAAAATTTCTAGCGCATAGGGTCCACGCGCCAGAGATGGGTCATTTTTTTTTTTTTTTATGTTGGGCCTTAATGGCCCTGGACCAATTTGATGGGTCCAAACCCATATACCACATGTATAGGAGACCACCTCATGATACAAATATATATTGTTGAGTTTGAGATTAATTAAAGATCGAGCTCAAATGAACTTCTATAGAATCAAGCTATAAACATGTCACAATTAAAGGCCATACATACATCACAAGTGAGCAAGTCTAGTTTTTTACCACTACTATTATTAGGTGCAAATTACCATATATAAATTCAATGGAACATGATCACATTGTGAGAGTGAAGAAGTTTTTGTCTATGGGACTTTGGATAGTGTCTTGCACACTTTGCTCCATTGAAATAAAATTGACACCCAAAGATTTTGCCTTCTCATTGCACACTTGAAATGGTGCTATTGCCGTAATTGAACTACCATTCTCTTCAGGACTGCAATTAGAGCAATCAAAGGTAAAACAAATATTGTCCCAACCATTAGAGTTTAATACCTAACATATTCATCCTTTTCCGATTCTATCCCGTGACCTAATTTTGCGTTAACAGATTTGTAATGTGGATAGTTGGATGCTCAGAAGTTATTTCTCCATATAATATTCTAATTCTAATTCTATATGTATTTTCATGTTGAATTAATAATCTTTTTGAAATTTATTTATTAGAAATATAATATTAGGTAGTTGGATGCATGCATGTAGATATATACATATTGAGAAATATTAATTAATTTAATCCCAAGTAGAAGTAGTGTTAGTTACCTGATGGGGAAGTTGTGAGTAGGATAGAGTTGGCGCAAGAAATCCAAGAGATGGGAGCAAAGCAATACTTTAGAAACAACACAATATCTACCATTTGCTGACGCTTCCTCAAACGCTAGGATATGTGCATCGCAAACGTCTCGTACATCAACAAATACGAATATTCCACCTGGCATTGCATTCGTCCACTTTCCTGCACCAGATTAATAATTTTATTTATTTAACCCTTATAAATAAGTAATTAAATTATATAATACCTTACCTTGTGAAATTAAGGTCAGGAAACATTGGGAAGTTTCATTCAGAGTTGGCTGCAGAAGAGGCCCAATCACCAATCCTGGTTTTATGACTACCAAATCAATGCCATTTTCTTTTGCAAATTTTGTTGCTGCTTCCTCCGCCAATATTTTCGAAAGAATATACCATAGCTGACATATAAACAATTAATTATTTTTCACGACATATATATAAATTAAATTAGTTGGAAACTTAACAAATTAAATGTCACAACTGAACTAACAAATTTCATATATATTTATTCTGGAATATAATTTAGAGGGGAAAAAGATGACAAACATCATATATATAGATAATTAATTAATATAGACGAAACATGTATTGAAAATGATTGCAATGGTAATAAAGGTAGAATTAACCTGATTTTCCTGAGCAAAGAGTGGATCAGAAAACCAAGTTTCGTCGAATAAAACATTAGTGGTTTGGGTGAATTTGTTAGCCATAATAGTGGCCATAGAAGATGTTAGCACCACTCGTTTCACACATTGTGCCTTCAAACACGAACCAACAACATTCAACGCTCCCTTCACTGCAGGTTCTATAAGTTCCATCTATATATATATATATATATATATTTTATTAATCATCATAAATTAAATTAAATGATTTTGTTTGGAATATAAAATGTTTACGGATAGAAATTAATGGACCTGTGGGTCATTAATATTGGCATTATCAAGCATAACAGGAGATGCTGTGTGAAAGACTCCATCACAGCCGTCAATTACACGATCAAACGATCCTTCTTCCACTAAATTTGCTTCAAATAAATGCAGTCTTTCTTTAGCTCCTTCAAGTGCCTTCAAGTGCTCTACCTTACTTGGATCACCTATAACATCACAAAATTCATTTTACAATTATATATTTAAGATCGTAGAGATAATTCTTTTGGGTATACGTACATATTTAATTTACAAAAAGAGATATGATGTGTCTTGTGCAATTGATGTATACAAGCCCCCTTATATGATGATAAAGATGATATCAACATGCTGTCATCAAAATTACAAAAATAATTAAACGATTATAACTTTCTCGATTTTAATCAGATTTACACAAATAATATACAAAACATGTCTTTTTGTCATCTTTCATTTAAAATATTGCATGATCATTTTTGGATGAAGAATTTTTTAGAAAAAAAACTACAAGAAACGGGAAAATGGTTGTTTTGGTATCCTACGTTTGGACTCTTATAATTTTGGTACCCTACACTTCATCTATGCCGGAATGATACCCTAACTATATATATAATGTCGATTTTATTCCCACAACTGGATATAATCAGTTTTTTACAGTCAATGCAAAAGTCAACGATAATTAGTATTATATATATATATATTATAATTTATGGGTCCAAAATTAA
This sequence comes from Perilla frutescens, assembly GCA_026008535.1. Lineage (NCBI taxonomy): Eukaryota > Viridiplantae > Streptophyta > Magnoliopsida > Lamiales > Lamiaceae > Perilla > Perilla frutescens. The sequence continues at coordinate 6,894,844 of BRKX01000012.1, read as the reverse complement.
TTATAAAAACAAATCTAATTTTTATCCTCTTGACCTAGCCTTTTATTTTTAAGGAGCTATTCAGTATTCACTTTCTCAAAAAATAAAATAAAAATTACGGGCTATTCAATTTTCTCGACTTTTGCATTGACTGAAAACTAGTTATACCATGTTGTTGGACTAAAATCAACAATCTCTCTCGGCAACAAAATCATCTAATTCATTTTTCATGTTTCAATATTGTGTCGCATTATAAAATTTAATATTTTATAAATATTTATTACAAAAATAAATTTTATTATAGTATTACAAATCATAATCAATATTTATTGCTAAAAATTAATTTTTTTTAAAATTATATACCCTACTTTTAGAATAATCAACCATATTAATCAATTATATTAGCTAAAAATATTAAAAAATAAATATACACCCTAATTGAGTGGAATGAACCCAAAATGATAATTATAAAATTAAACTAAGCCATAACAAATTGAAATTGAAGAAAAAAATTGATGAAAATTGAATAAAAATCGAAATGGGACACCTAATGAGATAGAAAAAAGTTGGATAGAGAATTTGATTTGGCGTGCACACACAGATACAAAACATACCAGGTAAATTCTATTGTAAGGGGGATGCATTTTGAAGCCAATTTTTTCTATTTTCAAATTTTATCGGCCGGCCGATAAAATAATTTTAATTTTGGATTGTCACAATAGGTAATTAAGTATCATAATAGGTAGTCGAAATGTCAAAATATGTTATTTAAAATGTCACGATAAATTTTTTCAGTCGGATAAAATTTTTAACCGAAACTCTCATTTCTAAACGAAAAAAAAAGAGGGTTGTAAATAGCCCAAAAAAGGTGCGCCATGGACACTTGGGCGTATGATAGAATTTACCAACATGCCAAAGTAGTGGTCAAGAAAGTGGCAGAAATTTGCACTACAAACAAGAGAATCTGGCCCCATCGGGAAAATAATTTGATGTCCGAAAAGGCCAAAACTCGAGTAAAGAATTACGGCCACATGAAATTATCTGATTTGATTATTATATTTCAATCCATTATATTTATTGTATCCGACTTTATATTATACTATTAGAATTAAGTAAATTTGATAGTAATCTAATTAATAACAGTTTAAAAATGATCACTACACATACTCCCTAGTAGGAACATTAATAATTTTTACTTGACGATGATCTGATAATATCGTACGTATAAAATAGATGACTAATTAAAGTTTCGTGGTGGCAATAATTTGACTAGATATGATGTCAAAATTTATCAAATTCGAACCCAAAAGATAAGCTACACCACACACACGTCTCTCTCTCTCACACACACACACACATATAACGTGAAAACTTATCAAATATTTGGTTCAGGCAGCTAGCTAGATATAAATTAGGATAGCTAGCTACAGTGCACCGCACACACATTTACTGAAACTTTATCATATATCTGGTTCCGGCAGCTAAATATGATATGGATATGGCTACACCCACACACATATAAATTATATAATGAATTTGGGTTCAATGGATTGGGTAAAAATTTTCATATTTCTCTGTATATTTGTTTAAACACGTACGGATGAATAAAAGCTTTTTAAATCCCCCCATAATAAAAATACTTATTTTTGAATTCCATTATCAAATTAAATGAAATGTAAAACTTGACGGGAGAGAGAGAGAGAGAGCTGACTGAGGTTGCGAACAGTGGCCTTGACTGTGTAACCGCGGCGGAGCAAAAGCTTAACCAGCCAAGAAGCAATGTAACCCGAAGCTCCGGTGACGCAGACCACTTTCCCGGCCATTTCCCTACGTGCTATTAGATGTGTGTGTGTGTCTATATATATATATATATATATATATTTGAGAAGTTTATAGCTAGGTTGCACACTCACTCTTATATTTATATATATTGAGAGTTTTGATAGCCTAAACGGTTTAGGCTACACATTTTATATGATATATCGACCACTCGGTATAGGTAGAGTGCGATAGTAAAATATAGGGATAAAGTCCAATTTGACCACTAAATTTATTTGGGAGCTCAATTGGGTCACTATAACTTTTTGGGCTCAATTGGGCCATCGCCATGTTAAAATTGGCTCAATTGGGCCACCGCGTGACGGAGCCCTAACGGACTCCGTTAAGTGTTGCCAAAACGACGTCGTTTTGAACGTTTTTTTTACCCGACCCAATACTAACCCATACCCCAACCCATTCTCAATCCAAAACCCGACCCAACACTCTAATTTTAGTAATCTTTTTTCTTTTATTTTCTGTTTTTCCAATTTTTTCTTTTTAGAGGGAGGCGGCGGGTCTGACACGGCGATTTGGGGGCTGGGGTTGGCTACCGGCGGCGATCCAAGGAGTGACGAGGCCTCCATGTTCAGCGAGCACGTTGCTGGTGATGGCGGGCATGAGTTCGGCCTTCGGGGCCTAGATTCATTAGCAGTCGATGAAGAGAAGCGCGCCTCTTGAAGTTGGGAGACGAGTGCAGCTCTGGCCGACTTCGGTTCGATTCCAGGTGGCTCGGTATGGGCCGGCGACTGGTGTGGTTCGGCTAGGAGGGCGGCGAACCTGAGTTTGGGAAATGTGAGTGCAGATTTTTGGTTTTTGGTATTTTTTGACATTCTGCCTCTCCTTTCCTTCTGCAATGGAGGGTTTAGGGTTGTTGGTATTTTTTGACCTTCGCCCAGATTTTTGATTTTTTGGTACTTTTTTGACCTTCTGCAATGGAGGGTTTAGGGTTGTTGGATTTTCTGGAGATTTTTTGATGATGAACATATTTTTGAATGAAAAGAAAAAATAAAAAGATAAAACTGGAAAAACAGAAAATTCAAGAAAAAAGATGACTAAAATGGATCTAAGGGGGAAAAATAACATGAACTTGATGATCTTCATGGTAGTGTGTGAAAAAAGTGAGGTAGTGTGTGGATTTTAGAGTGTTGGGTCGGGTTTTGGATTGAGAATGGGTCGGGGTATGGGTTAGTATTGGGTTGGGTAAAAAAACGTTCAAAACGACGTCGTTTTGGCAACACTTAACGGAGTCCTAACGGGCTCCGTCACGCGGTGGTCCAATTGAGCCCCAAATAAATTTAGTGGCCAAATTGGACCTTATCCCTAAAATATATATGTGTGTGTGTGTGTTAATTTGTCACCTCACCAATTTTGAAGCTTTTAAATATCAAGAACATAACACCATAAGACAAAAATAATGAAAAAACATTAATTAGAATATATGCCAACTTTTGCATCTTTTATAGCCGGCCCAAAAACCGAAAGAAGATAATAAAAAAGAAAGCGGACGAAAAAAAAAACATGATTCGTTCCCTAAGATGTGCACTAAAATTATTCTAAATAAAACGTACATGATTGATGTATAAACCAATAAACAAACAAAAACAATTTCTCAAAAATGATTTCTGAGAAGTGGGGTTGTGAATACACCAGTTCCCAATACTAAGGAATGGGTTGTGAAGACATTTCAGAAAAATAATAAAATATTGAGGCCTCCTAGTGCTACTTTGGATAATATAATAGGGAAAGCATTGAGGTCCCTGTTTGAAATTAAATGCCTTGGACGTGGTCATGCAGGTTACTATGCCTGTTGAGCAGGTGCTTAATCAAGATGAAAAGTGTATAGGTGACACGCGTGAGAGCAGGGAATTGATACATCTGTGGAGAAGGTTAATTTCTGGGAGGGATTCGGTTGATAAGGATGATTTAAATGATGCATTCATCAACCTCTGCTCCTGAGGATAGCTCGAGGTGATCTGAGAGATTAATTGGTTCTCAATTGAATAACTTAGCGGATTCTGTTGAGGGGAACGCCAATGAAACTCAATCTGGAGTAGATTTGTCTAATATATGGGTGATTTGCAGACCTCAGATCAGTTGGTTAATAAGGACCGCGTGCGATTACACCCGTGCCATTCAAGCGTACGACGACGTTCACGAAGGTTAAATCCAATTTCTGGAGAAGGTGCTTCGCATATTGATCATAATTTGACTCCTTATACTATTTCGGATCCGGATTCGAGACCTCTGAAAAATATGGAATTGATTTTCACGTTAAAAGATGTAGCGACCCGAAACTTTTTATAAAATTTGCTACATTTTATTTTCAAAAGAAAAATAATATTTAAAATGTATGTTATAATATTTTGTTATGTTCCTATAAGTCACGCCTATATTATTATTATTATTATTATTATTATTATTATTATTATTATTATTAGTTAGTAATATTATTTTACTTATCTTCCAATAGCTTGAAACTCTATATTCTATTTTTGTAACTCAATTATTATTTTAAGTTGAGCCCAAAAAGATTATTCATTTTTTTCAACCCAGTTACTTATTTAATTTGAGGCCAGTACAATATTGTTAACCCAATACCCAGACCAAATGAAGTTGCCTTCTTCATGGGATATGCGCACAGTAGATGAACATTTTTTCTCAATTTCAGAATTGATTTCACAGATTAAATTTTTGGCTTCCCCACTATCTCCATGATCATTGAAATCAATCTTAGAATTTAAATCCGACCTCTTCATCTTCAGTATTCTTCCTATAAAAGGGGCCTAAACTATTCATTCTAAACACACCAAAACAAAACAAATTCCAACTTCTAAGTATCTCCAAAAAGAGTGTTTCTGTCTCTAAAGGTATATGGAAGTGTGTGTGTGTGTATGTGTGTATGTTTTTGCATCTCATTGGGGGAGTTAAGAAGGGGTAGGAGTTGATGTAGTCAGTGGCGGTGAGCAATTGTTCTTGGCGGTCACTGGCGGAGCCACGTTTACACTTGTACCCTCAAATTTTTTAAATTTTTTTTAGTATATATACATAATATGTATATATATAATTATTTATTTTGTTATTGGAGAATATTAACTAAAGTCATAAAGATGAAAAAAATAAAGTAGTGGTTGAGTACTTTAGTTGACATACGGTGAATAATGTTATTGCAAAAAAAAAAGATGGTGAATCATACCCTTAATAATATTAAAAATAGCCAATCATCCATTTATTCATCACTTTCCATCTTACTCCTCTTTAAATCTCATACATATATAAAAATATAGGAACAAGACATGTACAATTATTCAGTCTTCAAAATATAACTTGTAACAATTTCAAAAATACATCAAAACTTTAAATTGACAAGTGCACAAACAACACTCTCAATTGGTTGATGTTATTTTTTCTTTCATTCTTGATTTTTCTATGTATATTATTAATTAGATTTTTTTTTTTGATGTCGATGGTAACCCGCAGCCGCTACCGTGGTGCGCTGGGTAAACCCCCTGTAGCCTGCAAACCTACACAATTTTTTTTTTTTGATGTCGAGGGTAACCCGCAGCCGCTACCGTGGTGCGCTGGGTAAACCCCCTGTAGCCTGCAAACCTACACAATTTTTTATTTTTTTTTGATGTCGAGGTAACCTTTTTTTCTTATGTCGAGGGTAACCCGCAGCCGCTACCGTGGTGCGCACTGGGTAAACCCCGCCCCTATGTAATAGCCTGCAAACCTACATATGGGAGGTAAACTACACTTGGCAAGCCATGTGTGACAGACTCACACCTAGTAGTGGTGGGTCGAACTTGAGACTCTGGTCTCAAGAAACACCACTCCACCACTAGGCCATCCCCTAGGCCATCCCCAAGGGGATATTAATTAGATTTCTTATTTATGTTCAGTGTTGCTTACATATTTTTTTTTTTGCCTAATTAAAATTTTAATTAAACTAGGGGTTTGTTTTTGAATTAAAAATTTGAGTTTATGTACATGTGGTTTGAATTTTACAAGCATGGAAGAGATTTGATTTTGAATTGAGATTTGGACTTAGAAATTTAAAGTTAAGAATAATAATTTGAATTAGAGATTTTAAACTTTGAAGAATATTTATTTATACATTTTTGTATATCGTACCCCGAATTTTAAAATTCTGGATCCGTCACTGTTGGCGGTGTCGGGAGGGGCTGTTGTGGTGGAGAAATTGTCATAGCAACGGTCTTCCATGGCGTGGATGTGCCGTTGATATTTGTTCCCGGCGGCAGTGAGGGAAAAGAAAATAGAGAGTAGATGGTTTATGGGGATTAGAGAAAGGGAGAAAATGAGGGCGAAGTGGGTGGAATTGTTTCAGTTTGTTGAGGAGGAGAGAGAGAGAGAGAGAGAGAGAGAGAGAGAGAGAGAGAGAGAGATATGAGAGATAGGAAATAAATTCTTTTGGGGGTTGAGTGGTGGACGTGAGGTTTGGTGAAGATTTGGGAGGGTTTTATTTATTTATTTTACACCTATAAATATATAAATACAAATGAATTATACTAATTAGTTTATGTGGTGGAATAAAAAAAACCAAGTGGCCCGAGAGTGGTTGGGATTTTGGGCATCATTGCATATTTATTTAATTATTAATTTATTTATTATATTTTATGTTAATGTTTATATATTTTATTTATTATTAGGCGGCGCTTGGACTTAACTAACCAGTTTCATATTTTTCAAGTCAAATTCAAGTCAAGGTGGGGAATACGATGTGACGCACATATTATTTATCCTTTTTATGCTTTTATACATGTTCACAATTATTAACCTACGGGTTACAACTATTATTATTGGCTTACGAGCTGCATATGTTCCGATATATTATTAGCCGCGGGCTACCCACATTATAATTTATTATAATTGTATAACTTGGATAAATGTATTTACCACTGAGTCAATAGCACTCACCCTAAAGCTATTACATTTTTCAGGTTGATGATTTATTCGGGCGATGTGCGTGGTGACGTGTGATGATGGATTTTAAAGAGCTTTTATTGTTTAGCTTCTGCTGTATTGATGTGAAATATTTTATATTTTAATAAAAGTGACGTCCCTTATTTATTATTGTTATTATTTTATTTTATAAAAATTGGGGCATGACAAAAGATTCGAAAGATACGAATGCGGAGGCAGGTGATGACAATCGCTTGCGTTCTTCTTCCACATTGCAATGAATATTTTGACGTGGAATATTTACGTAAACATATTCAGGTGTTTAAGCCTGATGTGCTTGGTTTAATTGAACCCCGTGTTAGATTTGATAAAATTTCTCATTCTTATTGGCGTTCAATGGGTTTGGTTCCTCTTGCTCAAAATAATAGAGGTGTTCGTAGTTCTAACATTTGGATTTTCATGTTGAGGCCTCGGTTTTATTTACTTCGGCTCAATGTGTCATGGTTAATGTCAAAAATAAAATTTTTAATGGCATTGTGATGGTGGTTCATGGTACTTCCTCGTATATGTAAAGACGCGATTTGTGGACTGAGTTGAGCACTCTTCAAGGGTGTTTTATCATTTGGGTGATTTTAATGCTATCCGCGGCTCCCATGAACGTCGTGGAAGATCTAAACCGTCTCCTCAAGCTTGTTTAGATTTTAACAATTTTATCGGGGAATTGGAGGTTTCCAAAATTGTTAGTAATGGCTTATTTTTTTCTTGGTCAAGTAGATGATTCTTTCCAGAGCTCACGAAGAGCAAATTGGATAGAGCTTTGGTGTCAAAGGATTTTCAAGAGGCATGGTCCAATATTTCAGCAACTTTATTACCAAGACTTTGTTCGGATCATTCTCCTCTCGTGATTGTTTGTAAAGATTCTAAGGTTTCTAGACCACGAACTTTTCATTTATGGAACATGTGGACAAGTCATGATTCTTTTTTATCTTTGGTTCGTGATTCTTGGGCGACTAAGGTGGAAGCTCGCAGTAACATTCGGCTTGTTATGATTAAGCTTAAGCGTCTTAAGAATGTGCTTAAGGAACGGAATGCTACGATATTTGGGAATTTTCACAATAAAATTGGTGAAATTGAGAGGAATTTGGAGAATGTCCAGGTGGAGATCTTGTTGTATGGGTATTCGGACAAACGATTAGACGATGAGATTACTATTCAGGTTGAAATTAATGGATTGCTTCTTGTTAAATCTTCTCATTTGCAACAAAAGAACCACATTGACTGGTTGAATGATGGAGACAGAAATTCAAAGTTTTTTCATGATAGTATTCGAGCAAGACGAGCCAAGACGTCTATTGATGTTCTTTCCATTAAGGGCGAAATTGTTGCTGAGACGGATAGAATTGCAAATCATGTTATTTCTTACTTTGAGAAGCTCTTTTCCAGCTCGGGAAATCGTTCTATTGATTTTGCTATGGTAGATCAATTGATTCCTAAATTGGTCACGGATAGATAATGTCACAATCTTATTGATCCTCCTTCTTTTGAGGAGGTTAAAAGTGTTGTTTTTAATCTTGATGCAAACAGTGTTGTGAGTCCCGGATGGTTACTCAGGAAATTTTTTTCATGCGGCTTGGGATATTATTGCTATAGATATTTATAAGGCTATTGTAGAGTTTTTTTCGTTTGGATGTATACCTTTTAGATTGAATTTAGGATTTATTGTGCTAATTCCTAAAAGGATCGTGCCCTTATGGTGGAGGATTTTCGACCAATAGCATTGAGTAATTTTTTTTAATTTTTTTACTAAGGTTTTGGCGACGAGATTGAATGGGGTGGCGTCGGCTATTGTTTCCAGGCAACAATTTGGATTTATTCAGGGTCGTCAAATTCATGAAGCAATTATGTTAGCATTTGAAGGTGTTAATACGTTGAGCCACACGCATGAATGAACAAATATGGCTTTGCAGCTGGACATTACTAAGGCGTTTGATACTATGGAGTGGGATTTTCTTCATAGAGTTATGCGTCAGTTTGGGTTTTCCGAGAAGTTTTGTGGATGGATTCAATCTATTTTGGCGTCAACTAGACTCTCTATTTTGATTAATGGATTGCCCAAAGGGTATTTTGCCTGTACAAGAGGGGTTAGACAAGGTGATCCTTTATCTCCCTTTTATTTGGTATTGCTGAGGAAATGTTTCATTATTTGTTGCATAATGTGGTGATTTGTAAAAAATTACTCCTCATGTTGTATGGCCGGGGTATTAATTTTTCAACTCATATCTTATATGCGGATGATGTTTTCATTTTCTGTCGGGCTTCTAAATTGAATATTCGGGCTCTGAAGAAAGTTATGGATGAGTATGCTATTGTTTCGGGCCAAGCATGTAGTAAGATTAAATCGAGAGTTTACTATGGCAGTGGTACAAAGCAGCGGGTGAAGGCGTACCTTCATGCTAAATTAGGGTTCACTGTGGGTACTTTCCCTACTGATTACTTGGGTGTTCCTATTTTTGATGGTACTCCTAAAGTGATACACCTTAGACATTTAGCAGATAAAATTTTAGCAAAATTTGATAGATGAAATGGTAATTCTCTTTCCATGGCCGGACGTTTGTGTCTGATTTAATCGGTCATTTTAAGCTCTGCTATTCATTCTATGATGGTTTATGCTTGGCCGGCGTCATTGGTGCTTAAACTTGATGCGGTGGCACGCAATTTCCTATGGAAAGGAGATCCTAATGTGCAATCCTATACTGCAGTTAGTTAGGCGCGTACATGTGCTGTAGTTGAGGAGGGAGGGCTTTGAAGTTTTTCCCTTAAGGAACTCAACCGTGGATTGTTGCTGAAGTTTGCATGGAATGTTCTGGTTTCGGATTCCTTTGTTTTTCAGATTTTGAGGATGTGGTTTTTGTCTTCGTCATGTATGACTAAAATGGTGGTTTATTCGACTATTTGGCCTGGAATTAGGCGTTTGTCGCAGTCTCTTGTGGAGGATTCTGTTTGTATCATCAATAGTGGTTCTACAGTCGATTTTTGGCATGATAATTAGCTGGGATATAGTATTGTGGAAAGGCTTCGCATTCCACATAGCGCGCATGCAAAGTTGATAGATAAGGTTGGTGATTTCTTAAGAAATGGCATATGGAGTTTCATGTTGTCTTTTGTTCGTGCTTTTCCGGAGGTTTTGAATGATATTCTTCATCATCATATGACACCGGGAGAAGATAAAATGATCTGGTCTAAATCTTTGCATGTCAATGTTACAGAGCGTCTCGCCAGACTTCATACAAGAGTTCGTTTTCCATCTGTTAGATGGGATAAGTGGATTTGGAGTTCTTATATTCCTATGCGTAGATCTCTTATTGTTTGGCGCTTGCTTCTCTCTAGGCTTCCTACTATGGATACTTTGCATAGATTCATTGGCCCGATGATTTGTTTTATGTGTCGAGGAGAAAGAGAGACATTCGATCACCTATTTTGGAGATGTTCATTAGCTGTCAAGGTTTGAAGTTAGGTGCTCGACATTTTTCACCTTGACTTGATTCATGTCGATTCTTTTCATGAAGCTTTCGTGAGTTTTATGAATTGTTCCTTTAGTTCTCAGATTTTAATCCTCTGGAAGGCATCGATTGTCATGGTTGTTTGGGATATGTGGACATTTCAAAATAAAGCAATTTATGAGAATTTGCGGCCTTCGCCTTTTATTTTAATCAACACGGTTCGCATGGCTATGAGGGAGATGCAATTTATGGGATCGAATCGCGGGTATATGAGAAATGATATCAATGATTTGCTCACTTTGAAGGCTCTTAAGGTGTCTCCTCATCCTTCACCGTCGAGAAATCTCATATCAGTTGTTTGGAGGCCTCCGCCAACTGGATGGATCAAGATTAATATAGATGGTTCGGCTCAGGCAGCACCGGGGGTTATGACAACATGAGGAGTGTTTTGCATTCATGATGGATCGGTAATGGGATGCTTTCATACGAAAGAAGACGTCGGATTTGCTTTTCTTGCTGAGTTGTTAGTTGTTCTTAATGCAGTGGAGTGGGCTCGAAGACTGTCTCTGGACTTTATTTGGCTGGAGGCAGATTCAGTTTATGTGGGTGGTGTCTCTTATTTCTTCTAGAAGTTTATAGGTTCCTTGGAAGCTTAAAGCTCGTTGGCGTGCGATTCTTCAATATATTAGCCAAATTCATTTTTGTGTTTCTCATGTGTATAGAGAGGGGAATCATGTTGCTCATATTTTAGCCTTTTCTATAGCTCCTATTGGTTTTTGGACGTCTGCTATTCCTTGTATTTCTGATGCTGTTTTAGAGGAAATTGCAATTTTGGTCCAGTAAGATACACCCCTGTGCGAAAATGGTCCATCACGTTTCACTTTTGGTCCACTATTTTTTTTCTTGGAAAAAGTGGTCCAGTATTGATTTAAAATAGCACTTATAATCCACTAACTTAACGGATCCGTTAATTGATGGACGAAGATACCCTAATTCCCCTAATTTTGAGAATACGTTTCCAAAAACACATTTATCCTAAATCCCCAAATCCACGCTTCTTCCCTTTATGCGGTTCTTCTCGTTTACCCTAAATCCCCAAATCATAAAAATTGAAGAACATAATACAGAATTGCATTCTTATTTTACTCTTAAGCTTTCGCCATGAGCAGATCAGGACACCTGCCGGATCTCAAGAAGTAAGCCCCAACTCTGAGCTCTCTCTCTCTCTCTCTCGTTTTTACAATTTATGTTGACATTTTTTCTACTTTACAATAGGTACATATATAAGAAGTTACAAAGTGAGTTCTCTGTTATTCATTTTTGTCATTTTTTTTTGTTGAATATAATGCAAATGTGAGCATTAATCGTTGCGGGGATAATACTTTTTTTGAGAATAATATTTCTGCAATTCATGTTCAATTGCATGGTATAATTTGTTGTTTGCTCTTAGTGCTAGTGAAAACTGGAGAAATTTGCTAGAGGACTATAATTTGTTGTTAGTTCAATTGCAATGGTCACTCTCTTGATGATGAAATTTTCGGACATAGTTAATTAGTTATTTTGTTTCAATAACTTAATTAGTTATTTTGTTTCAATAACTTTTCAGAATAGGATATTCTCAACTTGTGTCATATCTGATCCAAATTTGAAATAATCCAAATCTGAATTATTGTGGCTCTTTTTTTGTGTTTGCATTCTCCGAACTATTGAATTTTCATTATTTGCCATTTTGAGACAACATTGGTGGATTTTCTAAAGAATGTTTAGTGCAAATTAAAGCTGAAATGTGAATATTTTGCTGCAGTAGCTAATATCATCGATCTTTGTTTAATTTCCTTTTGAGTATTTGTATGTTTGATCATTCTTGATTGAATGCAGCATCCACCAAATACCATTGATCTTTGTTTCCTTTTGAGTATTTGTATGTTTGACCAAATATCACCAAAATCTAAAGAGTGTTGTTTGATATTCAGATAGGAAAGAAAAGAGTCAGATAGTCGGATATGATGAGCAAGATTCAGAAAGTGGTGATGAAGATTTTACTTATGAAGAAGATAGTGCTAATGAGTTAATTGATGATATAACTTATCAACAAATTATTAATCCAAATGGTGAGTGGGTTGTCACTAACAATGAAGAAGACAATGTGTCTAGTGAAAGTGATACAAATGATTGTCCGGTTAGTGAAAGTGATTTTGAAAGTTTATGTTCTGGGGATGAGAATGAAGATGACATTGGTAATGAAGCATCTACATCTGCATTTTGGTTGGGGCAATTGTTCAGTTCAAAGCAAGAGTTCAAAGATACTGTGAACACTTATGCAGTGAAAATAGGCAGAAGTATCCATTTTCCTAGGAATGATAAATAGATGATTTATGCACACTGTAAACACAAAAAAGGGTGTTTATGGCATATAAATGTAATTAACACTAATTATCAATATTGTTCTCATTCAACTAATTATCTAGTAATTAACACTTCTATATAATTTTTTAGGAATCTGAAAAAGTTCAAATAAACAACCTCAACAAGAACCTAGAAGAGATGATCAAGAACAAGTTGTTTGCATGTTTTGCATCGATTTCGGACATACATTAGATGAGTGCAACTTGAAAAAGGTACTATCATTATAAGAACTTTGTGCATATTTCTTAGATTTTTGAGGATGATGAGGCTGGTTATGATAAACAAGCCACAAGTGATGTTCAGCTTGATGTTATAACACAACCAGATTTGGCTTCACAACCTAATGTGATCACACAACCAAAGATTTCTACTACAACCATAGAATTTGTATGTTGTAATTTATTCATGGATTCTTTTCACAATTATTTAGTTTAATTTTGATAGTACACAACGAAGCTTACAAATTTTTATTTGTATTTTTAGGCAAATAAAAAAGCTTCAATGAGCTTCCATGCAAGAAATCTAGTTGGTGCCCCGGTAACTCCAAATCATGGAGATTTATTGAAAACCTTCACTGAAGGTGGTAAGAATTTTATCCATTTGTCTGGTTTGCAAGCTGCTGCAACAAAGAAAAGAAAATTTGGGAAGGAAGTTGTTGCTATTAACAAAGAGAATGAGTAAATTTATCTAGATTCTAAAATAGAAATTGAGTTCTAGTAGTATATTTATGACTTGAATGTCATTCTTTTGGGATTAAATGAATTTACAACACAAAACATTATATATGCTGTCTTTTGGAACTGAATTACAGAGCATTAAATATGCTTGTAAGCTCTGTTTTTCTCTTATGACTTGAATGTCATTAACTGATGTCTTTTGATTTGCGATTGTTATTTCTTCTGGTCTGGGCCTGTAAGAGAAATAGGGTAGTATTTCATATCAGGAATTGAGATTGATTGATTGATCTGCATTACAAATTTGGCAATTGTTGAAGTTAGCATTTCAAGATTATATTTGTGCAATGGGATCGACTCTTAGGATTACTCCTTTCTGATTTTGTAATTACATGTCAAGTTTAGATTTAATTATGGTGTTCAGAGATGAAATGGATGAATATAGGATCATGTCTTTTCTCTGTCATTTCAGATGAGGTGTTTCAATGCCTCAAAGATTATATATGTGGTTTGATAGTCTGCATTAATGGGGAGATGTTTGTGGTGAGTGTATGTGGATTTATGGTGAGTGTAGCACACCTTTTTTTCGTGTTTCTTTTTTGTGGAAAAAATAATTATATTATTCGTTCAAACTGTAGATGAGTAACATCGTCCAAATATTTGTAATGTTTTTTTAATGCAGTTTGCATGATTACATAGGCCTTGGTGTAGTTTTTAGTATACAAAACGTTTTTCCCAAATGGGTGCATTTTTTTTCCTACCAAAATAGTTTTTTTTTTTAATTTATAGTAAATAAAAATTGCTGGACCAAATTTGCACCGTTAAACTAACGGATTCCGTTAACTGTTGGACCACTTTTGCCAAGAAAAAAAGATAGTGGACCAAAAGTGAAACGTGATGGACCATTTTTACACAGGGGTGTATCTTACTGGACCAAAATTGCAATTTCCTCGCTGTTTCACATGATTTTTGTACTCCTAGTTATTTTAGATTTGTTTAGAGAAGTACACTTTTTCCCATATGGTTTTTTCTATTCCGAGTTTTCCATATGAGTTTTGATGAGGCCCGGTCCCTTGAGTTATCATCATGTGATATCCGGGACTTTTAGGTTTGTCACTTTCTTTTTTGTTGTTTTATATACAATTCATTAAAGACTAAATAATGAGCTGGTCTTTGCAATTATTTTTTAGTTGGTTTAATGATTAATTTTGTAAAAATAAAATATATTCATAAAACTAATAATACTAACAAAAAATTATAAAAAGTGTGTCCCTATCACCGTGCATCTCTCGCACGCACGGTGTCGAGCTGTCTCTGAAAAGACGTAATAAGAAATCTTATGTGGTTTCCTTGCTATAGTGTATAGAGGAATTTCTCCTTAACAATGAAATATATTAATATAGTTTTAATACAAACGAAAACATATAAATTCAAGAAAAAAGAGAGGCCTAAGACATCTCCAATGGTGTTGAATACACCTCAAGGAATTTTGCATTGTAGGAGGAGAGAGAGTTTCTTCAAATAAGGTGGAGAAGCGGCAGTAATACCTAGGAATTTTAGGATGGGGAAGAGTAGGGAAAATGAGCGTGGAGTACACGATAATGGTGAGAGGAGCTGTGAACATCAATTGCGCTTGGGTATGGGTGAACGTGGGCCCCATGTCTGTTACTGCTCCCACAAGTCATGGAAAATTTTATGACGCGTGCATATATAATGTGTCCTCTTACATAAAATAATAATTTTTAAATAATGGCCCACTTATTTTTTTATTATGTGTGAGGGGACACTGCGTGCGCACACATCGTAGAATTTCACACTAGCCACAACCTCTTCTTTATTATTTTTTTGTTGTTTCTTTTCCGTAATTGAAATGGGGGATGGATGTATTTATTTATTTTGCTTCAGTACAAATTTTAAATTATTTTTTTAACAATGTATTAATTCTAGTATTGAAAAAAAAAATCCAACAATTCTGGTTACTAATTTAATTTAATTATTAGTTTATGACATTATATATATATGTGTGTGTGTTAATTAAAACAATATGAATATTGTTTAATTAATATTTATAGATAAAATCATAAACAATAAATAAGTAGATACATCAAATATGAAATGATTTGATAGGAGGACATATGAATAGTTGTTTTTGAGAAAGTATTTATTTTTTGAGGTGACGGTAACGTGATAACAAAATACTTGAAAGTGAGAAATCATCATTAGAGATGCTCTAAATTTGAAGGGGAAAAAATCGTTATTTTAGGCCTAAAGTGTTAGTGTAATGTTTGCCTTGTCGTTCACAAAATCCAACTACTTCAATTCCTTGTCATTGTCAATATTTTTTCCTCTCTAAATAAAGAAAATTCTACCGTGCCATCAAGGGTATTACCCTTAATCGTTGAGATCACGCCATGTGTCACTTTTCGTTAAAATAATAATAAAAAAGTAAATGAAAAATAAAATATATATGTCACATCAAAATTATTTTTTAGAAAAAGGAGGGTTACTTTTTGAAAAACTGGTGGCTACGAAATCCAATCAAAAGATATGACGGTACAATCATAATAATTACTAGTCTTGAAATTCGGAATGTAGCCAAAGTGTAGTCAATGCATATATTTTCCCCTAAAAATATATTTAGTGATTTATAATAAACGTATTATATTGAAAAATATGTCCTGTATAAACATATATATAATATATTAATAATACAAATTTTTAATTTTTATAAATATTTAAAATATCCTAGAACAAAAGACAAAATATAAAGATTTGGAAATCACTTTTTTATTTTACTTTCTCTCTCCATTCCTTCACTTTCTCTCTCTATATTTCATTTTTTCTACACCATTTTTATCCATTTTCTTGTTGATCATTCTCTTTTCATTGGTCTTAATTGGGAGAATTTTTGCGTTTGTGGAATCTTGCAACAGTTAAGTGCCGATTTTGCTGACTCAGTGAGTTTTTTTGGTCATTATTTGCATTTTTACGACCGATTTTGCTGTTTTTCATGTTTGATTAGTTTTGTTGGCCCAATTTATAATTGTGTTGGATTATATCAATTTATGGGGTCGTATTTGTGGTTGTGCATTTTTCATGTTATATTAGAGCATTTTTGTGACCATTGATTTATGTTATGTCATTTGTTGGTTTGTATGTTTTCTTGTTTGTTTCAATTCAATATATGAATGCAAAAATATGTGTGAAAATAGATATACGTATGTTTTATGATCTTTTTTTTTTAAATTGCCTACACAATATCAGCTAAAAAATAACGATATTATTTTAAAAAAAAAACATTGAGAATGATTTTCAATGTAGATGCTTTACTTTTTTTTAAATTGACGACACAATAACGATGCCAAATGATTTTTTAACAAATTAGCTACACAATAATGATATGTTCCTTCATAATAGAAAATATACTTATCTGTAAAAAATATGAATGTATGTTTTATAATTTTTATTTTGGCAAATTGCCTATGTAATATTGGCTAAAAGGTAAGGATATTTTCCTGCATAGTAATATATAAAATAAAAAAAAAATATGTATTAATTGTAAAAACATAGAGTATGGTTTTTAATTTAGACGTTTTATGATTATTATTTTAAATTGATGATAAAATAACGACATGTTATGATTTTTTAAAAAATTATCTATAAAAAATGATATGGTTCTACGTAATATAAAATATAATTATTTCAAACTACAGTCACTGTGCACTAGACATATTTTAATTCATTTACCACTTGAAAAGGACGTGATGTGCTATGTCATTTCATTTTCGCTTTCAATTTAGAGAGAGAAAGCGGGGGAGAGATTTGTTGGGTCGTCGCCGTAACTGGAGTCACCATCGCCGGACGCCGAATGGAGTGATAAAGAGAATGACTATGAGAGGAAAATGGAAGAGTGAGACAGAGTAAGAGAGAAGATAATAATTGAGGTTCTTTCTAACTAAAATTAGATATTTTTTAGTAAAATTAAATTTTAATAAAATTTAATAATTACTAATAATTTATTTTAACAAATGCGTTACCCAATAACCATGTTTTTCTTCATTATAGGTTTGTCAGCACCAATATAATTACTTATATTAATTTTTAAATTTTTATTTGAATGAAAATATGATACTAAAATAAATATAGTATGGTTATCTCATATATATCTCATGACTATTTGTCCAAGAATAATATTTTCCCCCAAATATGCTGGACAATAGGGAGATTTTCCTTCATATTATGAAATATAATTTGATAAATAAATTTAACTATTTATTTGATATGACTAACAATAATACAAGCAATCTAATACAAATTAGTTATAAAATATATCTAGTATGTTTGTCAAATGTACATTATAATTTTTTTATGATTTTGCAACAAATTGGCTACACAATAACAATATTTTATAATTTTTTAATTAATTGACTACACAATAATAATGTTTTATTATTTTTCATAATGTGATTACATAGTTATGATATTTTTACGCTTTTTTTATTAAAGTACATTACGAAATAATGATGTTTTTACAAAGTGGCCACACAATAAAGATAATTTAATTGTATTATATTTAATTTTTAATTTGAACAATTAGAATAATACTCATTGGTAGTACTCCGACTACACATACTTTTTTACACAATGACAATACAATTGTGTCATCATCAATCGGTGTTATGGGTTATTAGCTCGTTTGTTCCTAGTGGTAGATCAATGAAAGCTTGTTGACTGACCGTACTCTGTCCGTATTCTAGCCACCCTTTGGTCACACATACCTTTTTCAAGAATGACAATGCAATTGTGTCATGACCAATGTATTGTTCGTTCACGACCATATACATGATTGTTCCATCATCATTCATATCATGATTCAATCAAAGCTTGTCTATCACGCATTTACCGTACTTCGACCGCACTTTGGCCTCACACAACTTTTCATAGAATGACAATAAAATTGTGTCATCATCGCTCGATGTTATGGGTTATTAGCTCGTCGGTTCCTAGTGGTAGATCAATGAAAATTTGTTGACTGACTATACTCTGTCTGTACTCCGGCCGTATACCTTTTCAAGAATGACAATGCAATTGTGTCGTCCTCACTAGGTGTTATGGGTTAGCAGCTCATCCATTACTAGCGGTAGATAAATCAAAGATTATCGACTGACCGCACTCTAACCGCACGCCGACCGTACTCTGACCGTACTTTCACCTTACATACTTGTTTTAAAAATAACAATGCAATCGTGCAATCATCACGCGTGTTATGGGTTATTAGTGGCTCCATTCCTAGTTATAGATAAATCGAAATTTGTCTATCATGGATTGGCCGTTCTCCGACCTCAATTTGACTGCATACATCTTTTTAGAGAATGACAATGCAAATGTATAAAATTACGCCTGGGAACTTATTATTAGCATTAATGAGTTTAAAATTAGTCCTCAAGACATGTTAAATGATTTGCTCGTTCCATAGTTAACGTATTGTTTGTTCACGATCATGTACACGATTGTTCGATCATTATTCATATTATGGGTTACTACCATGTCTATTCGAAAGTGTATGGAGCAATTCATTTTATTCCAATATTTAAACGAAAGAAATTGCCTACAAAAATGATCATGATTTCAACCAAATTGACTATACATTTTATACCAATATTTATGTTCAAATTGAAGAATTTTATTATGATATTTATCAAAATAAGATGTTCTATTTTTTCAAATTTCCTATGCATTTTCAAAATGTTTTAATCGTATTATCTTTAATTTTTAATTTGAACAATTAGCATAGCACTAATATAAAGATTGGTAGAATATATATATATATATATATATAATATTTTACAAATTTGCTATGTATTAAAATTAATTTAAATATATTATATTTAATTTTTAATTTGAATAATTATCATAATACATTAATAAAGATTGCTTAGAATATATGTGTATATATATTATTTTTACAAATTTGCTATGTATCTAAAATTAATTTAAATATGTTATATTTAATTTTTACTTTGAGCAATGTTCGCTCTTTTATTTCACTCAAAAACGACTCGCAAGTGTACGAGATAAATTGTAGCAAAATAATGGTGAGAACAAATATCGTATCCATAGAGACTAGCTATGTAATTCAACTAAGTACTCAATTTAACTATTCTACTTTATCTAGATGACCAGATCAAAGATTGGATTTATACACTAAATAAAACTAAGAAATAAATTATAAATAATAGGAACACAAAAATAAAACGGGAACTTCAAGGAGAAAAACAGATTCCAGGTCTATATGCCTATGGATTTTGTGAATTCAATTAACATATTAAGCCAAGTTTAATTCTGACAGTTATTCGTACCTAAAAAATGATACCTGCACTGGAGATGTAGGATCGAATCTGGCGGGTAGAACGATATTTATTTTGACAACGAAGTCAACGTCCAAATCCTTAACTCGGCCACCTTTTGACAACATTACGCCATTACATTAAATTATTCAGTGTGAAAACATGCTGGTACGTTGCATTTTCTTAATTAATGATCATAATCATGAAACGTGTCCCCATCATTTATCCATTTTTCAACTCTGTTTCATATTTTTTATGTTGATCGTCAATTCTTTGACCTTGTCTTATCCAACAAATCTTTCGATAATCACAAAAAAAGATGCGCCTGTCCGAAATTTCTTGGTGAATGCAGCATTAAACACAACTTGCGTTGCAAATCACCAAGGAAAAAAAAAATACAAGCATACATATGTATTCATGTAATAACTAATAAGTGTGTGTGTGTGTGACTTTAAAGTTGAATTTGATTTAATGCTGATGGAGAGATCTGTTATGGCTACTGGTCTTGTTATTGGCATTGCCATTTTCAGCTCATTAATCCAAACAAAACTAGTATGCAATGGGCAAGCATATGATGACAAATGCATCCCTAGTGATCGAAGAGCCCTTCTGGACTTCAAAAAGGGCCTCAACGATCCTTCTAATGCTCTTTCATCATGGCGCGGCATGGATTGCTGTCGATGGAGAGGTGTCTCCTGTGATAATGTCACCGGTGCTGTCGTCATCATTCATCTTCACAGCAACTTCAGTGGAGAGATCAGGCCTTCTCTCTTGCATATGGAGTCCTTGAAGCTTTTGGACTTGAGCTCCAACGCGTTTGGAGGTATCTCCATTCCTAAATTCATCGCTTCTATGAAGAATTTGCAGTATCTGAACCTTTCAAATGCTGGATTCAGTGGAACTATCGATCCAGCTCTTGGAAACCTCTCCAGCTTGCAGGTTCTTGATGTTTCCAACTCTGGATTTCAAGGTTTGGTTGCTGATCGTGGCTTTGAATGGATAACTGGCCTTGTTTCTCTCAAGGTTCTTGATATGAATGGCGTAGACCTCTCTTTAGTGAGCTCGTTGAACTGGCTGGAGATGTTGAACATGCTGCCTCATTTGACAGAGCTGCATCTCTCAGCTTGTGGCTTGTCTGGTTCGATTTCGTACCTCAGTCGTGTGAATCTAACTTCATTATCTGTAATAGACCTTAGTCTCAACAGCTTCAGCTCTGCCTTCCCTGATTGGCTCGTTAACATTAGTAGCCTTGTTTATGTTGATTTGAGTAGTTCCATGCTTAGAGGAAGGATTCCACTTGGTTTTGGAGCATTACCAAATCTTCGAATCTTGAAACTTGATTTGAATGGCAATCTGAGCGCTAGTGCACGGTCTATGCTCAAAGAGGGGTGGCAAAGCATAGAGTTTCTCAGCTTAGCTTCCAACAGATTGCATGGAAAGCTTCCTGCGAGTATTGGAAACATGACGTCTCTCACTAACTTGAACATGTTTGATAACTATGTTGAAGGTGGAATACCAAGCTCTATTGGCTCTCTATGTAGGTTGGTGAGTTTCGACGTATCAGGCAATAACATGACAGGAAGTTTACCAGAGTTTCTTGAAGGGAGTAAGAGCTGTGGGGATGATGGTCCTTTGCCTTATTTGGAAACATTAAGATTGAGCAACAACCAACTAGTTGGAAGATTGCCAGATTGGTTAGGACAAGTTAAGAATCTAAAAGAAGTTTCGTTTGCTTACAACTTGTTTGAAGGCTCTTTGCCTGCTTCTTTAGGTTCACTTCGAAATCTGACTGATCTGAGCTTAGCTGGGAACAGATTAAATGGAACTCTACCACAAAGTGTTGGACAGCTATCAGAGTTGGTTGTTCTAGATCTTTCTCACAACTATTTCACAGGCTATTTATCTGAGGTGCATTTCATTGAGCTGAGAAAGATGAAGATTTTGAGCCTGGATTCCAACTCATTCGTGTTGAACGTGAGTTCTAATTGGCTCCTTCCATTCCAAATCCGTAATCTTAATATGGGATCGTGTCAATTAGGCCACTCCTTTCCAAGCTGGCTCAGATCCCAGAATGAGATCATGTTTCTTGATATCTCAAATGCAAGCATCTCAGGTTCTATTCCTGGCTGGTTCTGGGATCTTTCCTTCAATCTTTCGCTGCTAAATGTCTCGTTCAACCGGTTGCAAGGGCAGTTGCCAAGCTTCTTTCAGGTTACTCCATATGCAGATATTGATCTCAGCTCTAACATGTTTGAAGGATCCATTCCCTTACCTAGTGTTCCAATCGAGTTGCTCGATCTCTCAAACAATCGGTTCCAAGGCCTAATTCCTCAGAACATTAGTGATGTTATGCCAGACTTGATCTTTCTCTCACTTTCTGGCAACCAACTCATTGGAGAAATCCCAGACAGCATTGGCAGCATGTCTTCAATTTCTGTAATAGATCTTTCAAGAAACAATCTAAATGGAAGCATACCTTCAAGCATAGGTAAGTGCTCTTATTTGAGAGTGTTGGACCTAGGCAACAACAACCTCTCTGGTGAAATCCCAAACTCGATAGGTCAGCTGAAGCTTCTTCAGACACTGCACATAAACAACAACTTCATCTCAGGAAAGCTGCCCTCGTCTTTCAAGAATTTATCGAACTTGGAGACTCTAGATCTTGGCAACAACGCGTTAGAAGGCAGCCTTCCACCATGGCTAGGTGAAGATTTCACCAAACTTAGAATCATCAACCTGAGATCAAACAAATTTTCAGGGGAAATACTCACTGATCTATCAAACTTGAGCTCACTCCAAGTTCTTGATCTTGCTGAAAACATCTTGACAGGAAGGATTCCAACAAGCTTGGGAAACCTAAAAGCCATGGCACAGGAAGAAATGACAAACAAATATCTCTTGTATGGGAAATACAGAGGTGTCTACTATGAAGAAAACTTGGTTGTGAATACGAAAAATGAGTTGTACAAGTACACCAAGACTCTGTCCCTTGTGACTGCAATAGACCTGTCTGGAAACAGTCTGTCGGGAGATATCCCAGTCGAGCTAACCAACTTAACGAGCCTGATGATCTTGAACTTGTCAAGAAACCACATCACTGGCCAGATTCCTGCAAGCATTTCAAGATTACGACAACTGGCATCCCTCGATCTCTCAAGTAATCAGCTCTCAGGTGCCATTCCTCCTACCATGGGATCGCTGTCTTTTCTCGGGTACCTCAACTTATCAAACAACAATCTGTCCGGTAAGATCCCTGTTGGAGATCAGATGCTCACTTTTGATGCTCGTGCATACGAGGGAAACCCCGGCCTGTGTGGGGATCCCCTTGCAGTGAAGTGCCATGGTGAAGACTCAGGCAATGGTGGTGATGCACAAAATGGAAACGATGAATTCATTGATGAGTGGTTTTATCTCAGCATTGGCTTGGGATTTGCAGTTGGCATTGTTGTTCCCTGCCTCGTACTGGTGATTAAGAAGCCTTGGAGTGACAAGTACTTTGACTTTCTGGACGTGCTGATCGGCAAGTTTTTCGTTGGAAGGCGACGTCGTCCACGAACAACACACAGAAGATGATGCAGATTATGAGATAGAACACAGCAGTTAACATGAATCATATGTGTTATATGTGGTTACTGATGATGTTTTGCAATTCACAGTTAGAAGATAAAACAATTTGCAGTGTTATTATATATGACTAGCACATCGATATTAAATATTTTATTCGATCGTATCAATATATAATAGGATATTGATCATGAATAGAAAAACAATTATATTGATCCAATTAAAATCATAAAATGAAATTATATTTTGATTCAAAATTATAATACAAATAAACATATATATATAATAAAAAAAACTTGAGATACTTTCTTATATACTTAGTGGTACATGAATTTTCAAATCACTACGTCTTTTAATAGAAAAAAAAAATGATAAAATTCTTTAGTTCACATTTCATGTCCCACTATTAAATTTAATATTTTAAAAATGTTTATTACAAAAATAAAATTTATTATGGTATAAAAAATCATAATTAACATTTATTACTAAAAATTGAAGTTTGAAAAAATTATATACCATAATTTTGAAATAATTAACCCCATTAATTAATTATATTAACTAAAAAATTTTAAAAAAATAAAAATAAAAATTAATATGAGGTATTAATTAAATGTCAATCTTTTAGTTATGGACTTATGGTATATACATAACTTTATATAATATGCAAACTCATTATATTTACACTTTAAATTTGAGCTAGTGTAAATTTAATTATAGAATACATAGTGGAATATTAAATAATCAACTATGAAAACTTACATTGTATGATGGAAAAGAGAGCAATTTTTTTTTTGTATCAAGTAAAGTGATATAATTCCAGATTACCAAACAGTAGTTAATAATATAATAATATTAATTTAATATTTAGGACGAACAACTAATAATCCAATAATACAGAAAATAATTAAATATATTTATATACATGTACGGAATCAAATAGGCGAGAAAATCACAATAAATTAAGCCATAATACAACACATTTAATAGAGAGAAAATACTAAAAAAACATAAACTTTTTTGAACATAAACATTTGATTGCGATTCCTTCAAAAACTACTATGATTAATATAAGCTGAATTTTGTTGTATACAAATTAATTTTTCGATGAATAATATTATATTCAATATGTAAATACATAATTTTCAACATACATACAAAACTAAGCAAGTGAAATAAAAAATAAGAAAAAAATCTACAAAATACAGAAGCCTATTTATTCATTCATCTTATAAAAATATCGGGTACAAAAAATGTAACTTAACAATATTATACTAAAAAACAATATGAATGTCTAGAATCCATTCATTTGATGCTTGATTTGATGTTGCATCAACATAATTTATGGGAAAAAAATGCAATATTAAATAATAGGATAAATAAAACATGAACATTCATTATAAATATTAAAACACATGGTTTCACATAGTAAAGAAAGTCCTAAATTTCCACACACATTGTTTTCTGAAATCTGAATCCATTTTGTTTCTATACTTGCTAGGTGACCAGTGGCGGATCCAGAATTTTAAAATTGAGGGGTACGATATACAAAAGTGTATAAATAAATATTCTTCAAAGTTTAAAATCTCTAATTCAAATTATTATTCTTAATTTTTAATTTTTAAGTCCAAATCTCAATTCAAAATCAAATATCTTTCATGCTTGTAAATTCAAACCACATGTACATAAACTCAAATTTATAATTAAAAAACAATGCAAACCCCTAGTTTAATTGAAATTTTAATTCGGCAAAAAAAATATGTAAACAACACTAAACATAAATAAGAAATCTAATTAATAATATACATAGAAAAATCAAGAATGAAAGAAAAAAAAATAACATCAACCAATTGAGAGTGTTGTTTGTGCACTTCTCAATTTAAAATTTTGATGTATTTTTGAAATTGTTACGAGTTGTATTTTGAAGACTGAATAATTATGCATGTCGTGTTCCTATATTTTTATACATATATGAGATTTAAAGAGGAGTAAGATGGAGAGTCATGAATAAATTATTGATTGGATATTGTTAATATTATTAAAGGTATGATTCACAATCTTTTTTTTTGCGATAACACTATTCACCGTAGTCAACTAAAGTACTCAATCACTACTTTATTTTTTTCATCTTTATGACTTTATAGTTAGTATTCTCCAATAATAAAATAAATAATTATATATATACTAATTTTTTTAAAAAAAATTACCTTCTTCATATGTGGCTCTGCCACTGTCGGTGACACCAAGGAAAAATGGTAGCTTCGACTATCATTCACCATGTTCACCGTACTCTAGCCAAAGCCTTAGCCACATGTACTCAAACACAGTCAAATTCAAATTTAGTTAAATAAATCGCAACAAATAATTTCGACTTCAAATTACAAAAAATAAAAATTGAAACATAAAAAATAGATTATAAAAAATAAATCAATTTGGCTACGTTGATGGCCTTGTCAGCCATGGTGTAGCCTTTTCTCTTACCAAGTCTACAAGAAGACACCAATGAAGTTTTTTAGTCAATCTCATTGAATATAAAAAAATTAATGCAGAAAATTACAAAATCAGAATACATTTGGTTATACTTTTTTTCATGTGATTATTTGGAGGTTCATTGTAGAAGTTTAGCAGGGGCTGAGCTTTGAAGCAAAGGCTACAACTTGATTTTGTAACTCAAATATGAATTTTGCAAAACTTAGAGCGATACATATTTAAAATTCTAAGGTGGTTTCAATTTTTAATAATTAAGAATTTGATTGTTGGCCTTGTAGGTTTCAAAACTTTTAATGGCAATAAGCCAATTTGAGGAAAAAATTAACGGCAATAATCATATGCATGATTTTATATTGTGGCTTTAGTTGTAGGAATTGATTGGGTCATGTAATGGTTGAGAGTCTTTGATAGTAGTTTTCAACCTAATAATTGTTGAATAATTTGTTCAATAATCATAATTATACATTTACTAAATTATTCCTGCAAATGAGCGCGAAAAAGGAGATGGTAAGAGTCTGTTATTATATATAGATTACTATCTGGCTGTAGTGTTCTGATTGAAACTAGTTCATTCCACGTGAAAATGATACTTCTTTTTCTTTTGTGAGCCGAGAGTACAAAAATTCTCCATGTTTTTGTGACTTCTTTTACCATTAACAGACTAATAAGACGCCTAGGAACTCACCAAAATTTGAATTTTTTTTTCCCTTCTATTACACAACTCAATGTCAGAGATAACCAACCAGTTACAAAACAATGATTTTCCAATTTTCCAATGGTTTAATCTTTACCATAATTGGAAAATCTTGCGGTTCAATCTCTAAGTCCCTACTGTGACAGCTGATTCATAATGTCAAAATGTAAGATTTCAAACAAAATTGTTATCGAAATACAGCAAATAAATGTAATAAATTATACTCAAAATTGTGAATTGCTAAGAAATGTAACCATACACCTCGTGCTCTGAAACAACTCGTCTATTTTCTGCCATACTGCAGATTGAATTTCAAGAAGCTTCACTGCTTTTTCCTTTAAAACAGCCTGGCGGCGTACACTTTCCCCATGGATCTGGGCATAAACAAATAATGACTTCAGATGAAAATTCAATATTATAAGGCAATAAACAAGAACATCACACAAGGCATATAGATTCTAGCATTAAAATACTTTTTATAAACAGAGCTGTTTATATGTTTTAGAATTCACGTTGACATATTTAGGGTTGTTTGATGCTTCAATGGTATGATATTCATAATTAGAAATAGCAGAAAGGATTAAATCTTACCTTTAAGAATAACCGGATCATAGCCTGTATAAACTCAAAATTGTTTTTGCATTTTATTTCTTCTATAAAATAATCTAACAGAAGTCCAATGTAATGCACTTCTGGTCTGTTGCTGGACTCTTGGTCATCGTCATCGTCGTCGTCATCTATAATCTGAAGAACCCTAAGTTCCATATCCAAAGTCGAAGATGATAAACCTTTGATATAATCCGTAAATGCTGCAACTGCAGAGATTCAAGTGCATATAAGCGAGGTTCAGATTTCTATTTTCAAAGCAAGTGAACTTAAAAAATGAAATATTAAACATAGGCAATGATGAAATAGAACTTACAATCCTTCTCCTCAGCGGAGTGTAGAAGGAATTGTAAGAACTGGGACGCTGGAATGTCAGCTCTGATCCTTGTGTTTTCTGTTGCACCAGCTTCTGAATCCTTATCACCTTCAGCAGATTCTATAGGTTTAAACACAATCTCTCCAGAGAGGGACGGAATTGAAGGCAAGAAAAAAGGGGCCTTTTCAGGTTTTTTTGGTGGCTCAATTGGTTTGTTCCTAGCTTTTATGATATCCAAATTGATCAAGCTTTGCCACTGACTCTTTGGCAACATTGAGAGTGTGACAAGATCTGGTATTTGATGATGTTCAATAGAAGGGGCGTGAGGAACATCTTGCACTTCCTGAGGGTTCACATTATTAGCCTCATCATCACAGTTGGAATCCAAAGAATTCCCAGTTGAGACAGACGGTAAATTGACACTGACAATTTCTTTGCCACTCCCATAGGAACCAGCTTTACTAGGAGCAGAAAACATTGCCTGATTAACCCACAGGTAAACCCCATTCTGATCAACATGAGTTGTAGCTAAGACATCCATATTTGGGGATAGAGTCAATGCTGTTACAGACACATCAACGTTTATAGCATCTATTTGTCTAGCTAGGATTACATCCCAAATCCTCAGAGTCCCATCCATGCTGGAGGACAAAAGCCATTTCCCATCCTCACTAAAGCACACATCAGTTATACGATCCGTGTGGCCTTCAAATTTCCGAACCATCCTCAATGCAACAACATCAAATAAACGGATAACTAAGTCATCTGCCACAGTAGCAAGAAGACCATTGTAACGGTGATATACAACCTTGACCATTGGACAGCCTATTTCCCATCTGGACTTCAATTCACGTCCTTTAAAGTCCCAAACTTTTACATCACCGTTGAAACCAGCACTTATCATGATGGCATTGGTTGAATCACAAGCAACACCAACCACTTCACCATTGTGGGCACAAGTTTTTCCTTCTGACATATCAACATAACTGCCTCGACTAATGCCGGACTGCAGGTTAAACCGCTCAATCCAACCGCCGGCAGTCCCTACCACTGCAAAATTGCCACATGCACTAATTGCACAGGCCTTAACTGGTGTTGGGTTATGTGGGCATGGTGACAGGATGTGCTCACCAATGACAAAATTTTGAAGCCTCCAGACATATGCTTGAGTAGTATCCATATGACAAGTCACCACATTGCACCAATCACGTTCTCTGATTTCAGCAACATCAAATGCAATTACAGGCTTAAGTTTTATTTCTGATTCCTTCAACTTGAGCTTTTTTGCTCTTTTCGATACATGGCGTTGAGAAAGTTCTCTGCTCTGTTGATCCTGGATGACAGAGAAAAGCCGAAAGGCACGATCATGGCCTGCAGAAAGGATGTGTCGTCCATTAGAATAGAATCTGATACACCGTGGAGGGGCACTATGCCCACTTCTAAAACGCAGAAGACGAGGATCCCCATTGCTAGTATCAAAAATCCACATTTTTAAAGAGTTGTCAGCTGATGAACTCATCAATACAGGCTCATTGGCAAAAAAGTGAAGAGAAACTATTGAGCAATCGTGGGCCTCTCCAACAACAGAATGGAGTCTCCTCTTTTCAAGATTCCATATGCTTATGACACCAGATGAACCACCAGATGCTAAAAGTGGCTGCCCGTCAGTGCTGAAAGATAAAGCAGTTACTGCTCCTCTAGTAGAATGAGAAAAAGTAACAATTTCTTCATCATATCGAATGTTGTGGATATGAATCTTTCCATCAGAACAGCCAACAGCAACAACATCTAGTGCAGGGGACGAAACACAACAGGATATGTCTGAACTCCAGCCTTTGAACTCGTAAAGTTTTTTCTTTGTGCTAATGTTCCATAGTTGTAAAGAACCTTCTTGACTTCCAATAATTACCTGTTTGCAATGTTTTTCGTGAGAAAATAGTTTCAGAGGAAACTAAAACTGGTGACAACAATTGTTCCTGCTTAAATGCCACCAGACCCATGTTATTGATGAACCAAATAAGTTACCTTGTTCAAATAAGTATCTGGATGCATTATGCAGCTCGGCGTAAACTTGTTTCCCAGTGGAATATAACCAACCGGAGAATTATTCTCAGTAATTCCTTTAAATGCCCAGATAAAGATATTGCCTTTAACATCGAGGCTTAAGACGTAATCACCAAAAAGTAGCAAGTGATTAATCTTAGCATTGTGGCTTTCCCAAGTTGCAACCTGTAATATGTTCAGTAGAGAATTGCTTTAGTCATGTTGAAAAAAACATGTTAGAAGCCTAAATCATCATGACCAGTCTGGAAAATATAATTTACAACCATTACAGTGAGTAACATTCTAAAATAACTGAACAACCACTGCATGTCTAGATGATTCTCACCTATGAATGAGAAGCTGACTGACAATATGCTCTATCTATTTTCTCTGAACATGTTCCACTAACCATGGATGCACACAACTAGTAATATCTAATATCTCCATTTCAACTTTCAAGCTATAAAGCATGTTTGAAATTGAGCACCTATTATCATTTCTCTAAGTCCTGAGTAACCTATCTGAATCATGGCACACAAAGAGTGTGCAATGGCCAAGCATTAAGAACATGGAATATGAAGCATAGAACTAAAACATATGAAGGGAGCATAAGCAGAAGAAGAAAGCATAAATCATACATTCCAGCAATAGTTGAATTAAGCAAATGTAATTGAAGAGTTCAATAAGCAATGCATTTTATAGAAGTATTCAAAATTAATTAACACGAAAGAAATCACAAACAAAATGCGGTAGTTACTACAGCATGTAAAACCAAAGCAGGAATCAAAGTTGGCTGCATATATTCGTTTGTCGCCCCTACATGGCTCAGCGAACAAAACAACTAAGTGGTTCCAGTATCTCTAGATTTTTCTGCCCTTCCTTCACTATTTTCACATAAATTTGATCAGGACAAATACTTTCAAGAATTAGCAGCATATTATGAGGGAGGCGCTCCAAAACAATAAGAAGTTAAGACCATGCAAAACGCCCTATACTTCCAAACTTTAGTTTATCAAGTAATACCTGATGAGCACGTTTAAAAACAGCAACACTAGATCCATAAGCAGCAAATGTGTACTCGCGATATGAAGCCAAAGCTCTTATTTTCTTCGGTAGTTGTGGTCCTGCATTTCCCCCATAAATAATATAATTCAGCTGTAAAAAAAAGCATTGAACTGGATAATAAAAGCAACCAGACACAAAATCTATTACTACTTGAGTGATGTGTGCCAAATCTAATGCAATCACAGTTAACCACGGAAAAAAATATTAAAAAAAGGACTAAAATACTAGGAACAGAACAACAGAAACAGATGCTCTTTCAGTCAGTAACCGGTGTATCATGTCCTCAAAATTTATTTGCATCATATAAAGTAAACAGCTGTTAAATAATAATAATAATAATAATAATAATAATAATAATAATAATAATAATAATAACTCTGCAATATATGTATTTAAAATGCGAAGCCAAAATTAAATCAATTTGATAGAAGCAATAGGGTAAATAGACCCGGAAGCAAAACAAGTAAAAAAACGAGTCATTAATAGTTGGAAAGCTTACCGACGAGTACTAAATTGAGCTTCGCAGACTGCCAGAGAATGAAAACTAAACGTCAGATTCTTCGTACAAAAAAGGGAAGAAAAAAATAAATAAAAACTAGCAAGAAAGAAAAAATTAAAAAAAAATGTATACGTTGTAAACTTGAAAGGCCTTGCCGACGCTAACGGTGACGAAAGTTTCGGTGCCAAGACGCTGTACGGAGAAGGGCACGTGAGTCGTTATGTATCCAATTGCTCGAAACGGCTCAAAAATCCCCATTATCAATAATCACTTCAATTACTCGAGAGAAGTGAAGTTACTGAACAGAAGACGGCGGAAGAGTATGAGAAATAACATTGCGCCGCCGAAGAAGGAGGAGAACGGCGGAGGGCGGTGGTGGGGAAATTTGGGGTTTTGGTTTCAAAGAGAAGGGGGAAGAAGGGTTTTAGTTCCGAAGAAACGCGACTATAATACCACGAGTTTAAGTGTCGTCATGTTTTTTCCCAATAATTAAAGCAACTGTCTCCCGTGCTGTGCATGGCCTAATTAAACATTTATACACCTTAATTAGGATTTAGGAGATAAACAACCATAGTAATAAATTATTAACTAAAAAATAAAAATAAAATTATAAAAAAGAATTAAATGTAATTATTCCCTGAAGTAGGGTCGCGTATTCATTTTTTATTCGAATGGGCTGAAAGCTAAAATATGAATCTGAATTGGGCTCATACCTCTTCAATCTTGGTCCATAACAATTAACTATTCACTCCAAATATAAACTCCGCTGCAGAAATGGAATGTTTTGAGAGTTCAACTCAATTCAATTCAGATAACGCTAAACCCTACTGCACCGAGCGATCAACCATGGGAATTCTCTCTTGGTTCAGCAGAGGCACCACCAACAACCCTAAAAAGGAGCAACCCGCTCCGGCGAAGCCCGAAACGGCGGAGGCGGCGGGCATGAACGGCGCGGTGGAGGTCCGCAGGCCGAACGCCGCCGATATCTCGGTTTTCGAGTTCGGTTCGGTGGCCGCCTCCGCGGATAAGGTGACGCTGGCTGGGTACTGCCCCGTCTCCGACGAGCTGGAGCCGTGCCGGTGGGAGATTCTGCCGGCGTCTGGCTCCGACGCGCCGCAGTTCCGGGTGGTGTTTTGATGGGAATAGCTTGTTTAATTGTTGGATATCTGCTTATGTTACAACGCAGCTTGTTTAATTGTTGGATATCTGCTTATGTTGACTGCGTTGTAAAATATTTGAACTTGGTTCACAATTTGATCTGATTATGCAGTTTTTGTTTGGTGAATTGTTGATCCCTTGCTATATATTTTGATTTATTTGAATGATTTTGTTGCTGTGCTCTCTTCCAATCCATGTCTTGTGTATTTTGTATATCAAAACTATATGTAAATGTCCCCTTTTCTTATTTATTAAATTCTTAAAACTCTACTTCTCTTTTCCACTTCAAAATTCGTAAAAGCAATTAAAAATAAACAACCATTTCAAGTCCTATCTTTCTTAATCTGAATCTATATTTGCAAAACGAAAGTCTTACGGCATTTATAATTACTTAAAAAAGCATTAACTATTGATCAAATGCAAATACTCCAGCAAATATTTTTGATTTTGATTATAACTTAAAAAGTTATAATAATAATAATAATAATAATAATAATAATAATGCTTTTGACATTTTTACAAAACAAATTAGGGAGAAATGGGAGAAAGCATAAATTTACCAAAACAAGATGATTAATTGTAGTAAACTTTGTTAATGCTTCAAAAACTAAAACAAAAAATATAAATGGACACGAAGTAATTTTGGAGTGACCCCGTGTCACGGGGCGCTTGTAGTGCTTGGGTTAGTGGCGCACTGTGCGGCTAGTAGTCCGTCCTAAACTACGTCCGCCTCACTCACAAAAGCTTTGCTCGCAAAGCTTGATGCACGATGACGACACAATTTACACCCTCCGGTGCTTTTAGTGGTCTCGGCAGAGCAAGCAACACATGAACACGATTGATTGCAAAGAAATCTTCATTAATGCAATTTGAATGTACATTATAGCTTGGAAGCAATTACAGCACGCGTTGGTTGGAGAGGGGGTCGCTCCTTGCAACGCTCACAGTCAGACAAAAGTTCGCTCTCACCCCATATAATAGCTTAAAAGAAAAAAACGCTAGTGACGGCACTAGATACAACTAATATAGAAAACGATAAAAACGGTCGTGCAAGGCCGTGCTTACAAATATGTACACTACAAGGAAATAGCTAGCACTCTAGGCAACTAAGGAGCTTCGGGCGGGGCGTTTGGCAGAGGTCCGCCCCGACGGTATGTTGGTGCTAGTGCTGGCGGCCCAGGCGGGTGCGGGTGGCCCGGGGTGCTGGGGCGCCAGTCACGGGAGCCCGACGGGCCTCGGCGGCAAAGGGCCCGGCGTTGCCTATCCCAAGGATCGGGATAAGGGAATGGACTTGTCCCGGCGTATCCTGGGAGAGGGGATAGGATGGGGGTGGCATCCCGTGACAGCTCTCCCCCTCTGGAGTTGGCGACGTCCTCGGCGCCACGGTCATCAGGTACGCGTCGATCAGCGGCTGGAACGCCTTGAGGGTCGTCGCTCTCTCCCACGTGCTTTCATCCTTTGGACAGCCCTCCCACTTCACCAGGTACTCCCTGTGGAGCTTCTTGCGTTTTGCGGCATCCCGGTGGCAAAGGATGGCTTCCGCGATCCGCTTCCCAGTGTCATTGGCCAGACGGAGCTGGGGGCGGTCGGGCATGGTGCGCGTAGCGTCCACTTTATCTGCCTGGAACGGCTTCAGTTGGCTGACGTGGATGACATTGTGGATCCGTCACCATGGGGGCAACTCTACTCGGTAGGCTACCTTCCCAATGCGCTGCAAGATGGTTAAGGGCCCAATATATTTCGGCATCAACCGGGCGTCCCGCCCTCGGGATGCTTTGGAGAGTCGTTGGTCCGGGACCTTAACCATAATTCGGTCTCCCACTCGATATTCCACGAAGCGTCGCTTCTGATCTGCATATTTTTTCATGCGCTATTGTGCCTTCTCCATGTAGCTTCGGGCGAGGTCGAGGTTCCGCTTCCATTCCAGAGAGAAACTCTGCGCCGGCGAAACTCTGGCACCTTGTGGGGCGTCGATCGAGTGTGGGAGGAGCGGTTGTTGCCCGGTACATATCTCAAAAGGCGTACCGTTAGTGGTAGAGCACTTTTGGGCATTGAAGCACAGCTGAGCAACATCTAAGAGCTTCACCCAGTCCTTCTGATTGGCGCTGACAAAGTGCCGAAGATATTCCCCCAGCATTGAATTGAAGCGCTCTGTCTGCCCATCGGATTGTGGATGAAAGCTCGAGCTCATATTCAACTTGGACCCGAGTAATTTGAACAACTCGGTCCAGAAGTTGCCAGTGAAACGGGAGTCCCGATCACTAACAATATCCCTCGGCAGTCCCCAAAACTTGACAATGTGCTTAAAGAAGAGTTGAGTTGTCTCTTCTGCTGTGATTGTCTTGGGGGCTGGCACAAAAGTGGCGTACTTCGAGAACCGGTCTACCACCACCACAATCGCATCCAAGTCTCCAACCTTGGGTAAACCGGTAATGAAGTCCATTGAGACACTCTCCCATGGTCGTGAGGGTATGGGGAGTGGCTAAAGCAACCCTGCCTTCTTGTGTCGATCCGCCTTGTCCTGTTGACATACCATGCAGGTGCGGACGAACGTCTCAATCTCATCTCGCATCTGTGGCCAGAAGTACGTCCTCTGTACGAGGGCCACGGTGCATTCTTCGCCAGGGTGTCCCGCCCAGAGAGTGTCATGACACTCCGCGATGATAGTTCTCCGTAGGTCCCCGCCTTTCGGGACATAGAGGCGGTTTCCCTTTGTCTTCAAAAATCCCTCTTTGAGCCAAAAGTTCCGGGTCTTCTTTTGCTCGACTAGGTTGAGTAGGCCCTGTGCAATAGGGTCTTCCTTGGTGAGCTCACGGATTCGGTTCTTCAAGTCGGTGGTCGCTTTGCTGGAGGCGAGAGCCGCCATCACCGGTTGATCTTCCAAATCAGCCCTACGACTTAGGGCATCAGCGACATGATTGCTAGAGCCTGCCCGGTACTCCAGTGAGAAATTAAACTCTGCAAGCAATTCCTGCCATCTTGCTTGCTTCGCAGTTAGCTTCGGTTTGGTCAAGAAGTAGCTCACTGCTGTGTTGTCTGTCTTGACCACAAAAGGGAAACCCAGCAAATAGTGTCGCCATTGTCTCAAACAGTGAACAACGGCCAACAACTCCTTCTCGTGCACTGGGTAACGTCTTTCGACATTCTTCAACTTCCGGCTCTCAAAAGTCACGGGGTGCGCTCCCCGAGTTAGCACTCCGCCAAGGGCAAACTCGGAGGCATCCGTCTCCACAACAAAAGGTTTGGTGAGGTCGGGGAGTGCGAGCACGGGGTCACTCATGATCGTCTTCTTCAACTTTTCAAAGGCCGATTGTGCTTGGGGTGTCCACTCCCACACTTCAGTTTTCTTCGTCAG
This sequence comes from Perilla frutescens, assembly GCA_026008535.1. Taxonomy (NCBI): domain Eukaryota; kingdom Viridiplantae; phylum Streptophyta; class Magnoliopsida; order Lamiales; family Lamiaceae; genus Perilla; species Perilla frutescens. The sequence continues at coordinate 6,859,413 of BRKX01000012.1, read as the reverse complement.
ATCCGTTAAGGGGCGGGCAATCTCAGAGTACCCCTTCACGAATCTTCTGTAGTAGTTAGCCAGCCCCAGGAACGATCTCACTCCATGAACATCTTCCGGCGGCTTCCACTCTTCAATGGCTTGGATCTTCTTAGGGTTCATGCGGATTCGCCCTCTCTCAATGATGTGGCCCAGGAACTCGATCCTGTCTTGGCCAAATGAGCACTTCGACGGCTTGGCATATAGCTCGTGCTCTCTCAGTCTAGTGAATACCTTGCGGAGGTGCTCCAGATGTTCATCAAGGGATTCACTGTAGATGACAATATCGTCAAGGTACACCACCACGAACTCGTCCAGGAACCCATGGAGTACCTGGTTCATTAAGGTGCTGAAGGTGGTGGGGGCGTTCGTCAAGCCGAAAGGCATCACTAAGTACTCGTATGCCCCGTACCTTGTCACGATGGTTGTCTTGAACTCATCTCATTCCTTGATCCGGACCTGCCAGTAACCCGATCTGAGATCGATCTTTGAAAAATATTTTGCCCGGCTGAGGCGATCGAAGCAATCTGCCACCAATGGTATTGGATATTTGTTCTTCACCGTCAGTTTGTTCAAGGCGCGGTAATCACAACACATCCGTAGGGTGCCGTCTGACTTCTTTTGGAACAATACGGGGGCACCATACGGGGACTTTGCTGGCCGGATCAGCCCGCTCTCGAGCAACTCTTTCAATTGCTTCCTGAGCTCCTCAAGCTCAGGGTACGACATTCGATACGGTGCCCGGGCAGGAGGCTTTGTGCCCGAAACCATCTCAATCTCATGGTCAACCGCCCTCTTTGGCGGTAGTTTCTTTGGTAGCTCGTCGGGCATGACGTCCTCAAACTCCCGAAGAATTCTCTTCACGACTTCGGGGATTTTCCCCGACTTTTCTTCAATGTCTTCCACCCGGAGAGTGCACAGAAATGATGGTTCATTCTTCCTGCACCCCTTCACGAACTGCATGGCGGACAATGGCTTCGAACTCGTCCTGGGCGACACTGTCTGAGCCACACAGGGTTTGTTGCCCATCATCATTAGGGCTCCTGCATGGGGCATCACCGCCGTCTTCGTGTCTCGCAGGAAATCCAGCCCGAGGATGAGCTTGAAGTCATCCATCATCACAATGGACAGATTCGTCCTCCCTTCGTATGGCCCAACCTTGATCAACACGGACTTCGCAACTCCGGCGATTGGTTGAGCGGCAGAATTGATGGCCTTCACTCGGCCCACTCCCTTCTGCAGCACTAGTCCGAGTCTCTCGACTTCCGTGCTAGCGAGATAGTTGTGCGTGGCACCCGTGTCTACCATTGCCCGAATAGGCTTCCCATTGATCTTCACATCGACAAACATCAACCCTTTCTCCTTAGTGGATTTTGTCGATGGTTCTCCAGTTGCTCTGTCCTCCATTGCGGGGGCAGTCTTCACATTCTTGGGTAACGCCTTACCCTTTCGTGTTGTGGTTCTTGACAACGCATTGCACCTATGCGAGAAGGCTCCGAGATTTTCTCCCTCACTTTCGGAGTCTTCCTCACATTTTTCTGGAACTAGCGCCGGTTCCTTTTCTTTCTTCTTGGACGTCTGTTTGTCCCACTCCATGTCTCCACATAGAGCATTGATTAGCTGTCGCTTCGGACAATCCTTCAACATGTGGGGGCCGTTACATAGATAACACCCGTCGAACTTCGAGTTCCCCGCAGCTTTATTGCCCCATCGTGGGCGGCTTTTGTCTGTGCTTTCTTGGGAGCTCTCTTGGGAGTGGGAGGGCTTGTCCCCTTCTCCCCTGCTGTAGGTGGGGCGGAAGGGTTTGCCCCCACCCCCTTTCTGTTGGCCACCATTGGGTGGTGGTAGCTTCTTCTCCCGCGGCTCCGTGTGATAGTCCATTAGGCACTCGGCCGCGGCCATCGCGTCCCGGATGGTCGACACTCGTTGGCGTTGAAGTTCGGCACGTGCCCAGGGCTTTAGTCCATCCATGAACTGGTAGATCTTGCTTTCCTCATCCATCTTCGGGAGATCCAGTAATATCGAGGCAAATGCCTTCGTGTACTCATTAACCGTGCCTGTTTTTTTGAGCTCCCGTAGTGCCTTGCGAGCATTGTACCCAACGTTCTCCGGAAAGAACTGTTTTCGGATGGCTTTTTGAAAGAGATCCCAGGTATCGAGCCGCTCGCGTCGATCCCATATGTCTTGGTACTTTCCTCGCCACCATTGCTTCGTGTCTCCAGTCAGATACATTGTGGCCGTGGCAATCTTTTCCGACTCATCGTCGATGTCCGCCGCAATGAAATATTGTTCCATATCAAAAAGGAAGTTGTCGACCTCATTCGCGTTCCTCACGCCGCTGTACAGCTGTGGCTCGGGGATCCGTTTCTTCGCTCCCCCGCCAGCGCCAAAATTCTCCATTCGGCCCGCCGGCCCTCTATTGACAATGGCTTGTTGGAGTAGCGCCACCTGCGTTTCCAACCTTTCAATAGCCCGTTGCGTATCTCCCACAGTTGACCATGCCTCCCGACTCTCACCCAGTCGATGGTGGAGATCCATGTTCTCCTCTTCAAGGGTGTCGACCTTATCCTGTAAGGTTGCGACCTTTTCCTCCAATTCAGCGACTACGTACCCTAGTCGGGTGCACTCGTTTTCTATGGAGTTCATTCTTTCACTCTTTGTCGGGGCCTTTGTTGAGGTCCCCATTTCGGGTTCCGTTTGGCCACCCTTCGTGTTGGAAGCAGTAGCCACGTTTTCCATAGTAACCCGCCTTGGTCCGTGGATCAGGAGCCAAAGCTCTGATACCACCTGTCACGGGGCGCTTGTAGTGCTTGGGTTAGTGGCGCATCGTGCGGCTAGTAGTCCGTTCTAGACTACGTCCGCCTCACTCACAAAAGCTTTGCTCGCAAAGCTTGATGCACGATGACGACGTAATTCACACCCTCCGGTGCTTTTAGTGGTCTCGGCAGAGCAAGCAACATATGAACACGATTGATTGCAAAGAAATCTTCATTAATGCAATTTGAATGTACATTATAGCTTGGAAGCAATTACAACACGCGTTGGTTGGAGAGGGAGTCGCTCCTTGCAACGCTCACAGTCAGACAAAAGTTCGCTCTCACCCCCTATAATAGCTTAAAAGAAAAAAACGCTAGTGACGGCACTAGATACAACTAATCTAGAAAACGATAAAAACGGCCGTGCAAGGCCGTGCTTACAAATATGTACACTACAAGGAAATAGCTAGCATTCTAGGCAACTAAGGAGCTTCGGGCGGGGCGTTTGGCGGAGGTCCGCCCCGACGGTATGTTGGTGCTAGTGCTGGCGGCCCAGGCGGGTGCGGGTGGCCCGGGGTGCTGGGGCGCCAGTCACGGGAGCCCGACGGGCTTCGGCGGCAAAGGGCCCGGCGTTGCCTATCCCAAGGATCGAGATAAGGGAATGGACTTGTCCCGGCGTATTCTGGGAGAGGGGATAGGATGGGGGTGGCATCCCGTGACACAACGGTAGGAGGCACGTACAAATTAGTAATTGTACTATTATGAGTTTATTAGTACTTAAATATACTTTAATAATTTTTTTAGTATATGTGGAAACATTGAGGGTGTGTCTTATTTCACCATTTTCCTCACAAATTGTAAGAAAGTCTATCATCCCCCGAATAAGCTAACAGGATCATTGTTATACATTAAATTATGATTTTTTTAAATTTCAATTTTCTTATACTTTATTTAATTTTTCCATGATTAATTATGGTTCATTTTACACAATTAGAAAATATATAATTATTTTAAATATTTAATGTTCAATTTTAATTAATAAGTAGTTATTATATTGCATAATTAGAAATTATAAAAAATCATTTTTTTTTGTGATTTATATTGACTAAAATTGATTATGTTATAACTTCTATAATAACAATTATTAAATTTATAATTTAATTGATAAATAATTACATGGAAGACTAACCGTCGATTTGAGTGACGCTACCCGCCATGGAAATGCACAGGGACTTTTCCTCGACACATACAATCAATCCACCAGTTAGAAAAATCTTCACTTATTTTCTTTCATTTTCTTCATCCGCATCGCCAATGGCGGTGCTCTCATCTTCGGTTTCAGCTAGCGCTCTTGCGCTATGCATATCTAATCCACACTCTCCCAAAAAAACTCCCAGAAAATTCTTATCAATCTCGATTTCTGCTTCTTCCTCATCTGCAGGGGCTTCTCATGAATCAAAATCAGCCACAAAAACTGAAAATTTTGGTGTTTCTGCAAAAGGGTCATCTCCGAAAGGGCCCTTTGTCGAGGCGCCGGAGTTGCCGTACAGTTATGCGCCGGCGAATCCGAATGGAAGCCCCGTCGTCCGATTTGTACAATCTACTGAGTCTACTATCGAGAAGGTATAGTATGTGAAATTGTTTTATATTTCGAAGAGACGATCGAGGTTGAATCTAGATGGTTATTTTTGATTTTGATGCTATAGAATTAATGTTTTGAGTGTTTAATTATGCTATCATGGTTCTCTGCATTTGCCAAGGCTGGTATTAACTGGCATGTTGATCGTTACCTTGCAGGGAGTTTCTTGATCAATTTATTCAGATTTCTTGGTTAATACAAGTGTTTCCATTCAAAATAGTTTGTTTTTCCAAATTAATCTCTCGGGTATTAAGTAATTTAGCCAGGACTGTTTGCTGTAGAAGGTCATGTGTTAAACCATTCTTGGACGAAAAGGGTATTTATGTCATATGCATCTTACGAATCTTGTGTTAGACGTTCTCATAAGAGTTTTTGTGTAAAGAAATAGTTGTGCTTCAACTTGTCAGCACTCAGATCCTATGTCTGGACTGGTGCAAAGTGGAAAGCATGCTAATAATAGTATCCTTTTGCTTGATTTTTGGAAGTATGGCCTTAAATTGTGTTCTTTACCATTAAAAGAACTAATGATCGTGTAATAACATATAGCAATTAAAGAACATAGTTGCAGAAGCCATACCAAATTCATTTTCTTTTAGTGTATGTTGAATTTCTTTTAGCCTTGCAGGTCATATTTGATTTCCGATTTTTGGCACTTCTAGCAGTTGGGGGTTCATTGGCTGGTTCTGTGCTCTGCTTTCTCAATGTAATTTCTCTATCCCATACACTCTCTTATTTGGAATTATCACCTCAGATTGAAGGCCAATGATCTCTTCGGTCCTTGAATATGAATAATTCTACTTTGTTATACTATTTAATGAATTATTTTGAGCAAACCCAATCTAGTTACATGTTTTAATATAATGCTTGGCTTTTCACTTCACCTGGTTTAGTTTAGTTTAGTTAAGGGAAATACCAATATGGGACGTGATTTGGAATCAAATGAATGCAAGACATTGCTGAAAATTAAATAAAGTTATCACATTCTTGACTTCTCCTTTGCGTTGTATATTTGAATTAGAAAGAGGGCCAAGATATGGTTTTTTTAAAGAAATTATAGATTGAACACAATACGATTAACAATGTTCTACCTCGTCTGTACAAATTACATATATAGAATATATGTTGTCAATTCATCAATAAACCAATTTATTACGAACTGGGGAACTTAGCTAAGAATGAGATGGGCCTTTTTATGAGGTATATAAGTAAGATATAGCCGAAACAGGAAATTAATCAGACTTAAGCAGCAGGTTGTTTATTTACATGCCCTCATTTGGATTGAGTGATATATCTAATTCAAATTACCAAAAAATGTGTCAATGAAGGTTTTGGTCGATTCCTAAAATATATTTAATTGGCATGAGTCTTTTGCAATCAATTCCTTATGTAACCGTACATAGTTCTGTTCATAATGAGTGACATTTTTGTAGGGATGCGTCTACATATTTGATGCGTATAAAGTATACTGGTCGAGCTGCATTAAAGGGATCCATTCTGGCCAAATGGTTCTACGATTAGTTGAAGCCATTGGTGAGTTTCTAGAGTTCTCAGAGGAGAAAAAAGTGAGAATGGGATTCAAAATGAAACCAGTATACATATTGTTGAGTTGGTCTCTATCAACCACATCCTGTATTCTTACCTTTACATTTTCTCTCTTCTCCGATTTAATGTTTAGCTTCGTCTCATTCCAGATGTATACCTTGCTGGGACCGTTATGTTAATATTTGGCATGGGCTTGTATGGACTATTCATCTCAAATGTGACCCCTAATGTCGCTCCAGCTGCTGACCGCGCTCTCAAGGGATCTTCCTTGTTTGGCATGTTCGCTTTGAAGGTAATCAGTCATGCTCGTTTTCTCAAATATCTCTTCCTCTGCTGATACATCTCATGAGGTTACACAACCCAACTTTCATGCATTAGTTCCTAAAACCAATCAAATCCACACTATGCATATATACTTGTTCTGTTAGAAGAAAGTTGTTGTGAATGTGGTATTGAGCATGCATAGTTTATCGCATTTTCTGGTTTGTGTTACCTGCAGGAGAGGCCGAAGTGGATGAAGATAAGCTCACTCGACGAGCTGAAGACGAAAGTGGGACATGTGATAGTGATGATCCTTCTGGTGAAGATGTTTGAAAGGAGTAAGATGGTGACTATAACAACTGGCCTGGACTTGCTATGCTACTCTATATGTATATTCTTGTCTTCGGCTTCCTTGTATATTCTTCACAATCTACATAAATCGGAAAATGATTAATTGAACACACTCTCTTCTAGAAATTTCTAGAAGGAAGTTGTATTGCACACAGTTCACTACTCAGACAGGGAATATATATGTATATAACAACGATATTCTACCTTATGTTAATATATGTTTACACGCTCTTTGTTTATCGATCCAAGGTTTTCATTGTCCAGGTAGACATGATTTATCTTCACTATAATGTCGAATCAATCAAATAATCTGAAAAAAAAAAACCATAACTTTGGAATGATCAATTATATTAATCAAACACATGAAAATTAAATGCTAAAAAAAATTATAAATCATAATTGGTTGGAATAAACCATGAATAATAATGTAAAATTAACTAAACAAAAAACTGAAATTGAATAAAATTTATTTGGGGCACGGATGGACAAATATTTTAGCTAACAAAATGGAAAAATTAGTTGCGTTTGCCGGGAGTCGAACCCGGGTCTATTGCTTGGAAGGCAATTATCCTAACCGTTGGACTACAAACGCTTGTTGAAAACTATCCGTAAGGTTGTTTTTTAAACATTAAAGTAGAGGATTTGGGGATGAAACTGTAAAAATTATAATCTGGTCCTAACTCTTTATACAATTTTATATGCATGATTCCTAATTTATTTCTTAAATTCCCCCCTTTTTTTTAAAAAAAAAAAAAACGTTTTAAGGAGTTGCCTATTTTTTTTCAAAACGCTTTAAGAAGAAGGTGTCCTATTAAGAAGCACCTATTTTCATAGTCAAATGTGCAGTGCATTTGAAAGTACTCCCTCCGTCCCATAATTATAGTCCATTATTTCTTTTTGGGATGTCCCAAAATTATAGTCCTATTCTAAATTGGGATTGTATTTAAATATTATTTTACAAATATAACCCTATTTAATATAGTATAAATGCAATTAATATAGTAAAAAATAAGGGCAATATAGGATAATTATTGTAAATTGTATATTTCCAATACATATTAAATGTGATTTCTTAATCTGTGTGAAAACGGGAAATGGACTATAATTATGGGACGGAGGGAGTATATTATTTCAATATTTCCTATTGTTTTTGGATACCTTTTATTCGATTGTACATAGTTAATATTAGAAAAACCATTATCTAAACATTAAGGGAGCGGAATCTTGAATCATGTTTAATCATTGAAAGTTGAAGAGAGAGAGGAACTCAAAAGGGTATCGAGCAGAATTCTCGAATCATATTCATATTTAACCAGGGCAATGAAGAGAGGAACTCAAAGGGAAGAGAGCAGAATTCTTGAATCATATTTAATCATTGAAATAAACGGAATCAATAAATAGAGATGGTTAAATTCATGAAAGTGGAATTTCATTTGCACCTGAAAATTTAAATAATCACTAAAAAATTCTACAAGTTATGTTTTCTGGGTGCCTATTTGGGAGACTTGAGCTTCACCAAAAATTTCATTGCAGTCTATTTTCCTATTCTAGGACAACATACCATTTTCTGCAAAAACAAAGAAAAAAGCAGCACAGTCCAGCACTGAAGAACTTGATTTGATCCCAAAATGACTTTACAAATGCACCTGTGTACACTATGAAACGCGTTTCAGGTGAGCTTGTACTCGAGCATATCTCTGATGTTTAGCCGTATAGACGGTCCCATTGATGAGCATACATGGGCACTTTTCCAGTACACTCCTTTTGCCCCCGACGGCTTGTTTGTTTCAACTGATTTCTGCAGGGAAGATACAGATTCAATTGTGTCCATGCAGAAAGATGAATTCCAGTGAGAAAAAATGTGTGAATCTGAACTCTTACCACAGCAGCCAGAAAGTTTACAGTAAGATCTTCCTCTGAGAAATCTGCCTTTCCAAAACGTAAATGAACAATCCCAGTTTTATCAGCTCGATACTCAACTTTCCCTTGCTTGAATTCTTCTATGGCCTGCATTCGGTATTTATAAGATATTATTCAATATTTTTTACAAAGCCATTGAAATTCAATTCATACAGCTATCACTAATCCAAAACAGCTGGAGGATAATATATGCATATTGAGGATAATTCATAGTGTACCTGAGGTAAGTTCGTAGTCACTGTACCCGCCTTTGGATTTGGCATAAGTCCGCGAGGTCCTAGAATTTTACCTAGACTTGCAACCTGATGGAAGTAAATAAATTCTCAAGATAAAAGCACTGATCTCGTACATGCCAGATTAATGCATAAAACTGAGAGCGTCTTATCTAACTTCTGAAGTAAAGTTTTCAAGAAATTAACGTTAAATTAAACTGAAAAATGAATCAGTCTACTTGGGATTCCAGATATAAATCCAGGTACAGAACAATGGGGGACAAATGGCATAATTTCCTTAAATTTCATAGTTGTCATCCAATATCCACACCAATCAATTTGCCCCAAAAATTAGAACAACTTTAGTGTGGTGTAACTTGATGACATAAATTTTCGAGATTTTAATTAGACTACAAGAATAGATGATTCTTGAACCACTAAAAGAGAAAAGTGGTAGAGAACAGTTAATGTAAATAGTAGGAACGAGAGAAGCAAATCCGCAAATCCATACCTTAGGCATCATATCTGGTGTTGCAATCAATTTGTCAAACTCCATAAATCCTCCTTTTATTTGTGCTATCAAGTCTTCTCCACCAACTATATCAGCTCCAGCATTTTTTGCTTCATCAAACTTCTCACCTACAGAAGAAAATCAACTGTGCAACAATGAAGCTAACGAGATGGTAAAATATGTCTAAGAACAGTGGAGTGGAAAGAAATGGAATCTTTCTCTGGTAGAACTGACAGAGCTAAAAATTAGCATCCCAGCATTCATAAAAACAGCAAAGCTCGGAAGAGTTTACACTGTTTGTCCTTGCTTCTTAAGAGTCTAACTTGTATATTGTAGTTTAGGGCTTAGAAGAAAAGGTATTTTTCTGTTTCCTTTAGATCTACAACCAAATTCATGAGGAAAGTTAGGAATATTTTGTCAACCATGTGACTACTCTCATTATTTCCCATTCTTCTAGTGATAAGAGTTCTCAAAAGGCCCACACAACAAGCAAGAAATAACTAAACAAACTTTTTATACTTAAGTTTTTTCATGTGAAAGTTTTACTGTATCGATCATGGATATGCAGGGAGCTCTTTGCAAAGAATTTAAGAACTTACTGTTGGTTAAATATCAGTCAAGATTTACTTGTATTCGTCTATTTGTATTGATTAGTGTATTTAACAAATTGTCTGCTGGGTAATAAGTTTTAAAAGTTTTTACATATGAACAATGAAGCAGTTCAAGAGTGTTTCAGAATCACTCACTGTTTGCAGTATGAAAACAACATGCTTTTGACTGCAGAGAGTATGTGTTACTTGGCACATTTAGATAAAAACATAAATGGCATGCATCTCACTAGAACAGGAAAAATATTTTGAAGTACCTTGAGTAAGAACCGCAACTTTAACAGTCTGGCCAGTCCCCTTGGGTAAATTCACCTATAAAATGACATTTCATCACATCACTTACAAGACAATAATACCTTGAAACCTTTCAGTTAGACAGCCAAATGATAACGAGAAACTTACAGTTGCTCTCAATTGTTGATCATTATACTTAGGATCAATGTTAAGTCGGAAATGGGCTTCAATTGTTTCAACAAACTTTGTACTTGCTGTTTGCTTGACCAATGATATTGCGGTCTTTAGGTCATACTCCTGCTTGATTTCCCTCAACTTTTGAATTTCCAAGAATCTCTTTGACCTTGTCTGTTACTCAAAAAGAAGCAGAAAATCACAACCATGTGACAAGTTGAAAATAGGAGTCATAATATTCAATTTTTAATTGGAAGCATTGAGGTATTCAACAACATAAGAACCCATAAACGAACTATATTGACTTCCAGAGCAAAAGAGTTTCACAAGTCAATCAACTTTCGTTCTCAAACCAGATTTCCTTGGCAAGAAATCCCCTGTCTTCCTTCTAGCCAACTGTTTGACAGGTCGATGACATTGCAAGGAAGAAAATGGAATCATTTAAAATAAAAAGAAATAAAGCTAAGACTACTGAAGTGCAATATAAAAGCCGCACACATGAACACAGATGGAGCCAAGTGTTAGTTTTGCCATGGAGCACCAGACTTATGATGAAGCAACAGAATACATCAGGACCAAATGACCAATCCTTCAAATCATGGAAGTGTAAAGCTCATGGCACTAAAGTCTAAAACACAAACTTTCTACTTCTTTATTCTGATTCCAGTCGCAACCTATTAAGAGTTTTGTAATGAGAATATGAAATAAGAATTACAGCACACGAACTGAACAAGTAAATCCTCCACTATTTGCTCCTTATACAAATTTTATACATTGAAAACAGTGCACTTCCTAACAAAATTCGCAAATACGAGATCTTCACTCCATCAACACATTAATTACACATATATAAAGATGACCAAGTAATCCAAATGAACGTCTGATAGCGCCTTTGTCTCCAGGGATGTAGGGCCGAACCATTTGTTCAGTTGTGTTATCCTTTTTCTCACTTCACAGTTCACATTAAGTTATGACAAATTTTTACAATAAATTTTATTGCTGAACAAGAAAAGTAAAACTAAAGTTATCAATATAATACCATGATCAAATTGCAGATAAATTACCACTAGAGCGAAAAGAACACGAATATCACACTTACACCCGGACTCGGTTTGTAACTGCAAGCTTCAACTTATCCAAGAAATACATTAAACCCCAAAAATTAACCAGAATCACACAAACAGAAATCATTTATATAATAAATACAATTACTTCAACGGCACATTTCAACGAGCAAAAACTCTATTGTGGATAAACACATCCAAAAACTACGAAATTAAACGAAAAGGAAGGATCTTTACGATACATACTCTGTCTCTCTTCAATGGCAAAGCAGCCTTGCCTTTCTTAGGCTTCGTAGCAACCGCCGCGGCACCGCCATCATTATCTTGCAGCTGTTCCAAATCTTCTTCCTCTAACTCGGGTTCAGCAACCAATGCAGCAGCCACGAGTGATTTCGATAAGCGGCCATTGTTGGCAGAGGCCCTGCTGCATTGAAGCACCAACGGATAGAGAGAGAAGATTTTACTTGAATTGCAGAAAAGCCGCGGCTTGAATGAGAGAGAGGCGGCGGAATTGGCGGAGGAGGAGGAATTGAGGTCTTGGCAGTGGAATGCAGCGGCTGTGAGGGCGGAGGATGGAGCTACGGACGCCATTTTTGGGTAGTGAGTTTTATTGGTGGGGAATGAGTTTTGTATATATATGCCTATCCATTTCCAACCTACATAAACCAATTTCAACTTTTTTTTATCCTTAATTACAACACCCACCTTTATATAAGCTATAAACCAATTTCAACTTTTTTTTATCCTTAATTACAACACCTACCTTTATATAAGCTATAAACCAATTTCAACTTTTTTTTTTTGGAGAAATAATAATATCCAAATTAAAACGACAGTAAGTGAGGTAAATGGTTTTGATTGATTTAAAAATAATTTAAATTTAATCTGCATCCAACTGTCTTTTATATTGATTTATTAATATTTTCACTAAAATAAAGTGTTAAGTGAACATAATATCTACTCTTAATTTCAATTATCGAGAATAATTATCTTAAAATGCATAAACTTTACATTTTTTATTTGTTTTTTCCTCTTGATTATAACAACCCATTTTTAATATTATAAACTTAATAAGTTCTGCAACCACATCATTTTTCACAATTTCAGCCAATGTAAACCGACGTGAAACATGTTGTAATTGAGTGGTCTCATTTGGTCGGAAACAACATTACTTCAATAAATTTCAATAATGTGAAAACAACATGATTCCAAATGGGATGAAAATGTTAAAATTGCAAAAACGTGTTAAATCTATAATTTTGGATGTATTTTATTGCATCGTCCCTTATAATTATGATGACTAGGGAATATAAGCTGATTAGAATTAAAAAAACAATTTCAAAAAATTTATAGAAATATAATTTTATCTTCATTGTTTAATAAAAAAATTTGCACGTGTACTCATCCCCGTGAAATGTGGGCACTACCGATGAGGAGGGTATAATTTCTCATAAAAATCATGCTCACCATCTACAAGTAGTAATACCACAAAAGAGACTAGGAGTCAAGAATGAAGAAATTGAAATTGATTTCATTACAAATTCAGATACACCAATACATAATCACATCTACCACAATTTGTTAACTATACAGTCATCTCCTACAAGATTGGTTGAATAATTTGAGATAGGCATAGGCCATTGCTCTGCTTCGAGCTCACGAGCAGCCAAACAAAAGAGTGGAAGCAATCAACTGCCCAGAAACTAATATGTGATAAGTTAGCAGATGACTTCTATTTCTGCAGGAATATAATCAAGTCGAAGATGATGTGGATTACGTTTCTCTTCTCACTGAGTAGTTACACTCTTTGCAAGATTTCTGGGTTGATCAACATTATGCCCTCGTAGTACAGTTAGATGATAAGCCAGAAGCTGCAGTGATGGAAAATGTGTTAAAAGTGCGTGCTAAAACTAAACTACTTAGTCAGTTAACATAAGCCTGCAATATGTAACGAAACAGGGTTGTATTTGTCATCATCATTCTATTATAAGACATTAAGACTGTTGGGTTAGTGTACTTGTATATCTAATTATCAATTCAGTTATATTCACATGAACTTTAATAAACTATTTCAGAAAGGAATAGCCACCAAACCTGTAATGGAACTATGTTAATTACTGGCTGTAGGCAGTCCTCAACTTGAGGAACTTCAATAACACGGCAAGATCCGCCAACACACACAGATGCTGCATCTCCTTTAGTGCACATCACTATAAGTCGGCCTTTCCGGGCATGGAGTTGCTGAATAACAGATTGCTGTTTGCTGTTCATGAGAAGAAATCTCAGAGATCAGCATGATGGAGTATATCACAGTAACAAAATTCTTTGCTAGGAGAAGGTTAACCTGAAACAAGCATCGCGGGTAGCAATAACAACAATAGGGAGAGTTTCGTCAACTAATGCCAAGGGCCCGTGTTTCATTTCACCAGCAAGTATTCCTTCACTGTGCATGAGTGCTACTTCTTTTACCTTCAAGGCACCTTCCAACGCTGTTGCATAGTTATATCCTCTTCCAAAAACTAGAAGTGATTGCTCCGCAATCAGTAACTTGGCAAGATCTTTCATTTCTTGGTCAAGCTTGAGAACTTCTTTGACTTTACCTACAATCCAGCCAAAGTTAAAGAAAAGCAAAAAAGGAATCACAGCACGGCTTGAACTTAGAAAACATGGATGTAGTATACACGAGTTCCTACAGTTCATACGTGTTGTGAGCAACCAAACTCAATAGATATACCTGGCAAGTCAAATAGGCCCTCTATTATTGCTTCCCTTCTTTCTTGACTAGATATTGTGTCAGCTCCAATTGCAAGAGCCAACATAGCCATAGCTACGATTTGGCTTGTGTATGCCTGATTATGAAGGTACATAAGAAAAATAAATCATCTGAAGTCCATCGAAACACAAAATGAAAAAGTGCGTATGTACAGTTCATGAACCTTGGTACTAGCAACTCCTATTTCACAACCGGCATTTAAATGAACGCCACAGTGGGTATTTCTAGCAATTGCGCTGCCAACAGTGTTGGTGATTCCAACACACAATGCACCGTTTTCTTGTGCATATTCCAATGCCTGTAAAGTATCAGCAGTTTCGCCTGATTGACTAACAAAGACAGCGGTATCTTCTCTATACATGTGTCCCTGCCTATCAAGTAGATCACTAGCAATTTCCATTGTTACAGGGATACCTGCCATGTAAGTATGTAACATGACTTTAGGGTACAATTGGAAAAAGTTGACACGCCATAGATCATAATCATGGCCAACACTAACCAGAAAGTTCTTCCAAAATGGGCCTTGCAGCTAAGGCTGCATTATAACTAGTGCCACAGCCAATGAAAACAATCCTTCTGCTTCTCCTTATAGTTTTGAGATGATCCTTTAACCCTCCTAAAAGGACACTCTTGGACTTGCACGATCCTCCACGTATAAGCCTTCCTCGCATTGTTGTTGTAAGAGATTCTGGTTGTTCATGAATCTCTTTCTGCATGTAGTGCTCATACTTCCCTTTATTAATTTGTTCAACCTCCATTTCCAGAACTGATAGAGCGCGTTGGACAGAAGCAGGCCTAGTAGAAGTTCCACCATGTTCACCTTTAGCATGGTCAAACTTGAAAATGAATGCACCTCCATCCTGGAGCCAGAAAAATCAATAAAGATGAAGCACATGCAAGGAAAAAACGGAACTAGCATTTCTTCAAGTCTATATGTAATATATATTGTATTAAGTCATAAAGACGTATTTGTTTTACAGTCAGTTATTTGCACAACTTGCTGTATCCAGGAGATCAAGAGATAAAAAAAGCCATTACATTTATTCTCAATAACTATACTTGTATATGTAATTGCATAATTTAATGTAAAACTGTCAAAAGATACACTGCGCATATTGAGACAGTGATAACACCAACATCCTTGATCTGAAATCTTTTTGTTAGATATCTACTTTTAGATTAACTCCATCACTTTTTTAAGCATGACTAAACACATAAATAATAAACGTCGTCTAATCTCCAAATTTTTGGCTACAATGATATCCTAGATAAGAAGTGAAAAAATGGGTAAATATATGATGCCGAAAGAAAGAAATAGGGTTCTTTTTCTTTCAACTTTGCAAGTGAACAAGCAGGACATGTCTTCATGTCATAGATTAGACAAGGAATTTCAAAGTTGCATTACATTGCAGAGTTAAAGTTGCATAATAGTTGACAGATACGAGCATCATAAACAGTGTAGGAATGGCATAGTTAACATAGAAACACTTTTCGAAGCTTCCCTCCAATTCCCTCAAACTTTAATAAAATCAAATAAGTACCTTCAAATGAACAACTTCATTATCCTCAATCACTAAGACCTTTTTGGTGTGTTCCACCACAGCACTGGCATCACTTGAGAGAAAGAGTTCCTTTGGTTGCCCATTGCTTGAAAGAAACTTAGTGTCATTAAAAGATGGTCCAACAGTTGCCTCATCATCTAACTCCTGCGACAGTGGATATTTACTTTCAAAATGTATCTTAATGTTACAATCCTCTCAACCTCTTCTGGCAGAGAGCACAAGATTGGTCCATCTGGATATGCTTGGTGCTCCAAAATATAAAGACTAAAATTGAGGAAAATTCAACTAATGGGGATGCCCAGAATGTTACATAGGCTTCCGGCTTCCCCCATCCTTTCCCCATCCATTATAATTGCAATAATAAAGTTACACGGATGATATACAAGAACAGAAGGAAGAGCAAGAGCAAGGAACAGGAACATGTACAGGAACCAGAACCTTTCGAGATGTATTTTAGACCAATAGAAGTATTCGTTAAAAATAAACTGTAGAAATATTAACCTATTATGAGAGAAGAAAATTTCACATAAAAAACAAAGCTTTATCCTCAACCAATAAAATTTGCCTGTATGCATGCCCTAATGCTGACTTCACATCAGTACAATCACAAATTCACATTGTTAATGGACATATCTGGATGCTTTAGAGTCACTATATTCAAACAAGCAGTAGAGGTTTTGCTAGAGAAGTCAACTTAACATCTATATTAATTTTCGTTTAAGCTGATTTCTGTTAAAATTTGTATCAAGTTCAGATAATATTCACTTATTTTAGAAAAGAGTTTTGTCGTACACCAAATCAGAAAAAATATGCATAATCTTTCCCTATATCAATATAATAAAAACTAGCATTCTATACAAAATTACTTTGGAGTATTAAAGCCGAGGTAAAGCAAATATAACCATTCTAAAATATGTTAAAAGGATTACTTCTGAACTAATAAATGAAAGACAAGGCATAAGAGAGAGAATTTTCCATAAAGCACAATAGAATAACTTTGCAGAAGTTACGGTAGTAGTTAGCAGATATAAGCAGAAAGTTCTATAAATGACAAGTAAATGTTTAGAAAAAGGGCCGCATACAACTTACTTTCACGCCAAGAAGCAATGGACTACCACGTTTACATGCAATCAATTCATCTGGAAAGTGCCGGCTTTTGATTATTAGAGCATAAGCTCCTTCAAGATGCCTCATTACTTCAAGTATAAGTTGACTAAATGTCACGCTATTGCCACCTAAAATAAAGCTTAACAGTTGGCAAACCATGGACAACAACAAAAATGTAAAGGACAAAAATAAAGAAAAGGAAGCACTAAATATCAAGCAACTATTTAAAATGGACTAAAGGTAATTCAAAGAATCTAACAAGATTCAAAATAAGACAACGGAGATGTGTCTGATACTAGACAAATATAAGATGGCGAAACAGAGTTTAAGATCCGGCATGCCCATGCGCAGAGATTTCAGGAAAATTTCTTTGTTATTGAAATGTAAGTGTATATGCATGATGCTGATATATTTTCCCCCATGATCTAAATTTATCTCCTCCTAATATTAACCATCACTGTCAGTAAAATTTTGTTATCTGTTTAAATCAGTTAAAAAAATTTCACACGATATAGATGCATTTTTGTGTCCTGCTCCAAATTGGACATTGATGCTCAATTTGTTTATGAAAATTGTTTAATCAATTCCTCTTAATTTGTGTCGTCTGCAGAATCAGTTAAAAATGAACTACATGCAATTTGTTCTCTTACATCTATGAGTAATGCGCCTCATTATGCACGTAACCGCTATGAAAGCCTTGGGGAAGTTGGTGCACATTGCTCATTAGATACTACGAAGTAAGGACCAAGTTTAGAAAGAGAAAAATTATAGTAACGACTACAGCCTTTACAGGCATTGGAGCAACATACCTTCTTCCTTTGTATTATCATAGATGAACTTTGCAAGCTTTGGGATGACTTCTGTATCAGTTTCAGATTCAAAAGTAAAACCATGTCGAACTAGTGTCTCTTTTAACACCTAATAAACCATTGCATTTAAGTGTGAATGAAACATAACCATATAATAATTATGAATTATGAAACTTGCAGAGCCAGGAACAACTGATATCTAACTTTTACTTCAGCTGATATAAATTTAAAGAGCCAAAATATTGTCTGAAAATAATTAAACTAATAAGGAGATAACATACAAAGTCTCCAAGAATACAATATCCATGCGGAAAATCCTATAAATTGGTAACGCTGAGTTCTATGGTGATGTTTAAAAAGCCAAAGTCTCAAAGGAAAGACATAGGGGGGGGGGGGGAGTGCAGAGAAGGACAAACCGACCTCATAATTAGTTATAATTCCATTATGCACAACCAAAAATTCATTGTCTCGATCAGATGTCTGAGGATGACTATTCTTTGGAGACGGTTCACCATGGGTTGCCCAGCGGGTATGGGCTATTCCAGCGTGCATCAAGAAGGACTCTTCCAAATTTAATTCCGTAGTGACAACCTCTGGAAATACAAAAATAAACTATGTGTAATTACAATCATATAAGACAAAAAAAGGGTCATGACTCTCACATGTTGAGCAAAGTAATATAAAGGATTTAGAAGTTCTTCAAAAAAGCAAGGTCGATTTTGGTAGTATTTGTTCATGCTGTTACAGAGATCTCAATTATGTATGTAGTACTATCGCACACTTATATCGAGTCAGCCATCCTGACTGCATGTAACCTTTCATGGAGTTCAAAACTTCCTTTTGTAAGATCCTGTGAAATTTCTATTCACTACCACACATGCACCGTGCCTCGCGTTCTCTAGCCTACCAACTTCAATAAAGGCACGTTTAGCTTCTAACAGCTGAATTTCTGAACTGGACTTTTCTAAAAAGAAAATGTAAAATCTCCCGTTTGGTAGAAAACAGAATAAAACTGGAGGCAACAAATCCATTACCCTAAAACGAAAAATTAAGGTAAAGCCTTATTAATAACTCGTAAGCTAATCACATAATGTGCTAATCATAAGTCTACTAACACTTAAACCAAATGAGGAGCTCCATAACATTGAATTTGCAAATAGAGAACTTTTGCCGCCACAATAACTCAATAAGAATTTTGTTTCCTCCAAATCACAAACCACATATAACTACTTCAATTCCGAAAAGTAAATTATGTACATTAAAAAAAGAGAGAAGACGAAAAGTAGTGGATACGAAAAAAATTGATAAGTAAAAAAAAGATAAAATTTTGGCGGGTGTATTAGAGAATTACCTTGGTAGACAGATTTGACAAGTGAGTCGATGTTTCCTGCCTGGCGGAAGACGAGAGGCGGATGCGCAGCTTCGCGATCCAAATTGACGGTGGCGTCAACAGAAATGCCGGCGGAATCATAGCCTCTGTACTCCAAACGGCGGAGGCCATTGAAAAGCACTTCCAAAATGTAGCGTCTCTCTCTGCTGACATTGAAATTCAGGTACGCAAAGATCCCACACATAATTCTTCGTTCTTCTAGATTTTTGGCGCCGGTGGTTGGTGATGATTTGCAGAGAGAGAGAGAGAGAGAGAGAGAGAGGGAAGAATAACAGTTTTGACTAGTCTGTTTGCTGAGATCTTTTTCGTTAGAATATTTATAGACAAAATTCGATTTTATACCTAAATACATCGAAATTTTTTTCTGTACCACTAGACTGTGGGATTGAATTTTTCCACCATTTTTATTGAATTCGAGATTGGAAAAGTAGGGGAGATTGAATCGAAAATCATTGTGATATATGTCAATCATATGGAAGAATTTGCGAAAATTTACTGGGTATTTGCAGTAAGTTTAGTAATCAACTAATAACAATTTTTAGAGTTTATATTCAGGGAGTTTCTGTTTGCACCCCATATTTACTCTTTGCACAGAAAAAAAAAAAAAATAGTTTTGAAGTTACTTAAATGCCCTTTGTTCAAAAAGAAAAAAAATTAAGTATGGTTCGAAAATGAAATTTCGAACTCATCGTATTTGTTCGAAATTTTATTTTCGAACATACATAATTTTTAAAATAAGATTTTCGAACAAACATGGTATGTTCGAAAAATAATTTTCGAACGGACTCCATAAATTTTTTTTAAGTACCGTTCGAACACAAGATTTCGAACATATCCATTATGCTCGAATAGAAGACTTCGAACATATTTAGAATGTTCGAATACACAACTTCGAACGGAACGCGATTTTTTTTATACTTTTAATTTTCAGATTTTATGTTTTTTTTAAATAAGGGCATTATAGTCAATTTTAGGGGTGCAAAGAGTAAAAAATGGGGTGGGTGCAAACAGAAACTCCCTGTATTTATATATTTATTGTAAAAATTTTAATATCCGTCGTCACATTCACACGAGCGCAATACTTAATGGTAGTAATAATTTAATTAAAAAAAGAAAAGAAAAGAAAGAAAGAACTAGTGGACCGGCCGGTTGACACCAACACCCGAGCCGGTTCGATATCTCTCTCTTATTAATTTATCAATTCTAATTCTTGAGAAAAAAACCCTAGATCTGCAAAGAAGAGGATTTCTTAAACCCTAGAAATCTGCAGAAAATGACGCAGAAGGCAAGTCTGTTCAAAGGGCAGCAGAAAAAGAAATCAATTCCTCTCAATCGACATGGAAAAATCCCCCACACGCGAAAAGGTAACTCACATCGCAATTCTGTGGATGGATTTACACCCTTTTTAGTCTGATTTTAACTTGCTATTGGGTTTTGTGTAGGAAAGAAAGTGGTAAAGCCATCCAAAGTCACCAAGGAGATGGACGCTGATAGGGTATGTTTTTTTGCTCTTGCTTTTATTTATCATTTATTATTTATTTTTATTATGTTTCATGGCGACTCTTGTTTCTTGCTGTAAAAACAGTTTTGATAAAAGTGTTTGTATTGTCAAATGATTAATCCCAGCTTAGCGTCAGGGTAGGCGACTGATTCAGGTTTGATGAAGTGTGTGGTGTTTATAGTGGATGTGTAGGAAATTAGAAAATCCTGGGTTCTGTTAGGTGGTCGTTAATATTAGAAATCTCTGCTGATTTAGTCGAGTCGTGTTATGCCATCAACGTGTTTGATTATTCTGCATTTATGAGTATTGAGAAAATGTGTTTTGAATTATGCTTGGACTTGGTAGGTCTAAAGAAGTAGTTGGTTCTCCTGTCCAAGGGCAGAGTTGCCTACATAGCTGTGTTTCTTGATAGTGTTTCGATTCCCAATACTTTATTTCGAAATGTAATTATATATTGTGTTTCCAATGCATATCTTACGAATACCATCCTCTTCCTCAATTAGAGTTTTTGTCCCCTAAAATCTTTATTCATATACTCCAAAAGTCAATAGCAAACATTGCCATGTTTGTTCGGCTCAACACAAGGGTCATTGAAGTTTGTGCTTTATTTACCCAACCAGGCTTGAATTTGAAGTCTTTCTCTATGTTGAGAATGTATTGTTCAGAAATCACCAAGGCTGTTCTGGGGTTTAATGAATAGTTGTTGACATATTATAAAATAAGAGCTTACATTTCTTCATCTGACTTCTGTTTCCTTGAATACTAACTTTTAACAGTCACTTGAGATTGTACTTAATAAAAGCTGTTAATATATACATTCAACAATTCAGATGTGGTGTTGGAAAGACTCGAAGTTGGTGTGATTGTTAAATGTTCCGACTTAGATACTATTAAAAAATCATCATTAAGGAAAAGGCTTGCCCGACTAAACTCGGTCATGAGTTGACAGGAAAAAGAGATCATAGATGGGCTTTTTAGCAATAGATAACAGACACCTAACTTCTGCATGAGGTCTCACAAATCTAGGCCTCTTTTTTAACAAATCTAGATCATGTAGCTCAGTAGCTTTTAGCGATAACTGCTGCATCTCAACTCTCAGTTTCAGGCAACCAAATCTATGTTAACATTGTCCGTTCCGCGTGCACATGAAAGTTTATGTTGACGGCTCTGTTTGGGTGTTTCAGGAGGTGAGCAAGTTTATAAACCACTGCAATGAGGTGAAAGCTGCGACAGTTGCAAATAAAGATGGTGGGCATTTGAGTATCGTTAAACTGCAGACAGATTCCTCAAGTGGTGCCAAGAAGTAGATGGTCCACTGCAGGCATAATGAGAATTTTGCGAGTTGTAGAAGGCCAATTTTGAAACTCAAAAGTGTATAAGAATAGTAGTATGTTAAATCCTTGTCTTTGTACTGATTAATTTGGTTCTCTTTCAAGAGTGTACATGTCTTTATTTCATTCTCAGAAACTGATTTTGGAGATTTGGCATGCCCGAAAAGTATCGACTGAAATATTTGTTTCCATTTCCTCTTGACATTACTGAAATTTTATTCTTGCTTGTATTAGACCTGTTAAGTAACACGTTATTTTGTGATTGAAATGGAGAGGATGCGGTAGTATTTAATCGTAGTCACAAAAGTGAAGCATGCGGAATCTCAAAATTTAGTCGTAGATGCAATTTCATCTGCAGACCAAAATATGGTTGAAACGATTCATGCACGGAACCTACAAATGAAGCATTCAGTTCAACTGTTAAAAATGAATTGAACAGGAATTATTTGATAAATTTTTGAGGAAAAATGTGCAATGCTTTCATGCTCATTTGAATAAAAAGCGCAAAATTTCCCCCTCAAATTCAGAAGTTGGTGTCAGCCAAAACACAAAAGTGAAGGTACCCAAAAAAAAAAAAAAACACAGTAAAAGGGTCACTTCACATAGAGCTTGGCAAGCTCTGGAACAACAGTGTCGTGTCCATGACAGAACAAGCCCGTGCTCGGTGGAGTGAAGAAGGTGGTTTGGAGGTGGGGGGATATCATGGCAGTACAGAGATTTTTACCAAGTCCGCCCATAAGAAGCTGGTAAGAACACAAATTGCCTATAAGCCATGTTGTGAGCAGAATAGGAGTCCAGTAAGCCTTATAACAAGATAACCGATGTTCAAAAATACCTCAATCATTGCCCAGGCAGAGAACTATGCAAGTTTTTGTAGGCACCGTACCTGAAATAGCAAATTATAGGAAGCTCAAAACTTATAGCAGCACATCTCAAAGCGTGTATTACATGATTGTAAATATGCCAGAATAAACTCCAAATGCATGACTGTCTGTCACCAAATAGAAGCATACCAAAGGCAAATACAGTTCTTTGGTTGCAAATACAAAAACAGATGTCCATCATTGTTATTCTATATTCCATTACCCTCACTTGATTCGTCTTGAGTACATTTTTTCATTCATCCAAACTGCGAAAACAGACCATACTAAGTACACAAGCAATGCGTGCTGATATTCTGCTCCAACTGAATAAGTGATATGACAAAATTTTGAACACTGAAATTACTACTAATCACTCTGTTTTGCTTTCTACTGATCCATGCTTCTCATCTGACTTTGAATCTCCAGAACAACACCCACCGCCATGGTGGTGGTGATGGTGCTGGTGGTGGTGGTGCTTTCTACCCTTCAATTGTTTTCTCATATCATAAGCATCTTCTCCATCAGCATAATATTTTGCCTCCACATCGTGAATCTTGTATCCCAATGTTTCAGTGTACAAGTTAAAAGCAGCCCTGTTACTTTTCCTGACATGCAGTGAAACATACTCTGCCCCATACACCTGTTGACGAAGAAAAAATGCTTGATAAATCAGCTATTGAAACAGATAAATAATAGACATCCTAGATCTGTTCTAAGCTGCCAAGTTGTCCTAAGCAACCTAGAGAATAGAAAGTAACAAAACAGCCCATTCAGTAATAGCCGACCTCTTCTGTTTGACAATATTCAAGATCTCTTCAGTAAAGACCCTCATGCAAGTAAAGGCCAAGAAATCAATACAACTTAAATTTGTGAAAGTTCCAAACTTTCAGAATATGTTACCACAAATCTAAAAACCAAAAACCTTCTGCAGCATTATAAACAACATTACAATCTCTATCGGGACATCACAATACACCTTAATTTTTAGTGAGAGAAAAGAAAAGAAAGTAGTATCATGTCTGTTCAAATAGAAGATATGCAGGACATGTGATGCAGACAGATCTGTAAAACACACATGATTCAAAACACCAACTGTTGATCCAAGAAGGATGTTGGGTTGTGCAAAGATAAAGATAACTCGTCCACTCACATGGTGGAATACCAAATTTGTTTCAGAAGAAGAGAAAAAAATATCAATTAAAATTTTTCTACCTTTGGGAAACAAAATATTAAATATATATAAATAAAATGAAGGAAAAATAACAAAGCTAAGCTTGTTGACAAAGCAACACATTGTACACTCATCTCCACCATCATGTCACATAAGTATGTTCCTATGAGACACATCCAAATTTATATAAGAAGTTTATACATCAATTCCCTTTCTGTCCAAGTTCTTGGAGTAGAATATTAGATTAAAACAAATATATGCAGAATTAAATTAGGATAAAGAGTACGAGTTGTTTTAACATTACACCGAACCCCATAGATTTTCTTGAAGCATGTTTATACCAAATAAATATGCAAAAGTTTGTAAATTTGCAAACTGAAGCAAATTTTGGAAAAGTTGGGAAGGATTATCATAAGTCAAGGATTAATAAGCCAAACTACACAAAGAAGCATCACAAGGATGTTCAGGAATAATCATCAAGTAATCAAAAAATACTGATTAAGCAAAGAAAATTGCCATCATTACTACTCTCATCGTCAAACAAAAAATATACATCTCAAGGAAAAAAATGAAGTTGAATAGTTGAGCAAAAACCAGCTCCCACGGCAAGCGAGGTTGTCAAATAATCAAATCTATTCTTATATATAGAATTAGAATAAGAAATCCTCAAATTAAACTTCAAATTCCCATAGATTGCTGCCAAACAAGCACCAATACACAGACAACGAATAATCTATTAATTAAAAGAGGTTCGAATTCATCAAGTAGTAAATTAGGAGAGAAAATAATAAAATGACAGAGGTAGTGAAATAAATCGCCGACCTGTTCCATGGCGTTCTGAGCAGCAGTCATGAGTTTGGTGGCGATGCCGAGTTTCCGGTGAGTTCTGAGGACGGCGAGGGAGGTGATGTGGCCGTGGCACTCGGTGGTCTCCTCCTCCATCTTAGCCAAAACGTAGCCGACAATCTTGCCGTTGTAATCCTCGGCGACGTAGAGGAGCTGCGGCCACGACAGAATGTGGTAGAAGTAGTACTTCATCTGGTAATTCTCCGGCAGGCAGAACAGATTGCAGGCCTGCATCGCCAGCAGATCATCCACCGTCGCTTTCCTGATGCACACCATTGCTAGGGTTTGGTGGCCTCAGACGATTAGGGCTAGGTTTTGATTTGGGGGAAAGTGGCGAAGCAAAACTGGACTACAATTGCGTGTTGCTAATTTTACTAGATATAATAATAAAAACTTGAGAAAATTGAATATAAAAATTAAAATGTGAAGTTTATTCAAACACCAACATTTTTCCTTCCAAGACAAAAATGAGGAGTACAGAGCTTTTAGGACTAAATTGGTTGTATATGACGACATTTATTTTGTAGGAAGTTCTTATTTAAAAAAAAAAAAAATATCTCAAACTTTGGAATTTATCATGGATATAAGCAACAAATAATATAAGATTCATATTCCAACTTAATTTCTACAATTGGAGAAAGGATATGTATGATTATAATTGATCATTTATGGCTAATAATTGAAGAGTTGGTGTAGAATGTTAGTTGATAAATAACTAGATTTATTGTCTTTACATTTGTTAGTTTTGTAGATACTTCATATATTTTGAGTTAATTGTTGCAAATAACATAATTTTATCATAATATTGTAATTTTTGCATGACTTTTCAATTGTTTGATTACAATTCAATCATTTTGTAATTATAATATTTCCAAAATTTCAATTGTAAAACTACTCCACATCATTGGTAAATGTTGGCATTTTAATGGTATACATTGAACAGTAGTCTTCGCTGAGAATTTTGAGGACATTATAATTGTAAAAAAATAAAAAAATAATATTATAAATATAACGTTTTAAAAGTAGCGGAAAAGATCTAAAGAAAAAATTGAGAGATTTGTGCTCTCCTATGAGTTAAATCCGAACACCACCATGCATTTGGCCAAATACCTAGGGCCACCGTACCAAATTTTAAGTTGTGTTTCAACGTAGTCTTTTTAATATAAATAATATGTATGTGATAATATATTATAAGAGTTTTATCAATTTAAAATTGATAATTTCAATAATTGATGATCTAAATTAATTTTCATTTTTCAAGTTCCAGATTGATAGTTAACTATGTTGTAGACCCTAAATTGATAAAACTTGATTAAAGAAGAATCATTAAAAATAAACAAGGAAAAAGTAAAACGTAAATAGTTGGCGCAGCAATGAACTTGTGACGCAGCATTTGATTTTGATACACAGGCAGAGTCGAGTGCACAAATAATGAATGCATGATCAATGCAATATAATGCTACATGAGATACAACAGCAAATAAATAAATTTGAAAAGCAAAAGCATATAAAGATATTCGAATGTTTCCAAATACAGACTAATGCTAGGAAGATCGACACAAAATGAAGTGTCATTTAATACCAAACTTCCACACACTGATGTATTTGTCACTGTGTGCAGTAACAACTTTCTGTATTCCAACAGCCAAGCATGATATAGGAGGGCGATTTGGCATCAGATCAATGCGATCGTCTTCAGCAAGTCTTGTTGCTAATTTCTTTCTCACAATCACTCTGTTCTCGTCTGTTGAGCCACTCGATATGGAGCTATTCTCCATGATGCATCTCGACAATACGTCGCCACTACCCTGATCGACAATTCTCAACACGCCGTCTATTCCACCCACAACCAATGTTGATGTATCATTCCGCAGATGATGCATAGAGTAAAGCACATTAGGACTTGCTCGTATTTCCCATCGTCTTCTCATCATTCTGCAGGAACAGAATACATTAAAAACTCCAGGCAATGACATCAACACAAAATCCTCTCTCTCTCTCTCTCTCTCTAACACACACACACACACACACACACACACACACAAGCAAATAGCAAACACTTTATACAAGTACATCATTTTTTTAGGTGCAAATATCGTACATATATTCCCTTTACAAACCACTTGTGGGATGAGGAGTTCAGGATCCCAAGTGAAAATGAGAGGAGCAAGGATGTCAATCTTTTCCAAATAACATGTGGAAAAGCCAATGAATATACTTCTATACATAAATATGATGCACTTCATAATTATAAAATATGACATAGAAGCCTAGTATAGTAACATCTCATAATGCAACATAAACCTTAAGAAACCAACACAAGCAGGAAAAGGGAAAATGAATCCTTGGCTGGCATACCTTAGGTCCCAACAAGATGCATAGCCCGTACTTGATCCAGCAAATAGTGAATATGAGCTCGGGTTCAAATACAAAGTCTTTATGCCTGACACAGAACAAAACATGGATAAAAAAAATTAAAAAAATTAATGCCCACATCCGAACAATTGCTAACATTATAACTTTGTTCCTACAGGACCCCTTCTAACATACTATTCAAAATTTAGGAAAACGGGCAAACAGTTGCCTTGAACCAAGAAGCCGAATAGTGAATATGAGCTTGGATTCAAACACAAAGACTTTATGCCTGACATAGAATAAAACATGGATTAATAAAAAAAAAAAACTCTCACAGTCGAGAAATTGCTAAACATTTTAACTTTGTTCCTACAGGACCCCTTCTATCGTACTGATAAAAAAAAAATTAGGAAAAAAGGGCCAATAGTTGCCTTAAACCAAAAGACCTAAAGTAACCACAAGCCTTGTAGCTTAGTGGTATTCCTCACCATTGTATACATGAGTGACAAGGGTTCGATCCCCAAATCCCCCTGCCCCAATTACAAAAAAAAAAAAAGAAAAAAAAAATTGCAACTACTTCTGTAGTTCTGTTAACCTTGTCACTGACTTCAATTTGAAGCTTGAGCTCATAAACACACAGCATTTGGGAAACCAATGGGCAAAAATATGCGAGACGAATAATTTGAAAGGTATATTTACAGCAGAAAAAACAAAAAAATATGAAGTAACATCAAGCAAAAAGAATTCTATTGTACCCAATTTGTCAGAGGCATCAATATAGCAGGGCATTTCTGAATTACAGAGAAGGTGAAAGTAAGGTTTTCTGAGGAGATGATAAAACATAAATGGTGGACCAGTTCATAGTTAGCACAAAGTTTCTGAGGCATCGATAGAGCATAAAAGGTGGAATTATAGTTGATAGTCAGCATCTTGTTCTAGATTGAAACAGCAAAAATAGGCAAACAAGAGAGCTGCACATGGCCTAATGATAAGTTGAGAAGGTGGGGTTAAATCCTCCAGCTACCTTGAAGTGTGAATTTACAATAGAAGATACAATCTACTGGCTTCTATTTCCATGAGAGAGAATTTAGGTGGAGCACATAAAAAGACAATATGAAGGTTGTGTTTAATAGCTTTCTCATAATATTAGTAATATATACACATTCATCTAGGTTATAAGGGTAGGCTCTCAACTTTCAATTTTCATCAACACTTTTTGCCAACTCATGAAGTAAAAAAAAAAAAAATGGATGCAAGATGCAGTATACTTGGCAAACTCATGGGAAAAGAAAAGATATTGATTTTTTGTCATCCCAGTCGGACACTTAGTAACACACTTCAGACACTCAACAACATGGACTGCCGTTTACTTCAAATTCCAGAGGGCAAAGAATCGTGCCTCATGGCAAAAATTGGGGAGTTTTAGGTGGGCTTTAACTTTTAATAGTGATATGTAAAAGACCCACATTATAAATAACTGAGAGATAGAGCATTTTTACTTGGTTTTCTTCAAACTCTAGTTTTTAGACTGAGATTTATCCCATGGATAACTCTCTAAGTAGCAACGGTTATCCAAGAAAGACATGAAATCCCTTCAATTGGCAAGAGCTTAAGTCTTAGAAGTACAAAAGAAATATACAAAAGATGAAAAATTATTCAGTTTGGCAACTAGACGGAAAGAGCTTGACAAGGGGGCTCACTATGAAATATAATGAGCAAAAGCAAAATCACTATCAAATAAACGAGCATCAGAATTAACAAATTTTACTAGATAAAAACCTGCAGAACTAGCTGTGTCCAAGGTAACCACCCTCTGATCTGATGAAAGATCTGATATTGAGATACTACCAAGAGAAGAACCACTGACAATCAGTTGCTCATCACTAAAACATAAACTTGATATTGCCCCAGGATGCATCCTGCAACAGTAGAACAGAAAATGTAACTGAAAAGGGTATTTCTTCAAATCATAGTATGAAAATCTATATGAACCAATGCTTCTATTCATAGTAAATAAGAAGTGCTTCCATGACTGAAGATAACAGTATCAATGCTTGTCCAAAAATGCCAAAAAAATGGAAAAAGAAATGAAGATTGTGAAACACAACCCATATGGAAAACAATGAAAGGGACCAAACATGTGAAAATTTACAAAGTAAATTAGAAGTTGATAAAATCATAAAATGTGAAAAAGTACAAGAAACAGAAAGTAACAAATATACTTGATTATTTGTGAAACCTTTCTGCTATACATGTCAAAGACACGCGCTTTCCCATCCTCACAACCAACCACTGCTTGTGGATCTACATAACTGGAAAGAAAGAAAATTACTTTCACATCTTTTGCAAAATGTATTTTGCAAATTTGAACAGATCTTATATTCTGCAGTGCTACTGATTTGAGGAGATTAGTATCCAACAACATTCCAGTTAAGGAAATATGAGGCACCATCTTGTAAATGAGGGCAGGCAGAACCAGAAGAAGCAAAACTTGCAGCGTTGTCATTCATTTTGAACAAGTTTACGATAATTCACAAAATATGAAAAACGTTCATCAGTACAATGAGATGTGTTATCAAGGGATTACATGCAAAGTATATTACAGTGATAATAGTGGACCATCTAGTCACACACTGCTTCTCATGACATCGATAAGATTATAGTTGGAGTCTAATTTGAGGAAGCAGAATGAAAGCAAATCAAGAAAATGCTTGCTGAAGGAAAGTGTGATGATCCACTTCCTAAATTAATTTTATTAATAAAAGCGTGATGATCCACTTCCAGTATATAGTTCTGCAATTATTCCTGAACAGAGCCCTTGTAAATTAATGAAATACTGACTTCACTTTCAGAATAATTGATATTCTTGAAGTTACAAATCGAATTAAATATCACCCACCACATACACAATCCTCTGGTAAACAAGCCTTCCCGTGAGGAAAACAGATCTCTAGTTCCAGTACGCCTCCATATACATATACGTGTTCCCACAAGACCTACAACCTATAGGATAGTGAGAAAACAAATCCCAAAGTTTAAAGGAAATCAGTGTTCAGATTAGACTAAAAATAAGCCCAGAGTTTATATGCAGACAGAGCTGAGTGTGGAACTAAAATAAACAACAGAAAATGAAATTTATAAATCCAGGGGATATCATAACATAGTAACCTAGTTCTCCAATATGATTCCAACAACAATGGATACTAAGTTACTGTCGCATTCAAACTTCTTCTAAATTTATCCTTACGAATTGAATCACTTCCTTGAACCATAAGGCCTAAAATGACTAAACCTAATCAGGTATGATTGCAGGAAACATATTTATCATGTCATAAAATCATTAAAAAAAAAAGCATAAGTTTATCCTTTTCACAAATCGGAATTCGCAAAAAGACTTTGCAACTAAGAGAGTATGTGGCCGACTAACCGTAAAACAATTGAGACTACAAACAGTTAATTTAATAATCAACCAGAGAAAAAGAATTTATGAACTCTCATTGGCAACAAATGAATCATTTGAGCATACATGTCAACTGCAGTCGTTAAATGCAGTGAGTAAGAAATATTAAGATCATGTTTCCACACACCACCAATTTTAGTCCAAAAAAGACACTACTACTCCAACCAGTTAGCTATGAAGACATGTGTATGTATGATTTCTCATTTTGAGGATCTTGGATAAATTGAAGCTATCATAAATGTACCTAAATATGGTTTGCTACAGTGTCCAAATATATTTTCTTCTTTTCAAGCAATAGTCCCATGAATCCTTCAATACATATTCTAACAGAATCATCAGTCATGTGAAGCTTTTAGGCCACTGCTTACTGCACCATCTCGTTTTTCACTTTTGTGGGATGGAAAGACTATGTAAGGACATTCCAAGAAAAGAGAAGGATATGCTTTATACAGGAAAACATTTAAAGCGTCAAGCAGTTCAACATTACCTTCCCTTCATCAAAATCAAAATCAATAAGTGGTGCTCTATCAGGAAGCTGATATTCATCCAAGCCTTTGCAGCTCTCTGCAGACCAGAGACGCATCACCTGTCACCAAATATTTTTTATTGATTTATTCTCTTATAAAGAATAAAGAGTGCTTTCTGAACAGGAGACCTTGATGCTAATGGTTAATGGAAAACAACTCTATGCTAGAACATTTTTTTTATATCTTAGTTATATGAAAAAGTATAATGCTTCAGACCTCATCTCCAACACCAGTGAGAATCAATCCCATTTTCATTCTGCATTTGTTAAACCTAAGAAAAAAGCATGTTAAAGAAAGTTATGCATTCGACTATAATTTGAAAGAAGTAGATGCTAAAAAATGAATAGTTGAAACTGTAACTTGACAAAACTAATTTACTTTCAAACAATCACAATCCAGGGATGGTTGAGAAAAGGCTTACATCAGGCACAACAAATATTTGAAGGGGTAGTTACCATGAAAATTTCCGGAGAAGGAAAAGGGATTCCTTTAATAAGAAAAGGAAATCTAAATATAAGAATAATGACATTCAAAACTTCAAATCCAAGCAGGAATTTATCCTCGTTTAAGGTGGAAACAGAATATTCTACAGAAAATCCTACTGGTTGCATAGTGTCATCAACTTAAAATGCATGTTAATAAGATGTTCCGAGAAAAGAAAAAGTATTTTAGAATCTATTATCTTGAATAAAAAAAACTAGATCAGAAGATAGCTAAGAAAGCATGGGCCTGACTAGAGCTTCATGTATTCAATAAATTGTTTTCTAAGCTAGCAAAGCTGCTGATTGTCAATTGGAACTTATATTGAACTCACACAAGGGCATTTTGGTCCTTTAATTGTGTCGGTTCAAAGGCATACTCCAAAAGGTCATACATTAGTCCTTCCTACATGTTTTTGGAGCCCAAAGTAATCTGAAACTACTATTAGTAACAGGGATGATCAAATAGGTGTTACTACAGATGAGTTGCATAAGTATGAATTATATCCACCAGCAAGACCTGCTAAAATACAGAATGCAGCACCTTTATCTGAGCTTGCCCTCAAATATTAGTAAGAAACAGGCGAAGGAAGCATTAACTCATCATGTTAAAATAAATCTAGGAGGAATTCAACCTAGGTGGATGTGCATACCACGCTTTGGCCCAAACTGAAATTTATAACTGGTTGATTATTCTTCAAATTATTTACAGTTTACAAGTAGGTGGAGCACCTTTTTCCAGGAAAGCATAATAACATCAATATTTTAAGTGAGTTTAGTTAATCAGGGAATCACAAACGGCCAAATTTCCAAAGAGATTCAAGCAAAAGATGGTTGAATGAATGACAAAATCAACATGTAACTAATTGCTACTTAACTGACTGAACTCAATGCAAGTTAAGATTTTGAAGTTTTCAAACCAACTCAAAATTGCCAACCCGATATGAATAGAGTAGAAAGGATAATTATTTACCCTACCGAGTGAGCTTTCCACTGAAAAATATCAACAGAACCTTCATGTAAAGATGATCTTTGTCTACGCATGGCTAGCTGCTCCATATGAATATTTACTAATTTTTCTGAATAATTAGACAGATCAGAGACGCTAGCAGAATCAGTCTGTTGTTGTTTGTGGTACTGTATTTGCAGCAGCTTCAGTTTGTTAATCACTGTCCTCCTTCAACCACGAAACAGAGCAAAAAGAAATAATTAATTTACGGCATATACATTCATCCATGTGCAATTGTGCATGATCTGTTAACTGATTCTCATTTTCCATCATTCAAATAAAGCGCATTAAATAATCTTTTCGCGCCAAAACTATACCTAATCCATTAGAAAATACAAAGAAAAAGCCCCCAATTTATAACTCAAATTAACAAATGCACCGAAGATGATTGAAGCAATGAGCACGACTCGCTTCTTTCTAAAAAAATCCTCAGGGTAAGTGACTAAAATTTGGGGGGGGGGGGGGGGGGTAGGTACCATGACTTGCAGACAGCAGAGCAGCGAATTAGGTAGACGAGGTCGAGAAAAGCGAAAATCATGCACAGCGCGTCGTCTCCGAGAGCGTCAACCGTGGTTGGGAAGACACGCCGCCGACGCTTCGCTGACGCCGGCGATCGGATGTCAGCTGATGACATAGGGTCCATGAATTTTGTGGCAGCAGATAACGATAAATTTTAAAAGGGGAAGTGATAACTAGCAAATGCTGGAGACGGAGTTGGTCTACTGATTTGTGGTGTTTTTTCTTACAACCCCCAGGTCAATAAGGTGAGTTTCTAAATGCACCAAGGATTTTACTTTTTGCACTATAAAAGAAAAAATGAAAAAATAAAATAATTTTAAAATTATTTAAATATTTTTTAAGTAATTAAAAATTAAATAAAGCAAATATCCTTATTAAAAATTGAAAAATTAAAAAAAAAAAAAAACAGAACAGGACGTGTTCTGCCTTCGGCGTCTTCTCCGGCTGGGTGTTCTGCTCCTTCGGCGTCTTCTCCGACTGCACTCTCCACCTGCCACCACAATCAAGTTTGTCACTTTCTAAAGAAATCCAATTCCATCTATCAATCCACAAAAAGAAATTAATTCGAAAAATCAAATTTCATCTATTGAATCTCAGATTTGTCAAACATTGGTTCGAAAAATCCAGTTCGAATTGAGTTAGAGAGGTTCAAAAATGGGTCTTCAAATATATATGACATGTTCGGAAAATGTTTTCCGAATTTCTTCATAATAGTTCGAAAAATATTTTTTGAATCACAAACAAATTCTTGGACGAGCGGTGAGCTTGGAAGATGGGAGTTCGGAGCAGGTGGTATCGGCGGCGGAGGCGGCGGCGGGCTTGGCAGATTGGAGATCGGAGCATGTGGAGTTGGCGATGGCTAAGACGGAGAGAAGATGCAGTTGATGAACGACATCTTTTTTCTACTCTTTTTTTAAGTTTTTTTTTTATGTAAAAAACATATTTTAGATGGGAGGGTATTATTGTCAATATTGGTGGTGCAAAGAGTAAAAATAGTAGTGAATGAAGTAGATGTGGTGCAAAGAGTAAATTTAGTGGTGCAAATAGAAACTCCCTTAATAAAAGATGCGCTAAACACACTGCACATTAAATTAATTAAAAATTAATTATTTATAAATACTTAAATATCTTTACTAAATGATCTAATAAATTAATAACTATAAATTTAAAAACAAAAACTTGTATGAGAGTATGAGACTGTCTAAATAATTTAATGGGTCTCTTGTATTAAACGGTCTCATACTTTCATCCAAACACGCAAAAATAGTCAGGCGAATGGGCTCCACGTGCCCACACACACTTGGTCACGTTCGTATCAATATATATAAAGTATCACTAATTATATGTTAAAATATCAGTTAATATAAATTGAAATATCATCAATTATAAAATATTTTCACATGCTAAGAAGAAAATAAATGAATTACTTTCTGCATAAATCATAATGTGGGTTTAAATTTAGTTGATTCATTTATTTTCTTTTTTAGATATGTTTATTAATTCTACAGACATCAAGTATAACTATGTATGAAGTAAAGTATGTCGAAGTATCACTTAATATTAATTGAAATATCATCAACTATAAAAATGTTTTCACATGCTAAGAAAAAACTGAATTATTTTATACATAAATCATAATGTGGACTTTTAATTTAATTGATTCATTTATCTTTTTTTAAACATGTTTGTTGATGCTCCAGACAACAAGTACCAATATGCATGAAGTAAAGTATCACTAGCAATGATGTGAAATATCATTACCTATGAAACATCTGACAACCCCCATTTTCTTTTCTTTTTTTTGATTTTTTATTTATTTTTTCAGTTTTTTGTAATCATAATTTTATATCGAGACTACTACATGAGCCCACACATTAGCATCGAGCAAATGCATTGAGCGAGACGCCAGATATAAAAATTAAATTAATTTAATTCAATTTTAGAGTATATATTTATTTAAAAAATTATAAATTAATAGAAAATATATATATATATATATATATTTATAAAAAAGTGAAAACAACTAAAAAAGAAAAAAAGAATGGAGGGAGGAAGTGGGACTACTAAAAAAGAAAAATAAAAAGAAAAGGAAAAATGAGAGAGAGGCCACTTTATGGGTCAAATAAAGATCTGTCTAATGTAAGAGGTTAAACTGTCTCACACAAGTGTACTTTATTTAAAAAATAGACATATAATTATAAATTATGAAAAACAATACAGAACATATCAAAACTCAAGATCTAAAGGTTGATCGGTATCTATACAGTACATCCAAACCCTGACCATTCTCAAATGTTCCAAAATTCCATTTAGATTGAAATATTTGGTAGAAATATCAAACATGGAGCACGATTAGAGTGAAGAAATAGACAATGTAAGTGATTTGGCATATTTTTTTATTATTATTTTGACATTTTTTCTGATATTAGAGTAGTGTTCATCGCAGCTAAGTCGAAAAATACAGGCTGAAACCTGTCACAAGGGGTCAAAAATATGTTTTCAACCATATGAATCGTGCATCAAAAATATATTTCTAAACTAAGAAAGTTTTTTCAAATAATAGTTTTCGAAAATCTTTATAATGGATTAGAAAATATTTTCTATAATCTCGAGTTCAGGTCATATATAAATTATATTTCAAGATTCATTGGGGAGGTTTAAAAATCTATTTCCAACCCTCTCACGTTCAAATATTTAAGAATCTAATAGTTAAGTCATTAGGGTATGTTTATTAGCGTTAATACAAAATTATGTAAATATCTATTGAAAACTAAAATATCTTTGTCAAATCGACATGTCAAATCTGCCACATAAATTGTTGTATTGTGAGAGCAACTTCGGAGGCTATTTACCATTTTCTCTCCATTGCATGGACTTGATTTTTGGTATATACAAACTCTTCCTTGCAATCTTTTGATCCCTTGTGTCTGCTCTAAGATCAGACATCATTTCATCATTCGAATTCCAGCTGTAAGTTTCCCGAAAACCACACTCTTTTCTAGCAGATTTCATCTATGTTGAAGATGTTATATTCCTTGCTCATTTCCAGTTGCTGTAGTCATTGTATTATTGAATGGTTTGTTCCATTGAAATCTTTATTTTCTATATTATGAAAAATTGTACTTTTAATCAAAAATCCATTGAGTATCGAGCTCGATCAAGATCCAAACTTTTTGTTGATTAATTTGTTCGGGTAAACAGTCACAATTTTTTTTTTCGGCTGATTTCAGGCCAGGGTGATCGGAATTTGTCTCCGACTCCTTTTGACCGATTGTAGGTCCTTTTGTAGCGAACGTGTGGCCGCTGACCTTGTCTCAATCAAATTTGAATTGAATTTCCTATCATTTTTTGAAGTTGTTGCCTTGTTTTAAGTTTTTCCATTTTACATTGAATTTTTTCAAGTTAATTGAAGTGTATTGTAATAACTGTTGGTTTTGTATACTGGAAAACTTGTCTTTGTATACTGGCAACATCTATTCTTCCTCGTCTTTGTTAGCTTATCTCATGTGACAGAATTGGTTTTAGGATTTACTGTTTAATAATGCAGTGAAGTAGATTATTTAAAACCCTATCTCAGCGGTCAAAATATCCTCTTCTCAAGAGTTGGCTTTGTGATTAAATTTTCATTTGCCTATCTTCAGAAACAAAAAAAAATTAAAAGAGAAGGGGAAGACTGACCGAAGAAAGTTATCACCTTAGAACCTAATTTATCCAATAAACGTTGCAGTTTCATAATTTTTTTGAAGTATTGGGAATCATAACAACCTATGACAATTTGCAGAAAAAGTATATCCATCATAAGGAAGCTGCAGTCAAATTACAAACACGAAGTACTAAAATAGAGTGTATAAACGGCAGTGAAACTCACCCCAAAACACCAAGTCACGATGCTGAAACTCCATACTGTCGGCTTGAACTCCATTGTTGAAGAATATGACGCAAGAATGGGTAGGTATTAGAGAGAGAAATGGGCAAAACTCAATTCCATGTCTCCGACTAATTTCTTTTTTCATACGCGAAATCTAATTATATCTATTATTAATAACATTCAAGTAGAATCACAACAATTTTACCACCATTTTTTTGGTAATTTTGTATATTTTTCTGATTTTGAGGGCAATAATGTCAATCTACATCGTCAGTATCTATTGGTTTTTTTTTTAATTTTTTAAAATTATATTGGAGTTAGTTTTAAGGCCCACAGTTAGGGCTGATAAAAAATACCCTCATACCATCCATATCGTACCGGAAAAATATTAAAGATATTGATAATTACGATATATCGATTTTTCAATAAGACATGATACCTTACCGAAATTTTACGATAAGGTAAATGTATGAATTTTTAAAAATTAAGGTATACTGCATATACTAAAAGTTCGACATACCATCATATATCGGTATATACCGAATTGAAGGTATATACCGATGTGCCGGTATATACCGTCATACTGGTACAATGGTATATATCTTAATTTCAACATATACCGTGATATGGTAGGACAATATATACCGGTACATCGGTACATACCGTACTTCAAATTTAATATATATATATGTATGTATGTATGTAGGGGTAGGTTAAAATATGAACCAAGTCCATGTAGGAACTAGGAACCAATAATAACCACACATCTTGACAATTTTAATGGTCAAGATTAAATGTATGATTTAAGGATCTATATGCAAATTCAAAGTCTCTTACAATTCCACCGTACTGCATAGGGTCAAGATTGTAAAATTAAACATCTCCATAATATCAGCCCCTTGAATGCAGGAATAAAATCTCAATAGATGTCTCATTGGGATGGTCTAGTGATGGAGTGGTGTTATCTTAAAGCCAAAGGTCTCAAGTTCAAATCCCACCACCAACACCACTAGGTGTGAGGCTATTGTACCCAATGTTTTTAAAACCGGACTGGACCGGCCGATTTGACCATTTTAACCGCGAACCGGCCATTGGTCCGGTCCGGTTATATATTATTTCGGGTTGCTCTTTGACCCATTACGAACCGGTCAAACACGGTCAAAAACTGGTTGAACCGGTCAATTTTTTATTTTTTTTTTAAATTTTGATCAAATTCAATTTAATTCCTTCAGCATTTGTGAGTTGAAGGATTCGAACCCACGATCTCCAAAAATTGATGCATTTATATATTGGGCTCTACCAACTGGGCTAATACACTTTTGTGTTATTATTTGAATATTAATAACATATATATATATATGCACAAATTGAAAATAATAAATTTACGTTTTAATTAAAATCAATATTTAGCATGTAATTAAAATAAATACTTAACAATATCTAATTTATCATATTTTGAATTAAAATAAATAGAGAGAAGAACTAAACTAGTGGTTTGTTAAATAATGATTAATAATATTTTTAATTGTTATTATGTATATTATTTGTAAATAAAATTAATATTTAATTATATATTTTCACAAAATATAGTATTTGATGTTCAATATTTATTTTTATAAATTTTATTTTTTTAACTACTTAATTAACTTATAGAATAACTATCGATAAATTAAACATTTTATTTTATTGCATTGATATAAATTTAGTGTATTTTTTAAACTTATTTAATATATTTATCATGAGACTAATATATATAATTTTATTATATATATGTACACACACACACAAACACACACACATATATATATATAATATACCGGGTTATCTGGTTTCTTCAGAACGGTTCGACCGGTCGAACTAGTAACCCAATGATCCGGTAAATTCACCGGTTCGATATCCGGTCCGGTTTTAAAAATATTGATTATGTTTGGCTTGCCAAGTGTGGTTAACCCCCCTGTGTGGTTTGCGGGCTATTACACATTGACGGGATTTATCCAGTGCAAATGTCGGTAGCGGCTGCGGGTTACCCTTTGACACAAAAAAAATCTCAATAGATATGGAAAATATTACAACATAGAGACCTGATCGACGGTGGGTTTAGAAAATTAATAGCAAACCCTTTGTCCATTCAATCACATATATATTTTCTAACTAGCACTCATCTTCAACTTCGCTGTCAACATAGCCCGATCGATGGCGGGTTTAGTATAACAGTAAGGTGTTTGCCATTTATGGTGGAGACGCAAATGCATCAAACTTGTTGAAAATAATGCTGAATTGAATGTGTTATTTGTGTTTGAATATGTTATTTTGATGTTTTTACAAAATACACGCATATGCTAACATTCATATTAGCAAATATCATAACTGTTTATATTTTATATTTTTTTTCGAAAAGGCTGCAATGAATAATTTTTTGTACTGTGTGCTTGACAACATTGTTATGTTATGAAAATATTTATTAGTATGAAACCTTATATTAGCATGGTATACACGAATAATAGCTAATTATTATTATATTATTAGCAAAGTTAGTTTAATTACCGAAAAATTGTACATGTAGTTATGTGAAGTTGTTTATTAGTCAATGTCGATCTAAATATTAGCAAGTTATGTAATTAAAAGTGACAAAGTCAATTTACTGAAAATTCTACATATGCTTGTGTATAAAAAATTCCTAAAATAAATATTTGCAAATCTTGTGAGTAACCGTAGCTAATTATCATTATACTATTAGCAAAGTTGGTTTGCAGAAAAATTATACATGCGGTTGGGTAATGTTGTGTATTAGCAAATAATTAACTAGATATTAGCATGTTATGCAATTAACGGTAGCAAATTATTGTACTCTATAGCGTGTGCTTGACAATATTAGTATATTATGAAACATTATCTTAGCATGCAACCTTATATTAGTATTTTTATGCAATGAACAAGAGTAGCTAATCATTGTTATTAGGGTTAGGGGAAAACACCGTCATACTGTACTTACCGTACCGGAAAAATATCGGAATGCCGAACTTTAAGGTATATCGGTATTTTCGGTAAGATATGACAACCTTGTGTTAAGAGTATGTATAGTACTGGACACCTTCTAAAGGTCAAACTGAACTGTATATGTCTCTTTTCACTTTGTTGTTTGTATTTTGAGATATTGATGTTTGGTTTATTGTATAAAGAATTGTGGGGGCTAGAGGCTTTTGCCACATTTTCATGTGCATGTCATGAGAGATTTTATTTGACATAAAATTGAATATTTGAGTCACTAACATTCTATGTTGTGTTTGAGGTGGCATGTCATTGGTAGAGATTAGTCCCACCAAGATCTAAAATATACAAGAGATTGGATGAACTTGTGGCTGAGATAGAAAATAACTATCTATCATAGTGAGAAACATTTGGATGTTACATGTTTCAAGACAAACTGGTGCATAGTCTCAATGCATGAGAATAAATATGGTGAATACGTACTGCAGGTCAAACTTAACTGTATCATTTCTCATGTGTTTATATGCTAATTTATTATATGAGAATAATTCTTATATATTAATGAAGTAACCATAGCCCGAATTATGCATGGTTCGTTTGAGACGAACTTAATGGTTTACTATTATGTTGTGAATTTTACATAGCCCTTAACTTGGGTGGTCCTATTGAGACGGACTTAATGGAATTATGATCTTTGTGTTGACCCTCATACCTTGTTTTGGGTGGTCTTTTTGAGATGGGCTTGGTGGTTTACTATTTTGTTGTGTATTTTTCATAGCCCTTGATTGGGGTGGTCCTACTGAGACGGATTTGATGGATTTATGATCTTTGAATTAAGTCATAGCCCTTCTTTAGGTGGTCCTAAGTAGTGGACTTGATGGTTATGTACTGATGTACGTGATGATTGATCGTTTGAGAGGGAGTTAATGGCTCTTAATGATTCATTTTATGTGCTAGTGAGACACACTTTAATGTTGTTGTTTGTGCTATTGATACGCACAAATATGGAATCACCTAAGCGAGTGTGAAGAATTGGCCTTCTTCTATGAAAGACACTGTCTCTCTAAAGCATTCATGAGAATCCAAGGTTTTGATGGCCAATGTTTGTTATCACGGAGTTTACTCGATTTAAAGGGTTGATGCGTGTAGTGGGGGCTTCACTTGTATCCTTTAAGTTCAAGTGTTTGACACACTTTAGGGATTCTCGTGTTAACTCTCATTTCAATGGGTGTCAATTCATCGTGTTACCTCTCATTTCAATGGGTGTCAATTCAAAATCGAAAGATTATTGATACTTATGCATTTATCATTCTTTTGCTCAGATTCTTTTCATCATCTCGTTGCACACCATTTGTGATGGATTGTTGGAAATGGTAGCAACTATTGGGCCGTGTTTCTCTTCTTGTGTTTATGTCGCAATTGGGCTTTGTTTAATTTGACTCGATTTTTGCCATATGTAATTGATAATAAAATCTAGCCTTTTGGTGGACTGAAAAACATCGAAGTTGTGTAAACGTGGGAGAAACGGTTTTTATGTTCTTCACTTCTTCCCTATTTATTTGGGCGGCTCTTCCTCCCTAAGTGAGATCATGACGGATGACAACCGCCAATTTTTATCTTCTTCCTCATCTATTTTCTGAGCAATTGTTCGAGTATCTCCATCTCGATAACCCGTGAGTGAACACGAGTGATGGAGAGTTGTGTTAACCTTGGAAATAATCCGGCAATAGTCTTATCACCCTCGGGCTAGCCGCAAATCATTTTTAAGGCAGTGAAATCAACCCCACATCGCAGTAATTTATTTTCTTTGTTCCAATTTCGAAACAACAAAAAGTTGTACCCACCCTTTTCAGAGAAGACTATTCCTCATGTTTGTGCGAATATTTGTGATAGATTATTGAGTTTGCAATATCCCAACGGTATGTATCATCTTTGGAATCCATGATCAACCGACGACTTCAAAACTTTTCCTCCTTTGAAACATCATCCCTGTCCCCTTCCCCCAAATAAGTCATACGTATGGTTGCGTCATGGAGTTTTCTATTCCTTATCCATGCGCTCTTGGTTTTGATTATAAAGCTCAAGACTACAAGTCCCTCAAATTTATTATACTTAAATATGATGATGCAGACGGTGACTTTCACTCCAGCGCTGTTCAAATTTCTCTTTATTCACTTAAAAATGATTCATGGAAGGATATTTTGGATCACCAGGAGTATTATATTTGTGATGTGTATACTACTTACTTGAACGACCGTTTTTATTGGAGAGCTCCTAAGTATATTGTTTCATTCGACTTGGTTGATGAGAAATTCTCTAGGTTGCCTTTCCCGGATGTGGGTAAATTGGAGACTAATAATAATTATGTGTTGGATTTGATGGCTCTCTTGGTATTATGGCATATCCTAGGTTGTGATGTGTGAAATTTTAGTTTTAAAACTCGAATCAACTTGCAAGTGAACAAGTAAATGTAGTACAGGGTGAAACGAGGTCGAATCCACAGGGAAAAAGAAAGTTTAAATAAGCACGTACTATGACATCGACTCCTATTTGTTATCTAGACGACGAAATGGATAATTGTTTGATTTAAAACTAACTAA
The DNA here is from genome assembly GCA_026008535.1 of Perilla frutescens. Lineage (NCBI taxonomy): Eukaryota > Viridiplantae > Streptophyta > Magnoliopsida > Lamiales > Lamiaceae > Perilla > Perilla frutescens. The sequence continues at coordinate 6,816,965 of BRKX01000012.1, read as the reverse complement.
ATAATAAAGCAAAGTAAATAATTGCAATTAACAAATAAATTGGGCAATTAAGGAAAGGAACACTTTCGGGGTTGGTTTTATTGAATTAATTAACATAAAATCTAATTATAATGGATGTTTAATTTCCAATTCAAGATTACCAAGGCGATCACAAATTTATTCTATATCTCCTTCTCGAAGCATATAGAATATGGGGCACATGCATAGGATTATTGTCTCCAACTAATACCTAAGTGTGCTTACCAAGAGCACCAAGGATCTATGCCTCAACAACTATCTCAAACCTCTCGATTTTATTGATAATTGCTCTTTGAATTCTAGGATCCTATGTTGAAGCTCATCTCTCGAATTTTGAATCAACATACATAATCATGCTAATTAATTATCAATTAGTTCTCACCAATCAACAATACATAACACCCATACATAACAAGAATTCAAAGCATAATCAAGAACCATTAAACATCCAAAATAAATATCATTTATATTTCATAATCCAAATAAAACCAACACCTAAGAGTATCAAAGATTTAGCTTCTCATAATTACATGGGTAACCAAAATCTCTACAATAAGGAACATGATTTTAACAAAATTAAAGAACAAAAGAACCCGGATGGATGTTTTGGCCTTCAAATCTTGCTTCAACTTTGTTCTTCTTGCCCAATCTTCAATTCCCTTTCTTCTATCTTCTTCTCCAAGTATTTCTCTCTCTAAAAGTGGCTAAGGGTGGAATGGAATGACCTAATTTTGTATTGGGTGAGTTTATATAGTGGAGGAATAAAAGAATTAAAAGAAAATCAAAAATGGGGGAAAAGGATGAAAAATCCGAAAACGTGACACAGGGGCGCGATACGGAGCCGGTTGCGCCCTGCGGCTTCGTGTCGGGGCTGGGAGGCGCGACCCGGGCGGAGGATGCTGGCTCGGGTCGCGTTGCAGGTGGTGGAAAATCAGCCGCGGACACGGAGCGGCGGTCGCGGTGCTGGGCTGGCTCGGGTCGCGCCTACAGCCCTGCTCCGATACCTTTCACGGTTTTGTTTCGTTCTCTCTTGTTTCTTGTCCGATTGAGGTGATTCAACTTGCACTGTGCTCCCAATTCGATCCTCTATCTTCCCATGGTATTGAATCACTCAAAAAATTCATTTATTCATCCACAATTTTCTGCAAAACTCAAACAAGAAATAAAACTCTCAAGTAGGAAGGTTAATAATGCAATTTGGGTTAAAACACATGCAAAACTCTTCAATTCACTTCATTTAAACCTCAAAATATTGTGCCAAAATGCCACTCATCAGGTTGGGAGTTGAGAAACTTTTTGCATTTTGGGTTTTGGAGAATATTGATGGATCTTGTTCATGGACTAGAAAATTCAATTATGATGTTTGTACCGCCGATGTTGAGAAGCCATTGGAACTTTGCAGGAATGGTGAATTGTTGTTGCTTGAATGATTTGATAGTAAGTTGGTTGTATATGATTATAGTGTTGGGGAGCTGAAGAAGATTGATCGACTCTATGATTATCCACGTATGAAGAGGGTCTTTTCTTTTGTTTAGAGCACGGTTACATTCAAGACCAAGAAGAAGAGACGAAGAGACAACCGATCAAGAAGAAGAAAAACAAAAAGAAAAAGAACGGGCGACTATGTTAATTGCTCTCACTTTTGTGTTTTCAAACAAACTATTAATTCTTGCTCTTTGTTTTTTATTTTCTATGATATAATATATATGATCACTCACAAGTCACAAGCGTCATGTAAGGCCTATTCTATTCTATGATCACTCGATCGCAAGCTTCATGCATGTAAGGCCTCCGATGTTGAGAAGCCCTTGGGGTGTTTTGCAGGAATAATGAATTGTTTTTGCTTCAAGGATTTGATAGTAAGCTATTGGTATATGCATGATTATCTATACAAGTAGACAGTTGAAGAAGATGGATGAAATCTATGATTGTATGGAGCTCTTTCCTTATGTTGAGAACACCGTTACACAGATTAATTAGTTCATGATCGATCATACACAAAGAGCTGATCGAGGTACGTACGTAGCAGTTTATAATTAAAGAGATTAATTCATTGGTAACAGTAACATTCAATTCCTAGCTATTTGTCTAGTAGAAAAAGACTATGTTTTTTTAACGATCTGATCCGATGACCATGCGAGGGAATAAAATGAATTTGGGTAATATGCAAGAATGAAATTAAGTGAGAATAGTTAACTTAGAAATAGAATAATGGTTGAAACAAGTAATAGAATTCCGGCCCTAGAATTGGTATTAATTCGTTCTACTCCCACAGTGGTAAATGAGTAATGAAATGCATGATTTTGATCACCATATTTGGTTTTGCCATTGCGTCCAACAGTTTGTATGCTCTGAATATGGAGTGATCTTTACAGTATGTTTGTGATGGAGGACAATTCAATGTTGTAATGAGGAAATGACCCTTACTTAAAAAGGAGATTCACCAACCTCAGCTTACTTTCTCCTTCAGTCATTTCATCCAACATCTTCTGTTATTGTGATTTACCCATTCGAATATGAGATCCTCTGCTCCACTTTCTACACTCATTCTTGCATTGTTTTTCCCATTTCATGTAACTTTGACGCTTTGCCTTACTTGACTTAAGTTTCATTTTAAGCTATGGCTTTCATTAATATGCAAAGAAAAATATTTCACGCTATCAAAATTAATTAAAATAAGCCAAAAACTTATTAGCTGTAAAATTAAACATATACTATATGATTAGATTTAATATTTCAAAACCGATAAATTTCTGCATGGACTACTCAAACCTGTGAAACGGGGGGGGGGGGGAGAAATTAAATTAATAATGAGGTGAAGAAAAAAAAGTTAAATTTCTAGAAGTAGGGAGGTCTTTCCCAGAAAGGAAATGGTTAATAAGGAAAAGGGCTCGAGCAGGTTGATAAGTAGGCACTTGATGTCCTGCACCTCTCACTGTTGCAAACGTTAAATTTCCTTCATACACTTGTCTATACCCACCAATCTGCATTATATTATACAACCATTTAATAATTTGAAACATTATTAATATAATTTTTTTGCCTAATGAAATACTTTTAAGGCAAAATTTAAATTGTTACATAATCAATACATTTTGCTAATGTAACATTGATTTCAATTTCGGTGATATTGAAACTGACGTTCGTTTACTAGAAACAACACCATTTGACCTTTAATATATAGGAGCCTCTTAAAACGACATTGTGTTTAGTTTTTGGACGACTAGTTTACATATATTTTCTGACATTCACACGTCACTAATCTAAAATATAATTGTATGTAGAGGGTGACTTAACATACCTCATTATCAAAGTACCAAGGGAGCCATGGAGTGGTAGGAGTTAGTTTCATGAGCCGAATGGAAAGCTTTGTTGAAGTAATTGGTATTCTTCCATCCATATCCCCACTGCAGCCACCACATACAGTTTCCCAATCAGCTAAAACCTAGCTATTGCCTATTATCTTAATATGCAAAGCCAATGCCCTTCTATGAGATGTCATTTAATTTTTGAGTTAATTACACTTTAATACCCAAATTTAGTGTTGTTAACATTTATGTCTTAATATTTTAAAAATTATATTTTGATATCAATGTTTGCATAATAATCTAAAAAATATAGGATCAAAGCAAATTTCTGTAATAAAAAATCTGACGTGATTTGTCAGAATCGAGAGAATTGATGTTTGTTTGTTTATATATATCATGAATCTCCTTAATTCTGACAAATCAAATCCGATTAGAGTTGCCAAAAATTTGCTCCCATCACACGTTGGGTATCAATGTTATAATTTCTTTAATTTGTAGAAAAAAGTGCGATGAATTAATTACCTATATATCCAAACTCGAAGACCGCTGGCGATGAAGTCATTGAGAAGAGGAATGACCGTTGATGGGCTGTCTCGCCATTTACCGATCACTTTGCTGCAATTTTACAGATATAGAAAATTAATTTTATTATTTTTTGACTACGGAACCACAGATAATTTACACATTCTAGCGGACAGCACATATAATAAAACAATCAATTGTGAAATTAATTTTTTAAGGAAAAAATATGACTAATTATTTCGAGGGATAATAATAATATAGTCATTATTTTTCATCATTATTAGTGTTAGTAGTATAGTCATGGATCATGAATATAGATTATAAGTTTTACTTTTTTTTTTTTATACTCATACACCCGACGTATTAAGGAGATTTGAATGCTTCTAATTTTTCCCCCAATACCTTATTTTTTGTGTTTTCGCTCTTTCCCTTTTATTTGTTTAATATTAATCTCCCCGGCCCATTTGTGTGTAGACTTCCTCTATTTCGTTCCTTTTTTTTTCGCTTTACTTTTTACTCCTATATTTCGAATTCTTTTTTACTCTTTTCCCCTATTTCTTATGAAGGGAGTAAAGTTTAAAAAAGAAAAAGAAAAAAGAAAGTAGGAGAATTAACATTTATACACACACACACACACTCACACATTGTATATAATTTCTTCAACAATTTATAATATTAATGTAACTTTTTACTATACCGCACTTGAATGAAAGCTATTATAATATATGGTTAATTGCAATATTATATTTAACATAACATTTACACTATTATAATATATAAGTGCTAGCTAACTCTGATTTTTATTTTTTATTTCTTTTGCTGATAAATATTGAGAAAAAAAAAAAGAATGGATAATAAAGGCGATGAAAAATAATAATTAATTACCTGCATGCCTGCCAGTCATAAGGAATTTTGGTGAGATTGGCATGAAGTGCCACTTGAACCTCAGGCCTGTTGAGGTATGTATGCACATATTCGTCAATGCAAGGATCAATATTTGTTGCCTGAATATACACGTTCAATTGTACAAATCAAAATCGAATAATATTTAATTATTCTGCGGGAACTTCCTCTTTAAAATATATATTATGAGATAGAGATATTTTTATTTGCAAAATACAATATATATATATATATATATATATATTCTAATAAACTAATTACACATTTAATTAAGCTCTAACTAATCGATCGAAATGAATTCTACAAGGTAAAATTGAAATGACCTTGCTTGAGCAATTGCGTTTCGTGATCACAAATGCAAAATTTAACCTTCGAATTGAAATGATATTTAAAGTTCTAACCTCTAGAGCAAACTTATTTAGGCAAAGCAAGATGTAAATTTTATTTATTTCATTACTAAATTAGTGGAAAAAAAAGAGTAAATTATAGGTAAATTAGTTACCAAAGTGTTGTGGGAGGTGGTGTGAGTAGAATTAGAGCATGTTGGAGCATAAATATTATAAATGTCGAGAGCAGCAATGTTTCGTTCACATTCAAGAATGCCTACTAAGCATTGTGTTGATAGCCCAATATGATTGTCCCTAAAATCACAATATTGCAGAATTTGAGTCAATGTCTCTTCTGGAATTAGGGCATGACTTTCATAATATTCGTACATCCCTTTCGCGTCTGTCTCGTCATTCATCGTAGGATTTCCGATCTAATTAATTAATGCATTCATCAAGTCAACAAACAACATATATATATATATATACATATAATTTGATTAATTAATTTGGAAATGAAATGAAATGAAATTGTATTGATTGACTTACAATAATCCCTTTGAGATTAATGATAATGGTGGTGTTGGGCTTACGATTGTGATAGAGAATAGTGTGTGCCAATTGGGGTGCATAATGGCCAGCATAACTCTCTCCAGAAATGTAGAAATCTCTATCTTTGAACTCTGGAAATCTCTCCAACCACTTCACTAAGAAGGCATAGTTGTCCATGGCTGTTCCTCTGTCTCCGCCCTCCTCCAAATCTGACGATGTGTTCGAATACGAAAACCCCACCCCTGCCGGAGACTCCACGAACAACACATTTGCAGCTGATCAAAAACATTCACATATTAATTATCATTTATCAATCAACAAATCTACCTACCTAATTTCTTAATTAATTATGTTTCATGCATCAAATTAAATTAATTATATATATATACAGACCATGGTTCCACGAAAAATTATTTATGTTGAGTGTTTTGCCATCCATGTTAACTCGGAACGGTCCGAGTTCCTCCATTGCTCCATAACCAATTGAAGAACAACCGGGTCCTGCATGCTCAACAAATTAATATTCATGTTCATATACTATAAATTAATTACTTATATTAATTGAAAAAAACAAAGCACAGTATATTATATACATAGTATAGTACCTCCATTGAGCCAAAGAAGAAGAGGCAGTGAGTTGTGAGAATGGTGAGCTTCTACAAAGTAGTAATAGAAAGCTCGTCCCGTCGTCCGATTCACGGTGACATATCCGCCATACTGGTTGAACTCAACCTCTGGCTGTCCAGGCAATCTCTCAATCCTATCACGCTCTTTCAGCCCTTCATCAATTTCTGCTTCATCAAAATGGATGTTGCTTGCATTGAAATGCCTTCTGTCAATCTCTTTCTTGTCCCTCATCTTATTCATGTAAAATTTGTATAACACTTCATTTTCTTTCTTTCCATAACCCCAGCATGATGGGAGAAAAGTGATCAACAAAATTAGCACTGCTATGTTCTGTCTCATTTTAATGTTTTTTGGACCAAAGTTTCAAATGGACTTGTGAAAATATGAGGAATTAATGCATGCATGAAATGAATTTCTATTTATGTATTGTCGTCATTAATTGGTTTTTGTTACTGCATTACATCTACAAAATGTTTATACAGCAATATAATTAAGGTCTCAAGATTATAGCCTAGCCTCTATGGAGAATGCTAGCTACTAGTAGCTAGTCTTCTTCTTCTCCCACTACTACTAGATGCTTCATTTCTAGCTAGGCTAATTGCTAATAAATATTTTAAAGTCCAAATCAATGTACGTTTAGTAAGACCAAGCTACTCACATCCCGGCTCAATGAAAGGTTGAAAGATTGTTAAATAAAAGAGAAAGCTTGAGCTTGACATTACTCGACTCATTAGCTCGTGAACAATCTCGTTAAGTAAATAAGTTTGAAAATATATACTTAAGTTACAATATAATAGATACATGTTTAAATATGTTTCTGAGGTTTTTTAAAGGAATTTCTATTTATTTATTGACTATTGTCATTGGTTTTTTATATATATAGTCAGCCTTCTATGAAGAATACTACGTACTATTGGTCTTCTTCTTTAACTACTACTAGATGCATCATGCATGCTTCTTTTAAAGTCCAAATGATGTATAGTTACTAATTAGAGAATTAATATTTTTCATCTTTGAGGTATTTATTTAATTTTGGAAACTTAAATCCATAAAACTCCTAAACCCCAAGACATGGAAATATATACAGTATGTAGGAAATATGAAAGAAATTTTCAAAATATTTCAACCCTGGATATAAGTTTCTGTACTATTCAGACTTAAGTACATGGAGATCCAATTAAAAATCCCATTGTGATATTTAATTTATGGAAAATAATAGCAGGTCTATAAAATTAAACTTGCAATAGACTGAAATTAAAGTCAAATCTTAGATTTTATATATTATATGATCTACCCTAATTAAAGCCGCCTGTTATAATTATAATATTAGGCACCTTATCGAGGGCAGTTATTTGTACTTTTTAAAATTCCATTTATTGATAGAAAATTAATGGGCTGTCACGCATTCTTTCCATTAAATCAGTCCTGCTCCTATACCCAACTCGTACACGTACTCATTCGGCTAACGGCTAACCTAATTTTTTTAACATATTTTTGATACGAAAGTAATACGCAATCCCTAATCCGTCTAAACTCCGTTTCTAAAAGTATCTTATTTAGGAATAGAGATAGGTCAGATTATCCGAGAGTGGCCTACAATTTAACCTACGTTAGACCTATATAAGCTCAATCTATTTAGTGCAATACCACAGATTACGGGTTCGAATCTGCTCAATATCACAGATCGGGTGTGTGAGTAAAAAAAAACTTCTTTACAAAAATAGGCCAGACCTAGGCATTTGAAAAAGTCCATCAAGTCTAATAGATTAGCCTATTTATGAAATTAAATAAAAATAAATATTTTTTTATAAAATTTATTAATACACTTTGTTAGTTAAATAACTAGTTTAATGAATATTATATTTATGTTTTAACAAGAAGAAATATTTATTTTTGTAAATCATTAATTTAATTTATTACTTGAAAACATTTATGAAAAATGAATTGTATGTATGTATATCTTTTTTTAATAAACATATAAAATTCATTTTAAATAGACTTAAATGGGCTTTTAAAAGACTTAAGGCTCATCTCGTTTAATTAAATAGGTCAGGTCCTTGCTTGTATAAAAATACTAAGAGAAATTCTAAATACAGCTCCCATTTTACTCTTTACGACCCCTAAAATTAAATAAATTATAAATATTAAATAAATGTTCCGTTTTACCGTAATAATCTCATTTAATTTCATTTTTATCTTCTTTATCAAAATCCTAACAAAGTATAGCCTCCAATATTTCAATTGGTCATGTGGTTACTCTATGAAAGTACGCCATCATCAAGAACATAAATGACAATTTGAAGGGTCATTTTTTAATTTAAAAACATATAAATAAAATTATGAACAACTCGAATCATTCTTAAAAACATATAAATATAATATACTAAATAACTCTGAACCTGAATAGAACCTTAACGATAAGAGATATGCATACATAGAGAGTTGTCAAAACGGGTCAAGCCCGCCAGGTCAACCCGTGCCCGCCATCTTTTTAAGCGGGTAGGACTTTAAATTTGAAACCTGTTTTCCTAGTGGGCCCGGGAGGGTAAGCCTGCGGCGGGGCGGTAACCCGCCAAGCCCGCCGATATATACATATATTTTTTTAGTTAAATGGTATTTATTGAAAAATGATAATCCGTGCTATTCGTGTTTTAGTTAATTATTTGCTTAAAATCTGTTCTATGATATGTGTGGGACAAATGCAAGAACATAAAAAAATAAAGCAGTAAAAACGCACGAAATGGTAACCAAGTTTGGTTCAACCAACCTACTTTGGGGGGATTGCTCCCAAACTTGAAGTTTCGACTGTTACTCCTTCGAAGAGTGTATTAGGGTTCTTACACATACAAGTCTCCCGCCTTATGTCGCCCGTTCTTCTCCACAAACTCTTTCGCTAGCCGAAAGTTGTAAGATCCCCTTACAACCGTGACACTATACTCCCTCTAGCTACCCACGACTTCAACTTACAATCTCTCCCGAGATTGCGTACAAAACAGATATAAAAATTCCCTCACGTGTTTCACTCGAAAACACTCATACTAGTCTATCACGTTGCACTGATTAAAGAACAACTACTAGTTATAAACGACCACAAACTAACACTCAAAAAATCTATCAAGAGAATCTAAACAAAATATAAGTGGTACCGATTGCTCCTCAATTCGGCCTTCATATAGACTTTGACGTCGATCTCCATCCGCCGCCAACAAGGTAAGTGGATTGTGGTTTGTGGCCTTCCAAACGTGTGTAGATACTCTCCAAGTGTAGTAGGGTTAATTCAGCACGGAATCTACACCACAAGGCAGTAAAACAAATTTATCTTGACCTTCTAAACTGGTTCGGCGCAAGATCTTTCCAACATGGAAACTGCCATATATAGAGTGTCCCTGGTTCTGTCTGGGACATAATCTGGAACAATTCACCAATTGTTCTCTTTTTCTTGCACAGTGAAAAACAGGTTTTGTTGGGACATACTCAGGTCCATTTTGTCGAACATATCTCGCCAATAACAACACGAACACTTAGTGCATAATTGTGGCACTAACATTTATGATTAATATGAATTATATGATAATATCTCCATTTCCTAAATGTTTGTAAATTGTGACCTGATTAAAGTCTCTATGCTTCTTTAGTTGATTATTTCATATCCCATTAAAAAAAAGATGTTTCAATATTTTAGTTCTAATATATATTATGGGCATTAAAATACATGTTCAATTAACAAAATTCATCAAACATACCTATACCAGTTCAAGGATACTAATGTATTTCTCATTATTAAAGTTTAAAACTCGAATTTCATAACAGCAAAAAAAAATACGGGAAAGTCCGTGGGCTTAGGCGGGTAGGACCATGTTTTTTCAATCCCACCCCGCCAAAAGGCGGGCTTTCTGAGTCCGACGGCCCATTTTGAGAACTCTATGTATATATGTGTATCTATCATATATATATATACACCCGTCTCTACAATAATTTTCTACTCTAATATATTAAGGCAATGTTTGGTAGCCTGGTTAAAGGCATATTAGTAAAGGTATCTAGCAAGAACCGTGTGTTTGGTAGCCATTGCTTGTTCACGTGAGGCCCGGTCCTAACGCGAGACCCGGGGTGTAATTTACTGATTCGGCTGGACAATGTATCCGACGCCCCCCTCAGTCTACCAAATAAAATAATGTACCAAACATATGTGTGAAGCAATTTAGTATATTTATCTTAATAACCAAACACACAATTAAAATAGCTAATATGCAAATTATCTTTCAAAGCAATCTAGATTTTACCAAACATTGCCTAAATTGCAATGGTAATATCATGTTTGGTTGCTATGCAGATTGCCTTGGGCCCAGACAATGAGCTCCGCCGGCGGCAGCAGAGCTTTGGAATACTTATAATTTATTTAAAATTGAAAACACAAAAGGGTATGAGGGTAAAAAAGAACATTTAAGCAATACTTATAATTTATTTAATTTTGGGGCTATAAAAATAAATCAGAGACTGTATTTAAAATTTCTCAAATACTAAATAGACAATAGGTCAGGTCCAGGCTTTCCAAATCAAAATCTGACCCAGTCTGACCTATTTACATCCCTATTCAATCTTAAGATGAGGCTATCTAGACATGCACCTGCAGGGCTTTCCTTCCAACTTGGACATTAGCTTTTTTTTTTTGGTATTTAGTTATATTAATTTTGTATTCTATTTTTTAAGTTTATAGTTAGGATTTGCTAGATAGAAAAAAAACTTGATAGGCCATATTTGTATACTCTCAAAAGATAGATTGAATGGTTTAATTTAACCATGAACTATTGGGAAAAATGGTAGTTGAACTTGTTACAAATGGGTAATTCTAAACATAGCCCCCCATTTTACTCTTTGTAGCCCCCTAAATAAAAATATTATTAAATATCCCATTTTGCCCTTATAATTTATTCATTTTTTATTTTATGAATCTCATATTTTTTCAGCAATACAACACCACATAGCCTCCAATTTTTTATGAAAAAATAAATGCACATCAGAGTTCGTTGATGATTATTTCTAAACAACATAGTATTTGTGAATTTGTTGCAGATGCCATTTTTGCTAATATTTTCGAAAAGTTTAATTTCTGCAGCCATGTCTATGATAATTAATTAAGATGATGTAGTTTCTCGCGTATCATTACCACTCATTCAATTTAGTAGTTCATCAACATAAACTATCAAGAAATTAAATTATGAAAATAAATTATTATGGGTTTCTTTCATCTTATTTAATCCGAAAAGGAGCAAACCATCGAAACACTCCTAAAATAAATGCAATTAAAATTAGTTGACATTTTTTATAGGACATTGGTCGACAGTCTCCGACAAGAAAAACTGAAGCTGTTTGGATTTTTAAGGAATAAATTGTAGAGTAAAATAATGTACAAGCTTTTTTAAAATAAAAATGTTGGGGGCTATGTGGTGCTGTATTGAAGGAAAATAAGAGATTTAGAATTTAAAAAAAAAAACATAAATTATAAGGGTAAAATAGGATATTTAATAATATTTTTATTTTGGGGGCTATAATGAGTAAAACGGGGGTTGTGTTTAGAATTACCCGCTACAAATTTACAGTGATTTAATTGACCCCAAATGGTAGTTGAACTTGTTACAAATTTACAGTGATTTAATTGATAAGGGTGTGAACTTAGTTTTTATCATTATTTTTATATTTCAAAAAAATTATGTGCTGATTGAATTGATGCATTTGATATTGGTTATATTTTGTCACATACTTGTCTATTAATATTTAATATTTTTAATTTAATAAAATAATATAAATATATAATAGGACATAACTTTGAATGACTGGCTAATGCAAATAAACAAAAAATTAATCTTATTTGGGTATATGGGCTTTATTGGTTTGATAATGCATCACATGGCTCAATAGCCTGTAACTTAAAAGGCCCAACACCACTTGCTCAACTCAATTTCATCAATTTTGTAATAAAATTTCTTTATATATATTTCCATTTGGAAAGTTTATAAATTGTTTTTAAGGAAAGAATTAATAATTGACATCCTAATCAAAATTCCTGTTCCATCATTGCAAGGTAGTTAGGCAACCCAAGGATGACGAAAATGATACAATTAGTTTTTTAATCTGAATAATTGCGATCGATATATGTAATTAAAAAAAGGAAGCTAATTAAGTAAGAAAAATGGTAGCTGAAATTAATTAATATTTGATTTGCTTTCAGCCTGTGCAAAAAATACTGGATACTAATAATGATTTGAAGAATAATTATGAGGGTTATTTTCTTGAAGAATTAGGGAGGTCTGTCCCAGCAAGAAAATGCATAATGAGAGAGAGAGCTCGAGCAGGTTGGTAACTAGGCACTTGATGCCCTGCCCCTCTTACTGTAGCAAATGTTAGATTCCCTTTATAAACTTGTGTATACCCACCAACCTGCATCATATCATTACAAAAATAAATCATTATATTCATCTATATACACTTCTTATTTTGGATGTCACAATTCAATAGATATATATATATACTTTTAATACTTTGTTTTAAATAAAATGCAAATGAAGAGATGCACGATGTGCATATATACCTCTCCACCAAGGTACCAAGGGTGCCATTTAGTTTGAATGGGAAGTTTCAACACTTTGATGGAATTCTTTGTCGAAGTAACTGGTACCCTTGCATCTGTGTCCCCACTGCAATATTACGTACACACCAAATTAAATTCACCAATATCTAATTGAATTCCTATTCAATATAGCATATGTGTTAATTAAATTTACCTAAATATCCAAACTCGAAGCCCATTGGCCATTAACTCTTGCAGATGGGGAAGTACTGTGGATGAGCTATCTAGCCATTTTTTGATGACATCACTGCAATTTTCATACAAAATTAAAGTAGTTTGAACTAATCAAATTGTATATCTAGACGGATCTTGACCAAACAAGGAGCTAGAAGAGGTAAGTAAGTTATATAAGGACGTACGTACCTGCATGGTTCCCAATCATAAGACAAGTTGGTAACATTGGCATGAAGAGCCTTCTGAACCTCAGGCCTATTCAAATAGGAATACACATAATAATCACTGCAAGGATCCATATGCAATACCTGCATTCATTAATGAGATCGATGGATCAACATATATATATATATATATATAATTATTACTTTTGAAGAAGAAATTAGATTTAGAGGTAGGTAGGTAGGTACCGAAGCCTTTTTAGGCGTTGCTGTGATGTTAGTATTCCAGCAGAGGGGAGCATAAATGTTATAAATATCGATAGGACCAATGCTTTTATCAGCTTCTTCAGCAGCTGCGTTGCATTCATCCGATTGCGTTGTCGCGTTTGGGGAGAAATCGCAGTATTTCATGATCTCATCTGTTGTTTCGTCGGAGATCAGAGCGTGGCTTCCGAAATACTGGTACATCCCTATCGAGTCTGTCTCGTCGTTGATCACCGCGTTCCCAATCTGCATTAAGTTTCCAATAAGAATTGCTCCATTCTTCAAACTACGTACAATTCTTATATATATCGTGTTTCAATCTTGTATTTTATTTTATGTTAGCTTGTGAAATGAAATAGTAAAGCAGAGGATGCCAGTTACTACTCATGAACAAGTGCGTCGAATGCATCAAGTAAGATGTTGTTCGTGCTTGACACGTATGATATATGTACTAATAATAAAATGAAATACCAAAAAATAAAGATACAATTCTGGCACATGCTCATACAAGAAGCAGAATACACTAGCTAGGGGTCCATGAAAATAATTCACACTTGGCCCCAAACAATGTGGAATAATTACTCATGAAGTGGATATTGTTAATCATGCCATCATACTTCTAATCCAAATCAAATAATTCCTCCATGTTCATCAAAAAGTGAAAACTACTTATCATAAATATATATATAGCAAAAACAAATAAATAAATAAAATAAAAGAGGACTTACAATAATTCCTTTGAGATTGATAATAGTCTTGCCCGCCTTCTTATTATGATAAAGAATTGTGTGTGCTAACTGAGGCACATAATGGCCAGCATAACTCTCTCCAGAAATGTAAAAATCCCTATTTTTATACTCTGGAAATCTCTCCAACCAATTCACCAAGAATGCATAGTTATCGATGGCCGTTCTTGCATCTCCACCGTTCACGAAATCCGACGTCGTGTTCGAGTAGGAGAAGCCAACACCAGCAGGCGACTCAAGAAACAACATATTTGCAGCTAAGAAAAAAAAGTCACCATAAAAAAATGACAATGCCTAATGGAAAATGAAAAAAAAACTTGGGGTTGGAGAAGAATTATACACATATATGTATACCATAATTCCATGAAAAAGGATTCTTGTAGAGCGTTTTTCCATCGCTGTAAACGCGAAATGGCCCCAGTTCTTGCATTGCTCCATAGGCAAGAGATGAACAACCAGGCCCTGTCCAACATTCCAGAATTAATTTTAATTAACTCGTTCTAGTAATGGAATCGTCTACTCCACCACGAGTTAGTCAAAATATTAATCATAGATATGTGTCTCTGTTAACGAATTATAATTGCACCAAATTTGAGGCAATTATGTGGGATTAGTCCAAACATATATAATTGTGTGACAGCTATTAATTTTTTTAGGTAGCCTGTCTTGATCAGCAGCAAAATTCAGAAGGGCAAATGAAGTAGTTAAAATTAATATTTACTTTTTGAATTAAAAATGTTGCACTTTTCTAGAAGGAAATGTGCTACAAAAAAGTTTGAAAGAAGGGATTTGGTGAAACTGGCCAGGGATAAGAGTCAACTGATGGGGTTCCCTATGTAATAAAATACTAACAAAAATCATTTAAAGATTGCAAATGGATCCAGAAAATTTCCATTAATAAACTGAACTGGAATCTTGAAAAAGAAATAACTACTCCATTTCATGTCAAGCAAAATAAAACAGTTAAAATGTTTGTTACAGGCTTTATGAAAATGACATGCAATTGATCAATTAAAATTAATAAAAAATATGTATGAAGAAATTAATTAACTGACCTCCATTGAGCCAGAGAAGAAGAGGCAATGACTTGTGATGAGAATGGTGAGCCTCAGCGAAGTAATAGTAGAATGCTCGACCGGCGGTTCGGTTTACGGTGACGTAGCCACCGTACTGGTGGAACCGGACCGGTGGCTGTCCAGGCAGTTTATCTATCCTGTCATTCTCTCTCATCCCTTTTTGTGGATGAATTTTCACTTTGTGGGAATGAAGTCTTGCATCGAAATGGATTCTGTCCATGTTCGCATTGTTTTTCAGTTTTTCTTTGTAGATTTTTGAAAGAGCTTCGATTTGAGACTTAGCGTCGATTTGTGGCACAAAATATGAATGGAGAAGTAGAATGGAGAGCAGGAGGAGGGATGTTTTCTGAAACATTGTGTGTGTGTGTGTTTTGGTTGAGAAATATTGAAAGTGGAGAATGAAGAAAAGATAGTTGGATTAAATAGATATTGGAAGGGCTGGATTTAAACACTTTGTCTACATGTGAAACAACAAGTCTAAACAAACATGGAAATTTGCTGAGATTGGATGATTGCACCTCCCAACTTGACGCAATTATTTATATCTGTTACGGTGCTCCTGCCAGATCACTCGACTCAAGGGGCAAAATGGTCATTGTACTTATCATCTTTTTTATTCACTCGCGAGAGGCAAATCATAGCAGACAATATGAGATCCTCTATTTCAATCTTGTATTTCATCTCGTGTTCCAACTATTGAATTTCCAACATGTGTAAATTACACATGTTGGAAATTCAATAGTTGGAACACGAGATGAAATACAAGATTGAAATATACGATACTCCCTCAAATTTTAAGGAGATATTAGGAAAACTCTAAGACAAGCTTGCTCGATCTATAACTATAAGGTGTTCGAGAATATTTGAATTGATATATTTTTGCCATGGGGGCAAAATGGTCATTTTGCTTGTAATATATATTTATATGTAGATGCGTGTGTGTTTGTGTGAGATTTATAATGAGTGTATTTCGCAGGATTTTTTGTTTGCTAAGGAACATGGTATAACATGAGGGATTGGTGAATTTGATATATTTTCGAGTGATTGGACATGCACTCACATGTTGTCCCACATAGCTTTGCCACGTTCTCTTCAATGTAACAATGATAATGCTATTAATTCGATTTATGTATAATTATTGCCTATTTTCAGCAAATAGATGATCGATCGATGCATCACATCTTAGGCTCCAATAAATCAAATCCATATTGATATAGTGACACATAACAGAATTGATTTGTTGCTCTTTCTGGGAATTCATACTCATCCACATTATATTTATCACTAACGATAGACATATCTCATATTAGCGTGTGATTAATTGTGAGAATTGATTGCTCATAAAAACGTATAAAAACCTTAAGATTTAAATTGGGTAGTTATTAGGCATCACTTCTAATAATTTACCTAGACTGAGTAATTTAGTGTGTGTGTGTGTGTGTGTGTAAAACTTCCTTGAATTGGCTTTGGAAAAGTGCTGTTTCGTGGGCTTAATTGATAAATTAATAATTAGGAAGATTGATGCATGGATTCATAGATCAGTAATTTTTAAGGGGTACAGTTGTAATTTCACAGAGGAGTCAACCATTGCATGTGATATACGAATATTGATACATAATTGGCATATTGTAGTGTACCTACTAATGATCATACAGTTCCAGATACCATTATTCATTCTTCTTGTCTTCAAAGAAATAGAAAATTATAAAACGCGACTTCTTCGAAATTTCCTTAATTCTCGGACGGCGCGAACGACACGCGCTAGGAATTATAACACGCTTCTAATTAATTAGCTGATTAATAGCCCCGCCAACAAATATATACGTATATAATATACTGAATACATAAATAACAGATATGTGCATTTATATATATTGCAGAATTTTGAATGCTTTTACAGATAAGAAATGGGAATTTAAAATGATCCAAAATCCCGACTTCCTCTCGAGTAAAATTAATTAATTAAAGTTCCCCATGATGTGATAAGATAGAGAGGATAGATGCAACTTGTAAATTTCAATTTTCAAAAAATATTTGTAAGTTCGTAACATTCAAATTAAGTCTTGGAAGGAAGTTGTGTGAGAGTAGCTATTATCAACTGTTTGTATCTAAGTGTTTTTTTTTTTTTTTTTTAATTTAGAGTTTTTATGTATTAATTAATCGGGACACAATGCAGTAGAAAAATAAAAACTGAACTATAATTGAGAATTTTGTTACAAAAAAAAAAAAAAAAAATGATATGCCAGAAAATTTGCAGTAAATATATTTATATATCCCCGTCGTTGAAGCCGAATATAAGTCTAAAAAACGCGTTTATAGGATAAGGATACAATTGAAGGTTTATTTAAATAGATAAATAATTTGTTTGTTTTTTTTTTGCCTTTTTAAATAGATAAATAATTAAGGCTATGACAATTCATCAGCAAGAAGAAAATCACTTTCAATAAGATGAGTATGTTTGTTATATAAATTCAAAAACTTGTGTCGGATCTCATTTCGATTGCAAGCTCAAAATACATATAATCGGTCTCAGATTTTTAATTACTTAAAATTGAATTTGAGTCAAAGTGTTAAGACTTTTTATAGTGTAAAATATTAAATTTATCTTATAAAACATATTAAATTAACACGTATTTAAATCAAATTATCACTACTTGGTTGCTTATTAAGCTCTTTAATTTGCCGTCTAAAATTTGTTTTAATTTGCTGGAGATGATTCCACTTAATGAAATATTTCTTTATTCCCCTAAAAAATATCAAAATAAAATTACAACAACATCAATTTATTTTAAGGAAATTATAACAATGTTATAATATATATTATTCAAATTGGAACAAAGTAGCGTGATTGATTGGTATAGCGACATGGAGCAAGAAAGAGACTTCTCTTTTAGAATTATTTAATTATGAAAAAAATGAAGCAATCTCATTAAATTAAATAAAACAGTATACATGAGACTGACAAGCGAATGGTAAAATACCACAAAATAATTAATAATGGAATGAATGATGAGATATTATGATGGTATGTGGGACGATGGAGGGATGGTCCCTTTAGGCTTTAGGCTTTAGGCTTTTTACCAATTGAAAAAGTGGACAACAAATTAACAATAGAATACTAAGAGAAGAGCCTTTTCTATAATAAAAATATAACAAGAATATGGATAAATAAAACAATGTTGTCTTTCAAGTTTGTTTGTTTCATAAAGGTATCTATGAGTTTGTTTAAACAGTATGGAGCTAACTGCCGGACTTTATTTTTTCTTTTCATCGAAAGGTCATTATCCTATAGGTAGTTTGATAATGAGGAAGAAATTAAATTGTCTTTTTAGTTGAGGACTTAGGGATGTGGAATTGGGGATTAAACTCTATCACTTGTGTGTGTGTGTGTGGGTGTGTGTGTGTGTGTGTGTGTGTGTGTGTGTGTGTGAGAGAGAGAGAGGGTAGATCAAATGAGAATCAGAATCCCATATGAGAACTAAGAACTAATCAGAACCGTAGATCTTCAGTTTTTAGATGGTGGAGATCTGTACCCGAATTTGAGTTATACAGTGGTATTTTTGTAATATTAAGGTTATTTTAATGAACTGGGGGTATTTTGTAATATTTGGGTTGAACCCTTTTAGCATTACTATGATATGTTTTAGCATTGCTGTAATTAGTTTTAGCATTACTGTGACTAGTTTTAGCATTATCGAAAAATATATGAGTTTTAGCATTAACGTGATTAGTTGTGTCTTATTTAATCTGCAGATTGTGTTGGCACCCTTGGAGATTTCTTCTAGGTTGTCTAAATTTTATATACTCGATTAATGGGCATGTGGTTATCTGCAATGATGGATATTTGTAAAATATCTCGTTGCTTTATCATCTTGATGAGTGGATGCAGTTTTAAGGTTTGTTCTCCTTATAGTTTCATCTTCTGTAGCTCTTTTAACACCTATAAATGTTTATATAATATTGTTAAGTAAACAAAATAACAAGATTGAAAACATAATTAAATGATAAAAATAAAAGTAGCGAACAATAGTGTCAATGGTAATGCTAAAATGATATATGATGATGCCAATTCAGTGAACAATAATCCTAGTAACACAAAATGTGTCATGTCTTGGTTTATAATGTTTATGTTAACTTTTTTCAGACATATATGTTTTCTAATGCTAAGAATGACAATGATAATGCTAACTCAACAAACTATAACAACGTTTGTTCATGGTTAGTTTATGATGCGCATGTCAAGTTTTTTATGCTAATACTAACAAAGGGTTATGCTAATGCTAAAATGAGAAATGACAACGCTAAAACTGCAAACGATAATTGTTAAGTGTTCTCTGACATTGAGTTCTATGTTAAACTTAATGTTATACAAAATCTCTACGACAGTGTCTGTGACATTGCACATATCTAATCTTATCATTTCCTAGATTTTAGGTTTTATTATTTTTAAATAATAATCATTATTTTATCATATAAATATCCACGAAATAGTTGTTTCAAATAAACGGATATATATATATATATGATAGATATATTATTATTTAATAGAGTTTGAAATAGTCAAACTTTATCTCCTATTTTTTAGGTTATTTATTATCTCTATTTAATCATTTTCTTTTTCAGAATTTATATTGCTGGAAATTCTTTGAAAATGGGGATGGACGTGGGTTATTTTCTCAGCCACACCAAGGAGACACTTATTCTCAAACACGATGGAGTGGTGGCGGTTATCTACAACCCACGATCAAGAAGAGATGACTTGGACCTTAGTCGATTCAAATGAAGAGCTTATTAAAGGAGCATGATCCACACTTGAAGAGATTATTCGAGTAGAAGATAACTTGCCGTTGTGTGTAAAGATTAAAGAGCTCGAGTCACAAACTAGCAAATAGATTTCTCTTTTCTTCTTCTTTCTTTCTTTCCTTTCATGTTTTCTTTGTTCAACCAATTCATGTGAATAGGTTGATCAAATTAGGTTAGATAGAAGGTTTTGAAATCATTGCAAGTTTGTTTACAAATTAACGGTAGGTTGATTTGTATTGTTTGAATTCAATTTAGTTATAGGACTAGATTAGGATTCATGTATCTTTGTCGATGAGTCAAGAGCTTAGCGTCTGACATCATCGATTGATCTATTGTGTTTGCTTGTGGAAGCTTAATTTCGTCCTGTGGCAATCACATACATGTTGTGTGTGATTTAAAATTTATTTTCGTGTTTTATTGTGTTGTTTATTTCCAGCATTTTTGTGTTAAGATAGTATTTCAACTATCTGTAACATTGAGTTTGACATTACGCCTCTGTGTCTATTTTCAGTGTCTACGACAACTAATTATAACAATAATGATAAACACAACAAATTGTACAGATAAATTATACATTGCTAAAAAAGGTAGGTATTATATGTTTCTACAAGTTTCTCGATGTAAAAAAAAATGAAACTACTAAATTATGATGAGACAATGCTAACATGGGTGGACTATATTGATAATTCAATAAAGATGTAATATCGTTGTTCATGATTGGTTTATAATTTTCCTGGCAAGTTTTTATACTAATGTTAAACAAAAGTTATGCTAATGCTAAAATTAGAAATGATAATGTTAAAATTGTAAACGATAATGTTAAATGTTTAGTCATTTTGTGTGTTATTTTCTCGTAAGAATTTCTTTATTTTAATGCGCGTGTTTTCTTCATTTTCGTATTTATTTATTGTAATTGTCTTCGCAATTTGTGCAAGATCCTAAGTTTTTGCTACAAAAGCGGTGTTAAATGACAGAAAGAGTGGAAGAATCGCCCCAGTCCTCGTTAGGCTCCAAGTCAGCGTCAGTTTCAGTTCCCAGTCCGCGCTCATCCTCAATCTAAATCTTCTAGCCGAACTGAATCACCTAACCGATGCTGGAACCCAGCCAGCGCTGGGTTTCTCAAATTGATGCCAACCACCGCTACAGACTCAGCCGCCGCTGGACTGCCCCCTTGGCAAGACGAGCCCAGCGGGCACTGGCACCCAACCAGCATTGGGTTCCTCGGTCATAGAACATTTATCCGGTGTTGGACCTCAACTGCCGCTTGGTATGCCTCTCGATATTTGGCACCCAGCGGGTGTTGGAACCCAGCTAGTGCTAGATTTCCATTTTGTAGAACAAGCCAGCCAGCGCTGGCTTCCTGTATGTCGCACACACCCAACCGACACTGCCCTCCAATGATCGCTGGACGAAGATTACTATGTTTCGGATTAAGCGAACTATAAAAAAGAATTTGGGAATCCATTCCCAGATGCTCGCACACTCTTGCTTGAACACTCAACTTTTCACTTCAGTTTTCATATGTAAAAAGACCACTTCTCTCTTCTCACTCAAAAACTCTCATTTTCTACTCTGGGGAACTAATCCACAACACTCATCAAGATTGCTTCATGTTCAATTGTAAGAATTAAAACCCTATTTGTCTTTGATACTTGAGATAGTTATGCATTGTTCTTGCTGGATGCTTTGCATGATGATGGGCTAATTTCCCTCATTAGGGTTAGATAATCGAATTGGTTTGGATCCTTGCGTGTGATTGTTGATTTCTAGTTCCATTATATTGAGTAACTGGCCAATATTTGATATTGCTATATAGTAGATGAGATCAATAGAAGATTCTACAACTTGACTAGGGTTTCATCAACATTAGAATGACCAGAAACGCATCTGTAATTGTTAATCTTAATCGTATAATTTAGCCTTAAAGGTTTAACCGATTGAAACGAAAGCTATTGAAGTTATCCCTTTTAGTGGAGTTGATTGTGTAATTAAATTAACGAATTCAACTTGAATCGAGCTTGGCAAGAAACTAATGAGAGAATTTATACCCTAATTCTCATTTTATTATAACCCGTATTTAATTTATGTGTGTAGCATGAAAAGCACATTCGCCCAATTAAGTTTTCCTTAAGACTGAGACTTGATAAACCCTTATTTTTCAATGGTTCTCATGCATTTTGAAGTCTAGTTGGATGGTAGTTGATGAGCATTGCATGTATGAATTAACAAGTTTCGCATAGTTTTTCATATTTTGTGCAGTGTCGCGTATTTGCTCATTTTGAAGGGATTTGATTCCATTTATTTTATGAGACTTAATTGAGCTTGAAAACTATCTAAGAATATAGAGGATCGAGTGAGAAGTATGCTGCAACTTGAATCGAGTCAATCGAATGAGAAATGAATGAAAACGAAGCAAAACGGTGAAGAGTGTCAGCGACAGATTTTTGCGCACGGCCTGTGCGGAAAGACATCCTTCGCGCACAGCCTGTGTGCTAGAACCACCTTAATGCACGGCCCATGCGTGAAGAGTTAGTTTTGGGTGGATTTTCCTCTCTTTCCTTGTTCGACTCCAACACCCATCCAAACTCGGCCTAACTATTTAAGGCTTCTTTGAACACGAAAATTATACAACTTTTACCCTATAGAGAGAGCAGAGACATTGCGGAGAAGACGGAGAAGAGACTACAGAGGGATTGAAGAAGCACATCATAGACTAAGTTTATTTTATGCGTTATTCGATTAGAACTATCATGTTGACTACTTTTGTGTATTTATTCTCTTTGGATTTTGAATACAACATGAGTAGTTAAATTCTTTGAGATCTTAGGATTGTTGAATGTTGATGGATTTTATGATTTGACATAATTTATTATTCCGTTCTATATCTTGTTTATGCATCCTTGTTTATTGTTGTCTTGTGTGGATGAATTGATCAGCATTTACGTAGTTAATTTATTATTCACTCGAGAGAGATTGATAGATTAACGAATAAAGATTGCATAACACGAGCTTGCTAGATTGAGAGATTGGTAGGTGTCGTGAGAAGAATAAATCTGAGGTTTTATCTGGAGTCAGATAATAATTCGAGATCGAGAGATAATAATTAGAATCTAATCTACGTCTAGAACTTACTCAAGAGAGAGGGTCTAGATAATTTAGTGATTCTTCTACAAGATTTATAATTAAATTGGTTTAATAAATTATCTAAAACTCGGGAAATCCATTTAGCAGCAACACTCTAGGATCCGTTTCTTCATCTATTTATCCATTTTTCTGTGCTTGATTTTATTTATTTATTTTACAGTATTTAGTTAAGTAAAATCGATCCTTTAATGTGGTTCTCTAGATAAAGTGAAACAACAAAATTGGGTACTTAGTCGGGTTATATAGTCAGTCTTTGTGGATACGACCTTGCTCATCGTTATTTTACTATAATTTACCTCATTCTCTTGCGAGTAGTATTTTAGGTGAAATGAAATACCGATCACGACTCGGGTTAGCTCACTACCCTACATTGATCCCGTCCTATTGTGGATTGGTTCGGGACGCGTGTACTCGATTTCGATAAACACTAAACATAACAAATTGTACAGATAAATCATACAGTACCAACATTCTTAGGTTTTACATATTTCTACAAAATTCTCGATGTTAACAAAAATAAAATGAAATTGCTAAATTATGATGAGACAATACTAACAAGGGGTGGACGATATTGATAATTTAACAAAACTGTAATAACGTTGTTCATGATTGGTTTATAATTTTCCTGGCAAGTTTTCAGGCTAATGCTAAACAAGAGTTATGTTAATGCTAAAATTAGAAATGACAATGCTAAAACTGTAAATGATAATGCTAAACACAATACGGAAAAAAAATTACATTATCAATATACAGCAGAACAAAATGAAATTGATAAATTGAAAAGAATACAAAAAAAAAATTGAACGAGATATCACCTTGATTTTTCATCTTTTCTGGTTCGAAAATTTAATCTTTCGTTAGTGTTGCTATTCGTTCAAAAGATTTCAAAAATCTATAGAATTGGTTTAGCATTATTTCTCTTCGATTTTATAATGTTGGTTTGTGTGAGAGCTTTCTCTGAGCAGTTATGGTGATTTTTCCCTTACTAAGCTTTCTCTGCAAACTCAGATTTTGCGTATGTTTTCAAAAATTTTACTTTTACACTTACAAAGCTTCGCGTGTAGTGGATTTGGTTGTAATTATGAAAAATGCCACTGAATTGTTATTATAACCAACTCATATATATATATATATACAAAGTTGGTCGTGAGGTAGAAGGAATATGTTCAAATTAGTACTACGTATTAGTGTGAGAACTAGGAACTATTCCTAGCCACTAGATTTGACAAATTCAACGGATGAGATTGAGATTAGGTTTTTTAGGAGCTCTTTTTATTTTTAATTTTTTTTAATCTAGAAGGTTAACTTAGTCTTTTGCAAATTAAATCCTTTAATATAAGATATTACCATATCAATAAAAATTTATTTCCATATCTTTTCCCACAACACACGATTTTTTCACTAATATTCTATTAATTTTCATAGTCTTTTATTCCTCTTTTTTTATGTTTCATTCCATCAATTTTTTTTATCAATTATGGGTTTTTTTCATCAAAGTTGCGATTCAATTATTTAATCTCTTTCTCTACTTCTTTCTCGTTCGAAAATCCTAGAAAATCATCACCATTGCTCACAGCTACAAGATGTAGCTCTTCATTGCACCCTCTCAATCTCAGATTTTATCATCAACTACCACTGCTACTTCGACTAAAACACCGAGATCCTCGCTCGATGCCCCACCAACACCTTCATCTTTCGCTGCCTGATAAGGTCCATGTCATCATCATGGTAAACCCGCAGGTCGTCGACCATGTGCTCAAGTTCAACTTTGATAACAATCGAATGACCCCCGCTTCAAATCCCTCTAAGATTCTCTCAACGCCGACATCTTCAACATTGATGACGAGTTGTTGATAATGCTTTGTAATTTATCGGAAAAGTATATTTGGGATTTTGATGTTGGATTATTGTTTTGTCATTTGTTTGTTGTATTATTTTAAATTGATGTAGAAGACGAGTTATTTTTTGTTTGTCATTATTGAATCGGTCTTAATGTAGCAATGAAACAGTATTAACGTAGCAATGAATTGTTACTATTATAGCAATGAAGTGCTAATAATGAAACAATTTTTATGAGATCTAAAATTGTTAGATTATAGATTTGTATTTCATCATTTAGTACAAAAATATTTTTATTTTATATACCAACTGCTTATTTTATTTACTCATCTTTAAGCAATAAATTAGTGACATATTTTTTTTAATTACATTACATTTTTTCATTTGGGGACTTATATTGTTTGTCCAATGTCCAGAATGAAATTTACTTGTAATGTTTAGCATTTCTACCATTTTATATAAGCTACAATTTATATGTATTTAAGCAATAATTTTAGGCTTAATGAAATATGGACTTATAATATGATGCAACAATTTATAATGAAATAAATAGCTTATTATGATTATTTTGAGTTATTATTTGGTAGCGATTCGTAGCTTATTATGTTGAAATTCAATGTATCTTACTTATCAATTCGTAGCTTTTTTATGATTTATTTATGTGCTTGTTTAGTAGACATTTAGAACTTCTTATTAATGAATTTGGTGACTCAATGATAGCATCACATAATTTCAGAGTAGAGTTATTTTGAATTAACATATGAATTTATATAAAAGAAGCATAAAGACCAATCATAATAAGCTATGAATTAATATGACACAAATAATAAATTCAACCATAAAAGTTATGCATTTCTACGAAACAAGTGTCATATTATTTTTTGTATTAAGACCAGGCCAACATTTGAATATTTACTAAAAAAAATCATAAAAAACTATGAATTGATATGAAACAAATATTGAAATCTAACAGAATAAGATATGAACGTTTTCACAATAATATATAAATTTGTTCTTAAAAGAAACAAAAAAATCATAAAAAGCTATGAATAACTACTATCTTCCTCATGTTCATCATCATTGCGGTTGCAACACCTCTGTCATTGTCATTTTTCCTCTTTGCTCTCTATTTTTGAATTTGATGTTTGTTCAAATATAATAAGGGATAGTAACTTTCTTGCTCTTTTAAACACATCATGATTGGTGCATTTTTCGATTCATCTTTCTTCCTCTTGTTTGATTCTGTATTGATCATAAAATGATAAAAAAAATATTATAACCAATAAAACTAAAAAAATAACCATAACTAAATATTCAAAGCAACAAAACATTATAAGCATTTTAAAAAAGCTACGATACTCTAATAATCAATCACCAAATTACCTCATAAAAATTATTTCTATCAACAAAAAGGAAGTGCACACCTCCTTCACTAATGCAACATTCAAAGTATTAAAAATATGCTTAATAAGCTATAAAATCTGACGAAAGTAGCAACAAAATCAAAACATGAATACTCACATACAAATTATAATTTTTTCAGCAACAAACACAATCATTCAACCCTCAATTGGCACACTAATTAAATCTGATAATTAATAGCACACAAAAATATGTAATTGTTATATTGTTGCTATAAATTACTACCAGTGTATCAAATAAATAAACACAAATATCCACATAGACACCTTTGCACCTTAAATAAGCTACAAAATATCAATAACTTAGCTCGTACTTCAACCACATTTATACGACACTCAAATCGTACATATTACATACATCCAATAACTGCACAAAATATGATATAAATTTCTCTTACTATATCACCACCCTAGTTTTCTATGTAATAAGCTACAAAATAATAAAAAATAGCAACAACAAGAATGTGCACGCCACCTTCAATAATGCAACATTCAAAGTATAAAAAATATGCTTAATAAGCTGTAAACTCTAATAAAAGTAGCAACAAAATCGTAACATGAATACTAACATACAAAATATAATTTTTCAGCAACAAACACAATCTTTCAACCCTCAATTGGCACACTAATTAAATCTGAAAATTACTAGGACACAAAAATATATATTTTCTTTCATATATGCTACAAAGTACTACTGCGTATCAAATAAATCAACACAAATATCCACATACATACGTTTGCATCTTAAATAAGCTACAAAATATCAATAACTTAGCTTATGTTTCCACTACATTCATATGGCATTCAAAACGTAAATATTACATACACCCAATACTTGCACTAAATAAGCAACTAAAAAATTACACGAATCGTTCATTCATGCATTTAAACAAACACGTGGGTTACAATATTTGTAGGTACACATCAATGGAATCTTTAACATAGTTTCCAATGAGAGTTTGATTTTTTCAGAAGCCATTCTACACAAAATTTCAACACACATTCGAAAACCACCAAAAAAATTCCTCTATTACCTTGTTTGCATCTCGCAGTGGAAACTGAAAAAATAACCAATGGAAGTGGTTTTTGCGGCAGTGATAGGCGTTGTCGAATGTGCCGGAACTAGTGATGGTGGTGATCGATTTTCTATTTGTAGCGCCCTTTTCCCAAAAGAAGGCAATGAATGAAAGTGATTCTTAATTCTAGGTTTCTTGATCGCGATAAATCTCGATAAATATTTGGTTGTTGTATCATTTAATAATATGTATCTTATGGATTCTATATATGCATGTTTCCAAATAAAAGATTAATGTATAATTACATTAATGCCATTATGTATATTATTTTCAATTATATTATTGGATTTTAAAGATTTTATGCAATTTAATCTTATCCATAGATCTAGATAAAATCGAGAGGTGGAATTAGTTCCTAATTCTCACCTAAAGTCTAGTACCCATAATAACCAACCCCTATACACACACACACACACACAAAGTTGGTCGTGAGGCAGAACTTAGAATATTTTATTTCTTCTTGTATGGATAGAGTTAATCATTTTCCTTTGCCAAATAACAAACATGTTGGTGGACATCACCATTTATGTCGTACATATAGCTAGTTAGATTGTTAGATGGATTATATATGTATAATGTAGATGCATTCCGAATGAAATTATCCATTCTTCTATTCAATTTATTGGATTTTCTATTGGGTTTCAATTTTTTGTATTTTATTTTATATTTACTGGTTAAGGATGATTCTACAAAAGGAAATTCTAAACATAGCCCCCATTTTATTCCTTATAACTCCCAATATTTTATAAAATATTAATATTAATATGATAAGACTTTTTTACCCCTTAATTCCCAAATTTAAAACTTTATCATATAGCCTCCTACACACCATAGCCCCCATCTCTTCCATCCATATCTAGCAACGCCACCAAATTGCTTGCAATTATGCATCAAAGAAGGTATTTGAAATTTTGCATTGGCTTGAAAACCTGTCCCTAAAGATTCAAAGCCTCCAAATATGAAACATACTTAGTCGAAGTTCAAATGATTTCAGTATCATCCAATTATGTATTTGTTCAAGTAATTATTTAAAGATTCAATTTGATTTTCAGTTTTTTATTTCATTCCATCATATAGATCAAAATTTCAAAACACAAAATCAAATGAACATTGGCTTATGTAATTAACATGAAAATTAAATACTTATACAGCACAATAATATTTGTTGGATACTTTCTAGAAAAAAAAATGGAGATTCACAATTATAAAAATCACCGTACTAAAATGTTTTTAGCTAAAACTTTCAAATCTAAAGTTTCAGTTCCCACGCCCGAGTTGTGGACCAATTAAAGTGATACCATTACACTGCTAAAATATGTTAGAATTCATTTGATATTCAACTATTTAGATTTCAATAAATTTGTATGCTTTTTTTTCTTCTTCAGAATTTGTCATATATAGATTAACCATAAATAAATAAAAATTTGAAAAATGAGTTGTTCGTATAGTTATATTCACAATGCTATCAAGTAGTTTATTGTGGAGCACAGAAAGTTTTTTCCGGATGGAATGGGTGGGGGCTATATACTATGTAGGATGTTATGAATTATGATGAGGTTTTAAGTACTAGGGCTAAAGGGCAAAAAGTCAGTATCATATTAATATTTATATTTTATAAAATAGCGGGAGCTGTGTTTAGAATTTCTCTTCTACCAAATTAGAATTTATAATTATTTTTAGTATTTAATTAATAATTAATTAGTATAGTTAATTATTTCATAATTATGATTTATATATTATTTTAATTTTAATTTTTTATTTACTAACAATTGTAAAATTAGACAAAGTGCAAGAAATTGATATTGAAAAAAAAATGAAAAAAATAATAAATTTGATAATGTATATAACATGATTTGAGAACATAGAATTTCATTTGGATTCATCCCCTGCTAAGCATCATTATCTTATATAAATCTAGTATTTCTCCTATCCGATACACACATAATTATTTTTTTCGATCTGTAATATTATGATTATTTTTTAATTCTATATATTGTGTTCCATTTTTATAAATTAATTAAATG
The DNA here is from genome assembly GCA_026008535.1 of Perilla frutescens. Lineage (NCBI taxonomy): Eukaryota > Viridiplantae > Streptophyta > Magnoliopsida > Lamiales > Lamiaceae > Perilla > Perilla frutescens. The sequence continues at coordinate 6,787,353 of BRKX01000012.1, read as the reverse complement.
ATACGCATGTTCGCTAATGAATTAGATGAAAATATTAATTTTGTGTAGTTACGACCAACAAAAAGAAAATTAAATTTTAGGAATTGAATGAAAATCCATGTTTATAAAGATCAAATTAGAATATTTCAAACGTCACGATTTTATAAATTGCAATGTATAATTATCCACGATTAAAGAACATTTTATTTCTTTGAATATATGACATGTATAAAAAATATAATTATTTAATTATTTCAAATGATGAAATTGAAACAGAAAAATAATAAATTATTGTAAATTAGGTTATTATTATTATTATTATTATTATTATTATTATTATTATTATTATTATACAACACAAATGAAAACTATTTTTAGGTGACAAATGTAGAGTACTACAAATACTTCACCTATGCATAAAAAAATAAAATAAAAAATTATATATCTGAAATTTCCAATTAAAAAAATAATAAATAAGATTGCTAAAAATTGTTAAGATACAATGATTGTAATCAAAACCGTCATGGAAGATGAAAAAATATAAAATAAAAATTTACAATAATAAATGTCATTACTGTAGTCTATTACCTCAAAACTGTTGCCTAATATACGAACATTATTGTCTAAAATATACTCTTTTCGAGTCTGTTTAAATATCATTTTGGATGAATACACACAAATTAATAAATTAATTAACTTACCTAATACACCCTTGTGTGAATACATTAAATGAGTTAAATATATATATTTTAATGCATCAAGTGAAGCAATTGTGAGAAAAAATGTGAATTTTATGTCTCGAATTTGTAGAATGACATTTTTTGTGAAATGAAATTAAAATGTTATAATGACACTTATTCAAAAATGAAAAAGATAATTGTTAAATCATATGATAAATAATAATTTATATTAGAACCGTTATCTATTACATAATTTTGCCTTAATATATACGTAGAAGATAGATATACGTACATTAACAAAATAAAACCCCACCCACCTCAAAATCTTGAGAAAATAAATATGCCATGATAAGGTCCGGTGCAATCAGTAGATTAGCCCGGACCAGAAATGTGTTTGTTATATAAAATAGTTGATTATTTATTTCTTTATTTTTATAATATATACTATAAGACAGTTGATTAGATGTCATATTTGGTCCAAGTCCCTATGAGGGTATTGATCTATTTTTATATTTGTCTTCTTTTAATTAAAGCCACAAAATGTACTTGACAATCGCTAGCCTCTATATATAGTTCAGTATATATCAAATGTGACATGAATATATATTCAACTAACAATCAGCATGAGTTTCTTAATTATAAATGATACCTTCTTCTTCCATCAGAATATATATAGTCTATTTTTATTTTTATTTTTACACAGAGTAAGATTGATGTTGACAAAAATAAAATTTGTACAAACAAATTTTGTAAGATAGCAATCTTTAATGAGCATTGGTTATATATCGTAGTATGATTTTTTTTCGAGGTTATAACATAATGATTAAATATAGATTATTTAATATTTAATTAAATCGAAACTGATTTCCAAGATTGCAAAAGAGTGTATTTGTAATATAGTTAATGATTGTATAAAATTTAGTAACTAATACTGAAATAGGACTTATAACACAATACGATTAAGAAATAAATTGAATTGTTTATTAAAGAAAAAATGAAATAGATTAACTCCATAACCAAGATAAATTTAGCAAAAGCTACATACTATCATCCATTCATTTCATTAATATGTTCTAAATTCTAATATTCATATACCAAAATATTAATTCTCATTGTTAATAAAATATAATAGATCCATAAATAAATAATAATTTAAACTAACAATTGTCAATAATTATTCAATTTAAAAAAATCCAAATAGAATCACTACTAGAAATATGGCCTATGACTACACTAAGTTTATGACACTTTAAAGCAAGTGTAATGAAAACCATTATGTTGTTACATTGGAGTGCGAATCATATGTTACTACATTTTTCTTAAATACTAATGCTACATTACGAAAGAAATGTCATAAGAAACCCCTTCTACTGACATAACTGAAAATGTCGTAATAATTCTATACTAAAAAATAACCATGTCATTATAAATCCGAAATCTAAAAATAAAAATGGGAGAAAGAACTAACTTAAGTTGATTCTGACATGGCTAACAAGTTTGTTTACCAACTAAAATAATTCATTAATATTTATTTAAGAACACTCTAATTAAATAATTAAGTTTAACTAGTGAAAAATATAGTTGATTAATTAGTTAAAAATAGCCGTATCCATGTAATAAAAATCAAAGCAATTTGTATTAACTTTCTAAATTAAAAAACTAATTTGTAATAACATAAATTATTTAAACTATTTTTAATAATAATATAATATAAAGTAATGAATAAAAAAATATTTAACTTATTTTAAAAACTTAAATGAGTAATAATATTATATATATATATATATATATATATAAAATGTACTTGTACAAAAACCTAATAATTTTAATCACGCCGCTTCCCTCGCAAAACATTCATAGACGGCAAATATATTATTTTTCTTTTTCAGTTTTCCCTCTCTCTCTCTCTCTCTTTTTTTTTTGACGAATTCAACTCCTCCGTAAGGTCGTAATGTAGTGTAACCGACCTAATTTTACTACTCCCACTATCCCACACCTAAAAAAATTATCTCAAAAATTGAATAACTAAAATTTCAAGAAGAATTTGGTGGGGATCGGAGTTATGGGAACGAAAACTGATAAAACTTGAGTCCTCGGGATGAATTTAGAAGATGAAAGAAAACAAGATGCTTTAAGGTGCTCCTCAATCTCTATTTCAATATTTCACACGTTAGTTGTCTTTCGATTATAATTTTCAGAATTTAATTTGAATTGCGCGATTTATGGTTTAATCATTTTCCTATGTTATTTTTCTTCATCTGTGAATTGATTGCTCACAAACATAATTCTGAATGTTTCAGGAATTAAACCCATTAAGAGTATGGATATGGTTTGTTTTCTCATTGTCGATTTGATGCTTTCTACTCCAATGAATTTATATTAAGTCTTTTATTTGTTGTAGCAACTGTGTATTGTATATACTATTCAAATGTGTATACTTCATACCTCAAGAGGTGATTTTTATTGTATTTGCAGAGAAGGTGTTTACTATTGTTAATTGGCATTGGAATATACACAATCTAAAAATTCTGCCTTGTTATGTAACTTTGTAAGTGATCTTTATGGACTATGGTTAATTTTCATTATCAATTTGCATCTGATGATGTTATACTATTATTTATTGTATCACTACTATGCTTCATGTATGGTGTAGATTTACTTTGGTCTCATTGCATGTCTTAATTAATGCATTATTTGGAATGAAATTTCTCTGTTTGTCTCTTTTTATATCATCAGTTGTTGCAATTGTAAAAGGCCTTGGGTATCTAATATCAAACTACAAGTCTAACTAGTTAATATTTTCTTGTCATAGCTAGGGGCTGCAAAATTTAGTGGCCAAATGACACGAAGTGAGAATATTTGAGTATGTAATTCTTCTTGTCATTCTTTTGTTCATATTTTGTATTATCCGGACGCCTTTATCTTCTATCACAGTTTCCAATTGAAGATTTGAAATGCTAATCCAGAGTCTTTAGAATATCAATACTTATTGGATATAGTTTTTCAGTAAAGTTCACCTACTCAGTTGGATTCTTCAAGGAAAGCTCTGGCTCAAACACAATTGACAAGGATTGAAGCATCTACGTAGGCATTGATGACAAAAAAAACTAGTACGGTTTCCCTTGCTATATAATTTGGTCTCAATATTTCTGCTTTCTAGAATGTACATTTCCTCTGTCTCATCTAATTAGATAACAATATTGAATGTCTATTTTGTATTAAATGACCTAGTAATAACCAAATAAAAGAGGTTAAAGAAAAAATTGTTAGAACATAGAGAAACTAATTGAATACTTATTCAGTTTTGTGGTAAATTATTGCAGGTGTTTTCATGAAGTAGTCTCAGACCAAGAGAAAGACTATTAAGCTGCATGTAAGCAAGCATTTAATTTATAGAAAATTTCAAGCTTTTTTTTTCCTCTTTAAGTTTTGTATTTTCTTGAGGTATTCGATTATGACAATGTCATGCTTCAATTTGTTGTCTGTTGGTAATTCTTAAATAATATTGTCTGTCTTATATAAAGTCACACAATAATACATACATATATTGCTTTTTTTTATTGTTAGCTAACGAATACACTATTAAAGTCTTTTAGAGTGTTATGTAATTTATTATGCATGAAATATGTCGAAAGTATTTGGATGAAACTAACAATTGATTGTTCTCTATTGTTTACTCTCTTTTTTTAAGAACAAGTTGTCTGCACTTCCAAGTCATATGCGCACAATATAAGTGAAACTGAAGGCCAATCATTCAAGTTCACGATGGTGTAGATATAGTAGATTTGTATAGTAAAATGATTTTTTTTATAGGTTTATATTAGCCAGCTTAATATTGTCAGATAATATTTTTTTGGAATTAATGTTTTGTTTTATTTTATTGCACTTAATGTATATGGCCAATTCACAATATTTATTACTTTTTAATTGAATAGCTTTAACAGACATTTAGTAGAGATTTTGCATCTTTACTTTTCCATCGTTTTATATTCAAGGATATATAAACATTATTACAAAGAGGAATAAAATTAAATATCAAAGCATAATAAATCAAAATGTAAAAATTAAAATAATTAATAAATCATAGGGCACTTGAAAGTGTAATAACAAAAATATACATGCACGGAATTATAAAAATGAAAAATCATAAGAAGGCATTTTCTAGAGTAGTTTTAAGCCGTATTTGCACACACTAGTGAGTGTATTTATAGATGACCCAATAATTCATTTTTAGGTGTCATTATAACACTCTTTCGCTACACAAAACTATCATTACATTTGAATAGATGACACTTTTAGGAAATGCAGTAACAACTTAAATGTAGTAATAAGTTCTTTGATGCTACATTTTCAAATGTCAGCAAAACCATATTTTCTAGTAGTGAATATAAAATTAAAATAATTCACTATAACTGTAAATGTGATAAAATTTTACCTTAATGTATTAATCTCTTTTTTATTAATCTTAATTTTAACTAAAATTTAAATAAAAGTTATACAACATAATAATATTACAACAAAAAAGGTAATAATACTACCACAAAAAAGGTAATAATCTTAATTTTGTGGCTTTAAAAGAAGACAAACATAATAATATTACAACAAAAAAATATTGAACACTCTTACAAAAACTGTTCAAAGAATCCCTTTTAAAAAAAAATTATATAACGAAAACAATTTGAAATCAATAAAATGAAGATTTTTCAAAATCAAATTTTGTCCAGCTAATGCATGGTAGAGTCAAAAAGTAAATAAGATAATGTTTGTCCCATGATGGTGGCCCTAGTGGAGGAGTAGGCGTTGAATAACAGAAATTTCACAATTTCGTATCATGATAACAATTTAGGTCGAACTATTTATATAAATAATAACTATAAGTAGTTTAAAAAAAGTATATAAGATGTTATTTGTAATAAAAATCGTAATTCAAACTTTTATAGAAGTGAAATAGACAAAAAATTAATTATACGGTAGAATTTTGAAAGAAAAAAAATGGAAAATTATGAAAAAATAATAAAACAAATTTTGGCTGCATGAGCTACAATGAAAGGATGATTGAGAAGTCTTTGTAAGTAATGGTTGGCGTGTGGGTCAATTTGCTCCTTTATTTTATATTTGAAAATAGAAAAAGGAAAGCAAACAAAGACAATTCGTTGGAAAAGCCAATATTCAAAATTAAACATACTCACTATCTATTTGTCGCTTTTCACACAATCATGTTTAGGCAATGACGTGTGAAAAATGAAATCATTAGTTTACTGTTCAGTAATTTAAATAAATAAATAACAACTATTTTTAATTTGAAGATTCATTGTTTTCTATTGCAGCATGATGAGCCCATCTGTATAACCGAGTAGATGATATACATACAACTTTTGCGTCTTCTAATTTTGTATCATCATTAATATATTTTTTATAATGATAAATAAATAATCATATATGGTTGTCTCTGTAATAATTAATTGATATTCGCTCATCATAAAATAATTTCCGTAATTACACCTCTTGGTATTCTCCATTACATCGTTTCTTAGTAATTTAATTTTATTATCAATCCCAACTTGAACACATCGATTTATGGCGCTTCAAATTATGGGTTCTAATAATTATCATTATTATAAAATAAAAATTAGTTATAATTTAATCAACCATAGTCACTATGTACAACCAAAAATTAAATGAAAAATTATAAATTAGCCTTATTACTCCATGATTTTTTCAAGATTGACAAATTTTTGGTAGACAATTTTCAGTATTGTTTCGAAGGATCGCAAGTCAATACACTTCCAAAGCTGGATAATGGATATCAATATATCATGAACACCAATTTCAATTAATTAATTGTTCTTTAATTTTTAATTAAATACTGTAATAATTTTTTGGATGTTTTACTCCGGTCAAGCAATACACCAATTATCAATAGCCGGCAAAATTATATTTTCAAATTCCAATACTATTAAATGATGCTATTAATTGCTGGTCAACAAAATAATATTTTTGGAGAACTATTGTTTTGCTCATGTCATGCAACTATGCAAGCCTGAATATTTTATTACTTATCCTTGGCAATTGTGTTCTAAATTATTTGCAGGATTCAGATTCGAATTCTTCTTCTTATGTGAATATAAAACACATACTAACCCTCCCGTCTCATTTTAATAGATTAATTGATTTTTTTTACAAAGATTAAAAAAATTAGGAAATATAATTCATGAAATTTTTTTCTAATATATCCCTATTTATTTTCTGACAGTGAATTAATACTTAATGTAAATATATTAAATAGATATATATATATATATTAGTAAATTAGTTAAATATATATAAAAATATGTTTATATGTCGGGACATCATAAAAAGGCAAATAAATCTATCAAAATGGGACGGAGGGAGTATATTTAATTACAACGTACATATGAATACAATGCACTATATAAGAACAATAAAAAAAGGCAAAAAAATATTATGAATTTTGGTATAGTACTGGTGCACACATGATGATTTGTTATCAATAAGTTTGTCAAATTATGAACTAGACCACCCAATTAAAAAAAACATTGAAATACATTTCAAACACACGATATATGATTAATTACCCTTGTAAGTTGTAACAATGATACATGATTGTCCATGGTTAAATGCAGATTTATTTAGAAAAATATTGACATGAGATTATAACTAACCTTGACTTTTACTAAGTTTAAATGTTATTAAAACGGACATCCTGCTTTTAGTTTGAAATTTAATCCATCTTATCAGCCCATAAGATGTGCCATGTCTCAATCCACACTAGGTAGCTAAAATAAAAAATAATACTACCTCCGTTTCATAATGTTTGTTGTTTTGTTTTTTTTATCTGAAATTAAGAATTAATTTTGTGGACAAATATACCCATCCCTTATATATGCCATAAAATCTAATTCATCTATATTTTCCTAAAAAATAACAATATTTTCTCTCTCCATATATTTTTCTCTCTTCATATATTATAGGTAAGTTAGAATCAAAAAATCTTGTAGGATTTGAGAAGGTTAAAATTGGGAGAGAGGATGTCGAATTATATAAAACAACAAACATTTTGAAACTAAAAAAAAACCTTAAACAACAAATATTATGAAACGGAGATAGTACACATTATGAGTACAAGTTTGTCCCTGTAGGCTTTTATAAACTAGAATATCATGAATTTAGAAAAAAAAATTGAGAACATGAAGCAACAACATAACGTGGTATGGTAGCAAACAAAAGGAATATTACCATCAATAAGTGTAGACTGTAGATAGGCCTAAATAAGTTATGAGGCCCAGACAATTCATCAAATAATTGTTTTACTTCTTAAAAAAAAACAGAAATAAATGATTGTCTGGTGTACTAGGCCTTAGAGACGGGGTAACAAACCCCTCTTGGATGAGGTTCATCCAAAAGAAATATATGACTGCGATTATTCACTTGCAATCCGTTATCAAAATTATATAAATATTAGAAGATCCCCCTTATTTTGAACATTAATAATAGTTTGACAAAAATTTGTATCAGACTATCTAACGGGTTACAATTTGTTAAATGGGTCAAACTAGTCAAAAATCCGACAAAACCCATCCCATAATCTAGAAAAAATGGCCCAATAGACATGCACGTGTGCGCCACGAGCCTGACAGATTTCAATTATTATTATTTTTTAATTTTTATTTATTTATTTATTTAAAACCTTCATTTTGTATTGAGTACGTTAGTTATACTGCGCGAGACGTTGAATAAAAAAATAAATTAATTCATTTTAATTTAAAGGTTGACTAATTCCATTTTAGGATATATATTTATTTTTAAAAAAATAAATATCAAGTGCAGTGCACGAGCCCATGTCACATGTTAGTGTCGAACAAGTGCACCGCATGAGACAGTGGATAAAAAAAATCAAATTAATTCAATTTAATTTTATGGTTCACTAATCTCATTTTAGGATATATATTTATTTCAAAAAAATTAGTTATTGACTGCAGTGCACGAGCCAATGTGTTAGCATTTGGTAAGTACACCACACGAGATGCCGAATAAAAAAATTAATTTTATTCAAAAAATTAAATATATATTGTAAAAAAAATTAAAAATCAGAAAAGAAAAATTGAAAAGAAAATAAAAAAGGGAAGCCATTGAAAAAAAATTAAGAAGAAGAGGAAAAAGTGAATAAGACCACCCTATGGATCAAATACGTCTAAGGGATTGAGATATTCAAAAAAATAAAATCAATGAAATTAAAGTCGTGGATATAGCTCCAGTTCAATAAAAGAAAACGATTCATTTCATCTTTCATCACGAACCAACACTCGCCACCACACCATTGACAATATAGATTTTGGGTTGTCATCAGAGAAAATGATCTTTCCAATCATGTACTTTGATTATTTTTTTCAACTATTTCTCCCATTTTTTTTCCATCTTAGTCATTGACACAAAATGCTATCTTAATTTGAGTTCTTCAACATAAAGATGAAGCATTGGCAAAACATAAAGTTAAAGTACTTGAAAATATCTTTTCTTTTTTCTGGGTCTAATTTTTTACCATATGTACATCAACTAGTCAAGGTAATTATATGGACATTGTTGGTAATTTTTAAACTATTTTCAAGGTGGCAATGGCAATAGAGGATCAACTGAGAGAGGTCGACAAATGTGATGTTGTTGTTGTTATTTGTTCTTTGAGATAGAGGGAGTTTATGGGAGGACATTTGGACAAGAGAGGGCGCTTAATAGAGGGAGGAGTAAGAAAGTTAACAGCGGCGACAGTGATAGAAGATGCAGAGGCAGAGAGAGGGACGGTGAATCTGGGATGGAGGTTGGAGGCTTTAATATGTTTTATCTTTTGATAAAAGATTAGGAGCTAAGAATTATTTTCTAACTGTCCATAATTTATAAGGATATAAATGTAATTTTAAATATTTTATTTTATTATATTAAATTAGGAGGTTAATGAAGAGTAAAATGAGAATTGTATTTAGAACTTTCCTTCAACTAATATTGGGGATGCCAATATAACCAACTTGTACCGTTTTGGACCACCTCTATGAGGTTGTCGTGTTGGGTCAATTTAATTTATATTTTCTTCAAGATGGAAATTTTTAGTCTTAGCTAACCTTTTTATTTTTGGACTAGCCTGCGGCCAAGTTGAAATGTTTACAATAGCTTTTTGACATGTTTAAATTATGAGCTTCCTCCCTTATTCTTATTCTGGAACAAAGAAATACACACACAAAAAGAGAGATAAAATGGAAAATGATGAGACAAATAAAAATTAAAAATTAAGTTATATATTCCTAATTTATCTCTCATTGTAATTTATGTCTCTATATCTCTTTTTAATTTTCTCTACATATTTAATTATGCATGAGATTTTATAGAGATAAAATTGAGAAGGTGAATGTTAAAAGGTGTAAAACATTAAATAATTTGCGACAAACCTAAAAGGCTAAAACATCAATTTTTATGAAATTGAGGGAGTATATTTTTCAATTGGCATTAATGTCCAACCATACTTTCTTCTTCGAAAAACAATAATTTCAACCTAAATCAAATTAAGCTACCCATAAATAGTAGTCAACTCGTTAATCTAAATATGTGAAGCGTAGTATCCTTCTACGTCAATAAAATTTGAAAATTCATGAATTTCAATTTCATGATCGATCACATTGGGTTTTCTACAACTCCTTTCACGCATTATTGAAATTTGCTAATACATATGACTCGTGAAGATTGCCGGGGATTAGTCCGACCAGTTCCGTGTGAATTCATTTCAAACTATGACTCGATCAATTCGCTGTGCTCTTAGTGAAGTGACAACTTTATGATGGAAAGGTCGTGAATTTGAATTTCATCAGTACATTTTAGTCGAGATATTATGTGCTCATCCATAGTAGTAGCCATATTGGAATTTTTTTTTTGGTGTCTAAAAGAAAAGTTGGTACATATTTGAAGGAGGAGATCAAAAGTTATATAAAAAAAAAGTGGAGAAAAAAGTTCGCATAGATTTAAAGGAGGCGATTATCTCTACTAAACTTTTATCCATAAATACTATCCGTAATATTATGAAGAGATTTGATCAATAAAGATAATTTTATCCCCTAGAAAAGGTGAAAATCAAAATACTATACTCTCCTTGTTTCAAATTAATTATCATTTTAGAACCACTTTCAAAATACTTTACTCTCCTCGTTTCAAATTAAAAATAAATTTTAACCACTCTCACAACAATTATAGTGTATAAATTATAATGCTGAAAAGTATAATTTTTTATATTAAAATATCACGTTTATTTTACTTTATTGTTATAACCAAAATGGTGGTCATATTTACTACATTTTTTTATTGAAAAAAAATTACTTCTAATAATGAAAAAATCATAAATTTAAGTCTGATTGAAGTAGTTCGGTACAACGTGTGTACCCAAATTTTTGTCTTATAAAAATCAATGAAATGTTATCTACATATAAAAATTAAATTCGTCCAAAATAAATATATATAGATTTTTTTCCCACTGAAATTCCTAAAACCTAAGATCCTCTAGTCCATTTTTCATATCTCACTTGGTGTTTCATTTTTAATTTATTAATTTTTCTTTCATCTTTTTCATCATTTTCATTTTTAGGGTTTATAATTATTTTTTACTATTTAATTTCATTTTTTAATTAATAACTGATAATCATGGTTGATTATTCTATAATTGGGTATATAATTTCTAAAAACTTTAATTTTATTTATAAATATAAATTATGTTTGAATATATTATAATAATTATGTTTGACTATATATATTATAATAATTTTTAATTTTATAACAAATATTATTAAAATAATGAATTTGATAGTTGGACACAAAAATGTGATAATATGAAAATTGGATTAAAGAATCTCATCTCATAACCGCAAAACTGATCTTTTACCCTTATATGGGTAAGGAATACCATTACATTATAACTTTATGATTATTGTACTATACTAGTATTACATTCTGTGCGATGCACGGTAAGATATATATAAATAATTTATAATAAATAGTTTGTACAAATAAAATAATTAAATTACAGTTATTAATTAATTAATAGAAACAATCATAAAATGCATAAAGAATATAATGCTTTTTTTGTATAAAGAATATATTTTAATGTTATATTCTGGTTTGTTAACTATTTTATTGACAGATAACTCATATCCATGAATAAATTTACTCTTTCCATCTATTATTCCCAATAAAATAAATTAAATATTTAGTTCATTCGAAATTCATTACAAACATAATTGAAATCGTTTGTAATTTTAGGCACGGTGAGAAAAATTAAGAAAAAAACAATACACCGTACCACCGTAAAACACATTTAAGAAAATTCTATATATAATATATAGAATTTATCATGTTTGCATATCCATTATTTGAGTCTCCAACAATTATTCCAATAATTATATATTCGATTTTACCTATGGACGAATGTGCAAGCATATATTTCATGCTTGTTTAAGTAATAACAATGATATTTCCCAATATCATGCTAAGAATAGCTAGGATTTCCAGAAGAAGATGCCATTCATTTGATGAGAAATAAAAAGGAATATAAAAAATTTGAGTGGTTGCTGAAGCTGAAGCAGCTACTTTTGAAGCAGCCACTTTCAAAGTAACTATCGGCATTCAATTCATCATTTACTTCCTTCCTCACCTAATTGAAAATGAAGCCTTCGGTTAATACATAATTGAAGAAGCGCAATACACCATGAGATAAAAAAAAATCATGAAAGGGAAAATACATAAAATTTCTATTCCTTGCATTGTTATGTGGTTAAATAAGAAAAGTTAATTCCTAATCTAACCAACTTGTTATGTCATTCCGATCAATTTTTTACTTCTTCATCCACAAACCACTCAATCGATAATTGATGTTTCAGTTTCATGCTTGAATTTTCGAAAAATGTTCAATTGAGTCAATCCACATTACTAAATTCCTTATTCTTGAATATAGAACTTGCAAAACCACTGAGTACAAATGTTTCAACTGTAAGTTTCCTTCCCCATTTTTTTATTCAACACTAAAAATCACTAATTTATACTATATTCATGATTTGGAATGAATTTTTCATTGTAGTCTTTAGAGTTGGTTGTGTTCTGATGCACTTGTTATCTAGCATACGACTATTTATAATGTTGTGATATCATTAATTGATTCTCAAAATTTAATTTAATTAATTAATTATAACAATGAAAATATAAATTGAAATGCACATTAATCACGCCCACTAACTATAATACTCATTTGACGCCCTGAACTTCCGAAATTGAACTTTTTTAATTGATCACTTTCTAGTTTCAATAAAATTTATAAATTAACTTTTTTTTTAGTTGGGAGAAGGGGAGAGGTTAAAAAAATCACTTTCTTTTGATCAAACATAATTGTATAATTAATCTATACACAAAAATTGTAATTAACACCTACACATAAATGCAAAAAAACATTAAAATTAATTTGATTGTAATTAATAAATTTTAAAGTAAATACTAAAAAAAACTAATACAATAATGAAATTATATCAACATATGAAAAATTCGATCCAAAAAATATATTCTATTTTCAGCGCTTACCAATTCATTCTTCTTCAAGAATTTATTTCATCTAAAATTTCTTTTAGCTATTTGCAACTAATATGACTATGTTAATTTCATCCCCTTCCGATATATCTTCAATCTGATGAATATCATAATTTAAGTATAATTTTTTTATTCTTTTAACACTATTTTTTTTCTAATACCTAGTATATTACGCAAGGTATTCATAAAAAGGTGTGGACAATTATAATATAGGTCATCACTTTGTAATGTGCATTGAATTCAAAGGTAAAATTATATATCTAAGCATCTTTAAATGCCAATAGTCTATATGATCTTCTATTTTTCAATACACCAATGAAAGGTGATGTTGTTAGTTTATATTTTTAATTCTTAAACGAATAGTTTATGAAATATCCATTGATAGGCGAAAAATTGATGGCAAAATATCAATAGGTTTTAATATATAAATATAAAAAAACAAATTTGTCCTACTAAAATTAGAAATATGGATTGGTTCTCAAATGATAACAATAATGATAATAATAATAATAATAACAATAATAATAATAATAATAATAATAATAATAATAATAATAATAATAATAATAATAATAATAATTAAAAAATGAATGCATTATTGTAGATCTTACAAATCTGAGACATAACTAAATTTGGAATATATTAAATTATCTCAAGAATATAAAAGACTATAAAAATAAAAAATAAGAAGAATGTAATAGATCAACATATAACACATCATATTCAACATTTGAAAAATAAATTACAATGTTGGCCCAATTCAATAATTTAAGAGAGTTGAACAATAATTAATTAAAATTGAAAATACATACACACAATAGTACAAAAAAAAATCACATATTCCAATTCCTGCAAAATATTTTCCCTTAATTTCTAAGCTTTCCTCATTTCATGATCACAATCTATATTTTTGTTCCTCTTGTCACTTTAAAATATATAAATCAAGATAATCTGAAACTCATTCCATCCTCCAATATATATCATGTAATTATTATTGCAGTCTACTCATTCTCCAACTTTCAAACTTTCAAACATGTATATATAGAAAAATTTGTTATAAAGTGTACCAAATGTTTGAGATTTATATAAACATTTCAATATAATGACCTCTTTTTTGTTACAAAATGTAAGAAAGTCAACTCGAAGCAATCTTCAGGGTCTAGACTATAATCGTAATTAATGTAATAAGATTAACATAATTTTTTAGTAAGATTTAGAATTTAAATCTTATTTACTATGTTGATTTTTTTAGTAAGATTAACATAATTACAATGTTAATAATAATCATCTCGAATTAGATCATTCTGCTGATATATATATATATATGATATTATATTATATCGATTTTCGAATACATACATATTAATATGATCTGTATTACATTTAATTGATTAGTATATAATTAATTCATATTATATAAAATATAGGGAATTATACATGTTAATTATTTAATATTATCATAGATTGATATGGTTTTTTTTTTATTATGACACGATTACCTTATATTTACACAAGCTATTGATCCATATTATAGTATGAAAATTGTATTTAGATTTATTAGAATAGATTTACCATATTATATATTATGTAAAATAAGGTAGATTGTTATAGTGAATTGAATACATACCTTATATGAATGAGAGATTTTCGCTAGTCATAAGGAGCGAATTTATGTACAATATATTACGGCACTTTTATATAGCAACATAATTATATATTAAGTATTTAAGTTCATTATAGAAACATGATTTGTATAATTAGAGCCATTAATTATATAATTTTTTGAGGAATGACTGCCATTTTTCATATTGTTCTTCCGCATCTTTTTTCTTTTTTTTTGTTCTTCCATTTTTTTATTATTTTGATAAGTAGGATAGTTTTGGCGGGAAAAAAAATCTAGACTATTCTACTTTTAGATATAACAGGATATTTTACTCACCCGGCGGTATACTTCTAGCTAGGAGTGCACCTAATATTATCTACCAATTCAAGAATTAATCCATTTATGACTTGAAAGATTGAAATGGAATTTAAGAATTTATTTTTGAGAAAAAAAAGTATATATTAATTTTTAATGAAAATTTCTTAATTAATTATCTATTAAAATTAATAAGAATCAAGATAGTTGATTTTTTAGGTTGTACTGCATAGATTGATAATTTTAATCATTAAATATCTAAAATTAATAGTTTTCATCTTTTATGTTGCAAATTGACTAATCGATTTTTCAAGTTCAACTAATATATTAAAAGGTTGGATGTTTTTACCGTGAACTTTAAATTATGCCACAAAAAAAATACAAACTTAATTAATAGCTTTTGTACTTTTTTTTTTTTTTTTTGAGAAAATAAATTTTGTAAATTTAACATCTACCAATCCCATATAAATATTTTTGGCAAGATTACAAATTCTCCGAATACTATCAATGTAATACATATGAAATTGTCAACCACCTTTTTTCATTTTGCTTTTTTTATTTCTCCTAAAAAAAAATAAAGTAGAACTCAAATAGTCAATTTGTAATATTTATGAACGATTATAAGAATCGATGAGATCGATCAAGTTTCGTCCTAACCTTCTCAATCTCGTTGTAGCGTGTGAAAAATGCAATAAAGCACGCCATTGGTCCACCAACGACGTGTGTGTTAAGCATTAAAACACAAAGAATGTTTGACCGTCCAATCCCAACATTTTTCTTCACAAAAATATGTATATAAAACCACACAACTTATTCAACTCTTGCACATTTGTTTCCCTTCTCTCTCTTCATTTGACATGGTAATCTTGGCTGAGAAACTTGTTCATTTCCTCAAGTCCCCATTCAGGCTGGACGACTCACCGGCCGATGCCTCATCGGCCTCGTTGCATGATTTTCGAACGAAAACATCAGGTTTCCTCAGCCAAGCAGGAGGGAATGGATCAGAAATGAAGTCTTTTGCATGGTTCAACAACTGTTTTGAGATGATGCATGTTGCCAATAATGCTTTTGGTAAGCTAGTGGTGGAAATCGACTACCCGATGAGCCAATGGGGTGCGGCCGCGACGCATGACTATCTCAGCTACACCTTGAGCTTGATGGACATGCTCAACTCAATCAACTCCTCTGTCTCTCATCTGAACATGCTCAAGATTTCTGTGCTTCATGGTTTGAGCCTCGTCGAGAATTCTCCGAATTCAGCAGCTAAGCACCTGAACAAAATTTGGAGCAACAATCTCTGTAGAGGTTTTAAAGTGGAAAGGCCACCACCAGGGATTCATATAAGGCCTGGTTCTGATCACAAGGAGCATGTGATCCTTGAAGCTTTGATGGTATTGAAGAAAATCGGGTTTTTCGCTCTAGGTTTGGTAGTGTCTGGCCTTTGCAGTGATGCAAAACCTTTCCTGGAAATGAGGTCTGATGATCCTCTGAAGAAAGTTAAGGAATTGAGATTTTGCAGAGACGTGACAAAAATTCAGAGCTTCGTGGAAGAGGTAAATTGCGCGGCTGAGCGCCTGTCTGCAGCTATATCTAGTGGAGAATGTGATGAAGCTGTTGGGGAATTGAAGGGGAGATTGGAGGTGATGGAGAATGCAATTCAAGGCATAGAGAAGCAAGCAAATAGTCTCTTCTATGAGGTATTGGCTACAAGAAACAAGTTGCTGGACAACATTCAATTTGCAGGATATATGAAGATGTGACAAAAATTGTGTAAATTTATTATTGATATGTCAAAGACAATAAGTTATCGATCGTACAAGTTATATTATGAATATAATAATAGTGGACTGCCTGGATTATTTTACCTGAAAAGTTTATGTTATGTGCATTGATCTAAATAATCTCATATTCATAACAATTTGGGGCTAGTAAGAGGAATTAATGGAGAAAAACCAATCTGAATAATGTGCACTGCACTGCATCTCGTATTTCACTGCACCAATGCCTACACACATACAGCTGTGAGCCGAGATGCCGAGCATTCTCCTAAGAGAACAGGTCCAGATTTGAAAACAGAAATGAAAAAGTAAAACTGCATTCAATCATCTCAGTTACTAAGATAATGTACAAGGTGAAAATGAAAATATCCCTCAACAAAGTCTAAATTCTTCTCTTGTTCCTAATGCTGAGACGGAAAGGATCACGTGAGGCGAAAATGAGTCTCCGAGGTGCTTGAATGAGTTTCACCATCAGGTGTCTTTCGTTTCTGACTATTCCCATATGGGAGCCTGGGAATCATGAAAAATGAGATTAGAGTAACTCGAAAAGAACATGATTCGTGTAGTCTCTTCACAACGAACTGGAATTTTCTTTAGTAAATCTTGTGAAAGCCAACCAAGATTAAGGTTTTGGAATGGGGGGAGTCTTGTGTCAGACTGTACCCACACCTGGAACCCAACGCAACCAAACACCGGGAAATTACAAATATACCACCTGATATGGTCTTGGATCCAAATATGAGTACCATCAAACAGGTCATCCATTAGATGGTCTGACATAATTTTGAGTCAGCCAAACAAATTAACACACACATACACTTCATGGTGCTAAAGAAGAGAAGTGTAGACAGATAATTAGGCAGAATGAGGAAGCAAATTAACAAAAGTAAAATACCCCAATTGGAGAGTGGTGTCCGAATCTTCATCTGCAAGCCCACCATTGCATGCTGTTTCAGGACTTCCGGAGCCTTCCTTGACAGCCGGATCTCTCTTTTTCACTGATGAATGGTAATTGATACGAACTTGAGTTGGAGATCTGGTTGGTGGGAAAATACCTCGAAGCTCTTCAACCTACATTTCATGTTAATCCATTATATTATGTTGAGAATGAGTCATCTAGAAGAGCGAAGCATAAACGGATCTTCATTTACCTGTCTACGTAATGTCTCATTTTCCAGCACAGCACGTTGTTCCTGCAAACAGATAACAAATCAGTGTCTTGCAGCATTTTTACAGCTAAAAATTTCATGTTTACATGATTTTGAGTTGCAAGTCCAATATTAATTTATCTTCGTTAAACAAATAGCTTCACCCAAATAAATTTCTTACCTGCATTCTACATTGTGCAAGTTCTTGCAATAATAACTGCTCCTGCAACATAATTGGAACCATCAGTATCTCAGATAAAGTAATATGTACGTAGAATGTGATCAAACAATTTCATATAGCAAAACTTATTAGCTTGTATATTTGAAATGATAAACCTTTCTCTCCTTTATGCATATCAGCCCTTCACTTAGTTGCCGTTCAAGTAAATGCAATTCTTGTGAGCTCATGCCCGTTAAGTCTTTACCCAACAATCTCCTACACAGACAACGATCAACCATCAAGAAGATACAATGGGGACTTTCAAATAATTCATGGTAAAATATACTGAATAAATCATACAGCTGCTTTAATTTAAGCTTTTCTATCTCCTCTTTCAGGACGTCCACCTCCTTGGGTTGCTGTGGCTTCTGGTTAAAACATATGATAATAAAAAGAACTCAGAAATCTCAATTCCTTCAATATTAAAAATAAACGAAAGATGTTTTGAGCATGGTAATCAGTTAAATTACTGATCCACACTAACCAACCAAGAACTGGCGACTCTAACAAAGATGCATGAGTGAGGTAATGAGTGTGTGTAACTCGTTCAAATAGACAACCTTGTATCAACTACTAAGGAACAAAATAGATAACCCTATATGTATATACACATTTTGTGGTTCCATAGCAACAGTGATATAAACCGTAAGGGTTGAGCATGATTATTTATGACATATATGGGGAGATGTGAGTGGGTAAGGAAGAGCAGAGCCAATAAATAGAATACCAGAAACTTCTAATGTGAAGAGCTCACCTCGGTCTCGAGTTCCCCCCCCGCAAGACCCTTTGCAGTTTCCACACATTTCTTGTATCTTGAAAGTATTCTCTTCATGCTGTGAAAAATAGGCGAATACATTAAACTTGGTTTTAGATTATCCTTTGCAAGACTATAAGATTTGATTGATCGTAAAGTTGCTGAAGATACATCAGATATGATTGATTAAATAGTCTTTAATTGGGATCCTGAACCCCACATCAACTAGAAAAGAACAAGAATAATGCAAAGGATAGCCATCGAACTTCCTAATTATATATACAACTGCTATTAACACATACTATATTAAGGTAATATAGCTGCTGTAGTTTTAACTGAGAAAAGTCCTCACACTCCACACTCCAGGTATCTTGGACACAGACCAAATTACGTGTGTTTTTTGTCAGAAGAATGGAGACATTGACATGATCAAGACACTAATGTCCCTCTTCGGATCAAATAAATGTTCTTATTCTTGCCTCAAAAAATGTTCTTATTCTTTTGTTGTTGTACAGGGCTTAAACAGAAGTACATTGAAGTTTCTGTAAGGGCAATTATGTGAGATAGCCACAGGAGAGTAAAGAACGTGTCTCGGATGAGGCACATCAATTGAACAAGTTGGAAATGGACACTATATAGACAATGAAACACCTGCTAAAGAAAATGTAAATTCCTATAAAATGAAGGTAATTAAATGACAACAGGAAAACAAGGATTGGTGAATATGTTCACAGAATTATGGTTTATCAGGAATATAAAAAATAACCAAATATCAAGACATGAATTCGATAACAAGAAAAACTATATGGGAAGACAAAGTTAGACCATATCAACAGCCAAAAAAGAAAAAAGATCTTCTTGTTTTCTGGGAAATATGCCTTAAGTCAACAAGAACATAGCCACAATCAACTTTAAGTACTTTTGGAGCAAAGTGACCTCCAATAGACCTAAAAAAATTCCAACTTTAAAAAAAAAAATGACTACCATTAACCATTAATTTGCTTTTCCTGTTACTTCAACAATGGCCGTAAATTACATTTAGTAGGCTTCCCGATTTTCGTGCATGTATTAAAACTGCAAACACTAATTAAGAATTGGCAATAAGACTTTTCATACAGGCAGGCAATCACTAGATATCTTCTCGGTAGATATGTTGAGCTATTAGTTCATAATCAAACACTAAGAGAATTAACTATTACGCCAACTCCTCCCCCAAAATTAAGCTTGTATGCCTTTACATATTCTACTTTTGATACTTTTATCTTTAAAAATTAGTTCAATTTGAAAAAATGCAAATTTTTACATGCCACATCATGTTCCTGAATATTCCTACAATTCCGAGAAAACACAACTAAATAAAAAGTAAGAGAACATGGGAATTATTGACATTTTCAAGCATATAAAATTATAGACAATCAACCTTCGATTGCAAATTGAAGCAGACATTTAGGCAAATACATTAATGTACAAAGTACAACATACGATACTTAGTTTTTGCACATAATTGCAGAATAAAACAAGTCAGACCAATTGAAAACTGACCAAAATCTGAACAATCTAAAATTAGAGTAGTAACTGGCTAAGAATTTAATTAACAATAAATGAACGGAAATTCCAATTAATTAGAACCAGAAGATAGAGAAGAAAAACCAAATTTATCATGAAAAAGGGGAACATGCAAAGCCCAAAAACACAAAATTGAGACTGATTGGTAAAATAAAAACAATTCAAATTAATCTAATCTAATTGAGTCATTTCATGTTCCTTCTCCAAATAGATAAATAAATAAATAAATAAAAATTGATACAAAAACACATGCAACAGCAAGAAGAAATCCCCAAAACAGAGCAAAATCAAACCCCAAAATCGAATCTTGAAAAAGAAAAAGAGACGGGCGGCATGCAAACCTTGAATTAGCAAATTCAAAGAGTTTTCCAGTATTGGAAAAAATAATAACAGCAACTTCAGCCTCACACAAAACCGCGAGTTCATTAGCCTTCTTGAACAACCCAGCTCTCCTCTTGGAAAAGGTAACCTGCCTGCTATTGACATTCTCGATCTTCTTTATCTCAATCTTTCCCCGACCCATTTAATCTCTCTCCCAAAACCCGCCCCAAACGCTCCCGTGGGGATTGAAAGAAGTACAGTATATATTTTGAAATGAAAGAAGTGAGAGAAAGATTTGCCAAATAAGGAGATGAGAGAGAAGGAAGACAGAGGGGGCGTTGGAAGGGGAAATAATAAGGGAGTATTTATAATCCCACAAATGGCACTGAAACGGCAAGCTTTTGCATGGTCTACTCTTGTATGCACTGCATGACTCTCTCTCTCTCCCTTATTGCCACATTAAGCTCGGACTTTGCTTTTATTGGGCATTGACGTGGGTCCCACTTTCCACTTTTCACCTTTTCATTTTCATTCTACAGTTGTATGCATACAGGGAAATCAGATTTGGTAATATCTTAAACAATTCTAGAAAGAGAAAACCCCTGCATGCTCTCTACTCTCTCTATTTTCGTAAATTGCCTACCACTTTTTAGGGGGTTTTCGGATTTGACATTTTTACCAAATTTATGCTAAATTTAAATTTTTGTTTCCTTTTCTCTTGTGTTTTGAGGATATATAGCTTTCTTATCTCTATTATTAGGTTGCAATTACTATACTAGACTTGCTGAACTATTTTGCGTATAAATATTTGTTGCTTATTTGAATATGGTATGAGACATGTCCATATAAGTATGTACGAGAAATTAATGCTAAATACTATATTTATTTAGGACCTGTTTATATATCGTATACCATATAAATGCTTTTAGTTGATGATTAATGAAGAGCTTTTTTTTTTTATCTATAAAAAATGAACACCGTCTTTTCGTATAAAAACAGAAAAAGGGAAACGTATAAATCAAATGTTTTAGTTGACTTATAGTCAATGAATGGATAAAATTAAGGGGCCGAGTGACATTTTTGTCCCTGGCTGGTTAGATATTAGTAATGTTTTAGTAATATTTAATTCAATTACTAATTTAGCACTTATAAATTTGAAATTTTGCTTCCTTTTCTGTAGTTGTAGATTTTCAAGTTACTATAATAATAATATGATTTATTCTAAATGAAATATTTATTGTAAATAGAAAATGATAATTATATACTCATTAGTTGGTATATATGATCCAAATGGGAGGCATTTCTTGGTATGAGATCTGGTAATCCATCCACACTTCAATTTTATGGTGTGAATGGTTGAAATTTGATTTTTTTTTTTTTTAAAAAGGAGAAAAAAAAGTTGTGGCGGTCATGTAGATAAAAGAAACTAAAATTAACGACGTGTGTATAATCATGCGTGTCTTATGAGAAAATAAGTACGTTTGTGGAATGATTGATACGAAAATGTAAAATAAACTAAAATTAAGTAAGTTTTTTTTATATAAATAGTATTTATCAAAACATGAATGTATTTTTTAGATTTCATTTTATCTACAAGTATGTCACTAGTTTTTTATTGTTAAATATATGTCGCCCAAATGATGAAATTAAAGGTTGTGGATTGTTCCGCAATTCTCAAAATTCATTATTATGCCTGATTATTTGACAATTAGAATTGTAATATATACAATCATCATATATGTATGCAGATTATACCACAGAAGATGTAACCGAGAATGTAACACAGGATCCAAACAAGCAAATTAATTCAATTTTTAGAATTTATGTACTCAGTATCACTATTCAAACAGTCGATAACATTTAAAACCTGCATTAATCAGCAAACTGCATGTGCACATCATTATAGATTTCTTAGTTGTGGAAAGGAAAAACAGTGAGAATTGAACCCGAAACTTCTCACTTTTTACACGTGTGAGGTCCACACTTGAGTATCCTCGAATGAACGCACACATCATTAGGGTTGGCAACGGGATGGGCCTGTGTGGTAGGGGGACAATTAACCCCTTCTCTATCCCCATCTCCATGAGATATATTCATTTAACTTCTTTAAAGTTGGTACTAATTTGCAAAACAAGAGTATGAAGTATTAACACAGTATGAAATTATAACTTCAGTCCAACAGAGTTGTACAATCACAAGCTCATTTATCTGTTTAAACATATAAAGAACTGACTACAAACAGACAGGAGGAAATTATTTCCCAAGATGCATGTATAATTCATATATAATCACCAATATGGAGAGTTAAAAACTATGTCCCCTATTCAGAATTCACCACCAGTTAGCGGGGAATAAAACACAAACTTTGTATATTGTAATCTCGACCAGCAACCACTTCTCCGACATCCAAAGTCGAGGGCAACCTCTTCCTCGTTTTTCCTTGATCCCCAGTGATGTACTAACACCTACCCCGGTTATCAGGAGCATAACTGCCATAAAATGCCTCTACATAGGTCACATATAAAGAAATTGATAGCTTCTTTGTTCAAATAATTAACTGATGCTGACTATATTACTGACAGAAGGAACAAACCTTCAAATCTTCAAATCTCTGCATTGTATCATCGGTCAAAGAATTGGCAGATTTGTGGCAGAGATCACTTTGTTCATCTACCTTTTTACACACGTATATGAAATGAGAATCTGGATCTTCCATCACATAATCTGCAGGAAGTAGACCTTTCTCTGTAAGAGGAATAGGCTCCAGGTATGACCTCATTGCAGTAGCTCCAGCAGGCCTCTGAAATCCAGGTCTAGCTGCAAAAATCGACAGGGATAACAATATTACCAAACCACACCATCTCCATTTCAGCAATTACTGAACAACAACATCTCAGACTGTTGTTTTGAATGGTTTCAGTGGCAGATTGATCTTCGTTAATACATTATACCGTGAAGATTGAACAAGCTATTACTTTAACCAACTACATTGAAAACTTCATGATTCCTCATTGAAAATCCGCACAATGCCTGCCCCAAATAATGTTTCTCATTATTATTAAAAATGGGGTGCTGATTACATTTTTTGTACTGAAACTGACTCTTTGGTCATAATGATCAGAGAAAGAAGATTCTCAGCATTCCAATTAGAAGAAGCCCTGTACCTATCCTAGCTCCAAAGACTTAGTGAGAAGTTGTAGCACGTGCTTAACAGTAATCAAGAGCAGCAGTCACAATATATATATATATATATATATCATTCATATGGGAGAAAAATAAATGAGACTAAAGAATGTTGTTTTATGTCCTGATGTTGTTTTATTGTATCGTGTCTATATTGTCTATATTTGTAGCAGCCTTCAATTAAGTTAAAATCAGTTTGAAGAAGAGGATCATGCATAGATTATGTGGGAATAGCCATATTGGCGGTGGCATGCTAGAGAAGGTGATGTGAACAAGAGGGGGGAGGCTAAATAAGTGCAGAGGGTACAAAGATTAACAGAGAGAATTGGTGTTGCCAAAATGGTGGTGGCATGTTGATGGGGTCGTATAAACTGCTCATTAATTGCAGTTGGTGGTCTATGATTTCTTATCCTTCAATGCTTTCTTTATTCTTTCTTCGCAAATATCTAAAGCTTCTCTATACAAAAAGTAGATATTGGGAAAATTTGAAGAAAGATCGACTGTAGCATTCTCTCTAAGTGTCACTCGACATGTCAAGTATTCAGATTCATAGAAATCAATCGACTCTAGGTTGGGTTCGATTTCTTAAATGTTATCTGATTATGCAAAAAACACATGTCATCACATCATATATGAATGTTTATCTCATCAAAAAGATCATACCCAAAAAGGTGTACATGATTAGTGTATGTGGAATACAACCTTATACATCATTGTACATGATTACAATGTGCACTTGCAGTATGGTCAATAAATTGTCGAACAAGTTTTTTATGAGATTAAAGGTCAACTCTTAAGACTTGGAGCACTGCACTAAGAAGCTCTAAAGGTGCATATAAATTTATGAGGAACAAGTACTGTATTTAAGAAGCTCTAAGGATATATTATTCGACATTTACGATGGATGATCACTATATTTAAGATAGACACCTGAGGCTATAGAAAACGGTTGAGGAATATTATAGGAAATGGCAAAAGGATATTGACAAAACGTATGATAACATCCTTGAAGTAATGGTTCACCATATCCAAGTTATAACACTGCATGCTGGTGTGATTTGCCAAGTTCAGTGCTGCAACAAGTAAGACTTATGCTTACGAGGACCCTGCTTTAAGGTGCACTTGGGTAAGGCCTAACATATGCTTCAATAAAAAGTAAACATGTGTGCTTATAGGTTGTAACTTCAATTAGGCCAAATATACATTTATATACTAAACTTTGACCCTTTTTTCGAAGCCCGTTGTTTTTCAACCAATATTGTTGACCAAATTATAGTTATTGGGCTATATATTTAAATATAAAAAAACTAATGCCAACCAAATAAAAAGTAGAAAAAATCATAAAATTTTATATAAAGTAAATAGAAATGTTTAAAATTTTTATATTTTTTTCTTCGAATATTGTTGAGGCTTACACCTCGGTTTTCCTCGAAGCATAAGGAAAACGCTTTGGTTCCCTATTCTGCTTTTCACAACCTTGATTACACGTTTCGGGTTCGATCCCTCAACTAGATGGAACCGAAACCGGCTGTTTGAACCATTTTGCCACATCCAAGAACAGTGTCATTTTATGACCTACATCAAATAACAGCTAAAGACCGATATCTATTGTTTGAAATGGCATGAGATAAAAGATATGTCATGGCTTCAAAATGAAATTGTAAATTACAATTTAAACCAAAAACTAAAGGAATTTGTATGCTGTAGGAAAAGTACACTTACGTATGATATACAGTTCAATTTTCCAATTGTAAACTGATCGGTTTATATGTGGCATCCGCACAGTAGGATCACCATACGTTATCTGCAAATAGCAAGAGTAGGAAAATCTACTTCAAGTCATAATTAGATATTAAGAACACGGGAAGATAGAACATATTTAGCAATAATTACCAACATATAAACTCCTCCTGGTTTAAGAAGCCTGCAAGTGGAACAAATAAAAAACATGTCACGGGACAGAAAAAGCTCGATATGCAACAAATTAAGCTAAACTAACCAAAAATCAAGAAGAGATGGAATGTAACACTGATGAGCGGCATGAAAATCAAAAATCCTAGAACCTGCTAACTTCACCCAACATTTGAGAAACACTTATCGGAGCATCAGTGCCACACTGAAGAAAAAGATAGATGAAAAAAGTAGTTAGCTGGTTATGTAACGAGATGATGAAAAGAAGGAAAAATTTATACCTAACTCACCATCAATGAATCAAGAGTCCCTATTATGCAGATCAGCAGGTCACGCAAAATATTAGGCAAAATATTATGATTAATTTACAGCACACGGACAAAACTACAAACTTCGAAATCCATATGGGAAGGCGACATCCACTTACCTTTATCGATGACACTCTCAAATGAATCATCAGGAAAGAAACTCATGTCCCTAACATCCATTTGCCTGTCTGGAAACCTCTTTAAGGACTCAAAAGGAACAAAATTTCTGATATATGTATATAGATATATAAACTAACTAGAAAAGGGAGAAAATGAAACCTAGGATATGTATGATTACGAACCTAAGCAATGCAATTTGTAAGGATACACTTAAGCTGAGGTACATTCTCATATTTCTTTCTCATCATCTCGATGGCCACAGATGAAATGTCGATGTTCATTATATCTTCAAATCCATCTTTAGCCATGTCCTCCGAGATAACTAGCAAGCAATTTTGACATAATCTCTTTAGTGATGCTATAAAGCACAATACACTCAAACACAATGCACAAGCAAGAACAGTCCAAATCCGGCAAATAATAGAAAAAGAGAGGAAAGGGACAGAGGAAAAAATGAGAAAAAAAATAAAAATAAAAATAATAATCAATATCAGGCAAATTAAAGTAGGTATACATTCACCCAAGATAGTAAAATCAAGTTGTTCATTCAAACTCTCGAAATTACATAATAAGTCGATGATCTAAGATGAATCCAGCAACGCAAAGACGCAGTTCTACTACTACCAGCTGAAAAGGAAAATAAAAAGGAATGAATCGAATTTTACCGGCATTCCCACAACCAACCATGAGCACGCGAGAGTGGGAGGAGATGTATTTGCGAATGAAGGGGCGGAGAGATGAATAGCGCTGGTACCAATCGAAGGAGCCGCAGTCGGCTTCTTCAACGTAGCGGGCGTCCCAGTAGACGGCGTCGCCGTAGTTGTAGGTGCTGCACGCCGACACGTCCCTGAACATGATGAGAGAGAGAGAGAGAGAGACAGAGTACAAGTGAAGTCTACGCTTTGTCTTCTCTGGTTTCTAGATATTAGATATTAGATATGGTGGTGGTGGATTAAGAGGGGGAGAGAGAGAGAGAGAGAGAGAGAGAGAGAGAGGAAGGTACAAGTGGTGGAAGCATAATGTACTGTTTCTTGGCGGAGTTCAGTTGACAGTTGCGGTTACGGGTAGGTACGGTATCCAGATGCTTCTTTGGGCCTAAATGAGCCCATTTTCATGTGGGGCCTTTCCCACTTTCTAACCCATTACTTGGGCCCACCATCATATTTTCCTCATTTCAATTTCTTTCCCCCCCTTACAAACCCTAAAATCAATTAAATCTTAATTAATATTGAATTAGATTGTTTTGCCCTCACATACCCCTAACTCTAGTTTTTCAGTCAATTTTACGAATTAAACTATTTTCCATTGGGTAATTGGATTATGGATCAAGTTATATACCATTGGAAATATTGAATGATCTAATTGATCACTTGAGCAAGCTGCTTATGTATCAACTTAAGTGCATGCCATCCATCCATGAACGAGTCATTGCCAAGTCTACATATTTGTTGTTTTCTTAATATTTTATCATGCCAAATAAGTTGTCGACATTTCACGAGGGCTTTCCTTTTTCCTTAATTTTAAATGTATATAAATGAACTCAAGAGTACTAGCAACTTGAGCTAACTATTTACTAAAATAATTAAGAACAGACCGATGTTAGAAGAAGTTGATGATTCAATGGGCTTGAGTTGCCACAATTATTAGTGATGGTGAATTTTCATCTCAAAAGATATATATATTGGAAAGAAATTAAAGATATAAAACACACAATAATTAGAATCAACTTTTTCTTAACTACTTCAACTTTTAAAAACTTATTTTAGCCACTAAATTTTAAAACTACTTATTATAACAACTTTGAACCAAAGTGTCCTTAACTACAAAACAAAATTCACAAAAATAAAATTGAGAATTTTTTCTGTTATCTATTTCTAACAAGCATTTCATCAAACAGTTAGTGTTCAAAACTCAGTCAAAATACAGCCACTCACATTCATCTATACTCAATCTAATTCCTCAATCAAACATCATAAACAAAACCTTCAAAATTCTACCAGAGATTCATGTTTTACTAATACGAACTGCAAGTCTGCAACCTATATTCATCTTTCACAAATATACAAACTGCAACCTTGCTTGTATAAATGCCATTAAAAATGAAAACTTTGAAGCACCAAAATAATCGTTTTCAATTTTTTGTCCTACTTTTCTAAAGCCCATTAATTCTTGCTTTCAACTTCTCCAATCCAACAAACTAGTGTAGCAGTAGCACTCATAAGTTTTGCAGGTGTAGATGTGACTCCCACTTGTGGTGTATTTCGTGATGAGGTTGCACGGACCCGATTTGCGGGCCAAAGCTGTGCGCAGTGTGTTGAATCTCGGCCAGGCTATGTGTGAGACGGTGTTGTGCGCTCGGGCTGCATGCGCGACAGTGTTACAGGCCCAACTTGCGTGCTGAACCTACACGCCGGGGGATGCACGCCTGACTTGCGCGCTGAACCTATACGATGGGGCTGCATGCAAGGATGATCTCAACACCATTTTTTTTCCGGTAACATTTTATAGTGGGAATAGATCAAATTAAAGTAGCCACTTAAACTTTTAAAAAAACTTATTTTAACCACTAACTTTTGTGCATGCATGCTTTGTGTGCGCAAGCTTTGTGCACGCATGCGCGCACCCGAGTCCAAATTGTCAGTTGATGTTCTGCCAATGTTCGAAAATTGTCAACCAATATTCTGCTTATGTTCTGCCGATGTCTGTTGATATTTGTTGTTGCGCGCGCATGCCTTTTGTGTGCAGTTAATTGTGCGCACATGCCTTGTGCACGTAATTAATAACAATTTAGTGCAGTTAAGAAGAAAATCGCGCGTCTACCTTGTGTGAGCACACTTTGTGGTCACACTCGCGCACCTGAGGCCAAATTGTCAGCTGTTGTTCTGCCAATGCTAGGAAATTATCAGTCGATATTATGTCGATGTTTGTTATTACATGCACACACGACTTATGTGCGCCGGGTCTTGAGCGCACTTAAGAACAAAATCATTTTTTTGTAAAAGTTGAACTTGACTGCTCACTACACTAGCTCGACATGATCAAACTACGATGAGAACTATGGTCCAATAAATGAAGATGAAGATGAAGATGAAAAGCAGATCTGAGGTGTGATGGGTAGGTGAGATATTTCAATTTATTTTTTTATTTTTTAATGTCTAAAGGGCATTTTGGTCCAAAGTGGCTAAAAAGTATGTTTCAAACTTCGAGTGGCTAAAAAAAAAGTTGCCTCCATTTTATACTCTTTTAATTATTCACTTATCGTCGTACCCCTGATTTCAATTTTTTGTATATCTTCTTCCCCACCATAACCGAGCAGCCAGTGCAAGTCACATGCGCGCACAAAGCATGCGCGCGCACAGACCTTGGCAGAACACATCGGCAGACATCTGCAGATATCATCATAACATCGGTTGATAATTTTCGGGCATCAGCAGTACAATAGTTGATAATTTGGCCTCAGGTGCGTGCGATTTTCTTCTTTACTGTGCGCGTGCAGACCTCGGCAGAACATCGGTTGATAATTTCCGGGCATCGGCAGAACAACTGTTGATAATTTAGCATTAGGTGCGCGCGATTTTCTTCTTAACTGCGTGCACATACCTCGACATAACATCGATTGATAATTCTCGGGCATCGGCAGCACAACAGTTGATAATTTGGGCATCCATTGATAATTCTAGTGCGCAGTTAAGAACTTCATTTTTCCAGATTTTTTGAAGGTTGCATAAATACTTAATTTTTTCCATATTTTCAAAAATCAACTATATTAGGGATGATTTTTAAGTACTTATGTTGTCAAAGCATATCTATTATGTGTAGAAAATTCTTCGAATCAATTTTTCCCCCAAATAAAACTTCAAAAACAAACAACATCAAACAATCTAACAATATTATTAATAATTAGATCTGAAATATACACACGTTGGGGAATGATTTTCTATTTCTTCACTTGAATTTTTGGAGATCGACGGCTCGTTGGTGGAGAAATCTGGAGAGAAAAAAATGAGATTGTGAAGAAGATTGTTCCAGAGTAATCGACGATTTGGAGAAATCTTCCAGAGTAATCGACGATTTCTTCCAGATTTCATCAGTGTTGAAGAAGATAAAATGTAGAAGAGAGAATTTTTTTTCAAAATCTCATTTCAAAATGTAAAATGTGAATGTCGGTTGAATGGCTGGTTGGGGAAGTTTAAATATGGTTTCTTTTTTCAAATGAATATAAGGGTATTTTGATAATTCTTGCTAAATAAAATATATTTAAAAGTTAGTGGTTAAATTAAATTTTTTAAAAGTTTGACCAGCTAGTTTGGCCCATTTTCACTTTAAAAAATATTGACTAAAATAATTTTTTTAAAGTTTGAGTGGCTAATTTATCATATTGACCCTAATAATCTATATAATATATAATAACGACTTCGCAACCGTAAATAGAAATCTTCATTTTTCCCGCCTATTTTCACTTTCCGAAAACAAAAATATAATATTATATATAATTTAATACTTATTTTTGTGTAAAATATTGGATATTAATATATTTACAAATCTATAATTATATATTTCCATAAATATTAAATTACATGCAACTAATTAATACTCTTGATCTGCACGCGAATATTAAGATAACATATTTTCCATATATAAAATATAGTAATTAAACCAAATTTGCATATGAGTAGTGATTTTCAGCCAGATTCTGGCTAGCCAGAATCTTTTATTATTTTTAATAATTAATTAATTTAATTAATAAAACACTAATTATTTAATAAATTTACATTGATGCCCTCCACAATAATTAGGGTAACTCTATATGCGCTTCAATTCAGAAGAAATCAAAGATGGAAAAAAAAAATAAAGAAGTGAAGAAAAGAAAGAATATGAAGTTGTGTCCCTTTCTTCTGATCCGCTTCTCGAGTGATTTTAATAATTAATTACAAATCACTAATTTCATGACAGAAGGATAATATAGTAAAAACATAACATTTAATAATTAACATAATTAATTTATTAATAATACAGTTTTATTAATCATCAAAAAATTAGACATAATTAAACATAACATTTAATAATTAACATAATTAATTTCTTCATGTATTGTAGTCAGTTTGAATTTGATATTGGCATTTTTTTTTTTTTTGGTGACTATTGTGAAGTTTAATTATTTGATTCAACTTCACAATACATGTTAATGATTTCAATTACATGGAATTAAAGTTTCTACCCAAATAAATCAAGCTAGAGTTCGCACAACAACCCAGATTAGTTACCGACATGGCATCGCCCTTCTACAAGCTTCTTTTTTAGCTTTGGTAAATTATGTCATTTAGATGTAGAGAGAATGCAAAATTGGGAAATTAAGAGATTTTGTCGTTTTATTTCTTGAGTAATAAATAGATTATTTTCTGTTATGAAGGTCTCCTATTTAATAATATTTATTGACCTTAGTTCCACAATTTTTATTTTACTTTGGTTGAGTTAGAACTACTCTATTTTATGAACATAATCGGAGACCAACTGATATATGTTTTATACATTTAATTTTCTATTTTATTACAACATCTTATTTAATTTTCAACTATTTTTATATTAATTTCATAGTTATCACCTAATTTAAACACCGAATGTTAAATTTTTAAAAGAAAACAAATTCAAAAACATTTCCAAATATATATATATATATATATATGAGAATTTTATATTTTTTTCATTATTGAAAAACTTCATGTAACTTTTAAGATATTTAGAGTACTTAATGGTTAATAATTAATATCTTACTTATTCACATGCCTTACATATTTTGATCCGTATGACAATGTCGCACAAATTTTTATCATACTGCTTAGATGAAAAAAAGATAAATATTAATTGTTGTATAAATGAATTTAAGAATTGGAATAAATAATAAAATAGTTTGGCTTATTTCATGAAAATGTAATACTATATTTATAGCCTATAACCGACAAATTTAAAATTAATTTCTAAATAATAAATGATGTTATTTTCTTATAACTTTTGAACAAATTTTATTGCAATTAATTTATATATTTTTTAAGTATGGATTGATTGAAATTATTTCAAAAGTTATAGACAAATATAATTAATCACCGCATGCAATTATAGAATGGAATGACAATGAACATGATGACACACATGTTATTTGGATCATTTATGAAAGCGAGTGTAATTTCAATCTCAAATGTTATGATTAAATTAGTGGTCAACTATGAGCGCACATTCATATTTTTCTATCTTCACATATTTTAATCATTTAATATTTTTCTATCTTCACATATTTTAATCATTTATAAGAAAATTATATTTACTGCTCTGCTGTATAATTTCTTTTAACAAATAGGTACTGATCAAAGATAAATAAGAAGACACCATTAATAATCATACTACATACAATCTAATGATTTGAACTCCATATCTTTGTGGAACTACATAAATATTGCGATAATCAACCACTTTGTTGATTTTACTTCCAAACTAATGACATAGATGAATGTATAAATTCCAAAATTTAAATATAATGATTTCAATTGTAAATCAATGAAGAATGCTATAAACAAAAAATATTCCAAAATTTATACATTCTATTTTTATAATTTTAATTTTGTCATAATATTTTATCCATCATGTGCACTTATATAATTTCTATCATAATATTGTATCCAAACATGTGCACTTTAATAATCACACCATCATTATTCTCATATTGAATCAATTAATATTACAAAATTTAAAAATATGACACCCGTGCATCGCACGGGCGAAATGCTAGTTAATATCTATATTTGTAAATCCAACAGAAATATTAATTTGAGATGAGTCTATACTTTAATTTAAATTCTTCAATTCTGTATGTTGACTATA
Source organism: Perilla frutescens (assembly GCA_026008535.1). Lineage (NCBI taxonomy): Eukaryota > Viridiplantae > Streptophyta > Magnoliopsida > Lamiales > Lamiaceae > Perilla > Perilla frutescens. The sequence goes on along the minus strand of BRKX01000012.1, from coordinate 6,753,970 downwards.
TTAACAACCGCTTCTGAGTTTTTATTTGTACCTTTTTCAATTGGGAGAGGAGAATTAAAGATTAGGATCAAACTCCAATCTCTCCCTAGCTAGCTCTTAAATAACATGCTAAATAATAAATATATACTGTATCACTAGACTAGACTACAAGAATGCGATTTTGATCCTACAAATTAAATCAACTAATTAATTCTGTTTTTTTAATGAGCAAACCTACGTTAGCATGATAAAATATTTCTGGTTTCTCTCTCCTACAGTCCTACTAGTTCTCAAAATTGAGCCATGTGGGCTCATGCATGGATGAAGGCGGCAAACAGTGCCGCGTCACCTCTCGCCGCCCATATATATATACACCCCCAATCCCAAGCTAGGGTTTGTCAAATCTCAATTTAGCAGAAGCAAGATGCAGAACGGGAAGGAAGAAAAGGATCAAAACACCCCTCTGATGGCGCTGAACCATGTTTCAAGGGTTTGCAGATCGGTGAAGGAATCGATCGAGTTCTACACCAAGGTACTAGGGTTTGTGCTGATGAAGCGGCCGGAGTCCTTCGACTTCAACTTCGACTTCGACGGCGCCTGGCTCTTCAACTACGGCGTCGGCATCCACTTGGTGCAGTCCAAGGATGAGGAGAATTCGAAACTGCCCAGAGATGAAGACGACGACCGCATGGACATGGATAACCACATTTCATTTCAGGTGGTCATTTTCAAATTTTATTATTAATTAATTTCCCAATTTGGTGATGAATTTGTTGTGGCAGAGCGAGAGTATGGAGGCGATGGAGGAGAAGCTGAAACGGATGAACGTCAAGTACATGAAGAGAACGGTGGGAGTGGGAGAGGGAGAGGGAGAGGGAGAGGGAGAGGGAGAGGGCGGCGCCGCCATCGACCAACTCTTCTTCAAAGATCCCGATGGATTTATGATTGAGATTTGTAACTGTGAGAATCTGGAGCTGCAGGTGCCGCACCGCAGCTCCATCGCCCGGATTAAGCTTCCCTCCGGCAAGCATAATCCGCCCATCGACCTGCCCACTCAAGATCACTTGTTCGTTGCTGACCTCGATCTCTAGGAGATTTTTATTAAATTAATGTAAGATAATTATTATAATATTTTTATTTTCATCCATTTCTGTTGTTACACCTTTTATATGTATATATATATATATATATAAAATTTATATCTTCAAGCTATAATCATGGTTGCAATCATGGTTGCAGGAAGGGCTAGGCGGGCAGGCGGGCGGGGCCTAGCGCCTGGAGGTTTTTAATTTTTAATTAATTTTTTTATTTTTAACCTATAAATTTTACAATTTTAAATTATAAGTTCATAAAACATAACATTTCAGATAAAGTATTCAAAATAAAATCATCCAAAAATCGATATAAAAGAACATTCGAAGTTAAAATCATCCAAAATTAAAAAACTAATGACGTAAAGTTCAAACATTGAAATTGTCCAAGTCATGATCTCCATTCGACTTATTCATTCTTATTAATTTTCTCATTTTTAGACTCAAAATTTTCATCATATAGTTTTCTCATTGTTTGATATTTTGGGTTGAAGACTTTTAGTAATTGTTAAAAAAAAAAAATTAATTTAAACTGTAAAAAAAAAAATCCGCCTAAGGCGCTGAACAACGACTCCGTCTCGGCCCGCATAAGACCCGCCACGAAAATCACCAAGCTGAAGGGCCACCTAGCGAGTTTACAACAGTGGCTATAATTAAGAAAATGTCAGTTAAATATATGAAATCTGCGACTTTCCATTCTAGCTTCTTAATTTCAAGTGTTTCGTGCATGGAATGTATATCTCAAAATTATTTTTTTTTCAATTTCGATTTTCTTTAATTCAGTGCAAGTTTACTATGGTTCATTAATTGTTTTTTCGTATTTAGTTATCAGTTTTTTAATTAATATAAATTCATTATTATATATGATTGATTATTTCATATATAATTAGAAGAGATATATACTTCTAATTTTGATCCCGAAGAGTCATAGGATTAATCTCACATTTTAGTTCCAAACGGAACTTTTAATTTAATTGGTCTCAAATATTTTTTATGAATATTTCACGAGGGCGACTTCAACAAAAAAAAAAAGGAAGAGAGAAAAACATTTGATGAGAAATGAGCAAACGTATATATGCGGATAATACAATATGAGATAAATAAGTCATCATGATTGAATTGATATTGATAGAACTCAATAATAAAAAAAATAGACCAAGAAATTAATTTTGGCCTATATATATATATATATATATATATCATGAAGACAGAAAAAATAGACCAAGAAATTAATTTTTGGCCTATATATATATATATATATATATATATATATATATATATATCCTATTACAGCAAAAGGAAAAGACAGAAATTAAACATCGATGGGTGTGGATGGGATCCTCTATTGTGTTTCAATATGTGTTCCATGATCAAATTTGTAAATTTTTTTTCCATTTTTTTCGTCAATTTTAATTTATTATGTTTTAGTTTAATTTTATGATTATTTTTAGGGTTTACCCCATCCAATTAGGGTTTATAGTTATTTTTTAATATTTAATTTTCAAAGAAATGATTATTATGGTTGATTATTTTAAAAATATATATGATTTATAATTTTTTAAATTTTAATTTTTTATCGATAAATGTGACTAGGTTGATCATGTTATAATTTATTTTATTTTTATAATATCTATTATTAATTTGTGAATTCGATCGTGGAATATAGGTTGGAACATCAAATTCGGAATAGAGGATCCTATCCCAAATGAGTGGGGATGTTTATAGTAACAGGAATAGTGTTGGACGCGCGAAGTTCCCTCAATTAAGCAATGATTGTTCAAGTATATAAAACATGGTATATAGATGACTAAATAACTCCTTAATTAATCTCTAGTTTCATCATTTTATGTTGTTTTAGAAGATTCTTGTAAAGTAGTTCGAGACTCCAAGGAGAAGGAATGAAGGCTGCGGCACATCATGCGTTGGAGTTGAAGGCAAGTAGCCAGCTAGCATTGTATAAATGCTAGCTAAGTGTGAGCCTGTCACACCTGGCTTGCCAAGTGTGGTTTACCTCCCCTGTGTAGGTTTGCAGGCTATTACACAGAGGCGGGGTTTACCCAGTGCGCACCACGGTAGTGGCTGCGGGTTATCCTCGACATCCAAAAAAAAAAAGCAAAGAGAAAGAAAAAGGATATATATATATACACACACACACTAGTCGATCGATCTCCTCTTCTCCTCGATCTCTTCCAATTAATATTTCCCACACCAATACTAAATTTATCTAGTTAAGTTAAAATAAATCCAAATAATAACAATTTCATGCCATATATTATTTCAGATGACCCCACAAATATCAATGTAATATTCAACTATACATACATATATATATATATGTACCAATTAATCTTCCGACAAATTAACTTTATTTTATTTGATTAATAAAATTTATAATTTTCAAATTTCAAATTGAAAGAGAAGATCTTGAAATGGAAGGTCCTGCATGTGCGTGTTGAGTTCCAAGATCATAATTATCTCCATAGGCCTCCTCTTCCTCCCGAAACGTTAACTTAGTTAAGGAACAATACTCAACTTTTTCTTGAGGGTAAAGCTTGATCACAACCAAGTAAAACACCATTACAAACACAGTCAAAACGATCAAACACAATCCAAACTCAAGATTCACCAAAGCCTTAGCACGATCAAGAGCCCGATCGCCGCGGCACAGAACGACATCACGCCCTACTTCCGACTTCAAGTAGCACCCTTTAGGCAGCCACTCCGGCGTCCAAAGCATAACCCCCATTACCAGAAGCCAAACCCCCTCAAAAACCACTGAAAACCCTCTCACAAACGAGCTCAGGAAACTCCTCGGGTTTCCCATAACCAAAAGAGTGGCGATGAGAGAGATAGACGTGACGATCTGCAGGAGCCAGTGGTACTGCCCTTCGACTCCCATGTGATCGGTGGAGTGGAGGTGGAGGATGAGGAGCTGCTGCGCGAACGCCATCGCCTGCATCAAATGGAGGAGCCCTAGTTGAGCAGGGGGGGAGATTCTGTCGAGTAGGATGGCGAAGGAGGCGTAGAGAGAGAAAGATAGGGCGATGATGGAGTGCTCCAAGTGTCGGAGGTTCTTGGCCGGGATGGTGCCGTCAGGTGCGGTGGGGTGGCGGCCGACAAGGAGCTCCATTGCTATGAAGATGGTTGTGACGAAGATGATGGTGATGGGCTCTAGGTACTTGAATCTTGGGGCAGGGTACCATGGGAGGGAAATGTAGGTTTTTGGATGGAGATGAGACTGGGAGTGGTGTTTGATGGAGTTGAAGAGATGCCAGATTCCTATGATCAAGAATGCTAACCCTAGTGATACATGGCCTGATGTGCCTCCTTGCATTCTGTTGTCTCTTATAATTTAATTGCAATATATTAATTGCTCCTCTTGTGATCGATCAATGTTGTGTTTGATCTGTTTCGATCTCAATGTATATATGTTTTAAATGGAATGATGATTATGTTAATTTATATATATATATATATATATGCATGTGTATATATGATTATATTGTATGTGTAGTTTGGTTGGAGAGAAGTATATATGTAGCAGACCAATGAGGAGCTTACATATATATGTATGTTTTAATTAATTTGTGGTCTTGCCTTGTACTGAAAAATGATGCCTAGTTGTCTTGTAAGGAGAAGGAACTTGCTGCCAAAGAATTGAAAACTCTACTTAAAGGAAGAGTTACTCTCATTGTCTTTTTGAGTTTTATGAGCTAGCTAGGCCTAGGCTCAATCACTGCCCATAGCCATTGCTTCTTTATAGGACTAATAATTATGGTCAAATTTAGATAATTATGAAAATATTGGTTTTTCTTTTTAAAAAAATAAAAAAGAAATTAAACTCTATAATTAAATATTAATGAACACTATATATATATATACACACACACTAGTGTTACACCCGTGCAATGCACGAATGATAGTTTGTAATTTATATTTTTTCCAAAAAATGTGCATTAAATTTAAACAATGGTATATATATAATATCAACAAAACTGCACACAAATGTGTGTGTGTGTGTGTGTTAGAAAAGTAGAATTGTGATGATAAAACACAAATATAGAACATTTTATAGTAGTCAATTAATTTACATTATACTATATGTACTGAAGATATAAATAATTTTGCATTGGCTATGTACTATTTTTGTTTTTGAGAGGATTGGTTGGTGTACTATATTGTAATAAAGAAAATGCTCATTATTTCATACTATTCTTTAAGGCCAACAGAAACGATTTTAGCATATAATTACGACATAAAATGATAATAATTAAAAATTCCAACAATACCAAATATTTAGAGATCAAATGTCACGTGTTCGAATATTTTCAATACCACAAATCGGGTGTGTGAGTAAAATAAAAAATAAATTTCATATTAGATATTAAATAATGCATTTAAGTATCTACTTTATATTAATTTTAAGCCACAAAAAATATAGAATAAGCCTTAATATTTTAAAATCTAATTACGTCCCAGCAGAAAAATAATTTATAGGATAATAAATAGAGAAAAAACCGAGGACTTAAAAAACCGAATGAGAACAAAATTCCCCATGGAAAAAATTTAGGAAAAAAAAACAAAGCCACCTTTCTCCTGAAGGTTGGCTCCTGCGTAAAAAAAAAAAAAAAAAAAAAAAAAAAAAAAAAAAAACCATTAACACTTTTCCCAAAAACAACATTTTTTATATTATCTTAAAATTGATTGACAAAAATAAACAATATATTCAGCAGGTTCGTAGCAATTTATATTAACATAAATATAAAAAATTAACAGAAACTAATTTATAAAAATCAACCATGAAAATTATACTAATCAGTTACATGGAATTAATCAAATATGTACATATAGCATATATAGCACCTATATACATGCATATGGTCTGATTCAGATAAAACTTAAATTAATGCACCCGAATTTAATCAAACATTCCTATAAAAAAAAAAAAAAGCATGGTAAAAGGCAACAACCTCAGTCCTCATGCATAATGCATTACTTATTTTTAGGGTTTTCATTCACAAACTCCAATCGGCGTTGCATCTCTTTTCAATGTTCTTCACCTCTTTCCGTCTACTGTTTCTTCAAAGGACTTTTCAAATAGGTTCAAATTCTCTAATATGTTGCATGAATTTCTTCCAGAATCGCTCTTTAACACTTCCACTTATGAAAATTTACCCAAAACTCAACCTGTTAAGATTTTCAAATTTTCAATAGCAAAAAAATGGGTCGAACATCAGCATGCATACAGATCTTTAGTCATATTTCAAGAATAAGTTCTAATTTAATATTTTAAGCAAGTAGCTAGTATTGTATTATATGATGATTGCAAACAATGTTGTTTAATTTTAAAAGATGTTGAATACAAATATAGTTTTTAAAGAAACTTGAAATGAGAGTATGGCACCTCCTTACCGTGAAAATGAAAAATGCTGACGAATACATCTGAGTGTTTTTTTGTTAAGTTGCAGGGATATCATATGCTTCAAAGTGTTCAAATCATGCTCTCACGAGCAGTGTTGGCATGCTTCTTCCTGACAACAACAATAATCTTACATTATATATAATTTAAATAGAAAACAAAGATGAAATTCACATATATATATATATATACATAAAGCTTGAACAACATAAAGTACAAATCAATACATAAATTGCATGAGATGAACTATGCTTCAATCAGTAGCTATTTATAGAGGAATAGATGCAATTGAAAAGAAAGTAGTGACAATCTAAAAATTTTGAATTTCAAATTCTGCTGCAAAACTTATTTTTTCTGCACACAATCACATATTCCAAAGAAAAAATTTTCAATCTGTAGTAGAAAAAAACATATTACATCTTGTGATATTAATTAGTGATTGGTATGATTTTTTAGTGGTAGATTTTTTATAGAAAATTGTGTTGATACTTCAATTTTTGAGATGTAATTGTAAATATACATATTAGCACTGTAGAAGATTAGTTAGGAATAGAAAGAGTCATCCTTTACAATTCAACTTTTTGATCTTTCAATATGGACTCGTGCCCACTAATCTTGATTTTATAAAAATTTTGTTAAATAAAACTTACTGTATTTAGCGAGAGTTTTGGGCGGGAATTTTGGCACTTACTTTAGCCATATTTTTGTTATTAAATAGATATATATATATATATCCACATATATTGGTCATATTGCCTAGCTTGTATGTTCAGTGTTCAGACCTTGTTTGTATCTATGATGATGATGATGATGATGATGATGTTGATGATGATTCAATTTTAAATTATTTTTGTAAGTGATGAATGATGATAGAATCTCACACGACATGGACATGGAAAATTATACGCTACCCCCCGGGTAGTGCCTTAGGGTCTAATATTTTGACAAGTGTTCCATAAAGTTGATATCCATACTTTTATTTTTCCTTAGACACTCCAAATCTCTTATTCTTTTTCTTTACTAAACTTAATACTTTTATTTTAACCTTTTTTTTGTGAGAATATGAATTAAATGGATTTCCTGTTTTATTTTGTTACGTAAAAATAAATGTAATTTTGTTAAATTTAATTATGTTTAAATTAATTAGTTGAAATGTGCAAAAATAAGGCGTTTGAAAAAATAATGTTGACGTTTGAAAAATAATTTTTCCATATCGGCACATACGTCGACAACTATGTTTTAGTTATTTTTATGAAATATTCCGTATCGGTAAATTTTTTATTGTTATTAAAAAATTATGTTATGGGAGAAAATGACATAGATTATGAAATATTTTGGTTTGAAAAATAATTTTTCCATATCGGCACATACGTCGACAATTATGTTTTAGTTATTTTTATGAAATATTCCGTATCGGCAAATTTTTTATTGTTATTAAAAAATTATGTTATGGGAGAAAATGACATCGATTATGAAATATTTTAATTTGAAATATTTTTAACATTTTTTTTGTGAGAATATGAATTAAATGGATTTCCTATTTTTATTTTGTTACGTAAAAATAAACGTAATTTTGTTAAATTTAATTATGTTTAAATTAATTAGTTGAAATGTGCAAAAATAAGGCGTTTGAAAAATAATTTTGGCATTTGAAAAATAATTTTTCCATATCGGCACATACGTCGACAATTATGTTTTAGTTATTTTTATGAAATATTCCGTATCGGCAAATTTTTTATTATTATTAAAAAATTATATTATGGGAGAAAATGACATCGATTATGAAATATTTTAATTTAAAATATTTTTAACATTTTTTTGTGAGAATATGAATTAACTGGATTTCCTGTTTTATTTTGTTATGTAAAAATAAACGTAATTTTGTTAAATTTATTTATGTTTAAATTAATTAGTTAAAATGTGCAAAAATAAGGCGTTTGAAAAATAATTTTGGCGTTTAAAAAATTGTGCTATGGGAGAAAATGACATCGGTTATGAAATATTTTAATTTGAATTCCATTATCATTTTAGAAAATGGATGAGAGTGGAGATATAAAAAAATAGAGTAAGAGTGAAAATATGAAAAATGGGATGGAAAAAACTTGAAAAAGGCACTACCGGGGGTAGCGTATAATTTTCCACATGGACATGGCCTAGCAAAACAGAGACTATCTGACTTCAATCTTCTTTTTTCATAGCTATATATATATATAGTAATTATTTTTAATCATTTATAATATTCCAAAAGCTTGCGACTGCGTCATTTACAAATTAAAATTATAAAAAAAGGACGAAGAGTGTAATCATTTATAACGTACAAGATGTATCTCATGATTTCATGGGCATAGTTGCTTCAACTCTTTCTTTTATTTCGTGTTATCTACTCGCGATTTGCTTCGATCATCACAAGCATTTCTAAAGTGCTTTAGGTTAATTCCTGCCAAAATAGTTTTTTTTTTTTTTTTTTTTTTTTTTTTTTTTTTTTCTTTTAGCACTTTCTAACTTCATCTCTTCGAGACAAATTTCTAAATTTCTTGAGACTAACTCTAATAACACTTCATGTACTCTTTCATTATAAGGTTCTTCAAACCATTAAAAAGTAGTGACAATCATCGACCTACTCCCAAAAAAAAAAAAAAAAAAAAAAAAAAAAAAAAAACCATAAATGAAAGGGTAATCTCAAATTCACTAGAAACAATTAACAATTTTCAAAAACAATTTAGGAAATTACATGCTGCCTTGTATGCAAGATAATGGTCTAATGGGCACGGGATTTCATGTCCCACTATTACATGTTCCACTATTAAATCTAATATTTTTAAAAATATGTATTACAAAAATAAAATTAATTATACTATAACCAATCATAATTAACATTTATTACTAAAAAATTAAAATTTTATAAAATTAATTATATACCCTAATTTTGAAATAATATCAACCATATTAATCAATTATATTAACTAAAAATTAAAAAATAATTATTAAAAAAATAAAAATAAACCATAATTGGATGGAATGAATGCTAAACAAATTATAAAATTAAACTAAATCAAAATAAGTTGAAATTGAGGGGAAAAAATGGATAAATATATAATAAAAATTAAAATAAAACACCAATTAAGTGGGATAGATAAAAGCGGGAGAGAGAATTTCATTTGGAAGGGCACCTACAAAATCTTCGACCACGGTTATACAACTTATAATTAAACAGTTAGTATTATATAGAAAAAACTCATATTTTAATATTTGATCATTGTTATTAGATTAAATTTGTGGATAAAAAAAATTGTTATATTTATGTCGAGGTTGGCACTTCTCTTTTTTTCGCCTTGCCTTATATTGTTGTATATTCCTCCAACATTAGCTATCATACAAATGATAATATTTTTTTATTAAATTTTAAATATTATCGAATTGTATTATAGATGAGGAAGGACTACTAAGATGAAATTAATAATCAAGTTGAATTCGAGATTCAAATATGGTTGTAATCGGAGATTAATGTACCACTTCAAGTATATAAATGGATGATTTTTTGATGTCGAGGACACTTGCCAAGTCAGGTGTGAGCATTGATGGTGGGTCGAACTTGAGACCTTTGGTCTTAAGAAATACCACTCCACCACTAGGTCATCCCCAAGGAGATCGATGAGCAGTATTTTGACATTATAATATACTGTTGACTTTTTATTCACTCGTAATTGTTAGTTAACCATGGAGGGAGATGGAGCTTTATGTGCAATAATGATAATGCAGTATATTAATTACTAAATTATAAAAAGAAAAATAGATTACATGAAAAATAACATATGTTGATATGGTAAATTCTATGCCCCTTACTATTTGCAGCAAAAAAAAATTATTTTCAATCTTTATCGGCTGACCGATAAAATAATTTTAATTTCAGACTGTCACAATAGATAATTAAGTGTCATAATAGGTAGTCGAAGTGTCACAATATGTTAATTAAAGTGTTACAATAGATTTTTTCAGCCAGCCGAAATTTTTGACCAAAACTCTTGTTTCTGGACAAAAAAAAAGCTGCAAATAACCCAAAAGTTGTGGGCCAGGGACACTTGGCAGTGGCAGAATGAGGGGGATGCATTGCATCCCCTATACAATATAATTTATCTGCTGATAAGCAAATAACCAAATATCAAACTAAGTCGTCCCTCGACTGATATATACAAAGTATATATTATAAAGCGAAATTTTATTTTAGCCATTTAATATTATTATAGAAAATTTATTTTGATCACAAACTTAATAAAATTTTATTTTATCCATTTGAGACTTTAAATGTCAATACTACCCTTATGGATAAAAAAAATAAAAAAAAAAAGAAATCAAACGCCCAACAAGTCGTCTTCTCCGGAAACTCTTCTCCAAGACCTTGTCATCCTCTCCAGCACCATGTCACCGGAAAGAAGTCAGAACACAACTATATATATCGACGATATCCTTGAACGATATTAAATACCGATGTATTAACATTGATATTCAATTTCGGATGGTCACAATAGGTAGTTAAGTGTCACAATAGGTAGTCGAAGTGCCACAATATGTTAGTTGAAGTGTCACGGTATATTTTTTCGATCGGTCGAAAGTTTTGACCGAAACTTTTGTTTTTAGACAAAAAAAAACAAGATATAAATAACCAAAATTTGTGGGCCCTAGGACACTTGCCAGTTGCTGGAAGAGGCCCCTCCATGTTAGAAGTTACCCTATCGTTGGCATCATGTTCTCCATCTCATTTCTAGCATTGTCTTCGCCGCAAACCTCTCGCTAACTTGCCAGAAAAAATGGAGGTTCTTGAATGCTTGAGTGTTCAACTAGTTTGAGCATTCGAGCACGCGAGCATTCATTGGGAAAGTGATGAGAACACACGGAGGCTCGAGCACTTGAGCATTCACGGGGCAGGTGACGAGTATTCGAGTACTCAAGGCTTTCCACGATTTCATAGGTTCGGACATGGCAGAGTTCTCAATATGTATGCGACCTTGCATCCAACCAACGACGATGAATGCTCGAGGACTCAAATGCTTGAACTAGTCGAGCACTTGAGCATTCGAGTCCCAAGATTCGCTCACCTCTCGCCCCATTACTGTTTTGAGTGCTCAAATGTTCGAGTATTTGAATAGGTCTAGCACTCGAGCATTCAAGTATACTCTATTATTTTCGGTAAATTAAGTTGAAGATTTGAGAAGGTTAGTTAGAGAAGAAATAGGTTGGAGAAGGACTCGAGATACTCGAGCTCGACTTCGACTTTTGTAGGTAGCGGTAAAGAGAAGGAAGAATAGGAGCGACGCCGCCAACGCGGGGAGAAGAGAAGAGTTGTTAGTCGGTGAGATGATAGAGATGGAGAGTGTAACAAGGAGAGGGGTGGTAGTGGTCAATTGCTCACTTGTTGGTGTTGGAAAAAATTGTTGATTTAAAATATTAAGTGCCCAACTTACCAAATTGGAGATATGAAAAGTTTGTTTCGAGTAGAATAACGTAGTATATTTACTTGAATTTTTCCAAGGTCAAATGAATAAGTAATTATAGTTTAAAGTTGACTACTTGGAACTTGAAACTTGGAATAAAATGGAAATGGAGAAATAGAATTAAATGTCATCCCACATTGGAAAAAGATTAAAGTTGGAAACATTTAATAAGGAAAAAAGGCACAAAGAGAGAGTAATCAAGTGCTCCTCTCTATGGTGCATATGTGGTGGACCGGTTGACTTTTTATTGTCAATCAAGTACTAAGCATGTAGCGAGGATGGTGCGAAGCACCATCTGAGCCCGAGCACGCGCACGTTGCACTTGTCGCAAGGGCGCTTGATGGCGCACTTTGCACTTCGCTCGATCGAGCAAGGAGCCCAAAACTTTTGACAAATGGAACATTGGCTCTTGCTCAATGAATAGGTGGCTCGGTGACATGGCAGGCGCGAAATGGTGCAACGAACCAACGCGTCACTTGGCGAACCAAGGTGATGATTCGGCGGATACATCACGATGACGTGGCAGCCCTTGGGACGCGAATCAATGCGACCATTGGACACACCGGCTCACTGGAAACCACTTCAGAGCCGAAGGGTTGCGACCCTTGGACCATGACTCACACCATTTCGAGCCAACTGTCCAAAGGGTGCACCCCTTCACCAAAAACCACCAAACCATTATAAATAAAGCCCCCCAGAATGGTATTAAACATTCGAATATACACAAACGAACACAGCATTTCATTCGAATAGATTCGAATTCACAAGCATTATACATGTCATATCATATAGTGCATCATAGGAACGTCGTTCTCTTGTTCCGGATATCGAGTTGTTCGCCAAAGATTAGATTTGGAGTACAACAATTCTAATTTTTATTAGTCGTTTTATCTTGGAGATGATTGCCGAAGTCCGTGTGTACAATTACGGGGCAATCTCGTCTTACGGAAAGAGAATTCAATTCTCGACTCGACTAAGCTTAATTTATATCCCGTTCCCGAGAATAGAGATACACAAATACCCTACAGCGTAAGACAAGATTCTATTTCGTTATTTTTAATTATGACCTCTTCTTCTCATATCTCAGATTTGTCATCCAAAGCCTCATCCGGACATGAGACTCTAGTCGGTGTTGATTTTGATGAAGTCAAAATCGCCTTCCAAGAAGTCCAAAACCCAAAGGGATGGATGGTAAATACCGGATTAACATACCATATGTGTGGAAATCGAGACTTATTCTCAACATATAAGCCAATCGTTCCAGCAAATCAAATCAAGTCCGAAGGTCCATATGAGGTTTGTGGAGAAGGCAAAATTGTGCTCGTGTTAACTTTCGGAATAAAAATTACACTCGTCGACGTGATGTACCTTCCGGGATTTCCTCACAACGTAATCTCGACTTCAAGACTGCTCAAAGGAGCACGTGAATTGAAGTTGCATGAAGACATGATGTTTCTATCTGACCACGGTCATGTAATAGGACATGGTTTTCGTGAGAATGGGTGGTATAAGCTAGAGGCTACCACCGTAGTTTGTAAACTACAATAAATATTCGAACCTCCGTATTTTGGTCGGATATAGCTTATATTTATTTGTAAAATAAATATTTATAGTAATAAAACAGTGTATTGATTAATACTTGTTTTAATATTTTCTTAATTTGGACAAATTAAGAAATGTGTGTTTTGAATGAACACAAAAAAATTGGGTAATTATTAATTTAATACACATTAATAATTGTGTTGAAATTAATTTAGCCCAAAATCAATGAATTATAAAAAACATGAGACTATATAATTCAAAACATAAGAAGTTTTTATTAAAAGAAATTTACTATACCATAAAGAAAAGATATTATGGAGAAATAAATTATGAGATAAATATGTTCAACCTTTTAATTGATAAGTAGTATGATGTAATGCATTAGTCAAGACTAATCATATATCATGTGGGGGATAAAATTGAATAAATCTTCCTACAAAATTCTACAAATTCCAAGATACTAAAATTGAAGGAATTCAAGAAATTCTTCTAACTTACTATGGAATAAAAAGAGTCGTAAACATTGTAGTAGAATTAACTTAACAAAGTTAAGAAAAATTTAAATACTATTGAGATAGTATGTTAAATTTACAGTTGACTTATCAATCAATACACATTAGAAAATGTGGAACAGTAAGTGAATTTTTAAAATATTCACAAAAGAATCTTTGAATAGACTTTAAAGAAATGATGTTTAAAACATCAGAAATGTTCATTCAAGCAGTACATATTGAAAAAGCTAAAAGTTGTACTCTAGTTGATAACAAAAAGAAGTGTGGAGGCTCTAATTGAAGAACACATTGAAATGTGGGGGCCTAAAACAAAAGAAGTATGGGGGCTCTAGTTGAAAAACACATTGAAATGTGGGGGGCTGTAAACAGTAATACTTAAAAGAGAGTATAACAAACACGAACTTATAAAAGACTTGATATCATTACAAAAATGAACAAGCATTTTCGTGTTAAATTAATAAAATAAGTTATTTTAAACAAATAACAAACTTTATTAATAAATGGTATGTAAAACGAAGAACTGTTAGAATTCCTAAGAAAAAAAAGGAAAAACAGTTATACCATTTGAAAAGGGGAATGAATTGAAATCCATAAATAAATAATTTTCATAGCTGTAACTCTACCTTGATGACTGGAGATCCCAAGAACTTGGTTCAAAGAGACAACTAAGTTATGAAAATCAAGTATAAACACTTGAATCTATACTAAAATTCATTCTCGAATTTATCAAGTGTCAACCTGTGCATGTGGTGAGGATAAGTTCTAAAAGAACTTTTAATGATTCCTAAAGATCTTTTATAGAGGAAAGTAGGGCAGGATACTTATCTAAAAAGATAGGAGATCACCTATATAAGTGAGAAGTGGGGGCCGCTTCAACTTGCTAAAGTAAGACCACTTATGAATCCAAGATACAGTCCAAGGCCAAAATGGACAAAACGTGAGAACAATAGATATTAGATTATTTTACTGTGCATGTGCACTTGTTTTGGTTTATATTACAAAGCCGCTCGGTTCAAGACATCATGTTCACCGAACAGCTAGTAAATCCGATTGTACTATGCTAAGGAAGGTTCAAAGCCGGAAGCTACCTATCCTGATGCAATAAAATGATCGTTGAAATTTGAGAACGTTCTGCATACATCATAGGCATAATTATCATTCATGTGGGGGATTATTGGAAAAAATTGTTGATTTAAAATATTAAGTGCCCAACTTACCAAATTTATTTAGCAATGCTCGATTTATTTATTGTGGAAATGAATTGGAGATATGGAAAGTTCGTTTCGAGTAGAATAACGTAGTATATTTACTTGAATTTTTCCAAGGACAAATGAATAAGTAATTATAGTTCAAAGTTGACTACTTGGAACTTGAAACTTGGAATAAAATGGAAATGGGGAAATGGAATTAAATGCCATCCCACATTGGAAAAAGATTAAAGTTGGAAGCATTTAATAAGGAAAAAAGGCACAAAGAGAGAGTAGTCAAGTGCTCCTCTCTGTGGTGCATATGTGGTGGACCGGTTGACTTTTTATCGTCAATCAAGTACTAAGCATGTAGCGAGGATGGTGTGAAGCACCATTCGAGCCTGAGCCCGAGCACACGCACATCGCACTTGTCGCAAGGGCACTTGATGGCGCACTTTGCACTGGCTCAGTGACGTGGCACGCGCGAAATGGTGCAACGAACCAACGCATCACTTGGCGAACCAAGGCGATGATTCGGCGGATGCATCACGATGACGTGGCAGCCCTTGGGACGCGAATCAATATGACCATTGGACGCACCCGCTCGCTGGAAACCACTTCAGAGCCAAAGGGTTGCGACCCTTAGACCATAACTCACACCATTTCGAGCCAACTGTCCAAAGGGTGCACCCCTTCACCAAAAACCACCAAACCACTATAAATAAAGCCCCCCAGAATGGTATTAAATATTCGAATATACACAAACGAACACAGCATGTCATTCGAATAGATTCGAATTCACAAGCATTATACATGTCATATCATATAGTGCGTCATAGGAACGTCGTTCTCTTGTTCCGGATATCGAGTTGTTTGCCGAAGATTAGATTTGGAGTACAACAATTCTAATTTTTATTAGTTCGTTGTATCTTGGAGACGATTGCCGAAGTCCGTATGTACAATTACGGGGCAATCTCGTCTTACGGAAAGAGAATTTAATTCTCGACTCAACTAAGCTTAATTTTTGTCCCGTTCCCGAGAAGAGAGATACACAAATACCCTACAGTTGGTTCAACAAAGAGAGAGAGAGAGAGAGAGAGAGAGAGAGAGAGAGAGACAAGGGTTGGAGGGAAGCAGATTGGTGGAAATGTGTGTGGGGGAGAGAGGGGTTGGAAGTTGGAAGTTGGGATTGAGTGTAGCAATAGGAGGGTGACTTTTCTGGACAATTTTGACAGTCTCCACACGTACCCCAAAACTTAGAGCAACAGTTGGAGAGAAGACCAGAAGAGTACAAGCAAGAGAATTCGAGTAAAATTGAGACCAAGCCAAGATTTTACCTTTCGGGTTTTGTTTTAATTTTTGTCGTGGATTAAGCATGAATTGTCTTGGATGTTTTATGTTATTTTTATTTTCATTGTTCATGGATAGCTAAATAACTTGAATTATAGGATTAGAAAGTAATTGACTTTGATGCTCATTTGATTTTCCTTTTAATGTTTAGACTTTGCTTTATTTTAATTGTTCTTGTATTTAACAGGGCGTCTTAAAAATTTGGTGCCCCTGAGCTAAATTTAAAAATTAGCCCTTGAAAAAAACACTATATTTTAATGCAAAATACTAAACTACATTTTCATCGAGCCACAAAATATTAAATTACGTTTTTATCCAGTGTGCCATTAATTGAGACTTACTATTCTTATCACAATTGATTATATTTTAAACTCCGCCAATTTTCTCTTAGATATCATAATTAATAGCTAAAATAAAAATCTGGAGAAAACACGACGTACAAAACCATCAAATTTCAAACGAAAAGTTTCTCAATAGGCCAAGATACAACAAAGAACAAAGAATGCACTGCTCCATTAGCTTTAATCTCATAGCATCACATAATTTCCCATTTTAAATTCGAGACAACTTTTTAAATATCAAATAAAGGATAATTTCTTCTCTTTTTTTCTATCTCATTTACTATGCCATTTTGATCTAAACACTGATAAATGAACACAAAGCAAATAAAATACTCAGTTAACCAAATAGTAAGAAAAGCTTGGTAGGAAAAAAAAATAAGTATAAAATTAGGGTTGTATTTAATTTCCAATTATACAAATACAATTAAGTCTGGAAGCAGATTCATTGGACCGAAAGTTTGGAACGGTAGAGATGAACGCCACGGCAAGCAGATTCGCTGAACTACATCAGAAGTAGAATCGGCTAAATTGCACTACTACAACAGTGGAAGAGATGAACGACGGTCTTTTTGTAGCACCGAAAGAGATGAACTGCAATCTTTCTTTTGCTTTTTTTTTTTGTAAATATTGAACGACAAACATATCTAAGGAGAACTACAACTGTGGAAGAGATGAGAAATCATAACTTGAGATAAATATTTTTCTTCTATATATGGAAAAAGGGAGAATAAAGGAAGATGAAAAGTTTCGGAATTAAAGTCTGAAAATTATTTTTTTTTCTTCTTACGAGATTGTCGATAGATTTAATGCGGGAAGAGAGATATATCGCATATCAGATATAATAATGGTAATGGTTGTGCCACTCTGGTGTAAAGGATGAATTAGGTATATAGTATGTAAATGAATTTTATTTGGACCCTCAAAAAATTTGGGCCCTGTGCAATGGATCACCTTGCACTCCCTAATAATCGGGCCTGATATTTAATGCTTTCAATTAATTGACTATTAATTGGATTGATCGTATGCGTTGTTCCATAATTTGAGAGATGAGTTACAATGCGTGATTATGGGCAATTAACATCTTAATTAATAAAATCGAGAGATTTGAGATTAAGAGTGAGGACATTCGATCTTGAGAACATTTTGGAGTTACAAATTATAAATTGAACGGAGACTTTGATTATAGTTTGTAATCCACGATTTGAATGCTTCGAGAGAAGATTTACATTAGTTAAGTGATCGTCTTAATAAAATCATAGTGAAGATTGAATGTGATTTTTAAGTGTGCTAATTAGTCAATGAAATCGATTCCCTATAGTTCCGTTACATAATTGATTTCTTCCCGAATTTGATCTTTGTTATCTTTCTTTCTATTTTATTTGCTTAAGTTTTATTCAAATTTATTTAGTTACAAAACATACATTTTAAATTGGTTCGTATAGATAGAATAAGTTAGTTGATATCATATATAGTACTTAGGATTGAAATAATTTATCTCCGTGGATACGATACTCTTCCTTGCTATATTTACTATAATTGCACCGTACACTTGCGTCATTAATAAACTATTAAATGAATAGATGCAATAAAATCAAACATACAAATTATACATATTTATATTATATGTTTATAAAATGGCAAATACTTGCATGCACAAGATGTATTTAAGTCTTATTTCAGAAGGATGGGTCAAATTCACAGGTCAACCCGCAAAAAAAAAAAAAAAAAAAAAAAGACAACAAAATCAGTAACACTGAAAAATATCACTCAAAATTCAAAAAGTATCACATGTATCATTAAAAAGTAAGTCGTCTGCTAACTATCTTATATTAGTTTATTTTAGTTCAAATTGTGATTTTTTCCATTCCAATTAATGTTTAGAGTTTAGAAATTTAGGGGTTTTTAGAGGTTTGTTTTGTTTTTTCAGGGATTTATTTTTTTATTTTTTAGAATTTTTTAAGGGTTTATTTTGTGTTTTTTAGGGGTTTTTAATGAATTTTTTAGGGGTTTATTTTGTGTTTTTTAGGGGTTTTTAATGATTTTTTAGGGGTTTATTTTGTGTTTTTTAGGATTTTCTTAGGGGTTTATTTTTTTTTAAGGTTTATTAATTCCATTTTAGGTACAAGTTTATATTTATTTCAAACAAATTAAATAAATTCACTTTAATTTTAAGTTTCATTAATTTTATTTTAGAGTATAAAATTTTTGAGAAAAAAAAAGAAAAAAGAGAAAATTAAAAAAAAAATAAAAATTCTACCCGTAAAAATAAAATAAATTAAAATAAAATTGACAGGCGCGTCACGCAAATAAGGGCACATATGGACCGATGCACGTAATAAGTGCTGCTCTTATAAAATATATTTTTTATCTCTAAATATCAAATGCCATGAAATTCATATCTATCCATTTAGCGTAAAAATGTTAATCCAACGCCAAAAGAAGAAAGAGAAGACAAAATTGTTCACGTCCAACCGAAAAATATATAAGAAAGGAAAAGCTAACTACTTTAAGGACGAAGACATATTTCATAAATTAACAAAAAAGTTATGAATTCAAATGTTTATCGGTCGGTCGATAAAATAATTTCAACCGCACCGTTATAATAGGTAATTAAGTATCACAATATATAATCAAAATGTCATAATATATTAATTAAAATATCATGATATGTTTTTTTCGATCGACCGAAATTTTCATTTTTGGACAAAAAAAAGACCGTAAACATCTAAAATACTATGGAATCAGGACACATGTCAACATGTGGAGGTGGGGATGCCATCCCACCACGGTAGAATTACCCTTTCTACCCCTTGGTTTGCGTCGTACAATCTAATTTTGTTTTAGGAATGTGTGATATATTTTTTTTTTTTGAGTGAGAATTGGAATTGAGTTGGCATCAAGACGTGGAAAGGGCAATTTTGTTTTTTCAACACTTCCACATTTTTATCCTACGTGGCAAGATCCCATTGGTTGACTGACAAAACCTTCCTCGAATGGGAGCTTCACACTCCCCTCCTTCACTCTCATATGGAAACCGAAGTTACACAAACAGAACGATGACAATTTAGAGAGAGAGAGAGAGAGAGAGAGCGAGCTCACTGATTCCTCTCCGGCATACAGTTCGGCGATTCATTTTTTGTGAAATTCTGCTTTGCGCACGTAGATATATCTAGATTGATTGATTGATTCAAAAGTTTCTGCATGGAGTTTTGTATAAAGACCACGAACAGATCGGCGTCAACGGCGTTCTCGCCGGACGGCGAATACATCGCGGCTGGGACAATGGCGGGTGCGGTGGATCTGCAATTTAGTTCCTCCGCAAATCTGGACATTTTCGAGCTTGATTTTGCATCGGATGATCGGGAGTTGGTCTTGGCAGGCTCGGCGCCGACTTCTGAGAGATTCGATCGGATTTCTTGGGGGAAAGGACTCTCGAATTCCGAGGAATATTCATTTGGCCTCATTGCCGGTGGCCTCGTTGATGGAAATATTGCGCTTTGGAATCCCAAGTCTCTGATCGGGTAATTTTAATATCGTGGAAATTATTTCTTATACTCCGCTGCTACTGTTTTCGTATGATTGGAAACCGCTCTTCCGTATGACGTCTGAGTGTACCTGCATTTGATTACTTTTTATATTAGGACATCTGATAACGTCCGGACTTCGTATATTGTGATTTTCTAAAATTTTCCGAACGAATGCTGGAAATGGTTCTTGTAGCAATGTAATAGCTACTTCTTCCTTTCTAATGTTTGTGCACTTCATAAAAATTGAATTGAATGTGGGAATACTGGATATTGGTAATTGAATTTGTTCCAATTAATTCGACAATTATACTCGTGACGTCATTTGATGTGCACATTTTCCCCCAATAATGCATGTGAACAAGTTAATTAGTCTTTACATCCGATTTCTAGTTTATCTAGCCTTCCATACTATTTGCAAGTATATGTTGGTGACCATCCAAATAACTTTTGCGAAAAATTTGTTATGACTTGTAAAATTTTGACACTATTTGCTAAGTTAAGTTTTTTGCTTGCCTTTAACTTGAAGTTAGAGGATGGTTGTGGCAAAAGTCTTGGATTCCAAGAACATAGTCTTATCCTCGGGTTATTCGAAAAGGGATTCTTCAATTGTAATTTGACTCTCAAACCTTGGTTTCCTATGTTATTGCAGTTTATTAATTGCTGCTGTTCTTGATATATTTATTGACCTTAGTTTTATGATGTTTTCTTGTTTCCAATTCCAGTAAATATAAAAAAGGTACTGATACAAGTGAAAATGCTTTTGTTGGGAATCTATCAAAACAAAAAGGAGCTGTAAGTTTGTGTTTTATTTTGGTTCTGCATTTCTATTCATTTTCTGTTTCTCTTTTATTTTGCCTTTTATTAGCACGGTGGGTTGATGATTGGTTTCTCTTTTAATGCTAAGGTTCGTGGCTTGGAGTTCAATTCTCTTTCTCCGAACCTTCTTGCTTCTGCAGCTGAAGAAGGAGATATTTGTATATGGGATGTATCAAAACCATCAGAACCAAGTCATTTCCCACCACTTAAGGTGTGTTACGACTAATTTATGTTGTCTTATTGCAATAGTCAATAGAATTTTCAGTCTCAACATCTTCTGTATATCTCTCTCTACACATTGCCAGTGGCAAACTTTAGTCCACGTTTCTGAAATCTGATGGACCTACTGAGTATACACAGTTGAGCATTTTGAACCCAACATATGCTTCAAAACTTAGCAAAAGCTCGTGCATTGCTATATTGATACTGCTACCTTCTAGGAAATACTGTTACGTGGTTGTGTAGACACAGATTAATTCACATGAGTAATTAACCACTGATTTGGAGCAGGAGACTTAATTTCACAACGTGTGTTAGATCAAATAAATGGAAATACTATAAATGCAAAAAAAAAGAAATGGAGGAAGGAAAGTGCAAACCAGTGCAGACAGTGAAGACCTGTTGCTTTGTTTTTCTTCATTTTCTTTTTCTAACAGGTAGCTTACATTTGGAAAGAAAGAACTAGAATTCTCGACACAAAAAGTACAGTGATATAATCTGCAAGGCATATGATGGAACAGTACCAATGCAGACCATTAATTTATCAATCTTTTGTTTCTCACTCCTGAGATTTCAGTCTACTGTGCCTAGCATAGGCCCATTCTTGGGGTCACACCAAAGGTTCAACAAAGAGAACTCAGACTTAATGAACTGTTTCACAGGGTAGTGGATCTGCGACACAAGGTGAAATTTCCTTTTTGTCCTGGAATAATAAGGTTCAACACATACTGGCCTCCACTTCATATAATGGAACAACTGGTAAGTTGGAAGCTGTTTAGCATGCGTTTTTCCCATGAATCCTTCATTTTTCATTGGAATAATGGGCATATTTTCAATTTTAGTGGTCTGGGATCTGAAGAAGCAAAAGCCAGTTATAAGGTATCAATTACCTGTACAATGTCATGCTATAGTATCCATATCCAACCATTCATTATGGACTGATTTTTTTCCCTCCTTGCTCTGATCCCTAATGTGCCACATTGTAGTTTCTCCGATTCAATTAGAAGGAGGTGTTCTGTTTTGAATTGGCATCCTGACATTGCTACCCAACTCATCGTTGCTTCAGATGAAGATAGTTCACCTTCTCTCAGGGTAAGAATGCATTTGCTCTTAGTTTAGCATCTTAATACAAAGGTATTTCTCAAATTTATCATCATAATTCACCGATGTTCATTTTCAGTTGTGGGATATGCGGAATATAATGTCTCCAGTAAAAGAGTTTGTAGGACACTCCAAAGGTATGTCATTTGGGGTAAAAATACTGCACATGTCTTCAACTGTAGAAGTACTTAATTTCTTCTCCCTCCCTCTCTCTCTCTCTCTGTCGTTTGGCTTTGAGCATCATTTACACCTTTTCTGCTTCTATTTTCTTTTCTTTAGCTTTCACAAGATAACTAAATCATTTGTATAATGATGACCATGCCTTCGATTCACTTATACTTTCTATATATGATGGCACCTGTACAGGAATTAATTCGTATAACTATTTTCTCATGAATCAGGTGTGATTGCAATGTCATGGTGCCCTCTTGACAGCTCCTATCTGCTTACCTGTGCCAAAGATAACCGTACTATCTGCTGGGATACTGTATCTGGAGAGGTGAACACTTCACCACTCAAATTTGTTATAAAACTTTTTCATGTTTCTTGCTACTTTGTTTATTCATTCTTCAAGCTTGCATTTTCTCACATGCGATAGTTGTTCAGTGTGATTTCTCATGTAGATTGTGGCTGATTCTTGCTACTTTGTTTATTCTTCATTTTTCGAGCTCGCATTTTGCCACATGTGATAGTTGTTCGGTGTGATTTCTCATGTAGATTGTGGCTGAATTACCTACTGGAACCAATTGGAATTTTGATGTGCACTGGTATTCTAAGATTCCTGGACTTATATCAGCATCCTCGTTTGATGGGAAAATAGGCATTTATAACATTGAGGTAATTTCCTATCAAATGAAACTCAATTACTTCGGCGCTTTGTCTGATCTTTTGTTAAGAGTGATTGTTTTATGATGCACTAAATTGACAGAAAGGTAGAATTGCATTTAACTGGATTTTTTTTCCTTTTCAAGTTGTTTCTTGGCTTATTACTAGATGGCAGCTGGAACAAGTACCTTTTTGCGTTAATCTTTATTAGATTTACCTCATAATGCATATGATTAAATAGGGTTATAAAAAAACTCTCCAGTTAACTACAGGATGAACTCCATAATTTGAGCTCAAGAATGCATAGATGATTAAAAGGTTTTTGATAATAACCCAAATTTCCTAAGTTATCCTTCTTGGTATCAGTTCTTGGACTTGCTTGTTTACTTTTCCAATGATTGTGTGTGTGTGTGTGTTTTTTTTTTGGCTCTGATAATATTTTTTAAATCCAGGGTTGTGGTCGATATGGTCTTGGAGAGGGTGACTTTGGTGCAGGTATCATATATTTCTTTCATGTTAGAAACTTTCGTTGTTTGACCCGTGTTAATGTGGAGAATAAATTATTTATTGGCAACAGGCTCCTAGTGTAATGTACCACATCCTGGGGAAATGAATGTTTGAGGAGCGTATATACGAGTTTAATATACTCTTCTAACAGCTTGGATTAACTAGGACATTGACATGCTTCCTTTCACAATTTATACAACTTCTCATTTAATTTGTGTTCCTAAAACTCTTTGAAGGAGACTATCAATGCTTCAAACATTTTATCAATTGATACGACTTACCTTATATTTTCAAAATTGTGTCCAAACAGTGGCCTACTTTTTGTGTGAGGCTGTTTTAAATATTTATGTTGTTTGCCAAGAGATGTCCATTCTTTGCATGTCCACGCAACAAGAATGCACAATGGAATTGCATGTCCAGAAGTTAAGGGAAACGGCACTGAGGACAAATTATTTGGTGCATTGGCTTCACATACCAACTTGTGATTTTTTTGGCCACTTAGCTCGATGAGTTTTAAATGATTGACTAGGAAAGAACTCTGAAAGATGCAAATACCTGTTGCGGAGGTAGTTTGTCTATCCTGGATGGAATTTTTGTTTTGAGTTGATCCTGGATGGAAATTAAATGGTCTGGATGGGGAATGAAGTAATTTTGTGTAATAACAAGGACTAAAGAAGTGACAACAGAGGGTTTTCGTTACATTTGTAGTTTATCTTTGTTTTTTTTTTCATATCCAAATGTTGGACATTTCTTAAAGTATATCTTTGTTCTTATACATTTTGCGTATTCTCAGCATCACTGAGGGCTCCAAAGTGGTACGACTGTCGTGCTGGAGTATCATTTGGTTTTGGAGGCAAACTTATTTCATTTCATAGTGCCGAATCTTCAGAGGTATCCAGAGGAATTTTGATTGCTCATTCTTCTCTGCAAATATTACATTCGTATGACCACTAGTCCTTTATCCAGGTCTATGTGCGCAATTTAGTTGCAGAAGATGGTTTGGCAAGTCGGTCTTCTGAATTTGAAGCTGCAATAAAAAATGGGGATAGATCATTGCTGAAACTTCTGTGTGAAAGGAAATCTCAAGAATCTGAGTATGTCTTCAATTTCAGACTTATTCAATTAATGGACTATGATATAAGGTATATAAAATTATCTAAATCTATAATATCCTCCTCAGGTCTGACGAGGAGAGGGAAACATGGGGCTTTATGAAGGTTATGTTCACTGAGGATGGGACCGCAAGGTCAAAGCTTCTTGCCCATCTTGGTTTCACTCTTCCTGTTGAAGAAACCAATTCTATAAATAATAAAGTCTCTGAGCAAGATAGTCTGGCTACTAATGAGAATATGATAAATAAAGAAGGAATATCTGAAAACAAAGAATCATCCTTATTTACAGCTGACAGTGGGGAAGATTTCTTCAACAATCTTCCTAGTCCCAAGGTAGATACACCTTTGTCAACTTCTAATAACGAATTTGTCAGTGGAGACTCTACAAAGGAATACCAACAAGAAATGGATGGCCAAGAGGAGAGTTCTGATCCTTCATTTGATGACACGGTACAATGTGCTTTGGTCGTTGGGGACAATAAGAAAGCAGTTGCGCAATGCATTTCTGCAAATAGATTGGCAGATGCTTTGGTCATTGCTCTTGTGGGAGCACACACGTGACCAGTACCTCAAGACAAGCCGTTCTCCATACCTAAAGGTGGTTTTGATTGCAAATTTGTTGGGATTTCTTCATGTTTCTCGACGTGGAGGTCATTTCTCTTTCATGGTTGTTTGTATAACTTTCTCCATTTTTTTTATTCCTCAGATTGTTTCTGCCATGGTAAACAATGACCTCATGAGCATAGCAAAGACAAGACCCCTAAAATCCTGGAAGGAAACCCTTGCACTATTCTGTACTGTAAGTCATTCTTTCTCCTGATAAACCAAGCTGTGAGGTCGCTTCCTCTGTAAACATTAACCGGTCATACTTAATATTCAGCAAGCTCAAAAATACCAGGTCTTTTTACTTTCAGAAGCATGTTGTTCAGTCCATGCATGCATCAACCAGTCAATTTGTCATGCCTCATGTATCATGACACCCTATCAATAAAGTCTGTCCCCTTCTACTTGATTTATGACATTATATGTTCCAACAATTCCAAGTTGTCAGGGTAGAACTATTTTAAATTCAATTCACAATATGATACTAAAACATGAAGATAGATATTGGTATAGGTATCCATGTAAAAATAAATGGATGAACTATATGTCCTGCCATTTCTGTAATTATCGATGATATGAATTTGAAATTTCTGGTCAATCAATGTTTGGAGTTTTAGTCAAATTCACTCCTGAAACTTAAATAAGAATGGAAACGCAGGAATTGATCTTAGTTAAGTTCTAAGAAACTTGTCTTAGTGAGAGAACAATTTGGTACAACGATGGCAATAGTAGCATAGGAAAATTATAAATTATTTGAAGTACAAATGCATTTTCATGATGTAAATGTATCATTTATATGTATAAAATGCATCTATGCTTCAGTAGGCACCCATTCTCCTTAAAGCTAATTGCAGAACGAACGTATTTCACATGTGGTTTTGTCTTGTGGGGAGATTTGATGCATACTTTAATGCATCTTGCTCAATTGGTGATTTTGTCTTAACAATGGTTTGTACATTGCTATCATTCAGTTCGCTCAGACTGATGAGTGGAGTCTGTTATGCGACACTCTTGCTGCTAGACTCATAGCTGCTGGTGATACAGCTGCTGCAACATTATGTTATATATGTGCCGGGAACATTGATAAAGCAGTGGAAATGTGGTCAAAGGACCTTAAAAAAGAGCATGACGGTAAAACCTACATAGATCGTCTTCAGGTAAGCTTGTATTGGTTGCTTAACATTGTCAGGAAAAAAGTTTTATGCTGAATAACCCATACAAAATTTTGCTTCTTTTAAGGATTTAATGGAGAAGACCATTGTCTTTGCTCTGGCTACTGGACTAAAGCAATTTAGCTCTTCGTTATATAACCTAGTTGAGAAATATGCTGAAATTTTAGCAAGCCAAGGACTCTTAACTACAGCAATGGAGTACTTGAATCTTTTTGGTGCTGAAGAACTGTCTACCGAACTTATCATCTTACGAGACCGATAGCTCTTTTGACCAAGCCAGGTGCACCTATGCTCCCTTTGATGCATTCTTCATCCTATGACATTTCACCAAACTGGGTCTGCAGTTTATTGTTTTCTGAAGAGGATACTGTACATATGCATTTCCTCTTAAAAAATATGCTGCCGAAAAGATTTGTCTTTTCGGGTGGTTGAGTGTGTTAATTTGTAATGTGGGTTAACCAGGAGAGTTAAATTCCTTAGATTTATTTACGACATCTGGAACAATTGCATGAGTTCAAACAATTGTAATACATATGAGTTAGGAAGTCTACCACAAGTAAGCAGAAGATATTCTGAAGTTTCATGTGCAATCATAAAAGATTCATTCTTGTGCGAGCAATGGAGAAAAGGATGTGTAAAAGAAGGCATTTTGGCCCAAGTACTGGAATCTTTCTAGTTGCTCTCCCTCCTAATATGCATGATTATATTCTTCTTTCCACATTCTGCATTGTTTTTTTGACAGAATACTAATTAGACTTCTATTAATGAATGTTCCTTAAAGTTCACTAATAATGCTGTACTTGTTCGACTGCCTGATTTCTCATTTATTTGTTATTTTTGCTTGATTTATTGAAATAAAAAAATTAATCATTGTTTTGGTTTACAGAAACTGAACTGTGTTCGAACTTAGACAATCTACATAAGTAATGCTGCTTTTTAATATGTATTTTGCAGACACGGAGATTGAGAATACTGGGGATTATGATAAAACTCAGTTACATACTGGAACTGCTTACAGTGCTGATCAATCAAGTTACGGTGTTATTGATACATCTCAAAATTATTATCAAGTATGTATTTCTAATGTCAGGATCTAAGATGTTTCTATGATTGATTAATGATTATCTATATAATATTGTTATCATTTTCTCCCTCTCAGCATGTAGGTCCACCTCAGACACAACCATCTGTTCCAGGCAGTCCCTACATTGAAAATTATCAACCGTCTGCTGTTTCCTTTAGTAGGGATTACAGTGCGCCCCCCACATATCATCCAGTTCCACAACAAAATGATGGTTATTCTGGCAGATTTATTCCATCTTCACCTGCTCCAGCTCCAATGGTGATAATCCCTTTGGATTTATATTTTTGGTGATGTTGATTTTAAATGTTGGTTTGGACAGTGTTGATATTTGTGAAGCTGATTCAATTTGTGCATATGCATTCTCAACATTCTTACAGGGGAACTTTCCTCCTCCTGTTAATACTCCACCTCCTGCGAAATTTGTTCCTTCTAACCCTCCTTTGTTGAAGAACTTGGAGCAATATCAGCAGCCACCAACTTTGGCTTCTCAGTTATATCCAGTATGCTACTCCACTTGTATTACTTGATTCATATATTAATTTAACCATCATTCTGATTTTGTCTGATCTCACTTAGGGAACTCCTAACGCTGGTTATCAACCTGGACCTCCTGGTGTTGCATACGGGACTAACACATCTCATGTTGGACCAGCTCCGGTGCAAACATTGTCCCAGGTCATGACTCCTACTCCACCACCTAGAGTTTTCATGCCAGGGGTGCAAGGACCTGGCATGGGTCCGTCGCAACCTTCTAGTCCTACCCAGCCTGCTCCTGTACAACCACCTGTTGCTCCTCCTGCTCCCCCACCAACTGTACAGACCGTTGATACTTCAAATGTACCTGGTAAAGTTTCTCTCTCATTTGATAGGCATGTAGAAATTACAAAAACTTGTAGAAGACTTTTTAGCCTTGTGCTTTGCATGGTATATAATAAAAAAAATCTCATTGAATAGGTCATTACCTGTTTCAAATCCGTCCTCTGAATTCTTCACAAAACCTTAGGAAATTCTTACAATGAAGAAAGAAGACAGTGACCATACTCAGGATGCATGTTGAATAAGTAGTTTAGATGTTTCAGTACCTGGACGAGCTTATCCTATGAAGAAATGTATGGAACTCGGGGTCTCCTAGTTGAAAATAATTTTTACCTATGGCATGAACATCAACTGAAAGTTAGTCTTCTATGGGCTCAGTGTTATAAACCATCTTCTGTGTAGTTAGTCTCAGCCCCACAAAAACATATTATTCACTGTTCAACCTGAAGAATACATCATATTCCTTCCGGCCTATGATTTTGTTGATTTCTGACTAACTTGTATTAATTTCATCTATCTTTTACTTTTTTTTTTAACTGCAACAGCACAACAGAAGCCTGTTATCACTACCTTAACAAGACTGTTTAACGAGACAAGTGAGGCATTGGGAGGATTGCGAGCAAATCCGGCTAAGAAACGGGAGATAGAGGACAATTCAAGGAAGTTAGGTGCCTTGTTTGCAAAATTAAATAGTGGAGACATATCTAAAAATGCTGCAGAGAAGCTTGTGCAACTATGTCAGGCATTGGACAAAGGTGATTTTGGTACCGCCCTACAAATCCAGGTAGATCGACAATGAGTCCCACAGTTTTCTTTTTTATTTATTTCTTAATATGTGATATGTGGTTGATCGATGTATGAAACCATATATAAAATGCTAACTAACAATGTGGTATAGGTACTTCTCACAACTAGTGATTGGGATGAATGCAATTTTTGGTTGTCGACGCTGAAAAGAATGATGAAGACGAGGCAAAACTTGAGATAAGTTGGTTGGATAATGGTGGTCTTCATAACTCATCAGAAATTCCTAGTTACCATCAGCTCTTTTTGGTTGTACACAAATTTCATTGAGTTCCGTAGCAAACAATTTGAGGAAATTAAGATGATAGCGTTGAGATATAGATATACACACTTTAGTTTTTGAGCTGCATTGTTGTAGTGTTGCCCCCATCCGGCTTCGGAAACATGCTATCTGAGGCGAGTAGAGATTGTTTTCTCTTTTTTTTTAGTTAAATGTAATAAAAGAAACATTTACGCATAAAAAATAAATAAATCATAGGAGCATTTTTGTCGAGATTAACAGGTTGTGATCTGATTGTAGACGCCCCCAAAGCGAAAATGTTTTTGACTGCACAAATACAATTATGGTGTTAATTCCACTTAGAATAGAGTTGCGGATAGTTGAAACAGCAACCCTGTACTATTATTATATTATTATTATCGCTAGATAATACTTCTGTCTTTTTTTTAGCAATAATTTGTCTTATGTACTAGTGTAAATTTTATATTACTATCATGTGTTTTTTCGAGAAATTAAAAAATCTCTTGTGTTAAATAAATAGTCTAAAAACCCCCCTATATTATGTATAATTCATCAAAAAATCCATTTTTAAGAAAGTGAATTAAATTTGCTAAAAAATAGTGTATGATTCTTATTTTTACAATTTTGTATTATCTTTTAAATATAATCAATTTTTTAAAATAGTAGTTTAACCAAATACTATAATTTTAAAATATATTTATATTTATACGTAACATAGGAAATTATCAAAATAGATAAAAAGTAGTAATATAACCAAATGCTAAAATTTTCAAATGATATAAAATATATTTATCTATAACAAAAATTGTAAAAAAAAAATAAATTCTACTATCTTTCTTAGAAAGTGAATTTCCCTTTCTCCAAAATGGATTTTTTTGTATACCTAGCAGAGGGGGTTTTAGACTATTTATTAAATAAATGGAGTTTTTTTATTTTTCAAAAAAACACAGGAGAGTAATATGAAATTTGCTAAATGTACTATAATTTTTTGTGATAATGGATAAAAAAGAAAAACCTTGGATATTGTACATACTAACTCAAAAGGTAAATCAAAGCCATAGTTTTTTATTTAAAATTATCTAGCGAAAATAAAACTTCTCATTGAAACTCACAATTTTAAATACAGTATGTTGATCTAAATACAACTCCATTCCTAATATCTTTTTTCTTTTTCTTTCTTTTCTTTTCTTTTTTTTTTTTGATGAAGCGTTGCTAAGATTTTCACATACATAAATAAGTTGATTTTCTCCGATTTTTCAAAATGTCAATTCTAGTGCTATTAGTAGTCCCAAACCAAATAACTTTGTATTCAATTCGTGGTGATTACTTAAAAACTCGTTATCAAACAAGTTTGATAAGATTTAAAGCTTTCTATTCTAACTCGAATTTATTATGTAAAAAAAAAAATTAAGTATGTGCATTTTAAATTATTCGAACTCGACTCATATTCAGTTTGATTAGAGCTACGTTGAACAAATTTATGTTTTTGCTATTATACATTCAAATTTATTACAGTCGAACAAATTGTTGAATCACCAAAATTAACTTTATGTCTAATAAAAGAAGTGTAGTTGTTGGAGAATAGAGGGTGAGCTTCGAATATCAAAATAAAATAAAATGAGCATTAACGGTGAAATGTCCAAGAAACAAACAGGTTTGCTTCATTCAAAAGAAAAGACCATATTCGATCATGGCGATGCCGTTGTCAAGAACGTTCAAATCACTGAAACCCCATTCAATTTCTGCTCTTCCCTTTTCCAAACCAGCAAATTCACCGCAAATCCTACCTAATATTTTGCCCCAACCCCAATCGTCGAATAAACCCTCATCATCTGCTTCAACATCTTCACCTATAAATTCGTCGTGGACTGTTTATCTAATCCTCTCCACCAATCCACCCATCAAGACCTATGTTGGCGTCACCAATAATTTCTCTCGCCGGT
Source organism: Perilla frutescens (assembly GCA_026008535.1). Classification (NCBI taxonomy): domain Eukaryota; kingdom Viridiplantae; phylum Streptophyta; class Magnoliopsida; order Lamiales; family Lamiaceae; genus Perilla; species Perilla frutescens. The sequence continues at coordinate 6,722,290 of BRKX01000012.1, read as the reverse complement.
AATACTAATCAAGAATTATAATTGAATACGTCGGATTTTGAATGTATTGCTTGTTTTAATCTATCGCAATTTGATTAGAATTTCTTCGGCCCTCGGTTTTTGCCGTATTTTGTGTGCATTTTCATCATGTGAGTATGCATATACATGTATATGCAGATAGATTATATATAGAGAGATAGTAAGTGTGTGTGCATCTAAACATAAATGCTGTATATTTGGTGTCTCTTTACCTTTAGTGTGTATGGAAATTCTGTTTTTGAAGTAAATTTCATTCTGGTGCAGTGGTGTGTATGTGTGTTGATTAAGTTTTCTTGCTCAAAATTATATATAGCTCAGATAGCACAATTGGTTCTTTTGGATATATGCCTGGTGCTATGAATTATGATGTTTCACTGAGATTTTGGTTTTGTAGGTTGAAACAACACAATGGCGAGCTAATAGGTGGTGCAAAAGCATCGAGTGCAGGAAGGCCGTGGACTTGTGCGTGTCTTATACAGGGTTTTATGGATAAAAGTAAAGGTAACTTCCCCATTTAACAGTTCTTGATGCCTTAATTCTTCCAACTCTGATCTCATAATACAGATTTTTGGTAAGCATGAGTTTTATGGTATGCTAGATATCATGTATTGTCCAGTTCCAGTAACACGGTATTTTCCGCACATGTAGCTTATCAACTTGAATCTAAGTGGAAAAGCATTTCAAAAAAATTGCCACGCAAAAGAAATGGCAAGAATAAGGAGCAACTAGAGAGTTCACAGCGCTTGCTATTACAACATAGATATGCAGCTCTAAATCAACTCAAGGAATTGATTGATTGCACTCAATTGGAGATTAACTGGCACTTGGATCCTACATAATGCATTTACTGTGAGTAAAAAACTTCAAATTTTAAATTCTCACATTTAGTTTACACCCCTCCCAACTCTCGAGTAGGTAATTTTAAATTTCTTTTCTGTTAGGTGGTTAGATAAAATTTGCAATTCTATGTGGAATGACGCTCTCATTAGGGTCAAATTATCGAGATAACTTTGCATTTGTCCACTCTATTCGATTTAGCTGAATTTTATTTTTAAAATATTATATCACAGTTTACAGCATTATGTCTCCTAGTACGGGTCTTGTTGAAACTCTCCTTACTTGAGAATGTAGGGTTTCATGTTAGTGTGTCTGTTGCAGTTCTACTATTTGAGGTCATGCATGTTTGCCTCTTGTCATCTTAATTTGCGCTTCTAGCTTTACACATGAAAAAGTTCATTAGAGGGTAACGGTTAGTGCTGCCTCCACAGGACAGCAAACGTGATGCCAATGAACTCATGGCAGCAGTACCTCGAAGGAGTAGAGGTCTTACGATATGAGTAAACTCTGTTCCTCGTTCTCACTGGGAAAAAGGCAAATCTTTACTGTCTGGAACTTGGGATATGGAAAATGAGGTCCTGTGATTGGGGATCAAACAGTTCCAACTGGTTTGCCTTGCCCCCACATTGATGTTATAGTTATTTATTATACTTATAAGAATATTTGTTGATATTGGAGAAAATTCCTGCATATACAATGAAGAGTGATTCATTTCTGTCAAGATATATATCCCCATATAAGCCTTATTCCGAATAGCAACCCTTAAGAGATATTAATATAGGTTGTCATCAACGGAAAATTTTACCCTGCATGTTTGGGTACTACACCAAAAACACCATTAGGATCGTGCCACTTCCGCCCGACGCAGCACAATCTCTATGGTGTTTGGGTACTACTACCCAAACATGGAGGGTAGAATTTATGGTCATCAACATTGTCACCTGAAGGCCTTAACCAGCTCTCAAAGCTCAAATTCTCAGTGAGAGATTGGAAGAATGGAAAATTCGAAGCTGTGGTTGGGACAGTGTTTTCGAAATTAAATTTAATTATAAAATTTGATATTTAACTATGATAAAAATCGACGGCATCAGGTTTTTACCGATTTACCCCTTTCTGAAATTTGGTATTTTGTAGTAATTCTTATAATCAGAAAAGACTAAAAAAGTGTTTAATATGTACACATGACTAACACTGCTGTTCTTAATTTTTTTTTTAAATCGATTTGTTAAATGAAATTACTGCATAATGCGTTCTTTGGTAGAGTTTTTGTTTTGCCTTTCTAAATTTTCTTTTGCTTTTTATTGCTATTCTATTTAAAATTTTATAAAATCTTTAAATTTTACACCTAAAGAAGTTAAACGAGTAGACTGGTCCAGGGTCCAAACAGGTTGGCCTATTTCCTGAGTGGGCCCAGAATTTACTAACCCCATCCACGTTTTTAGGTTGGATTCGCCAACGGGCCTAATCTAAACTACTACCTCTACGGCTCTACCATTCAAACCGAGAGAGAGAGAGAGAGAGAGAGAGAGAGAGATGCCTATCAAGTATTACCAACCTGTCACGGGATGCCACCCCCATCCTATCCCCTCTCCCAGGATACGCTGGGACAAGTCCATTCCCTTATCCCGATCCTTAGGATAGGCAACGTCGGGTCCTTGCTGCCGAGGCCCGTCGGGCTCCTGTGACTGGCGCCCCAGCACCCCGGGCCACCCGCACCCGCCTGGGCCGCCAGCACTAGCACCAACATACCGTCGGGGCGGACCTCCGCCAAACGCCCCGCCCGAAGCTCCTTAGTTGCCTAGAATGCTAGCCTTTTTCCTTGTAGTGTACATATTGTAAGCACGGCCTTGCACGGCCGTTTTTGTCGTTTTCTAACTTCGTAGTATCTAGTGCTGTCGCTAGCCTTTTTTTCTTTAAGCCTATTATAGGGGGTGAGAGCGAACTTTTGTCTGACTGTGAGCGTTGTAAGGAGCGACCCCCTCTCCGACCAACGCGTGCTGTAATTGCTTCCAAGCTATAATGTACATTCAAATTGCATTAATGAAGATTTCCTTGCAATCAATCGTGTTCATGTGTTGCTTGCTCTGCCGAGACCATTAAAAGCACCGGAGGGTGTGAATTGCGTCGTCATCGTGCATCAAGCCTTGCGAGCAAAGCTTTCGTGAGCGAGGCGGACGTAGTCTAGGACGGACTACTAGCCGCACGGTGCGCCACTAACCCAAGCACTACAAGCGCCCCGTGACAGGTGGTATCAGAGCCTCGGCTCCTGATCCACGGACCAAGGCGGGTTACTATGGAAAACGTGGCTACTGCTTCCAATACGAAGGGTGGCCAAACGGGACCCGAAATGGGGACCCCAACAAAGGCCCCGACCAAGAGTGAAAGAATGAACTCCATAGAAAATGAGTGCACCCGACTTGGGTACGTAGTCTCTGAATTGGAGGAAAAGGTCGCGACCCTACGGGAAAAGGTCGAAATCCTTGAAGAGGAGAACCTAGATCTCCACCATCGGCTGGGCGAGAGTCGAGAGGCACGAGCGTCCGAAGGAGAGACGCAACGTGCTATTGAAAGGTTGGAAACGCAGGTGGCGTTACTCCAACAAGCCGTTGTCAACAGAGGGCCGGCGGGCCGAATGGAGAATTTTGGCACTGGAGGGGGAGCGAGGAAACGCATCCCCGAACCACAACTCTACAGCGGCGTTAGAAACGCGAAGGAAGTCGACAACTTCCTCTTCGACATGGAGCAGTATTTCGTAGCGGCCGAGATAAAGGAGGAATCGGAGCGAATCGCCACGACCACTATGTATTTGACTGGAGATGCGAAACAATGGTGGCGAGAGAAATACCAAGACATCCGGGATCGACGGGAGCGGCTCGATATGTGGGATCTCCTTCAAGCGGCCATCAGAAAACAGTTCTTCCCTGAGAACGTCGGGTATAACGCCCGCAAGGCACTTCGGGAGCTCAAACAAACATGCACGGTTAATGAGTACACCAAAGCATTTGCCTCCATATTGTTGGACCTCCCGAACATGGATGAGGAGAGCAAAGTCTACCAATTTATGGATGGACTGAAGCCCTGGGCCCGTGCTGAACTACAACGCCAACGAGTATCCAACATCCGCGACGCAATGGCAGCGGCGGAATGTTTAATGGACTACCATACGGAGACCCGAGAGAAGAAGCCACCAGCGCCCAGTGGTAACCAGCAGAAGGGGAGTGGGGGCAGAACTTTCCGCCCCACTTACAACAGAGGTGGTGGAGAAAAGCCCTCCCATTCCCAAGAGAGTTCCCAAGGGAGCACCGACAAGAGCCGCCCTCAAGGGGGCAACAAAGCCGCGGGAAGCTCGAGATTCGACGGGTGTTTTTTGTGCAACGGCCCGCACATGCTAAAGGATTGTCTGAAGCGGCAACTAATTAATGCTCTATGTGGAGACATGGAGTGGGACAAGCGAACGTCCAAAAAGAAGGAGAAAGAACCGGTGCCAGTCCCGGAAGAGCCTGAGGAAGACTCCGAGAGTGAAGGAGAGAATCTTGGAGCCTTCTCACATAGGTGCAATGCCCTGTCAAGGACGGGGGCACGGAAGGGTAAGGCGTTACCCAAAAACACGAAGACCGCCCCCGCAATGGAGGGCGGAGCAGTTGGAGAAGCGTCGGCAAAGTCTACCAAGGAGAAGGGGTTGATGTTTGTCGACGTGAAGATCAACGGGAAGCCCGTTCGAGCGATGGTGGACACAGGTGCCACACATAACTATCTTGCTAGCACCGAAGTTGAAAGACTTGGGCTAGTCTTGGAGAAGGGAGTGGGCCGAGTGAAGGCCATCAATTCTGCCGCTCAACCGATTGCCGGAGTTGCAAGGTCCGTGTTAATCAAGCTAGGGCCATACGAAGGGAGGACAAATTTGTCCATTGTGACCATGGATGACTTCAAGCTCATCCTTGGGTTGGACTTCCTGCGGGACACGAAGACGGCGGTGATGCCCCATGCTGGAGCCCTCATGATGATGGGTAATAAACCCTGCGTGGCCCAAACGGTGTCACACAAAACGAGTTCAAAGTCGTTGTCCGCGATGCAGTTTGTGAAGGGGTGCTGGAAGAACGAGCCATCCTTCCTGTGCACCCTCCGAATAGAAGACATTGAAGAGAAGTCGGAGAAGATCCCCGAGGTCGTGAAGAAAATCCTTCGGGAGTTCGAAGACACCATGCCTGATGAACTGCCGAAGAAGCTGCCGCCGAAGAGGGCAGTCGACCATGAGATTGAGTTGGTGCCAGGCACAAAGCCTCCTGCCCGAGCACCATATCGAATGTCATACCCTGAGCTCGAGGAGCTCAGGAAACAATTAAAGGAACTGCTCGAGAGCAGGCTGATCCGGCCTGCAAAGTCCCCGTACGGTGCCCCTGTGCTGTTCCAGAAGAAGTCAGATGGCACCCTACGGATGTGTTGTGATTATCGCGCCCTGAACAAGCTGACGGTGAAGAACAAATATCCAATACCATTAGTGGCGGATTGCTTCGATCGCCTCAGTCGGGCAAAACATTTTTCGAAGATCGATCTTAGATCGGGCTACTGGCAGGTTCGGATCAAGGAAGGAGATGAGTTCAAGACAACTATCGTGACAAGGTACGGGGCATACGAGTACTTGGTGATGCCCTTCGGCTTGACAAACGCCCCCGCCACCTTCAGCACCTTAATGAACCAGGTACTCCACGGGTTCCTGGACGAGTTCGTGGTGGTATACCTTGACGATATTGTCATCTACAGTGAATCCCTTGAGGAACATCTGGAGCACCTCCGCAAGGTATTCACTAGACTGAGAGAGCACGAGCTTTATGCCAAGCCGTCGAAGTGCTCATTTGGCCAAGACAGGATCGAGTTCCTGGGCCACATCATTGAGAGAGGGCGAATCCGCATGGATCCCAAGAAGATCCAAGCCATTGAAGAGGGGAAGCCGCCGGAAGATGTTCATGGAGTGAGATCGTTCCTTGGGCTGGCTAACTACTACAGAAGATTCGTGAAGGGGTACTCCGAGATTGCCCGCCCCTTGACGGATCTCACGAAGAAAACCGAGGTGTGGAAGTGGACGCCCCAAGCACAGGCGGCCTTTGAAAAGTTGAAGAAGGCGATCATGAGTGACCCCGTGCTCGCACTCCCCAACCTCACCAAACCTTTTGTTGTGGAGACGGACGCCTCCGAGTTTGCCCTTGGCGGAGTGCTAACTCAGGGAGCGCACCCTGTGGCTTTTGAGAGCCGAAAGTTGAAGGATGTCGAAAGACGTTACCCAGTGCACGAGAAGGAGTTGTTGGCCGTTGTTCACTGTTTGAGACAATGGCGACATTATTTGCTGGGCTTCCCTTTTGTGGTCAAGACAGACAACACAGCGGTGAGCTACTTCTTGACCAAACCGAAGCTAACTGCGAAGCAAGCAAGATGGCAGGAATTGCTTGCAGAGTTTAATTTCTCACTGGAGTACCGGGCCGGCTCCAGCAATCATGTCGCTGACGCCCTAAGTCGTAGGGCTGATTTGGAAGATCAACCGGTGATGGCGGCTCTCGCCTCCAGCAAAGCGACCACCGACTTGAAGAACCGAATCCGTGAGCTCACCAAGGAAGACCCTACTGCACAGGGCCTACTCAACCTAGTCGAGCAAAAGAAGACCCGGAACTTTTGGCTCGAAGAGGGATTTCTGAAGACAAAGGGAAACCGCCTCTACGTCCCGAAAGGCGGGGACCTACGGAGAACTATCATCGCGGAGTGTCATGACACTCTCTGGGCGGGACACCCTGGCGAAGAACGCACCGTGGCCCTCGTACAGAGGACGTACTTCTGGCCACAGATGCGAGATGAGATTGAGACGTTCGTCCGCACCTGTATGGTATGTCAACAGGACAAGGCGGATCGACACAAGAAAGCAGGGTTGCTAGAGTCACTTCCCATACCCTCACGACCATGGGAGAGTGTCTCAATGGACTTCATTACCGGTTTACCCAAAGTTGGAGACTTGGATGCGATTGTGGTGGTGGTAGACCGGTTCTCGAAGTACGCCACTTTTGTGCCAGCCCCCAAGACAATCACAGCAGAAGGGACAGCTCAACTCTTCTTTAAGCACATTGTCAAGTTTTGGGGACTGCCGCGGGATATTGTTAGTGATCGGGACTCCCGTTTCACTGGCAACTTCTGGACCGAGCTGTTCAAATTACTCGGGTCCAAGTTGAATATGAGCTCGAGCTTTTATCCACAGTCCGACGGGCAGACGGAGCGCTTCAATTCTATGCTGGAGGAATATCTTCGGCACTTTGTCAGCGCCAATCAGAAGGACTGGGTGAAGCTCTTGGATGCTGCTCAGCTGTGCTTCAATGCCCAAAAGTGCTCTACCACTAACGGTACGCCTTTTGAGATATGTACCGGGCAGCAACCGCTCCTCCCACACTCGATCGACGCCCCACAAGGTGCCAGGGTTTCGCCGGCGCAGAGTTTCTCTCTGGAATGGAAGCAGAACCTCGACCTCGCCCGAAGCTACCTGGAGAAGGCACAGCAGCGCATAAAAAAATATGCAGACCAGAAGTGACGCTTCGTGGAATATCGAGTGGGAGACCGAATTATGGTTAAGGTCCCGGACCAACGACTTTCCAAAGCATCCCGAGGGCGGGACGCCCGGTTGATGCCAAAATATATTGGGCCCTTAACCATCTTGCAGCGCGTGGGGAAGGTAGCCTACCGAGTAGAGTTGCCCCCATGGTGGCGGATCCACAATGTCATCCACGTCAGCCAACTGAAGCCGTTCCAGGCAGATAAAGTGGACGCTACGCGCGCCATGCCCGACCGCCCCCAGCTCCGTCTGGCCAATGACACAGGGAAGCGGATCGCGGAAGCCATCCTTTGCCACCGGGACGCCGCAAAACGCAAGAAGCTCCACAGAGAGTACCTGGTGAAGTGGGTGGGCTGTCCAAAGGAGGAAAGCACGTGGGAGAGAGCGACAACCCTCAAGGCGTTCCAGCCGCTGATCGAAGCGTACCTGCTGACCCTGGCGCCGAGGACGTCGCCAACTCCAGAGGGGGAGAGCTGTCACGGGATGCCACCCCCATCCTATCCCCTCTCCCAGGATACGCCGGGACAAGTCCATTCCCTTATCCCGATCCTTGGGATAGACAACGTCGGGCCCTTGCTGCCGAGGCCCGTCGGGCTCCCGTGACTGGCGCCCCAGCACCCCGGGCCACCCGCACCCGCCTGGGCCGCCAGCACTAGCACCAACATACCGTCGGGGCGGACCTCCGCCAAACGCCCCGCCCGAAGCTCCTTAGTTGCCTAGAGTGCTAACTTTTTTCCTTGTAGTGTACATATTGTAAGCACGGCCTTGCACGGCCGTTTTTGTCGTTTTCTAGCTTAGTAGTATCTAGTGCTGTCGCTAGCCTTTTTTTCTTTAAGCCTATTATAGGGGGTGAGAACGAACTTTTGTCTGACTGTGAGCGTTGTAAGGAGCGACCCCCTCTCCGACCAACGCGTGCTGTAATTGCTTCCAAGCTATAATGTACATTCAAATTGCATTAATGAAGATTTCCTTGCAATCAATCGTGTTCATGTGTTGTTTGCTCTGCCGAGACCACTAAAAGCACCGGAGGGTGTGAATTGCGTCGTCATCGTGCATCAAGCCTTGCGAGCAAAGCTTTCGTGAGCGAGGCGGACGTAGTCTAGGACGGACTACTAGCCGCACGGTGCGCCACTAACCCAAGCACTACAAGCGCCCCGTGACACAACCCTAACGCCGGACTATAACACCAATTTTGGATAAGAATTCACTCCGATATTGTCTCAAATTATGTTCTAAATTAGTGTTGATGGGTCCATAACATTTAATAAATTATTTTATTATTTAAAATTATTATTAAATGGATTATTTAATAAATTTAATTTAATTTGTAAATTATATATTTACTTAATTTAAATTATAAATCATCTAAATAAATAATTTCAATAAAAACACAATTAATTTTGTGTCCGACTCAATAAATTTCCTGCTTGATATAAAGAAATTAAGAACAAAGATGCTCATATTGCACTTCGAAATGCATTAGTGGAATATATGTAGCAAAAATATACTAATTACGAGCATTAAGGCCAAAATATATGTATATTTCATAAATGTTGTAGTCGTGTAATTTTTTTCACTAATTGTAAGAGTTTGATAATATATGTATTTTCATAAGTATTGTAATCTCATAATATTCTTTACTAATTGTAAGAGTTTAGTGATCATTTAAAATAATTTTATTATTTCAAGTACATCATGTGTTATAATTTTTTTATATTATATTTTTTTGAAAGTATATAATTAATAGTTATTAATTTTGAATAATTGTCAGAAGTACTAAATCATTAATCATATTCATATTGTAATTATAAGACAAATGAAATCTTTAAGAGAATATTATTATTTGATATAATATTTGGTGCAAAGCACTGGAGTTGTCAAAAAAAAAATTCAGATGCTGAAATTGCACCTATTTAGTGCAGAATAAGCATTAAATAGATGTTTAGGATTGGAGTTGGTCTGATTAGATATGATTTCTGAATTAATTGTATTACTCTCACATCTATATTTTAACTTTTAAGGAATAAGGCCTAAAATATTTTTTTTGAATCGCACCCTGCCATTCGGATTAAATATTGTCTTAATTAGGTACTTGAATTTTAAAGTTTGTCTCAATTTGCCGCTTCCATAAATAACGTTACTAACGACGGCATTGATGACATACTACACTAATATATAGTATTTTATACACACACATGGATTAAATACAATTTTATTTTACTTTATAGAAGAAAAAAAAATTAAATGCACAAAAATTTCAGAATTGCCTAGCAGCACAGTGGACTAAATTGAATTGAAATGATAGTGGTTATTCTTTTAAAAATTTGATATTGCCTTTACTTTAAGCGTCTATATTCTCTCTAGAGACTAAAAGGAATCAATATATATTATATAATAAACTAAAAAAAATGAAATTTTAGTCTATTGAATTCGTCCAATAAGAATTAGGTCAGAGAATCCAAGATATATAGTAAATTTTATTATAATTTTCTTAAAGTTATAGAGAAGTATATGATGATGGGGCTACTAACGACAATTTGTCGGAAAATGTCAAAGGAGAGCGGTCGGAACTGCGGGAAAGACGGCCAAAAGTTACTCCAAAAGCAGTCTCGATGAAGAAATTCCTGCTTTTCTTTTTCATTCCAATTTTGGATCCCAACGCACAATTAAATCGCTACAAATTATAATTAGGGATAATTGTAAAATTTAACACAATATTTATATTATTTTGTAAATTTCGTACAATGTTTAAAAATTTACAATTCATATCACAATTTTTAATATTTTTGCAATTGTAACATCTTCAATATTAATTAGGCAGATCTATTATGTGTATCCGATTTCGTAATCCACTTGTATTGTTATTTTCGACTACCTAAATAACGTCATTATATAGATTTAATATATACATCAAGATTATTCATCGGTTTCATCTCCACAAAATATCCTTTTATGCCAGATTAATATTGGGAATGTTACAATTATAAAAATATTAAATGTTATGATATGAACTATAATTTTTTAAACGTTGAATGAAAATTGCAAAATAGTGCAAATATTGTGTTAAATTATGTAATTAACCCTTATAATTATAATACATTTAAAAAGCTCAAAAACTGAATTTTATTTTGTTGTGTTTAGTGGTTGTTTTCAGATTTAACTTTTTGTAACGACTTTAAACCCAACTCTTCAGAATTTTAAAAAAATCTCTCAATTTAACCCTTTAATTCCTTGCACACATAAAAAAACATGAAGACTAGCTAGATATAGATGGTCATTTCACGTGATTTTTATTAATTTATTTATTTTGGAAAAACTCAATTGCTGAAGTTTTCTACTTTTAACCTACTTATTACAAATTCTACTCACTTCTACTATTAAACAATTATTACAAACTCCATACCTTATAAGCAATTTCCTAAAAGTTCATTTTTTAACAATCCTGCTTTCAGCTAGTACCACTCAGCTCACTCTGGATTTCAGCTCCTATTTTTAATACTTTTTTTTTCTCTTTTGAAGTTTATTTTTTGTGTGTATTATTATTATTATTATTATTATTATTATTATTATTATTATTATTATTATTATTATTATTATTATTATTATTGTTATTATTATTATTAAAACTAATAGCACATCTAGGCTCCAGTTGTCTCAACTGCGCAATATAGAAAGGTAAATAATGCCTCACTATTTAATGTTATATCACCCATTCAATTTTTCAATTATGATACCTCACTCACAAGGCTAAATCTAATATCTCCCTCGCCGAAAAGAAGAAAATAGAAAAGACTAGAACTATATAGTGCGAATGGTTCTTTTTAACCAAGATAAAATAGAAGAATTATGCGTTAAATGTATGTAAATTCAATATTAATTTATTTACCTGGACAAATATACTAGCTCACACTTCAATCTTTCTTCGGTTTTTTTTATCCCCCTTCTTGAAAGTATCATTCTTAAAATTAGTACACGACAAATTCTTCATTAAACTTATATATTTATCTCACATACATGGTCTATAATCTGTTTTAGAGGCACGAAACCTGACATTGTAATTAGTTGTAAGTTGTAACAGGTCTTCTCCTCTCAAAGTCACTTCTCTCTCTCTCTCTCTCTCTCTCTCTCTCTCTCTCTCTCTCTCTCTCTCTCTCTCTCTCAACCTTCTTTATAACTTTAAACTGTAATTTATTTCTCTATCTAGTAGACTAGTATTAACTACAAGATGTATCTCTTTACCGAAAAAATAAATGTGGTAAATTCAATATCACCTGTAGTATTTATGGGGTTGTGTACTCCTAATTTTTTATTTTTTATAACGAAAGTAATTATTGTTGCTGCCTACAAATTCGTACGAAGTAAATCTCATTCGTTCATTTACAATAGCTAACAAAATATATATACACACACTAACACACACAACCGACAAAGATATTGTTACTATGATAAAATTCTAGGAGAGTATAAATTACTAAGTAATTTGTTTCACATAATTTTTTTTAGTATAATACTAACCTAAGTCGCTATACGAATGTGATGCTCTAATGCTACAAGTACAACACCAATACAATTATACATTATAGCTTATTCTTCTATAGATATAACAAAGGGAAAATGTTAAAATAGTCAAAAGAAAATAAATATAAAATTCTAACAAAAAAAAAACATTTTTTAAGTAAAGTTGAACCCGATAAGGATGTTACCGCATTTACACCGTTAATGGGTATATGAACCCAATAGCAGTACCCTTTCAACTTTGTTAAAAAAAAACATATAATTTTTTATTTTATTTTTTGTAGAAAAACGTTTTGACAGGGACAAAATCCTATAGTTCATATTTCATATCCCACTATCAAATTTAATATTTTAAAAATATTTATTATAGAAATAAATTTTATTATAGTATAACAAATCATAATTAAAATTTATTACTAGAAATGGAAATTTAAAAAAATTATATATCCTAATTTTGGAATAATCAACCCTGTTAATCATTTATGTTAACTAAAAAATAAGAAATAAATATTAAAATTGGATGAGATGAACCTTAAATAATAATTATAAAATTAAACTAACCCAAAACAAATTGAATTTGAAAAAAAAAGGATGGAAATATAATAAAAATTAAAATGGGAGACCAAGTGGTACAGAGAAGAAAGTGGTACAGAGGATTTTCATTTGATTTTGGCTACCAAGATTCTTTTAACACTTACATCAATGCATGCAACATCAAATTTAATATCAAATGCAACGTAATGCTGGTTGGTTTCAAGAATATATCATACTATGAGTTTATTGTATTTAAGTTTTACTATCATTTTTGTTGTTAGGTTTATTGACTAGCTAAAGCATTTATGCCAAGACAGAAACTAAAAACCACTGGAACTCTAATTCATTTACATGTTGAAAATTAATAATTCCTTTGAAAAGCCGTTACTTTGATTGAAACAACAAACATAATTTATATAATGCAATTTGTCCATTTTTCAAGTTGCTTTCCCTTCAAATAGAAGCAAATTTATTCTTCCTTTTTTTTATTATTTTTTTATAGCTGATACAGGCAATTTCATTTGACTAATTAAATTTTGACATTGTCTTAATCTAAACCTGACAACGTCATCCTAACATCATGGTCAAGTTAATGTAATAGCATTACAAATTTAATACAATTAGCAACTAAATAGTCGTGCTCTTGCATGAGACAATAAATTAATCTTGAAAATTTAAGAGATCAAATATATATTTATTTTCCTTCCAGAAAGTCGAATCCTCACATGAGGTAGCATTTATATTGAAGTTTTCTTCATTGTTGAATACCAATTTCATAATCCAAATCATTAGCCATTGCAACTCCATAATCGATTGTAGTCAACTCACATTCTCTCTCTCTCTCTTGATGCTTGCTTTCAGTTCTACACCACCAACTAGCTAGCTTCCCCCTCCCCCAAACTTCGATTCCGCCACGGCAAGCATATATGCTCGCATTCAACATCAATCTTTTTAACACATTAACGATTCAAGAATCGTGATGGGTTACCTCTCATGTAAAGCGGAATCATCAATCTCAATAGCTGATTCCCATGCCTCAACGTCATTCTCTCCCTCCAACAAATTCCGTTACCAATCAGAAAAGGAAAAACCAAAAGAAAAACCCATCAAAATCCAAGAATTCAACTACAAAGATCTCGAATTGGCTACAAGCAACTTCTCGCAGACGAAGCTGTTGGGCAGGGGCAGCCATGGACTCGTCTACAAAGGCGTTCTTCGCGGAGGCCGCCTCGTCGCCGTCAAGAAGTCCTCAAGACCTGCTCAAAGAATGTCGATTTCCGAAAACCCAAATGAATTTGAGAATGAAATCGACATCCTGTCCAAGCTGCAGAGCCCAAGATTGGTTAATCTTGTTGGATTCAGCAAGAACGACTCCCAAGATCGTCTTTTGGTGGTGGAATTCATGAGTAACGGTACTCTTTATGATGTTTTGCATTCGAATTCACGGCCTCCCAATTGGGGGAGGAGGATAAAACTGGCTCTGCAAACTGCCAAAGGCATTGATGTATTGCATTCTTTGAATCCGCCTGTAATCCATAGAGATATCAAATCTGCTAATGTGTTGATTGATAGGAACTTCAATGCAAGATTAGGTGATTTCGGGCTGGCTTTGAGGTGCGTGGATGACTGTAGGTTGAGGTCAACTCCTCCTGCAGGGACAATGGGGTACTTGGATCCTGGTTATGTCACTCCTGATAATCTGAGCACAAAAACTGATGTCTTTAGTTTTGGAATATTGCTTCTTGAGATTATAAGTGGGAGGAAGGCGATTGATGTCGCGCATTCGCCTCCTTCCATTGTGGATTGGGCTATTCCCTTGATTAGGAGAGGGAAACTGCTGTCTATTTATGATCCTAGGATTATGCCCCCTAAGGATGCATCTGTGAGGAAGGCATTGGGGGTGGTAGCCGCCAAATGTGTGAGGTCTTGTAGGGAGAGAAGGCCATCGATGAAGGAGGTGGTTGAATGTTTGAGTGAGTTGAGTAAATTAGTCCCACTTCATTCTTGGAATGGTATTGCTAATCCTTGTTTGATGGTGGATACTGTTGGTAAGCCTGTGCAATCAAGAAATGCTCAGGTGATTTCCAAGGGTGATGATATGGATGCTAGAGTTGGAACTCCCTTGTCAACTCCACGGAGAGTGTACTCGGACTTGGGGGTTCGGAGCAATTTGATGGAATTGATGTCCGGCCCTCATGGCGAGTCTAGGTTTCTTGGTGAGGATGATGGTGAGCCTTCTATGTTCGGACCAAAGAAAAGGGTGTCGAGTTTCAGGTTTGAAAGTAGTAAGTTTGTTGGCAGGAGTAGTAGTAGTATTCGGTCAATGGTTCTTGGCAAACCTTCTATAATGGCTGACCAGTGAACCACAGATGGTTTAGATTCATTTCCAGGAATTGAAGATGTGATGAGATTTCTTGATACCAAAGTTGTAGAGCCTTTCTGCTGATTGAGAATTGAGCAAAGCTCGAACGTGTAAGCTTCTCTTACTTTGAGATCATATTAATTAATTGTTGTAGCTAGATTGTAGGTGTCATTTGATTGAATAGCTCGCTTTGTGTTTACAAGTATTAATTCAAGTGTATATCATATCCCGCCCGGTGCACCACTGGTGCATTAGTCGTGTGTGTTCATTTTTTTATTGCTGATGATGAATAACAGTATGTGCTTGTGTTTGTAACCCACATTATCTTGTTTTCTCTAGCTGGATGGTTGTACTTGGATTTTATTGGAATAACTTGAGAAAACTGTAAATGAAATGGCTTCACCGTTATGTATAGCCCGTCTCATTTCTGTATGCAGTTCATCCTTCTGAATACTCGATTAATGCCTCGGGTTGAGTAGACTAGAGGAAGTAAGTTTGTATAAGCATGGCATTCTTGTCTGATGATCTCATAGCATCCATATTTACATTGTAGAAGAGGATTGGAAGGTGTCTATTTCACCCTAATTTACTGTTGTTGCAAGGCCATTGTTGCTCCAAATGGACCTATGAGGCTATGACTACGCACCAAATGTACCTAACAGAGACAGATTATTTTCATTTGTATTTTCTTGTATAATTAATTTGTGGGACTACTACTTTTGTAAACATGAGAATTGAGCAGTAGTTCCTACATCTTGTAACCGAATGATATGTTAGCAAGCAAGTCATTTTCTTCTAGAAAAGTTGTAACAAAAATATGAGAGTTTTTCTTTTCAATGTAGAGGTAATCCATTTGAAAAGAAAGCTTAGAATTGGCATGGCAACTCTGAATGTGGTTGTACGAAACAGTTCTCTTTTGATGAATCTAATAAATGAGGTAAATTTGGGCACGTACCTTAGTGGGTGGGTGTCAAGAACGAAAACAGTCCGATCACTAGCTTGTATGTTTGTGGTTGTCTTTTCGTTCCAAATGCATAATATCTGTGTTACATGATCAGCATTTTAATATTCACAAGAGTTTGGCATTTTTCATCATTGTTTTGTGGTGTATATTCAGAGACAGTTGTCGTTCTTCATATTATAAAGAAATTTATACATATAATTAACTGAGATTTCATGATCAATCAATGTAACTTCTTAAATACTCTATGGTCGGCGTGGATCTGTGAACTGCCATTAATGCTTAAATCTCATGCTGTATTCACTCTAAAACTTTGTTTCTTTTGGAGTCGATCTTCACTCAAATATTAAGGTTAGAAAGACGAGAAATACCACTAAACTACAATATTACATTATATTTGTTTGGTGCTGCTGACAAAGTTCAACAGAATATTTTATATGCTGTTACAAACCTTTGGCATCTTACCGTCTGATTAGCGAGCTACTTGAAAATTGAAATTGAGTTTATATATGGGATATGATCTCCTATTTTTATATACTAGTACGTATATCTAATAAACAATGGTAGCTAAATCTGTATGAATTGAATTTCATATATTATTTACTATGAGCGAGATATAACACATATCATATCATATTTAAAAATTAATCAAATCAATACAAACACATGCATCAACTATAATATTACAACCGTTATTATAAATATGTTATAACTATATAATAAATTAATAATAGAGACTTTTACACATGCAAGTTTTTGAAATTTGTGTTGTATCTTCATCTTTATAAATGAATCTTATTATCGTCAATCTTCATGCGTCGTGCCATATATTCTAATTGATTACAATATCCGACTCGTGTACAATATTCTCATCCCATAAGTCAACAATTCCAGAAGATAGAGATAATATATTTTTTCCCCTAGTGTAACAAAGAATGCAATATCCTTCGTCAATGGAGAGAGAGAGAGAGAGAGAGAGAGAGAGAGAGAGAGAGAGAGAGAGAGAGAGATTTGGTAATTTTCTTTTATTCATCAACTGAGTAACAGAGTACATCACACTGTTACAACGGTAAAGATACAAAAGTGAGAAACCAAGGAAACCATTTTATTAAAAGAAATACACAAGCAGTCGCAGAAACTCACATCAATAACATTAAAGGATACGAAATCAACTACAGAAGAACCATTGATTACTTATTATAGTTTCCTAGCTTAGTTGGACTTGTCACAAGGTTAAGAGAAATGAGCAAAGTGTATGCAGCTAAGTATGTTCATTAATTTAAAATTCACCATTCTTGAAATATCTCCATTGCCCCGGCCCCGACATTCAAAGCAGCTATTATTAGAGCTTGAGAAATGCCTTAATGATTCCCATCATTTCACTTCCTGTAAATCGCCCAAGAATTCCCCTAGCAGCTGCTATCTCATTGAACTCAAAAACACTGTCACCTTTAAAAGCCCGGCCTTGTCTTTTTTGTTTCTCTTCTCGATTTCTGTAAGCATCTGCCAAGTCCTCACTAGGTTCAACGGTTGGAAGAGGAAATGGATTGAGAGAAATATTGGAAATATGTGATTCCCCGCCCACAGCACCAACAAAGTCTTTCACACGACACAGTGCAAATGGGACTGGTTCAAAGCTGTGATCACCGTATTCAACTGGAGTAGAATGATCTCCAGTGACACAAATGTAATATTGGAAAGCCCCTGTTGACTCTGCTTGCCAGAGGAGCTTAGCTAGTTGTCCTATAGCTTTATCAACAGCTTCTAAGCCTTTGGCTTTGAAGACGCTTGCTTTATCATGTCCAGCATCATCTATTGCCTGCAATTCCACCAGTAAAAATACTCAGAAGACAACATAAAAATACACTTTTCAGAAATTTATATTCAAAGAGAAGAAGCGAAAAGAGTAAAGCATAACTGAGTTAGATAATTGAAAAATAGAAATCCAACTATCTAGCAGATCTTTGCCTAGCAGGAAGTTCGAGGCAAAAAATATGTCTATTCCACACTCACAAATATTAGGATTGCAGAAATGACGTGTTTCCTTGTTCAAAGGATGCAATAAAAACACTACTATAGCACTATAGCACAGTCATCGAATTCCAGAAAACAAATATAGCAAATTTCAGATTGGCTCATGTATGCAAGGCACAATTATTTCAAGTAATAAAACCGAATGGGCATAATTTTGTAATGTCACCACCTTAATATGAAGGAACCCAAAGTCATAGCCATCATAATTTCCAGGTTTATGTTCATCTTCCCCAGGTACAAAGACATTGGGGCATGAGTTTGAAGGAGCTGAGAGTGCTCTGGCTATTGCAGTTGCTTTGGATGTTAGCAGGGTTCTGTAATCTCCTGTTGCTCCAGGAGCTTCTAGAATATCAATACCAAGAGATAAACCCAAACCAGCAATGATCTTGGTAGGAGCAACCATACAAGGCCACAAACCGTGCATCTTTTCAAATGAAGGGACCTGGATTTGCAATTTTTGATTCAGAAGCAGTTCCCCTTCAAAATATACAGTTAACTAAAATGGATTTAATTAAAAAAATAGCCAATTATTACATTTATCAAGGAAAAGGGAAGGAATTATACCTAAGTTATCAAAGATTACCTCAATTCGAATCCCACAACCTCGTAAAAGGACAAGATTAGCAATATTCTTCCCTTCTGCAGCCCTTCTAGCATTCACAGGATGACCAACCAAAATGCGAGAAATCTCTTTTGATAACTCGTTAACAACTTCAGCAGTATTCTTTGCTTCATCAGAATCATCAAGAGGTTGAGCTTGTAAAAGCAAGCGATTATCCTTCAATGGGTCTGTCCCTGATATGTTTCCACTTAATTTTGGTCCTTTAACAACCACCCCACATCTATGCTCTGTTGCATACCTGTAGAGATGATCGTCTCGCATGAGTTCAACTTGGGACAGTATCATTAGCAGATCAAAGAACAAGCCTGAATACTTAGAAGTCACAACACAACTTAGATGCGATTCTATGTATCAGGTAAGGTAGCTTGCATTCAACAAAGTGGGGATGTTTTCTTAAAGATGTACAATTTGG
This sequence comes from Perilla frutescens, assembly GCA_026008535.1. Lineage (NCBI taxonomy): Eukaryota > Viridiplantae > Streptophyta > Magnoliopsida > Lamiales > Lamiaceae > Perilla > Perilla frutescens. Next base: position 6,703,409 of record BRKX01000012.1, on the reverse strand, counting down.
AACGACATGCACCTGACTCTAACTTCATATTGAGGAAAAGAGGGCAGCTTCATTCCATCCAGTGCAGCACAAAGAACAGGTCCTTCTTCCTCAAAATGCCTATCTGCCCTCCTGCTGGTAACTACTCCGGTACTTTCATCAAGGGTTGCAAAGTTCGACTGAGAGAAAAATGAAGGACATCAATGAGAATCAACCATATTGTATATATTTCAGAAGCAAAAGGAAATTGAAAATGAGTATAACTTAGGGTACTATTTTGCAAAAGAGATATAGAATCAGTTACAAAAACTGAGACCATTCCACAGGTATCCAATTGGCACCAGATTGTGGTAAAGATAAAGAAAATGGGTTTAATAAAAATTTCTCAACCTTGTAAATGTGCCTCTCCTTTCGATTTGAAGTAAGAAGAGTTTGAATAGTTTCAAGACACAATAATATGTATTAAGTGTATATCCAAATAAATTAAAATGGTTAACGGTCAACCCAATCAAAATCCTGCAGTCATCTAATAACACCTAAAGCATAATATTAACAAAGAATCCAAGAAAAAAACTATTGATAGTTTGAGAAAAGAGCACAAATGACAGGATATATTGGATAATGGGGAAAACAGCTAGTACGTACTTTAAATGCGATATCTCCAGGTGACATTGCCAAACCTGCACCCATGGACTCAAATGCACCTCGACCTCGATAATAGACCCTGGGATCATAGCCCAGCAGAGAAAGATGTGCAGTGTCACTTCCACAAGCTAAGCCTACTTCAACAGGGTCCATTAGACCGTTGATGCCAGCCGATGCAATTGCATCCAAGTTAGGTATATTCGCAACTTGCAAGGGAGTTTTATAACCAAATCGTGGCAGAGATATATCTCCCACACCATCAATTAGGACAAAAGCAACCCTTCTCTTTGGCCCCTCTGAGTTAACCATTTCCTTTACTTAATAACACTACTTTTTCTTGCTAAGCAAAATGTTGTCTGCAATGAACACGGTCCTGTTAATTTTAGTCAGAGCATCTTTCAACAATGAATTAGGAGAATAACAAAAATTCCCAACAAAAGAACATTTTTTTTTTCATATTTGATCTTAATTTACCAATTTCCAGTATCATCGTATTATTATGGGATCATAAAACTTGCAGGAAATCTTGATTACAGATACAACACTACAAATCCTTGAAAAAAGAAGCATGATTACAAATTTTCGAAGCAAAAACACAAATTAAATAAATCAACCTGAAAAGGAAGAATCGCCAATCAAGGAGGCAGCAATTTCTTCTAAATCAATATTGAATTTTGGCCAGAATCGAAACAGAAGGAACGACATTCTTTCTCCTTCGTTGTTATGAATTAAATGGTTTAATAAAGAATCATTTTCAGCCAGAAAACCTCACAAAATTCACTATCGAAAAAAAAAACTAGGAACAATTTGATCAATCATCAGCATTGCAAATATCGTTGTCATACCTTTGGACAATCTTCAATCTGAAACTCCGAAAATTAGATTACTGTTTCATTTATATCCGGAAAAATGAATTTGAAGTCTGAAATATGTTTGCTCAAAAGCTTAAGCTGGGGAGCAGTGTAGCAAGACGCAGGTAGCGTTGTTTTTATTCGAGAACTTCCTAGTTTCTATTTTGACCCCATAAATTTCACTTCTCTTACTTCCATGCCCAGCTTTCTTCTAGTTTCTAATTTGACCCCATAAATTTCACTTCTCTTACTTCTATACCCAACTTTCTTTTCTGCTAGCACTTTTTATACTTTTTGTGTGTTTGTGTGTGTTTTTACTCACACACACCCGATCTGGTGGTATTAAGGAGACCATAATCTTTAATCTCCAATCAATCTCACTCCACCACTAGAACATCCCAAGTGGGACTAACACTTTTTATACTTTATTGAATAGACTGTAAATCGTAGGCGTAGAACTCGAACCGAATGTTTATTATTTTCTACCGAATATGTATATGTATATCCATATAGGGAGTGGTTCTAGTGAGAACTAATAACCAATCATCACCATCTAATCCAATTAAGATCTACGGCCCAGATTAAAAGCACCATATGGTGGCATTTTCGTAATAACATGAAAGTCTACTGCCTGCGGATTTTAGTAAGGGCAAAATCAAAAAATTTTGAAAAAATTCAAACAATCAGACTTTTGTAGTATTAGCATTATCATTTACAAAATTTAGCACTGCTATAGCTTATTTTAGCATTATCATAACTCTTGTTAGCATTATCATGAAAACTTACCATGAACATTATAAATCAATAATCAACAATGTTGTTAGAATTTTATTGAATTGACAACATCATTCACTCATGTTAACATTGTTTCATGATGATTTAGCAGTTTGATTTTGTTTTGTTAGCATCGGAAAACTTGTAGGAACATGTAAAACCTAACATTGTTGACACTGTATGATTTAGCTGTATATTTTGGTGTATTAGTATTATCGTTCACAAGTTTTAGCACTGTCAATGCTCATTTTAGCATTATCATAACTTTTTTTAGCATTAACATGAAAAAGTTGCTATAAACATTATAAATCAATCATGAACAACATTGTCAGAAATTTGTTGAATTATCATCATCGTTCACTCATATTAGCATTTTTTTTTACTGTGGCATGTGTGTCATTATTAGCAGTACAAAAAATTATATTATGATTAGTCTCAAATCTACTTCTTCCCACAGTTCCTGGATTCGTGACTACATTTCTAGTTGCACTTTATGCAGTCCTTAAAGAATTCTTCTTGCATTTAGCGACTATCTCTTTTTTTTAGACGACTTGCACTACCTTTAATCTTCACAACATCAGGCGGAAGTACCTCAACTTCACATAATTTTCATTTCCAATAAAAAGTGTAAAAATCATTAAAAACCTATCAATATAAGAAAAGTACACATCTTTGTTATTAAAATATTTTTTATCATAACTGAGAAAGATTATGATCATAATAAAACACAACTACAATGTTAAATATGAATGTAAGCGATGCTAAAAATAATATTTAGCATAACTGAATAGATAATAAATGTTAACATTGTTACCTACTAAATATTCAAAAATTAATGATAAAAAAGCAAATGACAGTGCTAAAACTTCAACTAACAGTGCTAAAACTTTAGTATGAAGTTGATAAAAACACAGAAATGGCACACTTAAATAATAAATAGACTAGTATGTTAGTTCTATAAGTTGCATCAAATAACACAACATCTCCAAATAGCAAAAAGTTTTTTCTTGATATATGATCAACTTAAAACATACATTTCAACTGATCATTCTTATTAATTTCGTAACCAAAGATCAACGATTAAATGAGACATAACTAATCACTCGATCATGCTAAAACTAGTCACGATAATGCTAAAACTAATTACATAAATGCTAAAACCTATAATATAGTGATGATATTGTGTCCATCGTGTCAATACTCTGTTAACAAGATATTTTATAATACTAATTTATTTTTACAATGTTAATAACTAGTTTCATAGTACTACTAATAACGTCTGTAGTGCTAATAAGGCATGTTGACAGTCTATCCGTCACTAAACATAAAAAATCCGTCATTAAAACTGGCCCGAGCCGAGCCATTATTAAATCACTGAAAGTCAGCGCCTTGTTAGAATAGAACTCCCGCCCTCTGGGTTAGGACAAGAGCTTCTATCCATGTGATCTAGTACAAGTTTGTGTAACATAATAGAAATTTTACACACACACACACACAAACCATTTTGATTTAATTTTTATTTCTAAATTAAATAATTATATATTATTCATTTATTTAAATATCTTTTAAAAAATTTAATATTATATGCATATTATAAAATATAATTATATTATATCATTATTTAATATTAGATTATTTTAATTTATTTTCTCAAATATTATATATTTATAATTAATAATATTTATAAAAATATAATTAAAGTGATAAAAATATTAAAATAAAAAATTATTAAAAAATGAATTCATTAGTTATTTAAAAAGATAAAATAATATAAAATAATAAAAAAGAAAACAATTACAAAATAAATAATAAAAAATAAAATCAATAAAATATTAAAAAAATCATATTCATAATTAATTAATAATTAAAAAATAAAAAATATTAAAAAAATAAATCTGAAAGAAATAAAACAAATAAAAAAATAAAAATAATTTCAAATTCGTAATTAAGTATTTAATTGGAAAATACAAAAATTAAAAAAAATAAAAAAAATCAAAATTAATTTTAGCTACGGAATAATTCCGTCGCTAATATTAAAAAAATTAAAAAAAAAATTAACGACGGATTTTTCTGTCGTTAACTTAGAGACAGAAAAATCCGTCGTTAGTCCGTCGTTAACGTGAAAAAATAAAATTTAAAAATTAAAATACAACATGTAACGACGGTTTTTTCCATTGTTAACTTAGAGGCGGAAAAATCCATCGTTAAACAAAAAAAAATAATATGTCGTTAGTCTGTCGTTATTTTAACGACGGAATATTATCCGTCGCTAAATCGCGTTTTTCTTGTAGTGTTTTTTTATTGAATTAGTTGAAATTTGTGACTTCATTCGTAATTATCTCATAGTAACAAATCTTATACCGAGTTATACCATCTGAAATTTACCATGTGTATTATCATCATGTAATTAGAAAGATGGAGACATTCTTGAATCGCAATAGCAAATTTTTATACTGGTATTAACAAACACTGGAAGAAATTAGCAAAACATTTTTATTTTTATTTATATCAAACTGATTTGATTTTGGTATTGATACACAATTGTTTCAAATTCATAATGTCTCTGTTGTGTAACTCGTATTAGCATAATTTGCAGGGCATATTAGCAATATTTTGTTAGCATATTAGCTTGAGTTATTTATTTCATATTCATAATGTAATTGAGGTTTTATAAGTCAAATTGGTTAAATTTTATTTTTTCATAAAGCATGTGACGTGAATGTCATAGTAGTGATGATACAGGGAACATCATCAGTAAATTGATAGCATATGAGCAATATGTTGTTGTTTAATATTTATAATGTGAATGTGAGGTATTTACATTAGCAATTTTTGTATAACTTAATAGCAACATTTTCTAATTATAATAGCTTATTGTAATTTGAGGTTTATATAACTTTTGAATTTATCATTGATTGATTTTGTGATTAGCGAATTACCTAATTAATGTTAGTAAAATTAGTTAGTAAAATTTAATGAAGGTGCTAGTATATATATTATGATATGTGCGATAAAACAAATAATGATATTTCTAATAAGCAAATTTTAACTGCGGCACTATTGATTATTTAACTAATTATTCATATAATGTTGTAACCATCTACATGAAAACTGATATCTTATTCCAATGAATCTATAGATGAAGATTTCTGAAGGGCTAAGCATATTAGTAATTAAAGTGGCCGGTTGTGTTTTATGTATTTTTGTTTATGCTTGGTCTCTTAAAAAACTATTCATTGAGTTTGTTGTTTACAGGGCCAGTCATATGCTAAAAAGGTTAGTAAATTTTTATAATTATTTTAGCATATTAATCAGGATTAGCAAAAATTTGTGTTTATCTATTTTGGATTTAAAATGCATTTTCTTAATTTTATGTTTTATTTGTTTATTGATTGGTTTTGATTTTAGCGAATAACGTACTTGATGTTAACATATTTTTATGTCAGTGCTAGCAGGTAGTAATCAGTTGGTATTAATTCAAAAATGCAAGTTTAGCATGCAAAATATGTGGCATCAGTGTTTTAATCATATAGCTATGTTAACATAATAGTGTTAGAAAAGTTTTGTGACGGCATTAGCCTATTTTGTGTGCAAAGTTAGCAATTATATTATCATTGGGGTTAAACACGAAGTTTATTTAACGTTTGAATTAATTGGTAGTTGATTTTGTGTTTAGCGAATTATGTAATTAATGTTAGCATAATTTAATGAAGGTGCCAACATACATATGCTCAATAAAGTCATGTTTGCATGATCGATTCACATTGACTTAGCATAACTTTACAGACAATTTATCAGTAATTTTTCTGTATTTTTGAAATCACCAGATGCAAATGTGGGGCGTCACGAGGACGCGATAAAAAGAGAAGACAAAAAAATGAGTATATTGGTTAGTCATATTATTATACAACCATGCTAACAAGTACTTTAGTACATTTTTAGTTACTTTAGGTTATTTATCATGAATTTTATACACTAACAATTAATTTGAGCTAATTAACTAATTATATTGTTATAATTTACGGGCTCACATATCTTGTTAGCAAATTATATTTACTAGCTTAGCGAATAAGAATATTCATATTTTGTATGTATACCTAGACATTTAGTATGTAGGTGCATGTAGAAGTTTGTATGTATGTCAGCTAACTATATTTGTCATATAAAAAATATTTATATCATGATTATTTTATGATTTCTTATTTGACGTTAACTATTTGATGAAATTAAATTATATTGAAATCTGAAATGAATTTATGATTTTATCCAATATGTAGGTACTTCTGAAGAATGCCCCAAAGAACCGTGATGACAAAGAAGATCGAGGAAGGGTGGGCAAAGAACCGTGATGACAAAGAAGATCGAGGAAGGGGTTAAGTAGTGAATCAGATAATGATGAGTTTGCACGTGGGATTAAAACAAAGATGCATAATGATGTCAACGCTGCTTAGTTTCTAGGGAGGGTGCAAAATATCCGTATGTTCTAACTGAATTAATAAGTATTGAATTAATGAATTGCTAAATTATATATAAATGTTGCGATATTAAATTTTGATCTCTTCGGCAATTGACGATTTTTAAATTTCTCCACACATATTTGCTATTATATATATATATATATATACTATGATTGTTATTACAAACAATATTTGCTTGCTATATGATGTTAAAATATGTTATCACGACCATAACAAAGTTGAAGCTCAAACTTAAAATGCTTATGCATTTGCTAATATGTCTATATGATATTGCTATTATTATAAACAACGTTTGCTTACGGGCCTGCATACTAATTATTAAATGTATGTATCATCAAACAATATGGACACGATTTTTACAAATTTACAAGCCTAAATCGAATTGCTTAATATTTGCTATTATGTTTACAAAGTATGGCTACAATATTGAGTACTATTTGCTTCAAAATTGAGTACTATTTGCTTCTAATAGTAATGATACGTTACAATTAAACCAGCATATGTTCATGTGCAATTAATATAAATAAATAGCTTAATAAATAAAATTATTAACAGACTCTTAATTAATCATGATACCGAAATTTGTTAAAATGTTAACAATTTGTTGCTCTTTGTGGCAACAATAAATAGGTAATATTTCTGAATAAATTTGGTAATATGTAGGAATTGAACATTTTATTTTATCTAATATGAACTTAACAGTATGATACCATGTTATCAAAATAGTACGGAAACAATTAACTATTGTGCATATAAAGAATTAATACTATTTCAAAAATTCACTATATAATATACTACGAACTATTTGCTAATGTGTGTAAATAATATTGCTAATTTTACAAGAGTGTTTTGCTAATATATCATTAACGTAAATATGATAAAAAAATCTATTGTAAAAATATTTTGTTATGCTTATTAAAATATACGAGAATGATTTGTTGGTTGAGCAAAAAAATTTGGATGAGCAAAAAATATTCATGGAGAAAAATGAAAAATACATAATCTTTTGTTCAAAATAGATTGCATGAAAATAGGAAATGTGGTATTACAAGAGATATGATAATCTAGATATTTATTTAATTACTAGAATGCCCCCAACTTGATAAAACTATCAAAATATTGTAATTTTGACCCCATTTATTTCAAATCAATCTTGACCATTGAAATTAAATGGATGAATGATTTGGATTAGTTCTTAGCTCCTACAGGGAAAATTGGTTCTCATTTGAACTCTAATATATATATATATATATATATATATATATATATATATATGTAAACAAATTCATATGATTCTACTTCTTAATCTTTGCTAGAGTTATAAACGAATCGAATCGAGCTGAACACCTTAATGTTCGAGCTCAGCTCATTAAGAAATATTCAAGCTCAAGTTCGATTTGAGTTTTTTCCCTCTTGTTCAAAATTTGTCGCGATAAATATTTTTTATATTCGAATTTGATTCGAGCTCGGCTCGTGAAATGTTCAAAATTTACTAACCGAGCGTGAACTCGAATTCTCGAAAGGAAAAAAAAAAGCTCATTTAATTTCATATTCGAGCTCGAACATGTTTGTAAGCTGGGCGAACCGAATACTACTCTGTTTGAATTCAGCTCAATAATTTTATCAAGTTCGATTCAAAATTCGTTTAGAAAACGAATAAATTTTGAACTGAACTTTAAATAGTTCGTGTGCGGCTCTGTACATTTACAACCCCAATCCCCAATCTCTAAAGTCTGAACAGATAAATAAACATAACAAAAATTTCAATCAAAAAAACAAAGAAAGAAAAAAAAAAATCCAGTTTCTCCCATGGCGGTGGTCCCTCGACCAAAGGGGTTCACATATTCAAAAATCATACTTCGGTCTCAATGTTCTTCACGCCAAAAATGTAAAGAAAAAAAAAATGAACATAACGACAATAATTAATAAATTGACTATTAACAGCAAATTAATTTATAATATTTCACGGTTTTAAAAAGAAAGCCAGACTTTGAAGCAATCCTTCCGTGTATGATTTTCTCGGAATCCCACCATTCAAAATCGAAACAAGGCAGTTTTAGTTATCTTCTGTAATCTCGGAAGTTAATCAAATTAATGAAAACCGGGCTCTCTACTTAGAGGTAAAAGATTTCGTCTTGATCATGCTTTTTTCCTTATTTTATTTTTGAAGTAATTACTTTAGGTTCTGGAGTTGCAATTTTCTTTTATTTTCAAATTCTGCTTTTATATGACTAGTGACAGAACTGTAATTCTTTTTGTATGAAATTCGAGTTTAATTTTCCTATTGTCTTTGAAATTGCAAAAATGTGAACATAATTGGCATTTTTATTAGTAGGTGGATGCTTGAAATTCTTAAATTTGTCATTACAACATTGTAATCCCCCCTTATAACCAATTGTGTGATCATAGTTTAGTTCAATATCTCTCATTTTGAGAGGAGATTGTGCTTAACTGGGGTTAGATTGCAAGTAATGTATTTTGTTTTGTGAGAAAGGATGGGAAGAGTGAGATTAATATATTAAAGTTTATAATTTGAGTTGTGTATTTGAACCAAAAATGTTGCTCATGAATCGTTGTTTGTCTTGATCCTGAACTACTGCATGTATGTCTTGTTTACACTTTGAAAGAAAAGGAGCAGATTGTATTGCAAGGGAAGTGCCAATATTGTTGATTTTTAACTCGGAAACACCAAAGAAGAGACATAAAATGATTGTGAGAGAGAATTTCATGCCTAAAAGAGTAAAGCTTGATCATTCTCGCTCTCTAGTGACAGCTCTGATGTGTAGTTATAATGACTTCTCTTTTGGTTGATAGTTTCAGATAGTGGCTCCAGACAATGGAGATCATTTCTTGCCATGCCTTACGCAACTGTTATGTTGTAGACTTTAGAGGTGTGAAGTGCTTGAGTTCTCAGGGATCCAAGTTTCCCATATTAAGGAGGAACAGATTGTTTTATTTTTTATTTGAGTCAGGGCCTTCAAGATATTTTCGCTTTGATAGTGTAAGGTTGAAGAGGCTCCATCAACGTCGAACTTCAGGGAGAGCTTGCTCTCATGACAATTATGAGCATGTTGGTTCAAGTGTCATAAGTGAAACTTTGAACTCTTATGTACTTGATGGTGAAGAGGGTGGGGGCAGTGTGACTGATAGTGGTCAGTCAGTACCCAGGGTCTCAATTCCTAGTTTGCCAGACAAAGAAAATGGCGATAATGTAGCTTCCATAAGCAGCCGTTTCTGGGAATGGAAGCCAAAATTAACTGTTCATTATGAAACATCAGGATCTGAAAATACTGATTCCCCGGCCGTCCTCTTTCTTCCTGGATTCGGTGTGGGTTCATTTCATTATGAAAAACAACTCAAAGATCTTGGCCGTGATTATAGAGCTTGGGCTTTAGATTTTCTCGGTCAGGGCATGTCATTACCTGTTGAAGATCCAACTGTGCAGTCTCAAGATGGAGAAACAAATGTTTGGGGATTTGGAGATGAAAGTAATACTTGGGCCAAAGAACTTGTTTTTTCAGTTGATTTATGGAGGGATCAAGTACGCTGTTTTATAGAAGAGGTACTCGAGACTTTCTGGAGTTTATCATGTTTTCTTGAAAAATTAAGAATCTATCTCACAATTCAACTCTACACAGTACACAAGCAAAACTCTACCTGTTTTAGGACCACGTGATTTAGAATTTCTTCGAGCTATGCTTGTTTCTATGGTACAATTGCATTGCATTACTTGCAAACAGTGGAGTGGGAACTTCTATAGGTATGTGAAAGTCAAGAGACGAAACACATTGGAAATGGTTTTATACCACTGCTTTGTTTGTCCTCCATATTTACCCTAGGTTTTCACTAGCTAGTGTTCTTCTTACGGATCGCCTTCCATTTTTCGTTCCTCAGCTGGAACTATTTGGTTATCTGATTCCTCTTTGGCATCATTTACCTTGTCGGCAATGAAGCATTAAAATGCGTTCTGCAAATTACTTATGATTCTTCAAAACATACCCTCAGAATGGATAGCTTAGTTAACTGCCACGACAAATAACATATGGGATTGTGAAATGAGTGGCTAACCACACATGGTCGTTGTGGTCTTTCTGTATTATGTAATCATACGCCTCTAGATTGGAACTCTTATGTTATAACTAGATGATTGAACCAATTTGCTATTGCAGGTGATTAAAGAACCTGTTTATCTAGTGGGAAATTCTCTTGGAGGATTCATGGCTCTGTATTTTGCAGCATGCCATCCTGATCTGGTAAAAGGCGTAACATTGCTCAATGCAACTCCTTTTTGGGGATTTCTCCCTAATCCTGAAAGATCTCCAAGATTATCGCGACTCTTTCCATGGGCAGGAACATTCCCTATCCCTTCTAGGCTCAGAAAGCTTATAGAAATTTTGTAAGTTCTATGAACCTAATGTTGTACTTTCTTGATGCCTGGAACATTCCTGAACCCAGGATCCTATTGTCATTCTAGATGGCAGAAAATAAGTGATCCAAGAAGTGTGACAGAGATACTGAAGCAAGTTTATGCAGATCACACAACCAAGGTTGATGAAGTGTATTCTCGTATCATCGAGACAACACAGCATCCAGCAGCTGCTGCATCATTTGCTTCGATTATATTTGCTCCTCAGGGCCAATTATCCTTCGAGGAAACTTTAAACAGGTTGATGCAATAGAAGAGACCCGAGCTGCAGCACATATAAGATATACGTGATGTTAAGTTTTTCTTCTCATTTCTGTTGCTAACAACTGTAGGTGCCGGAAGAACAATACTCCCATTTGTCTCATGTATGGGAAGGATGATCCATGGGTGAGGCCCATCTGGGGTTTGCAGGTGAAACGCCGAGTTCCAGATGCTCCGTATTACGAGATAAGCCCTGCCGGCCACTGCCCTCATGATGAGGTTCCAGAGGTACATTCATTAGAACTAAACCAATTTCACTGCATGTGTTAAAACTGGTTTATGATTTTGACATATTTAGGTGTCATCAAAATGAAACTCACTGCTGACTTAGTTTTTGGGAGTTGGTATTCGCATTTGCATATAGTAGTAAAGAGAAAAGTGATATCATTCAATATGTATGAACATATCTGATGCTCCATTTGATCATGTTGTGTTGTATATGCTGCTACTGCTGCAGGTGGTAAATTTTCTCCTACGCGGTTGGGTGGAGAAGCTGGAGTCGGACGGTTCAGTGATACTGCCGTTGGTTGATGGAGAAAGCCGCGTCTTGGAATATACGAGAGACGGGTGCAGAAGATCGGTGAGGGTGCAGTTCCACGGCTCCAACTTCTCTGTCTGGAGTTGGTTATATTCTCAGGTGAAACCTATCTTCATCCAAAATATGTAGAAGGCAATGCAGATTTGTTTCTCCTCTATATTCACCTCCAACCACTCTACACAAAGGAACTTTGATAGCAGATACCAGTGTTGAGGAGGGGTAAAGTTGATAAATATTGTTAAAACATATAAATAGGGTTTTTGTATGGTGTGCTAGTTTTTTGCACACTAGGTGTAAATTAAAGAGATGAGATCCTCCACTTCTTTTTTATGTCCCGCTCTTGTATTCCATTATCGAATTTGCTATTATAATGTTTATTGTATAAATATAAATTATTATAGTATAACAAATTCTAATTGAGTTAAATTTTTAAAAAATTATATGCCATAATTATGGACCATAATAATTAAAAAGTAAATTGTATTTTAAAAATTAATTATAAATCTTAATTGAGTTAATTAAATTATAATGAATAATTATAAAATTAAACTAAACCGCAAAAGATTGGCCAGGACGTGTACCAAGATTTTGGATTTTGGTCATAATGATCAAATTATATAGTCTCGTTTCCACTTTAGCCGGTTATTCTAGATACTGTTTTTAAATGTTGAATTTTTTGTGTATTTGAATTGTGTATCCCCATCATTTGTACTAGTTATTTATCATTCAAGGAATGATTGATAAATGATCCACCACCAATTATAACGTTTATTACTTTGCCATAAAAAAATACAAAAAATAAACCTATACATGGACTAACAATTACAAAATAATAATTTACAACTCAGGTTAATTCTATTCACAATCCCTTATTTCTCCTCACAACCTCCATCTCAAATTAAATTATAAATATTATTTTAATAGACTTTTTTTAACCTTAAATCTGCACTATTAAAATCCTAATAGAATAAAATAACCCCCCCCCCCCCCATAACCTTCCGTAATTAAAAGGGAAAAAGGCTCATATAGTTCATACTCCTAAGTTTGCTTCGTCAAAATCAATTTCTAAATTCGGGAATCAATTCCCCCATCCAAAACCTTGATTTATCATAATATTATTACTGCATGATAATCAAATCTAGGTCAAATTTAGAATTTTTGATTAATTATTGTTAAGATTAATTAACTTCTTAATCATGACTATTCGATTGATAAAGAAAGATTAATATCACTAACTTATTGATAATTCTGGCAATGTTGCATTCCTGGTTTTTTGTTTGTTATATATATATATATATATATATATATATATTTTCTTTGATCTAGTAAGTATGTTTCTCTTTTCTTGAAATCTTAAAATATTGTCTTGATATTGAATTATGTGGTAGGATAATAAAAGAAAATTTTCGTTTCTACACTTGTTTTTTATGTGGTAGGGTAATAAAAGAAAACTTTAGTTCTGCACTTGTTTTAATTACAAGCAGAAGGAAAAAAAGAAAGCGAAAAAAAAAATATAAAATTGAGCAACTTATTTAGTTAATTTTGTTAAAATTTGATATAAAATAGAGTTGGTTTACTGAAAAGGATAATCTGCTTTAACGAAATATGATGGAGTTGTGATGAAATGTTTTTGTTAACTAAGAAGAATTAGGGGTTATAACTTAGAAGGGCAAAAAAGTCAATTAAAATTATATCTATATTTAATTTTTTTTGAGGGGTTGTATAGAGAAAAAAAGGGATTGTGAATAGAATCACCAAGAAATAAATTGTATAGACACAGGCCGAATGTCCACTTTGGGCCCACTAACCCCTTCATTGGGCCCAATACAATTAATAGCAAATTTTTCACCCCAAGTCCAATTGAACAAAAAAATCGATTTTTTCATTTTTTTTTTTTCTGTTTTTAATTACAAAGAAAATAATACAATCAGACGATTTATTAGGGTTTCAGATTATTCCTCACCTTTTCTTCACGCTGTTCATCTTCGTCCATACCTTGTAGAGAGGCCGGGAGGCGACTATAAACATCGCGAACTCTATCTTTTCGGCCATATAGCTCTTACACCCGGGTATCAATGTATTATTTGTTTTTTATTGATTTTTTTCAATTTTTTTGAAGAACGAAATAAGATTGTAAAATGTATAATTAACTTCCAAGTAGTGTGATTTTCAGTTTTTGTAATTTGAGTTTCAAATTTGAAGTATAAATGTGTTAAAGTCGATCACGGCTGGCAATGTTTTGGAATTTAATTAGCAGCTCCCGAGATGAATATTTATTTGCTGTGAACATGCTGAATTTTAATAACTGATGTGAACTGAATTTTTATTTAAATTTTTTCTAATGCATAACTGTATGCATCTGCTACTCCAGTTATCTATTCATTCATAAAGGAATGGGGAAGAGAGCTAAGAGTTCAAGGAAGGGGAAGAAGGAATGGAGGGCTAATATAAGCACCGAAGATATTGAGGATTATTTCGAGAAATCCACAAAAGACGCTCTTTCCGGTGGCTCTTTAGCTGATGTCCCTAGTGATTCTCTTTTTTTCGTTGATAAATCCAGAGGTATTGACAAAGTCTTATTTTTTAGATTGATATTACATATGATACAGAGAAACTCGGGCAACCTTCTTGATATTGACCTTGTGTTTATTCTAGTGGAGTTTTGGCAGGACTTTTAAATCTTAGTGCGATACTTTTAGGAGATATCATGGTTAAGGCCTTTTGTTATTAAAGCTTAAAAGGAAAGACATTGTGGATATGTGAAATAATTTGGTTTTTAGTTTATTTCTTGTTTGTTTCTCATTTGTATTAGTTGTAACTATAATCTCTATGATGTTTTGTACTGTTTCTCAAAGAAGACTATGCTTGTCATTGGAAGTTACGAATTACTTTGAAAAGATTTTGTTTTACTATTGGGGTTTTTAATTGATAGTTTGAGCTTTTCCTATCTGAAAATTGTCTTGATATATTTCTGCATGTTGTGAAGTGAGCTTTCGCTGTTTCTGACTAATTGGTCACTGGAATTGATGGGGTTTTTTATTTGTTGGAGAGACTCAATTCACTTGGGTTTTGGCTCATTTCTTAATGAACTGCTAGAAAGTATAATGGATACTGGATACCTATATAGGATATGACGATATGTTGTGTCTTCTTGAAATTCATGGTATGTTTAGATTTGTAAACAGAATGGAGATTTTTATTTGCAGATCTTTCTGTCAAGCGAAAGATTGAGAAAAGCCGAGAAAAAGTACTGCGATGTGACAGTCTGTTGCAGAGAAACCCTTTTATTAAACCTATTCCATCCTCTATACAGAAGAAGAAAAAGTCCAAGAAAAATGTTAAAGCTGTAACAACAGTTGAAGATAAAGATGCTGCACAGGACAGCCTGAAGGTTAGTTCTGTTTGGAATTGCTTCATAGTGATTATTCAAGTAATTTAGTGAGGCTGGTTTTTAAATATCTATAATCCAATCATTTCAGGATGAAAGTGCACATGATTCTGGAATTGTTGACTTATGGAATGAGAAGGGTAATCTGTGTGTGTGTACATAAATACGGGTATACATGTTGCTATTTCCAACAATTGTGATGACCATTTGTTATTTCTAATAGAGTTTGCTATTTCACTTTTTGCAGGAGAAGCCAATGCCAAAATAAAAAAGGTAGAACATTTTTTTTGTGTGTACTCTGATATTTGCATGTGTAGCCAATTATATTATTGAAGGAACCATTATGAAAAGAGTAGTATTTTTCGCATGTTTGAGAGATTATTTTAGTTTCTCAGTTGTCTCCGTAAGCAGTAAAACTTCTAGATGATAGTTGTGAGCAATATAGTTCAATAGAATAAGTTTTTTTTTTCTAGTATCTCTGGGTTAATTAACATTTAAAAATGACAGAAGGCAAAGTCTACCATTATTCCTGCTGTTGAGGTTGAACCTCCTGGATGCTCGTTCAATCCTCATCCTGAGAGCCATCAGGTAGTTTTTGGTATTTAGGTATTTGGTTGGCTTTTTTTTCTATATCATTGGGTAAAAGCTTATACTCTTGTATTTATAGGATGCTTTAGCTCGTGCTGTTGCAGATGAAATGCAGAAAATTTACCAACATGAGTTGGGGCCTGCTCCCGTTCCTTTGGTTGTCCCTGGTGAAGTTATTGATGAAGATGATGTTAGTACCCCACTGCTTACTTAAAATTAAACCATCCCTTTCATTTATTTTCTTATGAGAATTCATGCACTTCCATCTTGTATGGGTCAGAAATATTTCCTCGAGGCAGATGTTGGAACTGATGAAGATGAACAAAATGAAAATCAGGCTGATGATGGAGATGCAGATGCAGAAAAGAGGTAGAGTCTTTCCTGCCTTGTTGTTTATTTATTTAATCCCATTTGATCTTTTATTTTTATTTCCTTTTTTGCAAGGATAATTGGAAAAATAGCTCTGCTTTCTAAAATTTATGGGTTCTTGGTGTTCTGTATCTAGATTGAGTATCTTCTTTTTGGTGTTAGTGGAGACATAGTTCAATGCCAAATTGATCCATATGATATTTATGCACGATAGAGTTCGGATCTAATCACACCTGTTTGTTCAATCTGTTTTGGGCATGCTGCATGTGTAGCATTCATTTTACTTTTTGTATTTTGTGATATATTCTGTACCCTACCCCCCAAACCAATTATAGGGAAAATATTGTGGCTACTTATGAAACCTACTATTTGTGATGGAAACAATACAGGCCTTCAAAAAACAAAAAGGTAACACGTGTTGTGTTAAACCGGAGGTCCAGACGGAAGGAACAGTTGAGAATTGAAGCAGAAGCCAAAAAACTGAAGGAACTTTCAAAAGACATAGACAGGTAACATATCATTTCTTCTAACAATCTCTAGTTCCAAGATTATTGTGCTTACTCAGAATGCTCAATATTGGTTCTTTCCTGCAAGTAGTTTGCCAGATATAATGCAAGAAATTGCAAAAGAGGACGAAGAGAAACGTAATAGACATCTTCGGCGGGTTGTTGCTAAACAAGAAAGATTGAAAGCTCGTCCACCTCGCTTGGGAAAGTACAAGTATGTCATCAGATTTTACCTTTTTAGAACCTTTTATCTTTCACGCATGCCAAGTGCGGTTGAGAGTGGAAGCAACCAACTATATAGATTGAATGTTCTTGATTTGTTTTCACTTGCACTAAAACATAGATCAATTAGTTATCTCTTATCTTGCATATATTTGCAGCGTACAATTTCCTTAATTAGCATATAATTATTTTCTGTTCTCCAACATTTTCTTAAGTTCTTTTGGCAAATGAGGTGTGATTTATGTTCCCGATTACATTGTAGTAGTCATTTCTGCTACTGAAGTGTTACTATCTTGGATCCATATCCTCTGTTTCAGATTTGACCCTGCTCCACTCCAAGTTTTATTATCTGAAGAGAAAACTGGCTCACTTCGGCAATTGAAGGTTTTACATTTGATTTTCATTTGGTTCTTTTTTCCAGCTCAATCAACTCTTAGTTCTCTAACAAAATTAATAAGTTTGACTTTACTGGTTTTGTTTTCTTATGCATTTGTAATTTCCTTTTGAAAATAGGGTTGTTGTACGCTGGTTAGAGACCGTTTCAAGAGCCTGGAGAAACGAGGGCTGGTTCTCCCAACAAAGAAGAGTAGCAGGTTAGTTAAACTCTCTCATTCATCAATTGAACTTACGTTGGTTTATTGAATGCTTTTATGTAAATACTCCGTCTTGTCATTTTATTTCCTCCCAGTTTTTTTTATCTGTTAACATCTCTCTCTTGTATGGACTTGTTTATTTGATTGATTGTTTTCATCAAGAAAATTTTAAAAGGGATTGTGTGGATTTTATCGCAGAATTTGTGTTGACGAGTGTAGTGTCTTAACAGTTGTTATGATATTTATTTATCCGAGCAGGAGGTAGAAAGGGTTTCTCATGAAAAGCTGAAGTGGAAAACATATAGTCGACAGAGCGATAAGAAAGTGAAGTTTTCAGATTGCTCGTCATCATTTTGCAGTTTAGAGTTCTGCCTAATGTTATTTCGGACAAGAATATTTCCTTTAATTTGTAATGTTTGCGAAACTTACCCTCTCTTTGCTGCTACCTGAAGCTCCACAAACTGATTTATGTATTTATTCTTCACTTGTTGAATGCGAAGAACCGGATTTTTTTTTCTTTTTTGGTAATTTACTCGGAATAAATTGAATGTCAATTTCATAATTGAGAATTGACCTGACCCCTCATAGCCCACTATAATTATTAAGAGCCGAAAGATGTTTAGGTTGGGGGACGATTTTCTCATTATGGTCCCAATATAGCGTTTGTATCTAAAAATATAGTAAGCTATAATTTGTTGAAAATGAGTGCTAAATTGTAATTTTCTTTTAAATGAGGACACTTGTCTCTCTTGCCCTCACAATGTCTCCTTAGCAAATGTCAGTATGTATCAACTTTTAAAATATTTTTAAGATATATTTGATGCAAGCTCTTATTTTTTTGCGTATTTTATGTCCAAATTTTTATTCTCACGAGTATAGTGAACTCAAATTATAATATTGTAATTCTTTTGAGATGAATTAGAAAGATTTTTTCCTAAAATATTATAAAAATATTTTAATTATTTTGAGTATAATAAATAAAAAATATGATATTTGAATAAAAATAATACGTAGTATATTTTTTTTTAGTAAAAAGTTACCTTATTTATTTGAAAAAATAAAATAGTATATTTTTATTCATTATACTTGAAGAAAACTTGGGATATTAAAATATTTAAAAATATATATATTTTCATTTCTAAATGTATAAAATAGACATTTCAAAATATATATTTTGGGCCCAGAAATAATCCAATGAAGAACGTGCAACAGCTACCAAAAGGTGTAAATTGAGTAAACCTCCTTCCTATTAAACACAGAACTTTATCCGTGTGTGTGTTTTGTTGGGTTGAGAAAACACGTATGAATGTGTTGATCGGGAATAATAATAATAATAATTGTGAAGGTGGTAGCTTTCACAGTCAAATCTAAGTTGGGTTGGACATTTTGTGCACAAACCACCGCAAGATAACATTTTTAAAAGTAAACAAAACCAAGAAAAAGGGATTTGTTGATTGAGTCTTTGATGCTTCCTTAAACCAAGACATCAAATCCAACTCCAAGAGAGATTAAGTGATAATTTCAGGTACACACACACACACTTGAAGCTTCAAGCTATGATAGTATGTTTTTAATTCTCTGTTTTGTTGAAGGCTTTTCTTCTCTCTCTACATATCTTTTTGTTATTCTCTTGGTGCTTGCCCCACTTGAATTCTGATTCCCTTTACCACCACTTGGAAAAGATCAATGCATAGCTAGCTGTATAATCTTGCCTTTATGCTCGAATTTCGTCTTTTCGCGCTAATTTCTTATAGGGGCTTTTCTTTAACTACTAAAGGAATTATTTTTTATTTTTTATTTTTTGTATTTATTCATGGTTGTGGTCGATATTGGCAAAGTTTCGATTGATTTTGGCTTAGTTTCTTCTCTACATAGGTAATGAATTGGTGGACGCCTGTGGAATTGATGCTATGGGGTAAAAGCTAAGATTCCGCTTCTTTCTTGATTTTGCTCACTTTCTGGATTTCTTATTCATGAATGAAATTTTGCAGTGGGAAAATTATGGTTGATTTGATGATTGGGAAAATTTCTTGATTGATGGAGTTATGTGGAAGACTAGTTTCATTTTCAATTGAGTTTGTGAATCTTGGAAGTAGGGCAAAGAACAATCTTGTTTCATTATAAGAGAAAAGCACTAGGAGCTAGGTTTGATCTTTCTCGACTCTTGAGGGAGTAAATTAAGAAGATATGGATGATGGGGAGATTGAGCTTTCAGACCATAATATATTACGTCCAAAATCAGATTCTTCCAGTAACATTCAACCATCATTCTCATCAGATTCATTTCTTGATGATCTGTTGAGAAATTCACAAACCTGCACTCACACTCACACCTGCAATCCCCCGGGTCCGGATGTTGCACATACTCACACATGTTACCACACGCACACTAATGTCATCCCATCCGAAGAGGATGATGTCCCACTTGATGAAAAAAGCCCGGTTTCTAAGCACCGGAGGCCTTTGGGGAATAGGGAAGCTGTTAGGAAGTATAGGGAGAAGAAGAAGGCCCACGCGGCTTATTTGGAGGAGGAAGTTAAGAAATTGAGACATATGAACCAGGTTTTGATGGGAAAATTGAGGAGGCAGGCCATTCTTGAAACAGAAGTGTTGAGGCTTAGAAGCCTTCTGCTTGGCCTACGAGGGAAAATAGATGACGAGTTGGGGGACTTCCCCTTTCAGAAGCAGTGCAATTCAGTAAATAGTTTTGGAGAGGGAGAATGTGGGGTTCAACTTACTAGTGTGAATAACTTGGATGGTTCATCTTTACCATCTAATGTTATAGGCAGATGTGGGAAGACGTCGGCTACTTGGGAAGGCAATTGCCAGCCTCCCACGATTCATTGTGAAGCTAACGTGAACCATCTGGAAACCTTAGTCTCATCTTCACCTACAGAAGGGTAACTCAAGGTAAGCTACACTTTCACAATCCTTAACAAGCTTGTATAGTTCGAGACTAGAGCCTGCACAGTTTGTGTCTGCACAAATGGTGTAATGACTGCCCCGTCGTCTCCAACATGAACCTGGTGTCTTAATCTAGTGAAATAACAGCTTGCTTGTAGAACTAGACAATCTGACCTTATACATACAACCTCTGTAATAGCGGGAAACATCTTGCAG
Source organism: Perilla frutescens (assembly GCA_026008535.1). Taxonomy (NCBI): domain Eukaryota; kingdom Viridiplantae; phylum Streptophyta; class Magnoliopsida; order Lamiales; family Lamiaceae; genus Perilla; species Perilla frutescens. The sequence goes on along the minus strand of BRKX01000012.1, from coordinate 6,682,671 downwards.
AAGTTGAATAAATAAACTGTCACTGGATGATGGATGGATCGCAAGATCGTTTGTTTGTTTCTGGTGAATGTGTGTTTTGCATTACATTGTTTTTGGCAGCTAAATGTCTGATTATCCAGCTTCTGCCATATGTTAATAATCACAAGCCTTTGCCTTGTTCCTTTTTTGTTTGTGACGTGGAGAAACTCGCAGCCGCTATTTGTGGTGACCTGTGGGTAAATTTTGCGCCTCGTGCAATGTTCCGCAACCACACAAAAAAGGTAAACCGTACTAGACAAACAATGTGCCACACACTTGACCTTGAAGGTGTTGATAGGATTCAAGAAAATATTTTTTGAGGCAATTGTTTTATTTTTCTGTTACATATCGGAGTCTTAGGCTTAAAATGGCTTTGAGCCATTGAAGAGTGCATCATTTCATTTCAAAGAAGAGTTATCTTTTTTCTTTTTTTTTTCTTTCTTTTTTTAACTTAGCTTATTTAAAGTGTGTTTACGGATGTGAATTTTACCCGCGGAATCGGGTCCCTGTGGGTACCGCCCTCAATAGGACGGGTTTGAGGATAAAAAATTGAGTATGAGATGAGTGCGAGTATAAATTTTAATACTCGGGTCGGGTTCGGGGCGGGGGCGAGGGAGAGGAAACAGATACCTGACTTGAACATGTCCCGATTTAATATAATTTATAATTATATATTTTATAAATATAGATATTAAAATTATAATTTATACTTAAGACTTTAATACTTGATTTTTCAATCTTTAAAAATTAAAAAATTATATTTTTAATAAATATAAATTTTCATGTTTGATTTTTCAATTTTTAAAAATAAACAATATATAACGGGTACCCGATGGGTACCCTTCCCTGGCCGGATAAATCCTCCCCGTACTTGCCCCTATTTAAACGATGATGGACCGGATATGGGGGGTCAATTTAGGAGGCGAGTATGGGGGTGAGGGGCAATACTCGATCCCGTCCCGCTTCATTTACATCCCTAAGTGTGTTAGTAACACCTTAGTAAATTATTTAATTTCAATCAAATTAGTATCTCTCATGTGCATCACGTGCGTCGCACATGCACAATTTTGTTTTATAAGCTGTAAAATTAAACTATTTGAATTATGTTAAGTTAGTTTTTAAAATGAGAAAATAATAGATATATTTAAATAGATAATAAGATAATATCATGAAAGTGTATTGGAACTGGTTTAGTATGGATCGTTAATTAACATACTCTTTATATGCATACAAGAATTAATTTATCGTACAAAAGTTCAAAACGATACATGTAAGTTATTTTATAAAATATAAATTTTGAATGATTAAATCTTTGACTTTAAGTTTGAAATTATAATCATCCTAGCTGAATGCCAAATCTTTTTATATGTAATATTATTAGAATCCAGAAAATAGCATGACATTTTTTTTTCCATTAGCATTAATTTGTTTTAAATTCTAATTTTTCAAAACTAATTCATGAAGCTTGCGTGGTCAATGTATGGTTCAATTTTTTAATGTTTGATTTTTCGGTCAAATTGAGATTTAAATGAAGTGGCAGATTCTTGATAGCTAAAACTACATTTCAATAACATAATATTAATGCTGACCCAATTATGACATTTTTAAATCTTCACTTTTAATTTACATAATGCCGCAGCTAATTATGTGGCTTGATATTACTTTCGTTTAATTAATTAATGAGACATAAGGATGTATATAGAGATATGAAAAATAAATTAAAAAGAACACTCTAACTAAATTAACTATTATTTTATAATATGGGTGAAAATCAGTATAGACTGTGAAGGCCGTAGATAATAGTTAGGAATATCATATTCTGGATACACAAAAATTTATTTAACTTGAGAAAATGGAGTTCTGTCACGACAATAATCACTTCAAAATGATCTCTCCCTAGTTGGGTGTTGTATTGGGTCTCCAACCAGACTACCAGAGTACAGTCACCCATCCAACGGTACATATCTCCGTGTCAATGCGATATTGTTCGTTTTGGATCAAAATTCGCATAATTTTATTTAATTTAATTTTTGTCTTGACTTTCCCTAAAAATCTTGTATTAATAACGATGTAGCACACACTTATATCCATATTATCTTCTCAATGTTTAATTAATGTGAGACTTTAGTTGCATATCAACCAATATATTTTAATATATATTTTACTATATGAATATGGTACAATGTCTTGTTAAACTGTTAGTATAAATATGGTTTATGTATTAATATATGTATAATATAGGACTCAACATAATATAAAAGAATAACTGACTACAAGTGTCAATCCGTATTTTGTGGTTTCTTTCACTTTGCCACTTGAATATTATTTTTTTTAATGAGTTTTTATTATAGAGTTTTGCGTGAAATTATTTTATGGATCAAAATTTGTAAGACGAATTAAAATTTGAATTCAAACACAATCAAACATCAGCAAAATTACAAACGTATTATTGATTAATATGTATGAGTTTCAATTTAAATATTCACTCGTTTTACAGATTTGACACGTAAAATGATCTGACATAAATTTTTGTCATTATTTTTTGTTCTCATCTACTATCCAAACTCATTTTGCTTTCACCTCATGACATAGAGCTGGTTGGAATCCGTTATAAATTGGTTTTGGACCACTTTACTTATTTCAAAAGTGAAATAGTGTCTCATATTATGTGTTACACAATTACATTTCGTATTACTCTATCTATCTAGATTAACAGTACGTGATAATCTGACAATTAATCTAACAAGATTGAATAAGCATGCTGAAAGCATCGAATTGTAGTTTCATTTTAAACTTGATTCAGAATAAGGAAAAAATTGAATTATTAATTGTCTTTCTTAATTTCATATATTTTGCTGAAACATCCCGTTCAAAAAAACAATGTGAATTACTTCAACCATATAAAAAGCATGTGTTGATTATAGGATGTTTTGAAATGATTTTAGAAAATTCCGAATATAGAGAAAACGACTCGTAAAGTTGGCTAAATTTTATTCTTAAAATCATGTTATCCTCTAAATCTTTCTCGATCGCATATTTTGTTCCTCATGACGAGGCATTTTCATGAGCCTTTTTCATTTGTCATTTGGACGCTTATAAATCACGGGTGTCCTAATTATTGAAAGACCATATTTTTATTCCTAAAATAAAATCCTACCACTTTATGTCGAACTCCGAAAATTGGTTTCGTCTTTGACTAGGAGTTACAAATCTTTTCATAATTGTGTGGTCATTGGTTTCATTAAAAATTAAGTTCGTTTGACCTTCCAACCAAATTTTATTCATTCTCTATTTCAACCCAATACCATATATTAAAATACATCATAAATTGATTGCTCCCACTCAACCTTACCATGCTCCAAGTGTCAACCTTACCTTGCTCTAAGTGTCACCATGCATTGCTCCATATGTCACTATGCATGCCAAGGGTACTCCATGTGTCACCATCTATTCCACTTAGTTTCATGCATGTCCTACACATGTTCATCATAGTTATTGGCTGAATCAAATAGAGGGAATGAGCAAGAGCCCAACTTTCTCCCACATTCTCTTCTCCAATAGCTTTTCTCTTTGACGCGCGGTCGTTTCACGCTCAAAAAATATATTTGTAAACTCATGTGCCCACATCGAGCGTAGCTAGCCAATGAGTATGAGTCGATCCCACAGAGAGCTGTTGCGATTCTATCTTCAAGTAACCAATCACAAAGGGGGTTTGGTGTTGTCACTACACTGAATTTAAATCTGCGAAAGAAACTAAAGAAAATATCAAATAACAAAAGGTTCTGGCATTTGAATTAGAATTTGATTTAAACATAAAACAACTCGATCATGGGCACACCGATTTTCATACATGATACGTCATCTAGTTATGGTGACCGGATTCCTCTCTGCGTCTCCTTATCCATCATTTCATTTTAGGTTTAAAAGTGATTCATCTTCGATTAAACCCCTAACCAGTTACCCACCTCCCGATTCCTCTAAGAGATGTAAGCAAACAAGCAGCAGTGTGCCCTAGACGGACCCAGATCTGTTGTGTTCAACTGATTCCTCTTGTGCCCACAACACCCCATTAATTCCCTTATTACTATATGAACCGACACACAGTCACGATTCACCAATTCAATTAATAGTGGTGTACCCTCTTTACCTAATGAGTGATCAGCCACATTGGGCACTTCAGTCACACACTCACGTGGAACAAGGCTCAAGAATTAACGAAAACTAATCATGCATTACTATGCCCATTTTGACCTCACGAGTCCAGATTTATACTTAAACCATTTTCATTATTCAAATGCCAGAATTAAAGATCTAGCCAAGAAGGCTAGACATAATTAAAACTGCAGAATTTAAAGACATCAAATTAAATAAGAACTTACTGAATTAATTAAGCAAAAACTCGACTCCAACGTCGATGAACATGAACATAACCTAAGTCCCGAAGATTTAAGACCTTTCGGATTGTTTTGGCTGCCTAAGCAGCGTACTGAAAGTAAAAATGCAGAAATGTAAATGTGAAAATGTTTCTGACTGTCTAAAAGATACTTTTTCCAGAGACTAAACTTGTTTAAATAACTACATTTCCGAGTGGAGTTTCCCCCACAGGCGGGGGTCTTCTGCTGAAATTCCGGAACGGCGTGCCCTCTCTGACCTTGACTGGATAAGCTTCAGCTTTAACAAATCCTTATTTTTTAGGGATTGTTCTTATCTTCTTTGATTGAGCTTATCTCTTTTGCTGAGTTTATCCTTTTGTTGCAGCGCCTTCTAGGAGTCCAGCTTAGCTCCAACTCTCCTTCGGATATATAGCTATCTTCCACCAGCTTCCTTTCAACTAAATCCCGAGTTTCACTGGAATGCCCATTCTGACCTGTGGTCGAGTCTGTGCGAGTACTGTGGGCACGACATCATCTGTCAGTTCCATCCGTATCTGATATGCCCACTTCACCGACCGAATGTGGGATGGATACTGAAGAAGTCCCCTGTGCCTCTAATGAACATATGTGTGAGATATACGTGAATAACTGGGCATAAAATGCCCCTTCCGCCAGACTCGACTCTTGGAATGCCCTTTGACTGCAACCTGGTTCTTTTCGACTCAAAACACACTAAAAAGGACATTTATAGAGGATAAAATGCCCATAAAAACACGAAATAAATGGACTTATCACTCTTCATCTCCCACCAGCAGCAACCTTTTCTTTTCTTCTAATTTCGACCCTCAAATCTTAACCAACAATTATGAAATTTTACAGAGAGCTTCTCACTTTGATGTAGATGATGTTAGCTAAAGAAATCATCCAATTTGGTTCTCATATGGTCGAGAACAAAGGCAAACATTACACTAGTTACTATTTTCCGCCACAACTGCAGCAACAATTTTCTTCTGCATATTTTGACCTTCAAATCTCCACTAACATTGCTAAAATTTGGATATGTTGTTCCTATCTTCACGTAGTTGATGTTAGCCTAGGGGAGAGCAAATGGGCGGTTCGGTGACCGACCGACCAATTTTTGGCACACCGAAACCACCGACCGTCAACGTCTTCACCGGCCGACCACCGAACCGAGGGTGGTAGGCCACCGCACCGACCACTGATCGACGGTGATCGGTCGGTTCGGTCGGTTTACTGACTTTTTTTTAATTAGGAATAAATCTCCAGATTTTCTCGTCGGTGGTGGCTCATCGCAGGAGACGGTCGGCATCTGAGGTTTACTCCTCTGCAGCAGTCATCGACTTTCTGCAAGAGTGCGAGGAACTGGGTGGTGGCTCAATTCTGAAAATGAGAGAGTGAGAGACGGGGTGGTGGCTCAGTGACTATATTACACACACACACACACACACACACACACACACACACACACACACACACACACTGACCTTTTCTGGGGAAATTGGAAGCTTATCTTTTCAGCAAAACTTTGAGAGTTCATTATATATACTGTAATACATATATACATACATATATATATATATATTTTCGGTTGGTTCAGGGCAGCCGACGGGTTCCGGCGACGCCACCGACCATCGACCGAACTCCTTTCGGTTTGCCCCACATGCCACCGACCACCGAACCGTCTATGGCTACCCACCGAACCGACCCGACTGAATCTCGTCGGGTCGGTCGGCCGGGTCGGTGTCGGGCTCCATCATGCTCACCCCTATAGCCACTGGGAAAAGTCAGAAATGAAGACATGCAAAATTGAGATTTCTAGCTATGATTTTAGGATCAAGAATTTCTCAATTCGGAGCTCTGAAGCTCCTAAACGAAGCTCAACTAGTTTTCTGGTAGTTGAATTTTCGTAACTCACCAAATCCATTTCCGACATCTTTTCCCATAGATCCAGTCATTATCTTTCTATGAGATCTACATCATTATAAACTTCATTCTTCAAGGTTTCCAGAATAGGTCTCAGATCGTCGATACGATATCGTTTTGTCTATCAAAGATATGTCACAAATCGACACATCAAATTTGCCGCAGAAATCGCTGTGTTGCGAGTGCAATTTTGGAGGCTATTTTCCGTTGTTTCCTCCATTGCATGGACTTGATTTTTGGTATATAGCAACTCCTCCTTGCAATCTTTCAATCCCTTCTGTCTGATCTAAGATAAGACATCATTTTATCCTTCGAATTCCAGCTATAAGTTTCCTGAAAACCACACTCTTTTCTGGCAGATTTCATCTTTGTTGAAGATGCTATATTCATTGCTCATTTTTTGTTGTTGTAGCCATTGTATTATTGAACGGTTTGTTCCGTTGAAATTTTTATTTTCCATACTATGAAAATTTTACTTTTAATCAAAAATCCATTGAGTATAGAGCTCGGTCGAGACCCAAACTTTTTGTTGATTAATCTGTTCGGGTGAACAGTCACAGTTGCCTTTTCGGCTGATTTCAGGCCAGGGTGGTCAGAATTTATCTCCGACTCCTTTCAGCCGATTGTATGTCCCTTTGTAGCAGACGTGTGGCCAATGACCGTGTCTCGATCAGATTTGAATTAAATTTCTTATGATTTTTCGAAGTTGCTACCCTGTTTTAACTTGTTCCATTTTACGTCGAATTTAATTCAAGTTAATTGAAGAGTATCGTAAGAACCTATTATCGATTTGTGTTGGGTTTAAAACCCGAGTATTGTTCATACCTAGTCGAAGTAAAATTAATAAAGCTCCAATTAAATTAAATCGAATATTAGATTAATTCCGGAAGTAGTTATTGATCCTGAAATAAGGATTAATCCTTGTAGGACTTGCGTGACTTACAAGGAATATGGAGGATTGAATCTCGAGATGGTTAGAGTAGCTTAGCCCGAGGGGAACCCGGGAAGGAACTCCGAACCGTTGCTCCGTCTCAAGTACCATGATCGAGTGTTGGATCCTTGTTAGTACATTTGTATCTATAAGGTGGGCTATACTATCTTTGCAAATTGTATCTTTCGAGTTATTAAGCTCTTATGTGTTAAAATTGCATATGTGAGTATCTGCATTAAATATTTACGTGCTACTATATGTTGTCGGAGTCTCATAAACCAGCGTTGTGTCAATGTGAGTAGCTACAATATTGCATGTGTTATTCGTCATGCACTATTCCTTATCGAAAGACTAAAATGAAACACTCATTGGTTATACCCATTGGTTATACTCATAAACTTTACGTGTTGGCGATGTAGAGGGGTTGCGGGCAGTGACTGGTTATACTTTTAAGCGTTTCACGATAAAATATTTTGGTAAACTTAGGTTACTTCCAACTTTAAAACCTCCTAAGATTCACTACCTGCATGGATACAGATAAATCACGTTTGATAAATGATTTGCATAACTTAATTGTGAAAACTTGCCCACTAAGTGCATTAGTACTCAGCCCAAATCTTTTCAAATATTTTTTAGGTCAGTAGACTGGAGCGTGGATGTGACGATGCTAAGAAATGGGCTTTTGTTATTTATGTATTTTTCCGCTGTTTCTTTTTGTTAAGTATTCTGTTAAGAATTTGAGCTTCCGCACTTATGATATTCTTTTGCTAAATGCTAAGAACTCTAATTTTGGTATTATAGACAAGTATATGTTATTATAAAGCATGTCTGGTTGTTCTGAGTCTTCTATTGAGGTTTCATTAATTTAATTACCCCATTTCTTTCCTTCTTCTTAATTCCAACCCTCGTGGCGTCCATTTCGATGGTCTTTCGGGATCATGATTTATCGTATATTTATTTATTAATGTTTATTTTCAATCATTTTAAAGTTTATTTCTTAATACTTTTAGTTCGAAGAAAAAAAAATCTAAATAAGTACAAAGTTTTGAAATTATTATATTTTCTTAAGAAACGCTAAGAAATGAAGTAGCACGCATGCTGCAATTGAATACATGAGCACATGAGCACATGATGATGATTTAAACAATATAACATTATATGTAAAACTATAAGAGCATCTCCGATGCTAGATTAAAACATCAATTTGGTGCATAAATCAACTCCAATGATATCCAAATTCTGTCCCAAATTGGTGCAACATCAAATCCTGCCCCAAATTTGGGGTAAGATTTGGTGCTACACTAAATTAGTGCTGATGAGTCTCACACCATTTAATGAATGACTTTATTATTTAAAATTATTATTAAATATATTATCTAATAAATCTAGTTTGATTTATAAATTATATATTCACTTAATTTAAATTATAAACCATCTAAATAAATAAATAAATAAATAATCTCAATAAAAGCACAATTAATTAAACATAATGGATAGAATGAAGTCTCACATATTATAAACTACTTCAAATTAACTTAAAAACACACTACAAATAAATAAAACTACTTGAAAAAACACATTGATTACAAATCATTTCTAGATCCTCTAAGATAATTATAATATTGACCGAAATAGTTTGAAGAATCCTCAAACCCATGCCCTTCACCTCCGGATTGATTGAATTGTGAAAATTTTCCTTGATGAAAAGAAAAATGAGATTCACGAGCTTTGTTTCTTTTTTTTTGTATAATTTTAATCTATTCACCACGAATGTATTTTCATTAGTGTTGTAGTCTTGTAATACTTTCACTAATTGTAAGCGTTTGATGATCATTCAAAGTACTTTTATTATTCAAAGCACATTATATGTCATAATTTTTTAATAGTATATAATTAAAAGTTATTAATTTTGGATAATTATCATTTTTAGAAAAATACTAAATCATTAATTATATTCATATTTTAATTATAAAACAAAATAAAATCTGTAAGAAAATATTCTTATTTAGTGTAAAATTTAGTGAAGGCATTGAAACTGTAAAAAAATTTAATAATAAAATTGTACTTATTTAATGTAGAACCTGCAGTAAATAGATACTTAGCATTAGAGATGCTACCATGTAATGGACGATTTCATCGTTAATTAAGACATACTTTTTCCGTTTAAAAATTTATGAGTGTCTAGATTAAATGATTTTGAAAAATTTGTATTGATCCGACAACAAAATACCCAAAAAGATTTGTGTGGGGGTTAACCCACGTGCTTTGAAAAGCACGTGCTATGCACGTTCCCGCCGGAAATAAAACGAGCAACAATATAAAGCGCAGTACTCACCAAAAAGTAAGAAGACCGAAATACCCCTCCACAATATATATATATATATATATATATATATATATATTTGAATAATTGAATCTACTTTTGTTGTTAAAGGATATATTTGCTTAAATATTTTTGTATATTTTCTCAGCCCACTTTGTCACAACTTTTTATTTCTTCCCCAATCATAGCATATGTAGATGAAAAAAGTGTGGTACCGGGTACGTACACTATTGCGCTATGTGCTGTAAATTCTCTTGACTTCTTGGTAGATTAGTAGTTGATATATATATATATATATATATGTGTGTGTGTTGGGGGTGGGGTACAGCTCCTTGCTTTTGCAGCTATTATATACTTCAAATGTATTAAGAATGATGATCCCGGTGGAGATGGTCTAGTGGTGGAATGTGATTGTTTAGAGACCAAAGGTCACGAGTTCGAATCTCCTCAATACCACAGGTCGGTTGTGTGAGTAAAATAAAATTTATTAAGAATGATTATATAAGGGTTTTTAATGATAATTTATGTAGTTGGAAAGCGAATAAGGGCGTGAGTTTATATTTTATCATTTCTAGTTTTCTAGCATAAATTCGTTGCACATATATATAATTAATTTAACACAATAAGATTTATCTTTTGTATTTAGTTTGTAAGCTATTACACATAGTGATCCTTATCCAAAATTCATTTATGAATTTATTTACATCATAAAAAAATCATATATTAATTATGAATGTGAACTATGTCAAATCTTAATATATAAAAACAAGTAGTTATGCCTTAATTAGTAACTACAGTTTTTCCGCCTAAACTCGCTTGCCCAAATTAGTAAATTCACTTAATATACATTTATTTAATTATATATCATATCTTTATGTAACATAATGATGTTTTATATATACATATATAATTAATATATGTACTATAATATATATTAGTTTTAAATAATTATTATGAACCAAATAATTAAATACTAAGTTTGATTTATTTTTATAAAAAAGGACTACGTCAATATAACAAGGCCATTGCCAATGTTCATTTTTTCTTTTCAAATTTTTTTATAATGATTGTGGATTGGCATAACTTACATTTTCTTTAGTTATTATTTTTTCAAAACACCCTTTATTTAGTTTTTATTCAACGCAATTTTTATTTTTTCTTTTAGTCGAAACTTCTATAATGTTTAGGGTAAAATATATACCTATATATTTCTTTATTTGCGTGATCACTATTTCATTGATATTACTAAAAGTATATATATGCTGATATTCAACAAACTCAATAATTATTGGAAAGTCACTATTAATTAGAATGGTTCGAAAAACTATTAATGAAAAGTCAACCAATATACTAAAAACAATTAAATTGAAAATCAATCTCAATTAATTAGAATAATTAATATGCACTTTCATTAGGTAATAAATGAATAATCATGTATGATTATATTCAATCGGTTATTTTTAATTAATATTCATACATTAACGATTGATTATCATGATAGATCAATTATTTAAATTTGGTATTCCATAATTTTTACACAACTAGATGTATTGCAATTTGCAAATGAGATTGAAATTGAAGTCGAAAACCAATATTTTTAAACCCGAATCGGACATCGAACCAGTCAATTTACTAGGTCATTGGGTTACTGATTCGACTGGTTGAACCGTTTTAAAAAAATCGGATGATCCGTTATATGTTATTTATTTATATTTTATCTATGTACATGTTAAAATATAAAATAAAATAAACAATCTTGTATCATGATAAATATGTTAAATTAAGTTTAAAAATGCACTTAATTTACATCAATGCTAAGTAAATAAAATGTTTATCAATATTTTTTTCATAAGTTAAATAATTAAAAATATAGTAATTATTAAATTAAAATAAACATAGAACATCAAAATATTAGATTATGAGAAGATATATAATTAAATGTCAAAAAATTAAATATTAATTTTATTTATAAAGAATATTGTATAATTTATAACAACTAAAACATTGTTCATTTTTATATATAAGTCACTAATTTAGATTTTATTTCTTCTCTCCATTTATTTTAACTAAAATGATAAATTAGATGTATTTTAAATATTTATTTTAATTATATATACTAAACATTGAATTTAATTAAAATGAAGTTTAATTATTTTCAAGTTGTGTGTGTGTATATATATTATTAATATCCAAAAAATAATAAAAACATGTATTAGCACAGTTTGTTAAGTGCATAATAAAAAATTATATATTTTTTGGAGATTATGGGTTTGACTCCTCCTTATGGATGAAAGAATTAAATATGGATCGGTTTGATTAGTTCGACCGGGTTTAAGAAGTTCGATCAGTTTTTTGACTGGTTTGCTACGGGTCATTTTCAACCCGGAAATCATATATAACCAGACCGGACACATGTTCGGTTCGCGGTTAAAACGGTCGGACCGACCGGTCCGGTCCAGGTTTAAAAACACTGTCGAAAACTAATATGAAAGAAGAAGATTTGTCAGAATTGAAGGTTGATATATCTCACTGCACATATTATGAATATTCCTCAACAATTATCGAATGTTAGTGACAAATCTGTTGTTGAATTATCATGTTGTTCTAACTTTATTTTATCATTTAAATTGAGATCACGCAAACATTTCTTTCTTGCAACTCTTTTTTTAGTTTCCTAATTTATGTGATTTTATATTTCAATTTCTTAAAATGAGTATGAATGCTCTTATATAGTTTGTGACTAAGGTTTTTTTTTTTCATGTTGCAGAAACAAGCGCCACCATATGGATCTATTACAATTAAGAAAAACAAATGTCCCAAGACTAATATGGTTTCAGAGTTAGAAATAAATTATTTAGAATGAAAATAAATATTTTTTTAGCTTTGGGTGCATGTTTCATTGATGTGAGTTTTGTTCACTTGTAATGATCTTTTGTAATACCACATGTAATAATAATTATTGTTGTATAAATAGATATATCAGTTGTCTTTTGTTTTACATTTCCAGTTTCTTCTCAAAATTTTGTAAGTTATATTAGTTTACATTGTTTTGTTGGAGACATCTTTTTTTCTTTTTGTATAAATATATTTGAGAGCACGTGTATGTTTTGTTTAATTGTAAAAAATATATGATCATTGTGTCCTAATTAATCATATTGTGTGTGTGTGTGAATACATATTATAATATATATATATATATATATATATATATATATATATATATTCTTCAGATATTAGCTAGAGATGCTCTGATTCATAAATTATTGATGACGATTTAAGATTTGTCAGGAAAGACGACATTATCAAAGTTTTGGGCGTACACTAAGTATGGCAACATTTTTCATAAATATGACCGCATTAAGGTAGTTAAGATATGGTCATACCTAGAGTAACTTTTAATGTTTAATTCCATTTATTTGATTGATTGATATAAATCAATTATACTTCTTTTTTAAAATATTAATTAATTATACTAATTGATATAAACTAGACTAATTTCACGCATGTGTTATTATAGTGGGCTTCCCATACAACTATATATACAACATATTTTCTTTCTGACATTTTTTTAAATGACTTTTCACAAATAGATAAAAACTAGTATAGTTGCAGTTTTCTTAATTAGTATCTGTGTATGTGGGTGCGCGCATTTGCACACTATTATATAGATAAAAAAAAAATGCAAACTATTATATAAATTTAATTTTATTAAATAATGAGTAACTGGAAATATCATGCATGAAAGAAACATTATAAGACTATTAAAAACTATCACTTTTTACCATCATAAAGCTATATTTATTTTCTATCTTATTTTAAGTCAACTTAAAAAAAATATATGATTTTTTTTTGCATTAAATAATATATTTTTTTATTGAGATTTTGGAGAAATAACTTATTTTTAAGAAGTTGACTACTTTTTGCTGCAAACTATTATCAACAACTAAAAACATATTAATTTCTTTTAAAAATATTTTTATTTCAATTTTCGCTTTTTCTTAATTACATGTTAAATATGATAGAATTATTAGTCTTCCGATCTCCAATAAATATTATGGAATCATGTAATAAAGATTAGAAGGAAATTTTAATTAATCCATAAAATTACACATAATATATATATATATATATATATATATATCTACTCCCTATTATGAGTCGAAAATCGATATTTTAAGATCCATTATTTAATTCCTACTCGCTTATATTAAAAATATAATTATAGTTTTCCACTTCACACAGTATGGAAGGATGATAATGATGTGTATAAAATCATTTTCTTAAATTTATTTTATAGTGTTTTGTCATTTTCTTCCTGATTTTTCATTGTACTTAAAATTATAAAAGATTTCAGTTATGTTTGAAATTGATTTCTGGCGAACTAATTATATTATTTATTTTATTAGAAACAATGAATTGAAATTATAATCTTATTCATGGATACGGATTGTATGCCAATAAAATAGTGAATAAAGTTGAATATATATAATATTATATTATTTATACACTTATAATTGTTTCTATAATTATTTAACTGTAATTTAATTATTTTATTTGTACAAACTATTCTCGCCGTGCATCGCACGAGATGTAATGCTAGTTCAGTATATGTGTAGAGAGGGAATAATGAAAGTATTGATGTGAAATTGTATGAAGGACTTAATCATATTATATGTGTACATTTTACACACCCTTTATTGGTCTATAGTCGAGTTCATTTGATTTCGGGGTCGTCATTGCAATTAGTCATCATTATTACTATTTTTTTTTTCTGGGAAACTACCATTATGATTATTCCTACTATACATTTAGTGTGGGGATTCCCACACCTTTTTCTCCCCATTGCAACATTCAAAATACCCGTGGATCTTATGCAATTACACGAGCGTGTGTGCAAGAATTATTAAATGATAAAATATCTCGGAAAATATACGTAAAATATGCATGCAATATGATTACCAACTATCAAATTTCTACCGACGGACATGTAGCCCCCACCAACCAAATAATATTGTAAATGGCGAAAAATCAAATATTATATATAATATTTTTATTAATTTTTATATATGTTTATTTAGTTTTGAAATATTATGAAATTCAAAATTAGATAAAATATTTAAATAATAAAAATACTATTATATGATAAATATCAAGTGTATTTGGCAACAAATAAATATCTTTGAAGAGATACAAATCAGTATTCAAGAGCTAATGAGATTGCGTCACGTCAGCCCTAAATACTCCTACACATGATTATAAATAGGGGTCTCCATATCAGTTTAAAATCACACCGCAAGTGAGAATTGAAGAGCTCAAGAAGTTGGAGAAAAAATCTCTGTGAAGTTCTCTCTAACATTCAAGCTGTTCTTCGCTGGAGTCATCTCAAATCCAGCGTCTGATCCGTAATTAAGATTCTTAATTGGAGTCATCTCAAATCCAGCGCCCGATCCGGATCGGAATCAAGGTTCTTAAGGGCATATTTACTTTGAAGATATACAATTTGAAGGATAGATAGGTTAGATGATGGATAAATAATATCTCACGTCTTTAGGTGGGATATATATTCCATAAATAAGCACCCAAAGCTCATTTTATCACGGGATTTGGGTTATCCACCATTTTAATATCATGCAAAGTAAACATATGATAACTTATTAATCCACCCTTATCCATCAAAGTAAACGAGGGATCCAGAATTAAGGTTCTTAATTGGAGTCATCTCAAATCCAGCGTCCGATCCGGATCGGAATCAAGGTTCTTAAGTCCGAAGGTTCTTAACTGGAGTCATCTCAAATCCAGCGCCCAATCTGGATCGGAATCAAGGTTCTTAAATCCACCGGACGACGTTATAAAGTCTCGATATCCAAGGTATTCTAACAAGATTCAAGTCGTTCTTCGTCAGAATCATCTCAAATTCAACGCTCAATCTGAAATCAAGGTCATCGGCCCTCGGTTAACATTATTAAATTCAAATACCAAGTCAAAGAAGATCGATTATACAAATCTTCCTCAAAAGCTTTGAAGACCGTCTGAAGATCAAGTTTTGAAGGGAATGATCAGAGTCGGTTAACATTATTAAATCCAAATACCAAGTCAAAGAAGATCGATGATACAAATCTTCCCCAAAAGCTTTGAAGACTGTCTGAAGATCAAGTTTTGAAGGGAATGATCAGAATCGGTTAACATTATTAAATCCAAATACCAAGTCAAAGAAGATCGATGATACAAATCTTCTCCGAAAGCTTTGAAGACTGTCTGAAGATCAAGTTTTGAAGGGAATGATCAGAGGAAGAATAGAGATTGGATCCGTGAAAATATATTTTGATCCGAAAATCATTTGAATTGTACATTATTTTGTGTTTTACCAAATTAAATACAATAATTTGTATTACAAATAAATCTCTTGGTTCCACGATTATAGTTTCGAATTCTACCCATATATTTTAAATTCAGATATCATGAATGTGTGCACATATGAATAATGCAAATGTCTCCAAATAAAAAAAAATAAAAAAAAAAGTCACAATTTCCATTTTGTTGTTGATAATTGAAAAATTAATAAAGAAAATATTTAATTAGATATTATGTCAAGCACGTGAAAGTAAGGTTCAGAAAGTAGGATGATCACTTTTTTAAAGAATGTATACGTACGCGGTAGATGTTGGTAACATTGAGGCTAATTATACGCTACTCCCCGGGTATTATTCGAAGTGACACAATAGGTCTATTGTGACACTTTTTAAGTGTCACAATAGACCTATTGTGACACTACACAACACCTATTGTGTCACTTCGGATAATACCCGGAGGTAGCGTATAGTTTGCCGTAACATTGACACAAGTATTAATATGTAATTCAACATACTTGATGTTGAATACTATCCGGGTTGTCTTTATTTTAATGTTTTCCTTCAATTAAATTATAGGAATTATAAATATTATCCCTTCAATGGATATAGAGATAAGAATACAATCAACTAATTGTCGGTTCTTCTCATCACAAATCCAATTTGTATTATATGCAAGTGTGGAGGATTCAATGATCGTTGTAAGAGAAGAAGTTGAAAGATTTGAGTGAATATAGCCCAGTACTTGCATTTAAGATTATTCTTGATTCAAGAATAAAATTTTCATTGTTGGAGTACTTTTACTCTAAAGTCAAGACAAATGAGGCTAAATGTCAAGAGTTGTCCTCACTAGTGTTGATAAAAGTTGCATAAGTTTTTTTAGAATAATGATATTTCTTAGAATCCAAGTTCCTCACACCTAAACCTATCTTTTACCCAATTTACACAAACACAAAGTGAAGGAGAATAAAAAACTTGTAATAAAAAGAATGTTTGATGTGGGTATTTAAGCAATATTTGTTTTACATTTTATTATCCATTTATATTTTTCATCTTATATATAACATACCTCAACTAATGTAGGGAATAAGTTGTTCCATTTACTTATTTGTGTAAGAACATGCAGTTTATTAAATGTTGTTTTTGTCGGTTGCTGAAGTGAATCTTATCTTAAGAAATACAAATCCTCATATTATTTACCCGCCCATGTTTTTACCCACATATTGATGGAAGTGAACTTTCATTACATATATTAATTATCTTTGACTTTTTTATTATACTCAGAATTGCATAGTAATTATATTATATATATATATACACACTTTGGTGTCTTGACTATGATTTGTATTTATTTTATAATACATATGATGCATTACATCGTTCATAGAATGCATATTATAATGTATATGATCTAGCTAGCCAGGGACCTATTGCCCATGCATGCTCTACTGCACAGCAGTAAAATAAATTGCTACAAGAGATATTTAAAAATATAATTTCTAAAAAAATATGAGATATGACATATGAAAGGACTCCTAAGAGTACTTCATATTGAAATGTTTTAACTTTTGAAAGAAAGGGAAGCTCTGTCTAAAAAAGAAATATTAAATAATAATAATAATAATAATAATAATAATAATAATAATAATAATATGTATTCTCTATACTAAAATGCTTTATCTATTTTTTTTTTGAGCAGAAATGCTTTATATATCTTTTGAAAGAAAGAGAATTGAAGTTCCGAAAAGAAGTAACGCAAATTCTCATGTACATAAGATGTATATCAAAAGGTCAACGTGTTGACCGTGTCAACGCACGTTGACCCGATCAAAGCATTAACTAAAAAAATTGTCGAAACAGGTGATACTTTTTTGAATTTTGAGTAATATTTTTTAGTGTTACGGTTAATACTGATTTTGATAACTTTTTTCTTTCTTTATTTTTCTGACCAATACTTTTTAATGATACAATCGATATTTTTGGGCTTTTGAGTCATACTTTTTAGTGCTATGAATGATACTTATTTTTTACAGTTTTTTTATCAACGCATTGATCGGATCACCGTGCGTTCACCGTCTGAAAAAATAATAACAATAATATTAATATTAATAATGAGCTTTGTTTTCTGTAAGAGAAATATATACATTCAACAATCATATACTCCCTTCGTCCCAATAGCAAGGTCCACTTGCTATTGAGCACGAAGATTAAGGAAAAGTAGATTAGTTGTTAAAGTCGTGGGTAAAGTAGGTGAAGTCCATTTATTTAAGGAGTATTATAATAAAAAGTAATATAAATTAAGTGGGGACCATTTTGATGTTGACATTAATTATTTCCATACATGACAGTGGACTTTGCTATTGGGACAACCAAATAAGATCCACATAAGGCATTATGGACCTTATTATTGGGACCGAGGGAGTATTTCTTTTCAAAAAAAAAAACCGATCATATATTTAAGCATGGCCCACGTCGAGTTATTTTAGAGAGACAATAGGGGGGGGGGGGGGGGGAGCTCCTAGTACCCCCTCAAACTTTCGCTCAAATCAACCACACCTTTTTTGAGCATTACAGTCTCCTAAAACACACCAACTCTCTTTGTCTACCCACTTTTTGTGTGTTTTTTTTAGATTAAAATTAAACTAATCATCATGAATCATTATCATAATAATGCCAATTATTTAACTTAGTCTGATTAGGAATTAGGAAATTCCTATATATATATATATGGTGAATATGAGCCGTCTATTTCTTATTTATATTCAATATCAAAAATTTTTATGTAAATATATAATATAAGATCATTATTATTAATCTCATTTAAAATGTTAAGAGATAAGTGTCTTAAAATACATATGGTACGATTCTAAAGAGCACACTTCCAATAACATGCACTTTAACAAGTTTTGCAATTAAAAATTTATTCACGTTCTCATCCAATTAAAACCATATTATTATCACATGATTCAAACCAATTAAAACCATGCATATTGTTTCCGATTAATTAAAAATAAGGTAAACATATCACGCGTCTCTTTAGTTTTTACTGTCTTATTTATTTATGTTCTCAATAATATTCTACTGTTTATAAGAAAATGATGCAGATTAATACTCCATCTAGTGTCATTTGGGATGAATGTACACACACTAATAAATTAATTGAATTACCTGGCTAAGACACCCTTGTATGAATATATTAAATAAGTTAAATATAGATGTATGAACGCATTAAACGATGACAAATGTGTGAAAAAAGGTGAATTTTCTGTCTCAAATTTGTAAAATGACACTTTTTTGAAACAAAATTTAAATGCTATATATAATGACACTTATTCAGAAACGGAGAGAGTATGACATATATATTTGCACTAATTGATAATTTTACTACGTATTATTATTATTATTATTATTATTATTATTATTTGGGTAATCACCATATATCACCCTCATTTTGCATATGGTTGATACTTGCACTCCGAAATTAAAATTTGGGAGAATTATATTACTCCCATAAAATAGATTAGCTGCTATATTTTGCACTCTATATTATTTGGAGTAATTTTAACTAAAATATTATCAAATCTATTTATATTTTTTTGTTGCCATTTTCACAAATTATTATTATAATAATAATTAACACTGAAAAAACAAGGCAGTTTTTGCATATTATTATACGAATGAAGGTGGAACAGTCAGTTGCTTATATTTAGGTTAATTTGCAACGTTAGAAGGGAACAAAATATTGTTGATAGAAATGGGCGTTGACTAATTAAATCCTCCCTCCTCTCTCTCTCTCTCTCTCTCTCTCTCTCTCTCAGCTTACAATTATTGAATCCTCATAAGCTCATCAACCCGACCCACAAACAAACGAACGATGCTCTTGTCGTTGTCACATGTGGTGTAAATATACATAAAATCCAGTGGAATAATGTTACTTTTATATTTTATCTGTAAACCATGCAAGTCGTATTTCAATTATTTATTTCAAAAATCGGTAAACTTATCATTTCGTTGTAATTGAACCGAACCACGTTATATATATATATATATATATATATATATATATATATATATACACATGAAATCATCTATTGTACATTTGGTCTTGAGTTCTTTGTTGCACATTCAATTTTATTAATTTTTTTTCAATTTTTTTTCTTTGATTTCAGTTTATTATGATTTAATTTAATTTAATTTTACAGTTGTTATTTAGGGATCATCCTATCCAGTTAGATTTTAATATAGTTTTTTAGTATTTAATTTTTCAAATAAATACTATGTGATAAGATTTATTTTTCAAATAAATATGTGATTGTTTGCTAGACTTCATGAGATAAGTATGCGATAAGATTCAATATATTCGACTATATATTATGTATTTTTTAAAATAATATATTAATATTATGTTTTTTATGATATATATGGTGGATGTGTATATCCCCTTTTTCGATTGTAAATATTAATATATATATATATACACGTATATATATTCTCATCAAACCACTACTGTGTAAAATGAACTTTTATTTTTATACTTTCCTTTCTATATATCATGACTCACTCTGAATTCATTATTCAAAAGATAAAATGAATGAAATTGTTATTTTATAATCATCCGAAAATGCATCTGTCCATCTCCATAATCACTAATTCACTATGAGAAAATGATAAATCAATAAACATATAAGAAAAAACTTTAGTGATGGTTGACTAATATACCAGATAATAATGAATGTATTTTTAGTGTGTCCTATATATAGTCCTAATAATATCTTCAATTTTTAATTAATACTACACGCACGTTATATAGAATGATAATGATTTAATATGCATATATATAAAATACCATATTACATCAAATATAATGTGTGTGTATATATATATATAATTAAGAATTAACGAACCAAAACTTCCAGACGTCGTATTATTACAGAAAAATTATGAAGATAATATATTTTATATATTATATATATTGTATATTTATATTGGTGCGTGGTGCATACTATTTGGCGTAGCAAAGCAATTGATGAAAGAAGCCAAATTTAATTCATCTCGAACAGTTCACACTGTCTTATGTTATTTTGCAATGAGAATTAACAAGATTCAAGGAAAACATTTGTCATGTTAGAAAATTAATGTTAAATGACTAAATTGTCCTTATTCTACTATTTTTTTAAAAAAAATTGAAATTTTATATTTTCTCTCCATTAATTTATGTTGCATCCCTCTCCTACCATTATAAATGAACTCTCCAATTCTTTAATTAATCATTTATTAACCCATTTTGATTATTATTGTTTGATTAGGGAAAAACGTGTCTTATAAGAATTTCATTATGGCTTTCGATTCATAGTACACAACTCCTCTCACTATATAAAGCTTCAACAACCACTGTTTATTTTTCAGATTGTACTTTTATACGAACTCATTCCATTTAGTCTAAAAAATTCCACCGGTTAGCCCAATTTAATTATGATTGTTTGATTAATAAAAAAAGTGTCTTATAATATAATTAACTTTATGACTTTATTCAATTCATAGTATGACAATGAGTTCAATTTTATTATATATCCAAAAATATTTCTGAGCATTTGATTTCCTCGCTCGATCACAAATGATCGTCTGATATTTGTAATGGTCATTGTTACCTTTACTACATGATTTTTTAGAAATACTAAACCCCTTCAACATTGCATATTCTTTATATTTATAAAATAAATTATTGACGCTAGAAAAAATCATACCAGGCATTGGACCTTCTTCAACATTGAAATCACTATTTGTTTCTCCATCATTATCAGTTGCTTCTTCATCATTCACAAGGCTATCATTTTCACTAAAACCAAATAATTACTCCATCATATCAGCATCATCCATGTTCATTAAAATAACTAGTGTTTTAATGTGTTTTTTATGTATAAATATTTTCTAAATTATTTTTATATTCATGTTCAAGTAGAAATATTTATTTGAATGGTTTAATTTTTGCTTTTATTTTTTTAGACAAATTCATTGTATTTGGGAATGGGTGTAGAAAATGAGGGATGAATCTCATGTAATGTTCCTCTCTCTCTCTCCAATTCAAGAATTTCTATTACAACTGCACGCACTGCTCTTTCACCTTTTGATCAGGTTAGTCAAAGTTTGTTTCCATCGTGCTATTTTTGGTCGTCTAGATTCTTTATCGTTATGTTATATGGCGTTTTCTTCCTTTCAATTTACATTTGCATTTCAGTATTTGATTGCCTCTGTGTTCAGTTGTTTTGGATTTGCTATTTCTGATTTGTTATTTTTGCTGCATTGTAGTTTATAAATCAGAATTAGGTGAATCCTGTAATAGTTGAAATTCAATTTTTTTGTTGGTGTTGTTTGCCGAGCTAAATTAAAGATTTGTTAGTCTAAATTATTTTCATATTCATGTTCAAGTAGAAATATTTATTTGAGTGGTTTAATTTTTGCTTTCATTTTTGTTAGACAAATTCATTGTATTTGAGAATGGGTGTAGAAAATGA
Source organism: Perilla frutescens (assembly GCA_026008535.1). Taxonomy (NCBI): domain Eukaryota; kingdom Viridiplantae; phylum Streptophyta; class Magnoliopsida; order Lamiales; family Lamiaceae; genus Perilla; species Perilla frutescens. The sequence goes on along the minus strand of BRKX01000012.1, from coordinate 6,660,223 downwards.
GGGATAGTCTCATGTAATATTGACCATTCATGCATTCACATTAAATAGTTGGAAATTGTGTAGAAAATGATAAATAAATTTTAATCAAAATTATATCAAGAGTAATAGTGTCATTTTACATTAAAATTTTATTAAATTTTACATTTGTGCCGGCACAAATTGTGCCATTTAGCATTGTCCTTTCTATTATTATGGTCAGTTGTGTGTTTCACTTATGAAAAAAAAACATTCAACGGAAAACACAAAAGGACATTAAATAAGATAACTTTTTGATAAGTAGAAAAATATTGTTTTCAATTACATTCTAATGCAACCAATAGATTTTCCTCTAAATATAGTATAAGTATTTAATTCATGGGAAAATTAATAATAATAAAATATTTCATATTTTCTTTAATTTACCCATCAAATTATCTACATATAACGCATGTACCCTTTATACATGCAGTAGTTAATAACTATAACAATGAAATTATTATATCATTTAAACCACGTGTGAATATTGGATCAATGCCACAAACTTCCAGATATATGAGACATGTTTATGAAAATTTCAAAGTAAGATGTAAAAATCTTAGTTATTACGTACTATATATGTTATTTTTAATATACTTTTCGTATGCAATTATCTAAATTTTAGTCTATATGCTTATAAATTTGTGGAAATACACTATATAACTGACCTTATAATGTATTTTTAAGTGTATATAAATAAAATTTAGCTAGGCTCTTTAATTAGTTGAGTTTTATTTTTTATTTAAGATAGTGGGCACGCATGGGAATGACGCGCTAAAAGATGCATTACTCGAAAAGAAGTGAAGGAAAAAAACAATTGAAAGGAAATTTTTGCGTCAGAAAGATTCGTGCAAAGTTTGTGCGCTATTTACTATTTACAAATTACAAACACAGATCTGGATCCACTCAAAAACAACGCTACTCTCTCTCTCTCTCTCTCTCTCTCTCTCTCTCTCTCTCTATATATATATATATACACACACACACACACACATACGGGCACATGTGTAATGTGTAACTGAGTATAACCTCCTGATCCGTACAGATTGTATTACATCATTAATTTTTTTAATAATTACTGACGTGATAAGATCTTTGTGATTTTGAAGAGTACGTGAAATTTTCTAAAAACTTACGTCCCAATATTAAAATTATTTATTTTATATTTTTCATCAATTTTAATTTATTTTAGTTAGATTAATTTTACATTATTATTTAAGGTTTATTCCACCCAGTTATGATTTATAATTATTATGTATTATTGAATTTTCATTTTTAGTTAATATAATTAATTATTACGGTTGATTATTTCAAAGTTAGTTATATAATTTATAAAAATTTCAATTCTTAAAAATACAAAATAATTGTAAAAAATAATAACCATGCTTTGTTATATTATAATTAATTTTAATATTTACTATAAATATTATTAAAACTACGTTATTCTTAATGTCAGTATATTCACCATCAGTTAAAAGTATAACAAATTTCAGATTTATATTTTCTAAGCGGGCCCATATACATGCATGCTAAGTTGCTAACGATCTTACTCATGCACCAGATCAATTTATCAAATTTTACTTGTAATTTAAAAGAAAATTTATCTTATTCGGATTTCAATACTGTACAAATAATACAACACATTACGCGTGACTACAATTGTAAAAATTCTTTTTTTTTTTTCAATCAAGTAAGTATATATTTAATATAATATCATAATTACCACGTACGATAATTCATGTAGTGCTATAATTTATACGATTATTGTTAGTACTGAATAATGTCCCTAATTTAACAATTTATATACACTGAGAGAGGAGAGAGAGAGAGAGAGAGAGGAGCACTGGCCACGGCAATATATGTCTCTATAATAACATTTATTATACATATCTATTTAAAAAAAACATTTATTATGCATATCGTATATATAAAAAATATTATATATATACTGATATGCATGTGGCATATAAAAGGCTAATAAATGATAAAATATTAATTATATTATTTATGTATGTAGAGAATAGAGATGAGAGTAGTAGTCGCAGGAAGTTATGAATTATGATTGAATAATTTGAGTCCCGACAAACCGTCCCAGGGACACACCGGACACTAGCTTGTGCTGTGCCTAACTTATTAGTTTTCCTTTAACCCCTCTTCTTTAGTTCTCTATTCATTTATTTATTAATAATTTTGTTTGTTTCTGAATAATTAAGACTCCATACCATACCTTAACAAAATAACAATTTTGATAAAAAAATTCACACCATGTCCAAAATACCTTGTCAGCATACTCTCCTTTTCAGACGTGGTCTCATGTTGTAAGTAGATATTTTGTTTATACGGGTTTTAAAGATAAATAACTATTAATACATGAGAGATGTAAATTTTTAATTTAGACCATTAATGATTGAAATTATCAATCTAATGTCTAAAAAATAATTTATTTAGATTTGTATGTTCTTTTTAATAATTTTTTTATTAAATTTAATAGATAGTTTAGGGAAGAAAATTTAATTGAAAATTAAATAAGAATAAAAATACAAGATTTAAGAGGACCTAGATTGATAGTTTCAATTGTTGAGGACGCAACATTTGCGTGTGATTCAGTACTTGAAGACGATCTATTTCATGTTTCCTCTATTTTTCGGGTGGGAAATCAAGTTGTTGCTAAAATGATTGATCATAGTATGCCTTCTGGATTATGGTGGCATTCGATTCGTATTGAAGATTTGGTTTGCTTCAGATTTGTACAAGAATAGTTAATATAGAGTTAGCTCTATATAATTTTAGAAGAGTCCTCTTTTTCATGAAGGATTTTTCTAACGGACTTTTATGTAGATTTTGATGAGACTCCAATCCCTTGTGTTTTCATGTTGTGACTTTCAGGGTTTTTAGTCTCGTCTCGGACCAGTTCTTTGTGTTTATTTTTCTCGATTTTTTATACACCTTATTTTATAAATTCAAAACGTTCTAAGATGCTTTATGAATGATGTTAAAGACTTACCAAATTAGTATTATGATATGATCTCGGCATGTCATCAATATTAAATTTTTATAATAGCAACATTCATCTCTTATATTAACTTATTAATACACACGCTTGAAATACAATGATTTTATAACATTGTCTATTGTCTATATGATTTAGAAATTTGAGCCTACAAATACACAAAAATTAACAAAAATTCTAAATTACAAAAATGACCCCCTTAATTAAGATTCTAAACTACTATAAAATTGGCACCACCCAAACTAAAATTCATCAAGATTAAATCAATCAAATGATTGGATGAATTCTATTTCCCACGACAGGGAAATGGGATTTGATTCATATTTGATATCTCCCTTGCTATATATATGCATATAGATAATGTCATTCAATGCGTAAAATATACATTAAATATATGAATGGAAAACAAAATACTATGTGAAATAGACTTAAAATATGAGATAAATTAAATCATAGAAATGAGCTCGATTAGTTCTTATCCTTCTCATTTATTTCTCAAATTTGATCACTTGTGATTTCCTATTACATTCACTGTGTTACATTTCGTGTTACACTTTCAAATTATGTGTTTTTTTATATATATTTTTCTTCAATTTCTTTTGTGATTTAGTTTAAGTTTATGATTATTTTTTAGGGTTCACAGCACCCAATTAGGGTTTATAATTATTTTTTACTATTTAATTTTCAATTAATAATTCATTATTATGGGCGATTAATTCAAAATTAAAATTTATATCTTTTTTTAATTCATTTTTTGTTGATAAATATTAACTATAATTATTTATGTTAGAATTGATTTTTATTTTATAATAAATATTATTAAAATAATAAATTTTACAGTGAAACACAGTGTGAAATATATAGGAGTGTAACATAAAATTTGAACCGAAATTGGATAGCCCATAAAATTTAGTGTACACACCACAAACACAATTAATTAAAAACTAATTAATTATAGAAATAATTAAATACTCTTTCTTTCTATTTCTTCATCCACTAACTCCTAGGAGTGTGCAAATGGTTGGTTCGGTGCAAAACCGAGCGAAATTAACAAAACCAAATAAAAAATTTCTTAAAAAACTTCAAGATGAACCAACCAAAATATATATAACTGAAAACCAAACAATAATTCTTTGGTTAGTTTGGTTTGATTTTCACTTTAACCGAATTTTCAATGATTATTTTTATTTTTCTGAAACAATTATATCTAAAGAAAATAACATGCACTCAATGAATAACAAACAATATATTAAATAAGTAAATGTTTAAAAATTCTAAAACTAGCAATTTGAAACTAAATATTAGAATTACTAATATTATTTAGGTATATAATACCTTTTAAATTTATTAATTTAGGTATAATTAATGTTAGAATTATAAATTATATATATATATATATATATATATATATATATATATTGGTTGGTTGGTTCGTTTTAACAAAAATATTTTTTACTTAAATCGAAACTGAAACAAACTATATTTTGGTTTTAATTTTCAAAACCAAATCAAAATTAAAGAAAAAATGACCAAACGAACCGAACCAAAAAGCTCAATTTGATTCGATTTTTTTAATATTGGTTCGGTTTTTACACACCCCTATTATCTCCTCTCTCCTCTACACCGCCACCGTTGCCACTCCGCTTTTAGAATCCGAATCGAGATATTCATGCTTAAGTGTGATCAATTTATGATTTTTTCATTCGAAAAATAGTTTCGATCTAAGTATTTTTCTATTTGCGTTTACGACTAAATCTTTGAATTGAATATGTTTGTGATATGCGAGTCGGCCTTGTTTTCTTGAAATCTGCCCAAAGATTGAATCTTTTATGGCGTGATGTTAGAAAAAAAAATGTTCTCAAGGTGGAAAATAAATTACTATCGGCGTTTTTGAATTTAATTATATATTCCAATAAATTGATCTAGACCAATATAACCGATCGAGTTGTTCTTCAATTCTAATAAAATAAGGTTAACAATTAAAGTACTCGTTCTTAATAATAAAAATCAGAATCACCACTGTATTATGCACATTCACAGTATACCCAGCGTTATCTTAACATTCTTAATAACCAATAATTTTGATCATTTTTCATTTTTCAATATCTTCACATAGGGATTGCGTGACAGCCTAGTGCAATATAAATTTCTCAACGTGATAATAAATTTATACTGTGACTGGAACTGAGCATGAGTGCATGACTCTTTCAGCATATGAGGAATGCCCAATTTATCGTGACGTGTATTTTCGATTGATTTCAGCATATAATGTGAATATAAATTCAGAATTGAAGTAATAAAATACAATATGCAATGCACTTTTGCTTGAACTTTTTTGTCAATTAGTAACAAATGTGTAAAAAATTCTTGCATGCCAGCTATGAAGTCATTTTGGAATGAGTTTTTTCGATCGTTTATATTAAATTTAAATATTTATTATAAAATGAGTAATTTGAACTTATGTCGTAAAAAAGAGCTAGGTACAAATATATATATATATATATATATATATATATATATAACTGAGTTATTTGAATGAATAAAGCATGCAAAAATATGGGTATTTGACAATACAAAATAAGCAGTAGCGTTCCTGCAGTTGACATCACATCTTCTACCACGATATTTTCGGAGCATGTTACCTATATTATATTAATAATATTAAACTTTTCTTTGAATGATTAAGCAGAAGACGATGGTAGAAAATAGAAAGTAAAACATTTGATATTAAAAAAGAAAGGTCAATAATTTAAGTTTGAACAGTAAAATAAGTGGGGATCAAGATGAGAGTTAGTGGAAGACTGTCAGAATAATAATCTCACAGACTTCACTCACTCAGACAGCTTTCATCAACTTCATTGTCCCACTTTTATCATATATATTAATATGTGTTTGTGTATTTCTTTTCATAATCTTTTTGAATTTTACCACTAGCCCCCATATAAAAAATAATAATAAAAACAAAGGGTGAAATAGTGGAAGAGAGGGCTCATGGAAATTTAAGTTGACAGCAAAGGAAAATGAATTAATGGTCCTGTGCCATCTGCTGTTGCTGTCAAACTGCAGCTAAAAATTCTGCAGGGCTGGCAGCTGCATAGCATAGAAAGAAGGCGCTGCTTTGGCTTTTGTAGTAACTTCCATTGTTAACTAACATATGCTGAGACCTGAGAGAAAGAGGAAAACAAATAGATAGATTAATTCTAGTTCTAGAGAGAGAAAGGTGCATGATATCAGATATGGGCTCGATGATTACTATCTTCTTCTTCTTCTTCACTTAAGAGAGAGAGGGAGAGAGGGTCAAAGATTGAGAGATCTTTCGGTGGTAAGCAGTGTTTTTTTTTTTAATTCTTGAAGCTCTCAGCAAAGTTGTTCTTGTGTTTGAAGTAATACCTGATGAGAGAAAATATTCGAGCTTTTTTTGTGTTTTCTTGAAAGTTGAAATTGTTGTGCGCGCGCGTGTGAGTGTGTATATCATCTTTTCTTTATAGAGAAATTCAACCACCATGTTTTTAACTTAGCAATTAGGGAACTTTCATCAATCCTTTCCTTTTTTTTCATTTTTCTCTTTTAGCTTCTCCTCACGGGAGAGATTACTTTTTTTAACACTTTATTTTTTCCTTTTCTCTTTCTGGGGTTTCTGCAGAAACAAGAGAAAGGATGAAGTGAACTACTGCTACTACTCTATTACAGCTGGGTAGGTGTGGCCGTGGAAACAAGAAAAGGAGAGAGAGAGAGAGTGAGATAGATAGATAGATAGAGAGAGAGAGAGAGAGGTAGTCTCTTTTTTGAATAAAGAAAATTCCTTTTTTGCTGTTTTCTTTTTGTGCACTCTTTACTCAAAGGAAAAAAAAAGAGCACCACAATTAGTGATAAAACAAGAGAGGGTAGTAGGTTTGAAAAATTGGAGCGGAATCTTAGCAGCAACCCCCCCAAATCAAACATGGATGCATATGAAGCAACAAAGATTGTTTTTCAAAGGATCCAAAACTTGGACCCTCAAAATGCTTCAAAAATCATGGGATTTCTCCTAATTCAAGATCACGGTGAGAAAGAGATGATCCGCTTAGCCTTCGGCCCTGAATCTTTAGTTCAATCTGTGATTCTCCAAGCCAAGAAAGAGCTCAATTTGAACATGCCATCAACTCCGCCTACTCCATCTTCTCCCTCTCCTTTCAGCAACCCTCTTTCTCTCTCTAGGCAGAACTCTTGCTCCGCAGCTTCCTCAAGAATGATTGGCGGCGTAAATCTTCCCTCTCCGCTCAGTATTGCTAATCATTCCTCAACTGCACCTTCTTCTTGGACAAACTCCAGCAGTTTCTCCGATTTTCAGACAACTGATGATTTGATCAGTCCTGGCACATATAACGGTAGCTCACCATCAACCATGAACTCCGCAGCTGCTCCTTTCTATGGAGGTGGTGAAGTTGACTTGATTGATGAACTGCATCTTCAAGAACAGCTGTCTTTCCTAAACGATGGCTCTCCTCCTTTAGGCCCAAAAAGCTCGGATTTTTTCTACCAGCAGCAGCAAGATTTGTCGTCCAGTCCCACCGGCACCGACCCCTTGCTCTTCCCTTCTTACCCTGCCTCGTGGGGGGGCGGCGGCGCCGCCATGCTGCACCGCCGGAGCTGCTCGGTCAGTGATATCTGCTTGGGCTCAGATGATTTGAGCGGAGGGTTTGGATGGAAGCCCTGCTTGTTCTATGCCAGAGGCTTCTGCAAGAATGGGACCAGCTGCCGCTTCCTCCACGGCGAGGGCGGCGCCGCAGCCGACGGTGGAACTGTGGTGGGATCTCCCAATAAGTTTGAGATGATGGAGCAGTGTCAGGAGCTGATGAGATCAAAGTCAACTCAGCAGCAGCAGCAGCAGCTCATGGCTTCAACTAATTTCCCTTACTCTCCTCTGCCAGCTAACAAATGCATGAATTTTCTCCTGCAGCAGCAACTTTCACCTGAAAGCCCAAGGTTTGAGCTTTTATAGTAATTTTTTTTTTTTCAGATTTTTGGTGTTGTTTTGATCTTTATTTCTGTAACTAAATTGTGCTTTCGTTGTTGCTGGCCTGTTTTAGAGGTCTGATGATGGGCGACGGAATGCACAAATTCGGCCGCGGGCGCCTGGAACGAGGCGATTTCGGGTTGAATGGTGTGAATCCCGGGTCGAGGCAGATTTACTTGACATTCCCTGCTGATAGTACCTTCAAGGAAGAAGACGTGTCCAATTATTTTAGGTGCATTTTGTATATCTGGTGATGGTGATGGTGATGGATTTGGTTATTGGTAAGCTAATTTGGGTGTTTTGCGTTTGAGGTTGTAGTATATTTGGGCCAGTTCAAGATGTGAGGATCCCATATCAGCAGAAGAGGATGTTTGGTTTCGTGACGTTCGATTATCCAGACACTGTGAAGCTCATTCTTGCAAAGGGCAATCCTCATTTTGTCTGCGACGCTCGCGTGCTCGTTAAGCCATACAAAGAGAAGGGCAAAATCCCAGACAAGCATAGGTTATATGCTCATCTCTCTTCTTCTCTTAGAGAGATTTCAAGATTCTTGAAATTCTTTCTAAGATGTTGTCGACATTGTATGCAGGAAACAGCAGCAACAGATGGAAAGAGGGGAATTCACTGGCTGTGGCAGCCCCACGGGGATAGAGTCCAGAGATCCTTATGATCTTCACCTTGGTAAGAGTTGTTTCTACTTTCTTTCTACACACAGAATTTATCATTTTCCGACAATGTTGTGTTTTGATACACTCGTCTCTGCAATAGGTGCGAGAGTGTTCTACAACACTCAGGACATGTTATGGAGGAGAAAACTGGAAGAGCAAGCTGATCTGCAGCAGGCCATTGAACTACAGAACAGGAGGCTTATGGGTCTTCAACTTCTTGATGTTAAGAGGAATACCCACCAACGCGCTCTTTCCAGTGGTGCCGTCATTTCATCTCCGACATTCTTCAATCAAAACACGAGCCCCCCCAGCAATCGCAGCAGCCCAGAAGCCAAAGAAGGTCTCAATCTTCACATTTTCTTTTCCAATTTTAAGATTAATAATGTTTTATGTTCCAGTTGAGTATATAATTTGTAATTGCAGAAAACGGCTCAATTGGGACAGCGGCCAATCCAACATATGGTGCTGCCTCCGATCACGAGACGGTAAATGCAAAAGATAAAGATGAGAAAAGTAATGGCAATAATGGTCCCCCAAAAGAAAGTGATTTACAAGAAAGGTATATATATACACATTTCTTTGGCAAAATTGTATTATTAGTATGCAAATGAAATGTCCAGTGTTTAAATTAATATGTACCTCGACTTCATTGTAGCTTGGGGCACAACCTACCCGATAGTCCCTTTGCTTCCCCGAAGGCAGCCGGAGACTTCACCACAGCCTTTTCCAACAACATGCTGGACGGGGAGAAAGGCAGTAGTACTGTTGTTGTTTCTGCACCTTCTACTAACAATAACTTGATCACCGGTCCATCCTTGTTTCCTGCCTCTTCTTCATTAGACATGGCTCCTTTTAAATCATGTTACTTCCAAGTTCCTAGGTACATACGCTCACAATCACTTCCAATATTTCTGATTATGTCTAATTATATCATTGTTGTTCCTAATCACTAGCATTGATTACAACTCTTAATGCTCTCGTACATGATTTTGATATAGGTTTGCCTCCGGTCACGAGACCGTCGGAATGTAGCCCTAAATACTCTTGTCGGCCTTCCTAACCACGCTTAATGAAAGGTAAATTGGAGAAATCACATTCTATCTATAACTATATTAGTACTTGGTTTATTAAAGTAGTAGGTGCATCCTCATTTACTAGGGTTGGTTGCGAACGTTTTTTCTGAACAGGCCGAAGATCGATACATGTAGACCACCACCACCACCGTGACCGCCACCACGACTCCGATGATGCCGGCATTAATATCAGCAGCAGCAGGATTAATAGTCACCAATACCATACTAGTTATTACTACCATACAAGTTGCATACATAAAAAGGCAGTAAAGAAGAGTGGGTCAGCCATCCATTTTCTCTCTCAATTGCTGTTGTACTGTTTATCTCCTTTCACATCTGTAGTTGAAATTTGTTGGACCACAGGTTTAAAAAAGAAGAAATAGTGAATAGTAACAAACTAAAAATATCAAAGAATATCAGTCATCAGGGGCTGTAATTTTCTTTCTTTGCTCACTATTGATGGCTTTCCCACATTTGTAAGAGTAATTTTATTAGGTAACAAAGTGAAAGAAAAGGCAATTTTTTTGCCTTGTGATATGATTGTAATATTGTACTAATTAATACCCTGTATATTATGAGGAAAAAAGAAATGAAATGAAGAATTCCAAATTAGGCAAATGTCTCGTCTTCTTTGTACAATTTTTTTTTTCTATTATTAAATTGCGCACGCTTTCTTCATGGATCATTTATATTTTTGTTCAATATATGTATTGGATGTTCATTGAAAGTAGTAATTTGTAAAATTATTGTGTTTCATGTTCTTGAGGGATATTTTTTTTACTGTTTACTGTGACGAATATTTCATTATGAATATGGATAAATTAAAACAATTTTAATTTTTTTTATAGCTGAAATAGTGTTTTTGAGCTAGCACAATAAATGAAAAGAAAAACAAATCTATCCGCACATGCATGTACGATGTCTAATCTAATGTCTGGAGTCTGGACGGTCTGGTAAAAGATATTAAAATATCGAATAAATTGATTTTAATTATCATTGCATATGTTAATGTTGGGCATTTATTTCTAGTCTGGTAGCAGTTAAATTATACTATATGGTCTATAGAAAATGTCGCAATAAATCATATAGGGGGTGGGGTGTATTTCAGTCAACAAAATATTTCAAAAAAAAAAAAAAAACTCATTTTTGTGTGTGTGTGTTTTGTATGATAACAAACAAAGACATAGATTAATGTGTCTGATTGGTGTCTCTTTCTGAGTTTGATTAGAGACTAGATATATTACAAAAAAAATCGTATAAATTTGTCAGTTAGCTGCAGCTGTTGATCGTATTTATAGAGAGAGAATAGTTGGAGAGAGAGAGAGAGAGAGAAAGAGGGGGTGGGGTCTGTGTTTTTGCTGCCTTTGATGGAGTGGAAGGGGAAAGGGTCACAACATCACATGGGGGGCTGACAATGCATGTTGGGCCCGCTTACTTATCTGCTGTTTGATAGGGTTTGTGGGTCCATACCACCAACGCCCATGTGATTGCTCCCCATCTTGCTTTCTTTATTTACTATGTTTCCAATCTCATACTACATTTTATTCATTATCAACTACGTATACGTATTTGCCAACTAAACATCAATAAAATATATATATGTGTGTGTGTGTGTCAATGGATATTAATTTAAACCTGAAATTTAACCGGTCCCATGAATTTTAACCACCAAATTCAGCTCACATTTTTTTTTAACTGGGGAAGACGAGAAATTTTGCGGTTCAAATGTGTTAAGAGTATTTTGGATATTTTTCGTGGTGGTATAATAGACCATAAATTAAATATAAGAAATAAAATTGCCGAGTTTTATGTATTTATGGCTCAAAAGATATGTAAGCTATTAATTCAGATTATGGAGAATACAAATTAGGGAGAAATTTTTATCTAGACAATTTAATTTTAAAATTTGGGTAGTTGGGCAAGTTTTAACACCATAACAGTTATTTGGGTAATTTGTACTATATTTAAACCATTTGACCACAAAAGCTGAAGATTCCCCCACTTTTTCAGAAAAGTGTCTTACACACTTGTACGTTCCATAAGAATAAAATATTTCTTTGAAGTATCATCGTTATTCCTATCGTTAAGTTAAATCGTTACAAATTATGATATAATCGTTATGCCTTATATTATTAAATTAATCATTATCACACAAAGTATAACGATAACTTTAGTCTCTTTGCAAAGTTATTATTAATAGGCCATAACGATTATTATTAATCGTTATAACAATAAACTTTCGTTATGGATTTTTAAACAATCGTTATTATTAATCGTTAATCAATCGTTATGACATTCGTTATTATATTTAATGCTAATAACGATAATGAACTTTCATTATTAATAAATTAGCAAACTTTCGTTATTTAATAATCAACTACTTTCATTATTAATGAATTAGCAAAGTTCTAGGAATATTATTAATTAGCAAAGATATTGTTGGATTGAGATCCAATCCAAATTTGGATTTACTACAAGGGAAGGCTTGATTAACGAAAATATCAAACTTTCATTATTATTAAATAGCAACTTTCGTTATTAATAATGAGTGCATCATTCTCCATCTTTCGTTAACGAAACTATTGTTATTCTCCATATTTTAATAATCATTATTCTATTTTTCTAAAATTTTTCTTATTCTATTTTTCGTTATGCTCCATATTTGGGTGAGTTACATTCCATATTCTATTAAAACTTTCCTTATTATATTTTAATAATTGTTATTCTCCATATTTTTCGTTATGTTCCATCTTTTCTTATTCTATTTTTTGTTATGTTCCTTATTCTATTTTTAATTTATACATAACAAAATTAAACATTAAAAATAACGAAAGCTTAGTTTCAACAATAACGATAATTTTATTTTTCACATAACGAAAGTTAATTGTAAACATAAAGACAATTTAAATTCAGCTATAACAAAATTTTATTTAACATAACGAAAGTTAATTTTAAAGATAACGAAAACAATAACGACAATTTAAATTTAACATTAACGAAAATTAAATTTTCAATATAAAGAAAATTAAATTTTCAACATAATGAAAGTTTTAACTTAACATGTCGAAATTAAAAATTAGCAATAACGATAATTTTATTTTAACTATAATGATATTTAAATGTAACATAACGATAATTAATTTTAACAATAACGAAAGTTCTGTTTTTAATATAACGATAAACCTAAATTAAACTATTCGTTCTGCCAATTATTACTAAAAAAAATTCTTTATGCAACTCGTTGGTCCAATTAATCACTTTCGTTAATGCATCTCGTTATTCTTTATGCCAAATCGTTATTCTTTATGCAACTCGTTATTCTTTATGCCAATTAATCACTTTCGTTAATGCATAATGATAGTTTATAAAAAGTTATCATTATGCCAATAGTTATTTCGTTATGAAATTTCGGATCATTTTTTTTATGTTAGGCCAGGTGCATTTAATGTAGAGTTATTAAAAAAATATAAAAGATACAATTCCCCAATGATTGGGGTGTGGGGACAAGTATGTCATAGGGGTATTCAAGATATTTTAACTCCAAATTGCCCATGAAACTACTATGGGCTTATATGTTGCTTTTTTCCCATTTTTTTTCTTTTCTTTTGTCTATATTTATACACTAAAAATTACTCCATCCGTCCCAATAACAAGATCCACTTGCTATTGGGCATGGAGATAAAGGATAAATGTATTAGTTGGTTAAATAATGGGTAAAGTAGGTGGGGTCCATTTCTTTAAGGAGTATTATAATAAAAAGTAATATAAAATTAGTGGGGTCCACTTTGATGTTGGTGCGTCGTTTTTCACCAAAAATAAATGTCCCGACTTTCGTCGGTAAGCCCTTACTGCAGAGTACAGCGATGAGTGAGATCGTCTCCCAAGGGACCGGTGAGAACTACTCTTGACCTTCAATCTGTATAACCAAACTTTAAAGAGGGTTTTCGTGTGTTTTATGAAATAAAATAACGAAATTAATAATAAACGACTAACAAAATAATTAAGTAGAGGAAACTGGTTTTAAACAAATTAATAAAGATATTCCGGATCCAACAAACTCCACCCTATTTATATAAACCGATCCTTGATGCAATAATTAATCAATTAATTCCATGCAAATAAGTTATAGTCACTGAAGACGCTTCTAACATGACCTAATTTCTCCATAAATTCTCGATAATTAAGAAAACGCTTCATTAATTATTCCCCTAATCGGCTGAAAACTGTAAGAGACGCTCTATGAGTTTAATGGGCCGACAACAATAAGCACAAGAGAAACCCGATTCTTAACTTCACAGACTCTGATGCAGGACTGTTAAATTAATTCTGTTATTCCCTTAGTTCTGAAGAACCGTTTTACCACTTATTAAACCTAAACCACAATTACGTATGTCCGATTTAATTGGCTAGTAATTAATCTTAGACTATCGAATATTTGCAACTACTCAATAGACCCGAGACAATTAACCACTTGAAATTCAAGAACAACAGATGCATGCAAATAAGTAATGATGAACGAACAAATTAGATCTCACAGTTTATATAAACGGGGCTTCGTTGTTGTCACCGGAATATGAGGAACTTAGCTAACTTACATACTTGGAAATCGAGCACAGAAAATAGTGTGGAGCAGTGCGATGAATTAAACAAAAAAGAGATAAAGAAATCTGGAAAAACCGTTCACTGCTGCTGCGTTCGTTTCTTTTTGTTGTCCGCGTGCGTCGAAAAATAAGCTAAAAACCTAATATATATCTACTAACCATAAAAAGATAGAGTTCTACTAGGAAATAAGATCCTAATCTAGATAAACATAGTAATTTCCATGCAAAAACTTCATTGAGGCGGTGGAAGAATGTATTTCCGCGTCCAAGTTGTGGTTTGGGCCGAGAATCAGATTTTTGCAAGCCCAAAACGCGTGTAGAGGCCCAGATCCCAAAAACTCGCTCCAGCTTTCCAGCGGCAAGCCCTTACGGCCTGTCTTGTCAGACTCAAATTTTGATCTTTCTTTACTCAGCTTCTTCTTGCACCAAAATCCTGCCATTTTCTCCAACTTTGTACTACATCCCTACATAACACAACTCGACAAACACATCATTCTTCCAAAATACACAAGTATAGGGCAATTAATTAGGAAAAATGACACCAAAAGATAACAATAAAAGCAAGTAAAATACGTCCTATCAAATCCCCCCACACTTACACCTTGCTCGTCCTCAAGCAACAAAAACAGACTCAAAAGGATAAATGAACAAGCATCAACTTCCCAAATCGACGAACAATCAGAGAAGGAACTGTGATTTATCAATCCACAAACCACCAACTCATTTTGTTTCAAGAAAACATGCCAACTCTTTTCAATCAAGTCAAAACTATGCTCATCAATCCAGCCTCACCAAGATTCGCTCATTATACTCTCAAATTTATGTATTTTAAGACAATTAACCACACACACACACACACACACACACACACACACATATATATATATATATATGTATATATATATATATATGATGAGATTTTTCTATGCAATGTTTAAATCGAAATACAAGTTTTAAAAATTCCAATCTCACTGTGCAAGTATATATACAGTTGTGTAGGAAAACATGGTCGAACATAGGGAATTAATGGATATCCAAGCTAGCAAGCATCATACGCACATTATCTCATAAGTTAAACCAAACGAATAATCTTTGGGATTTTTTTAAACTAAACATAAATGAAAATAACCAACAAGATCACTAAAATAAGAAAATTGCAATTTGATTAACTAAGAAATTTAATTAATAAGGCAAAAGGAGTTCTAGGGCAATGCTTATTAACGAGGGTGCAATCATTTTAATATGGACAATATGCATTTCCCAACTCTCAAGATTGACACAAAATTAATCCTAGAGCTTTCTCAAGTCTCAAGGACATTTTAGCCAAATAAAATTCCCCTATCTCTAGGGTTAAATTCATATTTAACCTAATTAAGCTCAATAAATCACCTACAAATCAATTAAACATTAGACTCTCGTCTTAACATAAAATTGAATTCATAAATCAATAGCCCATGCAAAATTGCTTTTTTCAAAGACAATTAAACACCAATTCTTGCACTTAAGTGGCCAACTCAAGGAAAGAGGCAATCAAAACTTTGATTTATGAAGAAGAGAGTGGAGAAAAACATCAATCCATATCAAAATTCAAACACCCAACATTAATTTACATCACCCTAGAACAAAAATATCTAGCTACTCATACTCATAATCAAAATGCAACAAACACCAACAATAAAAATAAAACTCATAAGTAAATGTTAGATTAAACCTGGAATGTATAGACAATCTTCAATTCTCTTGCATTTGAACTCTTCCAAGCCAAAATCCTCAAAATTCTCTAAATTATGTTAAATTGAGTAAAGTGGAATAGGGATTACCCTAGTTTTCAAAATTGAATCCCTATTTATACTAGGGTATTTTCGAGTACACAAAATTAATTCTAAAATAGAGAAAAAGTGCAAAAATCCGGAACAGGGTAAGGAGGCGCGAGACGGGGTCAGTCGCGCCTCCATGAACTCGCGCGGGTCGCGTCTCTAGGCACGACCGAGTTGATCGCACCTCTTCTCTACAGCTCGGGTCGCGCCTTGAGTTATGCTTTGTAGGCCTCAGTGTGGATGCTCGGTTGCGCCACACCTGTGCGCGGGTCGCGCCTTGATTTGGGTTGCCTGGGTTGCGCCTCTTGGCACGAGTGAGTTGCTCGCGCCACTCTATTCTGGCGCGGGTCGCGCCTTACAACGTACTTTTAGGGCTTCAGTGTGCAAGCCCACTCGTGCCACGTCCTGTACTCGGGTCGCGCCGCTTCTTATTCCTCAGAGGCTCGATCCACTCATTTTGTCCCTGAAGTGCGAATAAATGTGTCAAGAGCACTTATTTATAAAATATAGCTAATTTGTTAATAAAAATAGTAAAACAAAGGTAAACATGCATACGAAAGAGCGGTACAACGCTCGGAATTAGGGTGAAAATCCCGTTTGTCAATATACATCCTTAAATAACGGGCTACGGGTTTTCCAAACAACCGAATAAAACATAAGCCACTTCTCAGGGGACGAATTTAACTATTTAAGTATTATTTCTATTATTTGTAAACTCAATAGCTGCATTAAAAAAAGTGTAAATGGATAAAAAGAGGCAAAACAAAATAGTAATTGGGAAAAAAAACAAGATATAAGGCTATAGGAGTTATTTGCGTAATTTGGAGTGTAAATGTCTACAATACCCCTATGATACACTTGTCCCCACATTCCAATCATTGTGTAAGTGTACTATTTACACTTTTAATAACTACCCAATAAATGCACATACCTAACATATAAAAATCCAATTTCATGAATTTTAGGGTTAGGGTTAGAAAGTGCCACACTCTAAAACAACGAAATTTTTAAAAATGAAAATAGGCATAACGAACTTTTTAAAAAAAAATAATGTTAATGCAGGTAACGAAATTCTTTTAAAAAACTGACCTTCCACTAACGTTAAGATGTTGAAAATAAGCATAACGATTTTTTTTAAAAGACTAACGTTAATGCATGTAACATTAAATGAACATCAATCAATTATTCTCTCTTTCTTTTTCGACCAAAATGAGGTAGGTATTAGTTGACCCAAATTAAATTAAATTTAATGCATTTAATTTTGTGTAAGGGAGGTTGGTAGTGTAATATGCATATATTGAAGGTAGGGCGGAACATCTAAAATAAAAAAAACACAAAAAATGTCGATTCCCTCAAATAAAAGAGAAGAAATATATTGAGAGGTTGATCCAGAAAATTTATGAACGAGGCAACGTCGTCTTCATCAACGAACGGGCCGAGTAGAAGTTTCTAAATTTTAAAAGGTATGTTTTGAGTTTATTTATTCAAGAAATGTAGAATTTGTTTTAAGTTTAGGCTATCTGTTGTTATGTTTCTATGTTTCTACGTTGATTTTATGATCTAGTGTTATCATTTCTTGATTTTAATTATGTAACGTTAGACTCTAACGATTAATTATGTAAATTTAGGCTATAACGATAGAAGTGATAATAAGGAAAGAACAAAATGCATAATAACGATTATTTAAAAGCCATAATAATGAAAGTTTAAAAAAAGCCATAACTAAAATTAAAAGCCATAATAATGATATTATTATCATTTACAAAAGCATTGATAACGATTATTTAAAAGCCATAATAGCGAAAGTTTAAAAAAAGCCATAACGAAAATTAAAATCCATAATAACGATATTATTATCATTTATAAAAGTCATGATAACGATTATTTAAAAGCCATAATAACGAAAATTTAAAAAAACCCATAACGAAAATTAAAAGGCATAATATATGTCGTTATTTTTTTTAACAATCGTTATTATCATTTATATGTAATAACGATTATTTAAAAAAAGACATAACTAAAATTAAAAATAACGATTGATTAAAAGTAATAATAATGTATTATTAAAAATAATAATAATGATTGTTTAAAATTTATAATAACGATAATTGAAATATGAATAAAGAAAGTTTAAAAATATGAATAACGAAAGATTGAATAGGACATAACGATTTGGATAAATGTGGTCTAAATATTTAGTTAAATGTGGCCTAACGATTAGGAACAAATTAGCATTATAATTACTTTAAATGGCCATAACGATTAATTAAAAATTGTGCATAACGATTTAATATAAATAGCATAATGATTAATATACTTTGTAAATAGTGCATAACGATTAAAAATAGTGCATAACGATTTAATATAAATAGCATAACGATTAATTAAATACAATTTCGTTATGCATATCTCATATACGTTCATTACACATTTATTGAATCTGGACAACCCCGTAACGATATATTAAAATAAGTATAACGATACATTAAAATTAGCATAACGATGAACTTAAAGGCCGTAACGAATGATTAAAATTATCCCAACGATTAATTAACGATATATTAAAAAAAGTATAACGATTCATTTAAATTAGCATAACGATGAACTTAAAGGCATAACGAATGATTAAAATTGTAACGATTAATTAAAAAAGCAGAACGAAGCGTAACGATTAATTAAAAAAGCCCATAACGATTATTAAACATAACGATCAATTAAAAAAACTTTCGGTAGGCATAGAAACTTTCGTTAAGGATCAATATAGTATCGTTTCACATCTAAAAACCTATCGTTACTCTAGATCTCAAAACAAAATATGAAAATTTCACAGAACAATTTAATTTTATATTAAGCAAAAACATATCGTTATGCAAGATCAGTGTTGTAAAAATCGGCCTAGGCGGCGCCTAGGCGCTCGTCGGCACTATGCCGCCACGAAAACCAGCAATTCAGAACTGTTAGGCGGCCGATCTGACTAGGCGGGATTAATCGGCGCCTAGGCGGTCGATTTCCGACTAGGCACCGATTTTTGTATTTTAAAAAAAATTAATTCCTTAGAAATAAAAAGAGAATTAGGGCCGAGAAGCGAGAAAGAAAACAAGAGAAAATCATAAGACTCTGAACAGAAACTGAAGCGGAAAAAAGAAGAGAAAAAATGAGAAAAAAAAAACGAGAGAAGAAATCGAGAAACGGTGACGCACCGGCCACCGCAGCTCTGCCCCACCGCCGCCGTCGCCTGTTGCCCAACACCGATTGCCGCCTGTTGGTAAGTAATTTTTTTTTTATCTCTTCTTCTTCCTAACCACTGTTGAATTAGGGCAGAAATTAGGGGAGGTTGTTTTCTTGAATACATACAGTTGTTTTGATGTTTTATGCTGTTGTTCTCAAAGATTTGTCGTTATCATTGATGATTCATGGCAGATTGATGTTTATGGAATTAGGGAAGATTGTGTGTTATTGTTTATGTCTATATGTATATGATTAATCATTGCAGAATTATGGTGAAAAAAAAAACTAATCATAAAGTAGATTAATCATCATAATAAAAAAAACTTTGAATAATTTGATCTTGATATGTTTGTTTTATTTTGAATTTTGGATGATTTAAAGTTTAATTGATATTATTTGGAATGTTAAGATTTATGAATTTATATATGAATTTTTTTAATATTTATTAAGAAATATATAAAATAATAAATTAAAAAAAAACGCCTAAAATCCGCCTAGGCGCTCTAGGCGCTAGGCCCCCATCGGCCGCCCGACTAGCGCCTAGCGCCTTCTGCAACCATGTGCAAGATCCATAATCGTTATGCAAGATCCCTAAACCTATACTTTCGTTACATATAAATCATAAAACTAACGAGTCGTCTAACCTCTCCCGCCTCAGACAGTCGGTCTTCACCTCGTTTCTCCATCGTCGTTCGGTCTTCAACGTCGTTCCTCCGGCGAACAAGTTTTTTTTTTTTCTTTCACAGAACGGTAGAGAGAGGGGTTGAAAGCAGCGAGGGTGAAAGAGGAGAAGTGAGAGAGAGAGAGAGAGTAAGAGAGGTTGTTACAAGATATAAATGGAATTGAAAGCAAAGATATTAATGGAATTGAATTCCAAAACCATATCATTTTTTTTTTCAAATTGAAATCGAGTTCGGATAGACCATGGAGAGATTTTGTTCCAGAAAAATCTTTTAATCCTTTTGCATGGAAAGTACAAAATTGTGTAAGATACTTTTCAGAAAAGTAGGGAATATATTCTGATTTAATTCGGTCAATGTTCAGATATAGTACAAATTGCCTATATAACTCCTACCCCCTTAAAACTTACCCAACTAAATAAATTTTGAAAATATATTGTCTATATAAACTTTTAAGCATAGACTGCATAGTAAATTAATTTCGAAGATAGATGAGTTTTATTGATCAAGAAAGCAACTATGATTGCTGGAGTGACGAGCTAGTTAGTTGAAATTGACACTTAAGACGCCTAAAAGGAGGTGATAAATTCGATTTTGCAGTTTATTTTAAAAAGTGCATACGATGCCAAAGAAAAATATATTCAAAAGTTAATCTTATATTTACTAGATTTATAATGCCCATATATACATGCATATATATTTTTTCCTACGTCATAAATGATGGATTGATTTTAACAATAAAATAAAATATACAGTATATTGGACATAATTGTAAGGGTGTATGATTCTACAGTAAATATCAATTGAAAATATTAGATTAATTATGTATACTTTGAAAAATTCGGACACTACTAATAAGGATAACATCGAATTACCAGATGTCTACATTACCTTGATATTAATTTCTTTACATTATTATCGCCTTTATTATCATTGTGCAAATCAATTGTAATATAATAGGATAAGATTGTAGAACAAAATGTAAGACCATACACAAACTCAATCTATCATTTCCTGTTCATTGCTGGTTGTTTAATTTATACTATTCACTAGCTACTCTCCCGAGTGGATGAACATTATTCTGAATTAATTTCAAATATTAATGCATCTAAATACTGTTTGGTAGTGTGCAACCGTGTGTGTGTGTGTGGGGGAGAGAGAGAGAGAGAGAGAGAGAGAGAGACGGTATGTGTAGTTTATTAAAGCAGGTGGTCTAAGTCCATATTAGAGAAGAGACAAGGAAATAAAGTAAGTCACGTATATTTAAGTAGTTTTTGATCTAATCGCGACTTGAATAAATAATCACATAAACTACGTACTCTTCATGTTACTTGATCCAAATGAGGTGTAGCTTTTTTTTCAATTTGTAAATAATGTATACCCCCGCCCCCCGATTCACCCCCGCCCCTTTTTGAAAAAAAAAATAGATTTTGATCCAAGCTTATGACAGGGGCAAAAGGACACAAAAGATGGGTATATTTATATTCGTATAAGATCATTTTACGAGTTAAAAATTCAGATCCAATCTCATATCCATTGGTAATATTGTACTTTTTGTTGTTATTTAATTGTGTTTGAATTCGTATCTTGACCCGTTGGATGGTCTAACACAAAGCTCCTTCATGATATAAATAGGGAAGACAAACAGTACTAGTGTGAAACTTTCTTACAGATCAAAATTCGTAAGATAGATTAAAACTCATGGTACTCTACGACACATCTATAATTTGATTAGTGTCGTTGGAATCTAAATACTGTATTATGAATTATAGAAGACTAGCTAGTTGAAGGGGAAATTAATATTTTGGTTGTCTGTTTTCCAAAGCGCATAATGGTATGAGGAGTAGTGATTAAAATTAGAGGAAAGTAGAGGTAAAGGAGGTGGACAGGCTGGCCAAAATGGATGTGAATGAGCCCACATGGATCTTCTAATTGTGAGGGTTTGAATTTTGCGGTAGTGGGGATCTAATTATTTGGTTGGATTTTACTAATTCTTTTAACCCTCGAATTAAATATCTACCATATAAAATTAAACAAACAAGAATTTGATTGGTTCAATTAGCACAATGTTGGGGTCTCACATTCACTTTTGGTTGGATGTGATTTGGAACTGATGATCCATTATATATTCTATGCCACTTTCCTATTCCTATATATATATATATATATATAACTCGATCATGTTGCATATATATATATATATATATATATATCGGTTTCAAGTTTCAACCTAAGTTGCTAACAAAAATATTGATCGAGCATAATTTTTAATAGGATGGGTAACTTCGGGGGTAAAAGATTATCAATTTGAATTTCAATCAATATTTTCTTCATAAAGCACGTTATGTACATTTGTTTACTTAGTGCCATTTTTTTTTTCTCTTGTACGGTCAGCGTAGCATCTATGAGTAATAATCATAATTTTTTTCTCTTCATAAATTTTTTGTTCATATAAATATATAGTCTTGTTAGGATACATATATAACTTATATGGACGCCTCTTATGAACATTATAAAAATAAAAATTAAGAATTGAAAATTTTTAAAATTATATAATTTAATTATGAAATAATTAATCCTAAAAATTATCATTAACTAAAATACGAAAAATTAAATTCTAAAAAAATAATTATAAATCATAATTAGGTGGAATTAATCCACAAGGAATGCTAAGTAGTATATGCTAATAAAACTCTTCATATATATTATTGAGAAATAAAATATCTTAATTCAATTGAAAGGTAAAAGTCGTTATATTTGAGAGAGAATGAATATTAAACGTCAACGTATATATTTTTGTAAGGCCTAGACATATAACAGTGGTATTCAAATATCTACACGAGCATTTATAAGCTATATATTAATATGGAGGACGACGACCATCCTATTACAAAATTAGGCTCACAAACTTTAATACCATAATACTGTATAACAATTAATTAATTAATTAATTAATAGCTAGTGAGATTTAGAAGATCTTTAAAAGTAAAAGTAGTACCGAATAAAACCATATATTTATATTTAATTGTGATCGTAATTCGATTAAGGTCATGCATTCCAATTTGAGTTATCAATGCAAAAGTTTTATAAAAAAATTCTCAAAGAAAAGTTAGATATTCATAAGATGTTAATGTTGCAGGCCTAAAAAAAACCCCTAAAAAACATGAACCCTTTAAAAAATCATGAACCCTAAAAAAACTCTAAACTACTAAGCTCTAAATATTAATTCGAATGAAAAAAATCACAATTTGAACTACATAAACAAGTATAAAATAACTAGCAGACCCCTTACTTTTTAATGATACAGATGATACTTTTCGAATTTTTAGTGATACTTTTTAGTGAGACTGTTGATACTGATTTAACCGTTTTTTTCTACCTTTTTGCATTTAGAAAATTAGGGTAGTGGTACTGCTACTGGCCGCCGTAAGTGCCGCATCTCAAATCTACACAGCTTTGGGCCTCAAGTAATATCAGGGCCTAAAGATTGCTAATAATATATATACATATGGATCAGTGGGCCCTTTGGCGGGAAAAGAAAATATTTTTCTAGAAGAGCTAAATAAAGACCTCAATCTCTTAGAATAATTCAATTTAGAGACTCTGTTAATAGAAGCTTATGCTGGCTTCGACTTTTCCCGAACTGGCTACTTGCAACATGTGGAAAATAAATATATTTAGTAAATGTGGTGTGTGTATAGAGTAAATTTTGTAGCACAATTAGAAACACGTACCAAAACAAAATATCCCGGCTTAATGCAAATAACTTAATTTATTGACTCACAAATTTAATGACAATTTACAGTCTATTTAATTACTGTATATTTAGAAACAAACGTCATCACATTAATTTGATATTGAAATATACTGAATATAGGGGGCGGGAAGAATATAATGAAACCATATATATGTATTTAATATTTGGATCATCTAAAAATAAAACCGTTACGTTATGGTAGAGCCTAGTCTTAAGCAATTTTCATGCCTATTCAGAAGGGAAAGAACATACTAGTTTGAATCTTTCAATCTACCCCAGCCAGATCAATCGCAACACAAATCCAATATTTTCGTGTCATAATGAAAAATTGTTTCGTTATTTGTTTCTACTAATCGTGCACGCATATACCATATTATATTGCAGTTGTTATGGATGATTATTTGAAGAAGAATTTTGACGTGGATGCCAAGAGGCCATCGGAAGAAGCTCTGCAGCGATGGCGATCGGCGGTGTGGCTCGTCAAGAACCCTCGCCGCCGCTTCCGTATGGTCGCCGACCTCGCCAAGCGCGCTGAGGCCGAGCGCAAACGCCGTAAAATCCAGGTTTATCTCTCCACTACGTACACACCTACCTACTGTGCAAATGCAAATCTATGTATAATTCTATTATCGTACGTGCCCTACAAATTAAATACAATGGTTTCATTTCTTTCTAATTTAGTATTCCAAATTAAGTCTACTTAATTACGTTGTCGTATTTGGAAGAAATATAACGCAGCAATTTCATGAAAATTGCATGGGTAATTTCTGCATACTTTTCAGGCATTAATAGTCAAACACTTCACATTTTTTTTTTCTTTTTTTTTTTTGAGAGACCAACACTTTACAAATTAATATATATTAAAAACTTCGATTCTTAACTTATACTTGCTCCATAATTAAAAATGGCGTAGCTCTAAGTTTTCGTGATGCAGGTTAGTCGTAGCAGCTGCGTTATTTATTTTAATATTTTCTGCATGTATCAGAGCGAGGATTTTCACTTTCTTTTGCATGCATGTGTTGTTTCATTTGGTGATTGCTGCTAAAAACAACGTTTTCGATCATTTTTTTTCTTTTTTTTTCTAGGGTTGCTAAATACAGCGTATCTATATGCCAAAACAGATGTAGGAATTCATTTTACTATGATATATATATATCTTTTAATTTGTTGGGTATTGAAAATAAACACAGGTCAAGATCCATATATAAGACGTATTCACTACTCTTTTTAAGATCCAAACATATATCTGGCCGGTGATCACATATATATAGTGAAGCCTATTAAAAATCGAACAAACAAATTAATGGGCTAAATTTAGTACTATATATATATATATATATTACTAGTAAAATTATTTTTTTTGCTTATTACAAATATAATTCGGTGTAACCTGAAAATTCAATCATTCTGTTTTCCGGTCATTAACAATTTACTTTGGTTGTCAAATTAAGTTTTTCAAATTTCATTTATTCAGTTTGGTTAAAAAAAAAACTAAAACCTACTTGAATAAATAAATCAAATACTCACTCATATTCACATGGGAGCTAGTAAATTAAGTTTGAAACATATATGTATAGATAACATAATCCACACAAATTTTCTCAAGTACTCATCATATTGAATTACAACCTTTTTTTATTATTATCTGCAGGAGAAGATTCGAGTAGCTTTGTACGTGCAAAAGGCCGCATTATATTTCATCGACGGTAGACGAAATTAATCACCAAGTGTCAACTATACACTAGCTAGCTTAAAAAAATTCTGATATATTATTTAGTTTGACAAAATTTGTAAATAATTATTACAGCGGTTGATCGAACAAGCAATCAAAAGATCCCCGACGACGTTAAGCAAGCCGGTTACAACGTCAGTGCAGACGATCTTGCTTCAATCGTACGGTCACACGATCTGAAGCGGCTGGACTCCCACGGCGGCGTAGACGGGATAGCGAAGAAGCTATCCGTCTCTGTGGAAAACGGCCTCCCGTCGAGCGAAATCTCGACGAGGCAGAAGTTCTACGGCGAGAACAAGTTCATCGAGAAGCCCCCTAGGCCTCTGTGGATGTTCATATGGGACGCCATGCAAGACATGACTCTGATTATGCTTATGGTCTGTGCAGTCATCTCCGTCGGAGTGGGCATCGCAACTGAAGGTTGGCCTAAAGGAATGTATGATGGCATCGGCATTATTCTCTGCATAATCTTGGTCGTCGTCGTCACTGCTATCAGTGATTACAAACAGTCTTTGCAGTTTAGGGAGCTTGATAAAGAAAAGAGAAACGTTGTGGTTCAAGTCACTAGAGATGGGAGCAGGCAAAAAGTTTCTATTTATGATTTGGTTGTTGGTGACATTGTCAATCTTTCTATAGGCGATCAGGTGCCTGCAGATGGTCTGTACGTCTCCGGATACAGCCTGTACATTGATGAGTCGAGCTTATCCGGGGAGAGTGAGCCGGTGCATATAGAGAAAGGGAGGCCTTTTCTGTTGTCGGGGACGAAGGTGCAGGAGGGCTCCGGGAAGATCATTGTCACCTCTGTTGGGATGAGGACGGAGTGGGGGAGATTGATGGTCACTCTTAGTGAAGGCGGTGAAGACGAGACTCCGTTGCAGGTGAAGCTCAATGGAGTGGCTACTGTCATTGGGAAGATAGGCCTTGTTTTTGCTGTGCTTACTTTTGTTGTGCTTACTGCTAGATACTTGACTGTGAAGGCTATTGATGGTGAGATCACGAGTTGGTCCATGAAGGATGTGGTGTCTCTTCTCAATTTCTTTGCTGTTGCTGTTACTATTTTGGTGGTGGCAGTTCCAGAAGGGCTTCCTTTAGCTGTGACGTTGAGTCTTGCATTCGCGATGAAGAAGCTGATGAATGATCGAGCTCTGATTAGGCATCTCTCTGCTTGTGAGACTATGGGGTCTGCCACTTGCATCTGCACTGATAAAACTGGGACACTCACCACGAATCACATGGTTGTCACCAAGGTTTGGTTGTGTGGGGAGGAGAGCAGAGTGGATAGCAGAAAGCCTGAGAATGTGATGAATTCTTCCATTTCTCAGAAAGTGAAGAATGCATTGATAGATGCATTGTTTCTCAACACTGCTGCAGATGTAGTGCATGGTAAAGGTGGGAAGATGGAGATACTAGGCTCGCCAACAGAGACAGCATTGCTCGAATTCGGGTTGCTGTTTCAGAGGGACTTCAAGGGACGTCGGCAGGAGTCTAGGATCATAAAAGTTGAGCCCTTTAATTCAGTGAAGAAGAGGATGTCAGTGCTGGTTGAAGGTGCGGGTGGTGGTGGTGCCAGAGCTTTTATCAAAGGTGCATCAGAAATTATTCTTGAAATGTGTGACAAAGTTGTGGGGAAGGATGGGGAAACAGTTTCCATTTCTGAAGAGCAGAGGAAGAACATCACAACTGCAATTAATAGCTTTGCTTGTGAAGCTCTCAGAACACTCTGCCTAGCTTACAGAGACATGGAGACGACGTCGTCGAATGAAGCTATTCCTGAGGAGAAGTACACACTGATTGCATTAGTTGGGATTAAGGATCCATTGCGCCCTGGTGTTAAGGAAGCAGTTGAGACATGTTTGGCAGCTGGGATTATGGTGAGGATGGTGACTGGTGATAATATCAATACTGCAAAGGCTATTGCTAAGGAATGTGGGATCTTGACTAGTGATGGAGTGGCTATTGAAGGCTCTGAGCTTCGTGATAAAACTGCAGACCAAATGAAGGATATACTACCCAAGTTGCAGGTTTGATCTATTATTATTCATGTTGTGAATTGTGATTGATTGTTTGATGAATATTGACATTAATGTGCATGCAGGTGATGGCAAGGTCATTGCCTTTGGACAAACACAAACTAGTGTCCATGCTTAGAAAAGAGTATGAAGAAGTGGTTGCGGTGACTGGCGACGGGACGAACGATGCTCCGGCTCTCCACGAGGCGGATATCGGGCTAGCAATGGGTATTGCGGGAACTGAGGTCCGTATGTAACTATGTATAGAGAGAGAGAGAGAGAGAGCTCTTCCATCATCATATAGATATGTATGTATATGTTTATTTAAAATGTACGTAGAGATGGATGACTTGAATTTGATCAGGTGGCAAAAGAAAGTGCTGATGTGGTGATAATGGATGATAACTTCGCAACCATATTGAATGTTGCAAAATGGGGTCGTTCAGTTTACATCAACATTCAAAAGTTTGTCCAGTTCCAGCTCACCGTCAACATCGTCGCCCTCATGACAAACTTTGTTTGTGCTTGTGTCTCGGGTAAAAAACAAACCATTATATTTGAGCCGGCGGGCATCATATATTAAAATGCTTTTATTATTTACTGCAGGTTCTGCACCACTGACAGCAGTTGAGTTGCTGTGGGTGAACATGATCATGGACACGCTGGGAGCATTAGCCCTAGCAACCGAGCCACCGCACGACGGATTGATGAAGCAGGCGCCCGTGGGAAGACATGCCAATATCATAACAAGGGTAATGTGGAGAAATATAATAGGGCAGAGCATGTATCAGTTGATAGTGCTGGGACTGCTCAACTACGACGGGAAACGCCTCCTCAATCTGAACGCCCCAGATTCAGACGCCACTCTTAGATCCTTGATATTCAACACGTTCGTCTTCTGCCAGGTATTCAATGAAATAAACAGCCGTGATATGGAGAAGATAAACATATTTAAGGGGATATTCAGCAGCTGGATATTCATAATGATAATGGTATCGACGGTGGGTTTTCAAGTAATAATGGTGCAAGTGTTGTGTAATTATGCGGGGACAGTGCCGTTGAGCGGGAAGCTGTGGGCGGTCAGCGTCTTGGTGGGGGCCACAGGCCTGCTCCTGGGGACACTCATCAAATGCATCCCGCTGCCCAACATTCAAATCACCAAGCATCATGATGGATATGAGCCATTGCCATCCGGACCAGACCTTGCTTGATTTGCTGCTAATAACAAATATATGCATATACGAGCATTCTTCATTTTCCATTACACAAATAATTCATCCACCACAATATAAATCATTTCCTGTTGCATTCTTTGTTTATTTTATTTTTAAGCATTAATTACCTCCTTGGATTTGGATTGGGTTAGTAATATAATACTATTACGTTGCTTATTAATGGAATTCTCAATTGTTTTTATAATCAATGGAAATATATATATTTATTTTCAAATTAATTCTATATTGGGCATATCACACAAACTCTCTAATCTAATTGACGTGACAATAATTTCAGTATATAAATGTTATCTATTCCTTCCATTTTTTTTAAATCGATGTTTTAGGGTTTTTAATTTATTTCAAAATATTTGATGTTTAATATATTTCCACAGTCTCACTCAATTTTACCTCTATTTAAATTGAAAATCTGCATTGATATCATAATTATGTGAAAAATTCTAAAACATGAGTTAAAAAAAAAAGGGAGGAAAGGTATAGAGGACTAGATGAAATACCTGTCAAACTAACATGATAATCATTAAACAAGCCATAGATGAAGATGAAAGCATATCTATTAAACCCAAAAGACAAGGGAGGCCAAAGTTCTTACAAGCAAAAGTTGAATCAAGTGTGTGTAGGCACACACACAAAACAAGACTTCATAAGGTCCTAATTAGGGCAAAAGGAAAAAGACACAAATACCCTTGAACTAAAGACTAAATAACAAAAGGACTAATAAAATATATAGAATGCTTCTAACACCCTCCTTAAAACTTGAGGTGTCGCAGCAAGGAGCATCGAAAGTTTGCCAACCAAGAAGCGAAAGCGTGGAAGCGGAAGAGATTTAGTGAACAAGTCAGCGATTTGCGACGATGAGGCAATACGGGAGTGTGAGGGTGCCAATCTGGAGGTGCTGCCGAGTGAAGTGGCAATCAATTTCAATATGCTTGGTTTGTTCATGAAAAATAGAGTTGTGCGCAATCTGGATAGCACTCTTATTGTCACAGTACATAGGAGTGGGCTCATGGAGAGAAACCCCTATATCAGCAAGTAACCGACGAAGCCAAACAATCTCAGTGGTGGTGGAAGCCATGGCCCTATATTCGGCCTCAGTGGAGGAGCGAGAAACAACTTGTTGTTTTTTGCTCTTCCATGAGATGAGAGAGTCTCCAAGAAATACACAAAAACCAGTGGTAGACTTTCGATCAACATGATCACTGGCCCAATCAGCATCAGGGAAAGCACGTAGAATAAGAGATGAAGTGGAAGAAAATAGTAAACTCTGAAACATGGTACCTCGGAGATACCGCAAGATGCGAAAAACAGCGGCCCAATGATTGGTGGTAGGAAAGGAGACAAACTGACTGACAATATGGACAACATAAGCAATATCTGGACGAGAGATGGTAAGATAAACCAAACTACCAATAATAGTGCGATATAAGGTTGGATCTTCCAAGAGAACCCCATCAGAAGGTAAAAAACGGACATTGGCTTCCATGGGAGTGTCAATGGTACGACTGTCAAATAGTCAAGCTCGATCCAGGATGTCACTGATATATTTAGATTGGGAAAGAAGGTATCCCTTGGGAGACCAACAAACCTCAATACCTTGAAAGTAGCGGAGAGGACCCAAATCTTTCATTTCAAAACGAGTGGCCAAGTTTGATTTTAACAGAGAAATCCCATCTATATCACTGCCGGTAATGATCATGTCATCAACATACAAAGAGAGAAGAATCATGCCAGAAGATGAATTCTTGACAAAGAGAGCACAATCATTGTCGCTGGAGTGAAAACCAAGAGAAAGTAGAGCATCATGGAAGGTGTCATACCAGGAACGTGAAGCTTGCTTCAACCCATACAAAGATTTGTTGAGCTTACAAACATGTCCAGCTTTGTGAGGAACACCAGGAGGTGGGGTCATGTAAACCTCATCAACAAGTTCTCCATGTAAGAATGCATTCTTAACATCCATCAGGGTGATAGTCCATTGACGAACAGAAGCAACAACAACAAGGGTACGAATGGTGGTCATCTTGGCAACTGGAGCAAAAGTTTCTTCATAATCCAAACCATACTGCTGTGAAAAACCTTTGGCCACCAATCTAGCTTTGTATCGTTCAATCGAGCTATCAGATTTGGTTTTGATCTTGTAAACCCAACGAGAGCCAATAGCATGTTACCCCTTGGAAGAGGTATCAAATCCCAAGTCTTAGTCTTAGGTAAAGCATCAAGCTCATCCGCCATAGCCTACTGCCACAAAGGATCAAGAATAGCCTCTTTGTAGGAGTTAGGTTCAGAAATCTTATGAATGGATGTGAGAAACGAGGTAAAAGAAGAAGAATAAGAGGAATAAGCAAAATCAGGAAGGCGAGTAGACTTACGAATGCGGGTAGAATGACGAGGGGGAGTGGGATCATCAGTCCTGGGAAGCGGAGAAGGAATAGGTGAGATAGGAGGGGTCGTAGCATCATCAAGTAGATCATGATCAAGACCTGCAGGGTTAGAGTCAATACTGCTGCCAAAAGGGTCAGTGTAGATGAGATCAGAATGAGATGTAGGAGGAGAGTTGGAAGAAATAGAGAAGAAATGAATACGCTCAAGAAAATGAACATGTCGTGAAACATATAACTTGTGACTAACGGGGTCAAAACAACGATACCCTTTTTGACCATCTCCATAACCTAAGAAAACACATAGAGTTGAACGAAGGGATAACTTGTTACGTTCAACATGAGGTCGAAGAACATAACAAGCACTCCCAAAAACACGCAAAGAACTGTAATCAGGAGTATGACCAAAAAGACTCTCGAAGGGAGACCTACTCGAAGTGATCATATAGGGAATTCTGTTTATCAAGTAAACCGCAGTAAGGGCGGCTTCACCCCAAAACTCACTAGGAACAGAGGCAGATAAAAGAAGGGAACGAGCCGTTTCCATGATATGTCGATGTTTTCTTTCAGCAACCCCATTCTGTTCAGGAGTATCAGTACAAGATGTTTGATAAATGGTGCCATCAGTAGCAAGAATCTCACGAAAACTGTTGGAAGTATATTCCCCGCCCAAATCACATCTAAAACATTTGATAACTTGTGAAAATTGGATTTTCACAAGAGCACGAAAGGCAACTTAAATATTCAAGAAATCAGAACGACGCTTCATAACATAAAACCAACAGTAGCGAGTATGATCATCAATAAAAGAAACATAATATCTTGACCCTCCCTTAGTAGCAACAGGGGGAAGGACCCCAAACATCTGAGTGAATTAAATCAAAAGGAGATTTGGTGACAGTGTTGCTTTTAGAGAAAGGTAAGGCTGAGAATTTTGCCAGCTTACAACCATTACAACTAGAAATATCATGACTCTTAACCTTCCCTAAAGACCCAGTAGAAACAAGATAATTCAAACGAAAGAATGATACATGGCCAAGGCGAGAATGCCACAAATAAAAGTCAGATGAAGAAGAATTCAAATGAAAACTAGACAAATCTACTGTAGAAGCAGCAATATCAGGAACCTGAAGATTATCCATGATGTACAATCCTTCCTGCCTATGGCCTACCCCAATCCGCTTCTTGGAATGAAGATCCTGCACATGACAATCAGTAGAGGAGAATGTGATAATACATCCAGAATCACAAAGTTGACCAACAGAAATTAAATTCAATGCTAGTTTAGAAATGTGGTAGACACTGGGAAGAGAAACATGAGATGAGGTAACAGGACCAACACCTGCTAATGGCATAGGAGTACCATCAGCAGTCATAACAGAAACAGAGTTGGAAGGAGTAAGAGAAACAAAGGAATCAGCGGTGGGAGACATATGGTGGGATGCCCTCGAGTCTAAGAGCCAATCTGAAGGAGATATACCTGTGGAACTCGGAGTGGACAAACCTGCAGCAGCGGACATAGCATGAGGCTGTTGATTGAGGAGTTTCTGAAGTTGTTCAAGAAGTGCCTCGGCAGAGGTGGCACTGGGAGAAGAGGCTACAGCAGCTGTGTTAGAAGGCCTAGAATGTCGTGGTTGGAAATTTGGAGGAGGAGGTCTAATGCTTGAAGAAGTTCCTTTGTTAGCTAGCATGGGACATTGAGCTTTCCAATGTCCAGGTTGGTGACAAAAGTTACATTCATTGGGCTTTGAATTCGGCCGATTCTGATTTCTATTTTGATGAGGATTCTGAAAATGTTGATTTGTGTTCTGTGTGGGGCGAGAAGGAGCAGCCAAAACAGATTGGTTTGGTGATGGGAGGACTCCTTTCATTGTCCCAGATTTTAGCCTAAGCTCTTCAGTAATGAGTTCACTGACCAGGGCATCGACAGTAGGCTTAGGACTACGATGTAGAATATTACCACGTAGTGCTTCAAAATCATCACGTAGGGCCATCAAAAATTGAACAAGACGTTGCTCTTCACACCGAGCAATGTAAGGAGGGAAGGCTCTAAGTTTTGCAGATTCTGTTATAGCCAATTGATCCCAAAAGTTCGTCATAGCGGAGTAGAAATCTTGGATACTCATATCCTTTTGTTGGAAAGTGCGAATGTCCATCTCCAGTTGGTACTGTTTTGCAAAGTTGGACTGTGTGAACAATCTCTCCAGATAATTCTTTCCATCCAAACGAGCACTGATGGACTGCAACGAGTCGTCTCTCTCGGCAGCCATAGTGAAGACCAAAAAGGAAACAACAAGAAGACAAGCAGAGATCCCACAATCCGAGACAACCCACCAAAGGCTTAACAAATATACATCCAACAAACTAGACCATACACATGGATATCACGAAAAATCTGAAAAAGAGAACAGGTCGAGAGAGATACCAGAAACAATCGGGTGACGACGAACCTCAGCGGCGTAATGAACAGTAACTCAAAAATTTCGAGTTGGATCCGCGAGATCGTGAATGGATCCTTAAACCCGCTCTGATACCATGTCAAACTAACATGATAATCATTAAACAAGCCATAGATGAAGATGAAAGCATATCTATTAAACCCAAAAGACAAGGGAGGCCAAAGTTCTTACAAGCAAAAGTTGAATCAAGTGTGTGTAGGCACACACACAAAACAAGACTTCATAAGGTCCTAATTAGGGCAAAAGGAAAAAGACACAAATACCCTTGAACTAAAGACTAAGGGGGGTGTATTCAATTAGGATTTTGATGGATTTTGTTGAACTTTAAAATGTCCATGGATTTTTATGGATTTTATAAATCCATAGACTCCACATGGAGTCTCCCAACTCCACGCAGAGTCTGGCGAATTTCGTGTATGGATTTTGAACGATTTCAATGAATTTCAAATCCATCTCGCCAACGCTCGTTGGAACACAACGATCGGTGTATCCGAAAAAAATTAAACCCAGCGGCCGCTAGAATCAAGCGACCTTGATCCCAGCGGCCGTTGGCTGGAGTGCCATCATCGGCAAGACCAGCGGCCGCTGGGGTCGGGTGACGGCTGGGGTGCCCGATTTCAACTCCTCACCGGCCGCTGGGATACAGCGCTCGCCAGGTTTTCCAAATCCATCGAAATCTCGTGTCCAGAGGTCGGATTTCATCCTTTGTAATTTTCACGTGAAATCCAGCTGAAATCCAACGAAATCAATGACTTTTTAAAGTCCGTGGATAGTTGAATACCGCAGAATTTTAAAGGACTTTTAAAAGTCTGGATTGAATACACCAAGATTTCGTTGAACTTTTAAAAGTCTGGATTGAATACACCAGAATTTCGTTGGACTTTTAAAAGTCTAGATTGAATACACCCGGATTTTAAAAATCCAACGAAATCTCAATCCAATACACCCCCTAAATAACAAAAGGACTAATAAAATATATAGAATTCTTCTAACAATACCCACCTCACATTTAGTGCCGAGGCTAACCACATAGCCTGGACAATAACTTATTAGAACTCAAATTATGTGTAAGATTAAAGAACTCTCCTAATCATATTTGTATTTTCGTAAAAAAATAAAAAAATATAAATATCAATATAAGCTAACATGAAGGGTGTATTTGTACTCTCTAAACTAGTGAGCCCAACTCGAGCCCGCATGCTTCTTGCACATCTTTAATACTAGTATTATTATTACTATTTTTCTTTAACTTAATTTTTAAACTTAAAATACTACTGTGTTGTAGACCAATATAAGACGATATTTAATTTTCGTGATGGCACTTATCAATCGACCCATTGATCAATTTAATTTTCGTGATGGCACTTTAAATGTATTGTATAAATATCACAATTTCACAGAATCACGAATTAACTTTAGTTTATAGGCTCTAGGGTTTGTTTAATTGTTTAATTTTTTATTTAGGATATTAATATAGGGTGATTCTATACATAGCTTCCATTTTTCTCAACAAAGCCCCAATTTTAAAAAAAAATATAAACATTTAATTTTATATACTACTTTACCCATGTAACCCTAATTTAAATTTCCTATTAGCCCACGATTATCTAAGACCACGCCGATAATTTGCAGATAGAATCATCCACAGAACATCAATAACCATCCTTTTTTTCTCAAAAAACTTTTTTTTTTTTTGTCCTCAATAAATTGATTGTAATGTTGTATGAAACTTATTCCATGTAATGTCAAAATGAATTATATATCAATTTGTAATACTAAAAGTAAGAATTGCAAAAGAACAAAAAAGGATTGACGTTTCGACAATGAAGAAAAGTCAGGCGCAAATTGATTGTCATACAAATTAATCAATAACCGTATTGTGTTCTTGCATCAATGAAGCTATTTCAATTTGATGAAATTGTTTCTGATTTTTGCCCAGAAAACCAAAAATGAAAAAACAGAAGAATATATAACCTTGGCTTCATCACCCGAATTGTCGGACTAATTTATTAATAAACATTCAAACCATGAAAACATCTGAATTTAATATAAAAAGAAACAGCAACTTCATCAGTAATTTTTCTTGTTGATGAACTGTCGTCTTCTTCGAGTATAATGTTGGGGGCTATAATGAACTGCCGTCTCTTAAGATTTTAAAATGAGTTGGGGGCTATAAAGTTTTATTCTTAAATTTTAATGTCAAGTTAAAAGGCTATAAGGGTAATGAAGTAAATTAATTAATATTTTTACTTTCTTTTTTAAAATAAGAGGCTATATTGAGAAAAAATGAGGCTATGTATAGAATCACCCTTAATTAAAATCTTTATAAAAAGAAATAAAATTGGGGACTAGTCTATTTAGCCAACCCAAGACTTAAAAATCAAGCCCAATCCACCAAGAAAAGGTCCGGCCAGATCCATTCATACAAAAAGGGGGTAAATGCGTCTATTCTACTCCTATTATTAAAATTCTACACAAACATTCTCTCTATTTTTGAAATTGCACCAAATTCTCTTCCATAATTAAAAAATATGCACAGTTTTTTTTTAAAAAAAGTTTTTCCTTAAAATACCTTCATTTTCAAGTAAAATTATAATATTAAAGATTAACTAAATATTGATATTTTGGTCCTTAAAAAAAATTAGTATTTTGGTCCAAATTTTTTGTAAAAAAAATTGTGCGCACTTTTTAGGCTCTTGACTAATGTATTGGGGATGTTAGTTTATACTTTATATATTGTTAAATGTTTCTTTTGTTTATGTGTTGAAAGAGGTGGGCTTTTTTTATTATTATTTTAAGAAGGCTAAACCATCATTTATATCCCAAACTATTTCCATTTTCTCAAATCTATCCCAAACTAACATTTTTATCAATTAAATACCTAAACTATTAAAAAAACTAATCAAATCTATCCCCAGATACATTTTTAAGTAAAAATTACCTAATGTTTCGGCTAAATGCTTGGGTCTTCTTCTCGTGCTTTAGTAAAATTGATCATATCTATGACATAATATCTTTATTCTAATTTTTTAAACTCTTTTTTAGATCTGAT
The DNA here is from genome assembly GCA_026008535.1 of Perilla frutescens. Lineage (NCBI taxonomy): Eukaryota > Viridiplantae > Streptophyta > Magnoliopsida > Lamiales > Lamiaceae > Perilla > Perilla frutescens. The sequence continues at coordinate 6,623,513 of BRKX01000012.1, read as the reverse complement.
TTTGACCAAAAAATGCATTTGGGGATAGATTTGATTAGTTTTTAATAGTTTGAGTATTTAATTGATAAAAGTGTTAGTTTAGGATATATTTGAGAAAATTGAAATAGTTTAGTATATAAATGATGGTTTAGCCTTTTAAGAATGAGCGTTCAACGAAGAGTTCCCATTTGGAATTATGTTACTCGAATTGACGTGTATGAGGGACATAGATAGTTGGAGTGCAATTTCTGTAATAAGATGCCTTGGGGAGCTTGCTCATGCTTTTTATAGGCCCGATTTTGAAGCCTTCTTTGCACTTTGTTTTGGGTGATGCCAACCCTTCTTAATGAAGCCTTTTCCTCAAAAAATTATATGTATGTTTTGTACAATCGTTACACGTATTTATTCGTAAATACTCATGGAATCAACTGCCTCAAATTACAAAAATAAAAAATCCAAAGTTTTTGCATAACTTTTTAAAGCTTTTTGAAATAAATATTTGCATGCTGCTAGATTGATAGATAGGCGCTGTTAATTACATACAGTAAAGGAAAAATAATATGTTTGAGTACCTACAATATTGAAAAAAAAAGTCAACAATATTGGGAAGCAAAAACAAAAAAGAAATCCAAGTTTGTGAAGGGATTATGATTTATGATGATGATAATCGTGAGATCGATGTTGGAGTTTGTTCGTGTTATTTCTCATGAATAATGTAGCACATACTGAGATAGTGATAAAACTTTCAAGTTTCAGATTTTCCTAATTAATTTATTGAAGTTGTATCTTTGAATATTGAATCATTTATAAATGTCCCTTTTTATTTCTAAACAAAAAAAAAAAAAAAAAATCATCGAGGAAAAGCGACCCTATTCGTTGCGGACTCCTTTTCTAGATAGTGCCAAGAAGGAAACTAAAGAAATGTTCTTTAAAAGCTTATTCCCAATTTAATTAATTATTTATTTCTCTCAATTATCTTTATTGTTTTCCTACTATTGGAATTTGGATGCTTGTAGATGGCAAGTCACACCGTGACACAATACTTTATCTTTTGCATATCAATCGGGTCCATTTTATTAGTACCAAATCATCTTTTTGTTTCATCCTCACCATATATATTCCTAGATACTAAATCCATTCTCCTCAATATTATTAGTAGAATAGTGGATAATTATTAATAAATGAGTTGATATGTAAGCTTTATAAAAACTCTTCATATTAAAAAAACGAGAGACGAAAAGAGTAATTTTCAATAGAGCTACAAAATATTGTTTGATTTCAAATTTGAGACAGTTCATAGTAGATTTTTTTAGGTAGAACGATTCAGGGAAAAAATCAGATGAGAATATTGGATAATAATGTTAACTAAGAACCTGGGGAAAAAACTTCCACCGTATTGTAAAATTAGGTTTGGAAAAGAAGATTTCGTGTCTAATTATATATATGTGGTTGATGATGGAATGAGCAATAATTTTAATTTAGATATATTTAATGTCAATTCTCATTCCGTAAAGAGTACTCTCCATTCCAATTATATAGTTTTTTTCTACTCGCTCGCACGTAGATTAAAAATATTTAGAAAATAAGAGACAAAAGTTAAACGTCCAACATTACTCCTATTTAAGATTTATAACTTTAAAAAATTAAGTGATTAGCTTTTAATTCCCAAAATCTAATAAGGGTGTATTGTACATTGCAATGAAAAATAATACTCCCCCCGTTTATGAATAAGTGTCATTCTGAATGAATGCACACATATTAATAAAGATATTAATTAAATAATCAAATTACCTTTACACCCTTATGTGAATATATTAAATGAATTAAATATGGTTGTTTGGATACATCAAATGAGGGTAAATATGAAAAATGTGAAATTTTTACCTCGATTATGTAGAATGACACTTTTTGTGAAACAAAATTAAAGTGTTAAAATGACACTTATTGTGAAACGGAAAGAGTATTAATTTTAGTAATGAGACTATGTAACTATAACTCCCCAAAATAATAATAGAAACTATATAATTGGGACAAAGTGAATAATTAATTTAAAATTTTAAAATTATACGATTCCAAATATTATTTGGTGTTAAAGAACGTCTTATTGTATAAATATTGACGTCGTTAATTTTTCCACCTTAATATTAGCTGTTAAAGAGTCTTCTTGTATTAATATTAACACTATTAATTTTTCCACCGAATGAAAGGGTAGCTGCATTTTTTTTCCACCAAATGAAAGAATTTTAGTGCCTACTTCAACTTTTTTTATGTCGAGAATAACCCGCAGCCGCTATCGAGATGCGCACTGAGTAAATCCTATTCTTTGGCTTTTTTTTATGTTGAGGGTAACCCGCAACTGCTACCGATGTGCGCGACATGGTTTGTGTAATAGCCTTAAAACCACACAAAAGAAGTAAATTTGGCTTTTATTTTTTGATGTCGAGGATAACCCGCAACAGTTACCGAGATGCATATTAAGTAAGCTCTGCCCTTATGTAATAGCTATAATTATAAACCACACATGAGAGATGGAGACATTTGATCTCAAGATAGCATCACTCCACTACTAGACTATTCCCAATGAAAAATGCCTACTTTAACCTTGCAAAATAGTTTAGTGGTCTATATATATATATATATATATATATATATATATATATATATGTATTTATGGGATAACATGATAATGTCCAAATTGTTTACATGGACAATTTTCGCTCGCATATGTACATGATCGGTGACGTTTAAAATGTGTAATATAAGATGTAATATCCATTTTGTAAGACGGTAAAAGTTTTATACATTAATATCATTGGACCCAAGAAATATATTATATCAGGAATGTTATTCTTAAATAGAGGTATAATTTACATATAAAAATTATATTTTTTTTAAAAACTACTATTTATTATACGTTAATTGAAAATGTAATCCTTCATATTTTAAAACACTTGAACTTAAAAGATAAATAATATTCATGAATTTTTTCCCTAAAAAAAATTCATGACTTAAAAAAAAAAAATGTACGTACATCATTCATATGCACAGTGTATACATATTAGATTTAGAAGATTCACTCATTCACTATGTATCTAGAAAACATGCAACTTTAGATAAGTACTTGATATCATTTTAAGTTTATAACATAATTAAAAACTTATAAATATTTAAATATATTTATATATTTAAATATTTCTTAAGTATTGATATATTTTTAAGGGGATAATTTCACTTTTAGTTTCATTAGAATAGGGTCAAAATATTTTTGGTCTCATATCTTACATTTTTAGTTCGATAGTTATTAGCTCGACACTTTTGGTCCCATATCTTACATGTTTTGTCTCATAGTTTATTAGCTTGACACTTTTGGTCCCAAGTGTCTTTTTTTTTCCGACATTTTTAGTCCTAAAACTAATAGTATATTTTTTCTTATACATTTTGTCGAGAATTTTACTGAACAAAAATCGTATATTGGCAAGAAGTTGGAATGGTTTTGTTAGATATTTTGCTGAAAAATTTCAAAATATTATGTTATTTTATTGGGTATCATGCTGAATTTTTTGCTAGATATTTTCCTCTTATATAAAAAAAATTTAAAACTAAAAGTATCGAATTAATAAACTATGAGAAAAAAAAACGGTAAAATATGAGATTAAACGGTAAACATTATCTGCAAAGGTAAGCAAAAGTAAACAGTAACCTAAAAGACACGTGTTTCAAGATTGTTTCACAAAAATAATTGCATCAACTAGAACAAAGATGTGACAATTTCTAGTGCTCCAATTAATAACCTATTATAATTTATACATTTTCCAGTAAACAAGGGTGACTTTTTTCGTATCAATTAGTGCAAATCACAAACTAAAAAGAGGTGATCAAATCAGTTCCTTTTTCCTTTTCTCTTATAGTGTTTTCTTTCTTTTGTTGGTGCTTTTTTTTATCTTTATTTTATTTGTCACTCTTATGAATGTTGTCTCTTTTTTTTATTCTTTTTTCTGAGCTGTAATTTTCTGGTTCTCAACAATTTTCGCATAAGTACTATATGACAAAACCGGCTCAATTTGTAACATGTGGAGCAATTATCGAAGATCCAACATAATTTTTTTTTTAAAAAAAGAATATATCCATTATTAACCATAAATTCTTCTTATTTAATTTTCGCAAATTTTGGATGGGGTTAATAAAATCAAAATTAAGCTTAAATTAATTGAAATATCTGGTGATGAAATTACTTTGCAACATTTAGAGATATAGTTCGTGAAAATATTCAGAAAATCATTACAAGAAGAGATCACAAGAAAGAATCCGCAAGATTAAGAAAGATCTGATAGGGCACGGCACATTCACATTGCCTACATTATTCGGAAATTGAGCTTAAATTAATATCTAAAGGATTTCAATTTTCAATTTTTTTTTTTAATTCACCATCGAACTATACTAAAACAAATAATCTTAATATTTGTATCAGATTTGCATCATATGAAATCTTCATACATTGGGTTGATATCATAGTCACTCTTAAGTAATTCTTGGCATGTCTGGTTGTTTTTGACGAATTATTTACAACTTAAAATATCCCTGAATGCAAAAACGAACATATTTCAATACGCAAATTAAAGAACAATAATAAAATAAAATAAAATATATATTTTATGAGTTTTTTTTTTTTCAATTTAGGATCAGAAAGATAAATAATATCAACCAATTACCTAAATGATGAACATTATCAATTTAAAACCCCAAAATCGTGAAATTCGATTCTTTTTTAATTTTTAAATAAAACCTTAAATAAATTTAATAGATAAATAATAAATAATTTTTCGTTAAAAAATTAATACAAAAATAATGAAAATAAATAAAAAAATATATGATTGTGGACTCCTAAATTTATAATTTTTAGGTTCTGAAATAATAGATAACTTATCCTTCATATTCTAAAAAAAAAAAAAAAACCCTACCTTTTTAACGATAAGTAACCTAATAGGTCTGATAAATTCAAATTTTTTATTCGAATGTGAAATATTTAAGCACAAGTAACAGCACACAAACCGTAAATCATAGTTTAGGAGGGTGGGGGTGGGGAAAGGATAAAGTAGTGAGCGTGGGGCTTTGTTACTGTGTGACTACGCTCCATTGTGGGCCACCTGCGCGGCTACTTTTCTGCCGACTATTTTCCATTTCTTTTTTCAAATAAAGGAAATCAAACCGCCCACATTTATCGTTGGTCACAAAAATATCGGATCAGTTTCTCCGTTGCAATTCTTATTCCATTTGGTATTGCATAACTAGAATTTATTTTTACTTTTTTTCAAAAAAATATTAATATACTCTAATTGGGGTGGATGAACCCTAAAGGAAAAATTTTAATTAAATAAAATCATAATAAATTAAAAATTAAAAAAATAATTTTATTTTTTTTAAATGATGACTTGAAACAGGAAATGTAATAAGAAATGTAACAGGTGATCTGGTGTGCAAAAATATCGCCACACAAATTACACAATACATAAATTATGATAGGATGCATATATTATATACTAGAAACTTCTCCCTTCTAAAAAAAACAAATTTGACTGCGCATAATTTTTTTAAGGGGGGCATTTAAATAAATAATGAAATTGAGATGTAATGTAAATATGTAATTGTAAACCGGTGGGGAAATAATAGGTTACATCATATATTCGTGTAAATTATATTATTTCAATATTTGATAAAAAAACTAATTAAGATTTTAATCATTGATTAATATTTATTTATTTTTATAACCATGACCCATTTTAGAAAGAAGTTGACTTATTATTTTAAAATTGAAAATTTTCTTCTATTTTTATTTTTATATTTTTAAAATGTTGAATCATATAATACACAAGTTTATAAAAATAAAATATATTGTTGAATTTATTTTTGTTTCTTGTATTTTATTTTATTTTAAATTTTTAAATCACATAATAATCAACTTTATTAATATAACATATTATTGAATTTATTTTTTATCTAATATTCTTATTTGTTTTGAAATTTTGAACCACATAACAATCAAATTTATTGATGTAATATATTATTTAATATATTTTTATTTACTAATACTTTTATTTTATTTTAATATTTTAATTAGATAATAAACAAATTTATTAATTAAATATATTGTTGAATTTATTTTCATTTTGTTATATTTTTTTATTTTAAAAATTTGAATCACATAATAATAATAATCAAATTTATTAATATAATATATTAACTAATTTATTATATAAAATAATTTTAAATTTAGTAAGATGGGTATAAAATATATTGTTGAAATGAAAAAAAATAAAAATAAAAATTTAAATTTATTAAAAGGAGTATAAATTTTAAATTTAATAAGCGAAATATAAAAATCTTAATCATTTTTTAAGGGGAAGCGCCGATTAGTTTTTTGTATTCTTAACCATATGTTTTTTCTCTCTTTTTTCACATTTAATTTAATATTTTAATTTTTTCTTATAATTAAATTAAGAACTAATTGAGAATCAATACAACCAATTTAAGGCAATTGTATATATGATACATTATATTTATAATTATCGATAATTAACAAAATAATTTTTGTTTATTATCACATAATTTTCAAATGAAATTATTGTTTATTTTGGTATAGATTAGTTTATTTTTTTTTCATTTTTATTATAATTGTTTTTTATTTGAAGTCATTTTCCATTTAACATATTTGTAAAGATTTTTATGGACATTTCAAAATCTTCAAACACAATAAGGCAACCTCTTCCTAGAATTGACTACAAGGGTGCAATTGTGAATATACATCAATCAATAATTAAAATTTTAATTAATAACTTACCAAAAATTAAAATATTACCTCAATTAAATATTATGACCGATCACATGTATTCATGTTGACTGTAGATATACTTGATGAGATAAAAAGCAAGTAGGAAAACAATGAATTATTTTATATCCATAGCAAGAAATAGATTGAAGACTAATATTCTGTATTCAATGCCCAATAAGAGCGAGATTCTAGGAATTTTCATTTTCATGTCTTTTTACCATGTTTATTTGCACTCTAAAATGTAAAATGTACAATTAATAATTACCAATATATATATATATATATATATGATGCGAAGATTTAGACATGTACAACTGATTGCTTCACTAATTAAAAATTTCAAATTCTCTATTTTGAATATGATGATATTATATATAGTTATGTATACTTTAACATATACTGTATTAAAAATAAAATTCGTTAACACTCAATGTATTAGTTTTAAGAAAACATTAGTAAGAAATATGTAATTTGTTTAGCAAAAGTACGCATAAATTAAAAATATGTATTTTATACTAGGATAGCACATGTAAAATAGATAAATCATACTGTATTTATCTTTTATTTCAGAAGGTCAAATTATGAGACCGAGAGCACTTTTAAAACAATGAAAAGTCTTCCCTCGAAAATTAGAAGAAGAAAAAACACAATAATACAAGTATTATTAATTTGATTTTGAAAAGAAAAAATCGAATAAAATAAATAGTATTTGATGCTCAGCATTACCAAACCCGAACCCTTATCCAGAGCATAAGGGCTGCTTTAGTGACCGCATTAATTGGAAATTATATAAGAATTAGTTAGGTAATGGTAATCTCCCCCAAATCCCAATCACAGCGATATGATTTCATATTATAATAATAATCATCAATTTTTCAAACTAGCGCCCAAAATTTGTGACTGGGAATTACTACCAATGAAATTTCTGAAATATACCAATTTAGGGACATCCAAAAAAGAAAATACATTCAAAAATTTGAGAGAATAAAAAGTATGTGATATTTCGGTTTAATATATAGTAATACATCGAATGAAATTATCTGTTATACTTTGTGTAACACTCCGTGATACACAATTAAATTTATTATTTTTTTTTGTTCTAAAAAAAAAGCTTTTCTTTCAATCCTTTATCCGATAACAATTTCTTGTACTTTAATTTGAATCTACACTTGTAATTAGGATTCATCCTATCCAATTAGGATATGTAGTTATTTTTCAATATTTAATTTTTTTAATTAGTAGTTAATTATTTCATAAAAAAATAATTAGATACCTTAATTGGGTAGAATAACCCTAAAGCATAAGTGTAAAATTAAACTAAAACACAATAAATTGAAATCGAATTAAAAAATTGAAGAAAAATTAATATATTTAATTGTGTAGCACAGTATATAATTAATTTTTCAATATTAAATTATTATTTTTCAATTAGTAATTGATTATTGTGTAAAAATAATAATTATATACCTTAATTAAGAAGGATGGACCCTAATTAATAAATGTATAATTACACTAAAGCACGATAAATTGAAATTGAATTAAAAAATAAAAAAATAATTCAATAATTATGCAGTACCACGTGTTGCATAAAATGTAGCAGAGAATTTCATCCGGCAACGCACAATGTCATACACGTACACACACACATATATATATATATATACTTATGCGGACATAAAAAATAAACATTATACCAGAAATAGTTTATATATGTATAGGGGTTAGTGGAGAGTCAGCATCCAATACCCATAACCCATGTCAGCCTTATTCAAATTCCATACGCCAAATGTAAAAGATAGATGGCTTGGAATCTTGTTTCTTTAAGCGCATTTGATTTCATTTTCAACACAATATATATCAAATAAAAAAATAAACAATCATCTCAATTCTCAACAAAACCAGCATCCTATTTGTTCTTCCATTGCTGCTGCAGCTTCTTGAAGCATGGTGCAAAGAAAGCTGCCCACAAAACTGAGCCTCCAACCTTATGATGCTCAAACTCAAACCCAAGAAATGAAGAGCCCCAGAGGAGCTGACTTGAAGGCCAAGAAAATGAAGAAATCCGGCTCCATCAAGCGTCCTAAGCCACCACCAGCAGCTGCTGTTTGCAGAACGCCGAATTACATGAAGTCCACCAGCAGTTCAGACGCAAGAAGAGAGCAGTCACAAGTAAAAGCAGCAGCAAAGCCATCAGGCAGGAAAGCAACGAAAGCAGTGGCCTGCAGGACGCTGACCAAGAATCCGAGCTTCAAACCTGCAAGGAAGTGTGATCCGGTTGTTATTATATGTGAAAATCTTGATTCACAGAGACCAACATGCTCCTCTACCTTGAAAGATTGTAAGTTTCCTTCTTACCTCTCTCTTGAATCGGATGGGACCTCTGCGATCAAGGTCTGCCCTTATACGTATTGTTCACTCAACGGTCATCACCATGCTCCTCTGCCTCCCTTGAAGTGTTTCGTATCGGCCAGGAGGCGCGCCATCAAGACACAGAGGAGCATCAACCTGGGGGTTGTTGTAGATGATGATCATCATCATTTGAAGACCTCCACTGTTAGTCCTGTCACTGAAGAGATGAACAAAGATTTCTTTGTTCAAATCTTCACTGCTCACGGTGCTGGAATTGATGCTGAAGAACGAGGCAGTTCTGATTTTGATGCTTATGAAGGTGTTGATGGAGGGCAGATTGATAAAATGGAATTCTTGAATGAATCATCGGCACCAAATGTTGATTTCTACGAGCACGATTCTGATGGCTCTGAGATGGACTGGGAGACTGGTTATTGCTCACCTCTGCAACTTGATTATGGTTACGAATGCTCGCCTCAAACAGAAGTCGAACCTGATCCTGAAGCAGATGTAGTCGACGATCAAATCATCAAAGAGGAGTTGATAGTCAAGGATTGCTGCTTTGATGAGGTATTGGTGGATGATGCCTCACAGGAGTCCTTTGATGAAGAGGGTTTCAGCTCGGATGCGTTTTCTAGCAGTGATGATGATGAATCCACTGGTGTGTACGGTGAACTGCAGAGTTTGAGCACTATCAACACTTCAGAGTCTATTCAAGTTGTTGTGGAAGAAGCAGAAGGAGCCCGTAATGAGAAGAATCACGCCTTGCCTGAATGCAAGACCTCAGGGACTGATCTTCATACTGGCAATCAAGACCATGAAGCTTCATTTGATGATCTAGATTATGAATGTCTTTCCAATGAGGAGGCAGTAGTAGTGACCGGGGACGAGGTTACTGAAGCTGAACACGGTATCTTTAGAAATGCCAAAGGAGAAAATGCAAAGGAACAAGAAACAGAAGACATTGCCCTGCTCCATTTTACAGCCAACTCGAAGAAGCTGGCCCAGGATGGTGATGAACTAGGAGCTTTCAATCCACGAGCACCGAATTTCTTGCCGTTGCAGCCTGACCCTGAAGCACAGAAGGTTGATCTTAGGCATCAAGATCTTGATGAAAGGAAAAATTCAGAGGAATGGATGGTAGATTATGCACTCAGACAGGTTGTCACAAAACTTGGTCCTGCTCGAAAGAGGAAAGTTGCACTATTAGTCGAAGCATTCGAAAAAGTCATTCCAACAACCAAATATGATCTCCATTTGAGGCATGGTTCAGCATTTGATCAAGCAAGACCAATTCAGGCGTGCAGCTGATATCTATTTCAGTTCCAGGTAACAGAAACAGACACAAAAATCAATTTCTTTGTTAAAAGAAAAGATCAAAGCAGGCAGCTGATATAACCAAATCTTAGAACAAAAGAATCTTAATGATGTTGAAATCACAGGGTGTTATTCGTGTTTGCAGTGCCAGGAATCTGAAGAGGCAGGATACTCAATTGACAGATTCAAGGTTATGGGAAGATGAAGAACAATCAAGTTGAATGTAATGGTGATGAAGCCCATGTTGAACAATCAATTAAGATGTTTCAAGTATGCTGCCTTAGTTTGTATGGTATTTTGTCTTTGTTTTACAGACTATCTGTTTAACCTTGAGCTACTTAAATTGTGTGCTGTTTATCAGATAATGTTTGTTGGTTTTACAACTCCTTAATCCCGGAGAAGATCTCCAAAATCCACATTTTCTGATTCAGCTAGAAATCTTATCTTTTATTTTATTTTTGAGAAAGGCTAGAAATCTAATATTAAATGCATGTTTTCTGGAAATATTTTCCTTTCTTTAAGGCAGAAGATCCTTCTAATAATTGAACATTCATACCTGTCTGAGTAGAGGTCATAAGCCATGCTCTGCTGCATATGTGTAGTAGTAACAATAAATACTGATGAATAATTTCAAACAAATTATGTATTTGAAGGAAATAATTGAGAAATCAAGCTAACATAGTATTTCAATGGTTTTCAAAAAAATCATGTAGACTACCTCCAAAAGGCTTCAGAAATGCCCCGTTCTATCTAACAAGAAGTATACAAAGTTTGGCCTGGCCTGGCCAGAGCCAGACACGCGTAAATACATTTTATATGACGAGCAAACTCTATCAGGTTAACCATGGCATTTTTCGGAGCGTGGAGGGGTAAGCCAGGACTGATCAAACAGGATGTCCGGACCTTGGAAGAAGCTACATCATCTTCAAAAAAAGTATGGATAGAATAGAAAGACATGGCATTCTTTTTCTTTTCTTTTTTGTGACTCTTTGACCCCAGCAACTGAGCGAATGTCAGAAATTCCAAGTTGAAATGCAGACTTTGTCTGTAAGCAAAGTGCACTCGTGTATCATGGCCTTCGTAACTAGCTAGTATCTTCTTTCACAAAAATGAAAATTAATCAAGATTAGCGAACGCAAGAAAGATTTATATCCAACATTTCAAACATATATCATGTAATATCAAAATCACCTCTCTCTCTCTCTCTCACTCTCTCTCATGCATATAATATCTCACTGAAATGCATCTTTCAAGTGTCAAAGTTGGGAGAAAATGATCTGAAAAAAGCACTTGATTTGCTTTAACTTCTTTTTACCTAAAACCCCATTAAGGTAATGGCTTCATTCATACATCATGCTGCTAGTATTGACATAATCATTACTCAGAATCATAACACTGAATAATCATGTAAGAAAAAAGCTTATTTAAAGTCAGTCCCTTACTTTCCTTCCTTCCACCAACATAGCCAAAAATGACCTCCTTCCTTACCTCCACTACTCTCTTCGCCTTTTCTCTCATCGTCCTCTCTATATCTGTGATAGTAAGTGATGCCAAATTTTCCGAACAATTCCCTGAAATGAAGGGTGCTCACCGTGTTGAGAAGGTAAGCCATCTGCACTTCTATTTCCACGATATTATCAGTGGGGAACACCCGACTGCTCTTATAGTTGCAGGGAAGAAAAATGTATTTGGCATGACTGCAGTCATAGATGACCCCTTGACAGAAGGGCCTGAGCCCAGATCCAAAGTGGTGGGAAGGGCTCAGGGAGTGTATACCATGTCTTCCAAAGACGGTGCAGCTCTTCTTATGGCCATGAATTTGGTATTCAAGGAGGGGAAATATAATGGAAGTTCAATCAGCATTCTCGGGAGCAATCAGTTTCTGGAAGCTGTGAGAGAAATGCCGATTGTTGGAGGAAGTGGAGCTTTCCGCTTTGCTCGTGGCTACGCTTTAGCAAACACGGTGAAGTTCACTCCAGCAACAGGAGATGCTGTGGTTGAATACAATGTCTTTGTTATGCATTATTGAAACTGCATTGTTCACATATCATTATTTCTTCAATTATTCAGGAGAAAATGTTGACAGATGAATTTAGACATACAAACTAAGATGCATTATGTAAACTTTTCTCAAATTTCTCCCCCACAATCAATCAAACCTTTCCTTCCGGACTTGTTCACGCAACTTTGTGATTGATATGAAGCCAACTGATGGGATTATGTTCGTGTAAAGTAAAGCTTCATTCTTTTAACTCGACAGAGCCAATATAGGAAACCAAAGCTTATTACAGTAAAGATTCAAGATTTAGGAAATGCCCTGTTCAAGTTTCAATGTCACCTACAAAAAATGACTCACACCATAATAATAAGAAAACTCCATCAACGAACGGGATATATACAGCAAAATAGTTGAAGAAGAAGTGGATTATATGCAGCTCATACAATTATGGAGGCCGGTGGCTACCCTTCTCAGCACATTATGTGCTCGAAACAAAGGGCAAAAAGTAACTTAATATCCTCTATACAAATTGAAAAATGGAAATACTTCATTTTCCTCAACTATACCGTCTAAACCTCCATGCTGAAACTGAGAAAAGTGGCTGATCCTGCCAGCAGATTATGAAGCAACCATTTTCCTCTTTCACTTTATAACCATCATAGTTGTAGCTCTGCAAGAGTCTCCTCGCCTGCAGCATGACATGGTAGCTTAAGGGAACCTTACCAAAACCGGCTAACTCAAGCCTAGGAATCCATTTATCGAGCCTCTCGTGTCTCTTCTTTCTATCAAGACCCTCACACGCTATGATATTCTTGATTTCCTGGCCGTAGAGCATCTTCTCAATCTTTTGACGCTCTATGGATGCAATTGGCGCAGTAGACTCCAAGCAATCAAAGAGTGCGGCATAAAAGGTTAATGCTTCCACAATTCTGTCCATCAAACTGATCCCATTATGGTTTGATTCTTGCTCGGTCACCACCAATAGCTTTGGCGAAAGACCCCGTAGGGCATTTAGAAAACTCACCATCTTAGAGGAAATGGCCGTAGGCATTGGTGAGGACAATGCAGAGTCTGGACTGGAGGCACATGTATTCATAGCATCCTTCTCTAGAAACTCACTCAGAGTGTGTGGATTCATATGCAACACTCTCTGCAAGTGTACAGCACGGGGGATCTTGCTCCGAACCATTTCATCATCGAATGCCAAAAGAGAATGCAGCTGAAGTACAGAGCTTATTGCTACAGCTTCTCCAGTCTTGACACGTAGGCTTTCAACATCAAGATCCTCCAATCGGCTCACTATAGGATTGAATTGGAAAGGGATGTCTAACTTTTCAGCCTCTTCATTTAATCGATGAGCCATTTGGTCTAATACCTCCTTCTGCTCGTGAATACCGGTGATTCTTAAATGAGGCGGTCCTTCAGGCCGGGAGCTTAGTGCCTGAATGAGACTAATCCACTGAGCAGACTCAAAAGAGTGAAGATCAATTATGTGAACCACCTTCTCACCCTCCATTGCTTCCAAGATGGCCTGGTTCGTGATCACATACGAAAGCTTTAAAAAGGGACAAAACTCGAAAAACAGCTTCTGAGCATTAATTTCCTCTGCAACAAAATTTATCTTGGTCGAGTTCAGGGCCTTATGCAATCCAGGCCAGCCTTTAAGCATGCGATCAGCAAGAGCTTCTGTGAAGTATGCTGCAATTCTCTGCATTGTATCTCCATTAGGAGTGGCAAGATGTGAAATATATTCGAGGCCTATATTAGCATTCTCGACACTTCCAGCAGCAACGTGGTTAGCACAGGCAAGAAGAAGATGAATCAGGCAAAGGCCTCTCTCCTCAGATTTCATCTCCCTCAGCCAAGGGTAGGGGGACCCTAAACCAGGTGAAAGAGACATCATCGAGAACATCTGCAGCGGTGACGAACTTACAGAGGACGATCCCTCCTCTGGAACCATTCCTTCTAATAATTTGTGAGAAGACTGATCAGAAATATCACAACTGCATGGACACATAACAGAGGATCAAATATCAAAATGTGCATCTGCTTAGAATTTACACCGTCATATTCTTTCATGATCCAAACCACTGAGAATAAAAATACACTTCTAAAACTCCAAATTTAGACTCTGTACAATCCTTATTTGATTTGTTTGCCCATGAAAATGCTTCTGAAAAATTATTGTAGTATCATATTGAGAATTCCTTTTCCTTGTATATCTATCTGGTTTGGGTAAAAACCAGATCCTTTGGTTGATACATGTACAAGATTTTAGCCTTTAAATAGCTGCTTCTCCCAAAAAATAAAAATAAAAAATCACAGCTGAACTCTCAAGCCTGATTTTAGCACATGGAATACAGAAAGCTACAAAAAAAAAAGACCCTGACTATAACAAGATCAACAGCAAAACATATATAGCTATGATCAAAACATAATAAATTTCAAGAACATGCAAATTGAAAAATGACTCAAGAAATGCACGCGGGAACATAATCACAGCAAAATGAAGAAACTCACCTCACCTTACTAAATGGAAAAAGAGGCAAACTTGAATGAAGAAGAGAAAAACTAAAAAAATCGAGATAAAGGGTATTACAATTGGCAAAAGAGAAGTCTTAAAGAAAGTCCCAACACCCCCAAAAATGGTGAATTTCCAGAGGTTTTAAGGGGTGCTCCACCAGAGCAAATAAGGTTTGATTGAGAGCCAAATGGAATTAAAGCATTTCTTGTCCTAGACTTTTCCATGGCTGGTTTTTGTGTGCATGTATGACAAATCTAAGGGGTAGATTTTGTCCTTTTTTGCTTTATTGTCCCCTTGGGAGCTTCAGACCAATCGGGAATATCTGAAAATCCAAAATCTTTTGCTCTCATAAATATATGAAATGAAATTTCTCCATTAAAATTTGGGATTGTCACTATGCATAATGGATGGGAATAAGGGCTGGCCAAGATTTGGTGTTATTCACCCATCCCATACAACACAAATCCAAACAGCTAGTGTGTGGCCAAAACAAAACAAACACTCGGGCTAATATTGGGAGATTGCAATATAATGCTTCAACCCTCATGCAATACAACACAACACAACATCTTCTCTACATTATAATTTTATTTTATTTTTGTTTTTTTTATCGTGCCTATTATTTAGTTATTTATGGAGTTACATTTATAAGGTTTATTGTGTCAAAATAAAGTATTTGACCGGTAGTTTTGTCCTAGCATAAGTACAATGGATACAAGATTTATTGATGGTTCATTTTCAAAAAAATAAAAATAAATTAGTGATGAGTTTATTTAATTTTTTTTATATAAATAAGTGAATAATATGCATGATACTTTATGGGTTCGTTTGGTTTTGGTGATGTGATAAATAAAATTGATTGAATATTGTAGGCGTTTATTGATGGAGTGGTGTTGATTGAGAATGTGGGAATATAATATAAACATAACATATTTCGATAGATGAGTCTTGTGTCAGACCGCCTGATGGATCAAGACCCGTGAAACGATACTCATTCTCGAATATAAGAACTAATAAAATTATAAATATACCATGGAATGACACCAGGTTTTTGTACACACATATATTCTCACAAGCACATATACATACATATGTACAAGTACATACAGTATATATCTTGAAATTTTTGAAATTCCCATTAGCCTAGACTAGATTAGAGGCTAGTCCAAAGCAAACAAAAAAACAGTGTTGTTTTGTATGGTTGTGGAAAGGCGAAGACCATCCCACTTGTTATTATCTTCTTGCATTTAAAGACAAAGAGACAAGGCACTTGTGCTAACTGCCAAAACTTTCAAACACTATTGTTTTAACTTTAGGTTTTCGAAGCTTTGGATTTTTCTTCTTGGATTCTTCTTCTAATTCTATGCCTTAACTGGAATTTTTTTAAATACTCATCATTTCTATTATTGCCTTTTAAGTTTTAACCTCGTTACCTAAACCTTAATTACGACAAATTTAAGGAAAGAAAACCTCGATAAGGACAAGCTCACAAATAACCATAGTTTAGAGATTTATTAACATTATTACTATTATTATTATTTCGTTAGCTTTGTTATATTATAGGGGATAATACGTATATCTACTGCATATTCCCGGATATAATGAGGTTGGCTGTCTTCACTTGTTCAAGGATACTGCACTAAGCCACTAAGTGTACCAAGTGAAATAAGGGAATATTCTATTTGACAAAATTCAATTTTTTGGGTTAATTGATGTAAATTCTCCAATCTTTATATATATATATAGGGTTGGGTTCCAGAAGGAACCATACCCCATGTGAGAACCGAGAACTAATCTCAACCGTAGATCTCACCTATTTGGACGGCCAAGATCTGTTCAAAAATTAAAAAAACGCGGTGGCATAATTGTAATAACTCCGAACTTCGCTGCCCCTGAAACTCGGCGAGGGTAAAATCGGAAATTTCAATGTATATGTGATTCACGCGTATATTTTTCAGTTTAGGGTTTTAGCATTGTCATTTCCTATTTTAGCACTGTCATGACTTATTTTAACACTGTCATGACTTATTTTAGCACTAACATGACCATTGTTTAGCAAGACAAGAAACTCTCAAACTAGTTTCTTTTTACGAAGAACAAGTTCAGGTTCCACAATCTAAATCAAAATTCTACACCTAATCAAAAAAATAGTTCTGTGTTCTTACCCAAATAGACTTGTTTACCGCAATCCTTGCAAGAAAACGCCAAGATTCAGTGAAGGACCACAGATGCACAAGTTTAATTTTGCACTAAATGAATACACCGATGCATAAGCAAAGCTCATCTACATGTTTAATTAATATTCATTCAATTTGCATGCCCTGTTTTTGGGCTCTCATCAGATTTTGTACCATGGTTGAACAGACTATTGTTAGTTTCTTCTCTTGATAATAAATATTATTCATTTTGTTATGTGCAATTGTTTTGTGTGTAAAAAATAATGAATAATTAATGAGGAAAAACAACATAAGCTTGAGGAAGATCTAAAATAAAGGGAACAACATCCCAGTGATGCTAATTTTGAATTTGAAATAAAAATTATCCTTAGCAATGAATCTACATATTAAACTATGAAGAAGTTGATGATTGTTCTGCACCAAGTGTTTGCAAGATGCTAATTTTATACAGATTACATCTAAAAACTAACAAACTATGTTAAAAAGGAGAAAACATACAAATCAAATTAAATAACATTAGATATCATTTCCAAAAATCTATTTTGAAAAATTCAAAATAATAGCTTAATCAGCTTCGTCAACATAAGTGCTAAAATAGTTCACAGTAGTGCTAAAATAGGTTACAACAGTGCTAAAGTACATGGCAGTGTTAAAATAGGTTACAACAATGCTAAAATAGATCGCATTAGTGCTAAAGTACACGTTAACAAAATATTTTTTATAATCCTCATTTGTTATTGCAAATGCTGCATTCATCGTGCAAAATACTCTATTACCGAGATATTCTTTATGATACTCAATCATTTTTACAATGCTAACAACAAATAAAAAATCACAAATGCAGTACCATCGACATGCACATATCAGCTCGATACTAGCCAATGAATATGGTAGAAACTATATATCCTTTAAATTTCTACAGATGAAAAATCTGAAAATATAACTACTTATATTCATTAATTGTTTCGATCCAAGATCACAGCAGAACACTCAACAAAACATCATCAGATTTCTCATCGACCGTATAAACTAAATTTGTTGACATTCTATTTCTCATAGCAACAAACACACATAATATTCATATTGTAATCTCCCATATCCCAGAGGTCAAATAAGCAAAGCAAATACGATAATATATAAATGATTTAAGAATAAATGAGCCGCTTCCATTAGTGCTAAAGTACTGATAGTGAAAAATTCAAAATCATAGCTTAATTAGCTTCGTCAACCTAAGTGCTAAAATAGTTCACAGTAGTGCTAAAATAGGTTACAACAATGCTAAAATAGATCACATCAGTGCTAAAGTACATGGCAGTGTTAAAACAGTTCACATTAGTGCTAAAATAGCTTGCAACAGTGCTAAAATAGATCATAGTAGTGCTAAAGTACACCCTACACCAAACAAGTTTTCCTCCTCGATCATTAACCGTTGCGTCCACGTCTAGTCAAAAACACCCTTCCTCTCGCGCTATCCAATCTCTACTACACCTAGTGCCATGGTTGGTGCCTCCACCCCAACTTCAATTTCATTTTAGCCCATCATCTGCTAAAAAACCGCCAAATAATATACAAAGAGACCACCCAAACTTCATACTCACCTCTGCTAAGAGTCTTCATTGAAAACTTTTGTTTGCCCTTCTATTACAATACTTACGATTCTTCAATCCCAAACAAATTTAATTTTCTCACAAAAGATCATTAGCCCATGCACTCTATTTTTGAGAACTGACTCCCTCCCACAATACTCATTCAGATTCAGAGAGAGAAACAACCACCCACCAGCAAATTAAGCTTTTTAGAGAGAGAGAGAAAATAAAAGAAGAAAATAATGGGGTATATGTATGTTGTACTTACTGCTGCTTCTTTTCTTCTATATGAACAAAGAACCGAGATGCAAAAATGCAGAAAAATCTTTGCTTAATACCCTCTATTGCGAGGAAGAAAAATGGGGAGAGTTGAGGAAGAAGACGAATTGCAGATGGAAGGAGATTCATTCCAAATATAACAGATATTCTAAATTACAAAAATACCCTTGCTTCATTAAAAAGTCACTAATATTACAAATATGCCACCGTGTTTTTCAATATTGAGACAGATCTTGGCTGTCCAAATCAGAGCAATCTGTGGCTGAGATTGGTTCTCGGTTCTCACAAGGGGGTGTGGTTCTCACATGATCTTCTCTCTTTCTCTCTCTCTCTCTCTATATATATATATATATATATATATATATATCAAGCTATAAACTATAATCGTGGGAATGAAAACTATCTTACAAACTATAATAGGGATATCTATTTAACATGGACATAGTGGAACTATAATGGTAATAGTAGAGATAGTGGAGAGGAACTACACAATCTATGGTTGAGAATTATACAAGATAAGAGTGCTGGAATGCGGAAGCAAGTTTTGTCCTTCTTCATGTATAAGCTCTCTTTTATAAGCATCACATGGACTCCAAATTCGGACTTCAATTTTAGTTGATAAACAGTACTTCATGAATTATTGTGCGGATTTTATCTTCGGATCTCAAAAATTTTGAAGAACAGTATTCTCCATTATTTCTGACAAAACTCCAAAACTCCATCATTTCAGATTCCTTTAAGGACAATTGTTGGCAGCTTTATTGCGGATTCTTTGTCCTTTAACGCTCATGGGGATTTTGAGCATCTTGCATCATTACATCTGAGTCACCACCAGCTGTAGATTCATCATCAACTGTGGCAGCATCATCATCTGAATCAAATAGAGCTTTAAGTTGTTCCTTCAACTCCTTTTTAGAAGAATTTTTTTGAGAAGAGTTCTTTAACAATTTCTGAAATGTCCTTTTTAGGTTCAGCTATTGGGGAAGGCTCTAAATTTATCAAACCCTTTCTTGAAAAGATAAAGTCTTCAAAGAAATTAAATTTATCCCACCATTTAATAAAAACTTGTCTTCCTAAATAAGGAATATTTCTGAAATTTATGTCATGCTTTGAAAGAGATCTTGGGGTTATAATAACATCCCACTTAACAATCCAAGGTACTTGGTAAAGGACTGTAAACATTAGTCCATGATTTTCCATAGAAGGATTAGTTTTAATAAAATCATCAAAAATGTCTCTCACCCTCTTTGGTAAAATTAAAGGATATAATCCCCAAATAGAAAACCAAATAATAAACCATTGAGGGAATTTCAACGTCTTTTGTTCTCCAAATTTAACAAACCAGCTATGTTTTCTTTTACTATTATTACAGCAAAAAGCAATATCCCAAGCTTTGATATAATCAAAGTAATTAAAATGAACTTTATTCGTTCTAGAATATCTATAATTAGAAGGGATATCTTTATATTTAAAAAGATCTCCACCCCATGCTTCTGAAGTTAACACTTGATTAATTGTAGCTTTAGAATAAGCTAACTCACCACCTCCTCTAGAGGTTAAATAAAAAAGAACTAAACAAGTTGCTGAAAGAATTTCTTGATAGAACATGAAATCCTTTGGAAAGAGAAATGGATATGTGTAATTTTTTAAATAAAAATTCATAACTTCTTCAGCTGTTAAATTTGCATATTTATGCTCAATAGGAGATATCTATAAAGTAGTAATAGGAATATAAGGATAAATATATTCCTTGGCAAAGGTTGATTTAGCAGCGATGCTATGTTAATTAACTGTCAAATGCCCAGAACAGTTAATTACTCAACTGTTAAAAAAGAAATTTTATCTATTGTTTTGTGCATCCAGAAATTTGAAAGTGATCTTCTTAATAAGAAATTTCTTATTCATGTAGACTGTAAATCCGCAAAAGATATTTTGCAAAAGGATGTTAAAAATTTAGCATCAAAACAAATCTTTGCAAGATGGCAAGGAATTTTATCTGTTTTTGATTTTGATATTGAGTTTATTAAAGGATCAGATAATTCTTTACCTGATTTCTTAACTCGTGAATTTTTGCAGGAAAATAATGAGCAAAAATAAAGGAAAAGAAGTTATTAAGGGGTTAAGCCCTTATGTTAAAAAGAATCAGACTTATAAGTCTGCAATATCTAGGGATGAAAAGACACTCAAAGAGGAAGCTTTAAGTCAAGTCTCACAAGAAATGAAATTAAGAGATGATGTGTTATATATATATATATATATATATATATATATATATATATATATTCGGATTTTACACGTTTTTTTAATTTTATAATAATATTACGAGTTTTAAAATTTATTGTAATTTAAATGAGGGAGTGTCAACGTAGGACATAATTCTCCTAGCCAATAACACTATAATAGACTCTATGAAGTTATATGCATGTGCTAAAAATGATAAATGTTTCCAACGTAAAATAAAGTGCAATGACTAAAAATCACACACTTTCGAAAATTTAAATGATTGTTTTTGTCACATCTTCAAATGACAGAGCTAAAAATACTATATCACCATAATTAGGGGAATAAAATTGATTTAATTAACTCACCCAATTTTTGTCATGAAAGATAACATGTTCCCATGAGCGGTCTTATCAATGCTTGCTTAGTGAGAGGAGTGACATTTTTGTACCGTTGTCCAAATTTGTGAATTGGGTAAAATTAATTTTAGACACAAAATTTAGTACATTGGATATGTCCAAACGGGAGAAACGTGATTTATGCTTTGGCCAAATTTAATTAGATGCGACTTTTTGTACATGTCTCACTAGTAACATGGTTATCATATAGCATATTCTAAGTATATATGTCTATTCAATTATCCATTACTTTCGGAGTAGAAAAAATTGCAGATTTGCCTTCATTTGGTAAGAGGGGAACTTGATGCTTTTCTTTTTCTTTTTCTAGTTTAAAGAATTCGGAACCTTAAAAGATGCAAACTACTAATTTAAGACATAATATATTTTAATTTTTATTTTTTAATGAACATTTTTCATACCATTCACACCCTTAGTGTGTAGGATAATATTATTCTAATAATATTCGCAGCTTGCCCATGTTACGAGAATAATATTTAGAATAAAAAAAATATATTGTTGATACAAATCCATCTGCATCACAAGTCACCAAAGATCATACTTTCTCTACACATTGCCCAATGGAACAACTATAAACAAATAAATCAGCATACACTACTTGAGAGAACGAAAAAGAAGAAAAAAAAATACATAAATTTCAGCTGCAAAAGTTACAAAATTTGCTTCTACACTAATTAATTTTTTCACATCAATCCAGTGGCAGTCACTACATATGTTATAGAAGCAACATTTGCAGGGCCTCCTCTTTCTTGCATCTTCATAGACATATACATACATATTCATTCATAGATTTCATGAGCTACGTACCCCAAACTAGTTGGAAAATATTTTTGCTGGCAGAGGCAGTGATGAAGTCGTTGCTCTGCCTCTTGAGCATTTCCTCTTGCGCACTAACATCGCCGTCCTACACAAAGTAAAAAAAAAGTACGATAGACTGAAAAACATAGGCATGCTTGCTTTTCAACAAAGTAACAAACGAAACTGCAGAGGCATGATGAAAACAATATTGGAACCCTCAGACAATTTGCAGACAATTAAAAGTTGTCTCCTAAAACAAACATTCATTAAGATGTAATAGCACTAAAAGTAACAAGAGAGCTTACAAGAAGAGAATAGGCACTAGCAAGAGACAATACTGTTGGATACATATCTAAAACAGCAAGAGCAATATCCTCCGTTACTAGTGGAACCTGCATTAACAATTATTCAAAAACTTAAGGTCAAACTTTTCTCAATAATGATGAAACAAGCAAGAGAGAGTGTCATGAACCCATTTCTCATGTACACTTGTATGGTTGATGAAGTTTGTAACTTCTAGCTGGCTTCAATTGCAAAGTAAAAATAAAAATAAATTAACTAGAAGTAAGGCAAGTGGATGTGGTTTTACAACCATCACTACTGTATAAGAAAAAGGAAATGCTTGTTGGAAACGATTAACTGCCAACATGCTGGGAAAATTATACTATTACGTGATTTACGTCGCATGAGTAATTGGGCTATGATCTATACCTGCATGAGCTGGATACCAAACACATCGCTAACTGTCATTTTATCCAACTCTTCACACCTTTTGATAAATTCATCAAAAGGAGGGCATCCCCCAATGCAATTTTGCTCAGGATCCAGCGATCTGTAGTATTGGTTGATTGATCGAGTAAGATAACCATATCGTTTCAATGTATCAGCTAATCCACTTGTTCGTTGCACATCAAATCCCTCCAAGATCTCAGTCGTGAAGCAACTGCATTTACAAGAGAATATGATGCATTTTCACTTTAAGCAGACTACAAAACTGACTAGTAACCCATACATCAAGATCATAGTAGGAAACAGAAAGTGCTATAAACATCAGAAGCATTCTCTCCCTACATCTCTACTAACCAAAGGGTTGATATAGTGACATCATAAAACTAGAGAATAGGCAGAACTGCTTACGCTGTTTTGATGCTTTCAGCTGCCTCTGATGAATTTGGATCACCTTCCACCAAATATATCATCTTCTTAAGCCCACATCGCTTCAAAGATATTAAAATTGTTAAGAAGGGGAAAGTAAGGCATTCCAAAAACCAAAAGGTAAGATCCCTCCCAAGCAGGGGAAGAAAACATTACCACAAGCCGCATTTTCTGATCTCGATATCTATTGTCTCTTATTGAGTGGCGTAAATCGTCAACCTTTTTCCTCTCAACAATAAAGTCGAGAACATATTCACTTCCGAGGTACTTATGACGAGCTATCCAAATGCCATCACCCACAGGCAACCTTCTAACCTGTAAACAGTAAATAGGTAAATCATCAGCTATCAGAACTATGTGCAGGCATATCTGCTTTTAATAAAAGACCGACAACCTATGAGTGATACATGATACCACCTCAATCGAGGTGGCAGTTACAACAAAATGATCCTAATTTTTAGAAAAAACAAACAATGAAAGGTGGGCATCCTGAAACTAGCTATATAACCAAATCTAACCTACAAAAGAAAAGATAGTAGAAATAATTTAGATAATAGAGTCATCTTGGGGACAAAACGCAATGCAATTTTGTGCTGACCTCAATCTGAACTTGATATTGAGAACATATGTTCTCTATAATTTTTCTGGAACGAGACCTGCAAATAGCATGAGTGAGAGTGTGAATACTATAAATCTTCAAGAGAAGCAACTGCAAAAGTTTCTATATGACACAGATTAAAGACAATACCAAAAAAATAACAGAAGAAACAGAACGAGGACTACCAATACAAATGTTAATGTTCAGATTGCTTCCTACAGAAAACACATCACTTTGGATGAGAGGAGCATGTTGAAATGGCTTTGTAATACATTATAGGTGAGAAACTTACCCAAAACAAATAACCATGAAAAGAATTGCAGCTTTTTTGGGTACAGGAACCTTCCACATAGGTTTAAAAAATGGAAAAGAAGGGTAGGATTCTTTATAAAACAAAATTTTCAAAAGACATTAGCAAGAAAACATACAGATTGAATCTATGCCCACCTCCTCATATCACCCTCATTCACATAGAATGATTATCAAAAATAAAAGAAGAAATAGAAGATTGTCTACAACACGCAAAAGCACTCACCATACATTGCCATTATAATTCTCATGGAGTCCTCGCACAAATTAAAAAGTAATTTCCATGAATATATCAACAAGCTAGAATGTTTTTCCTTAGTAATTTGATATGATGAGACAAAGTGATGCATTACTCATCGAGATCTAAAGAAAAATGGTTAATAAAAAAATCAGTGTGAGTTAAAAGTGTACAGTTACAGTTGTATATTGCTGCATGTGTTAAGGAATCTAACATTTATTAAACTAGGTTTATCACACATATCAATAATTAAAAAAACGAACAAGACAGTTTCTGGCAGAATTCACCCTTGCATAGCAAATTGCTCCCGGTTGTCCAATATCAGAATTACTTCATAAACATCCCCAAACTTCTCTCCAAATGCTAAAGGTGGCATTGCTAAAGAGTTGGTTTTAGTTTCTGATCCTTGAATGCCAAGCTGCCTTGCAATATTATCTTTAACATTCTGTAGACACGTAATTGAAAAAAAAATCAAGCATCTATAATTTTCTTAGCATAGACAACACAACACGGGTTTTTAGTTTAGTTAAATGAAATCTACACAATCAATATTGTCTAGCCAAGTCTCTTTTATGCTTATATTAACCCTAACAATATAGACTACCAACAATTAATGATTTGTAAATACCAAATTCTTACACATTGTGGTCTTCTATAATAAGGAACCAAAAAACATATTAGCTCGGAAAGGTAAGTTTATTCATTATTTGATTCTTTTTTTCCTGTATCTCCTTAATATGTGTGCAGTTGTACATTCTCCTTTTCTCATTAGTTTAATATGAAAAATAATACATGAAGCATTTCCAAACCCTTCTACTTTCTGATAAACATGCAATTGGTCTGTCTCATTTACATGATTTTCTACCCCTCCTCACCACCCCCAAACAATTCAGATAGTTTGACTGCCACCATAGCCAATCTGAAATGAAACTCACGTTAGATGAGCAGGGTTTCAAAGTACAAGAACTTTGTTCGAAATTACGAAGAAGCAATGACTTTTTATTGCTAGAAGCATCATTTGCATGTCTTTGCATTTCAATAGAATTTGTCCCTGTTTGACCTGCCATCAAAGACACACAAGATGAGCAAATGATAACAACTTCAAGGTATCTATCGCCGTCTTCTTCTTAATTGAGAGAGAGAGAGAGAGAGAGAGTTATTACCATCTATAACTTGGTATGAAGACAGAGCAGCATAATGGTCAACTGTTCTAGATTTAGGAATGTAAGTTAAATCATAAATCTCGTCCGGACGTCGTGATGATATCTCCTTTCCCTGTGATGTTTTTGTAAACTCAGAAAATGTTGTTGCTCATAAAACCCAATACTGATAAACTACCAGAGAAGAACTTGAGCCATATAAAAGCATAAAATTAATGGAAGAAATATACTACAAAATTATTGAAGAAAGTCATATGCCTAGATATATATCTCGGAACTTATTGGTGCAAGCATTTAAGAACAGAAAAGGATGGTGTCATGCAATCAAAATCAATCAGTTAAATATCCATATATAATTCACTGACATGAATGTACGACATAAATGGCATAATTCTAGTAGATAAGGAAAGGCAACAAAACAAACACCAAAAGAGTGTATATCCTATAGCACGTGAAAAAACTAACTTGCAACATTAAAGAATTCATAGACCTTCTCAAGATAATCAGGTGGAATATCTACAGATATCTTTGCCTTTTTCAAATTATTAGGTGCTGATTTTTTAACTGAAACACCCATGACACGCTCTAAATCTGGCAAGTCTTCTTGTGTATCAACTCTTCTCTGTGCCAAATCAGAACATCTTTCCAGTCCATCTAATCTTTTATTTGGCCCAACTATTCCAGATCTTGAAAGGCATTCACGTGCCACTTCCTTTCCTTCTTCAGTCAGCATATACCTGCATATATAATCATCAAAAGCCCAAAGTCAGTAGTTAGAGCCACATTTGACATGGAGCTGGTGTCATAACTCTTAAATCAACATCAATATCCAAAAATGGGATTGTGTGCACAATATCATTCACAGGTAATTTGTTTCCAAAGAAGTCAATAAGGCAAGATATTGAATACTGCCTCTGTGTCTTTTTCATTATAATATACTATTTTTATTGTACTGAAAGATAATTAATGCAACATAAACTGGTCTTCATGTGGGGAACATGGACATTTGATAATTTTACTATTTATTCGCAATAGGCAATACACTTGGGAATCTCACTTCATTACTTTAATAACATGGAAAATTATAAGTTGCACAGAAGTGTTAAATTGTTACGCAAAACCCATATGGCACATCCAAGAAATACAAAGTAACAATTTCAGTAGATTCAATCCAGTGGTAAAAAGGCTAGATTGGTGAGCTAGACATGATCATGTTCGTAAACATCATTGTTGAATAAACTGGATTAGTCCAGTTTGTGGTCCAATCCTGGATAGAGTCTACATACTTAGCTGGACAGCTAGACTTCACAACAAGGCCTCTACTTATCAGTGTTTTCATACAGTTCCATCCAGTGTACCAATCCCTTGGTGAGCTTCCAAAATGTCCAGCTTTCCCCTTTGCCTTTTCTGGCCTAGACCCAGAAGAAAAAAAGAGGAACTTGATCAATTCTGAATAGAAAATAGCATAGCCAGAATAATAAGGCCATTACTTATTTAAAACTTACGCAATTGGTACACGAGATAATCCACTTGTTTCAGCTTCATCAATGAGTTCCTTTTTGCGCATAAATTCATTGCCATTTTCTATTCCCCTAAACCAAATGAAACAAAAGTAATAATTGTCATAATGGTTATTCTAGTGATGAGAATGGAAAAAAAAAAAAAAAATTTGATTCTAACCATTTACCTGAAAAGTGTAATCAGTAGAGCATAAGCAACGGAATTCTTTTGTGGCACATAGCGCTTTGGTCCTTTATTTTTATCTCCTATTGATATGCAGTAGTTAAGTACAAAGTTGAATCACTGAAACAAGCAGTCTGAAAACTTACCCTTTTTGGTCAAGTCTTCATTATCAGAAGGACCAGAATCCATCTGAAAAAACCCTTGCATCTGCTTCAAAATCCACTTACCCACTCCCCTGTAATCACACATGCAATTACTACCTGAAAATTTCACATCTGCCACTCATATATACACAGAAACGTGTGTACATAAACATGTAATTACGCATATTCCTATTTTCACCTTTATTATCAATTATTTTGCTCTGCATCAAAGAAACTGAACATAAAATAAATGACAAAAGTATTCTGCAAATGCAAAGGCCTTGAACAGAACCAGCTATTAGTTCTGGTTCTTTAGGATAAATTAACACCCAAGCAGTGCAACAGAGGCTGTCACTAAACACAATTAACAACTTAAGTGTACAAGACTCTGATGAATGAATTTCCTAGGACACCCACACCCCGATAAAAGGATTCTTGAATTCTTCGTTTCTAGAAATAAGCAACATGTACGTATAAAATAATTAATCAACCCTGCTAATAAAATTTGAATAGCATAATTCCGATAACACGTCCACTCACTTAATCTGGGACAACTCTTTAAGGTTTCTAATTGGGTTTCGATAGTTACAGATGTTCGAATAAGCCTTCGAAAGCGTCATGTCCATATTGTCGGAAATCCCCTTGGAGCTCTGCGCCAATTCGTTGCGCATGTTCAACAGATACGCCGCCACCTCTTCGTTTTCCCGGCACGCCGTCTTTCTTGGATTGTCCATTTCACCAATCTCGATTCTACTCTAGGGTTTGTGAGGCGAAATTTCGGGGATTTTTGATTAATTTGTAGAAAATGGCGCCAGGATCCAGTGGTTCAAACTTTGAATTTGTAGGAATGCACGGGAAACGATATTTGCAACTTTGGCCCCATGGTTGAGCTTAATTGCAAAATGAACCATTGCCCTGGCCCACATAATCTAATGAGATAATGTTGTCCAGAAACTATATCCGGGCGTCGGATACATTATCCAACCGAATCATTAAATTACACTCCGAGCCTCGCGTTAGGACCGGGCCTCGCGTGAACGAATAATGGCTACCAAACACACGGTTTTTGTTGGATACCTATACTAATATGTCTTTATACAGGCTACCAAACATTGCTAAATATTGTGAGGGATTAAAATAGCAGAAAATATTAAAACAAATTCTAGTTAATATTTTTCGAAAGTTACACTAATGTCACGGCACGATATAAAAAAAATTCCCTCAAAAGAAAATATAGGGTCAAAACTAACCAAAGTTTTATAATTCCCTTAAATTTGAGGGGCCAAACATAATATAACTATTCTTCATAAACCTCACCGTGTCTACCACAGTTTCCACTCCATTCGCTGCCATGGCTGCAAGCCTGCAACGATAATTCCCTGAATTTTGGAAACATTTGCCAATCTCAATGGCCGCCACTCTCTCCCTTCATCTCACTCGATTCGGCTCTCGCTCTCCTCTCTACTCACACTTTCCCCCTCTCTTCTTCACCAAGAAGCGCCACCTGTCGCTCACTTGTTCAATTAGGACGCGCTTTCACTGTCCCCGAGCTATATTCAGTTCTGTTCACCGTATCCCACGTCGTCGTTTTTGTGTTTCGGCCTCTGCTTCTCAAGGTACCGTCTTTTTTTCGCGCATGATTAATAGTCCCCTCAAAATTGGCATTTGATCGAACACATTGTGGGCAAATGTTCTCTTCATCTGAAGCGTTTTTATGCTGTTGCTGATAAATAAATAAAAGACTTGAATTACGAAAGAAGCTCTGAGTGTGGAGTTTTAAATAAAAAATTGATATGCAAGCCTTAGGCTTTGTTGGTTATGGATTTTGTTAATATGAGAAAGGGTTAATTACCGAAACTAAATAAACAATGATCTTTAGTTATTCTTTCCATTTAATCATGTGCGTTTAGTTTTTGCAGTTTAGTAATGTACTTCCAAGTTGTTGTAATTTGATGTGACCTCTAAATCCATGCAAAAATAAACCGATCTTACTAACATAAAGTGTGCTAAATTGGAAATCATGTTTTCATGCTATAAACGTCAAACCAAAGGGCTTAATTTTAGTTCATTTTTTCCCCAAATCACGGCCATGCATTTGCAGCAAATTGAAAGTTTGTTACTTTAAAACTAAATATATGAATAAATTGCAAAAATGTTAAAGGGCTTGAATTCTTTTGCAATTAACCCTATAAATAAACAAAAGTGATGTAAAGATAGAATTTGAATGATGCTTTTTAGCTGCCGTGGGTTGCATATTAGTTTCGGCTAGCATCAACTAATTCAACTCATGGTCAAGCATTAATTTTGCTGAGATTCTTTGATGTATTTTGTACTATATAGTATGTATCAGGATTGACACTTGTAAGTTGTAACTTGGTCCTCTAGTTTAGTTTCATTTCTCCTTAATACTAGCATTCATAAACAAGTCGGATGTTTTGGTTGTCTCTTTTTTATACTTGGTTGCAAAATTTATCGTTTTCAGATGTAGTTGGAGAAATTGCTAAACTAGTATATACCTTGGATGTTTTTTGCAGAATTGAATAATCACAGCGATGGATCATTTGAAAGATATGATGTGATTGTAGTTGGTGGTGGGCATGCAGGATGTGAAGCTGCACTTGCTTCTGCCCGTTTAGGAGCAAAAACACTTCTTCTCACACTTAACATTGACCGAATTGCGTGGCAGGTTAGTTAACAAGTCCTAACAATTTTCTGAATGTCTTTTGCTTGTAAGTATTTTCCTGTTACTTGTTCGGAACTGATTATTTCTATCATTTGCCGTCTGCTTTTCAATTTTGACTATGTTGATTCAAGTGTTAGCTTTAATATATTCCCTTTGAGTTCATGCAGTCAATTAACATGTTCTATTTTCCAGGGAAGAGGATCTAAAGAAATTACTATTTGCTTAAGGTTTATAACATATGTAAAAATTTCTGCTTCGCTTCTTTGATGTGGGGTGGGATGTGTCTTAGAATAGTGTGTCATGTGCTCCAATTAAATTGGATTTGGTGAACTATTTTTGTGTAAGACAATTTTTTCTGTGAATTATATTTAGAGAAGGCACTTTTAAAAACATATCATGATGCATCTATCACTTGAATAATCCAATTGTTATATTTTATGCAACATTTTTTAATATGTAAAAGTTTATGGTTCCCTTAAAGTTTTTCAAAATCTTATGAAGCAAAGAATAATAACGGAAAGGAAATTTATATAAAAGTATATAATTTTATTTTTAAGTAATGAATAATGACCAAAATATATCTTTGAAAAGCAGAAAAAAAAAATTGAAATGTAAAACTACATATTTGATATGTAAAATATCTAACAGTTACAGTTTAGTTCCATTAGTCTATTACTATTGGTTTTAATCAATTTGTTGACTAAAATTATTTGTGGGTAAGGGAAAAAAAAAAAAGAAATCATTCTTTAAGATAAGCAGTAACAACAATGCTATTATAGGGCACAGATGGAAAGAAACAATTTATATTTCAAATATAAGCATAAGGTCAAGATGTTTTACAATTATCTAAAGTCAGTGGTGGTGCTGAATCATTAAATAAATTTGTGGTTTCTTTTTTAGGGAAATTGATCTTATATTTGCTTGTGATTCACATCATTTATTTACTAAGTAGAGTTGAATACAGCCCTGCAATCCAGCTGTTGGTGGACCTGCAAAGTCTCAACTTGTACATGAAGTGGATGCACTTGGTGGTGAAATTGGAAAGGTAGCAGATAGGTAAAACAAGTTCGAACCTTTTAATATTATTACAGTTACCATTAAATTGACCATGATAATTTCATGTGAGAGCTTTGTTTTGCATGATGATCTTACCGTACCTGATATTTTATGAAGTTCAGGTGGGATATCCAATTTAAAATGCATCTCACTTGACTGTCTTGACTCATGATTTTCTTCCACTTTCCTTTACCTATGCATGTCATCCTGTTTTGGTTTGTGAAGGCTGGTGTAAAACATATTAGTCTGATTAGTTTAATGGGGTACTATGACTTCCCCATAACTATTGCATGTTTCACAATTCTTTGGCATTTTAGCTTTTCAAAAAGAATTTATCTGTTGGGCTGAAATGGATGTCTGAAAGTGATTGAGGAACATAAAAGGTCTAGATATGAACTGTCATGATTGCTCAGAAATGGAGAAGCCATTATTCCATTAGAGAAAATAAATAAGTAATTAAAGCACTGAGCTGTAATTGAGTAGTCATATTAACTGTTGCTTGTGCCACAACATCATGAAATGTACAAATTGGGTATAAAAGTCAACTGATTGATGTAAAGAATATATTTATTCATTATGAGAAGTATAAGAAGTCATCAAAAGAAATAAGAAGATTGAACATAAGTTTTTAAATTTACTTTATTTTGTCTTCAACCATCTTAGTTGGTCCTATTTCATATATGCTGCTGATTGATTGACCCATTTGCTTTATTTATTCTTGTTTAGACATTTTGTAAATGAGTGGATATTATGTCCATATTTCAGGTGTTACTTGCAAAAGCGAATTTTAAATGTCTCAAGGGGCCCTGCTGTCAGGGCATTGCGTGCTCAAACTGATAAAAGGGAATATGCTTTGGAAATGCAGAAGATTGTGGAAAGGCAAGTTCATATAGATGAAATGTTTGCACTTTCTTCAGTGATCTGTGAATAACTTTAATTTATGAGTAAATTTGACTGATTCCATTTATGGTTTGCAAGTTACATCTACAAGAATTCTGTATTAATCATAAAAGTTTTGTTTGCCTTAATAGATACTGCTTTATCTGTAGCCCATTATGTTGAAATTTCGGTTGGAGCTTCTTGTTATGTGTAAACATAATATTTGGTTGCAATACTAGAGTAGACCTCTGTTTGATCTACATGTTATTGCTATTTGTTGTTATCATTGTCTTACTATTTATTCCTATGTTCAGTACACCCCACCTTTCCATTAGAGAAGCAATGGTAACGGATGTTTTGGTGGGGAAGAATGACAATGTAGAAGGCGTTCAGACATTCTTTGGCATGAATTTTTATGCACCTTCTGTTGTTCTCACTACTGGCACCTTCATGGGTGGGAAAATTTGGGTTGGCAGAACTTCTTTGCCTGCAGGAAGAGCTGGTGAATCAGCTTCACATGGCCTCACAGAAAGCCTACAGCTGCTTGGGTTTGAGACAGAACGTTTAAAAACTGGAACACCTGCACGTGTAGATAGTCGCACAGTGGATTTCTCTGGATTGGAGCCTCAACATGGAGATGAAGAGGTCATCTTACTAAATTTCATATGTAGGTTCAATAGTTCAATGAGACATAACTTTCTGCTGGTTGTTTGGTTTAACTGCTTACATTTAATTAACAATAGGATGTGGATTCTTACCAAAACTTGTATACCTTTATGCTAGAATGCATTAATTCGAACCAAACATCTCACTATAAGTCTATAACTACATACTAGCTGCTTCTTGTATTCTCTGATGGTACATGATTGTGCAAGTATAATCTTAGGTTTAATTTTTCTTAACAATCAACAGGTAAGCTGGTTTAGCTTCGATCCTACTTACCATATTGAAAGAGAACAAATGTGCTGCTATATCACGCGTACGACAGAGAAAACTCATCAACTAATCAAAGATAACTTGCATGAGACCCCAACCTATGGCGGATGGGTGGAAGCTAAGGGACCTCGATACTGCCCCTCCATTGAGGACAAGGTGAGGATGATGTAGATACCATTTGCTGTCTCTCTCCCTTCCATTCTTTCACATTCATGCCACTGATAAAAAAATATGTGATGTAGATAATAGAATGCATGAACTTGCTTATGGGACTTAATCCTTGTTGTTATATATTTAATGCGGCTTGCATTTTTGTTTCCAGATTGTCAGATTTCAAGATAAGGAGTCTCACCAAATATTTCTAGAACCAGAGGGTCGGACAGTGCCTGAACTCTATGTGCAGGTAGGTTATTAGCGCTTTATTATTGGCTGTCAACAAAAATACTATTGTCTGTCAAAAAAAAAATTCCTGCTTGAGTATAAATGTTTTAAAAAATAACTATATTTTTCATTAAGACATGCAAGTTTACGAGCTTCTTAAACTTCTTCAGAACGTATGAGTTGTTCTGGAAGGTATATTGATTTAAATACTAACAAAATGCATGAGAAAATATTAATGTTTCTAGGAATTTTTTTTCCCACTTGTTTCTTCATTCTCTCGATTTTGCTATTTCTGCAACTTTTCTATAAAGCTGTTCTTTTTGTTAAGACACTTACTTCTCTGACTTACAGGATACAATAACAAGGGTTGTTGTAGTTATGGCATTACAGTCGTATTTTTGGTTTGAAATGAGTTTATTGCACTAGGTTTTACTGCCTCCACAAAAGTCACCTTTTATCAGAAATATTCTTTTAGGATTTTCATGTGTTGTGTGTGCGCGGTGGGTGGGTTTGGTATGGATAGAGGTATGAATAGAATCCTTTAAGTTCTATTATTTGACTCGCATTCTAACATTTCCTATAAAAGGAACTTCAATTATATGAAGAACAAAATTAAGTTGTTGATTCCGTACCATGCTACTGTTGATCTTAGTGTAACCAGAAGTTGCTCTGTTAGAGAAAATCATTAGGTCTGCTTATTTCACAGGGATTCTCTACGGGTTTACCAGAGAGACTTCAGCTGCCACTATTAAGAACTTTACCTGGACTTGAGAATTGTTCTATGCTGAGGCCTGCTTATGCTGTGGAGTATGATTACTTGCTGGCACATCAGTGTTTTAGATCCCTCATGACAAAGAAAATTGAAGGACTATTTTTCTCCGGTCAAATAAATGGAACAACTGGCTATGAAGAAGCTGCTGCTCAGGTATTTTACAATAAATACACTGATAACATGCTTGTTTGTCATCTCTGAAGGATTATGTTATTTTCAATATCTCCATACGGCAGGGGATTATTTCTGGAATAAATGCTGCGAGACATTCAGATGGTAAATCTTTAATTGTCCTGGAGAGGGAAAGCAGTTATATAGGAACTTTGATTGATGATTTGGTGACGAAGGACCTCCGGGAGCCGTACCGGATGTTAACAAGGTAAAGATGTATATCCTCTATCAATTTACGCCTGACTCTTGGGGCTCTAGGGAGTTTTAGACATCAACTATTGTCAATCATGAATTTATGTTGTTAAATATAGCTGCTCAGTAGCTCTCTTATCCTGGTAGATTAATTTTATATACTCGTTTCTATTTTCTAGTTCAGCAGCAAACGAGCATTGCTCGTAAAATATTGTCTTTCTGGTATTCTATTTATCTGCTAGGAGACAGTGTGTTATGGAACACTCTTAGAAAAGATAAATTAGCTGCATCATTAAAGAGCATGTAATCCTTGGACAGCCAAAAGAGACGGGACTTCCTAATCTCAACTGTGGAATGGCAGATTTGATTCAATATATTTCATTAATCTTAGATAATTTTCTTATGGTTCTTTGCTACAAAATTTTCAGCCGCTCCGAGCATCGCCTGCTGTTGCGATCTGATAATGCCGATAGTCGCCTCACACCCCTGGGACGAGAAATTGGTTTGATAGATGATGTGCGTTGGAAGATCTACCAGGACAAGCAGGCTCATATTTTGGAAGAGAAAAATCGACTCAAGACAGTCAGGATTTCAGGTTGGTCTTTTGCTTTTACTTGTGTAAAGTTTTTCCGCATTTTATGATGAATGTAAAGATGACACCTTACTTAAAAAGAGAGAAAAGAAGTTAAAATCCTCGTATCTCTTGAAAATGCTTGTGTATATAGAGATCACACCTATATGTTTTCATGAGTCTTTTTTTTTTTGGTTTGGTTTTGTTATTTGTTCTGCTGCTTATTTTGAAATTTATTTATGGAGGGGTCATAGAACATTCCGAGAAGCTGTGCAACAGCATGCTATATGCAACGCCTGTCTATTCTTGTAACCTCTATGTTTGCTTTCAGGAGGAGATCTAGCTGCTGAAGTTGCGGAGGTTTCTTCACAGCCGGTTAAAGAATCATCTACACTGGAGAGCCTCCTTAAGAAGCCACATGTACAATACAAAATATTTGACAAGCATGGATTTGGGAATCCTCTGTTGACTAGGATGGAAAAGGAATGCGTAGAGATAGATATTAAGTATGAAGGCTTCATCTTACGTCAACAAAGCCAACTACGGCAGGTAGAGAACTGAAGCAGGATAGGTTATATATAACACTTAAATTAGGAGTTTGGTGCCTTACTCCAGGATATATTTATACTTCAACTAACCTTTTCTATCAACATGTTTCTGTCTTTTTTACCATCTCCCCCCGCATCTTTGCTTGCATAGATGTGCTGGGAGATGCATTTTTTTTAAATCACAACAGAATATATGATTTAATTTTATTTAGTCAGAAAATCTTATTCTTATCTCTCTTTTTTTGTTATCAATGCGTAGATGGCTCATCAACAGCACAGACGGCTTCCTGAGGACCTCGACTATTTTGCTATGAACACTTTGTCACATGAATCGCGTGAGAAACTTTCAAAGGTACATGCCTAATTGATTGACATTATGCTATTTCCACCGACAAATTATAATTTGCCCTTTCATCTTTCAGATCTTTTTCCCCTTCCTTCAAGGCAAAAGCAAATAGGCAACGAGCAACATAACATGTTTAATTGCTTTTCCTTTTTTCGGATTTGGTTTGGCTATTATTGATTCCCCTATCCATTGCTTTTTCAAAGCCAAGTGGAAATGGTTTTTTGCATTACCATCATGCAACAAGTAACATTGATATATGATCATAGGAAAGGTGAAAAGTTCTTGGGGACTGGACGCTGCTGGGGAGTCATTTGCTTTTACCACCTTATTTTGTAAACTATTGAAATGCAACGAGAATGCACATAGACGACATGTGTGTTGCCTCCAAATTAACCAAATTATGAATTAGTTCCTAGGCTTTCAACAGGATTGTACTCATTTGAAATCCCCATTTGTGCAGGTGAGGCCACAAACAATTGGGCAGGCAAGTAGAGTAGGTGGAGTAAGCCCTGCTGATATTACCGCACTTCTCATCATCCTTGAATCGAACAAGAGAAAGGCTGAGGAGCAAACGCGGCATCAAATGCTCACCTCTACTCTGGCTGATGACATGCAACAAGTGTCGGAGGCGAGCACCACCTGAAACTGGTCTGATTCGGTACGAGTAATTGCGGATGAGCCTTGGCAGTAATTATTGCTTTTCACTGTTTTTCATCATCCTAGGCCATACTATTTTTATTAGGGTAAAGATACACACTTGTATGAATGATTCACAACTCTCAACATATCTGTGTAAATAGTGTGTTCGAGATAAGTTTATATATTTGATCTGAGAGGATGCTAACTACATTTTTTCTCTCTCTAGAAAGCGACTCCAAATATTTAACCAAGTTTTGAATTCCTTCACTTTTCGAATATTGCACTGCGAGAAACTTCTCACTTTGTTTATAAAAATATTCGGATTATATTTTCAGCTTTATATGTAACCATAAAAAAAAATTATATGTAGATTTTAATTGATGTTACTTCGCTTTGTAGTGTGCTTGCTTAATTATTTCATTCATTTCTTTATTAATAGGTCAAATAGTCTGGGGTGTTAGAATTTCGTTATTTTCGGTATGTAAATTGGCATACATAAACGCTGGTTTGAAAATAAAGACATAAAGTTGGAGCAACATTTGGTGCAGGCCCATCGGACTGATCAATCATTTTAACTTGAGAAACTAATAAAATGGCTCTTATGATGAATTCTTGACGTTGAGTCGAAGTTTTTTAGATATAACGACACGTCAATTTATTTCAAATACATGTATCTAAGAAATCCTATTATGCCCGTATACAGGGCCGGACCTGTGAGACACAGGGCCCTAAGCAAGAACTTAAAAATGGGCCCTTTTAAAGTAACAAAAAAAAATAGTTTAAATTAAGAAGAAAAAAGTACAAACTAATATGTCGGCAATATGCCAATATTAGTTCAAAATATACAAATGTTCTTTTATCTAAATACAAAACGGTTTAGGGGAAAAAATATTTAACAAGTCATGTGTAGCCTAACTAATCAATCATTTTTTCTTAATCGATAACATAGTCAATCCATTCAACTTATCATGCAACATATTATGTTAATCGTAGGTAAGTCTTGAAAAAATTCAACTTGGAAAAAGATCTTTTAGTTGTTGCAATCGTAATCAATGTGATTAATAAAATCTTGTAGGAAATATAAGCATTTCGAAAACAATTTAGGCCTCTTCAAAAAATATAGTGTGTGTGTATGTATCTAAACATTCACTTGAGAAATAATTCAGCAAATCATAATAATTCAGTGCCAAAATCATCTCTTATAATGTCTGCATGTTCATTATACTTCAAACATTGCTCAAGATTCATACAAGACTTCAACAAACTATCATATGGATCTCTCTTTAACTTTCTCAAATTTGTTTCATTTTCCTTAAACAATCCAAAATTTATTTCTATTCCTTAAATTTCTCAAATCATTTTTGGGATGAAAATTGTGCTTGATCGAAAATGTAGAGAAAATAATCAATTATATGAGTGTCTCTTTCTTCTTTTCCTTTAAATTTAAGTTTGGATTACATCTATACATGCCTATTAAAAAAAAATAAGCCCCTAAAATTTTGAGGCCCTGTGCACATGCATGCTCAGCCTACCATTAGGACCGGGCCTGCCCGTATAAAAATGTAAATGGAACAACATTTACAATAACATTTAGTGCGAATATGCAGGGATGTTATTTTCAAAAACTGAAAATTCAATTGAAAATGGAAAAAAAATGCAGTGTACATTAACTTGCAGGATTGAATGTTCCCATCATAGAACATGAAATTAATTGTA
Organism: Perilla frutescens; assembly: GCA_026008535.1. Classification (NCBI taxonomy): domain Eukaryota; kingdom Viridiplantae; phylum Streptophyta; class Magnoliopsida; order Lamiales; family Lamiaceae; genus Perilla; species Perilla frutescens. The sequence goes on along the minus strand of BRKX01000012.1, from coordinate 6,584,867 downwards.
TGTGATTCTGATCAACCCATTCACGAAAGAGCTTTTTAATTTGGCAATATGTTTAAGAATGAATCATCATATCGATCGCTAAATGTTGATCAGATATTTCTTTATATAATAATACATACATTTTCTAATCTAACTAGTAAACTTAGTAATAAATAATACATATATATCTAGCTAAAGAACATATATCCTTAAAATAAAAAATTTATATCCACATTAATAATAAATAGTTTTTGAAGAAGGAAGTAAAATTAAATGTCCGAGCGAGTGAGCTAAGATAAAACTTATTAATTAATGAATATGTATGGAGTAAATTAAATATAAATATCATCACCACAAGAAAAATGATAATAGACAATATGATAATGATAACGGGTATCATGAAAACCGTTGTCTTTACAGACATAGACAACAGCTATGCGTTCAGCCGTTGTCTATTGCCGCATTTTTTATTTTTATGTTTATTTTTTAAGTTGATGCACATTCTAGAATAATTTAGAATATGTTAAATTATTCTTATATATAGATGATATATCTAGAATATTTCATGTATAGAATATTCTAAAATTTATTAGATAATTCATCTATAGAGAAATCTCTTTCTCTAGAGATTTCTCAAATATTATTATATAAGTATAATAGAGAAATATCTAACCTCCTCATTGTAATATATATATATATATATATATGACATTGCACCATTTATAAAGAGAAGTTGAAGTAATTAATAAGCACTTAATTATAATCCTACACCTTCTTCATATGTTTGCTAAATTAGATATATACTTCTAGTCCTTTTAAATCATCATATCTTGGCACAACCTTCATTAATTCTCTATCAAATACATTACTCTACTTGCAGTAATTTTATTTGGCTATCAAAATTAAAGTGTTCATTATTGGTAGGATTTTCCTCAAATGTCTTGCAGATCTTACACTTGTGCTGCCCTTTATGTGTCTTTTTGGGAAACCCTTGGCCACATGTTGGGGTTGTGGCCCAACTGTCAGCTTATTCTCATATATGTTGATAATATATTAATTACTGGAGATGATACTGCGGCTATTACTTCTCTTATTCAGCAACTCAACATAGCTTTTGCCCTTAAAACACTTGGAGATGTGAATTATTTTTTAGGTATTGAAGTTTCTAAAAATGCATCCGGGTTCTTGATTAATCAGTCACAGTACATTCTTGATCTACTTGAAAAAACTCATCAATTAGAATGCAAACCAACTTCTACTCCTATGCAGTCACACAAAAAGCTCTCCAAAACTGATGGTACTCATTTTGACGATCCACCCCTATACCGCAATGTTATAGGATGATATTACCTTTTCAGTCAATAAGCTAAGTCAATTTCTTCAATTTCCAAGTACTACTCATTGGCAAGCCTGCAAGCATTTACTTCGCTATCTCAGTGGCTCCAGACATTTATCTCTTGCCTTCACTAAAACAACAGTAACACGTTTTGAAAGTTTTTCAGATACAGGTGGACACTGCATTTTTCTTGACTCTAGTCTAATCATATGGAATTCTAAAAAGCAAGATGTAGTGGCTAGGAGTAGTGCTTAATCTAAATACTGAGTACAACAGATCTGGTTTGGCTTCACAGTTTTATGTCTTGAACTTGGTATTAATTTCCGTTTTCCATCCAAGCTCTGGTGTGACAACAGTAGTGCAATAGCACTTGCTTCTAATCCTGTTTCCATGCACGCAGGAAGCATATTGAGGTTGATATCCACTATATTCGTGACAAAATAGCTGACAAGACAATTGAAGTTGGTCATGTTCCATCTCTTGATCAAGTTGCAGACATTTTTACAAAAGCTATATCAGAAAATAGATTTCTTGATTTAAGACAAAAACTGCATCTTATTACACCAACCTAGTTTCTATGGGGGTGTATTAGATTTGTAATTGTACATAATTGCATGCATGCATGCACAGTAGAGTTTTCTGTTATGCTTAGTTGCAGAAGTTAGATTAGTTGTTAGCAGAAGTTTGTTTAGTTGATAACAGTAGTTAGTTAGTCAGTTATGTGAAGATCAAGGTGCCTTAGCTTCACTACTATATATATGTGCTGCTCCTTCTGTGAAGATTCATTCAGAAAATTATCAATAAAACTCTAAAATTTCTACAAGTTTTTCATTCTTAACAGACTGAATTAGCAGGAAGCAGAAATTAGAATGGACTCTAATCAGATTAAAAAAAAAATAAGTAGATAAATAAATAGGAAATGTGGTCTAAGTATGTACCTGAAGTAGAAATAAAAAATAAACGAAAAAATGAACACAGTCTAAAGAAGCAAAGAAGACACAAATCAGATAAAAAAAAAACCTCAAATCTCAAAAAGCAAGGAAACAAAACAGTGTTAGGAGGCAAAAAAAAAATAAGGTATGCCGTATGCATATGAATTCATAAAAACAACAAATGCAGTCGTCTATGGAAGAAAACACAAATCAAAATTATAAAAAAGAATTGAACGCCATGTCATGAAGAAGCAGAAATATAAACAGATATCAATTTGAATTTATGAAAAATCCAAAAAAATCCAAACACCACAAACCAGATTTTTTTAAAACGTGAACGCAATCGCAGCATGCAAACCAGATTTTTTTTAAAAAAAACAAGAATGCAGTCGCAGCAAACCAGATTTAGGAAGATTAAACCTAAACATGCATGAAATTAACTCCATGGAAAACAAACACAGGAATCAGAATTTTAGAAGAAAGAAATCATAATTCTGGGAATCTTGACAAAGGAGAGTTACCATTTTTTATGAGAAATCAAAATATATAGACGGCGTTTGTAGGTAATTAGTTAGTTAGTGCGGCCGCGAAATTGTATTAGTTTAGTTGGCCCATGCTGATTAGTTTAGTATGTCGATGTGGCGTTTTAGCCCGTCAAAAGTTTAAAATTTTTTTTGAGTTACTAGTATATCACTTGTGTGATGCACAGAGAATGTTATTAAAAAAATATTTATGTACAATAATAAAATTATATTTAATTATGAATTTCGCATATTAATATATGAATGATATCGTTTGAATTATAAATTACTTATATATTTTTCATCATTGGAGTAATCAACCTTGGCGGCTCTAGCTATGCCGGAAACACCCAAGTTGATTGTAAAATCGAGAAGTCAGAGTCCTCACCGCCCAAGTGGTCTCGAAGGCGATTAATCGGCCAATTAGGCACGAATAATTTTTTTTCAATTTTTTAAAATATTTTTGTTCAAAATATGATTAAATTAAAATTTTGAGGTTTTCCACCATTTTATACAACAACCTACCTCCAATGTTTTAATCTACAACCAATGTGGTATGTAGAAAAATTAGAAAAAGTTGCGGAACTAATTTAAGGTTTCAATTTAAGATTACTCACTCTTTTATACAACCAACATCCCAATATTTCAATCTACAACCGATGTGAAATGTAGGATAAATGAAAATCTAATATGTAAATAACAATGTGTAATAATATATTATAAAAAATAAAACTGCTTAGGCGAAAACAATCTAAATGGATTTTTATATGTTATTATATGTAAGTATGTAATTTTATGAACCCACTTGTAGAGAAACAAAACACCATAGTCCCGATGATTGATATATAACTTTAGAACTTCACAAATCTACACACACGCGCGCACACACGAATGAGGAATGATAGATAAAAAAATATTTTTATTGAAAAAATCAAATACATTATCTTCAAAAATTTTATCTCATTAAAAGATTTTGGATGTGGATGTTGAATTTTTTAATATATTTAATTAACTTAAGAAATTAAAAATATTTTAAATTAATATATTTAAAATATTTTATTATATTTGTTTAATATATTTAATTCAATTTTAATTCAAAAATATTTAATTTCTACAAATTTAAAATGTATCGTATTAACTTGATAAAATCAAATATAAAATATTATATATACTTGATCTCAATTTGCAGAGATCATTGTTGGGTCTCACAATTCATAGTTTGTTCATATACAATATTATTTATTTGTTATTCAATGTGGGATAAAATTTGGTTTAAAATTAAAATATATAAGTTTTAACTATTTAAAACATGTTTAAAGTTGAAAACTTAAATATGATAATTTGAAAATCTTAAAATTATCTAACATTAAAATGATAAGATCAATTAATATATTTCAAGTTTCGACCATTCTAAATTTAAATATGTTTAATTTAAAAATTTGTATGCGGATCTTGATTTTTTAAAATATATTTAATCAATGGGTGTTTCTAAATACGCCACTAAATTTTCTTTATACACCATTATTAAATTTAATTCAAAAATAAATAATTATTGATTTACATAAATATCATTTTTAATTTTAAAAATTACTTAAAAATAAATAAAATAAAAATAAAAATCCCCTTCATCCCACCCGAGTGACCTCACCCGCCACATTACCCCCAAAATTGCTCTCTCCTTTCTCTTCATTTATGCTAATCTCCATTTCTCACATCTTCTGCAATTTATTTTTTTTCTTTGTAAGAATTGTCTATGAAATTAAATGTGTGTATTAATGTCGTATATTTGTGGAGCTAAAAAATTGATTTCGTTAACTTCTCTGATCATATATATATAGGATTTGTTGCATTAATGTTTGGAGAAATACATATATATCTTATTGAGGAGTTGAAATTTGGAACACGGTGTTGATGATATTACTTTAAAATTTGGTGACATCAAAGGATTTGTCGAAATATTTTATAAATATGAAAAAATGGTTTTGTCATAGTTGGAACACAGTGTTGACGGCAACTACATCCTTTTCTATTTTATTTTGGAAAAAAAATAATTACTGGGGAAGAAAAACGAAAGTGGCAGCTCAAGAAGAAATGTGACAACGACGGAGGGCGGCGGGTCTGTACTATGGAGAGAGAGTGAGGGTGGAGAATAATTTTTTACTTTTTTAATTTCTTTTGATTTTTTTAATTTATTTTCGTAGTGAAATGATATAAATGACTTTTATTGTGGTGTGTAAAGATAAAACGTGAAATATGAAAAAGATGTGTGGTGTATAAAGAAAAAAATGGTGGTGTATTTAGAAACACCATTAATAAATCAATATTTTTAAAATATTTCATTTGAACTGTTTAATATATATAATTCAATTCAAATCCATAAATTTAAAATATATTTAATATTTAATATTAAAATTATAATATCAAATATCTAAATATTACATTTGATCTCAACTTAGAGATCAACAAATGTGGAAATATCATTGTTGGGACTCACAATTTATAATTTGTTCATACATAACAATATTTGTAAGTTTTTTTATGTGTGATGATATTTGTTTGAAAAACTAAAAGTATAAGCTTTAACTATTTAATATATATATATATATATAATTCATGAAATAAATATATTTAACAATTAATTGCTAAGTTCAATTAATACATTTAACTCAAAAATTGAAGTATATTTAATTTAAAATTCTCGATGTGTATCTTCATCAATACATTTAATTTGAAAATTTAAATATATTTAATTGAAATTTTGATGTGAATCTGGAATTATTTTAATACTTAGAAGAATGATAATTAACATAAACTTATGGTCCAGCGTAAAGAAAAAAATAGGTGTTTAGAAAATTCATATATAAATCAACAATTTAAAGGCCACATGATCTTTTTCATCTTATGAACAAAATATTTTTTGATATAAAATAGTATTTTTGCAAAATAAAAAAAATATTTATAATATTGAAATTCTAGTATTGAATGACTATATAATATAAATATTAATTAATTAGTAAATATTTTATTTTTATTTATAGAAAGTGCATTTAGGCGGGAAAACTTATTATTACTATTCATAATAACTATCTTACTTTTAGATATAATATAGATATAGATTTATTTTATCCACATTTACTATAATATCCTTCACTTTATGTTTAAATTTAGGTGAAAATGTATATATTTAGGCATTGTTTACTTTGGATGATAGGGATATCCCACTAATGCAAGGCTAAAATTATACAAAGTTTTGTTGAAATGAATGTGTATAACACAAACATTTACATATTTTTCCTTGTGAATAAGGACTAATTGAAGGATTCATATCCTTTCATAACAAGTGGATTATGAGTTATCCTTCATCTCCTTCATTTTATTCATATGTTTATATATTTTATCACACCATATATTTCATGTTTTGTAAATTTAACTTTAAATTCATGGGATATCACGCTCAATCCCATCCACCGAAGTAAACGAGCCCTTTTAGTCTTTTAAAAAATGAGAAGAAGCATATTTTAGCGCAAAATGACTGAAATAAATATGTTTAAAAATAGGTGGCTAAAATAAATTTTTAAAAGTTTTAAATGGCTAAAAAAAAGTTGGCCCATATCCATGCAAATAATTATACGGCATTTCTGGACTTCTCGCGGCTTAATGGTGTTGATTTGTGAATGTTTAGTGTGTGGGGAGATCCACAAATATTTCTTGGAGAGCTTCATGATTGATAAATTGTATTAACTTGTTATATTTATGCTTCTCCTACACAACTCTTTATACAGTGGATAATTTCTTCTAGTACCAATCGCCAAAATGAACTAATGCACTCACTCCATTCTTCTCCAAAAGTTTATTTTTTTATACATCTTTAAATTATAGTCTATTTTTGCTTGTCAAAAGTGAATTATTATTTTTATTTTTATGAATCCAATCTAAAAGGCTTCTATAGTTCTATTGCGCCACCCTAGAATCCAATAGATCCAGAAAGTAAATGTCGCACCTACCAACCTAGAGAATTATCCCACTCTTAACAGCATTATATATTTAAATTATTACTCAAAAGTAATTATTTTGTGTAAATTAACTCCAGATACTTTCCTTTATTATGATTCTCGTACAATAAGGCTCGTTTGCTAGACAATATAGTATAAGGTTGAATATGTTTGACATGAGATGTGTTATACTATGTAAGATATCGATATCGTGTTTATTTTGGTGTATTAAAATATATGTATTAATAATATATAGTTTGCTTAGATGTATTAGATTCTATATAAAATCTCAACTCCTAAAATATCATTTAATTAGTTATTATACATTGTGTGAATATTCTATAATAAAATTTTTAATTAATATATGCAAGGTTATTTTAGTCTGTAATTTTTAATAATTATATCTGGTAATTATATATCTCACCTACATAGTATAATATGTTATACCATATATATGTTATATCATATAAATGGTTAACACATGTCTGGCCCTTGCTAATCATGAATTTTATTATTGCTAGCAAACATGATATTAGGTTGTCATAGGTATATATTATACCTTTATACTTGACACGCTGTCGTTTTGCGTGCAGAATCACACATGTGGGCAAAGTCCTGCAGATGCTTTAATTTACCCTCAGAGGCTAGTATAGCGCTCGAAGGCAGATATCGTCACATGGGGAGTGATTAACATTATTATCTTTTCAGTAACCTTTCGGGAATTTGTATGAATTACTCTCACTAATCATTCCCTGCACACTTCGAACTGAACAAACGATTAAATAACAAAGATGAAAATACATATAAAATAAGTGTTCAAGTTAAATATGAATTCAGTTTGTGGTAGATTCATGCAATCCTGGGTACAAACACATAAATACCTCGATAAGACCCTTTGGTTATAGGGAGCAGGTACGGTCGTCATACACCTCCATTTCCTTCTTTGTGTATGCTAAGAGCGATAAGGTCATCAACTCTTAGTCCCTAACTATCCAAGACCCAACGAAGAGAGTCATGCAAAAGGTTTGCAAGAATAGCAACATTGAAACGGAGGAACCCAACGCTGGCATATGGGACCCCTTCGTTAGTGTGCCCATATCCATCTATACTTCAATCTTCAAGCTTCGGCACCTGCTTTATCACTTAGTGACTCATCAGTGTTCGGTCGCCCTTACTTCCACCCTGACTTACATAAACAATAGTTCAATTAAGAGTAGCGACCAACCTAATCTTGCTATTGTCATGTCATCGTTCTTTCCAGAATGAAGTTGGGAATCAATTCAAGATAAATTCAGAACAATAAGCCTCATGCAAAATTTCTACCTCAACATATTCACATCTGACTTGAACACTGGATACTTAACCAGATAACATACCAATAAATAAAGTAAAAATAAATAAACAACACATAATGAAAGGAAACAAACTAGATTAAAATCTGGAACCAACTCCAGATTTGGGCAAAAACAGGTACATGCATCAGCCGAGGACAAATCGCCCCCGACTGTGTAGAATTTTCAGAAAACGTAAGTGCAGAAAATAAACTATATTTTGCAGTTCTAAAGGGTGTGTTTTTGGTTTTCCAAGAAAATGAAAGCTAACTAGTATTTATAGTTGTTTAAAAGTTACAATTCGGCCCAGTCCAACCCACGTAGAGGTATACTTTAGTTGGAGAGATCCACTTCAACCATGTTCCCTAAATTATAGGGATGAGCTGCTCCATCTCTTCTCTCGCATTTATCTCTTCTTTTCTCTCTCATCCACGTCTTCTCTCTCCTCTAGCTGAACTTCCCCAATCTACGGAACTGTTGTGCACGTGGGCCCACGTCAGTTGAGAAGGATTCGCTGCTGAACTTCCGCGCAAAATCTGCAACAGACTGTCAAAGCTTCAGCGGTTGATCCTCTTTATGCCCTCAATCAAGTTGGCACTTGACTATGTCCATAATTAGTCCAAATGTGCTTCTTCTCTCCCCTGTTATACTTTGTCCGAAACTAGACTCTAGACACAACTAAAAGTACTAAAAACGAGTAAAAAAATAAAGTAAAAATATGCGAAATTGAGTATGTATCAATACTCCTAGCAAACAAGCCATAATAATAATAATAATAATAATAATAATAATAATAATAATAATAATAATAATTCCTCAGCGTCGACTATCAAATTTTGATTAATAATTTCAATTAAAAAAAAGCAGCACGCGATATGTAAGCGGGTTGAAATTTCCTGTTATACTTTTTCGTGTTTCACTACGTGTTATATTTTTAAATTTATGATTTTAATAATATTTATTATAAAATAAAAAATTATTATAACATAAATAATCATAGTCAACATTTATCAACAAAAAAGAATGAATTAAAAAAATTATAAAATATAATTTTGATAAAAAAATCAACCATAACAATGAATTATTAATTGAAAATTGAAAATTAAATATTAAAAAATAATTATAAACCTAATTGGGTGGGGGTGAACTATAAAAATAATCATAGAATTAAACTATATCACAAAAAAATAAAATTGAAGAAAAAAATACAAAAAAAACTCGTAATTTGAAAGTGTAACAACTAGTGTAAATTTCATGCGTATGTAAGCCTATTGACTCTCGATTAAGCCAACCACCACCAACTAAAGTTTTTTCTGAATCAACAACTGAGCTTTAGCTGACTTGAATCTTGAATGCTGTTTCAACTTTCAAAAGCATTGAACAATTCATATTCCATGCTAAAAAACGCGGAATCACTACTTCACTCAATCACAGCAAAAGCCATCGACAAGAAAAAAAAATGGATCTTTCATATTGAATTCCAAGGGTGTGAGAACAACCCCATAAAATTTTACAGTGTCCACCCCCATTTCTTGGGATGGAAAGAACAAAAAAAATGGTGTTCCTGTTGAAATTTATCAATGAATACCTATATTATCATTCTTTCTATTCACAGTAAAAGAATGAATTAATAAAAGAATTGAACCTGCTTCAAAAACTAGTTCTCCAAAAACTGGAGTGAGAGTCAGTGCCTTCAAAGGCTGGAACTGCATTCAAGATAACTGCTCGTACGGGAAAGATTACTACCGCTTGGTGTTGATGATCGAGAAGGGAACTCAAATCTCAGGCGAAGTTTGCTTCTTGGGGATAAATTTACTTGCTCCAATGCATGAGTTTGGAGCCCGGATGGATAATCTCTCAAGCATCCAATCCGAGGTCCAGCTCCTGTGCTCCATCTGCAAGACAGTTGCTTTCCCAATTGATAGGACTTCATTCCTTTGTGAGAGTTGATTCGTTGGAAAATAGATTCTTCCGGGATAGTCTCCTCTTTCGTCTCTTCTTCTTCTTCGGACATGTTATTCCGTTGTACAGCGATGCCAAATTTTGAAGAAAATGACTCTTCCGCTGTCAGAAATTCATCCAAAGTTGATGCTAGGATGAAACTTCTGCTGGTTGATTCAGCTGTTTCAATCTGTAACCTGTCTAATAAGTAATCTTTGCTTGGTATCTGAAGAGTGAGTTGTGCTGTACTTAGGTCAGTGAGCTCAATTGCAGCAACGCTTTCTTCTTCTCCAGAAATAACCTTCAGGGAACTGGAGTCTTCGAGATCATTTTCTTCCATCTCCAGTTGATCTTTTTCAGTCAAGTCATCTCCGGAGGAGAAGTTTCTTACATGCTTTCGGATAGATTCTTTCTCTTCATCATCAACGGGATTGAGCTGTAAACAATGCAATTAGGAGTATTGAGCACACGAGTTCTGATATTTCATAAAGGGTTCTTGAAAGAAATGGAGAACTAGGTTGGTTCTCTATACCTCAACTTCATCAAGATCCACATTGTTCTCCTTAATAAATGATATGAAATCTTCAAAATTCTCGGCAGTAGGCCGATAATGCCCACTGTGAGGCCAGACTGCCTGTTGAAATCCAAACAGAGGATTGTTCATTAACTAAGCTAATGCCAGAAGCCAAACGATGTGAAAGAAGAATCCTAGATGAAGATTATGACGGTATAAAGATACCTTTAAGACACCTTTATCAGCTACAATCCTCCCAGCAGCAAGAGTGGCTCCTCCAGCCAAGAAGCTTGAGTGTTGAAACGAGCCTTTCTTTTTCTTCCCGACGTATAAGGTCCTGGACGTGCTAAGGACAAAGATCCACTTAGAACCTGTCGGTTCATCTATGGTGTCCAGAAGCTCCCCTGTTTCCTTGTAGAGGAGCTTCCCTTCCTCCACTGCAACTTCATAAGTCTTTCTCTCCATCTGCAAACAACAGAGGACCTATCAATATGAAATTCTTCGACAGTAGTTGAACAAAAATTTTAATAAAAATTGAGCTTCAATGGTGAGATATATCAGACGTACCGGTCCAAGATACTTGATGCACTGCTGTTGAAGCTTAGAACGAGGACACTTCTCTGTAAGATTAACTTCCTTTCCTTCCCCTATATCCAGCCTGCATGATTGTAACCATTTCGTTAGCATCACGAGATGCAAAAAAGGTTACATGATTGTATAATTCAATTAAACTAAACATTTAAGAATCTAGAGATGATTACCAGTAGAAGAAGGGCTCTTTGCTTTGAGAGTTCAACCACTTCATGTAATAGAAATGTAGATTGTGGCCATAGCGGTGTCGCGGATCAATCTGGTAAACAAAAAACTGAAATCAGTATTTGCTCCCAAATGCTAATGGATATCTAACAATAGCAACAAAAATACGTACAGCTTCAAGCCAATGTTGCAAAGCGAGTTTTTGAGCTTTGCTGTTCTGTGATAAGCCTTTTCCTACCTGAAATAGACAAGGTAAATCAAATCTTATTACAAGATTCCTCGTGGAAACCAAATTTGTAAAAACATGTAATGCTTAATCAAAATTTACCTTTGCAGCCCTTGTTCTTGCTCTTGACCAGCGCGAAATTGCTGTCTCGTGTTTCTCAATATCAAAAAACGAAATGGAGCTATGCTTGAGTTCTGCAAAATCCAACAATTTCCACCAGCTCTGCTCAATCAGAACAGCACAATCTGCTAGCTTTCGTCTAGTCCGGAAGCTTTTGTAAACCTTCTGCAGCTTTATAGCAGCCTCATGTTTGGGGCTGCTCGGATCCAAAATCGGGGAATGTGGAGTTTTCCCCGATGAGCTACCCGATCTAGACAAAAAACTGACCAATTCTTGGCCCGTACAACTATCATCAGTTTGAGCTTCAATGAATCTCATGGTTTGAGCTTTTCGTGCTCTGAACCTAAGAGATCCTTCCCTCGACAACTTCCCTGAACCTGATGACTGCAATCTTGCAGGTTGAGAAACTTTGCCCTTGAAGCTGCAAGATCGAGCCGGTGCATTCTTCTCATCATCATCGAGTTTAGTAGAATTCGAAACCACCGATTCAAATCCATTCTCGAAATCAAAATAGAGAGCGAGCGGACATGAACAAGATACCCCCATACAATTTAGTAATGGATATGGATGGAAACACTCTATGTGACCTGTGTCATAGTGAGGAACAATTCTTTCAGAACAAATACTATTTTTCAGGTTTAAAATCAACATAGAAGAAACATATCACATATTCACCACCACATTACATATTCTATGAAAACAGAAACAGAATCATGAACAACACATTATATCTTGGATATTGTAAATCACACACACACACCAACAACAACAGCAACCCTTCAGTTCAATAAACAGCTAATGAATATGAGAAAATCATATGCTGTGAATTAACAAATGTGCACCAAGATTTACAGAAAATGGACTCCGCCATTTTCCAAACACCCACAAAACCATATAAAAGATTTAACAACACCACCACTTCCAACTAATACCTAGTGTAGATTTCGAATATGTCAAGCACATCCATCAAGTTAAAACGGATTCAAACCAAGCCCATTTACAATAAAAAGGGATTGCCAAAAAACCAAAACTACACACACAAAACAACCTATTGTTTAATCTCAAGTTCTCAACTCATTGATTCAACTTAAGAAACTACGGATGTATGAATAAAAGTATACAGGAAAAAGTCCAAACACTGTGAAAACAAGAAGAGATTTTGAATGGAGAAAAGAAAATAGAAGAGAAAAAAGGTGAAATCTTTTACCTGAATGGCAAGACAGCTGGAACAGTGAGAAATCTTGAAATAAAAATCGGCAAACAACAAAAGGGTTTTTACAGTTCTACTATTTGCGTGTTTTTCTTTGTTTCTGATTTGTTATAGGCTTTGAAATGTAATGTAGCTTCGTAGTTCCTCTTCTATGAATGTGTGAGTGTGTGTATATATACGGAGGAGCAGAGCTGTACCGGGGGGGTGGGGGGTGAGGGAGGAGCACGTGGCATAGACTTTTGAACGACGACGCTGTTTCCATTTTTACCATCTTATTATTATTATGTTTTCCAAAACTCATTCAATCAAAACAAGAATTATTAACATTTTTTATTGGATAATTGTTGATTTAGGATTCAAAAAGATAAATAATTTATTAATATACGGCCTGAAAGATAAAACTATCAACAAAGGACTTTAAAGATTAAAACTATATACTGTATTAAGGATCCTGAGAATATATATTTCGATTCTTTTTACTTATTTTTAATACACTATTTATTAAATTTGATGAATAATTAATAAAGAAATTATTGTTGAAAATTAATATAAAAATAATTAAAAGGAAAAAAATAAAATATTGTACATAACTTTAAGATGTTAAATGAATAGTTTTTTTCTTTCAAATCCTAAATTGAAAATTTTCATTTTTTAGGTTTTAGATAGATAAATAATTTATCTTTCAAATTTTGAATCGATAAAAAAAATTTATTAGTAAAATTGTCGATTCACCCCTCCTTTAAATGCTTTATGGTCCAAGAAAAAAAAGTATTTTAAAGTTAAAAATCCAATAATTATATATATATATATAATTATAAAGTTACGAAATTCCATGATCCGAAAAAATCATATGTATACAAACCTTTTTAGTAAATTTAAGTAAATTGGGCATCGAAGTATTTTTTGTGCTTGACTTGGTACTCCTTTTTTTTTTTTTTTTGAGAATGAGATTGACTCAACTCTTATTAAATGACCGTGTAGAATAATCCTTTTTTCCTTTCTTTCTTTCCTTTCTTTGTTTTAGATACGTGTAGAAAAATCTTCATTTTGCCTCTAGTCTTCAAATAAATATAAAACCATAGCTTAACTTGCAAGAATCTCTCAAGTTCAACTAAACATAATTTATATTTTTATAGTGAATTTGAGGCACCAATTGCATTGACTTAGTCTGATAGTGATGTACTTGCTTATATATTAGGTTTGGTATAAATGTTTGTAAGTTGTTCAACATTTATATATTAATATTGCTTGTCTAATTCAATAATTATACAAAATGTTTTCGTCTTTGTCATGTCGAATTAAGAGTGTACAGTTAAGTATTTCTATGCGTGCGTACGCATGTCTCTTTGCGTATCAAAAATGATAAATATTTTTCAGTATATTTCATTGAGTTCAATATATATATATAGTGCATAATAAATTAATAATGATAATATATGTATGTTGATCGGCTTGAATAATATTAATACAAGCTACCTTCAACATTGACTAGTCTTTTTAAGGATAGATGGTCGCCTAATTAAAATGGTCTAAGTTTGAAATTTGCCATCAACTTAATTATGAGTCTAACTATCCCAAACACAATTTTTTTTTTTTACACTCACACACCCGACCTGTGGTATTAAAGAGATTCGAACCCGTGACCTTTGACCTCCAAACAACCTCACTCCACCACTAGGTCATCCCCACCGGAACCCCAAACACAATGTTAACTATTAATAAGCGCCCTAATTGATGAAAAATCTAAACTAGTAAATACAGTGCGTAAGACATTATTATCATAAAGTTTTATTATAAATTGCTTCGTCTTCTTCTTTCCTTAAAAAAAAACCCTCATATCTAACTTAGAGGAGTGTTTGCATGAGCTAATAATAAGTTTTTTCTAGGGTCGTGAGCTAATAAGTTACTAAAACAATTTATAAACATTTTTAAAAAATTTGGAGACATTTCAGAAAAAAGAAAACATTTTATTTGCTCTGAAAATGAAAAATTGAAAATTTATATTGAGATAGTTTTTTCTTTTAAGTAAGGGAGGGGAGCCCAACTTTTCTTGAAAAAATATTTTTATTGTAGCAAAATTCTTATGTTATAGTCATTATAATTACAATTTTGACATTACTAACATCTTATAAATTCGATAGTCCAAATACTCCAACAACTTAATCTTAAATTTAAAATTTTAATACCTTATGTACAAAAAAAAATATTTTAGACTTGGTAAAACTCTCACTGTTCGTATATATAATGGAGAAAAAAAAACTAACTAGCTAGCTAGTAAGAACATACCGATCCATCTCTTAAAAATCACGTCTATAATACTAAAAATTATCAAATTTATTTTACTGAAAAAATACTGATAAAAAAAAATTAGTAAAAATAATAAAATAGATAAAAAGTTGATACTTTTGTAATTATTACTACATTTTTTAAATTGAAAAAGAGTATCACTAAAATACTGAAACATATAACTTTTAACACTAAAAATATTATGAACTCAGCGCATACATAGCATGCGTGTGCCCGATTTACATAAAGTGTACGTACATCTTGATGTACATAATACCATATCTTTAGCATTTTATTGGCCTCACAAATGTATAAGTATTATATATACATATATGTGTGTGTATATGTAGTTATGTATGTATAGCATCAGACCAATTGAAACTTCCATGCATTTCAAGAATGGCCCACAAGTTGACCAAAACCAGATAATCCCATTTAGAGAGGGGTTTGATGAGGTAATAAAAACAAAATGCACCCTATATTTATATACAAGTCCAAGGTGTCACTCAATATTTTTTTTATTGCAGTGTCACATAATTCTATTTTTTATTGCCTACAAATTAATGCAAAGCAAGGCATCCTAAAGATATTGTCTCTCTTTTCTTTATCACTCAATTTTAAAATTGTTCGTGGTGGCATTTATAAACACATATGTCACCTACTAATTAAATCAGAAACCCCATTAAATAAAAGGTTGATCTAACATTTTTTTTTGTGGTTGCCAGCTTTATAACTAAACCTCCCTTCCCCCCTAAATAAACTTCACATTAATAATATATTACTTAATTATATATTTTATTTAAAACTAATGGATGACACTCCCAAGTCCCAACAAATACTAAGAACCTTATATTTAAATAATTGATGGAAACGTTTTTCTCAGAAAAAAATAATAATAATTTCCTCTATAAAATTCAAAGATGAGTCACCAGATGGGGCTGTCCTATTTGTTCGTGGGGATTAGGGCTGTAAATGAATAGAATCGAGTCGAGTCAAATAATCTGATGTTCAAGCTTGGCTCGTTAATGAATATTTAAACTCGGGCTCGGTGCTCAGCTCGAGCTCGAATTGAGTTTTTTTCCTCTTGTTCAAACTCGACTCAATAAATATTTATCATGTTCGAATTCAGTTCGAGCTCGACTCATGAAATGCTCGAAATTTTACTAAATGAGTCTGAGCTCGAACGGTCGAAAAAAGCTCATTTAATTTACATATTTGAGCTCAAGCTTGAAAAAAAGCTTTTTTTTTACCCGTTTGAAATATTTATAATACTCATGAACATGGTAGTGAACATGTTCGATTAAGCTCGAACTCGAACATGTTTGCGAGCTGGCCGAGCCGAATACTACTCTATTCGAACTCGATTCGAGGCTCGAGCGCGACTCGTTTAGAAAACGAACGAATTTCGAACGAGCTTTTTTCGAGCCGAAGTCCGAATAGCTCGTGAGCGGCTCTGTTCATTTACAATCTTAGTGGGGATCAAACCATTTTTTTAGAATTAAATTATTTTTTTTATTTAAATTTTAAACATTGTGTTAAAGTGGAATATTTAATTGGCCCTTTTACAAAATGGGTAATATCACTATATCAGATTTTAGCTTACTTTCAAATGATTCACAAAAAATATCCTGACATTTTATGAATAAATAATTTAATACATTATCATTTGAATTTATCATAAATTTAATCTTATATTAATTTTCGGGACTTTGAACAACTGAGGTCTATTTTGTAGCTTAAATATTTAAATGACATGAAAAAAATTATTTATGTTACATCATTTGATGTCGTTATGACGAAATAAAATTAAAAAAAATTAAGTTCACTCTTCCAACAAGAAATAAAATCAGAATTTCTTTACATGGCTAAGTATATCTATTTTGCTTTAACATTTTTTTCATAAATGTTGGTTCGGTCTTTTTTTTTTCTTCCTAAATCGACTTATTTTATTTTATTTGTGTAATCACGCGCCTTTTTATTATTATTATTATTTCCGAGTTCCGACGGTGGGGGCTTATCCCTAAAAAAAAGTCCTCGTGTTTCTCCAAGATAGACATATTTTCATTATAACATATGATATCACATACTGTACGTACTTAGGTATTAAAATGAAAATTTTATTAAAATATATCACACTAAAATATTTTTAAAAACAAAGACATGAGCATTATCAAAATATATATCCATAAGAAAAAAGGAAACATGTTGAATGGAAGCTTTTGTCCTTTCATATTCAATTTTCAATTTTGTCGGTGAATAGTATACAAATACTTATAAGTGGAACGAATGGATAATATGATCGATTGCATGTATTATTTTAACGAATATGAAATGTGAAGGTTAGATTTGGATATACTTTTAGAAAGGGGGTAAAAGGCCATCAAAATTATGATTGTTTTCAAACCTTAATTTGCAACTTCAACTTTGTGAAAGTTAAATTAATCTTACAACCTGAACCATTTCTATTAAACTTATAAAAATTGTATTATTACTTTGGACTTTTTTTTTTACCCACACACCCGACCGTGGTATTGAGAAGATTCGAACTCGTGACCTTTGGTCTCCAACCAATCTCACTCCACCATTAGGTCATCCCCACCGGGACTTATTATTACTTGGACTTTAGAATTCATAAAATCAGTTATAATTATAGGCCTCACACACTACTACACAATTGATATGTGATTTTGCCCAATTTTCTTTATTTAATTACTATAAATACGCACACAAATCAATCTTAATAATCCATGCTTACCCCACTTGGGGTGGAAACGGACCGAGTTTCTTGTTGCAGAGCATAATTTTGGTATAATTTAACTTGTCAATTACAATTAAAAAAAATGAAGGTAAAAAAAAAATCATAATTTGACTGATATAAATATTTGTTTTGAAGAAATTGAACTTTTGGTCCTGTAAAAAATAAAATCCAAACACTACTGTCCGAAATATTATATTTTTGGTTTCAAGTTTTATTTTTAACTTTTTTTTGTCATATCTTTTAGAAAAATGACATTTTTAGTCTCAATAATAACACTTTTAGTCATAATACTTACTTTGGAACTAAAAATGGCATTTAAAAAAAAATAAAAAAACGGGATCATAAGTGTTTAAACTCTAATTTTAATGGGTTGAAATTTCCTGTCACACTTTCTTGTGCTTCACTCCGTGTTTCATTATCAAATTTATGATTTTAATAATATTTATTATAAAATAAAAATGAATTATAACATAAATAATCATAGTCAACATTTATCAACAAAAAAAAATGAATTAAAAAATTATAAAACATAATTTTTAAAAAATAAACCATAATAATGAATTATTAATTAAAAATCGAAAATTAAATATTAAAAACTAACTATAAACCCTAATTGGGTGGTGTGTCCCTAAAAACAATCTTAAAATTGAACTAAATCACAAACAAAAAATTGAAAAAAAAAATACAAGAAAAACTCATAATTTAAAAGTGTAATCCGGAGAAGTGTAACAGGAAATTTTCAATCCAATTTTAATTAGAGGGCTAATTGTGAAATTTATGGTATTTTTTGAAAAAAGATTCACAACCAATATTCCAATAACATCTGAATTCCTTTTTATATGGGTGGTCCATGCAATTTGTATAATTAAATTTAAAACCCATAATCACGCGTAATTAAATGAAAGCCATAATCACATGTAAGTTGAATGGAAGATAGTATTAGATTAATCTGCCCATTAAATCACTAAATTAATTACTTTATGGAGGGAATTATGGTTTTTGTATGAACACATTGTCACGTCCAACTGTTCGATTCGATCTCTGATCTACGATGGGCGTACGATGCGCCGTACAGATCTCTTATCCAGTAATAGTGCTCCACGTGTTGTCACCATATCGCTCCATGCTTTACTTTTCTTCCTTTATTTATTATTTTTATTTTTGGGACAGGCTAAGGACAACTCCATTTTACGTATATTCACGTTGGACTTTTGAGATTCATTAAATATCACAATCTACTCTTTTCACTTTAATACATAATTTATTATTTTTTTCCAAATTGTTAATGTTAATTTATCATATGTCAGTCACGATATCACTACCACCGATTATTCTTTAAAGATTGTATCAATAAATGGAAGTACACACTAGTATTAAGGTGTACTTAAAAGTGTTAGAAATAGATTTATTAATGGTGCATTCATGAACTATATTATTATCGACATTGATAATTTTTTCCAATTTTCAAACTCACCGGCCCATAATTATTCACGCCTTGTTATGGTACGTTAAAAAAAATTGATCCATTTTCACGTTAATATTAGTTGTATACTTTGTTATTTTGATTCAATTATCTTCAAATCAAACATTAAAACATTTTCATCAATCAAAGTTCATCCACCTAATAATTATATAATTTGATGATTCATCCAACTAAAACAACAATTATATATATTAAAAGTTCACAAAAAAAAATGGTAAAATACCTCATATATACCACTAATTTGTAAGAGACCAAAATCAAATTCCACACCCCTCCATTTTCACTAGTAAAAAAAAACTCAATTTATCCAAATGAGATTTACTACAACTAAAAAACTACACTCACCAGTTGCCACGACGAGTCAATTAACGGATCAAATTCTATATTTCATATTTGATGTTTCAATCCGTGTTTCACGATCGAATGTATGAAATTTTCTTCCATTTTTTTCGACAATTTTAATTTATTGTGCTTTAGTTTAATTTTACACTTATTGATATGGTTGATTCTACCCTATTAAGAATTATTTATTTTTTAGTATTTAATTTTCAAAGAAATTATTATTATGATTGGTTTTTTTCTAAATGTGATTTGTAATTTTTTAAATTCCAAACTTTTATGATAAATGTGACTAGATCAATTACGTTATGATTAATTTTATTTTTGTAATATCTACTATTTAATTGGTAAATTCAAAGGTGTAACGCATATTAGAACACCAAATATAAAATAGAAAATCTCATCGGATCAATATAAGTACTTAAATTGTAATATCTCGAGTTCAATTCCCACCAAACACGATCAAATAGAATCGTGTGGATAATTTTGCTACCAAATTAATAATGGTGTTAGGGGTGACCGACAGGTGTGGAGCTGGACAACACGAGGGTGCATTAAACGCGAGTAGCAGTCGTCTTTTTTGCTTTTAATGTTTCCAAAAACGCGCTTTCTATTTTCCACACAATATAGCGCTGCAGTGCAGTGCAGTGCACCGACGGACGGATTGTGTTGACTGCCGCTTCACGACGTACTCCAAGGTACAACTCTAGTCAGCAGGCACAAATCTTCGTTGCATTGACCTTTGTAGATTTCCTCCTACTTTACACTTTGGACTTTTAAGTCTCACATTTCACATCATATATATAAAACCCAATTTTCGATTATTATTGGGATAATTTTATAAATAAAGGTTGGAGAAAAATTGGATATTTCAAAATTGTGAGCACTGATTGACATACCATTATTTCAAAGTTATGTTATCAATACTTTTTATATATTTCAAGACGAATCAAACTCATGCTATAGAAAAGTTATATTAAATCACGTGATTGATTAACTTTAAAAAGCTTATAATGTGATAATTCAATTCAGTAGGAACTGATAAAAGTGTGTGACAAGGTATCTAAGAAGTTTTGGTAAGAAACAAAATATGTATATTCTTACTTTTTCGACAACAATATAGTAATTATTTATTAAAGTTTTATAATAGACCATTAAAAAAGTTTTATAATAGAGATGTGCGCCTAACTGTATTAATATAGTTTATTCTTTGAAATTTGAACACCTATAAAAAGAGTCCAAACAAATGATGAAGTGCGAAAGGTTTTGAAAAAGTTGTTCTTCAAAATATTATAATTTTTGTGCAATGATATCCACCACTCTTGACCCGTAGTGCAAATCGTCTTTGTGCTAATTTTCTCCGCCTTTGAGTTGAATTTGTTTAATCTCAAAATATAAAATGCATATACACCTGTAAATTAATATTGTTCTTTACATATAATTATAATCAGCTACTAAAATTATATTAGAAATATGTCATTTAATTATTTTATTTTTAATATTTAGAGGGATTTCAATTGGAATTTATACCAAACCTAAAAGAGTTTTGTAAATAGATCAAATTAACCACGGTCTAGTTTTTGTTTTTTTTTTTTTATAACGACGTAATAAATAGATAAAATTAATGTTTCTAAGGTAAAAATCACTTGTTTCAATATTATAAGTTGATTATCTCGAAATACAAATTACGCATGAATGTTTTTTCCATTAAAGAAGAAGAAGCGAAACCCATCATCATGTAATATTTTTTTGTCAGGATACAATATCAATGGTTATCTCATTTATCGACATAAATTATGAGAAATGGGAATAACTTAATGACTAAATCATCAAAATTTAAAGATGTAAATTATATATATGCATATTTATATGTAAGTAATTAATTAATTGGTTTTATATTGACACAAAAAAGAGTTTAATACACGGTAAATGTGAGATTGGAATACTAAGAAAATTATATGTTACTACCGGGATAGTGCAGAAAGCGTCACAATAGGTCTATTATGACACATTTTCACCGGAGGCAGCACAGAATTTTGCTATATATAGGCCCACCAATTGACCTTTTTGCCCATGTCATGATATTAATTAACATAGCCATTTGGAGGCGTAGGCCCTAAACCAACCCTATAAATAGTTAAATACTTAATATTTTGTTTGGTCAAACACCAAATATTCTGTCAAGCCATTTACATACCTCAATTCAGTTTCAAATAAATCGAAGGCAAATAATAGTGTCATTAGTGTGCGTGTGTGTGTAATTAAGACTTCGGTAAAATAATTACTTGGTATGAAATCAATGGTTAAAATGGTACCCTCCAAAATTTGATTACATGATTTAATGTTGATTTTTTTCAATAAATACATGAGATTTTGAAATTGAACCAAATTCTGAAATCATAAAATATGCTTAATTTAGATCGAAGTCTCTAAAAAAGAAAATTAACAAACTCTTCTTGAACAAAGACGCATATATTCATTCTACTAGCATGAACTAACAACTCTTCACGGTTTCGCTAATCTTCACTCAAAAATCATTTCAATTTTTCACTGTAATATAGTATTGAGTAGTCTGTATTATACAATAATACAATTCACAAGTATACATTGCCTATGCAATAATGAGCCATACACACACATATATAATATGAATGTATAAACATTTTAATATTAGAGGATACGCATATAACTCTTTTGAGATAGCAATAAACTCATTGAATCAGCAACAACCACCCTCGTTTCCTTCAAACTCAAATATCACAAGTTTCCATAAACCCTTTCCAGCTAGAAATGATGTTGACTTTTGCTTCTTCAGACATGCTTTTGACTTTTTTATTGAACTTTTTTCTAGATCTAGGTTGTTTGATTACTTATTAAACTGAATTATTATTTCATTTAAAACTAATGTAAGTTTCCTAGGATCTATGTCAGTATTGTCAACACATAGAGTAGCTATAGACCATAGTGATAGTTCAACATGACACAAACTCATAAACATGTTGCTATTATTAATAAAGAGCAACACTTGAGTGCACCATGGGGCCTGACTCACCAGATTAGTTTGAGACCAAAATTTTTTTTTTTAAAAAAATTGACCCATCAAAGAGCGTTAACAACATGTGCTTGCAATGCATGCGCCTGATCAATTTAAAAAAAGTTATATATATATATATATATATATTACTATTTTCCTCAAAAAATATATACCTTGTAATTGAATTAATAAACCATAAAATTAAAATGAATTAATTTATTTATTTTATTTGGTGACTCATGTAGTGCACTTGCCTGACGCTATCGCGTAGGATCGTGCACTACGCTAGACAATTGATTTTTTTGAATTAGATATAAACCTTAGTTTAGACATATTAAATCATAACTGAGATGTGATGAACTCATATAATCAAAATAGTAGGAGCGATACTTTTTAGGTCTAATATTATTATTATTTTTGGAGCAAGGCAAGCCGGGTTGGCCCCGCATGACCCCTATTTGAAGTTCTGATGTTAAGGATTTTGGGCTTCAAAGTATTCTTAGAGTATCTGCCATTCGTAAATATTATATATATATGTGTGTGTGTGTGTGTGTGTTGCTTTAATATGTTAAATTTTGTGGATTTAAAAATTGGAAGGCAACCACACATTAGAAAAAAAGAAGAAGAAGAAAATTGGGATGCATGGATTTAATGCAGCTCCTCTTGAAGGCCCGGATAAATATTAGGGAGGCCTAAACTTGGGGCTCTTTTTTTTTTTTTTTTATTACATGATTAGTGATGCAATTAGTTGTTAAATGTAATGCTATGAAAAATCGGTTTTGTGGGGTAGTTCATTTTGATCGACTGTGCTTCTCATAATACTATGTAAAGTTGTTAATGTTGATTACAAGTTAGAAGATGCACGATTGATAGCATTTATTGGAGTTTTATGTGAGAGAGACGGGAAATCAAGGAAGAGGTGACCCAAATTTGAACATGAGAATTTCCTGCCGAGTTTTTGATCGGAATACTTATCACCATCACTTTAATTTCTTTTGTTAGGATTTTAATTGTGAAGCTAAGGGCAAAAATGTCTAACACAATAATATGTTAATTGTAATTAATTAGAGCCTATGAATATACTTACTGAATGCACGACAATAGAAGTTGTCTTTTGAATTGAAAACTAATTAAAATTTGAATATGCTATTTCTCTCATATTATTTCTGATCGCACGCGAGATTTGTTTCAAATAAGCACTTGGTGTTAGAACTTGTAATTGAATGATCAATCGAGAGCAAACGTGTATTGATCCACAACTAAAATCTAAAATGACAAATAAAAATTTATGAAGGGAGCAGTGAACTAAAACAAAGAAAAACTGAAAATAAAACGTAAATAAATAACAGTGACACAAAAAATTTATAATAAAACTATAAAGCCACAATGAAGGAAACTTGACAGTGAGATATGCATTTTTTTGCCAAATAAAAATCGCAAATAGGAGATTTTTTTTTAAGCAACAACAGTTGAAGCCCAATAGTATTTAAAGAAGGCCGAAGCCCAATTAAATTTATTGGTGAAAAAATTGATAAACATTTTGCAGCTAGGAATCAGCCATGTCTGAGTCAACTCGTCCGTGTTCGTAGTGGTTTCATTCCTATTGAAATCACGTCATCGCGCTAATACCAATCGTTTGCTTCTCTTCGAAGTCGCAGTCTTAGTTCGTTGCATACATTTAGAGGTTCGTTTTCTCTGATTGTGCTCTATATATACACACGTATATGTATATGTGTGTATCTGTATACTGTGTATGCTGAAAAATTCGTTACGGGATTAAATCGAGGTAGTGAAGTGGATCTATAGGGGTTCATCCTTTTTCTTCTTTCTTTTTTAAAACCTTTTAATTTCTATGTGCAGAAGAAATCTCAGTAATCGTTTGAATTTTCGCAATAATTGGGCTGTAATTGTTTTTCCCCAATTCGCAGCGGTGTAGGGTTTCAATTGAAGATTTAGTTGACAAATCTAGCTTGTTTGTTTGAATCTGAATCGGCGAAGATGATGTCCTTCGAGATGAACGATCGTAAAAGTACGTTTGCTCCATTTTTGGCCGCTCATTGCTCTTTCCGGTTGAATTTACTCTGTTTGATTCCGCTTGTGCGTTTGTGCAAATATTTTACTGGGATGAGTCGTTGAAATTAACTTACTTTAATTATGGATTTCTCAATTCGTTTGAATAAATGAATTTGTTATTGTTATTGTTGCGCGTGTGTGTGTGTGTTTTTTTTTTTTTAAATTCTCTAAATTTTTCTGGACAAATTCTCAGTTTGAAGGATTCTATTGTGTTCCTTTGATTTCTTATTGCCGAGTGATTTTCTCTCCTGTTATGGTTCAATATGCTATATTGGATCGATGTCTTGCTTTTCATTTGCTGTTGTGTAAAGAGATTTCTAAGCTGTTGAGCATGATCTGATCTTATTCTGGTTCAATCAAACACAGAAATTGGACTCGGATTGACGGGGTTTGGAGTATTCTTTTCATTTCTTGGGATCATTTTCTTCTTTGATAAGGGTCTACTTGCAATGGGAAATGTAAGTATAATTTTGTGGCAGGTTATCACTCAGTTTCTAATTAATTATTTTAAAACTGAATTTACTTATGTAGTTTTGTTCTACTCAAAACAGATTCTTTTCTTCTCGGGCGTGACACTAACCATTGGACTCAAGTCGTCTGCCCAGTTCTTTATGAAGCGTTCTAATTTCAAGGCATATTTTTCTTGTTATGATCTGCATGGTGAAGGCTCTATCGTTCCCCTTGTTGCTTCTTCGTTTTAACTCTATCATGTTGATGGCAGGGAACAATTTCTTTTGGTGTTGGCTTCTTCTTGGTTATCATTGGATGGCCTATCTTAGGTATGATAGTTGAGGCATATGGATTTGTTGTGCTCTTCAGGTATAGTGCTGCTTCTGCTTTATGAATTTTTTGCTTTAAACTGTCGTTTATTTTCCACCCTAATGGTATAGGCTTAACTAATTGTTTATTATTTGCAGTGGCTTCTGGCCAACACTGGCTGTATTTCTGCAGAAGATGCCTATTATTGGTTGGCTATTCCAGCAACCTTTTGTGAGAGCAGTAATATTGCTTTGGCATCTTTTCTTATTTAGCAGTTACTTTAGTGTACCTTCTTTAATGAAATATGCATGCTTACGTTATGAATCATGATATTTTCCATAAACTCCAGGTTCATGAAAGATGTTGAAATTTGGAAACCAGAGAAAACAATTTCATTCGTTGAGATTATGTCTGTGTTTTGATTCATCAACCTTTAGAACTGACCAAACTCTAGTAGAATTTCACAGAATGGTGGTGTCAGGATTTAATGCTGTATTAATAGATCGATATTCTAAGCTTTTCATAGATCTTTACACATTTTGCTTTTGATTCTGGTACTCTAGTGATTCTACTAGTTAGTTGAGTTGATCCATAATTTAAGTGGAATTCATTTCATGTTTTATTTGATATCACATTTTCAGCATTTGAATGCTGTCTTAGAATTTTCAAAAACACATAATTGCACATACCACTTAGTTGAGAGTTCCTTGAGATACATCCAGAAGTGACTACATAGCAGTATACGTTGCTCCAGTGGTGGTGCTTTAGTTCAAATGCTTCAGAGTGATGGGATTAGTTCTTCATTATGGAATATGGAAATTATCCTAATGATCTCCAATCTAGAGAATTTCTATTTCAATATAAAAATTTAGCTTGCAATTTCATCTTTTCCTGAATTATCAAGTATGAACAAATGGGATCAAATATTTTCACATTTCATAACTAGTTCCTTTCTGTGCGTTATGTCAAAAGAGATGGGTGCTGTATACTAACCTTTTTCTGGGAATTTGATGCCATCCGAGCTTGTGACTTCAATGGAAATCCATTTTATTGAATGAATGATCAGTCTGTCAATGCATGATGACTTATTAAGCTCCCCGTGGAAAATTAGATATCCTTATTTGTCTATTCCATGATGAGAGCCGTTAGGCAAAACACATTCCATGCTCACCTCTCTGGGTGCGTACTCATTTTACTGCATGTATAACATCTCATGAGCAAACTGTTTCTCTGTGCAGTTTTTTGATCGTTATCGTGGAAAGAGAGTACCTGTTTGAATGTCTTGCAAGAACAAGAAAGGTGACTTACCTCAGGGCTACTTTGTAAGTTTTGTAAAAATACTGTCTGGTCAGTATAAACTGATACAGTGTGGTATATTCAGTAGTAGATGATGATATGGGCTTGATTTATGCAATGGTCCTTTTTTTTTTTACCTCACTGGGAAATGAACGTCGATTATTTTGAGGTTAGATGCAGCTTCTTCAATCATTTTGTGTATCAAATTCGTTGATTCTTTCCCTCTAGTCTTCCACTAACCTGAGACATGTGCTTCGGAGGAAAAAAAAGGAAATTTCCAATACAACTGTTTTGCTATGGCTTGTTCAAACATTTGATGGATGATTGAATTGGGTTAGTATCCTATACGCTTTTTATTCGTTTTTCTGTGCAATAACATTATTATTACTAAAAATATGGCATATAATTTCAAGGTTTTATCGATGTGATATACTGGATAAAATACAGAAATCGGTCATATATACGCCTTGGGAATTTTTTTTTCCTCTGATCAATCTTCTATTTTCTGTCTGAAAATTGAAATATCAACTCTGGACTAGATGATTTCATTAATCGAAATTTTCACTCCTCTTAGGTGAAAGTATTATCAATATTCGATTCCATATCTTTTAGTCATGCCCTAGGTTTAAAATATACTTGAATAACATTACAGATTGAAAATTTACACCATTAAACAATATTTCTTCATGGAATAGAGATTTACTTAAAAAAAGTTTTCAAATATTCAGTTAATTCCATCCATATCAACACAAATGACAACCAGAAACGATTCCCATGACAAAAAGAAAAGAAAAAGAAAAGATGGAAGCATTGAATTAAATTCTACTCCGCAACAGAAGCTCCTTCTTCAGTTGATCCCTCAACACTCTCCGCAGCAGTTTGTTCGATGCCGTTCGAGGAAATTCCGGCACGACCTTCACGAAGCTCACCTGCTCAACCGGAAAATAGCTAAGCCACCACAAAATAGAAGCAGAAACTCAAAAATCATTTTCTTGCAGTAACTGAATCGAACCTTGAACAAAGGGTTGAGGTTGGTCTGGATGGCCTTTGAGAATTTCAACCTCAGCACATCTGGTTTGATGTTGAAACCATTCTTCACCACCACAAAAATGGACAACTGCTCAGGGCCACCATTTGGTGGCGCAACGCTGATGGCAGCAGTTTCCATCACGCCTTCATCAGCACGGTTGCAGATGCGCTCGATTTCGACTGAACTCGTCTGCAAACAGAAGCACCGTGATCATAAGGTCTTGCCTAAATGTGCCTCTAATTAAACTGAGTAAGATCGATACCTTAATCCCTCCGAGGTTCATGGTGTCATCAGCTCTTCCCTGCACCATGATATATCCACCAACAGTTCTCTTTAGGATGTCACCGTGCCTCCTAAGTTGCTGAGAGTAGGAAATTCGACTCATTTAATGAATGAATAGAAAGTCGAAAGCAACACATTAGAAAGTAGTACGACAGCAGCATACCCTTCCTTTGTACATTGGCATACCCTTGAAGTAAACCTCTTCATGATCAGCATTCAGCAGTCTATCACTCGCACCCATGTAAACAGGACATATGCCGACTTCACCAACACAAGGTTGATCGTCAGGCTGTAACAGAAAAACATGAGGCAACTGATCTAAAACATTACAAAGAAGTTGAGTATGCTAGAACAGCTTTATAACCAATATTTATTCAAACGTGTATGAGCAAGAGATGCCCTCATAACATAAAGAAGATGAATTCAAAAAAAATATAACCTGCATAAGAAATCTTACGTAAGGGATTCCATTTTCATCGAAAATGACAAAGCCAGTTCCCATTGCAGCCGAGCTAAATGCTCCAAAAGCCTGCGGTTGCACAAAGTTTCCCAAAATATAGCTTGATGCAAGCTCCGTGCCTCCGCAACATTCAACAACAGGCTTGTAGAAAGCCCTTGAGGAGAGCCAGAGGTCATCGTCAACGCTAGAGGCTTCTCCAGTGGAACCAAATGACCTGCAAGGTTCGTTCTTCTAGTAATTAATTCAGTTTAATAAACTATAAGTGCATGTCGAAAGGGTTAAACTGGAAATTACTTTATCTTTGTCCAATCTAAGCCTTCCATACAACGTGTACTCTTCCATGTCTTTACTAAGCTAGGAACAGTTCCTAAAACAGTTACTCCAGCATCCTGGAAGTTAAGTAAAATTAAAGTATTCAATAAAAAATTGCATATGTATAAGAAAAAGCTATTAGAAGTCACGGAGATTGAATGATATAGTAACTTAACATGTTGGAAGGAAATTACCTGGACAAATTTTCCAAAACCATGGCCTAAAGGAGAGCCATGATAGAGAGCTAGAGTTGCACCAGCTAGAAAGCATGAATAGAGTA
Organism: Perilla frutescens; assembly: GCA_026008535.1. Classification (NCBI taxonomy): domain Eukaryota; kingdom Viridiplantae; phylum Streptophyta; class Magnoliopsida; order Lamiales; family Lamiaceae; genus Perilla; species Perilla frutescens. Next base: position 6,555,617 of record BRKX01000012.1, on the reverse strand, counting down.
AAATTGGACCCATAACCCATCCTAGATTTGTTGGCCAGCAAAAAATATCTCCACTTTGAATGTCGAGATGTGTCCATGAATCAGCAGCACAACGAATTGGAGACAGCTGAGTCCATGGTATGGCTTTTGGATCTCCTGTTCATGGGGCTGAATTGCATCTCATTTTGTACTTCTGAAGCTCACAGAGGCAATGTAGTAAAACTAGGTTAAGCAAAAAGAGTCACTGACCTGTTGTGCCGGATGAAAATAGGATATTGGTGACAGCATTAATGGATTGGTAAACCGGTTTATAATGATTCCATCTGTCAAAAGGAGAGTTTATGGAGACTGTAATCTTTAAGAAAAGGATGTGCTGTTGATTTTTGAGCTGTTGCATACCTTGGTAGGGCATATGCACTTGAAAGAAAACTTTTCCACGACGAGTCTTGGTTTCTCAATTGAACGGCTATATCTTCTCCAGTTGCAGGGATGACGATCACTCTTTCTGGGGCGGCATCTACTACTCGACTGCACCAAGAGATCAAAGTGTAGTTTGAAAATGTAACTTGACATACACAGAGAAAAAGAGTGCGGATTGCTTGCTTATACAAGATTATCCAAGAAAGTAACAAGCTTAGACATTGTTTTAAAACTGAATGACATGAAAAGGATCCCAAAACAGAAGTAAAACGTGAATAACAATTTTCATTTTTATATGATCTACAGATATTCTTTATTACTGGGTTATGCATGCATTACCTGTATAAAGGAAACATCCTTCCTCCTCGTAAGATGAAATCCTGAATTTTCTTTACGTTAGAAAATTTTCAATAGAAGAAAAACAAAATGGCATGCACCAAAGTTTCAGACACCTAGCCCTCGAGTATTCTGGTTATCGGGTGTGCACTTCTGGAAACTTTCTCATTCTATCTTATGTCATGAGTTCTACTTATACAAGCTCGAATAACTTCTACCTCTGCTTTGCCACCCCATTTGACTACTTCTCAGAAGATACGAAGTGCCCGTTCCAACTAAATTTTACCCCCCAAACCCCAGCTCCAGGTCTACATATCTGCCCATTCACACACTTATTTCTTCACATTATTGGACTTAAAGTGATTAAATTCTGCCTGATTTTTTGAACAAAGTAAGCCCTTTTCATGTTTGAACAAATCCTAAAACAACAGAATGATAAATCGAAAGTTTCTAATCTACAGTTATGGTTAATGTGTTTCAGGAAAAAGACACATAATTGTGAAAACTTTCCAATGTAAGTTTACTCCCAGTTATCAAGTTTGAATATAGAAACCAAATAAGTTTTATGACCACCTGAGTGAAAATTGCCTTCGCCTTTGATACACGTAGGCGAGTTGCGATTTCCTTAGGTGCAAAGCTGTCGGCAATTGATACAACTACAAGTCCAGCAAGTACAGTTGCTAGATATATAATGACCGCCATGTTTGTCATGGGCATGTCAATGGCAATAGCATCTCCCTTGCAGAATTCTAAATCCAGTGCATTTGCTACCAACCTGCTCGATATTTAATGAAAAAACACACATGAAACTGGAGAGAAAAAGGAGCACAAAGCATGTCCTAAAAACGAACACAAAAACCACATCAATTCAAGTGAAGGACTCCAAACATGCGAACACAGTGAATTTCCAAGAAACTGGATACATAAAATACAAGGCAAAGGTGCAATCTTAGTTTGAGACAAATGAAGCATGTGTATCATGAGGGAGTAGTGCATCCACAAATATTTATTCTCACGGCTTTTAGTCACTAGAAATCAATTCTTATTTTGGAAATATGCATTTTTTATATGCAGCAAAACATCACAGAGGGTTTTGCATCACTGTTTAATAAGGACAGAATTGATGAGTAAAGCCAGATGACTCGAAGCATACATCACTTGTTCGCGGAGCTCCTTTAATGTCATTTGTTCGACGCTATGATCATCATGGCCTTCTTGCCTCCATACAATTGCTAAGCTGTCATCATGCTTTTTCAGATAACTGTTTGATTGCAGACAACAGTCAGCTATATTAAGCACCGCACCAGGCAGCCACGTCCCACCATGCTTAGATTTGTCGGACAAATCCATAATACATTTGGTGGCACGGAAAATTGAACTGACAGCTCATTCAGTATAAGTTGCCAATATATCTGGAAAACACACTCAAAAAGTTGCTTAATATGAAATCAAAAATGCATTTTCTTCGGACATAAATGCAGTAAGTGAACATGGCCTTGCCTCAGGTTGCTGCACTGAGAACTGATGAAACTGCCTGAAACTTGTGATCGGGTCCTTGTATAAATCCCCTAATACCCGCGGACCATGAGATTCCATAAGACGCCCCAAGTTCGTACATTTTGTCTGGGATCTGTACTCAAAACATTTTGATCAAATGATTACGAGGAAAATATGGAAGTCCTCGCAAATTTGATGCAGCAATCATCACAAAGAATCACACATAACATATGATATTAATCACATCAAGAAAATAAAGTCCGAGTTGTATTATATCATCTGTTGAAATCCTGTAGCACTTCAAACTAAAAAAAAAAAATCACCTCTTCAATGTATTAACTTCTACATCTCTTCCAGTTTTTTAATCTATCACCAGTACAGAGTTCAATTAGCACATCTCAGAAGATACTTAACTGGCCGTCAGATTTAATTACCATCCTGGAACTAAGGACAATAGAGACAGAAGCTTAAAGCCTCATATTTGCTCAAGGCAACAAAAACTATGCTCTTTGAGGCTGCCATGGAAACAAATTGGAAATACGACGTTGGATTTGCTGACATGGTCTAGGCCTCCAAGTCGAAGCAATCACATCCATTCATGTATGATGATTGATTCGGTTATATCTGTGATTATATGATACTTGTAGTAGTTGAACCTCACGAAAATCACACAAAAAACACTTACTAGTTACTACTACTACCGTGATAACAGAAACACATCATAACAAACGATAATAAGTTTCCCCAACCAAAAAAGACTGGTTTCCTCAAACGAACCCTTAACAACAAAAGAAGCAAAATAGTGCTGAAAGATGATGGTCGCCACAGATCAGGAAAAGTCATGCAATAAATAATGTAGCAGACTACTCTGTTCATGAATCAAGACTCTGTGGAGTGTGTGTGAGAGAGAGATGATGTGCAGACACCCCAAATTAACCAATTTTCAATCGATTTGGGACTTTACTTGCACAATCATGATTCTCACTCAAACAAAATCCCACTCCACCAGAAGAATTTGTCTCATCATCATCCAAATTATATTGTCCGTTTTGGACTTGAACTTCACCACAAGAATTTGTCTTATCAAGTCTTCATATTTAACCAACGAGAGAGATAGAGAGACTCACAGGGAGGGAAACCAGTAGAGAGGAGGGCCATGGATATTGTCATCATAATCTTTATAAATAGAGTAATAGATGAGCTGATGCAGGGGATGCGGGTGCCATGGCTTCAACAGCTTGCAAGCGGTAATCCAACCCCACACCTCTTTGCCTCCACCGCCATTTTTGGTTGCATTTTTCAACTCTCGTTCCAAATCTTTCGCTTCTTCGACTGTCAGCCCACATCCCACCAAATCTTCCACTCCCACCTCCCTAATGCTCTTTCCCATCTCTCTCTCTCTCTCACTGTACTAGCTGCAATTAGAATGAGTCTCTGTGTAGTTAAAAATATCCTCTGTCAGAAGGTCACTGACTGTAATACTAATTATGAAAAATTTAAGCAAGTAAGAATTAGTACAACACTATGAAAAAAAAATATTCGAACGAAATTCATGCACGTTTGATTTTATGGTCAACCATAATTTATATAATTATGTGATTTAGACCTCTAATTCGAAGTTAGGTAAATTATAAATATGTAACGAGCAATGCATGCCACATTGCCACGCTTGGCTTGTTATTATCAAATATTTATGAAAGAAAATAAAATATGGTGTAGCAGGGGAAATTCTACCTAGTGGTGGGCTACTATTCCCATTAACTAATAGAACATTTTAAAAATATTAAAATTGTATTAAATATATAATAAAAAATTATTAAAATATATTAGTGGTCGGGGTAGGTATGATTTTTGGTGTAGCAATTGGCGGTTAGCACCGTTGCTTTCTTGGTACAATGACTTATCCAATCCACCTATCTTTTTCGGGGAGTTCTACCATCTCCGCATTGATTGATACTATTCGCAAACCACACAAATTATGTCATCTCAATATTTTTTTTTTAAATGCTGACGTGATACGATCTATGTGGTTCTGCAGTAGTACTTGAAGGGATAGACAGACTAAATTTCGTTACATTTGCGGATCATTCATTTCCATTTGCCTATAAATTAATCAAGAAATTTGATTAACAAACCTACCAATCCACGCATAATGAAATTGTTTCACATGTATGTACAAAGTTTTATAATCATTCTCGTGAAAATACAAATATTGAAATGGGCAAATCACTCGTAATTTAATTATTAAATATGGTTACCAATTTGGATATTTGTTGATCGTCAGAATCATATCAAAAAATTTTTGAAACGGTTAATTCGGTCGAGAGTCAACAATAAGTTGACTGCTAAAAAAATGAAGGGGTATTATCAGATTTTAGCCCGATCTTTCAAGTAATTCATAAAAATATCTTGAACTTTTATAAATAATAATTTAATACCTGACCTTTTGAATATACAACAAATCTAGCCTGCAATTAATTTTTGAGCTTTTAGTTGCCATCGTATATCTTTTTTTTTTCGAATTTTTTTATTGGCGTGGAAAATACTTGTACCACGTCAATTGATCAAATAAAATTATATTTCATTCCAGACCGTATGTAAAAAGATATACGTTGGGGATTAAAAGCCTGAAAATTAATTCCAAGTTAGATTTGTTATAAATTCAAAAAATCAGGTATTAAATTGTTATTTATAAAAGTTCAGGACATTTTTGTGAATTACTTGAAAGATCGGGCTAAAATATGATAATACTCCAAAATGAATCAATAGTTGATAGAAATATTTTTCATAATGTTAATTATTCTCCATGTTTCTACATGAAATCGCATTTGAATGAAATGTACAGTTATAACAAAATTATGATAACAAAAACGGCTTATGAATAAAAAAAAAAATCATTTTCTTCTTTAGTATCCCAGCCAGGGTATGTGTTTTACATGGCCAATTTGCTCAATTTCATCTTTAATGTTGAAAAAAATATAAGAAAAAATATATTGTTAGTTTTAGGACTAAAAATGTCGAAAAAAAATATTTGGGATCAAAAGTGTCGAGCTAATAAACTATGGGACAAAAAACGTAAGATGCGAGACAAAAAAAAAATTAACCCTATTCTAATGGCACTAAAAGTAAAATTATCCAATTTTCTTAATTACTAAAAGGGTTGAGGATGGAAGGGAACTATGAACTTATGTCTAGCTATTTATCTTTTGTTAGTCATGGAAAAGAAGTGAGGGTTGTAGTGTTGGGGGTATAATATGATTTTAGGTGTTGGGGGCTACGGGTGATAAAATCTTATCATAATTATAATTATAATTATAATTTATAAAATAGTGGAGGTTGTAAAAAGTAAAATGGAGCCGTGTTCAGAATTTTCATGAATAAAATGATATGTATTTTACAGTAAATAGAAAAGAAAGAGTGCATTACAGACAATTCAACTAATTTACTTAAATTAATTATTGAAGTTTGAATAATTTTACTATACTATATTTGAGTAGTAAATTGAAAAAATATATTTCATTATATATATATATATATAATGAAATATATTTTTTTGTATAGGGGGTGGTTATAATGCAAACCAATCCTAGTGTAAGAACTAAGAACCCATCTCACACCATTTAATCAATAAAGATCTATGACCTAGATTTGATTAAAAGAAATGGTGGCAATTCTGTAATATTTGAAAAAAAAATCGCACGGGGGTATTAACGTAATTTGGTAATTCTTATAAAAATCGCGGAGAATTTAATAACATATCGTCATGCTAACGAAGCGTTGTCGTTATATTAATGAAAAATTTTCTCATATTGTTAACGAAAAATTAAATTCTAAAGTATAATTATAGATTCTAATGAGATGAATTAAACCACAATTCAGATATAATAAACTTCAATGATCTAAAAAATAGAATTAAATTCTAAAAATTAATTATAAACCCTAATTGGAAGGAATAAACCATAATAGCAATATAAAATATACAACATTAGCATAATGATATTGTTTTATCAGCACTGCGAATAAACTATGTTAGCATATGACAATTCATCGTTATCATAAGATATAAACCATAAATGGATGAAGAAAACTCTAACTAATATATTCTAATTTGATTAAATAAATAATATATAATAATCAATTAGTAACTAAAACATCAAAACTAAATCTTAAAAAATAATTATAAGTCCTAATTGAAATGTAATAAATCATAATAATAATATAAGTATGTTTACTACGTTAACATTATGATAATCGCTCATTAGCACAATGAATGCAATATGTTAGCATATATAAAATGCTTCGTTAACATACGTTATCAACTTATCATAATGCTGACAAATCATTATTTAAAAGCTAACGAAAGCATTTTCGCGCTGGACACGAGCAAAAATGTATATTTTGTATTTTTCGTCTATATTTATTTGAACAAACATATCCATGACTAATATTGAATTAAATAACATGAAAAGATCTTTAATTTGATATATTATTTGCGTTGATTTGATTTGAAATGAGTGAGTTATGGTCGTTCAAAATTTTTAGGACTTTTTTTAAAGTGATGACATCAACTTTTTTTTATAGGGATTAGACAATTATACCCTAGCCTATTTTTTTTGTCTTGACTTTGACATTTAATCTCAGCCACTATATCATCTAAGTGGACGTGGACGGTATAAGATGGGTTTCTAGTTCCTACATCAGCGAAAGGTGTATTTTTTATTCAACCCCTATATGCATATATATCACTTTATAAATATAATGATATCTGAAAATTCTATATTAATCAATAATCGGAAAAATGATAGAAAACATAAAGTATAATTAAATTGTAACAATTTGAAGAAGAACTTGGAATTTATAGCTTTTTAATTTGTTTATATTTTTGTTATTTTACTATATACACACACACGCACATACAAAGAGAGAGTGAAACATGCATGTATCATTTCTCAAACTTCGTTTTTTAAAACAATTCCCAACCTTCTTTGACGTATGCACGTATTAACACACATTTCAAATCCTCTATTCAATAATTTTTTATTTTATTTTACTGTCTAATAAAAATATAAAATTTTAATTAATATAAATTCAAAAAATCTTACATCATCCATTTCAGAAGATTCGGTATGAAATTAATTAAACTTACTAAATAATTTAGATAGTTAATGAGTTCAAAATATCATTAATTATATGATTTTTTACTGTCATCACAAAACACTGTATCGCACATCAATTATATGGTTTATTTCATAAGCAAACTACTCTATGTTATCAATTAATTTACGTATGATATCACGATACACTGAATTAATTGAACTATTTTATTTATTACACATGTTGCAAAATATTAATTAATTATTTTATTTTTTGTGTATTTTATCCGAACATACATTTAATACTATATTTTTTATTGTAATATAAATGACGACCTGAACAAATAAAACTAAAAGTAACTTAACTAAATTAAAATGGTGTTGAAGTATAAATATCATGTGTTTAAAGATAAAAAAAAAGGATGTTTTTAAATAGACCACTCATTTTTTTAAGATACACCACTATTAAATTAAATTTAAAATTAATTAATTATTAATTTACATAAGTACCCATCAAAATAAAATAAAAATAAAAATTTAAATACATATCTTTCTTCTTTGGTGCAACTTCAATGGAAGCATACACCATTTTTTCCTTCTTTTTTTTTCTGTCGGGTTTTGTATTACTCGCCGGCGATTTCTCCACGCATCCATTGTAATCCCTCTTCAAAATTTCCAATGCCACGTAATAAAGTGTTCCGACCATGATAAACCTTAGGAAGGCTTGAACATATTACTCTTGGATGAAAACGTTTCCAAAACACCCCTCAAGAGAGGCGGATAATATTGGATCGAAAGAGAAAATATCCAAGAGAGACAACGCACTAGAGGGTGGGGTTGCAGTTTAGGTGACAGGAGTAGGGGTGACAGCATACATGATTGATCTTCTTCTCTCATTCATCTTTCACATTCCTCTCGTTTCCTTTCCTTTTCTTTTGATTTCTAATTTATTTATTAATTTAAAGGGTAAGAATCAAAAAAAGGTGTGGTGTATAAAGAAAAAAAATTAAGTGGTGGTGTATATAGTAAATGTGGTGTATATTGAAAAAATAATGGTGTAAATAACAAAAAAAAAAAAAAAAACTTTAATATTATAGCAACATGTATTGCTCAATGAGAAATAAATGATAAAATATCAAAGTTTGGTTAATTGTTTGTTGTGGTAAACTGCATTCAAGGTTTCATGCTCAGTATATTTTTCAAAATTTTATACATTATTTACAATTTTTTTAAGAAAAAAAATATAATTTGGTTGTCAATTGTAAACTTGTAATTCTTGATTAAATGGCTAACTAATTTAATTAGTAGTACAATATAAGGGAAAAATATTCAATTCCTCAATTTCAATTATTTCATCAACTTACAGAAAATGTTCATTTTCACTGCTATGATTGATATGGTTTAAAATTGGTAATCACCATTTTCATAAAAATCTATATTCCAAAAAATGTGGAATATGTATTCCTTCCGCCCAAGGAGTTTAACCATTCTCATTCAATCAAAACACCTAATGTATATCATTCTATAAAAAAATCCTAATATATAACAGTTCTACATATAATTACGTATTATATTATTATTTTATATTAAATTCCACCATCAACCCCATTTTTCACCTTGAATGGGTCAAAATATGCGGAATTTCTTACTTTTCGTGGAGGATTAGTAGATAAATAGTTTGAGAATTATGTTAAACAATTAATAGTTTACTTTAAGGGGGAAATATTCAATTCTTCTATTTCAACTCTTTTATAGGTAATTAGACTATGTCCATTCTCAGTCATATGATTATGATAGTCAACATAATCCATATTTCAAAAAATTGTGCAATATTCATTCCCTCCCCCATGAATTTAATTAAGTATTCTAAATTAACTGAATAATCTAATATAAAATAATAAGCTATGAAAACCTAACATTTGAACCATAATTTAAAATTTATTTTCCCAATCAGCCATCTATTATTGTAACGTTTTAAAAAGTCATGTCTAAATTATAAATTCATTTAAAGTTTGTGATATTTTTTACAATTAATCATATTTTTAAAACTTTGTCTAGCAACTTTGAAAATAGAGCTCCAAAAAATTTCTACATTAATCATTTCTTAATTATAATTATCTTGACCATTGATTTTTTTTAGGTGTTCTTCATTCACTTTAATATATATATATATATATATGATACCAAAACTACACAGGATCTTTTACACAATGGAATACTAATAACTACACAAGAACACTTATTAAAACTACACAGGAGAAGAAAAGAAAAGATGAGGATTATTAGACATAGTGTTTGAGTGCTAGTGTGCGGAAGCAAGTTCTGCATTTCCCCAAGAAGAAGCTCCCTTTTATAAGCACTTGATGGACTCCAAATTCGGACTTCAATTTTAATTGATAAATAGTATCATGAATTATTGTACGGATTCTATCTTCGGATTTCAACAAATTTTGAAGAACAGTATTCTCCATTATTGCTGATAGAACTCCATCTTTTCAGATTCCTTTAAGGACAATTGTTGGCAGCTTTAGTCATTTCTCCGTGCTTTAATGCTCAAGTGGATTCTGAGCATCTTGTATCATAACATCTGAGTCACCACCAGCTGTAGATTCATCATAAAATTATGGCAGTGTCATCATCTGAATCAAATAGAGCTTTAAGTTGTTCCTTCAACTCCTTCTTAGAAGAGTTTTTAGAGAGAGTTCTTTAACAATTTCGGAAATATCCTTTTTAGGTTCAGTTGTTGGGGAGACTCTAAATTTATCAGACCTTTTCTTGAAAAGATAGAGTCTTCAAAGAAATTGAATTTATCCCACCATTTAATAAAGATTTGTCAGGAATATTTCTAAAACTAATCCCATGTTTCGAAAGAAATCTTGGGGTTATAATAACATCCCACTTAACAATCCAAGGTACTTGGTAAAGAATTGTAACATAAGTCGATGATTTTACATAGAAGGGTTATTTTAACAAAATCATAAAAAATGTCCCTCACCCTTTTTTGGTAAAATTAAAGGGTATAATCCTCAATTGGACAACCAAATGATAAACCATTGAGGGAATTTTAATGTCTTTTGTTCTCCAAAATTTAACAAACCAACTATGTTTTCTTTTACTGTTATTACAATAAAAGGCAATGTCCCAAGCTTTGATATAATCAAAGTAATTAAAATGAACTTTTTTCATTCTAGAATATCTAGAATTAGAAGGGATCTTTTTATATATAAAAAGATCTCCACCCCATGCTTTGGAGTCAAAACTTGATTAATTGTAGCTTTAGAATAAGCTCATTCACCACCTCTTCTAGAAGTTGAGTCAAATAAGATTGAACAAGTTGCCGAAATTTTTTTTTGATAAAACATGAAATCCTTTGCAAATATATATATATATATATATATATATATATTTATTAAAGTGAATGAAGAACACCTAAAAAAGTCAATGATCAAGATTATTATCCGAGCCCGATCATAAATAAAGAAGTTGAATTTTAGTTTCAATAAATTTAATTGGGACTTCTCTTAATCATATGAATGAGAATGAACACATCAATTTCAATAAATAAATTAAAACTTAGCATTTTGGTTGTATATTATGGAACCAACTTTTTTTTTTCTTTCATACAATATAACATGATTCAGAACACACACAAGCGTGCGCACACACATTGTAGTTACGACAACTAAATTACATATTTTCTATTAAGAACTACTTAGACAACTTGTATTAAATGAATCAAATCATTGATTGAATGTCATTCATCTTATCTTTTTTCCCCTCATTAATGATTGGTGAAGATGTAAATCTTGATTATTGACATATAACTTCTTAAGAACAATGTTATTAGTTTATAATACTCTTTCCATAAATTCAAGTTTTTATTTTTCAATATCTTTGTTTGGTTGTAATTTGTATAAACTGTGTAATAATACAATACTATTGAAATAATATTTAAATTATAAAATATAATATATTATACGTGGAGAATTAATTATATAATATATTATATTATTATGAGATTTTTTTTCTTGTTTGCTATGGTTGATATGACAAAGAAATAATTGGTGGAGTATTAATTGATGTGAATGAAGAATTGGAATAGTACAATACTATTGAAATAAATATAGCATATCATACCTGAATAATTAATTATACAATGATTGATAGAGATGAAATTCTTGATTTTTGATAGAGAACTTCTTAAGTATCATCAGACCAGTTTATAATATTTCTATAAATTCAAACTTTTATTTTTCAATCTCTTCATTTGGATGCAATTTATACAGACAATGTAATTGATGGAAAATTAATTCATGTAGATGAATGAAAAACTATAATAGTACAATTCTATTGAAATAATATTTAAATTATAAAATTAAATATAATATATTATATGTGTCGAATTAATTATATAATATATTATATTGATGAGAGATTATATTTTTTGATGTTTTTCTTGTTTGCTATGATAGAGAAATAATTGTTGGGAAATTAATATATTGTGGATGGAGAATTAGAATAGTACAATGCTATTGAAATGCGCATAATATATTACATGAGAATAATTAATTATATAATATAGTATATTACTATTTTATCCTTAAATTAAGTGTGGATTATGGATATAATAGACATGTCATATTATGTAAGAAATTAAATAAATATAATATATTATATTAACAAAAAAAGTTGTAATATATTATATTACTTTTTTACTCTTAAATTAAATGTAGATTGTGGATATAATAGATAAATCATATTTTGTAAGAAATCATCCATACTTTTTATATAGGTATAGATATAGATATAGATAGATTGAATTATTTTAATTAAAATATTAAAGCGTGGCAAAAATCATAAACGGACCCTACTTAACAATATCAAAGTGTACAGAAAGAATAAACATAAGGAAAACTCTTAACTACCTGTTAACGAAAAACTAATAATGTAGGCCCAACAGTTTTTCTGTTCTCGTACAATTATTGCATAAAATAACTGAATATGACCCTATCCATATTATTTTACATATATCTGCTTACCGGTTTTAAAATAAAAACAATTCCCAAGATTAAATCTAAATTGCCTTTTTATTTTCTTGCTTATGAGATAGAGTCCCTTTATAGAGTGAGTAACATCGTAACTTTAGCATGTGTACTTTCAAAGTAGATCGGTTAAATAGATAGGAAGACTTGATGCTACGTTTCGAAAACTGTCCTCGCTCTAAAATTACAGAAAATTTTCTGCGGGTTCTTTTTACTTTTCAAAATTAATAAGATGTGTTAAAATTTAGATTCAAACATCAATAAAATTATAAATATATTATTCAATAAGTATTTTTTTTAATTCGGATATCGACTCAACTTATGAATTTTGACTGATATCACACAAATTTTTGTCCTAAAATTATAGGCTAATTGAAGCTAGATATACTATAATATAGTAATATACATGCAAAACAGTAATTAATACATATAAGCAACGTGTAGACAAACCAAAAAATGTACATAGTTGCACCTTTTTTTTTCTTTTTTCTTTTTAGAGATATTTGCATATAATTTTAAAATGAAGAAAATGTAGCTTCCTTCCTATATGGGCGGATCTGAACCCCTTATATTATTAAATAAATAAAAAGTTAAGACAGTCACGAATCAAACTTCAAAATACAGCGAAGACCTGTAGTTGGATGTCACGTTTAAAACAAACCAAACACAACGCAATTAAACAAAGAAGAAAAAAACAAGTTTTGTAGTGATCTGGAGAGAGATTTGGCTAATTGGGTAGTACTCTCTCTCTCTCTCTCTCTCTCTCTCTCTCTCTCTCTCTCTCTCTCTCTCTCAATGGCCAATGCAGACTGCAGCAGAGCCTTCTGCGTACTAAACTTGGGTTCAATTTTCAAAAGAAAATAATACGTACAGACTGCTGTACATACCACACATATATATACAGGCTTTGTGAATACGTGCACAAACTGGGAGGCTGATACTTATTCCAACAACTTGGTCTCTCTCTCGTAACTAAGCTTTTGGGGCTGAGTAGATGCTTCATTATTCGTTTCTCAAGTTTGTCACATTACCTAGCAAACCGTAGTGTCCACTCTGCAGCTAGTTCATCATGCTTCGCCCTATCAGCTAAGTATAGGTGGCCGATACCTGGAACGCGTGGTTTATCTGCAATGACCAGCATATCAGCAAGATCAACAATTCATCATTCATGTATGATGAGTCGTGCAGTTTGATGACTATATCAACAGCGACAAAAATGAGATAAAAAGCGCAGAAAGCTGCCTCTAACAACCCTTTTTCTAACAAAGATTCATACCTTCTGAGTATGGGATATTACCAGTTTAGCACTGTTTACAAAGACAATATGGCATAAAAAATGGTACTGCACGAAAGCAAGACAAAAAACTCCCTTTCATACTTATTTATTCTTCATGTGAAACATACTTACATGCATCAGGGTTGGTAAAAATAGATCGGAGTGCGACCAGCACTTTCGAGATAGTTAGGGCAGGGCTCCAGCCATCTTTCAAGATATCCAGACTAACATCGCCAGCAGAATCAACATTACAATGGTAGATTCTGGTTCTGAAAACAACCTGCAAACCTGAAGTCAGAGGTCAGGAATAAAAGAGGGCAACATAAAGTATGACGTAAAAACAATCAACTATGGCAAGAGCCAATTGTCTGGGTGATGGAGCATCCATTTAGATGAGCACCTCGAACTATCTTTAAAAACAAATCTCTACCAACCATTCCCACCATAACTGTAGTTCAGGAAACCCCATGGAAAAATGCATTCAAAAGGTTCTCAGACTATAAGGTACTGTAAGAGGGCCGGGAAACAAGATGAGACATAACAACATAGCGCCTCCCTCAATCCTGTAAAATAGCTCGTGGTTTCCAGCATCCGAAAGAGTCCTCCAATTGCATCACATTCCAATGTCACCAACTTAGAGGTTACTACTAGCTTAGGCTCTATCAGAAAAGTGTTTTTCCATCCATATAGTTGGAACTTGGACTGTGCCAATCTTAAGTGATTTTCCAATAGGAACGAGTTAACAAAGCAAACTCGTTATAAGCCAGGAAACACCATATAATCAACAGAGGCAGAGAATTTTCAGGCCATATGGCATTTAGGGATGAGAAAGAGATCGGGACAGCAAAACAACCAACTGCAGCAGGGAGCACACACTAATACTTTGCTCAGTTTGCTCTATAGAATAGGTCGTCTCACAACATTTATCACAGTTATAAAAAAACTCGAAGATTTATCTTTCTCGCCAGATTAAAGCAAACATAATGGAGTTTCAAACGTTAAACCATGTAAATTGTAGCTAGATTATTCGACGAATCATTGCTTTGCAGCATTACCTTGGGAGGCTTAAATGGATAATCACTAGGAAAAGTTATATCAAGGAAAAATATCCCTCCTTCATAAGGTGTCCCTGTCAAAAAAAAAAAGGACACACACACACACACAAACTCAGTCAAATCCTCCCAAACTTAGCAATGAAGTGTTTCATCCAAAAATTTAGGATCAGTCAACCTAAAACGCATATTCAACATGAATTTCACGGCATACTAACAAAGCTCAAACCAATAGAAATGAAATGCATGATTGAAGCAGAGGCATAGATAAATAAGTCCATAATCAACAAAATCAACAATTTGAAGCGTGCAAAATTGAAAACCTGATAACCAAAAAAACGAAAGTAGGTACGATTGTTGAAACAAGGGGTACAATACCGGGGGGGCCGAAGAGAGTGGCGACCCAATGGTAGAGATTGTCGCCCTTGGGGCCGGCAGAACAGTCAGGCGGCGGGTCGGAGCTCAGCTCCGACATCTCCTTCTGTATTCTCTTACCGGAAGACGACACTGACGTCGTCGACGGCCACGACCGCCCTCCGCCTCCTCTTCCGCCGCTGCCTCCCGCCGGCATCATCATCATGCTGCTGCTGCTGCTACTGCTGTTCATTTCCAAATTCCAACCGAAGATCGACTAATTTCGATCAATTTTTGAAAATTACAATTTAGTCCAGTGTCGGCCATGCTATGAGTCATGTGAATTCGTCGGAGAGGTTAAATTGTAATAAAGAGAAAGTTGGAGGGCTAGGTGTTGTTTTATTTTTAGTTCTTCCTTACATTTTTTTCATGTTTATAATCAATTAATTTATTATATCAGATTCTAATGTACTTACTGAAAATCCTAAAATCTCAAAATTGCTTATCTTACTCTTTTTTTAAAAAAAAAAAAATCTTAAAAAAAAACACCTAAAAAATCCAAACAGTGAATTTCAATACTGTACATGTAATACTCACCATCCTTATTTTATCTCATATATATGATTTTTCATTATAAAAGAAAGTAATAAAATTTAAACTAATTACCTCTCAGTTGTGATCCCACCACATGCAACATTCTATTTTACTATATGTTTCGTATATTGACAATTGTTAAGTTTAAAATTCGATTAGACTTGAATATTATGTACTTTAAATTTGTGGGAAAATAACGTGGTTATGAATATGATAAAATGATGATGGAGTCATCCACCCAAACTAAGTTATGAATATTATGTTCCTGTACTATTTTTTTTAAGCTAGGTCTTTATGCATTTTTTTATAATTTTAATAGGTCCTTTTACTTTTTCATTTCATTTCAGTAGGTCCTTATTTAATGGATTTAACGAATTGGTTAACTATTTCGTTAGTTTATCATAACACATAACCCATCATATCATGGTCTAGTTCAAAAAAATCACAATCAAATGGTGATTATCCACGAGTCCGTAAACAAAATAAAAAAATCGAGTTGGCAAGTAGGGAAGGAATCTTGTTGCTCGTCCAACCGGTGGGATGCGGCACCAAAAAATTCGACATGTTTTGGGAAACAGGTAATCCCATTTCATCTACTCAAATATTTATTGAGTATGCAATATTATTATTAATCACTAAATAGAATTCCACAAGAATTATATCATCTAATGTTCAAAAAATTGGAACAAATATCAAGAAGATGAAAAATAATAAAACCCTTCAACAAAGAATAGAGCATCACCTTCAAAGAACAACGTCTATACTTCCAAATTAATGTAGAATCAGATCATCTTCGAAGTCGATCCACATTCTTGATCTACATAGCTCCATCAAGAAATACCACACCACACCACCAACACTCGTCAAACCACACACCACAATCACAGTCCAATTCGCCACAAACATCACATACAACAAGAACACAGATGGAACCATGCACATCACCACCAGCCCTGCAAATGGCAGCGGCACTCTATACGGCCTATCCGCCTCCGGCATCTTCCTCCGCAGTCTCAAAAACGAGGCAAACTCGAGCAACATCCCCAAACTGTACAAGAAATTCACGGATGATATAATGTCCGCAAAGTTGAGGTAGCAAACTGCCAATGCCACCAGGGTCGAGAGCAGGATCCCGACCCAGGGGGTGCTGAACCACTCGGATCGAGATCCAAGTAGCTTAGGCACGGCGCCAATGTGGGTCATGCCAAGAATCTGATAGGCGCAGCTACTCAGCTGAGCCTCATATAGCCCAATGAGTGACAAAACTGCCCCGATTTCTACCCAAATCTTTAGCCAGTCACCAGCAATCAGTGCTGCCACATCAGCAAAATAGCCATCAACCCATTTTTCTTGATCAAGAGGGGTTGCTCCAGTTGCAGCCAAAAGTGGGATCAAGTAACCTAAACATGTAAGAATCCCAGCAGAAAACAGAGCTTTAGGGAATGTTTTTTGAGGTTGTTCCACTTCACCTGCTAAAGTGCTAGCATTGTCCCAGAAATTCAAGTTCCAAAATAATGTGTTGAAAAACAATCTCCAATCTTTTTTCACCCCTTTTTCACCTAGACTAATCCATCTACTAGCATCAATCTTGGGCAGTGAAATCAAAGTCAGTACTAAAAATGGAGAGAGAGAAACAACTCCTAAACAGACAGCAGTGTAACCTACGACAGACAAACCAGTGTAGTTGAGGAAAGAGAGGGCTAGGGTGAAAATCAAGATTGCGATATACCTCGGAATCCCCGAAGAGAAAACGGGGAAAACGAGTTTGAGATAATCTGTGCAGAGAACGGGGTAAGAAGCTAAGTTTATGACACCGCTTAGAAGCTTCCAAGATCCCATCATCGATCCCCAGAACGGGCCGAAGGCCTTGTGGGCCCATATCACGAAGCCGCCGTTTCCGGGAAAAGTGGTGGCGAGCTCAGCTGTGATGAGGGCTTCCGGTATGCTCCAAATGAAGGGGAAAATCAGGAATCCGAGAATTGCGAATAGTGGGCCTGCTGCGCCGACGGCGGCTTCTTCGCCGTACGGGCCGCCAGCGACTTCGAAGAATATGAGGAAAACCAGGGGGACTAGAGCTAGTTTCTTGGAGTTTTTAGCAGCGGCGGGTTCTTCTTCGTCTGCCAGAAGCGGTGGCGAGAGGGAATTGGATGATTGAGTTGCCCCCATTTCCTTGGATGGTGACGATGAGTGATGATTTTTTGGCTGGTTTTGATGATTTATCAAACTTCATTATTGTTTTTTTAGATCAAAAGATCCAATCTAATTTTGATATTTTATTTCACCATGCAGTGGAAACTAATTTTTTTTTTTTCTCATGTGAATCAAGAAGGGTAATGGACAAATAAAAAACCAAATACATGCCTAAACTATTTAAAAAAAAAAAACAATCACTTCCTAAACTATTCAGAAAGAATAAATTGATACCTGAAGTTAGCACCGTTAGTTTTTTCGGTAATTAAAATCTGTAAAGCTCAATTCTATCACCTATAAATTCGGATAGGACAAATTGAAAACCACGGCCAAATAGTCCACACTATGGAGTTTCAAACCCGTCTTTTAATTTCAAAATCCAACATCGAATCGGTATTGAGATTTAAAATTTAATTCGTAATACAAACTCTCGTAATTGATATTTCTCCATGTAATTATTCTATCATTTAACATCTGATTGACAAATTAAGAGTATAATTAGAATGTCTATGATAAGGGCTTTCTAACCATACCACAATACATGTATCATCGTCCGAATCAATCATAATTGGGCCGAAGAATTTATGGGCATTTTATTTAACGGGAAAAGTTAACTGTGTTAAACGAAAAGTGTGGATTTGATATATTTTGAATAGTTGAGGAGACCGATTGTACTTTTTAAATAGTTTAGATGTGTATTTAGGCCAAAAAGTAATTCATACTTCGGTAGATTAGATGTATAGTTCGGGTGTTTTTTTTACTCTTTACCCTATCGAGAATTAAGGAATTACGTACTATAAATAAATAAAGGAATTACTTTTTAGGGAAATCAAGAACAAATGATACTTCTCACTCTATGTTAGCAGCATAATCACTTTGAGATCATCTAGTCCACTTATTTTTATCTCACTACTTGTTGTCCCATTTTAAATTTATTAGTGTTTTCTTCAATTTCATTTTTTCGCGTTTTAGTGTAATTTTATAATTTAATTATAATTTATTCTACTCAATTAAGATTTAGAATTATTTTTATGATTTAATTTACGTTTATCTAGTAAATAATTAATTATTAAGGTTGATTATTTCATAATTAGAGTATTAATTAAATTAATTTTTTTTCTATAAATGTGAATTATGATTGATTATGTTTTATTTTTATAATAAAATCAACAAGAGTGAAATATGAAAAACTAAACTAGAGATTCTGATATGAAATTATAAGTGTAAAAATGATTGATGTGTCCCTGCTTGTGGACACCTGTGAACTCAATGGTTCCAATTTCCACATATGGATTTGAATATCAATCTGTGTGGTACGCTAGCAATTAGCATGGAATTGAATACGATTGCTAGCAAAATTTTCGAGATACGGAAGCAGAAAATTAATGAATCAGTTACCTGAAAAGTGGAATATATTCGGTTGGACAAGGAAATAGGATCTAAAATATGCAAGTCGAATTTACAAAACCTAAGGACTTTAATTTATTATTTAAGTTTGATGATGAGTTTGGATAGATAGGATCTCTTTTTGGGCCCAACTAATTTTAGTGTGGGTGAAAGTGATAGAATGGGTTTTCAAACCGCATAATTTATTAAGGGGTGAAAGTGAATAAATACACAATTCATTTTGTTCGTTTAAATTTGACCGGTTCGGTTTATTAAGGGAAAAAAACTAAATAATAGTATTGCACCCAAATTCTATGTACAATTTACTATTCATATGTATGTTCGTTCACTGCTGGTCCAACTACTGTAACCTACAACATGAACGTTACATTTTAATATACGATAAATTCTGATGTGCAGGAGAATTTATCTCATTATAGCTTTTTATATATATATACGTAAATGTATAGAAATAAAAAAAATGGAGAGAGAAAAACTTACATTATTCATCTTGATGTTCTTTGGGAAAGATATAGGGAAATCCCATTTTTTTCCTTGAGATGTAGATTAAGAATGATGGGAAAAAATGGTATCATTAATTACTTCTTGCAAGAATTTCATTTAACTGATTTTATGTTACTTGAAAGGGAATATAATATATTAATGATAAAGATCATCATTTGCATATTTAATAATACAGGCCCTGAAAACATATTTCCAAATCACAATCCTATTATGGGAAATTCTACTACGCACACGCGTCATAGAATTTCCTTCCTATTTTTTATAGGAATGTTTGACATAGTTAGCGAGTATTAGATTGCAAGTATTTCAATTTTTTTTTCCGAATTATAATACTTGAATTTGATTTGCAATATTTTGTTTACGAATTTCTTTAATAAGAGTAAAAAATAGTAATTTAATATCATCTCGTATGAAGAAAATAGATCTGATCTTTCTCGAGATCCGAAATATTTTTCCATTTGTTTATCTTATGAACATGACATAAATGAATTATAGCATGTGACAGTGATTAGAATAAAGTTGGTTGCACGACCATGTCCACTCATTCTTGAAATTTTCTATGGCAAATATCTCCACAACTCCCATAAATAATCTTATCTCAAGAGAGATGGAAGGATAAAGCAAGACAAAAGTCAATAAATACAACTCTTACCAAATGACAATGATTTTGCCAAATTAAAAACCACAGTGCAGTGCATCAAATGAAATTCCATTAGAAAATATCACAGAAATTGACATTATATACACCCAAAATTATTAAAAGCTAGCAAGCACGGTTATGTGGCGTGGTGGGTGGTCACTCCTCATGCACAACGGCCTCGAACTTAAGCCAGTCTTTCTTCTGACAAAGCCTCATGAGCAAAAACCATCCAATTCCGGCGCCAGTCATCGCCACGCATACAATGTAGACAGTCAGATGCGCAATCGCCATTATATAAACCAGAAACCCAGAAGGAATCAAGCACATCAACACCAGAAACGGCCGCCCAAACGGCACCTTAAACGGCCGTTTCATCTGCGGCAACTTCACCCTCAAATACAGAAACGCACCAAACTCCAGCAGCATTCCCAGACTATACAACAAATTCGCACACGACACAATGTCCGTGTAGCTCATGAACGATACACCAAGCGCTATAGCCGTCGAAACCACGATCCCCACCCACGGAGTGTCGAACCATTTCGATCTCGTCCCGAAAAACTTTGGCAGCAGGGCTAAATCCGCCATGCCAAGAATTTGATAAGCACTGCTGCTCAGCTGAGCTTCGAAAAGCCCGATTGATGATAGAACTGCACCGATTTCTATCCAGATTTTGAGCCATTTGCCCGAGATCATTCGTGCTGCATCGGCCATGAACCCCGTCTCCCACAGCGCTTGATCCACTTCAACAGCGCCGGCTACTGCCACCAGAGGGATGATGTAGCCTAAACAAGTGAAGATCACTGCACAAAGAAGGGCTAATGGGAATGTTTTTTTGGGGTTTTCAACCTCCCCTGCCATGGTGCTAATGTTATCCCAGAAATTCAAGTTCCAAAACAGAGTATTGAAGAATAGATTCCAATCCTTTTTAACCCCTGCTTGCCCCAAACTGATCCATCTGCGAGGACGAATCTGAGGAATGGCGATCAACGACATTATTATGAATGGGGCCAGAGAGATTAGGCCTAATGCCACCGCAACGTAGCCGACTATAGTTAAGCCAGTGTAATTAAGAATTGAGAGTAGCAGAGTTGAAATCAAGATTGCTAGAGTTCTCGGTGTTCCAGATTCAAAAATGGGGAAAATTCTCTTCAAATAATTTATGCATAGAGCAGGAAAAGCAGCTATGTTAATTACTCCGCTAAGAAATTTCCATGTGCCCATTAATGAGCCGAAGAAGGGACCGAAGGCTCTCTCGGCCCAGATCACGAAGCCACCGTTGCCGGGGAAGGCGGTGGAAAGCTCCGCCGTGATGAGGGCTTCGGGAATGCTCCAGATGAAGGGGAATATGAGGAAGCCGAGGATGGCCAGGAGAGGGCCGGCGGCTTGCACGGCGGGCTCCTCGCCGTAGGGGCCGCCCGCGACTTCGAAGTAGATGAGGAAGATGAGGGGGAGGAGGGTCACCTTCCTCGACTTGGAGGCGGTGACGGCAGTGGTGGTGGGGAGGTCCTCCGGTGATGCGGTGGCGACTGCCATGGTGGTGATGATTGTGCTCGGTGGAGAGGAATCTTGAGATTCTTCTTCCAAGTTCCAATTCAATTATTTTTGGGACTTTGGAGTTTGACTTGTTAAGCTGATTGAATTTGGCATATATAGGCGTTTTCGGCAAATTTTCAAGGTTTACTAACAATTTAATCTCTTAATCTTTTTTTTTTTTTGCATTTATTAAAATATAGTATGCATACTGTATATATTTATTTGCAATGTAAATCATAAAAAAAATTGCAAGATTTCGTAGATAATATATATTTATATTTAAATTTGATGAACTATATCAAGATAAATTTACAATCGATATAAAATTCATAAAATTAAATGGCGTAACAGAAAACTAAAGTTTAAACACGATAATAGGAAAAGTCCATATTCTTGTGGCGAGAACACGCAATTTTATCGTGATTTTGTTGAGCCTAATCACAAAGATATATTGTTATACTTATTACTAGTATTGTACCCGTGCGATGCACGAAGAGTGGGGTACACATTTAAAATTTTATTAAAATATGATCACAATAAAAAAATATTGCTTCAATTATCGTACTGAAACAAAACTCATACATAGTGTAAAATATAAATCATGAATTGGAGTATAATTTACATCTTCAATATAAATCATGAATTGATACGACGTCCGTTATGTTATATTTCTCGGGGTTCAGAGTGCTTTTCAACTTTTCCAATAATGTATGTTATAATAAAAAATTATATATATTAGTAAAACAAAAAAATATAAATAATATAAACTGAAATTTTAATATGAAGTATAGTTAATACCAAAAAGCAAACCCTCATCAAATGGACCAACTCTTGTAAAGATATGAAATCTCAAAATTAGAAGAGGAAATTGCATTTTCGGTCCCACAGGACATCCTCTCATTTGGAAATGGTCTCAATACTCTCACTTTTGACCCCAAATGTAAAAAATCATGCAGAAGTGATCCCATATGACTATATTTTGCACTTTTAGTCCCATACGACTATATTTTGCACTTTTAGTCCTAAAATTTTAATGAATCCGTTAGACACTAACAAAAAGTCTTCACGTACGTAAGGCGCATGTGATTTTCTCAATTTCTTAACTAATGATGTTGAACCCTAATTGAAGAAATCGCCAAATCAAACCCACTCTTCTATATCATGACTTCAAGAATTGGAAAAACTTGCCCATAATTCTGCTCCGAAATCTGCAAAAGTCTCCAAAAAAAGGGCGAAAATTACCCATGGTTCTAGTCCTAAATATGCTTTGTCGTTGTGCACGGTTTCCTCAGATAAAGAGGCTGAATTATCGCATTCGTCCTCGTCATCTTTCCCCGCCGACGACCACCTCCGACAGATCTGGTTGCGGTCGTTGATGGGGGCCACTGTTACGATCCTCATGATAACCACTTCATCTTTGATATCTTTTATGGAGAACGAATGCGATAATTCAGCCTCTTCATTTGAGGAAATTGTACATGACGACGAAACATATTTAGGACTGGAACCATGGGCAATTTTTGCCCTTTTTTTTTAGACTTTTGCAGATTTGGGAGCAAAATTATGGGCAAGTCTTTCCAATTCTTGAAGTCGTGATATAGAAAAGTGGGTATGATTTGGCGATTTCTTGAATTAGGGTTCAACGTCATTAGTTAAGAAATTGAGAAAATCGCATGCGCCTTACATGAAGACTTTCTGTTAGTGATTTTAGGACTAAAAGTGCAAAATATAGTCGTATGGGACTAAAAGTGCAAAATATAGTCGTATGGGATCACTTCTGCATAATTTTTTACATTTGGGGTCAAAAGTGAGAGTATTGGGACCATTTCCAAACGAGAGGATGTCCTGTGGGACCAAAAATACAATTTCCTCAAATTGGAACATGTAGTGTGGAAAACCTTCATCCACGATGGGGATAACTTTCGTATAGGAACAAGAAATGAATTTGAACAAATGTTGGGTTGTTCTATATTCATCCTATTATCTTGTATATCGAAAAATTGAAAAACATATAAACCGCCTTCCACAAATTCGATATTAAACCGCTCAAGATCTGACTTCCTCATGGTATCGTGTATACGGTCACCGACACGATCATGGAGAATTATCTCGAGAGTTGGTTTAACATGCGATCTTCCATACAGTGGTTGTTCGTACACACGAACAACCTAAGTTTCAATATCAATTCATATATGGAATGGCCGGTTTCCCTAACCCTCTCAACTAAACTGAAAAATGGAGACACGAAGTTATGATTTGGAATGAATTAATTTATTGTAAAATGCAATAGAGCATTTGATTTGTATGCGTAGCATACGGATCTATTTATAAAATCATACGGAGAAAAATATTTATGGTATGAATTGAATTTTTTGATGAATTGGATTTATTCCATTATATATGGTTTATATATACACACAAATCTCAAAAATATATGTGATAATATATCTTTAACGTGAGAAAATTAATGAGGATATATTCATATATATTATATTATACATTATATATATCATTAGTAGATTAATAGATATCATTAGAAATCCAGACCTCGTAAGGCCCCAGGACCTTCATTCAGGCTGGAGCCTTACGAGGTCTGCTTTCGCGACCCCTTTTTAGCTCCTCGGGACCTTCATTCAGGTCTGGAGCCTTACGAGGTCTGCTTTGACGACCCCTTTTTAGCTCCCCGGGACCTTCATTCAGGTCTGGAGCCTTACGAGGTCTTCTTTCACGACCCTTTTTCGATCTCATGATCATTTGTTAATAACGTCAAACTTGGGGCTTCGTAAATCATCCGAAATATATTATGATCGTCCCTCTGCGTCGCGACAACATTCATTACATGATCCTCGATCCTCGAGCCTCAGATAATGAGGGCCTAATTGTAGAGGTCTATTTTCGTTAAGGCCCAATAATAAGACCCATGTTCGTTTAAGGGTCTTAGGGCCTAGTAGACACGTGTCGAAGTCCAGGGTTTAGAGATCGAATGAGTCAAGTCCGAAGAGGAGATAACATAAAAGGGGGGAGCTAGAACAGAGTTCGAACAATGAGACCAGGTCAAAAGAACGTTAGAAGATAAGTATGACTCAGTCAAAAACCCTTAAGGGGATAAGGGTCTATCCCCAAAGATAGCGGAAAATCCCTTGAAAATCGGAAAAGGGTTACGGCTTCATCCTATATAAATCGCAAAGGGGGTGAAAAATAAGAAAAGCAATATCGAAAACACCCAAGTAATCATTGGTTAAACAAATTATTCCGATCTTTTAGACACTCAATCATTCCTTAATCGATCTCATTCTACTCATTCTTTGGCCTCGCAAAATCTCACTGGTCGCTAGAGCCCGAACCAAGTACGAAAATAATTTTAGAAATTCACCCCCTACGTGAATATCTTATTAATGTGGAGATGATTATACAACATTCACATTGAGATATTGCAGATTTTATAAATGAATTAAAAAAATTCATTTCATGAAGTGCGTGTATTATCAGTAGAATTTTTAAGGGGAATATTTAATTAGATTAGGTTCATTATATGTGATTTATATATCCTCAACCCAATATTAGGTTCTAGATACCATTCTCATTTAATATTTTATATATTAATTCCTAATATAAATAGATATGGTGTGTGTATATATAATCAAATTTATTCATATAAATATATACACAAATTTCTAATATTAATATTAATATTTCACGGCTGAGAGTTGTTCATCCCTAATATTAATATTCATATATTAATTCATAATATAAATAGATATGGTGTCTATGTATATATATAATGAAATTTATCTATCCTAATATCTATCACTAATATTATATGTACGTAATCTATATATTAAGAGAAAATATTAGCTTCTCAATTAGTATAAATAGATATGGTGTATATGTATATATATAATGAAAGTTATCTATCCTAATATCTATCACTAAATTATACATACGTAATCTATATATTAAGAGAAAATATTAGCTGCTCAATTAGTATAAATAGATATGGTGTATATGTATATATATAATGAAAGTTATCTATCCTAATATCTATCACTAAATTATACATACGTAATTTATATATTAAGAGAAAATATTAGCTGCTCAATTAGGAATAGTGATTTGGGCGGGAAAAATTGTTATTTCTATTTCCTATAACTATCTCACTTTTAGATAATATATAGATTAGGAGAAATATCAATCCAAATGAATTATTTACCCATATAAAATTTAAAAGATAGATTCTATTAATTTAAATTGAAAGATCTAAAACTATTTATTTTAAAATTTGAAGATTTAACGTTCAACAGAAATGATGTGGCCGTTAAATATTCAAATCATTTTGACACATCATTTATATCCTAAATTAATTTTTTTAAAAAAACATTAATTGAATTAAATAGAGGATTTTATTATATTATGTAAATTCAATTTCTACTTAATTCAATCAGAGATCCTTATAAGCTTAAATTAAATTCAATGTTTAATTAAATCCAGTATGTAATTGTAATACCTTTGTTTTTCGATCACAATAATAAATTGATATAGTTATTTTTATTTTTATTTTCAATTTTGATGGAGAAATGATTACTTTAAAAAGAGATATGGAGAGAGAATATTAACATTAATTAATTTATTAAATATTTCAATAACATTTAATAGTTTGCGATGTAATTAAAATCATAATAATTAATTATAAATATAATAAAATTTAATTAATTAAACAAACAAAGATGAATTTCAAACTCAAAAATAATGAGACCCGAACGACAGAAAGTGATGGTTTTTATTTGATGAAATTTAATAAAACCTCATGTTTAATTTAATTAAAATAATCAATGTAAAATTATTTTTTGTTTAATTTAATATATAAAATGGTGTGGATATTTAACGGGCATATCACCTTTTATTTGATAGAATTTTAACACCCTTAAATCTAGAAGCCTTAAATTGATAATTTTAGATCTTCAAGTCTTTAATCGATAGAATCTATCTTTTGAGCTGTCTATTAATAGATAAACCATATTTTGAATTTATTATTATTATTATTATTATTATTATTATTATTATTATTATTATTATTATTATTAATTTTTTAATTAACTAATAATAACCTACAGAGAATTGAAAATAGCCCATCCCGGGAAAGGAACTACTCAACAGAAGTCCAGCCAAAAATATTTATATCACAGTAAGCACATTTAACTCATTCTCTCATAAATGTTTTTTTTGTTGTTATTTTTAAAGAAAATTGGAAGAGGTAAAAAGATCAACGGTTTTATATATTTTCTGGCGGATACGTGTAGCTGTGTAAGATATCATTTATTGAGAATTTTAACTCTAATCGATTTGTTATGTACTTTAGAAACTTTAAAATTTATATTGAAATATAATTATATATTTTGTTGATGAACAATATTATAATACCCAGTAGGCCACCTCAATTATCTTCCAAAACCACTTCACCTTTAGATGTTAACTGGTGCAAATCAAAACCCATCTGTAATTAACTTTACTTTTGGTTTTCGCTACTTTGCATACCAAAATAAATATCCTCAAATCTTCTTTATTATCTTGTTTATTGATTTTGACTTTAAAACTCCGTTGAAAAATCACGGGTGCCGCGCTAATACGGCGCCCTTTTCCAAACAATTTGGTTTAGTGGGGATGTGCTTTGCCAAACTCAAATTATTTGCAATATTTTGGTGCAATTTAAGCATTAAAAGTTTTTCCAACTTTGATGATTACGTGTAATTTCTCCAAATGTCATGTCAAATATAACATTCTCTAATATATTTTATGTTTTAAGATTCATTCGCTAGACATATTATTGTATAAGGTTGAATATGTTTGACTGAATATCTTTTACGGTATAAGATATCAATGTTGTATATGTTTGTTTTAGTGTAGTAATATATATATATATATATATATTAATAACATATTATTTGACTAAATGTATTAAATTCTTTATAAAATTTCAATTCCTAAAATGATATTTAATTAGTTACCATATATTGCATGAATATTATATAATACTACCTCCGTTTCATAATGTTTGTTGTTTTGTTTTTTTTATCTGGAATTAAGAATTAATTTTGTGGACAAATATATCCATCCCTTATATATGCCATAAAATCTAATTCATCTATATTTTCCTAAAAAATAACAATATTTTCTCTCTCCATATATTTTTCTCTCTTCATATATTATAGGTAAGTTAGAATTAAAAAATCTTGTAGGATTTGAGAGGGTTAAAATTGAGAGAGAGGATGTCAAATTATATAAAACAACAAACATTTTGAAACTAAAAAAAAAAAAACTTAAACAACAAACATTATGAAACGGAGGTAGTAAGATTTTAATTAATATATGTAAGGTTATTTTAGTTTAAATTTTTTAATAACTATATGGTATTATATATGATACCTGTTGAGTGGGATATGTAATACCACATAAATGGTTAAGACATGTCGGACCCTTGCATAATCATGGACATAGACTTTGATTTTACTAGCAAATGCAATATTATGTTGCCATGGGTATCTATCACCTTCTTATACTAGCTAGCACACAAGCCATTTTAATTTTAATTATCAATTTACATGCTAAATAGTAATTAATGAAATAATAAATAATAATCATATGCGACGTTCGGTGCCAAAGTATGTAGTAATCAAAGAGCAGCTTCTGTTAAATTTCAAGTCGAAAGGGTCCATGAATGAACTGAATCCACACCTGAAAAAAAAAAGTTTAAAAGTGTGACTGTGTGAGCTAAATAGCTAGATTTAGAGGGGTGTATTGGATGTGGATTTCGTTGGATTTAATTGGACTTTTAAAAGTTCATGGATTTATAAAATCCATAGACTCCACGTAGAGTCTGTCAACTCCACACAGAGTCTGACGGATTTGGCGTACGGATTTCGCATGGATTTGGAACGATTTCAATGTATTTGAAATATTAATTTTCAACACTCGTTGGAACACAACGAGCATTGGACACGCGAAAAACCCGAACCGAGCCACCGCTGGTATCCAGCGACCGCTGAGTTACCAAGTCGGGAGGCCCAGCGACCGCTGGAACTAAGCGGCCGCTGGGGAGTTGAATTAGACGATTCCAACGATCGCTGGAACCCAGCGGCCGTTGGGAAATAAGCGGGTTTAAGTACAGAAAGACCCAGAATAGATCCCCAAATCAAAAACACCAGAGAAACAGTGAAAAAATTCACGCCCGCCTCTCTCCAACCGTCGCTCAATTCGAGCCATCACTCACAAATCCGACCACCCCCCGTTCGAAGTCCACGACCGCTACCAACATCACCATGCCTCGGATGAAAATTCCTAATGTTGGGCTACATGAAGAGGTCGAAGAGGAGGACCTCACGACAAGGTACGAGGCTCCATTTCATGTACGAACCGAGCATGAAGGTGATTTATACACGAAATTTAGCAAGCATTTCGTTATAAACCCTCGTTATTTTGATTGGGATTTGTTGAGGGATTTGAAAATTGTTGCAAAAGTTACTAAATATTTGAAGGTTTTAGGGTTTGAAGATTATGCTAAAAATGTTGATTTTTCTGGTTACGAGGCACTTTGTTATGAGTTTTTGTGCACTATGTATGTGATTGATGATAAGAAGAAGATTGGTGTTAGGATGAACGGTCGAGATTATCAAATTAATTTGACGAAGATGAAAAATGTGTTTGGGTTTCCTACTGGCGGGGAACGGGATAGACCCCCCACATTTAGTGTGGAGGCGGCGTGGAATGAATTGACTAGGTTTGATAATTGGGATAGTTCGGGTAGGCCGAATGGGTACATCCAAGACCCGACACTAGCAGTTGTGCACAAATTTCTTTCGTATAATGTGTCGGGAAAGGAGCAGGGGAATAAGGTGAATGCAAATGAAGTGTATTTGTTGCATTGTGCGTTGAAGGGGAAAAAAGTCTGCATTTCGAATTTTATTTGGGCGACTATGAAGACGATGCAGACTCGCGCAGGAATGCACCCGTCGCTTGCTCCTATTGTGACGGGGTTGACACATAGCCTCGGGATTCTCAGTGCCACGACAGGGCCCTAGGAGGGGCAAAATGAGATCAGGGCGTACTCGATCGACTTCAGTGAGCTAAAAGGAGCTCAGATTATTTCTGATCGGTTCACCCTCGTCCTCCATTCGAAGAGGCCATGTGTAAGCAGGCAAATAAATGCCAATATTGCCCGAGTCCAAGGTGATGCTGGTGTCGGCTCGTCGACTGGTGGTGAAAGAGATGTCGAGATGGAGGAAGAAGAGGGGGAGGAGGAGGAAGAGCAACCTCAACAACCTCCTTTTACAATGCCCGAAGATTTCTATGCGCAGTTCCAAAATGATATGAGGGCGCATAACGACGCATCATTTGGATCACTGAGGCAGCATATCGACGATAGGTATGATGCGCATACCCAGGAGATGTATGCCCGATTTGACGCGCATATCGAGCAGATGAACGCCCGCTTTAATGCGCATGATGCACAAATTGCATCCTTACAGGCTCAGTGGGATGCTTGGACTGCCTTTTATCCGCCACCACATCCACCACCTCATAATTAAAGGTTTTTTTTTTAATTTCATGAATTATATGTTTATGTTAATGTTATGTTTGGAGTTTAATTATATATTTGATGAGTTTTGTGCATATTGGATTGGTTGGATTTTTTGTTCAATTGGTAGTGATTGAAGTTGATGTCGATAATGTTTAATGTTTTTTGGATTTTTTAGAGTTTGATTTGTTGAGTTGAATATGATGTACAATTGTTGGAGTTTTGGATTTTAGAGTTTGATTTGTTTATTTGAATATGTTGTACACTTGTTGGAGTTTTCATTTTTTAAGTTGTAATTTTGTGGAGTTAATTTGAATTTGTGTTGCGCAATGTGTTTGAATTTGTTGAAATATAAAGATTTTTGGTTGATTTGAACCGTGTAGGTGTGCTGGAGAAGAAAATAAACGCCAGGAGAGGACCCCAGCCGCGGCTGGCACCCAGCGGCCGCTGGGAGGAGCTTCTGGACTCCTGCCCAGCCGCGGCTGCTGGACTGTTTTTTTTTCCGTGTTTTGGATTATTTTTATTTCAAACAATGTGTTTCTTTTATTTTGAATTTATGTTGCGTAATTATGTATTAAACATTTTCTACATTATTATGTTGATTTCTTTTCACTTTTACTCGATGCTTGATTGGATACATAGATTAGGAACACAAAATGTTAAGAAAAAAATGCATCAACAATATAAAAATATTTGTTATTCAAAAGTGTTTATTAAAATTAGACACAAGACGAATAAGTTGTTTTCAAAATACCACTAAAATCATAAAAAATAAAAAGGAAAAATAAAAAATCATTACTCAGCATTTCCATCTTCGGTCTCATCATCATCATTTCCATCGTCGTTATACGTGGGCCTCGCTTTCCACATAGCATTGACAATGCTCATTCTCCATGCGTTAGCTTCCGTTCTTTGTTGTAGTTGGCTTTGAGATAGTCATTCCATATTTTCTTCTTCCGGAGGAGGAGGTGGTAAATCTTCATCTCCTTCATATTCCACTGGAAATTCATCAGATCGGCACTCTTTTCGGAGAAAATTGTGTAAACCAGCACAAACCAAAACTAATTCAGCTTGTATTTCAAATGAGAAGGGAGGTGCCGTTTTGAAAATTGTGAATCTAGATTTGAAGACACCAAAAATCCTCTCAATCACATTCTTTAACGATGTATGACGGAGATTGAATAATTCACTTGCATTTCTGGGGTGACGACCTTGACCACCAAAATCTTTTAAATGATATCGAACACCACGTAAAGGAGCTAAAAACTGACGTCTATTAGCAAATCCACAATCCACCAGAAAATATTTACCTACAACAAAATAATTTTATTATTATTTGTCAAATAGCTGCCTTTACACTATTTAAAAAAACACACAATTATAATTATGGTACATACCTTGTGGCACCTGAAGGCCATTTGTTCTAGATAATGCATCACTTAAAAGCTTGGAGTCATGTGCTGAACCTTCACATCCATTTAGCGCATACATGAACTGCAAATCAAAGTTGCAAGCTGCCAAAATATTTTGTGATTGCATACCATGACGATTACGAAAACTGCTTACTTCTCGGCCTGTTATTGTTGTCGGGATATGAGTTCCATCTATAGCTTCGATGCAATCCTAAAATAAAGTCAAGATAAGATATAAATAAATAAAACGTTTAAAATACATTACATAATAAATGATACATACCTTAAAAAAAAGGCATAAATCTTGTGCAATCCTGAATTTTAGTTGGGGTAGATATAGACGGCTTAACCATCATGTCTAGTGCTATCATGTTCAATGTCTTTAATACTTTGTTGAAATTTTGACTAGTGGCAAAATGAGAACGACTGAATCTTTGACGAACATTACAATATCTGTCGTTGTGCCCGACAATGATCAAGAATGTAGCCAACATTTCTTCAACACATATGTGTCTTGTATCTTGTAGAGACGTTTTATCTCTTATGATAGAGCATAACTTCAAAAACGCATCAGGATACATTCTATACAACTGTCGAAAACTTTGTGGATCTCCTTCAATCATATCTTTAACAAAATGATATCCAATTCTCGTAATTGGTCGTTGCTGCAAAGAACGTTCAATATGCTGACGCATCATATCAATTTCCCCTAATAGTGTTAACATTGTCTTTTCTGTCAATAGCAAGAGCTTAACATTTTCATAGAATTCTGTCTCCTCTTCCTCATCAATTTCTTCTTCCATCTCTTCATTTTCTATTTCTTCTTCCAATATTTCATGATGTTCCATGCTGCATTAAAAATAAAATAAAAAATTCTTGATTACAGCGATTGTGTTAAATAAAAAATATATCCAAATGCATACAACTTAATAAATCAACAAATAAAAAAAAATTTACCCAAAAAAACATAATTATTAATTTCGAATAAACCAAACATGTTAAATAATTAAAAAACATAATTCATAACATCAAATAAATAATCAACATAAATTCTAACAAAACATCCAAAAAAATACTAATAAATCAACATCTAAGTATGTCAAATATGAAGCAAAATATCCCTATTTCTTAATCTTGTAAGCTATCCACTGAGCTCGTTCCTCAACACTCATCTTCAAAAAAACATCTTTTTGGGACTTCGTGACAAGCAAGTCAAATGCCTTAATCTGAGTGTCTGTATCCAAATTTGGGATCTCTTTGATTGCATCCCATGTAGTGTACGATCTTTCTTTTTCTCTTTTCTCCAATTCGCTATCTCTTTTCAGTAAGAGACTGTGAACTTCACGAAACAGTGTTTTCACCTCTTCCATGATCTTTTCACTAGAGCCAGAAGTTGCTTCATACTGAGTTCTACTTCTTTTAGCTTGCTTCGGTCTTTGAGTGGAGTTCTTAGTCACTTCAGGCTGCCCAGAAGGTGGTGTGAAACTAGACGGCGGTTGGTCATCTTGTGATAGTGCGACAAACGCATCATTCTCAGGATCAAACGTTAAATCTTCTATGCGCGCATTTCTATTTTCATCTTCTCATAATGTATTTGCATCAGTAGCAATTCCCAACCCAATTGAATTTCTTTCGACGGAAACACCATTACCCACCGCAATCCTCAAATCCTCATAATCAGGGGTTTCTCCATATCGCAAGTGTGTGTCTTTAAGGTGAGACTATACAAAAATAAAAAAAATAATTAATTCACTTTATTAATTAAATAAAAATATTGAATAATATTATTCCAATATGATACATACCGCTAAGTACGCATCACACACTTCATCTTGTAGCCGTGAATTTTTTCGTATTGTGGTCATATCCAAAATCAGAACTATACTTCAACAGGTTCGAATAACCGATCCAACGACTTTTAAACCATTTGAGCCGGCTTTGATAATTACTGTAGGTCCTATTACACCCGAGTCTTTCATTAAACACAGTAAGTATTCTTTCTTCCACAGTGGCTTTACTAAATATGCCACTATTATCACGCCATCCGCGACGTGCACCATCAACCATAAGTTCTAGCAGAAGGTCAGTCTCTTCCTTAGTCCAAGGTTCATAAGCTGTCCTCTTTTTCGAATCTTGTTGTGAGTCCCCATGATAATACTAATATAGTATTGTGTATACACTATTAATCATCATATCATTAACAATAACACCATATATACTAGTTTTCTATGATTCAATAATCAGTCAAATTATATCAAAACCAAAAGAGAGTAAATTCAAAATTTTATTCTTACATGCCATAAATTCAAGATAAATTTAATCAATAATGAATACACGAGAGTACCTGACGCAGATTGTAGTAGCCGCCGCTCGGGAATAATGATATGGCTGAAAACCGCCGCTGCCGTTCGTAAAAAAAATTATGGATCAAAAAGCGGTCGTGCACGAATATTTATAGCGGATTGGGCCAGGCCCAGCGGTCGCTCGACCCAACGGCCGCTGGGATGCCATCGCCTTAAACCCAGCGGCGGCTGGAACCCAGCGGCCGCTGGGGAGTCATCCTCAGTGAAGCCAGCGGTCGCTGGCTTCAGGTGACCGCTGGGTTTCCCAATTTCGTGTACCCACCGGCCGCTGGGTCACAACGCTCGCCGGATTTTTCAAATCCATCGAAATCTCGTGTCTGGAGGTCGGAATTCATCCTTCTTAATTTTCACGTGAAATCCATCTAAAATCCAATGAAGTCAATGACTTTTTAAAGTGCGTGGATTGTTGAATACCTCAAAATTTCGTTGGACTTTTAAAAGTCGTGATTGAATACACCAGGATTTTATTT
This sequence comes from Perilla frutescens, assembly GCA_026008535.1. Classification (NCBI taxonomy): domain Eukaryota; kingdom Viridiplantae; phylum Streptophyta; class Magnoliopsida; order Lamiales; family Lamiaceae; genus Perilla; species Perilla frutescens. Next base: position 6,520,883 of record BRKX01000012.1, on the reverse strand, counting down.
GACTTTTAAAAGTCTGGATTGAATACACCAGAATTTCATTGGAGTTTTAAAAGTCTGAATTGAATACACCCAGATTTTAAAAGTCCAACGAAATCCACATCCAATACATCCCCTTAATCTGCGTGGGGAGGACCCATGAGCTAGCTAATTAACAAAAAAAAATGAAATCTAAATTTGTATTATATTATCCACACGCATTTCATGGCGTCACTTTACACCAATACGCATTATCCACACGCATTTCATGGCGTCACTTTTCATGTACGTGTAAGTACACTATTTGTCAAAACTTAAAAGATGATTATGCATGCGTTCAACCTCAAATAACAAATTTAAGTTTCACAATTTTATACTGCCGTGAGGATGGCGTTGTTGATTATAATTGGCCAAAAAAAATTAAAATATACTTACAATATAATATTGGGCGTGTTTCGAAAATCACTATATAATGATAGAAATAGGTATATAATGTCCTCTTGGGGATGACCTAGTGGTGGAGTGGTGATATCTTGAGGCCAAATGTCTCAAGTTCGAATCCCACCAACACCACTAGGTGTGAGCCTGTTACACTTGGGTGTGAGCCTGTTACACCTGGCTTGCCAAGTGTGGTTTAGCAGGCTATTACATAGGGGCGGGGTACCTGTTACACTTGGGTGTGAGTCTGTTATACCTGCCTTGCCAAGTGTGGTTTAGCAGGCTATTACACAGGGGCGGAGTTTACTATTACACAGGGGCGGGGTTTACCCAGTGCCAGGCTATTACACAGGGGCGGGGTTTACCCAGTGCGCACCTCGGTAGCGGCTGCGGGTTACCTTCGACAATAAAAAAAAAAAAATAGGTACATAATGAGATGAAATAAAATGTTTGAAATTGTATATATAGTCCAAATTAATTTACAATTAAGTCGTTTGAATTTGTTCCAATGATGATTGATATATTAATAATAAGTAATAATTGATCATCCTCATTCCGCATCGACAAGAACCCTGTTGAAGTTAAGCCAGCCTTTACCCAGGCAAAGCTTCATGAGGAAAAACCACCCAACTCCGGCAGCCGTCATGCCGGCACTCACAATATACACCGTCGTCGTCGCTATAGCCATTATATAAACCAGAAAAGCCGAAGGAATCAAGCACATCAAAACTAGAAACACTCTTCCAAACGGCACCTTAAAGGGTCGTTTCAACTGCGGCAACTTCACCCTCAAATACAGAAACGATGCAAACTCCAACAGCATTCCCAAACTGTACAGGAAATTCGCCGACGCCACAATGTTTTGATAGCTCATGAACGAAACTCCGATCACCACCGCCGTCGTAACCGAGATCCCAACCCACGGCGTGTTGAACCATTTCGATCTCACCCCGCAAAACTTGGGCAGAAACCCTAACTCCGCCATGCCAAGAATCTGATACGCACTGCTACTCAGCTGAGCTTCGAACAGCCCGATCGCCGACAAAACTGCTCCGATTTCTATCCAGAGTTTCAACCATTGGCCCGATATTGTTCTTGCTGCATCCGCCATGAATCCCGTCTCCCATAGAGCTTGATCGACTTCAACAGCGCCTGTTACGGCTACGAGAGGGATAATGTAGCCTAAACAAGTTAAGATCACTGAGCAGAAAAGGGCTAATGGGAAAGTTTTTCTTGGATTTTCAACCTCTCCCGCCATTGTACTGACATTATCCCAGAAATTCAAGTTCCAAAATAGAGTGTTGAAGAATAAATTCCAATCTTTCTTCACTCCCTTCTGCCCAAAACTCATCCATCTATGGGGGTGGATCTGTGGGATGGCGATCAACGACATTATTATAAATGGAGCCAGAGAGATAATGCCTATGGCAACAGCAACGTAGCCGACTATAGCTAAGCCGGTGTAGTTCAGAATCGAAAGCAGGAAAGTTGAGATCACGAGTGCTAGGGTTCTTGGTTTCCCCGATGCGAAAATAGGGAAGATTCTCTTCAAGTAATCTATGCATAGAGCGGGGAAAGCGGCGATGTTGATTGCTACGCTCAGAAATTTCCACGTTCCCATTAATGAGCCGAAGAAGGGGCCAAAGGCTCTGTCGGCCCAGATCACGAAGCCGCCGTTGCCGGGGTAGGCGGTGGAGAGCTCCGCCGTGATGAGGGCTTCAGGAATGCTCCAGATGAAGGGGAAGATGAGGAAGCCGAGGATGGCGAAGAAAGGGCCCGCCGCTTGCACGGCCGGCTCCTCGCCGTAGGGGCCGCCGGCGACTTCGAAGTAGATGAGGAAAATGAGGGGGAGGAGGCCGAGCTTCTTGGCATTGGAGGTGGCGGCGGCGGCGGATGTTGTGGGGAGGTCTTCGGGTGGTGGGGAGGTGGCTGACATATTGGTGGTTGGTGGTGGCGCCGCCGCTGCTGCGTGTTTGTGATTGTTGAGGAATCTTGAGATTCTAATCCTTTGGAAAAAATTTTGGAGTTTGTAATAGTTAGGTTGGTGAGGAATGACTCTTAGGATTCTTATTGTGGAATTTTTTTTGAGAGTTTGATTTTGTATGTGATTGAAGATATTGAATTTGATACAGAATAGAAAATTCCACGTTTTCTCTTGTGTCTATTACTTAATCTCCTATTTAATTTATGATTTAAAAATTAAATAGACTATAATTTTATTTCTTTTGTAATGGAAATAAATTATTTTATCCATATTCTTGTATATAATGGTTGACAGGTCACATTAGGAATTCAAGATTTTATGAATGATAAGGATTTGATGAACCATATCGAGTAAATTAAATCTATATATAAATACACATATATGGTATGTACGTGATATTTTTTAATATAATTAATTACATTTGCTATAATATTCATAAAATTGTGAATATTTTTACAATGTTGTAACGTAAAAGTAAAATCTAAACAAGATAAGAAGACCAGGTATATACTCATGATGTGGAGATGATGTATTGGGAAAATATCTCACACACAATTTGCTCATGATCTGGGGAGATTAACTATTATTATTATTATTATTATTATTATTATTATTATTATTATTATTATTATTGAAGTATAACTTTTTTTATGACAAGGTTAATCTACATCCACTACACGATGATTCGTAGGGGTCAACCTTATTATTGTGTCTACCGCGCGCTGAGTAAAATTAGGAGCAGTACGTTTAATTTGAATAAGATTGTAGTTTTTAATTCTAATTAATACGCAATTCTGCAATAAATAACTAAATATATAACATTTAAGCATCGCTATATACAATTTATACGAAATGCTTTGAATGGATTGATTGATTTTTTAATTTAGATGATTATCTGGTTGGTATCTTGATAGGATTATAAGAAATGTCAATTATGGAGAGATGTTTGACTTTTAATTATCAACCACGCTGTGAAGTCAAAACTTCATTCCATTATTGCCTAATACTATGTGTGAGTAAAAAATGGTTCGTCATATTTTTTTAATTATGGTATATTTTAATTATATGATAAGCTCTTAATTAAATTTTTAATTAGTGATTAATAATATTTTGTAATTATATCTTTACGGTCCATTTTAAGAATATTTGACTTGTATAATTTAATTATGTTCCATCATAATACTTAATTAAATTAAGATTTCAATATTTGGAAAGTAATTAATTAAGATTTTAATAATTGATTGATGTTCATTTACTCTTGTAGCCTCATTAGCCAATTTTAGAAAGAAGTTGACTTATTATTTTGAAATTGGAGGTTTTCTTATAGTTATATTTTTACATATATCCTTTTAATTTTATTTTAAAATTTAAAATGTTGAATCATATAATAATCATAATTATTATATAAAATATACTGTTGAATTTATTTTCATTTTCCTATATTTTTTATTTCATTTTAAAAATTCGAATGACATACTAGTCAATTTTATTAATAAAATATATTGTTGAATTTATTTTCGTCAGCTAATATTCTTATATGTTTTAAAATTTTATATCACATAATAATCAAATTTATGAATAAAATTTCTTATTGAATTTATTATATAAAATAACTTTTAAATTTAGTAAGGGGAATATAAAAATTTGAATTTAGTATGAGCTAGTATAAAAAATTTATGAGCAGTAGCACCAGTCAGCATGGTAGACTACGAATTTGGGAAGCGCTGATAAATTTTTGATTCACAATTCTTAACGATGTGTTTTTTTTTTTCCTCTCCCTTTTTCATTTTAAATTTAATATATTTTTACGTTTTTTAGAACCAAGTAAAAATTAGTCATGAGATTGATGCACTATTTATTATGCACTAAACTGCAACTAACACAGGACAATGCAATATAGTAAGCGAATCGAGTATCGTATCCACAGGGACTGAATATTTGATAATACTGAGTACTAAGCTAACAACTCTCTATTATCCAGGCTATCAATATATGAGTTTACTAAAACTAGGCACAAATTTAAATAAAATAAAAGAACAGAACTAGAACCAAATAAACACAAGTAAATAAACTAAGCAAATAATCAAACTCAAACAATTAATGAAATACTAATCCTAGGGAATGTAGCACACATGTATCCACTATGATTCAATTTAATCCCAATCTTTCCCAATTTTAATCCGATTAAAATGAGGAATCAGAAATATATCTACCTATCTCCGCCAGGTGGCCCAGGTCTCAAGGTAGAAGCAGATTAACAAACAACCTATTACTTTCGTCTCTAGGTTAATTTACTAACTCCCGATAGAACCACAGATTTAAATTCCCCTACAGATTTCTTAGAACGTGTATCAAATTATTCAATTAATCCCACTAATTAATTATTTCCGTCAGGACTCAAATTAACTAGCTAGCATGCATCAATTGTGATCAGTAATTAAGCATGAAATCAAAAGCTCTTGAACAATTGAACACGATAATCGGAAGGGAAAAATAACAAGATTAAATTAAATACATAGCTTTAATCATGCTATGCAACCCTAGAATTAATAAAAGACTACTCACGCATAATTAAAACCATAGAAATAATAGAACTAAGAATAATCATAAACATAATATAAATATGCGATAAATTAGAAAAACCGGAATGACGATTCATTGATTAAAACTTGAATTCTTCAATGTTGAATGTTCACAGCAAACCTCGAAAGTAAAAAAAATAAGTTTTGAACTCTAAAATAATGAATAATGTGTGTCAAAAATCGTGCAAGGCAGAGCCTTATGTAGTTGGGGAAAAACATAGCCCAACAAGGAAGGAGACCGAGCCCAATTTTCGGAACAAGGCGGCACGGTCCGTGCCATTAGACAGCACGGTCCGTGCCAGCGCGCAAGCCTCCGACACGTTCCGCCATTTTGCTCCGTTCTCCCTCGTTTCTCGTCCGATTGACCCGATTCAAGTTGCATTGCGACCCTCTCTTGATCCTCTATCTTTCTAGCAACTTTCCTTCTTGAATTGGATCTTGGATAAATCTCAAATTCAGCTCAAACTTGCACAAGAAATACCAAAACATCAAAAAGCACACGGAAACTCGAAACTAGCATAAAAACTCAACAAACGCATGCATTACTCTATGAAAATAAGCCATACAACTACTCAAATACATGTAAAAGCCATGTTTATCAGAGATATCATGTTGCACGTACACCAAAAGGTCAATTTTATTTATTGATTGATATATTTAAGGCTCGTTTGCTAGGGGTGATAAGGGGTTGATAGATATATACGACATCTAATAAATTGTTTGGTTCAAAGCTCAAAGTCTTTTATTAATAAGGGCTAGTATTTCTAATAAAGATTTGTAGGATCCGGTAAGATTCTGTATCCCACCTCATATATGGGATGTGTAATACAAACGATCATTATTATAATTATTGAATTAAATTGTCCAACTCCATATTAATTAATGTTTAATAATAAATTCTCTCCTACCTAATATAAGAGGGTATTTTTGAATTAATTGTAATTATATGAGAAATTTAATACTTCCAATCAAATAGTATATTATATATGTATATATTTTATAAATATTTTAATACATTCATACAAACATGATATTGATACCTAATTATAATAACGTGACTACATTTGAGCTACTACTGTAATACTATATATCTTCAAAGAGTACTTTATGAGTCCCCTGGGTTAAGGTAAGGGGAGCCCTTTTTCCTTCCAACTATAATTAATTTAATTCCTCTCTAAAACTTTAATTAGTCAAGTGAACCCCACCATAAAACACATTTACACCAACATAAATATGATTTGAAGCCGAATAGTAACACTCACAAAATAATATATATTTTCTTTCTATAGAATAACACTTGTATACCAACGAGGCGAATATAAAAGCATTGGATTTAAGCATGGATTATATGTGTGTGAAGCAACAATCATAGTGATTAATCTTTCCACTTTAATGCCTCCACTCCAAATTAAATATTAAAAAAGCATCAACTATTTAATTTATCTAATTAATCAAGGCAGCTGCAAAAGTACTTTCAAACGCGCGTGGCCAAATATAAACCAAGATTTCAAATAAGGTGGCCATAAAGATGAGTAATTTCAATTTCTTAAGTGATTTTGTGTGTCAAATAATAAAAAAAGTTAATTTAGCCCTCATGTGATGACCTAGTTAATAGAGTGCCGACCTCATAGGTCAAAAAAACTATGTGGACATTCACATATATCTTTTCCAACATTTTTCTTAAGTAATTAGTATTTCTCCCGTGCGATGCACGAAAAATATTTTTAAAAAATAAAATTTTATTTTAAAAATTTTTGTGGGTTTTTTTTTTTTAAATCATGAAAATAATATACACTAGAAGATATTTGTGTGTAGTTAGGACAAAAAAGTAAAAATAAAATTTAGGAAATGAAAGATAGTCTATATTAAAAAAAAAAATAAGGACTATTTTAAGGGACATTCTTTTTTTACTTAAACTTAAGATCACCGAGTAAATAATTATAAGATTTCTCTTTACACTAAATAAAATAAAGACAACTACAGATTGATTGAATTGTTAAGTGTATGAAATTATTATTTTCGGATAATCATGTATCTAACACAATAGAAAAAATAATATATGATTCAGACATGTGAAAATTTAGCAGATGTAAAAATCTGATCTAATTCCTTAAAAATAAATCATCTGAATTATAAGCCACACACACACACGATTATATAAAGTAATAAAAATACTAAAACTCCAAAGAGGATACAAAAAATACAACAAAAGGTGTCACATCTTAATATTAATTATTTACCTATATGCGAGGATGTTGAGGATGTTGGATAATTAAAAAAAACACAATAAAAAGTATATATTATTGATAGGTAATAAAACCTAATTAATAAATTAATAAATTAAAAAAATATAAACATAAAAATCCATTGAAGAAATACAATAATTATAATTGAAATGAATTAAAAAAATAATCATAACATTTACCTATATGAGAATGTACGCTGGTTGATGTAAAAAAACAACAAAAAGTATATACTGTTGATAGGTAATAAAACATACTTAATAAATTAAAAAAAAAATTATAAACATAAAAACTCATTGAAAAAATACAACAATTACAATTGAAGCACATTAGCAAATGACAAAAACTTGTATGAGACCGTCTAACGGGTCTCTTACGTTAGACGGATCTCCCCCGACCCGACCCGATTGAGACCCGACCCGGCACATATATATATTAAAAAAAAAAAAATCTGAATCACTCTCTCCTCTCTCTGATGCGATTCACTCTCGTCTCTCTACGCGATTCTCTACTCTCCTCTCTCACCATCTCCTCCGTCTTCAACCGGCGATTCTCCTCCTCCGTCTTCAACCGACGATTTTCCCCCGTACAACCGCTGCTTCTCCCCAACACAGGACCTTCCACGATCTTCCTCCACAACCGCATCAATTATCGTGAATTATCACGACCACCGCCGAAGGAAGTTGTGCCACCACCATCACCAACTATCACGACCACCGGCACCGTAGTCCTATCTGTAATCAGCGCTCTATCGTCAACATCTTCGACGTAGGGTTCAATTTCTTATTGTAAGTTTATCTAGTGCTTTTAATTTAGGGCATTTTAATTTTAAATAATAGAGAATCCTACATTGAGTTCACAACTTGTCACAATGCTTCTGATGGCAAATAATCTGCTTCTGATGGCAATTTTCGTAAGTTTTCTTGGTTTGTGAGGAAAAAGATGTGGTGATTGGAAAAGAGATTTCATTGGTAGAAGTTTACATTATGCAACTCTTTCAATTTAATTACTTATAGTGTGCTGGTAAGATGAGCATTTGCTTGTGTCGGTATGCTTGAATTTGAAATTTTAATTTTTCCATTTTTATTTCCTATAATTCAAGAGAATAACCGTGAACTTCAATTTTCTATGGTTGATGGTGATTTCAAGAAATTCGAAGGCAAATGGTCTGTGAGGTCTCAGAAAGGGTATGATACATTTTTTCTTCTTTTTTATCGTATCATAAGAATGATGAATTAATCTAAGTATCTTTTGTATCAAGTGACTAATTGTGATTGTAAGAGATTTATCATGCGATACCGATTCCTTCATCTTTGAAAGAAGTGTTCCATCGTACCTGTCATTTTGTATAGTAACGAATATTTGAGTCGATATCTGATCCTCTTTCTAGTAACGAATATTTGAGTCGATATCTGATCCTCTTTCCCTGCTGGCTAGTCCTACACTCACAACACTGATACACAACTTGTCACAATGCTTCTGATGGCAAATAATCTGCTTCTATGTACTAGCCTTGTGAGTTATAGTAATGAGTACTGAACATGAAATGATTCTTTGATGGAGAATTATAAACCATAATTTAATATTGAAGTCTTGTGTGTTTGTATGGAAATTTAGATTCCCAATTTTAGAAACCTATTTGTGTTGAGATTTTGAAATTTAATCATTTAATTTATATAATGTTTTGGAGTGATTGTTGTATATCTACCTCTGTTTCTAACATGTTAGCAAGTGAATATAGTTGTTTTTTAAGTTTCTTGAAAACTTTTGCTGCGGATCAAATTCTCATGTCTCTGATGGTAATTCAGATCCATTTTCTCAACTATGTATCAATGGATTTAAATTTAGAGGAAGCTAGTCTCTGAAAATTTCTTATGAAGAAAACTGTCAAACATGACTTGATTGTTTTTGTACCACATGGTTTATGAATCATGAGCTTTTTCTACAGTTGCATTTTCAGGAAATTATAAGGTTTGTTAACATAGCTGCCGTAATTAAAATTTGTTTTTTATCTTGAGATTTTCATTTAGTATATTTTATGAATTTGTGTTTAGCTGTTGACACTGATGCTTTTATTGTATGCTTTGCAGTTGGATTTTTGAACAAATATTTTACTGATGGAAAGAATTAAAAAGAGGTTGCAGCGACCTAGTAAGTCATTACCTGAGGAGAAGAAAGATGATGCTACCAGGTATGAATTTTTGTGTTTCAAATTGTCATGTTATTAGTTTTTTAATGAGTCTGTTGTTTTTTTGTGTTACAAATTATTTATGTTAGTAGTGTTAATTTTTCTAAATCATGTCATTTTTTTATTGCAGTGAGCATACAGAAACATATGTTGACGTTGTACGAATATATAAGAGGCGTAAACCATCTGTTAAGGAACAGAAAGATAAAGATGTTGTAGTCATGTAGTATATATATATATGCAGATACTGTATTTTTTAAATAGTGATACTTGACAGATTTTTAGTGATACTTTTATGTTAGTTAGTGATACTTACATCAGTTTTTTATACTTATTTTCACCTAGTGATGTTTTATGTTTATTTGGTGATACTTTTACATTCTTCAGGTTTATCTTTACTTGTGACTTAGTGATTCCTGACTTTTATAAGTAGGGATGCTTACTTTTTTGTTACTTAGTCATACTATTTTACTTATTGTTACTGATTTTTACATTCATTGGATAGTGATACTTATTTTTACATTCATTGGATAGGGATACTGTATTTTTAAATAGTGATACTTGACAGGTTTTTAGTGATACTATTTTATTTACTTAGTGATGCTTAACTGTATAATTCAGTGAGTTTTTTTAATTATGTTATACTTTATCTTTTCTTAGTGGCTGTTTTACTTAGTGATCCCTTGTTCATCATTAGTGATACTTACTAGATAGATAATGATGCTCATATGGATTATTAGTAATACTTCAATGTTTTAATTTACTTTTCATATTGCAGTGAACATAATGATGAGGAATCTGATGATAGTGATGATAAGAATGTTGAAGATTCTTGCTCTGAACATGAAATCAAAACATTTTGTTACAAAGCATTTACTATTATATCCTTCATATTAATTTAATGCAAAGCATTTTGTTACAAAAATGTATTAAGTATTTTTTTCATATTTTGATATCAATAATAATGTAACGACTATCAAAAATAAGAAATTGATAAATTATATGTAATGTATCATTAGTGATGAAGAAAGTATCACTATGAATACCATTAAGTAACACTATTTACTGCATGATTTTTGAGTAACATTGTTTCATTTTTTTAAGTAAAATGTTACAATAATAATGCAACATGTTACATGATTTTAACAATAATATAATAAGAAAATCACAAGTTATATGAGGAAGAAAATCACAGTATCAATATTGATGAATAAAGTACTGTGGATGCTGTGGAGTAACACTATTTACTGCATGAATAATTTAATGCAAAGCATTTTATTAAAATAATTTATCAAGAAATAATATAACATGTTTTATGATTTAACAATAATATAATAAGAAAATCACAAGTTATATGATGAAGAAAATTACAGTATCAATACTGATGAATAAAGTATCACTAAGCATCCGTGAAGTAACACTATTTGATAGTCACAATTTCAATAATATAATATGGGATACATTTCTCAAAACAATCTGAATGCATTCTCAAGACAATCTGGGATTAGGGGTTTTGGACCCAAACTCCTTTGAAATTGAAGTGCCACCTGTATTATTCTTCTTTTTTTTGAAGGTGCCATTTGATTCTTTTTCTCCTACCCTTTGTGGTTGAACGTGCAGGATCCAATATTAGAATAGAAGAGCTTGAAGCATCCGTATCCACCACGAAAGGCACTCTATACTCAACAGCTCTTCAACATATGCTACGACCTTGTTATGTACTCAACAACTCTTCACAAAATACTACTGAACTATTACTAAATACCATAGAAGTATCACTACTGTATATAAATATAATATAACGTGTGATGTGCACTTTTGTTGATTTACCAAGATAGAAAAAAAATAATGTCAATAAATGTGTGAAATGTATCATTAAATACCATAGAAGTATTACTAGTGTACAAAATTCAATATATTCATGCGACTTACAGTTTTGTTGATCTATTCAGGCAGAATCGTAATTAAAATGAAGGATTACTATCACGATAGAAAGTATCACTAAATATTATAGAAGTATCACTAATTTATGAAATACATTTTGCAGTTGATTTGTTACAAAATCAAAGAATAGAACTAAAGTACTGCTTACTGTCAATTTGCAACATAACAGATTCATCCTCATTGATAGATTTTTTTCTACATCTTCAACATTGTCTTCATTATCAAGTATAACAATATCTGAAATTTAGAAAATTTAAATCACTTTTAGAATTACTATAACACTAATAGATTACTAAATCAAAAGTTTAATGAATCAGTTCATAGTAGCATTTTATCGAACAGTTTGAATTCAAAATTTGATATACCTAATAATTGGTTAAAAATTGATACAAAATTTCAAATCTTCCAAAATAAGAACACATACGGTCGTTGCTATTGTTTCTTCGCCGGAATTAACCAGAATTCTAACGGGATGAAGATTACATACCTTTCTCAAATTATCCATTGAGTCGTTCATAATTCACCGGATGGAAAAAATCTACACGCCGCCGCGAGCTCGACGGGAAAATCTAGGCAGCGCGGCGATTTGGATGGGGAAACGTGGTCGGGGCGGCGAGCTGGACGGGAAGATCTAGCGGCGTGGCGGCGATCTGAGGGAGAAAATCTAGACAAGATGGCAGCGAGAGATGAGAGAGAAAAAAATCTGATTTTTTTTAATATATATATGATGGGTCGGGTGGAACCGGGTCGGATCAGGGGAGATCCGTCTAACGTAAGCAACCCGTTAGACGGTCTCACACAAGTCTGCCTCTTAGCAAATAAGCATAAACATAAAAACACTCACACAACGTAGTCTTTCGGGAAACTAACCACAAGCAGATGCATGCATATTTTGACAACAAATTTATTTATAAAGTAAATTTATAGTGATGGTTATCATTTACAATTTTTACCTCTACGATTTTATTTTAATATATGTATAGATAAATAGATAGATAGATAGATTGTTTGAAATTCAATAATTGTGTGTTGTTCTGCTACTTGGACAAATTTTAAATTTTTTATAACATGGAATTTCATTTACTTTATTTCGATTATTGTATAATTAGTTTTGTTATGGTTTATATTGTAATAATCAACTAATCTTGTAAGTTATATTCAACAAAACAGTCGTATATAGTTTATTTGTATAATAATAATGAATTAAAATATTAAAATTTCAATAATCCCTCCATCAAATATATAAAACAAAACAAAATCAAAATGAACCACTACAAACAAATTAAAATTATGTAATAATAATCATCATCATCGAATTTGAATCAACAACAATGACACTTCCATTCCCTATGAGAGATAACACTAAGAAATAACAATAGATAATTGTAGTCATAAATATCAATTAAATGTAGAATGAATTCGATCCATTGTTCATAAAAAAAAAGAATGAATAAATAAATCTACTAACCAATCGCCACTAACATAATGAAATAGTGCAAAAATAAAAATAAAAATTACAATATAAATATATTTGCAAATCATATATATAAAAAAAAACACATAAAAATATATTTGAAGTTTTCGCTCGATGTAAAACAATTTCATGAATAACATAAAATTAAGTTTAAATAAATTAGTTTAACCACCCAATCATGAAAACATCATCATAGCAAAAGTATAAATAAATATACGTTTTCATTGTTGCGTATGCGAGCTCTCGTAGAAGATGAAGCTTCTGAGTCATTTGATGTTGAGTGGGTTGCACGTCTTGAAACATAGAAAAAAAAGTAGTTACAATAATGAAGTAAACAACTGAAATAAATACATATATAATTAGTGATGGATAACTAAACAAACCATCCATGAAAATCTTGGAAGGAAAATAACTTCCTTATAAAACCAAAGGACAAAAATATGAGGAATGATAGTTCGGAAAGTAGAGATAACACTTTTTTTTTTTGATGTCGAGGGTAACCCGCAACCGCTATCGTGGTGCGCACTGGGTAAACCCCGCCCCTGTGTAATAGCAAACCACACATGGGAGCCGCTACCTAGTGGTATTGGTGAGATTCGAACTTGAGACCTTTGACCTCAAGATATCACCACTCCACCACTAGGCCATCCCCAAGGGGACGTAGAGATAACACTTTATTTATATTAAACATTGCGTCTATATATATAATAATTAATAATTAATGTAATTAAATTATAAATTTATATTTAGCATAACTAATTAAAGTTTAGTATATAAAATTTGTGTTGCTTAATTTGTAATAGAGATACTTAAGCGTATTTGTACGCAATATCTTTAATATGCACAATCTTAATATATATAATATTATAGAATGATTAATAATTAAATATTAACACAATATTTGGGATGTAATGATAAATATTATCCTGCGTAATTATATATATGTATAGAATGATTACTAAAAATTAATAGAATCATTGAGTTAGTAAGATTAATAATACTAGTAATATTAATAATACATATTGTTTTCTCAAAAACAGTTTAATAATAAATACTTTTATGTCTATAATGATTAATTAATTATGAATGATACATAAGATAATTTATAATTTTAATCTTATTATATAGAGAGAAGTATAGTATGTATTATATGTATCTGTATAATTATAATATAATATGAAGTCAATACAAATATAACTATGTAATAGTATATTATATTGTATTATATATATTAAAAACTTACATTATAGTATTATAACGAACATACTAATTAGGCTAAATGTGTTTATGTGGGAAAAATATTATATATTTACATAAATATATATAATTAAATTAATATATATTTATGACCTTACTAATTCGGGTAACTACGTTTAGGCAGGATAAATAGAGATTACTAATAATAGGACCTTTGTATTTATATATATATATATATATATATATATATAGAGAGAGAGAGAGAGAGAGAGAGAGAGAGATTCTAAAATACGTCCTCTAATTTACTCTTTGTAACTTTTAAAATTAAATAAAATAACCTTTATAATTAAATAAAGTCGTGGGTGTTTTCATAAGGAACTTCATCCACACCTACTCAACACGAGTCCAAATGCAATAAAGCAGAGAATAATTGAGACACAACAACTAATATAAATTAAACAACATGACACAATTTGAAGGAAAAATATATATATACTCCCACATTCTAAGGGGGGTGTATTCGTTTAAGACTTCGTTGGACTTTTAAGAGTCTATGGATTTATAAAATTCATAGACTCCACACGGAGTCTCCCAACTCCACGCAGAGTTTTGCGGATTTCGTACCGATTTTGAACGATTTCAGTGGATTTGAAATCCATATTTCCAGCGGTCGATGGAACAAATCGAGCAGTGGACACGTGAAAAAATTGAACTCAACGACCGTTTGAATTGAGCGGCCGCTGGGAAAGCGAGTCGAGCAAACCCAGCAACCGCTGGAAGCCAGCGGCCGCTGGGAGGCTAGAATAGAAAACCCAACGACCGCTGGGCTCAACGGCCGCTGGGGAACGAGTCGAACAAACTCAATGACCGCTGGAACCCAGCGGCCGTTGGGAATTAAAAATATAAAAGGGCAGAAAGCCCCAAATCGGGCAGAACACGCCCTAATTCACAAAACACACCAGAAAATGTGAAAGAAAAGTTGTGAAACCCCATCCACCGCTCGCCTCCAGCCACCGCTCCACCGACCGTTCGAATCCCACGACCGCTGCCACTCTCAATCATGTCTCCTCGCATGAAGAATCCCAACGTCGGGGCACACGAAGAAGTCGAAGAGGAGGATCTCACGACGAGGTATGAATGTCCATTTCCTCTAAAAACTGAATGGGAGGGACAACTCTATAAAAAATTGAACGAATCTATGGTTACGATGCCTCGTTATTTTGATTGGGATTTGTTGAAAGATTTAAAAATTGTAGCCAAAGTGACGAAGTATTTGAAGGTTTTGGGGTTAGAACATTTTGCAAAACATGTTGATTATTCTGGTTATCAAGACTTGTGTTATGAATTTTTATCTACTATGTATGTGATTGATCCACACAAGAAGCTTGGGGTTAGGATGAACGAGAGAGACTACCAAATTAGTTTGCCTAGAATGAAAACTGTGTTTGGATTTCCTACTGGTGGGGAACGGGAGAGACCCAATTCGTTTAGTGTGGAAGCGGGTTGGCGTGAGTTGTCTAGGTTTGACAATTGGAATAATTCGAGTAAGTCGAATGGGTACATCCAAGACCCGACAGTGGCAATTGTGCACAAATTCCTTGCTTATAATGTGTCTGGGAAAGAGTAGACGAGTAAAGTGAACGCGAATGAGGTGTATTTTTTATGTTGTGCATTGAGGGGCACAAAAGTTTGCATTTCAAACTTCATTTGGTCGGCTATGAGACAGATGCAGACTCGGACAGGCACGCATCCTTCATTTGCTCCTATTGTGACGGGATTGGCACATAATTTCAGAATTCTCAGTGCCACGACGGGGTATCAGGAGGGGCATAATGAAATCAGGCCGTATTCGATCGATTTCTTTGAGCTAAAAGGAGCTCAGATTATTAAAGATGGATTCACGTTTTTACCCCTGCTAAGAGGGCATGTGTAAGCAAGCAAATAAATGAAGAGCGCGTCAAGATGCAAGGTGATTCTGGTGCCGGTCCGTCCACTGGTGGTGATGAAGGTGGAAACGAAGATGAGGACATGGAGGAAGATGAGGAGGAAGAGGAAGAGCAACCTGAACAACCACCTCATACAATGTCGGGAGATTACTATGGGCGATTCCAGAATGATATGATGTCATTTCGGGAGCATATCGACGCATCCTTTGGATCATTGAGGCAGCATATCGACGATAGGTATGACGCGCATACCCAACAAATGAATGCCCGGTTTGATACATATACCCAGCAGATGAACGTCCGGTTTGACGCGCAGGATGCACAAATTGCATCCTTACAGGCTCAGTGGGATGCTTGGACTGCCTTCTATCCGCCACCACATCCACCACCTCCTAATTAATGGTTTTTTTTTTGTATTTTATGGATTATATTTTGATTGTTTGAATAAATGGTTTATGTTAATATTATGTTTGATGTTTAATGATTTTTATTGAATTTGTAGTGTTTGGAGTTGTTGGTGAATATGGTTTATGTTACTGATTTGTTGATTTTGGGTGTTTGTGAATCGTGTAGGTGTGCACGCTCGAGAAAGATGAACGCCGGAGTCGGAGGACCCCAACCGCTATTGTTTGGATGTTGTTTTTTTTAATTAACTATGTCGTTGAACTCAAATTTTTTTACTTTGTTGAACAATATGTTTTCTATTTTGTTGAACAATATATTTGGTAACAATGTTTATTTCGATTATGCTTATTTTCCATTTCATTTTACTTGTTTAGTATGATGATGATTGAATGATGCATAAAGTATTATAGAAAAATACAAAAACCATTTATTAAAAAAAAAAGAACACAAATATCAATGTAGTAGACATAAACATCGTACCACATAGGGAAAAAAAAACCATACTGCATGCCCAGCGGCCGCTGGGAATGTTACTGCCCAACATTCCCAGCGCGCGCTGGGAGTCAGCGGCCGTTGGGAGTGCGCAAAGGCCGTCCGAACGGCCGCTCATACCCAGCGGCTGCTGGAGTTTTTTTTTAATGGTTTTTTTTCTATTTTTTTGAACATATGGTTTTTCAACGATTTTTATGTGTACTACGTTGATGATGATGATTTTCTATCTCGTATTATTTGTTTAGTATGATGTTTAATCGGATACATAGGTTGTGAAAGAAAAATATAATAATTATTAAAAAAAGTGTTATCCAAATTCGTTATAAAAATTTGACACAATAAGCACAAATTGTTTATAAAATACTGATTAAAGTCGATAATTCACAGTCAATTAAAGAAAAAATATTACTCAGCATTCCCATCTTCCGTCTCATTATCTTCATTTCCATCACCACCGTTGTATATTGGCCTTGATTCCCACATAGTATTAGCAATACTCATTCTCCATGCATTAGCTTCCGTTCTTTGTTGTAGTTGGCTTTGAGATAGACATTCCACATTGTTTTCTTCCGCATCGAGAGGTGGTACATCTTGATCTCCTTCATATTCCACTGGAAATTCATCAGCGGCACTCTTTCCGGAGAAAATTGTGTAAACCAGCAAAAGCCAAAACTAATTCTGCTTGTATTTGAAATGGGAACGGAGGTGCCGTTTTGAAAATTGTGAATCTGGATTTGAAGACACCAAAAGTCCTCTCAATCACATTTCTTAACGACGCATGACGGAGATTAAATAATTCACTTGCATTTCTGGGGTGACGACCTTGACCACCAAAATCTTTTAAATGATATCGAACACCACGTAATGGAGCTAAAAACTGGCGTCTATTAGCAAATCCACAATCCACCAGAAAATACTTACCTACAACAACACAATAAAAATATTTGTGTTAACTAGTGACTTTTTCACCATTAAAAAAAACAAGATGTAAAATACGGGGTACATACCTTGGGGCACCTGAAGGTCATTTGTTCTTGATAAAGCATCACTTAAAAGTTTTGAGTCATGTGCCGAACCTTCCCACCCACTTAGCACATATATGAACTGCAAATCAAAGTTGCAAGCTGCCAAAACATTCTGCGAATGCATAACATGCCGGTTACGAAAACTGCTTACTTCTTGGCCTGTTACCATTGCCGGGATATGAGTTCCATCTATAGTCCCGATGCAATCCTAAAATAAAATGAATATGTGAGAGAAGAAAACTACAACATTTCAGATTCTTTACATAATAAAAGATACATACCTTAAAGAAAGACATGAATCTTGTGCTTTCCTTAATTTTAGCAGGGATCCCTGTAGACGTCTTAACCATCATGTCCGGTGCTATGGTGTTCAATGCCTTTAGGATTTTATTGAAATTTTGACTAGTTGTGAAATGGGAATGATCGAATCTCTGACTAACATTACAATATCTATCGTTGTGCCCAATAATGATCAAGAATGTCGCCACCATTTCTTCAACACATACGTGTCTTGTATCTTCTAGATGCGTTTTCTCTTTAATGATAGAACATAACTTCAGAAACGCGTCAGGATACATCCCATACAGCTGTCGAAAGCTTTGTGGATCTCCTTCAATCATATTATTAATAAAGTGAAATTCAGTTCTACTTTTTGATCGTCGCTGCAAAGAACGTTCAATACGCTGACGCATCATGGTAATTTTTCCTAATAAGATTATCACTGCCTTAATTGTCAAGAGCAAGAGCCTAACATTTTCGTAAAGTTCTGTCTCCTCTTCCTCATCAATGTCTTCTTCCATTTCTTCTGCTTCTATTTGTTCTTCCAATATTTATGATTTTCCATGCTGCATTTAAAAAATATGAACGAGGTCTTAATTAACGACAATACTACAAATATGTAAAATAATAATCAAAAAACATAATTCGTAATTTCTAATGATCCCTAATTCCTAATTTTGTAAGCTATCCAATTAGCTCGTTCATCAACGGTCATCTTCAGAAAACCATCTTTTTTTGACTTGGTATCAAGCAAGTCAAATGCCTTGAGTCGAGTGTCTTCATTCAAATTTGGGATCTCTTTAATTGCATCCCAAGTCGTATAGGATCTTTCTTTTTCTCTTTTCTCCAGTAAGCTATCTCTTTTCAGTAAGAGATTATGAACTCCCTCACAAGTGTTGGATAGTTTTTTAATCTCTTCCATGATATTATCAGTAGAGCCCGAAGTTGCTTCATATTGAGTTCTACTTCTTTTGGGTAGATTTCTTCTTTGAGTGGAGCCCTCAGGCACTTCAGGCAGCCCAGAAGGAGGTGTGGAACCAGATGATGGTAGCTCGTCTTGGGTTAGTATGACAAACGCCTCATTTTCAGCATCAAAAGTCAAATCTTCTATGCGCGGATCTCTATTTTCAACATCTCCTAATGTGTTTGTATCAGTAGCACTACCCAACCCAATTGAGTTTTTTTCCTACGGCAACACCATTGCCCACAACAATTAACAAGTCCTCATAATCAGAATATTCCCCATAGCGTAAGTTTGCGTCTTTTGCGTGGGCCTAGAATTAAATAAATAACAAACTTATTAAATCACTTTATTAGTTAAAAAAATCGATAATATTATTGCAATAGGATAGTACCTTACAGTACGCATCTCATACTTCATCAGAAGCCGTGAACTTTTTTGTAATGTGGTCATATCCAAAACCAGAGCTAAATCTCAAAATATTTGAATAAGAAGTCCAACGATGTTTATACCATTTCAGTCGGCTTTGGTAATTGCTATAGATCTTAGTACAATGAACTCTCTCATTAAGCATAGGAAATATTATTTCTTCCACGTGGTTTTGCTAAAGATACCACTATTATCACGCCATCCCCGACGCGCAGCATCAACCATAAGTTCTAACAGAATGTCGCTCCGTTCCTTAGTCCATAATGCATAGGATGTCTTCCTTTTCGAATCTTGTTGTGAGTCTCCCATAACAATACTAATATATTATTGTGTACAAATAATTAATCATCGTAATATAAAAAACATATATATTTATTGTTGGTCCTTCATTTTAAAAATTCAAAAATATACCCAAAACGCATCTATTATGAATGAAAGTATAATGAAAATAACGGCAAATAGTAATTCAAGAAAAACGTACAAAATTTTGTTTCTTCATGCAATAAACTTAAAAATTCAAACCCAAATACAATCAATAATTAGTACACGTGTAAAAAAATCAAAATTGGAGTGTAGAGAGTACCTCTGTTAGAATAATATACTGGATTTCAGTTGAGCACCCTTGAGCAAATTGTAGCCGCGAATTTGATGAATTATGATCAAAAAAATCGCTGCCTAGGTTATTTAAAGGGGTGAGACCGACTAAGCCCAATGGTCGCTAGGCCGCAGCGTCCGCTAAGAGTAAACCGACTTACTTCCAGCGACCGCTAGGCTCAGCGGCCACTGGAATCCGAACATGATTACTCCAGCGGTCGCTGGATGCCAGCGGCCGCTGGGATGCCCGAGTTCGGATTCCAGCGGCCGTTATCCTACACCGGCCGTGGGGTTTTTCAAATCCATCAAACTCTCGTGTCCAGGGGTCGGATTTTATCCTACACATTTTTAACGTGAAATCGAGTTGAAATCCAACGAAGTCAATGATTTTTTAAAGTCCATAGATTTTTAAATACCTCCGGATTTTAAAAGACTTTTAAAAGTCTGGATTGAATACCTCCGGATTTTAAAAGACTTTTAAAAGTCTGGATTGAATACCTCCGGATTTTAAAGGACTTTTAAAAGTCTGGATTGAATACCTCCAGATTTTAAAGGACTTTTAAAAGTCTGGATTGAATACCTCCGGATTTTAAAAGTCCATTAAAATCCATCAAAATCTCAAACGAATACACCCCCCTAAATCTTTTATTTTCTCTTGCCTTTTAATTAATTTTTAAGATACATGTTTAAACTTTATACATGAGTGCTTCATATTTAGAACAAAACATGCTTGAAGAACTAATAGATACCACGGGTGATTCTAATAAGAATATAAGCTGTCATCTTATTCCATTTCAATTTATTTGATTTATACTTTCTAAAAAAATATATTTTTAATTTTCTCTGACAACTTCAAGCTAGTTCGGTAAAGAGAGTAAGTCAGAAAAGCTTCCGGTAGCACAACCGAGTTAGCGACGGGTTCTCTGCCCCTTGGGGATGGAGCGACATAAGTTTTGAGAATTTAGGAAAAGGTCACGAAGAGAAAATCTGTTTATATATAGCTACACCTAGGGGTGGCACGGTAAGGTATACTTTACTTTTTTCAACATACCTTTACCTTACCTTACTTGTACGGTATGGTGAAAGTTCATACCGTTACCTTACCTTAACGTTCGGTATATATTTTAACGGTATACCTTAAGTTCGGTATGAAAAAATGGCATGTATTTACCGTATCTTTATTTCAGTATACCTTACCGACATCGGTATACCTTACCAATATCGGTATACCTTATATGTCGGTATATCTTACCGACATCAGTATACCTTATCTCACTATCTTACGATATATCTCATATATTTATTAAATATATGAAACACCCCTAATAACGATCAAAATTCAACAAAATAAAATAAATATTTTCATAACACGATAATTAAACTCCAATAAAACAAAAGATTAATTATATCAATCATATAAAATTGTATAAACTCCAATAACATACTTACTAAGTATTATATACCAATCATGTTTTTATAATTAATATAAATTGTATAAAATATTATAAACTTACTATATATTACAAATTTTAAATCGTTTACTTAGAAATCGTAAGAATTATTTACTAAGTATTAATTAAGAACACATTTAGAATTACTATACATTAAGTATAACATAAGATTAATTATAAGTGTTAGATATTGTAAATTTACAAGATATTTATAAATGTATAGCATATTTACTAAGTATTATATATCAATCATGTTTTTATAATTAATATAAATTGTATAAAGTATTATAGACTTACTATATATTACAAATTTTAAATCATTTTCTTAGAAATCGTAATAATTATTTACTAAGTATTAATTAAGAACATATTTAGAATTACTATACATTAAGTATACCATAAGATTAATTATAAGTTATGAACATATTTAGGATTACTATACATTAAGTATAACATAAGATTAATTATAAGTCTTAGATATCATAAATTTACTAGATATTTTACTAAGTATTATATATCAATTATGTTTTTATAATTAATATAAATTGTATAAAATATTATAAACTTAATTACTATATATTACAAATTTTAAATCATTTACTTAGAAATCGTAAGAATTATTTACTAAGTATTAACTATTAATTAAGAACTTATTTAGAATTACTATACAATTATTATAACATAAGATTAATTATAAGTGTTAGATATTGTAAATTTACAAGATATTTATAAATGTATAACATATTTACTAAGTATTATATATCAATCATGTTTTTTAATTAATATAAATTGCATAAAATATTATAAACTTACTATATATTACAAATTTTTAAATTGTTTACTTAGAAATCGTAATAATTATTTACTAAATATTAATTAAGAACATATTTAGAATTACTATACATTAAGTATAACATCATATTAATTATAAGTGTTAGATATTGTAAATTTACTAGATATTTATAAATATATAATATCTTTATACCTTTAGTGCCGTATATACCGTTATACCGCACCAAAGGTATATATCGGTACAACGGTATATGCCGAATTAACGGTATATACCTAGAAAATTCAGTATACCGTCGGTATTGGTATACGCTGGTATACCTCGGTTTTTAAAATTCTATACCGTTACCTTACCGAAAATACCGGTATACCTTAAAGTTCGGTATTCCGATATTTTTTTCGGTACGGTAAGTACGGTATGACGGTATGTTTCCCCAGTCTTAGCTATACCAAGTGTTAAGTGGAAGTGCAATAATAAACGAGGAAAGACATGAGAGAGAAGCCTATTCGTCAGTGATTGTGAGGCCCCAATTCTTGACCGGAAGGGACACCAAAGGCCTCTGCCTTTCTATCTTGGATAGATAGAGAGGGAGGGCATGATTGAGCTTTTGATTTTTTCATGTTGTCAAAGAATTGAACAATGATTTTTTGTGTTGTAAAAGATTTGAACAATGAAAATAAATATGGCGATGCCTGATCGAATTGATCAAGTCATGTAGGATTGAGCAACGATTTATGATGTGAAATAGAAATTTGTATGCCTTGCTCCATGGCATTATATCGAAATTCAACATGAGCAATAATAATTTATGAATTTTTGATGTTCTGTTTCTCTTTGGTAGTCCTAGAACATTAGAAAATATTTGAAATTGTGAAGATCCAAATTAAAAAAGTATTCGACCATAAGTCACATATTTAAATCTCCTTAATACCATAAGACGGATGCATGAGTAAAAAAAAATAAAAAATAAAAATGTATTCGTACTGAGATTGAATACTTACTAGAGATGGGTATACACCCGTGAAAATTTTAATACATAATGGAGAGCTCTTTCAATTTTTATTTTTTTTTGGGAAGGTTAATGTATATTATAGGAACTTTATTTTATTTTTTAATTTTTGAGTGTTATAAGTGTTTGGGGCGATTGGGATAAAATAGTCTATTTAATTATTTTTTTAAGAGTTCTGAAAAGTAAATTGGAGGTGGTGTTTAGAATTTCAAAAATAAAAATCATAACCATCTTTTGATATGGTTATTATTGGGCTAGATAGAGGCTTTAGGGCCGAGTGCCCAAATTTCATTTCAACTTGCAAAACAAATAAAAAAATTAGTTGCGTTTGCCGGGAGTCGAACCCGGGTCTATTGCTTGGAAGGCAATTATCCTAACCGTTGGACTACAAACGCTTATTGTTCTAATGACTTACATAGTACTAATAACTTCATTGAAATTTACTTGGATAATCGATCATTAGAGGACTATCTTATCTGAAAAATAATTTTGGCAAAGTTTGAACAATTGCATTATAAAGAAAATTGTAGTTAGTGATTTCCCATCAGTTTTTATTATCTCAAAACATGCATATCACACCCTCTTTATGAAAAAAGGCAATACCACAACTTTATGAAAAACAGTGATATTCATATCATGAATATTACATTTGGGTTCCTAAATAAATTTACTTTTGCTAAATGATTGCACCATCATGGTTAATCTTTTTTTTTTTTTTAAGGTTTGAAGCGTGTTTTAAGGCACATCTTCTAACCCATAGCTTATGAATGTATTATTTTGCCAACAAAAAGCACATGATATATTTATGAAATAATTGCTGATATCTAGTTTACCGTAAAATTAGGAACAAACAAATAATTATCTTTATCTTATAATTTTTATATTGTATGATCTAATTCACAGAAGAATGATAGTTCAAACATGCTTCAAATTTTATGATTTTCGTTAAATGTATTTTTACATTTCTAATGCATGCCTTATTTCTTTTATTCGTAACACTTTATAAACAAAAGTCAGCATACTATTTATAACCGACTTGAGCTATATTAGCTCTCTAATTATAAGGGATTTTTCAATATTATTTCTCACTCCAAGCAATTTAACTACTTTATATTTCATAGCGATTTTTATTTTTCATTATTCTAAATTAGTCATCTATAATTATTCATCGAAGGGTACCCGAATAAAGCAGTAAAAAGACGTTTACTTCAATAATGAGAAATGTTGGTCAAATTATGACTAATCAATATGCAAATAAAATAAATAAATAATAGATTGGAGCTTATATTATTATCTATTTTTTTTTGGATTTTCATGGACAAAAAACAATATATATTTGTAATTGTTTAAAAGAAGGGGAAAACGTATGGAGCCCCTAAAAAATAATGGTGATATCGCGTATTAAGCAGAAACGCAAACTTCGAAGACTATAAATACGTTAGAAGAAATTTAGAGAGAAAATCTATAGACCTTTTTAGAGAGAGAAAGCGGAAATTCAACAGCAACGCGCAAGATATTTTACGCACCAGCGCCTCCGATCGCACATCCTCTACCCAAAATTAGGGTTTCTTTATCATCTACCTTTAATTATATTGTATGTATTTTTCCTATTCATTTGCAAACACACACTATCCTCTTTGTTGATGTACGTATACCTGCGTTGCAGTCCAAGTAATTCTGTGAAATTTTGAGGAAATGATGTCGTTTTGAATTTTTATTTTGGTGTAGTTTTTGCTGCATTTCTGTTGAAGTTTTTGCTCGATTCTGTTAATTTGTGCGGATTTGCGATTGTGCGTATGCTTTACGGATAAAATTTGCTTGAGAATTCGGTTTTTCTGTTCATTGGTTGCTAATGCTTTTGCTGCTGAAACTTTTGCTATTAGGATTTTATTTTGGGGTTATCGAAGATGTATTGTTCGGGGTATAAATTTCAGGTTTTGATGATGACGAAAATTTTGGGATTTTTCTTTTGTTGTTGCATGTGCAGCGTTGAAAAATATCTCTGCCTGGAAAACTGTTGTGGCGTTGGAGGTATTTTTTGACAGGGGTGAGGAATTGTGTGATTTTGCGTGCTTTTGAGTATGCCTGCTACGTGGTCTGATTCTGTTGAGAAGGCTCCTGCCGGTGGTGGTACAGGGGCTACTTCTCATGCTTCTCGAAGTACTTATGTTCCGCCGCATCTTAGGAATAGGCCTCCCTCAGCCTCAGCAGACCCTGCTCTGTCGGCTGCAGTTTCCTATGCTGGGACCTTGGTGGGAAATGACCCCCATGGACAAGGTGCTTTGGCTGTAGGTGGGTTTCAGTCAGTTGGTCCTAGGAAAGATAGAATTGTAGGTGGTATCAATCGTGGAGGTGGTGGTGGTAGTGGTTGGAATAATAGAAATGGTGGTTGGGATCGTGGTAGGGAAAGAGAGGTTAATCCTTTTCAAGATGATGTAGATGAAGAACCAGAATTTGTGGCGCAAGAAAATACGGGAATCAATTTTGATGCTTACGAGGATATTCCAGTGGAGACGAGTGGGAAGGATGTTCCACCTCCTGTGAGCACATTTGCCGAGATTGATTTGGGCGAAGCATTGAATCTAAATATTAAGAGGTGCAAGTATGTGAAACCTACACCTGTGCAGCGGCATGCCATACCAATATCACTCACTGGGCGGGATTTGATGGCTTGCGCTCAGACTGGTTCGGGAAAGACAGCAGCATTCTGTTTTCCGATAATTAGTGGAATCATGACAAGTGGCCAATCTGCTCAAAGACAACAACGAATGCCACGTATGGCATTCCCGCTTGCTTTAATTCTTGCTCCAACTAGGGAGCTTTCCATCCAAGTGAGTTTGTATAAAGCTATATATATATATATATATATATTATATTCATTGCTTCTTTGATTGAAACAAATATGATAGTGGGTCCTGCTGTGCAGATTCATGAAGAAGCTAGGAAATTTGCTTATCAAACTGGCGTCAGGGTGGTTGTTGCTTATGGTGGTGCGCCAATCAATCAACAGGTATCATTCTTTTAATGTGTTCCTGTCGTTGGTCCCATTGCAATTATTTCTGTTCACTCTCCTCACTTCTATTGATTAGTCTGATCTTGCAGCCTTGTTGCTACCTGTTATATCTGAATGCATTCTACAATCTTTTACTGCTTCATTTTCTGCCTTTATCATTGACGGTTTCTTGGCAGCTTCGCGATCTTGAAAGAGGCGTGGACATACTTGTTGCAACTCCTGGGCGTTTAGTTGATTTGTTGGAAAGGGCTAGAGTCTCTTTACAAATGATTAAGTACCTAGCCCTGGATGAAGCGGATAGAATGTTGGACATGGGTTTTGAACCTCAAATAAGGAGAATTGTACAACAGATGGACATGCCTCCGCCTGGTGCTAGGCAAACATTGCTATTTAGCGCCACATTTCCAAAGGAGATTCAGGTCTGTTTTCTATATCCATAGCATTGTGTTACCATACTGGACAAAGAGGACTTTGGCTGGTACCTCCCCCCCGTCTCAGCAGGTGAAAGTATAGAAGAGAACTTGTACAACGATTGAGACAAATATATCAAAATGCTAAAATGTTGTAAAAAAATTCATAATGCATCCAACTATGCAAGTAACACTGTAGCTTTACTTTTAGTCAATATTACCACTTTTGAAGGAAAAATGGGCATAGATTTCCAATCTTTTCTCCCTACAAACTTGGTCTTAAAATACAAGCAGCCATCTATTATAAGATTTGTGATATTATTCAATCTCACTTAACATGCAGAGACTAGCTTCAGATTTTCTTTCGAATTACGTGTTTTTGGCTGTTGGAAGAGTTGGTTCTAGCACTGATTTGATCGTCCAAAGAGTTGAATATGTGCTTGAGACTGACAAAAGAAGTCACCTGATGGACCTCCTCCATGCACAAAGAGCAAATGGTGTTCAGGCCAAGGTAAGAATTTCGACCAGTGTTGTGTGAAGTTGGGAGCTTTCCATGTAGCAGGTTCTGTTAACCACTGCCTAATTTTCATTCACTTGGCCCCCAACACCAACCCCCGGCCTCCAGCCCCGGGTTTACTATTTGTGTGTGTGTGTGTGTGTGTGTGTTTTGGAGGGAGAGGGAGATGATATGGCAAACCTGAGGCATGTTTTGTTGTATTGAAGGCCCTGTGTTTAGGGAAAGGGTCCCCATATCTGAAAGAAGTATTCTTAATTATGTTCATTTATAAAGACTGAATATTGGCCATTTGTATTAGAATAAGAAATATCCTCTCAATGCTGTCTGCTGAGTTGCCTTTGTAAAATGTATATATTTTTCTTTTTTAACTTGAAACGACTCGCCTTTGTAAAATGTATATATTTTTCTTTAACTTGAAACAACTTGCCTTTGTAAAATGTATATGTTTTTCTTTTTTAACTTGAAACGCTTGCATAATCTTGGTGACTGGAGAATATATACCCCAAAATTTCTAAGTTTGCGATTCATAATTTCTTATTCTAATTATGTAGTAGGTCATCTCTTTCATAATATCTCATCACTCAGATTAATTTTTATGCCATTCGAACTTTCCCTTTAGTTTGCTAACCCTGATGTTTTCAATGCGATTTGCAGCATGCATTAACATTGGTTTTTGTTGAGACAAAGAAAGGAGCTGATTCACTTGAACACTGGCTATGCATTAATGGCTTTCCTGCTACTTCCATCCATGGCGACAGAACACAACAGGTCTTATAATTTATCTATTAGGACATGACTGAAACCTTTGAACTGTTCTTCATGTTGAAATATGGATATTGTAAGCTTATATTTGTTTGTAATCTAGTAACATAATTGGAATCTGACTGAATTGTTAAAAGCCGGACATTAAGAATGAAGTTTTTTTTCTCAGGTTCAAGAATTTAAATACGTGCTTGTATTTCCGTCTCATTTGGGGTTTAGTCATTTTGAACTTTTTGTGACCCTCTCTTTTTTCCTCTTTCTTCCACTTTTAACGTGTTTAATGTGCTAGTGCTAGTGCTAGTGCTAGTGCTAGTGAATCTGTTGCTTTTAGTCAAATTTAATATCCTCCAAAATGAAGAATAATACGTTCTCAGACTTTTTTAGATATAAAACCAAGCATTTTGTTTTTTGTTGCAGGAGCGAGAATATGCTTTAAGATCTTTCAAAAGTGGCAAAACTCCAATTCTGGTTGCAACTGACGTAGCAGCACGTGGCCTTGACATCCCTCATGTTGCGCATGTGGTCAACTTTGATCTTCCTAATGATATCGATGACTATGTCCACCGTATTGGACGCACTGGACGTGCGGGTAAAACAGGGCTGGCCACTGCATTTTTTAACGATAATAATGGCTCATTGGCAAGGCCATTAGCTGATTTGATGCAAGAAGCAAATCAAGAGGTTCCTGCTTGGCTGGCACGCTTTGCAGCTCGGTCTACCTTTGGTGGTGGTAGGAACCGCCGAGGGGGAGGTGGTGGAGGAAGATTCGGTGGGCGTGATTTTCGAAAAGATTCCTCCTACAGTAGAGGTGGAATGGATATGTATGGTGGTGGCAGCAACATGAACAATGGATACAGCCAATCTGGTGGATATGGTGGCGGAGGTTACGGTCCTCCTGTTACTAGTGCATGGGACTAAAGAACATTCGATATTCCCAACCTGGTGATTTCCAAAAATATGCTTGAGAATATGTTAGCGAATCATCTCTCACTTACTCATATCCTGAAATTCATCATTTTCTCTAGGAATCCATCAACAGCTGTGAGGGTTAGCTGTGTTATGGCCATGGACGTGGTATGTTGCAGTCAGTCGCAATGCAGTTTGGATCTACACTACACGAACAATGCTCTCTCTACTTCTGGTACTTCCATTTACCCTACTAATTATCGTACCGACGGATTGTACAGTTAGATGGGTAGTAGAAATTCAGTTGGTGGCAGCCGGCATTATTCTAGTAGTGTATACATCTATTCTTTTTCAACCAATGTTGTGGTTGTAAATACTACCTCTGCAGATACCCTTCCTTTTGAAACCTTAAAACCTTTGATGCTGCTGTTGTATTATTCTAGGATTAGTATCTCTAGGTTTCTTGAGCAAACTACCAACTCATTTTATTTACTGTCTCTGTGTAGACTTTGCCTTAATGTAAATATATGCCCTTGACTGCTATTCTTGGAGTTTTCACCTTTTCTTTGTCGTAAGATTGTTTTTATTTATCATCTTTTTAAATGCTGCTTGCTGCTTGATTTTTATTGTCATCAACTTTTCATTCCCGCTCAACTTAGAGCCAAAATTATCATTTACTGGACTAGTTTGTTTTACCTGCTACTCATAGTCATGGATGTGCGACTCTGTGTGCGTGTGTGTGTGTGTGTGTGAGAGAGAGAGAGAGAGAGAGAGAGAGAGAGAGAGAGAGGGCAAATTAGTAGTTCGTTTAGTTTTCCTTTCCGCGCATCTCTGTGTTGTCTAGACAATGAATTCCTTTATTTAAACACCCTATAGCCGGGTTGGGTGTTTTCTCCATCTCTTTGTTAACAGCAGCTCTCCTTACCTTTAAAAAAAAAATTAATTGGTGAACTTTTTACTAAGTATAGAAAGAAAATATGTATTCAACGACAGTTTTCTCGATTAAAGTCTACAAAATTATTCACGCATTTAGCTATGTAATCAGATAAATGAAATTTCGAAGTTGCTATCCTTATAAGCAATTTAATAGGTGGAGTGGCAGTGGACAACTTCATAACTAAAAGATCGCGGATTTGAGTTTCGACCACCACCTTCTGTGCAAGTTATACGAAAAACGACTATGATTTTGTGAAAGAAAATCGATTGAACATGATTGAAGGGCAAATAGTCAAGTATCTGGAAGGTTATATATAGCGCGCAAAGAACTTATTGAAGAAATCATAATTACGTTTTGATGATGATAGTCATAATTAATTGTTTAAATGTCACAGAATTCTGTTGCCGGCATAATAATTAAGTTAAGTTAATTGGTTCCGTGTCCCACCTTAATTTGTAAATAAATCAAGGACTTTAAGTTACTGGCTGTTTTGATTTGACAGATCCAATTACTTTTTTGTTTATTTTTTCAAAAAATAAAAAACATCTTCCTTTTCAACATATTATGAAAATGACATAATTGGTAGTTTTTTCAACATCATTCAATGGAAAAAGCAAAATAAATTATTGGATTTCATCAAAGACAACAAAACGAATATTCACATTGAAAGTCATTATTTTCCAACATCTTCTCAAGAAAAAAATAAATAAATATTTAACTATGTTGGGGTCATAAATATTTATATTTTCGTTGGGCCTATTTCCCTTTTCCTTTCACTAACTCGAATGACTATGCAATATGCATCTCGATTCGACAAGAAATGTTCACTTTCATGAAAATTTCATGATTTATATATAGCTATCCAACTGTTATGTATGTATTGTATTAAACAACATGCCTAAAAAATGTTGTTAGAATTCAAACATATCTCTCTCCTTTGACTGTTTTATTTTATTTTTTATTGGTGCAACATTTAGGTAGAACATTCATGGAGGAAGAGGGATTGTCTCTGTCAAAATTAATTATGTTACCTTTATATGTGGTTTAGGTTTCCAGAGTCCAGACCCCATGGGTAGTTAGATATATGGGAGATTTAAATTTATGAATTACATTAATTCGTAAACTGCAAACCATATGAAATATCTTATATAATACTTAAATACATATTTAAAATGAAAGTAGAAAAATAAACTCCTCGATGATTACTCCACTTTTATCAACTACACTTGCCCCATTAATTAGTCAGTTTGATACCCTTCTCATTGTTCACTTCAATCTGATATATTTGAGTACGATGATGATGGGAAATATTTGGAGATTAAGAAAATGAGATGTATAATTATTATAAAATATGAGATTTTATTTTGTAAGAGATAGTACTGCCCATTTCCGCCAACTTCATTAATCACATATTGATATCTTTGAAAAATTATACTCACCTCATGTGACCTGTGGGTACTACCCTCACCCTATCGAGATTATGACATGTGAAATAAAAATATAAATAAATTCCTACACTTTATTATTTTAAAAAATAAATTCCACATGTCCTAATCACCACGAGGTAAGGGTAATACCCAATTTCGTGATATTTTTGAACAAGTTTTTCTGTCTGCACCAGATTCTCTATCTAGGATTAGGTGAGAGAAAAGGTCGTAAATAACAGTATAATGTGTTGCTAATGGTGAGATTTGCTGTCGAAATCCGACTTAGTTGACACTAATCACATTGGGTCTGGCTGTAATCTTTATTTATTTAGTCATAGCGAGTTAGATTTTCTTTCCTTTTATTTTCTCCTTTATTTCGAGTTGAAGTTTTCAAAATTCTTCAACTGGAAAAATGTGTAAATAAAGAGTGACATGGAATCAACAACACTATAAAAATACAACATAAATGAATATCTAACAAAAATAAAAACAAAACATTAATAAGAAAGTTATTTTTAGTTAACTAAGAATACTAGAAACAATAAAACAAAAATATCATTTCATACCTTTTTAGGTAAAAAGCAAAAAAAATCGAAGAGAGCCAACTCCGTAAACTAAACTCTAATAAGTAGTGTATTTCTACCTTATTCGTTCTTAATTTGTTGAAATATTATCGCTTAGATTTCAAGGTAACAGCTTATTTAGCATTTGATCCCATTTATATGTGTGTATACATGAAACCTCAATTTTGACATTTATGGAGCAAGCTAGAGTTCACGCTCCACTGGTGAGTTAACATGATCCTTTAAAGCTTTTCGTGCTTAATTTATTGATTTCAATTGTTTTCTGAATATGCCCAGATGAAATTCTTGGTAAACTTTGCATGATTTCGTCATAATTTCAGGATCATGAGTTGTGAGCTTTCAATTTTGAATTTTGTTTTGTTGTTGGTTCTGCTCGAGTTCTACTTTTGATGATTCCCAGCTGAATTTATGCATCAGAGGGCTTCTATTGATGATTCTTGGGATTAAACCCTAATTCAATATTTGGGGTTTTCTGGGAAATTTGATGGTGTACCAGAGATATGCATTATAATGCAGATGAAAAATGTTTAAAATAATGCAAATTAATGAGCCATCCATTAGCTTTACCATATTTCTGGGGTTTTTTTTTTAAATATAAGTTTCATTGAAGAGGTAAATCATGGGATGTGTATGAATGAACGGGGACTTTACCGTATTTCTTGCCATTACATTGGATGTATCATACATACATATTCATTACCAGAAATTTTGCAGGTCGATTCCGTGTCATGTTATTGCAAGGTTGATTCAGGGTTAAAAGCAGTTGTTGGTGCAAGAAAATTTGTCCCGGGATCAAAAATTTGTATCCAACCCGACATTGATCCCCCGGTGCAGAAGGCCCGTAGAGAGAGGAGCAGGGTGCAACCACCTCTCCTGCCCGGGCTCCCCGATGATCTTGCAATTGCCTGTCTAATCCGAGTCCCTCGTGTTGAACACAGTAAGCTACGGCTTGTTTGCAAGAGATGGTTCAAGCTCCTGGCTGGAAACTTCTTCTACTCTCTGAGGAAGAGTCTTGGCATGGCCGAGGAATGGGTGTATGTCATCAAACGTGATCGTGAGGGGAGGATCT
The DNA here is from genome assembly GCA_026008535.1 of Perilla frutescens. NCBI lineage: Eukaryota > Viridiplantae > Streptophyta > Magnoliopsida > Lamiales > Lamiaceae > Perilla > Perilla frutescens. The sequence continues at coordinate 6,487,851 of BRKX01000012.1, read as the reverse complement.
CGTGGCATGCTTTTGATCCGACCTACCAGTTGTGGAGGCCTCTCCCGCCTATTCCAGGAGAGTATGGTGGAGCTCATGGATTTGGATGTGCGGTTCTTAGTGGCTGCCATTTGTACTTATTCGGAGGGAAAGACTCTCTGAAGGGATCTATGAGACGAGTGGTTTTCTACAGTGCTCGGACGAATAGATGGCATCGGGCACCAGACATGCTAAGGAAGAGGCATTTTTTTGGTTCTTGTGTCATCAACAACTGTCTTTATGCAGCTGGAGGAGAGTGTGAAGGGATTCAGAGAACCCTACGTTCGGGTGAGGTTTATGATCCAAACAGGAATCGGTGGAGTTTCATCAATGATATGAGCACGGCCATGGTGCCGTTTATTGGAGTGGTTTATGATGGGAAGTGGCTCCTGAAAGGACTTGGAGCTCACAGGGAGGTACTTAGTGAAGCCTATTCCCCTAAAACGAATAAATGGGATCCGATCAACGAGCGACTTGTTACTGGTTGGCGCAATCCAAGCATATTCATGAACGGGAAGCTTTATGCTGTGGACTGCCTAGATGGCTGTAAGCTAAGAGTGTATGATGAAGGGACCAATTCCTGGAAGAGATCCATTGATAGCAAGCTCCACCTTGGAAATTCTCGCGCTCTTGAAGCTGCAGCGCTCGTTCCTCTCAACGGGAAGCTCTGCATAATCCGTAACAACATGAGCATCAGTATTGTAGACGTCTCAAATCCTGATAAACGAGTGGAGATCAACCCTCACATCTGGGAAAATATTGCGAGTAGAGGTCAGTTCAAGACTCTCTTCTCGAATTTATGGTCGAGTATTGCTGGAAGAAGCGGGTTGAAGAGTCACATTGTGCACTGCCAAGTGCTTCAAGTCTGATACCGACATTTCGGGTATGATCGCGCATTTAGATTTCTGTTACATTTTTGTTATTTGCATTGTAATTGCTTGTTGTGTTACCTGTGAATAGATCTACTCTAGTAATAGGTTAGAACTTTAGACAGCATTCTTCGCAAGATCTTGTTTTGGTTCCTTGTCACGTATTACACCTAACAAGATTCATTATTTCCATCACAAAATTAAAAAGGGATGCTGACATTAACATGGTGCTGGTAGTGATTGGAATCTTCTCTCTTGTTTTTTGGTTGCCTGGTCTTTTGTGTTCATGGCTTCACGTTCCCTCGAGCTATAATTTCCCTTTTACGCTTGAGAGACTCTTCGTGCTCAAATCTCAGCTGCTGCCTGAAATTCTTGATGAATTCATTGGCCTTTTTGTTCACATCTCAACAACAGACTGCCTGTGCGATGTGTTTTTCTTGTGCCTGACCTTTCTCTCAGAACGAGCCATCTTCATGCATCTACTGTTCGAACCATTTTCTTGATTATGCTCCATCAATAGTGCTGTTCCACTATATGACATGGTTGTTGAACGTCAAGAATGTGTGTGTACTTATATGGATGCAACGGGAGTAGTTTCAGATCCCTAATTCAATTCTCGAGCACAATTTCGTGTCAAGGGAAGCTAAGATAGAAGTTGAGAAGAGTGCAAGGAAAATGGATGCTGATGAGTAAATGCATTTCTAGTAGGTGAGTTACAGAGAGAGAGAAAATATGCTAGCTGAATTTATCCATTGCTAAATTCTCTCTCTAGAATGTTTTCAGGGCTATTTAGTTCGATTTGATAATTGATATTCCACATACTGCGTTAAAGACAAAAAAATTACGCTTTCTAAGTTAAGATAGTTAGTGAACACTTCACAAGTAGCTAGAAGATACACATCCACGATTCAAATTCTTGACATTGATCTTGTAACATAGAAATTGATACAAGAAACTCGACACCGATTCTGTAGTTTTCAAAGAACAGTCAGTATATACAGAGTTATACAAGTTGAACCAAACTCAAATGGGGAAGTTGCAGGCTTCATACTACGCAGTAACGGTGTGGCATCTCAGATTTTGCTTGGATCTGTAGAGAAAGAAGTAAGATATACAGAAACAAGCTATTAGTATTCAAAAATGGTTATATGTTTATCAAGTGAAGGGTGTCGATAGACAATAGGCAAGCTAGGCAGAACAACTTTGTTTATTTCTACACCAATGACTTTACCTACGTATTTCTATTTGTATTTACTTATGGAAAACAACGAGATACAAAGAGACATAAATAGTTGATGATGGTCATGGTCCCCTTAATATGAGATTTTGCAGAAGAAGATTACAGACCAAATGAAAGCTCAAATAATTGGATAAGAGTGTTTTTGAAAGCTTCATTTAATTAAGCTGCAGCTCTGTAAACAATCCTAAATCCATTCATCCCAGCTTGCAGTTTTTCAATGAAAATCGATATGAATTAGGGACAAGGGCATGACAGAATTCAAAAGCTCCATTTTCCGAGTTCTACTCATGGGTGTGCTCTAGATAACACGAACATTCCTACTTCATTCGACAATAGCAAAATCTTAGAACCTTGATGCTGCCAAGATTAAGAGTTATGACAGTGCATTCAACACGTGAAAACCAAAATCTTGAACTCATCTGTCTACTACTCAAAATTCCCAAGATCATGGATAATGTCGAAAACCTATATTATAACCAATCTTACTAACACATTCATAAAATGAAATTCCACCAGTTTCTCACTTCATTTGCTTTATTCTGCTTCCACAACTTAAAGTCAACATGATCTCTTAACAATACAATGCTTTTTTTTTTTATTCTTTTATTCTTTTTTTGGGAAAAGGCACAACAAAACTCAATGAAGTCAACTTTTGCTATATACGAGTTCATTGTTTACTGTGTTCATTTTCCCAATTTTGAACCCCACGCCCTAAATCCCTAATTCCTAAATCCGTTTCTGGCAAAGTCCTAATATGCAACATTCAAGATCCACAAACAAGTTCATCAGGCAATCAATAGATTTAATCAACAAAATTTTCAGTGGAAAACACACATCCCATAAACTAATTCAACAACAATCACGCACAAGAAAGCCCAAATTCACCTCAAATCGAAGCCTCGAGCTCCAAAGAAGAAAACATCATCTCACGCAACCCTTTCGATTTGCAGCTAGGAACATCCTGAAAATCTTTGGCCGGCAGCTTCTTCGACAGGGCTCCAACATGAAATTCGATCATATCGTTTTCCTCGTCGACTTCCATGCCGGTAACGGACACCCAAATGAAGAATTTCTTGGCCTGAATGCCTGAAACTCCACTCACTTTGCCGTATTCCAACTTCCCCTTAATGATTCTGTCGTAGTAGACGAGCTGATCGTCGAATTTGACATAGCAAGGGTTTGAACTGAGCTCGATTGTGAATGAATTGTCGGTGTTGGAGAGAGAATAGGACTTGATTTCTCGTGGGATGAGGCCCTTTGGGAGGTTGAAGTGTGGGAGGAGGTCGTGGACGTCGGCCGCTGAGAGAGAGAGGTGGGCGGAGGAGAGGAAGAAGAGAGAGAGTAGTGCCACGGCGTAGTGCACCTTTGCAAGGGAGGCCATGGAGAGAGAGAGAGAGAGAGAGAGAGAAACAAAGAGATGGTAACTTCTGAGAAATAAGAATTGGCTTTTGCCTCCTAAAAAATAAAATTAGTTTGGTTAAACTTTAATTTATATATATATTGGAAATTATATAGGATGGGGAATTGGACTAATTTGATGCAATTTTGAGGAATAATGTCCATAGACAGTTAGAACTAGCACTTGAATTTAGGGTGTATGGGTTACATTACACACATTTAATGAGCACTTATACTAATCGAATTAAGCAACGTAACTATTTATCACGTTATGCATGAATCATTAATTGTCCATTAGATGATGACCTACTCGGTTGAGTGATATAGCACTGAATTTAAATTTTATAAATATTTTTAAAGTGTAAAAAATATAGGAGGTCTGATTTGTCAAATGTGTTTACCTCTGTTATATATATGACATGCAAATTATTACACATAAATAAATTTTACCTAATGTGTAACGTCAAATAGCGATTACGAATCTCCCTCGTCATAAAAAATAAAATAAAAATTCAACCATTAACTTTTGGTCCCCGCCCTTATGGTTCCATGTTGTCTACAAGAAATTCTACCCTTTTCTCATCCGATAATACTCACACCCATGAGGATGATAACATGTGGAAATTAAATCTATTGAAATAAATAGAATTTTTTATTTTCATTGTTTTAAAAAAAATATTATCACAATTCACATATCTTCATCTCCAAGGGATGTGGTATTGTCACATGGTTAAGGATAGAACTTATCGATGTTTGCCTATGTACCCTATGTCATGGTCTCTTGAATCCAGCTCTTAGCTAGAGGTGTCCATCTTTAATTAAGCATGTATATGGTTATATTAATACATATAATAATCATAAAATTAAATGATTAGTCTAACGTTTACACACTCACTATAGGAAAACAAGTCGATTCCAGCAGGTGGATTTCCGCTGGATTTGACCATATTTCCGCTGGAATCGCAAATTCCAACGGGTATTCCAACATTTCCAAAACGCTGGAAAACGGCCTGCTGAAATCGAAAAATACCAGCGACATTCCAACGAGGATTTCATTCCAGCGGATTTTTCCCGCCGGAACCACATTCCAACATGCTAATCTTGCTGGAATCGAAATTTATTTATTTTTTTTAAAAAAATATCGATAATACCAGCGGATTTTACCTGCTAGAATCATTCAAAATAATAATAAAAAAATTAGGGATTCCAGCTGTATAAATCCGTTGGAATTAATATTTTTCTCGAAAAAAATTATTGGGAGTCAGCTCCCCCTAGTTCGGGCCAAGCCCGCCTCACACAACTTATACCACGCCAAGCCCGTTACTTAAGTAAGTTGAAATTTCCCCTGATGCTGCTGCGCTCCTCATGTTTCGAACTCGAGACCTGTGGGCTCGCGCATGTGAGCTCATACCGCTGTACCAAGTCATGAATATTGCTATATATTTTTTATATATAGTATATTATGTGCATATCTTATATTTTATATATTATGTATTATTTATTAAGTATATATCTCTTATATATTATGTCTTTACTATATATCTTATTCATTATGTAATATGCATATTATATATTGTATAATTATGTGTGTTTCACATACTGCAAGTTAGATTTATTATATTAATTTATAAACTGAAAAATGATACAAATTATTTTCAAAGTTCGAATATAAAATTGATATAATATTAATTACATTGTATATTTTTCATAATAGTTTACCATATTTCAAAATTAGATTTTCCATATTAATTTTATTAAATTTAAATGATTAATTATATATTATAATAAATTAAACTATATGCAAAATTAACTTATTCAAACTCAAAGTTTAGAAGACTATTGTATTACGGTTATAGATTGAACAAAACTTATTATACGTGTTGACCATTTATAAATAATATTGATGTAACACTTAAGTACTAAAATCTTATAACTCATTACAATTCATAATTTTTTTTACTTTACAATTTGATTTTCTATATTAATTAAATTTATAAACATTGAATGAATAATTAATTCTAAGTTCTATTAGAAAATATCCATTTGTTTACATATCAACCTTATATTTTTCTTTATATTCTATTATAATAAACTGTATATCATATTAACTTTCTTAAACTCAAAATTTAGGAGATTATCATATTATGATTTATGATTAAAGATTGAACAAAACTTATTGTCATAATTTATTATATATTATATGTATATATTATATATTATGCATATTATACATATTGTATAATTATGTATGTATATTACATGCTACTATATACTTTAATTTTTTATTTTCATTGTGGTCGTATAAATTGTGATATGCTTTTTTTTTTTTACCTAAACTCGTACTTATAATGTATTATTTATAAACTTTAAATTTGTTAGATTAATTTATAAAATGAAAATGATATCAATTATTTTCTAAGTTCTAATAGAAAATTTGACACATTAACCCATTGTATATTTTTCTAAATTAAAAACTTTATACGATATTACGATTAATTGTACATATTATATATGGCAATAAATTAAACTATATGTCAAAATCTAGAAAACTATTGTATTATGATTAAAGATTTAACGAAACTTATTATAAGTGCAGAACGTTTATAAATTAGTATTGGTGTAATAATTAACTAATAAAATTTTACGATTTCTAACTTAAAAAATTTATAACTGGCCACAACACATAATTTTTTACTTTATATTTTTTTCTATATTAGTTTTATAAACTTTAAGTGAATAATGATTTTCTAAGTTCTAATTATTTAAATCTCGAGTTTATCTTTACACAATCGACTGTCTAACATTTATAATCTAAAAATTTTAAGACTTATCTAAACAAATTATAGATAATGTTGTTATGTAATATGTTATTTATTTAAATTTATATTTAATTTACAATTTTTACCAAACATAATTAAACCAAAGAACTAAAAAATAAAAAGAAATTACAAAAATCAATTTTTTCTAAAATATTAAAAAATAGCATTATAATATTCCAGCGGAAAAATCCCATTGGAACGGATAAAATCTCACTGGAACTTGAAAAAAAATCAAAAAATATTATCATTCCAGTGAGATATGACCGCTGGAATCAGAAAAAAAATGGTATCTTTCTTGCGGGATATTACCGCTGGAATCAGAAAAAAATGGTATCTTTCTTGCGGTATATTACCACTAGAATCAGCTTAAATAAAATATTCCAAGAGGGTTTTCCATTGGAATCAGAAGAAATTAGAAGATTTCTTTTTTATGATTCTAGCGGAATATTACCGCTGGAATCGACTAAAATATCTGATGAAATTTCCATTGGACATAAATTCTGCTGGAATACCCGCTCGAAAATTCCAACAAATATAGATCCCGCTGGAATGAGTGGTGGAAAATTCCAGCGGAGATTTCCCCTTGGAATGGCCGCTGGAATCCGAAAAAATTCCAGCGATAATCGTACCCGCTGGAAATTTTTCGCTGGAATTTGGTGTTTTTCTTGTAGTGACTTATATATAATATCTTAATTCAATCTAATGATATAGTAGAAGATAAGATGGTTGAAACATAATCATCCTATATCCTTGATTAAGTGAGTCACTAGCTGGTACATAGCACTTACTACCATACCACTTAGAAAAAGGAAAATATTTTATCTGTTTATGTATCTAATTAAATAGAAAGGGTTCAAATTAATGTATACTTCACACACTAAGACATTATTTATACATTTGATTATCAACTTGTTATTTTCGAAAATTTATACATATATTAAAGCAAAAGTAGGGGTAAAATTGTAAATAAAAAAAATCAACGAAGAAAGGTAGAAAACAAAATTGATGCTAAATATTTTCAAAATTGTCCAAGTAGTGCAGATGGTAGTGGATATTGGGCTGATGTTTAAAATCTTAAGGTCTCGTGTTCAACTTATGAAGTTGCGGCATTAGTTGCTTTTTTTTTCTTTTTTTTTTTTAAAGTTTTTTTTTCATTCTTTTACATTTACTGCTAGCTTCATGATATTTCTTTCCATTTAAGGCTATTGACGGTTGTTGATGTTATTATTATTTTAAAAAATATATTTTAATTTTTATTTACAGTTAAGATGTTTTATCTTCTAATTTTATTCATATTTTAGATCTTTATTAAACATCGACTCTTCGAATCAATCTATTGGCGAAAAATTAAAAATCTAATAAAAAATAACATAAATATATTGTACATATGGCTTTTTTTGACTCCATTGTTGATAAATAGTTTAATCAATTACCAAAACAACATTATGAATAGAGTTCATCTTCACAAAAAAAAAAACACCTTTCAAAGCTCACATAACTGGTGAAGATGGAGCGCTTAGGGACATATTTTGATACTTTTATTATTCGTTTAGTTATAAATTAAACGAAGCTCATATAAATGTTGAAGATCAAGCAACCGATGGAAAGAATGAAGATGGAAGAAGATATTTTCATTATTATTGGATTAAATTGGGCAAATATATAGATGTATATATATACATATATATTGATTAGTCAAGTTAATTACATAGTGTTAAAATTGATGCATTATTATATTTACATTAAATTCGAATTATTTTTTCAACCTGCTTTTTCAATGTCATCTTATTATTTCATTATTTTCCTTTTTTTATTGAAAGTTAACATTTTATTAAATATTTTTATTCGTGATTGGTACATGTGGTTTAACAATCTGATTTACGAAATTTATCATAATAATCTATAGAAATTTGATTTCCAACAAAAGTTGGATTTATATATACTCAACTCCATTTCAAATTTAATTATAAATTCTTTGCAATCACATATTATTCAGTTGCACTAATATTTGTAAGTTGTTAAGATTCTTTTTAGACGTGAAAGTTATAATTATATTTGAATTATCTTATGATCGTGTTTTATAATTTTTGGTAATTTATATTGTGATTGATCAAGTGGAATAATTTGTGGTCAAATATATATACTTTTGTGCAATCATATAATTTTTTTTGTGTAAATTTTCATTTTTATCTAATTACGTAAATTTTAATGTTTCTATTTTCTGTTTACATAATATAAATATTAACTTTTAATTAATAAAAAATATGTGTCAATTCAAATCACAATCGCATAAAAAAAAGAGTTACGCATAGCACATTTATGTCTGTTGAATTTTGGGGATGGTTTTGTATATTGGACAATTAGATTAAATTTCCCGCTGAGAATTTTGACTATATAACTACAAACCACGTACATGTACTCAGTTAACTTCTTTTGCATCATTTTTTTTATAGCATGCTTATTATTTACTCCAAGATGATATTAAGTTATTTGTTTATTTAAATAATTATGATAATTATTGCTTATATCCATGAAAATGAAATTTAGTTTATTAAATCTTTTTCAACTTTTATACATGTTTGTTTCACACACTTATACGTATGTAATGCAAATATATATCTAACTATGATTGAGTTTTGATTTTATTTTTTCAATTACAATATTATAAAATAAAATTGTACCGAGTATCGCGCGGGAGATATACTAGTATAGGAGTTAAACCGTACAAGTGACGCACACACAATCCATACGAACGATAATATATATTGCAAATGCATGCATACATTCTACATGTAATGTAGACTTTTATATAAAAACAATCCTAGCTAGATCGATCACTACACTAAGCTCAACCTTAACATTAATTATATATATTATTCTCAAACTAAAAAAGAAAAGAAAAGAAAAGAAAAGATAAAATACATATATATTATATTGAACATTAAATATTGGTGAAGATGTGAAGTGCAGCCACTATGAAGAGTCCTGTAACCATTTGAGCTTCTAACAATATCTTCTTCTTCTTCCCTCCATCTCCATTACTACTAGCAGTTGCTGCTGCAGACGAGCCACTTGACGACGAACTCCCTTTAATTAATTCAAAAAATAAAAATAAAAAAATAAATATTGATCGAGGGGGTAGGGTTAGTTGAGACAATAAATGCAGCATGCATGAGTTGTATATGTATGATGTGTTGTTGTGTGCATTAATTAATTAAAGATTACTTACCTGCAGGAGGAGCCGTTGCAGTGGTTGTGGTGTTGCTTTTGGCACCACCGCCACTCTTTGCAAAATCCTCAAAAACCTTAGCGTCTGGTGAATTTGGTGGCAGATGAAGAATAGCTGCACCGGTACCCAAATATATCCAAATTAATTAATGAATGTAAAATCGATCGATCTTAATAATTATAATAAATAAAGGTAGGTAGTGATCGAGCTAGCTTACTGGGGCAGTCGGTGACGGACTCGTTGAGGGGGGCGTTGCATTTGGCAGGAAGGGAGAGGGCGCGGGTGGCGTTGATTGTGAGGCCGAGGCTGGGGTCGTTTCTGTCTTTGATCAACAGACATATGCATTCTTTGCTCTCTTTCAAGACTTGTTTGAATCCTGTGCAGCAGTCGTTGGGAGGGGCCTTCGATTCTCCACTCACATAGGGAAGGCATGTTGCTAACCCTACTAATTCATTTGCACATTTTTCCCTATCTTTTGCTATGTCACCTCTTCCTAACCATGATGATGATGATACCACTATCAACATTATGCACCCAAACAACAGGGAGTACTCCATTATTTCTTTTATTTTTCAAATCTTTATTTTGGAGGGAGAGAGAGAGAGAAAATTAAGGAGGATCGAGGGGCTTATTAGGCGATGTGCTTACTGCCTTATATGCACAGTCTCACAGCTAGCTAGCGATCTAGTGTGCTTAATTAATTTTCCATGTAGTGACAGCTAGCTAGCTTCTAATTAATGAGAAATCGATCCAAATTAAGTGATGCTGAGACGTGGGGTTGGGGGAAGTTGGGGAATTTAATTTTGTTAGTTACGTTTAGAGTTATCCAGCTACGCCTTTTTATATTCAATTCATATTCATATTTCAAATCCTATTAAAACGTATATCTTTTCATCCCCTGCTAATGTTGTACTTACTAATATATTTTCCGCGCGATGCTCGATGCTATTTTATTTTATAATAATTAAAAAATTAAAAGAAAAATTCAATCATGATTACATATATATATTTGCAATAAATGCATGAGCCAGCGTGTGAAACAAACGTATAAAAATGTTTGATATATTAAAAAACTACATTTTATTTTCATAGATATAATCATTAATAATTATTATAATTATTTAAACAAACAAATAACTTACTATCATCTTGGAGTAAATAATAAGCATGCTATAAAAAAGTGGTTCAAAATAAATTAATTTAGCACATGCGGTTTGTATAATCAAAATTTGCACCGGAAAATTTAATCTAATTGTTTAATATAGAAAAATACCACAAAATCCAATAGACATAACTGAGCAATACGCAAACATCTTTTATGTGATTGTGATTTAAATTGACCCATATATTTTTATATTTTGATTAATTAGAAGTAAATATTTATATTATTTAAATATAAAACAGAAACACTAAATTTTACGTAATTAGGTCAAAATTAAAATTTACACAAGAAAATGCTATAATTGCATATAAAGTTTGGGTTGGTCTCTTGTGCATAAGATTGGTGGGCCTGACCATCAGCACTTAAGAGCCAACCCATGCCAACTCATCAGATCACTATCTCAAAACAAAACACAAATCAGAAAAAAAATGAAAAATGCGAATCTGCAACACACGACGCCACCGCTACCCAACACAAACAGATCACCACCGTCCTCAGGGAAACACGGTGCAGTGATCGCCACTAGGGACATCGCATCTTCACCACAATGACGAAGACGAAGCCAAAATCCACGACTCAAGCTCTTTTGTTGTAGCTCTCAAATTTTTGAAAGTGACCTCATGAAATTCAAGCTTTTAGATTTCTTTTAGCTATAAAATTACTTTTGTATATTCCAACGCTTCAATATTCAAATTTTTGAGAATATATGTGTGAATTTTAGAAATTTAAATTTGATGAACAAATTGCTTATAATGGTTCAAATTGAGGACAATTTGGGAGATGGAGATTTTATGATTTTGAAGATGAGTGTTTTAAATCTATACCATCAATGGTCAACATAGTTGGTGAAGAATTGGAAGTAAAAGTATATGATGTCCAAAAACAACAATCAAGAAGAAGGAGAAAATAATTAAATAACAAGTTGAGAAAGGTACGTAGAAGAAAAATGTCAATAATGCAGCAAACTGGATGAGTTTGGTTTCAAAATTCGAAACCCTCGATTATTTTAGATGAATATCCGGTTGATACTTATCTGCATCATATATGATACTAGTATGCTTAATAAATGATATTTTTAGTATCTGACCCATATCTATATTATATTTAAAAGTAAGATAGTCACTATAAATAGTAATAATAAGTTTTCCCACCTAAATGCACTTTCTATAAATAAAAGTATAATATTTATTTTTTAAAAAACTGAAGAAGAAAGTACTTGAAGAAACAGAAGAAGAGTTTACTTTGTAGAGCAAACAAAGAAAATACATGAAGAAAAAAGAAATAGAAGACTTTAAAAAAATGTGCAGAAAAGATGTGAAATGAAAACAGAAAAGGTTTACAAAAATGTAAAGAAGATATGTGAAATTTAAAAAGAAAAGATTGAAACCTTGGAGAAACGATTTACTAAAAAAAAATTCAAGTATTGGAGAAAAGATGAAGTGGAAAAAATAAAGGAAACGAAAAAAGAATAAGAGCTGAAATTGTGCTGAGGAAAAGATATGAAAAAAAAAAAGAAAGAAAATATTTTTTAAAAATGGGGAGAATGGATGTAAATAAAAATATAAAATATATGAAAATAATGTTTAAAAAGTTATAAACAAAATATGTGAAATTTAAAAAGAAAATATATGAAATAAAAAGAAAGAAGTTAAGATTGAAGTCTTGGAGAAAAGATTTACCGGAAAAAAAGAAAGAAAGTTTAGTTTGGATTTTCCATAATGGTTTTGATGAGACTCCGATCCCTTGAGTCATTATGATATGATTTCTGAGATTTTTAGGTTTTTATATCTTTTTTTCCTTTTTATATACAATTCATTTGAGAAAATTTTAAAAAAAGAGATTCTATTTGCACTACAAAATTTATTCTTTACACCACAAAAATATTTAATTATAAAATTACTTAAACATCCATATTACAAAATTCAAAAAATTAAATAAAAAATGAAAAACAAAATTAAAAAAATGGAAAAAGGAAAAAGAAAGACCCAGATCGGCAGATCTTCTTTCTTCGGCGAGATAGATGCGCTCTTCTCTGGCGAGACGCCCAGCAGCTTCCCTCCCCTTGACCGCCGCTGCTGCTACCACTTTCTCCGGCGAGAAGACATAATCACCGTCAAGGAGTTGAGTTCTGTTTTTTTTCTCTAAGATTTGTCAAATTAAAAAAAAAAATTGAGGGCTTTCACATCGCACAAATGGAGAAGGAGAATAAATATCGAGAAAGGAGGGTGGTGGCGACCTGAGATGGTGAGCGGTGGACTCGCCGAAGAAGAAAGGCGGAGTGTGCGAATTTTGTCAATCCAATTTTACCTTCCTCTCTAATTTGAGTGGTCGAGATTGGAACTAGGTTGAGTGATTGTTATCAAGTTGAGCCGTCTAGGCGGTGGTTGTCGACGACGCCGGAAGAAGGTGGGGGCAGAAGGCAATGGACGGAGAAGAATGAGTTGAAGGGAAGAAGTCGTCTTCTTCGTTCAATTTCATTTTTTTCCCTTTTTCTTATTTGTTTTATTTTTTATTACTAAATTAAAATAATTTTTTTAATGAGGGCAAATAAGTAATAGAGTGTAGTGCATAGAGTAAAATTTGAAGTGTAAAGAGTTAAAACTGTAGTACAAATAGTAACTCCCTTTTAAAAAATGTAGAGAAAAGATGTGAAAAAAATAAATAAATTCAAATCTAAGAGAAAAAAAATGAGGTGAAATAAAAATTTAAAAAGAGTTGAAAAATTGAGGGGAGAATGATTAGAACCTCTCCACGGACGGATTAATATTTGAATTCAAATACATTCAAATATCAATAAAAGCATGCACATGCTATTAAATGTGAGTTCAAATCGGATCTTGAACCTTCATAAAAAATTTAAGTCGTAAGATGGATGAGGGAAACCTTAACGACGCCCTTAAAATGCTACACAACCAAAATTTTATAATACAAGCGGTCTGGCAAGATGTGGAGGTGGTAATTAATTTTGCCAGCGGGATAATGAGGCAAAATGTGACGTCCCAAAATTTCATAAATAAAAATATCTCATTTATTCACTAAAAGAGTTTAATACAGCGGAAACAACATTTAAAATAAAATAATATTTAATTAATGTTGACCATCACTACGTCTCCACGTCATCGCCCGAACTTCATAAACCTGAAATAAATAATAGCTTTGGGGTGAGTGCTATTAACTCAGTGGGGTTATTGCATTTATCCAGATTATACACAATATGAACAATAAATACATAGCATAGAGTATCATTTTCCTGTAGCCCTTAGGTCAAACATGCAACCCGTAGGTTGAGTAACTTTTCCTGCAGCCCGTCGGTCGAACATGTAACCCGTAGGTTGAGTAACTTTTCCTGCAGCCCGTTAGGTCGAATATATAATTTCCACATATAAACTGCATAAAATGCATAATAAGGATAAATGAATATTTTTGCTCATATATATTCTCCGAGAGAATTCCCACCTTTACTTGAACTTGAAAGTGTGTAACGAATTAATTTAATCCACGCACGCCTAAAATATATATATATATGTGTGTGTGTGTGTGTGTGTGTGTGGTCATTAAAAAGCTAGTGAAAGAAAAATCATCAAATGAGTTCATCTGTTCATGACTTTCGAAAACTAGAGAAAAACAAAGAATTGAATTTGCTTTAAATGCTTTTGGTGTGGTTTGGAGAATGAAAATGCTCCTATTTATATTAGATCTTTTGTGTATAAAAAATGGAAGTAACACAATTGTAGGGGATTGATTTGAATCAAATCCCAAATTTTATGAAATGGATTGATGATTGAAAATTGATATGATTTTATGAATATTAATAACTTGTTTAAACAAATATATTCTTTTGGAAAAATAGTAACGGCCAGTTAAAAATAATTTTTTGGGTCGTTACACAAAAAGATTGTGAAAAAATCTGAATCACCCAAAGAAAGATTAATATTGATGTAAAAAAACAGAAAGAAAATTTTATGACAATCAAGAACAAGGAAAAGAATTAATATGATAAAACCTTAAATAAATTAAAAGTTCAAGCATGCATGTGTCGAAGAGCTGCAAATTAATCTTGATTAATTGGTAATTAAAGTGTATCGCCCACTTCAAAAATATAACGAACGTAAGGTCATGCAATTTTTTATTTTTTTTTCAATTATTTTCTAAAGCTACAATTTGGATCGATGAGGATGGATGTGAACTCCATTACGGATATATATGCCTAACCAAACTCACAGAAACATATATAATTTTCAAATGCTTTGAGAGAAATGGGATTAAATATTTTATTAATTAATTAATAAAAAAAAATGGAAGGATAATGCGTTGGCGCAAAGAAAAAGAGAGAAAAATAAAGCCAAAATGATAAGAAAGAAAAGGAAACAATAAAACAAGAAAGTCTTATGTAAAATCATTTTACTGGTCAAAATTTGATAGAGGGGTGAAGCTCCAAAACCCAAACAAGCATAATCCAAGTCCAATAAAATTAAAATATATTATTAAATATGAGTTTAATTCGGATTTCAATACGTCTTACAAATTATGACATGTACAACGGTTTCACAAAAATTTTCATGTGAATTAAAATGAAGTATTTCATTGCGAGCATAATTATCGAGCTTTGTTTAACTCACACGCTCAACATGATGGTATTAAGGAGATTCGAATTTGTGATATTTGATCTTCAAGCAACTTCACTCCACCACTAAATCATTCCCACCGGGATATTTATCGAGCTTTCTTTAAGTGGCTAATCTGACTTATAGGTTATAGCCCTAATAATGGTGGCTTTTGCATTTTTAATCACGCGATTTTCACTAAACATGGAAAATCACAAAAGAAAAGAAGGCATACTTTCGATTTGTTAGAATATGGAAAAAATGCATTCCTATAAATTCTCTATATATACATGGTAAACGATATTAATTATATTTATTCGGTTTTGTTCTGATCATTTCGAACAATAATAGTTACGTCATTTTAAATTTATCTAAATAAATTAAGTTCGCTCGAACTAGCTAGATTTAATGACTAATGACTTGCTGCATGCATAGAGACATAGATATAAAATCAACATCACTTTCACATGTATCAACCAAAATTGAAGATGAAGATGAATGTATCGAATCCATACGTGGCTTGTTTGGATCCAATTATTTGACATATATATCATGTATCATGATAACTATTCCATACGGCACATAGTGGATTATCAAATTTACATATTGATTGGTACTCTTCAATTCACTTATATAACTAATTTATTAATATCGTCATCACGAGTGATTTCACATTGAAAATACAATCTCATCAATTTTATCTCACAAATCATCATTTTGAATGGTTGAGATTGTCACATAATTCTTATACCAAACACGATCGAATTATCTTTAACGTTTCAATGTATATATAAAAGAGCGGAACTAGGGATGGTCAGGACCCAACCCCTAAACCAAATCTTTATCTATTTAATAATAAACTAATTGTTAAAAATAGTTTTTCAGTCAAAAGTCATTGTTAATTTTGAATTACTTTGCAAAAGCTTCACATTATGCTCTGGAAACAAAAATAATGTTACATAGTGTAACAATTCATACATTTTCTTAATAATTCAAACATAATTTGAATTTCAAAATTAAGTTAAAAGAATCATATTTTTCCATTTTTTTTTGTTAGACTTCGAGGACCATCATAACAAATGTAAAAATTTATATAATTCACAGTAGTTGTAAATTATTTTATTTTGTTATAATAATTTTATTTTTTTCATAACTATAATTTCTAATGAATAAAATTATAAATATCTCTCATTCATATATATAATTTTTATTTTAAATTTTTTTCAAACTTTTCAAAATTAAAATTAAAACAGTTGGGTCCTCCAATATAAAATGCAGATATATTGCACCTCTGGATATATATGTAATGTGTGTGTGTGTGAAGACGATATTTGTTGCAACTTACAACTTAAGGTTAATTAATCAAGGGTAAGGAAGAACACGTACTTTTTTTTTTTTTTTTTGAAACCAAAGACGAACAGCCTATTTAATTATCTAACTCCCAACTACACGTAATAATGCATTAAAGATTAAACGGCATCCCCTTTTCTTTAATTCGTTTGTCAGTTTTTAACTTTTTTATAACGGCATTCATAATTCATGTGGTGAACGATTATTTTCAGTTCAACCAGCCAGCAAATTTAGGCCAACAATAAAATATTTGGGACGTTTTATTGAAAAATCACCATCAAAAATCAAATTCGAGATCGACTTACTAATATTTATACGGATTTCTAAATTACAGGGTCCTAGTATTTGAGTTGTACACGTTAAGGTTTTTATGATAACATTTATTTGATGTGACATTTAGCATATATCCCAAAATATTTGGACAAGACCCTATTAAGATTTTTTTTCATTTTTAGATTAATTAGGCCGCTTGAAATAAAATATCCGGCCTTTATTTGATTGAATAAACTAGTAAAATAACTGCGCCGAAACAACAGGTAGCAAAAAAAGGGGAAATTATCATTTATATTCTAAATTATTTTCATTAATCTATCACAAACTGATAATTTTTCTTAATCAAATACCTAATTAAATATAAAACCGGACACATTTTTGGGCAAAAATTTATTTTATGTTTTAACTAAATACTCGGGCTTTCTTCTTCTGTTGTATTGTAGTCAATTCGATCATATTTATGACAAAATATATTTATTCTAATTTTCTAACAGCTTTTTAGACCTCATTTTCGGTTGGATGGAAAATTCATTTAAGATTATATTTTAATAGTTCAATATTTAGTTGATAAAAATATTAATTTGAGATAGATTTGAAAAAATGAAAATAGTTTAGGATATGAATAATAATTACCAAAAAAATAATAATCAGGATTCACCTTCACTTTGCTAACCTAAATATACTTTGGGGATTTAACAACCTAAATTTATTTAGTTTATACGCAAATATATCATAGGTGGAGTCTACCGTGTGAAAGAAAATGTTTTCGGATTTAATACCGATAACCCCTTCCACAACTTAAAATAATAGTTGATGGGTTAATCCGTAGAGAAAAATAGTAGTGGGCTAAAATGATATTGGCCCATTTCTACTCCATAAAAAAAAAAAAAGAAAAAAAAAAGAAGAAAACAGAAAAAAAAATAAAAATCCACAACATTTGTTTGTAAAAATCATCATCATCATCCCGAGCTCCCTTTTTATTCCTATAACTAAAAAAAGCCCCGACACCATTGTTCATAGAAATCACGTGTATAGCCATTACTCTGCATTTAAAAATGAAAAAAAATTAAAATTGAAATTCAAGGAATATATCATTATTATTCTCTTTCGTCTTTACGTTGTAGATTTTGGATTTGAGGTAGAAAACTATTATAGGAATGAATCCCAAGGTATGAGGCGGCTCCATTAATTCTTGGTCGAAGAAGACCAAAAGTTTATAATGCCATAGGAATTGAACAAAGCATCAATATGCATATTGTTAGAGGCAATGCATTGGTAACCTCAGTTAGACTTTTAAAGACTTGTGCAACACTTAGGTCATGTGTCGAAGGCTGTGACAAGCGACATGATCAGAATTATTGGAGCACATTGTTGTTTAATATTAAATGTTCCATTGAGTTCGATACAAGCATAGAACAATCGTTCTAAGTAAAAACCATATGAAGTCTTTATTTTTTAATGCGAAGACTGTGTTTTCTTTAATTACAAAAATGGAGGCTTGCAGTGATATGAAATAGAAGGGCATTTCTTTAATTACAAAAATGGAGGTTGGAAGTGATATCAAACAGAATGACATTGTGATTTTTTTTAAAAGTTATGTATTTGGTGGGGATTATATGTGGCTAAAGGGCAAAAATGTTCGTTTAATTAATATTTATATTTTATATTTTTGGGGCTATAAAAAGTAAAATAGGGACCGTGTTTAAAATTTCCCAATTATATATTGAGTTTCTTATTTTCCTTCATACAATGAATTATAAATCCACTACAATCATTTAATTAAATGATTAATAAAATCTTATTTCCAAAGTGTAAATTTAAGTTTGTCCTTTGAAAATATGCAAACAATGGCACAATTTTTAAAATTACTGTTTTGTCTAATGATCCAAATTGCGAAAAAACAGAAAACTTGTCTAACGATCCGGATTGCAAACAAAAACAGCAAATGTAAATTTAAACTTTATGAATTTTAAATGACTTTTTTGAAATGCTATGTTAAAATTTAGGAGGACTGAAATGTCATACGCACGTCCAATATGAGCTTATGAGATAAGAGGTTGAGGGTATAATTTTTTTTTAAGAAAAATTTGTGTAGAAGATTGTTATTTAAAATACAACCAAGTCTTGATTAAATATACGTAGCAAGTCAATAATAATTTTATAATAACGGAAATATAAATATAAATATAAATATAAAGGGAATAAATTGCATATATTACCATACGGTCCATATCAAATATTGGGCCCAATTTCGAAACCCTAAACCCTAAACACAAACAAACAATCTACATTTCTCCTGAAACGCAATCGTTACAATACAAAGAAACAGAAAATCTGCCGCAATTCCACCCCTCTCCTCCTTCTCACAACAATGGCGGAACAGGTAGTAAATCGATCTTATATGTATCTATACATATGTTTATTGAGTGTGTGTGGGTGGCGGGTTGATTAATCTATTTTTGTATTTTTTTTCAGACCGAGAAAGCATTTCTGAAGCAGCCGAAGGTTTTCCTATGGTAAAAATTTTATGCTAATTGGTTACCGCAGAGGTAGATTCGTGAGTTTTGTAACGTGTTTTGATTTGCGAAATCTAAACGGGGGTGTTTTGCAGCTCGAAGAAGTCTGGGAAGGGTAAGGCTCCGGGAAAGGGCGGAAACCGCTACTTTAAGAGCATCGGATTAGGGTTCAAAACGCCGCGCGAAGCCATTGAAGGTCTTAATGTTTTCAGCTTTTGTTTACCGTTTGTGTGATTGTAATGCCGCGTTGATTTTGGTAAATGATGGTGTTCTGATTCTTGTGAATTGAATGTGTTACTCCTAAAGGGATTTGTGTGTTAGTGATAGGGCTAGGCTAATTATGCCTCGGTTGATTTCCTTTGGGTCTATTATCACTGCATTAGTAAAATATCTCTTAGGTCGTTATCTTCCTCCTCATCCTTTGAAGCTTTGATGGATCTCTGTTGTAGGGTGCTTTGATCATGCTCAAAAGCTACCTCATGAGTAGTTCTTGATTGCTCTTCCTCTTAGTTTTCCCTCAACAACCCCCCACCCCCACTTTACTCCAAAATTGTTTTATACTTGGATATGTTGAAGGTGGTTGATGCACACTCCAAGACAGTCTCGGTTGTTATAAGGGTTTATTGCTGGTATTTTTTCTGGTGCATCAATTCCTTTGCATTATTCTGAAAGTAGCTTTTAACATTTTCCCGAGGTAGTAGAGTTCTAGTCTTCTAGAAAAGTTGGCATATTCCTTTTTTGCATCGGGGTGTCATCAAATCTGAAAGAATACCAAAATAGACTCCTCATTTACATGGTTAAATGGGTCTATAATTCCTCCTTTTTTTCCCTCTCTCACAATGTTGGTCTGTTTTCTTCCTGATAAGCATGGTATTCCTCTTTTTCCAGGTACATATATTGACAAGAAATGTCCATTCACCGGCGATGTATCCATTAGAGGTCGCATCATTGCTGGAACCTGCCACAGTGCTAAGATGGTGAGAACAATCATTGTTCGACGTAACTACTTGCATTGGGTGAAGAAGTACCAAAGGTAGCAATTCATTTTGATGATGTTTCTGTTGTAATTTGCTATGATCTTTTATTTTAAGGGTCTTATTGATTCATGGTGTTCTTTAGATATGAAAAGAGGCACTCAAATATTCCAGCACACATATCCCCTTGTTTCCGTGTGAAAGAGGGTGACCATGTCACCATCGGCCAATGCAGGCAAGTAGTAAACCTTCGTCAACTATCTTTTACCCAACATATATGGCGTGTAACCTAATTGTGATTGCTCTCCTTATTATGCTGCAGGCCCTTGTCCAAAACTGTGAGATTTAATGTTCTTAAGGTTATACCAGCTGGATCATCAGGTCTAGGAAAAAAGGCCTTTACAGCAATGTGATACGTGCAATATATTCTTCTCCCGAACTTTTAATTATGTTATTGAGTGGTGGTTTTGTAGTCTAGTCTCAGTCGAAACTGAAGCTGTTGCTTATCTTTATGCTTTCAAGTAAAACCGTCTTTGAAATTTCTCGAATTCATACAACATTCCATTTCAGGAAAGAATTGAGTGCTGCAATATACGTTTGAAATTCGTTATCTTATTTTGATCTTGGTGCAATTTACTTTTAATGGATGTTTGTTAGAATATCATAATTTGATGTGGAATTTCTCTACTTCATTGGGGCTATATTTAGGATCATATTGAGATTCCATTGCTGTGCGGTGCTCTATTATTGAATCGAGTTAGACACTATTGTTTAATTTTTTAATCGAGTTTTAGCAATTATACTTGGACCTATTTAATCATCAATCGAGTTGTGTTTGAACGATTTTTTTACCATGAGTGGATCTGGAATGATTTCGTTCTATCATTTCAATTGTTGATACGATAAACGGTAGAAGATAAATATCGCTAGCGATGAACACAACTTCCATCCACTACCCCTCTCTCTTTCTAAACACAACTTCTCCCATTCTTCTCTCTGCAAATCCTTATTTTTTTTTTTATTTCCATGTCATCTCTCTCTCTCTCTCTCTCTCTCTCTCTCTCTCTTTGCGTGATTTTTTTTTTCTTTCCTTGCGTCCCTACTTTGTCTCCCTTCATCATCTTTATTTTCGTTTCTCTTACTGCGCGGGTGTAGTTTGTCGGGAGTTTCTGGCATTTAAGCTAAGAAATTTTATATATATTTGGGTGTTGATTTATAATCGGGATTTATAATCGGGATCTATGTTCATGAAAATAATGAGTTTGCTTCTTTTTTTTCGTGGTCGAGATATTCTTCAAGCTCTGCAGTTGCAAAGCTAAATACTCACGGATCCCCTTTGCTCTCTTGATGCACTGAGTTGAGGCACTCATGAAAACATAAACGAATCGATTAGTTCTTGAATATTGAATCAATATTATTCTTGATTCAATTTTAAGAGATCTGATTTTAAGAAAAATAAGTAATTTAATTTCGTGTAAAAATATATTCCAGAAAATCCAACCCATAACTTATTGGTTTACACTTCCGCTGTAATTGTAAAATTATTATAGAATTCTCGGTTGTAATTGTAAAGTTATTATAAATTTCTGGGTGGTTAATGTTAATAATGAAATGCACCTTTTCATCATATTTTTGCTAATATTTTCCTTTTCCCATGAACTCAAAAGAATAACTAACAAATCAACTAAGGCCGATAGAGTAGCAAAGCAGGAAACAAAAATTAAGATTTGCAGAGAGGGATAGCACATGGAAGAAAAAGAAAAGCATTAGAATTTGCAAAAAAAAAAAAAAAGGAGAGAAGGGGGAGAGAGAAGGGGAAGTTAAGAGATCAATGTATGACAACACAATAAATGAGACATATAATTTTGTTGAATCGGTGGTGGGATCGCAGAGGTTTAAACAACATATATAATTTTATTGCCGATGAAAAGAGGGCGGGGGTGGGGGCGACAAGGAAGACAGAGGAGATAGCACTGTCAACTGTGAATTAGGGATAGAGACAATATTCGTAAATGAAGATGAAAAAAATTACTGACCTGTAAGACACATCAACGGAGCCCACAGTGGTTGCTCACCATTGGTATATGTATGTATGTATTAACACAAATGATATTGCGCATGAGGAGGAAAGATCTATGAAATATTTTGAGTATGGGTGAAGGTTGTCTTCACTTTTGGGAGAACTTCTTCCTCATCATGCTCCATGCGTTACTTTATCGGTTTTGGTCATATGTTTTTTTGAAAAAGTCCTTAAATGATCACATTTTTTATAGTTATGTATAATACAAGACAAAATAAAATAGTGTAAAAAGGAAATCATTAGTGAAATTTATTTAGCTCAATTCACCTTATATATACTTTCATTTAGTCTAATGATTTATTATATAACATGCAAAAGAACCAACCAAGAGTTCAATATCATTTATAACATATAGCACAAAGTTAAAGAATTCAATTAATCAAACCAAACAAAATCTCGAACCACCCTCCATAAAAAATATATGAAACTTCAAAGATCTATATTTTTATGTTATCCGTGTATATATATATATATATATAAATATGTATATAAATTTATATATCTTTAGCAAGTATGACCGCGTAACTATATATTAATCTAATTGGTAAAGTATATAAAGCTAATAAAATGTTCGACATCGACCATTTTGTATAAAAAATAAAATTAAAACACAACACACACATATAGTTCCTTTTTTTTTGAGAATCAACACACACATATAGTTGATATTAAACAAATTCATAAAGTTTAATGTGTAGTAGCGTAATTATTCACATAGGACTAACGTGGCGGAAAAGACAAGACTAGGCTTGCACGTTGCTGTGTAGTGGCAATGATGCCACTCTTTTGAAATTTTCTCATGATCTCATCATCACTCTAATTTTTTAATGATGAAATTTATGAATTTAAATACATTTTGTACAATTACCAAATCATGCCTTCAATTAGACAATTCAATTTAAGTTTTTACAGGAATAGTATGGTACGGTGGAACTCGCGCTTTAATTAAAATGATTATTCAAGCTACATAATTAGCAGCGTTAAAAGAATTTTGTAGTCACATTCAATAACATTGCCACTATGCAGTCCACTCCATTTAGCTTAAAGAAATTGAAGTGGAATTATTTGTTTATATATACATAACGTAATATGTACGTAGTGGTAATATACGATTTAAGAATAATACATAAACATGTTTACCTACTTAATAATAATTTAATATCCATTACATATAATTTTAATAATTTTTGGTAAGAGTTTCCCGTTGCTCAACTTAATTAATTCTATTTTAGTTTTCGGAAATTTTAATTTTCAAAATATTTGTTTGGTAATTATTATTCTCACAATAAACAATATTAAGAAATACTCCCTCCATTTCATTTTGTTTGTTGTTTTATGCTTTTTCTTTTGTGTCAAAATGTTTGTTGTTTTATATATTTTGATACCTCCTCTTTCAAATTTAACCTTACAAAAATATGGAGAGAGAAATTTTTTTTAACTTTTTAGGAAAATATAAGTGAATAGGATTTTATGTAATATAAAAAGGAGAGATATATTAGTCCAAAAAATTAATTGTTAATTTTAAATTAAAATTCTAAAACAACGAACAAAACGAAACGGAGGGAGTACAACACAATAAGAAAGTTTGGAGGTAAAGAAAAAGGATCTCTCTCTCCTTTCAAGTATTCACACATGAAGTTCAAATTTCAAAGACAAAGAAAGAGTTTGACCGCATAAATTTCCAAAATGTGGTCCCGCGGCTGGGTTAGTTGGTGAGTTCTAGATCCACACATTAGATTATGAATTTAAATCTCATTAATAAACTTTAGATCGTGCATTTTATATTTCCTAAATTACCCTAGCTAGTGCTTTCATTCTGCTTTTGAAATATTATATATTACTACTATATATTATGCCTTATACTTGTCATCTAAGAGATAATTTACCAAAACGTATCAACAAACCCCAATTATTTATTTCTCTTCATTTGTTAAAAATAAAATAAAAAATCCAAATTACAAAAGCTAACTCACTCATCAAAAAAGTGTATTTAACATCACTAATTCCCCCTCTAGTACTAGAACAAAACTTGATCGAGTAGTGAAGTACCAACTCAACCATGGCCGCACCACAACAAAACTCAATCTTTCTCCTTCTTCTTCTCTCCATCGCCATTCTCCTCTGTTTCGTGCATTGCCACATCATCGATGGACACGACGACATCAATCTGGTCGAACTCGAACTCGACCAGAAAGCGATGAAGCAGAAGCTCAGCCACTTCCGCCTCTACTGGCATGACATCGTCGGCGGCAGCTCTCCTTCATCAATCCCAATATTAAAGCCCGCCACCAAAACGGGCTTCGGGTTCGGGGCGGTGAGCATGATCGACAACCCGCTAACCCTAAGGCCCGAACTGAGCTCCAAGGTTGTCGGAAAAGCCCAAGGATTCTACGCAGCGGCTTCTCAAGAAGAGATCGGCTTATTAATGGCCATGAACTTCTTCTTCACGTATGGCAAGTATAATGGCAGCTCCATTACTATTTTAGGAAGGAATGCAGTGCTCAATGATGTGAGAGAAATGCCCGTCATTGGAGGGTCCGGGCTTTTTCGATTTGCCCGTGGATACGCTCAGGCCCGAACCCATGATTTTGATTTCAAGTCTGGTAATGCAACGGTTGAATACACCATCTACGTGTTGCATTTTTGATTTTTTTTTTTTTTTATGGGATTTAACTTACGTAAAGATCTCATCATATGATTATGTGGGCTTGATTTGTAGTTTTTTTTTTTTCCGAATCTGTTTTGATTGTTAGGTATGATATGGTTGGTGGGTGATGCATCATAGTATATTAATTGGGCCCGGTTTCTTTGGTAGCACTTTCTCGTGGTTTTCTTCTTGCTATACATTCGGTTCGTTATATTTTGATTGTTGTTTTATGAATTTTATTTTGTGTCAAAATATTTGTTGCTTTAGATATTTTAATACCTTTTCTTTCAATTTTAACCCTACAAATACATATGGAGAGATAAAATTATAAATATATATGGAGAGATAAAATTTTGTCAACTTTTTAGGAAAATATAAGAGAATAAGATTTTATTTGATATAGAATGAAGGGATATATTAGTCCAAAAAATTAATTGTTAATTCTAGATTAAAATCTTAAAACAACAAACATTATGAAATGGAGGGAGTAGTATGCAATTATTGCGTTGTTTTCAGCTTTATGGTTTCGCTATAATTATGACAGGTTACGTACTCTTGTATTAAATTTTGATTCAGTATATATTTGACCCGTTAGATTGTCTAATACAAGAATTTGTGTTAGATCTTCCATACATAATTCGTGATGACAATTGAATGACATGAGATTTAGAAAATGCTATTTAAAATAAAAATAGGGGCAAACTTATATATAGACAAAAGTAAATAAGGATTGGGGAAAAATGGCAAGATTTAAAACATAGTAGTTTTATAGGCAATTTGAGTGATAAATGACTAGTATACCCTTAAGATAGTTTCTTTACTATTCATTCTAATATGCCACTTTCATAATCAAATGGAAATAGTCCATTACGACCATATCAGGCCCATCATGCTTCCGTAAATCAAATACATTAAACTATAAACCAAATTCATACCTTTTTGATCGGAATGTTGTCGGGTAATCCGCCGGATTTTTACAGGCCTTGCCAAACCACACGATCGCAACCTATGGATTCCAGACACGAATTCCTTCAGTAACAAATAGCACAAGCCTCGTTCGTTTCCTACCCGGGGTGTAGAATACTCTTTTGGTTTATAGAAAATATATATGGTAAACACAAGTGATGAGCAAAAGCCTTGATTTTATTTAGGAATAATAAAACATTTATTATAATAAGTAAATCTCCTTTTGGGGAGGAGACAAACTTGTTTAGCTACACATGGTAGCTAGAATCCTTACCACGCTCATAAACTAAGAATACTCAAAATATTATAACTATTACAATTTTGAAGAAAGATAGGAAAATGTTCGATGCCCTATGCTTCCTCCAGTTTCTCATTTTATAGAAGGGGAATCCTTCTATTTCACCAACTCCATTATTTAGCTCTGCAATTCACGTGAGTGGCCCTTTCTGCCGACACTTCCTTTTGAATTAGTGGTCGGGCTCGGTTCCCTTTATCCTCAAGTGAAAGTGGTTGTGGGTGGAGGTGCCCACAATTAATGGCACCATGTGCCTCTTGTGTTGGACCACTCAGACTTTGTCGTTTGGTGCTAGTGGCCTCTTCTTTTGGGTCACATGATCTGTAATCACATGTCTCCACCTTCCCTTGTCGGGAAACTACTTTTTTGATGGGGCTCTTGGCATCCTTGCTTTCGGCATTGGATGCTTATCCTCCCCAGCTCGCTTTCGTTCCATCCTTGGATGGAACCCTTTTTCGAACTTTGGCTCCTTCTGGTTCTGGCAATCCGAGCATACTCGATTATCCCATTGTCCAAAATGAGCCATGTTGCAGTACTTACGATGGGTTTCTTTGCCCATAGCAAGTTTGTTCTCCCATATCAAGGACCTTTTCTTCTCGAACAGATCCTCAGCAAATCTCGTTGTTCTCCCTGTCATGGTATTTAACAGGAATGACCCATTCGCAGAATTGTGGAAAAACTTGAATGGGAACTTGACTTTGTCCATCTCAGTGAGACAGACCCATAATCCCCATGCTTGCCTAGTCGATATTTGATCTTCTGTAATGGAGGCGATTAGTGGGATTTCTTCAGATGAGGTTCTAATATCACCCCATTTCCTGGAATCTGGCCTTTGAAGCCTTATGTAGTGAAAGACCTCATGATTCCCTTTTCATGTTGGTTCCAGAGCAGCACTGATGAAGTATAGCTCAAGAACATCTCCTCGGCTAAGTAAATCATTGTTAGCCCAGGACTCTTGCACAGCTTCCTGTATCCACTTTGGTAGACACTTGATTTCTGGGAAGCCTGGTGACATGGTCTGAATTGAAGCTAATGCCCCAAAATCATACTATTGCTTGACTTCGTGTGGATTGGTTCCTGGTAACATCCACACCCTTGGGTACTTTTCAGAGATATCAACCTTTATTTTAGACGGATTGATTCCCTGTCTAGTATAGAGCTTCTCTCAATTAGCTTGATAAACCTGCCAAGGTGAAGCTTCAGACTTGTTAGTATTAATCTTAGAAGTACCCGTCATGGGTCTAAGATTAATCTCTCCCTCTTTAACCCCAGAGGTGCTGGGTTGACTTGATGGTTCAGAGTGTGATCCCTGACCCTCAATTTTCTCTTGGGCCTGTGTTTCTTTAGAAATCGCCGGCTTAGAGCTCGTGTTAGGGGTATTTGAATCCCCTACTTCCGTTTTACAGGTCGGTACTGCTAACTCTCCTTTCATCAATGGTAAGTTGATGGCCCGGATGAGGGGTTCATGCATAGCTGACCAGAGTTGCCCCTGAGTCTTAACACATGCTCGTATTCTCTCGTTGACCTTGTTCTGGTCTGCTTGTTGCATTCTTCCTGCTTGTTCAGCATGAAGAACCAGCTCGTTCCATTCACGCTGAAGCAACTCCATATTTTCAGTGAAGTGCCTCTGCGCAATCATGATGGCATCGACCTCAATCGCTTCCATCTCATGTTAGGAAATCTCTTTTAATCTCACCATGATTCCTTACTAAGAATCCGGGGCTGCTGTATGGCGAATTCCCTGGTTCAATCAGCTTGAGATCAAGGTGTTCTTTGATTATTGCTCGCATATCCTTTTGATCTTTGATGTTCATCAGGATAGACTTGTATCTAACGAACCCAAACTCTTTTCCAGCTTTAACCTTCAAGGTTGCTTTGAGTTGGTTCTTTCCCCACCAAGCCAGCGGATTTTCATTATAGTTTCTAGCTATTTTCCGTTTGACATCTTCGAGGGATATCTTTGCTTCTTCCTTAATATCTTGATGTGATATTAAAGAAGCCTTGAGGATTTGGATCTCCTGTTCTTCAAGATCCTTTTCCCTACGAAAACTCAGGACTACTTCTCTGAATTTTCTTTTGTCCTGCATTTTTGGGTGTCGAAGATGTCCTTCATCACCACGCTTGCTGCGAAATTGTAGTGGCATTTGTCGATTGAATGCCCCTTTTAGCCGCTGGACAATGATCTTATGATCACAGATCATCGTAAAGATCAGTCTCCGGTTGGTATTGTCCTGCGTATACTTTCTGAACATTTGTAGGAAATTGTTTCCTAACAAAATGTCTGCCCCTGTATCATGAAAATAGATTGGTGGAGTTTTCACCTTATACCATGGTGTATCTCCTGCTCCTCCAATCAAGATTTCTGACTGCTTCACTCCCTTAGATAGGAGCAAGACTCTTTTTGAGAAATCTTTTCCTGCAATTGGATTTAAATCTTCTTCCAATTCTTTTGGGAAAAATTCCTCTTTTTGCAGTACAAATTCCTGCTCCTGAGTCGATATAGGCTGCAAAGTATTCAGCCTTATATTTCTCGTATAACATCCCTACTGAGATGTATATGGAGAATGGGTTGGTCATATAATCACCAGTTGTTTTCCATTAAAGGTGATCATCATCCCATCTTCCTTCAGCTCCCATGGCTTGAACCTTTCTAAGAAGTCAAGTCCTAAGATTAGGACTCCTGATTCTCTTCCGGCTCTTCTTCGTACTTCCATTGTCATAGCCTCTATATCGAGAGTTCACTTATAGTGGCCGACTTCTGGTTGCTGTAAACAGTACAGGACGTCGCAAGGAAAATTATTTTCCCATCTTGTATTGTCAAACCGTGTGTCGATCTCTCTCCAACCTTCTGGGCATTTAATTTTTATTTTAACTTGCCTTGGTCGCCTGAGATCTCCTTGGAAGCTTCCTCTTGAGGACTGAGTCCATGGCTCTGTCACAATCCTATCTCCTTGGAATGACAGTCTTTTGCCTTCCAACTTGAGACTCTCATTGTATTTCAACAATGGTTTGTCTCCTACTCGAATATTTATCTCTCTTGGTAGCGGCATTTCTGATCTGTCTGGGTGGATTGCCTGTGCCACCTTTGAGAATACATCCGGTATCTCTATGAACTGCTTTCCCAGAAATAAATTTGTGTGGTGTGAATTGGAAAGTGCATAAGACACCTGATATGTTAAAGAAAACGGTCGATTTCCCTCGTAGCTGATATCCTTTCTTTTGAAGTCTTGGTACAGCGTCAGGGCTCGACTGAAATCTCTATCTTTCAGATTATAGGATATTTTTGGATAGATTACCCCTATAATCTGCTTGGCACAGAGATTTCCTGATATAGTTCCTAACAAGGAATCTCTGTGATTTTTGATACGCTTATCGCATATTGCAATATCAATGGGCGTATCAACACCTGCGAGTAGTGCGGATTTGAGCACTATCTGGACAGCCCCGATGTGGATCCAGGATATGGTATCCCTTATCTCTGGCCTCATCCTTCCCAACTCTTCTTGAACGTCACTGTATGGAATCAGTTGTAACTCAACTTGATTCCCTGTAAGCTCTATAGGAAGCGACATCTCTCTTCTGGTAATCTTATAGATTACATTGTGCTTCCTGCTTTTCAAACTAAAAGTGCGGAGCAATTGATCAATCTGTCCGGCTGAAAAGCCTTGATATCTTTGGATATTAAGGCTCTTGTTCATGATTTTGTCAATCATGCTTTGTGAGATAGTGGTTTGACTGGAATATCCAGTTTCGTCCACTTGCTCTTGATGAAAAACCTCAGCTCCAGTCTGATTCAGAGTTTGATCTCCCATCAATACTTTCATTGCTAAATACTTCTTCTTCTTCGTATATACTCTCATCTGAGGGTATATCCTCGAATTGGTAGACTTGTACCAAGTCTTGGTAGTAAACCGCTTCCTCGATGTCTGGTGCACCTTCGAAGCTTTTGACTCCTCTCTTTTCTGGACAATCTATCGAAATATGTCCTTTTGCACCGCAAGTCCAGCAGTTGCAATCTTTAAAACTTTCATTTGCCCTCGTATGGGCTCTTCTGAAAGTTTTCCTCGCGGGAGTTCGACTTGATGAACTTTGTGATGTCCTGTCTCTGGAAGGACCCCTTCTTTGTCCAGATTTGTAAAATCTGGCCTTTTGCCTAGTCCATCTGCTCCTCGGTTTCCAGCTCCTTTTCCTTGAGAATTCTTCTTTGGCATAAGGATGAACTCGGTGTTTCTTGTTCTTCCGTGGCCTTTGAGATTCTCCTCCAATGATGGTCGGCAGATCATTGGCTATGCAGTCAAGAGGGGAATATTTATTCATCCTCTTTAATCTCTTGTAATTCTTTTGTAGAATGGTCTGTCCGCACCATTCAACTAGCTTTTGTTTGACAAAAGACATTCTCCTCCCAACATTGTCAGGATCTCCTGGAATGTATTCTTTAATGAACATTTCCTTCCAGGGACTCGGGAACTTCGTGAAGAAAATATCTACACAGACCCTTTCATCCATATCTGAATTCCATTGGTAGATGTGGTATAACTTGAAGAATTGGTCAATTGACTCCTTCTCCATGTTGTTCAGCCTCAGGTTTAAAATAGCCTGAGAATAATTCTTCCTCTTTTCGGAATCTGCATTTCCGAAATTGTCTGCTCCTAGAAAGGTGAGCTTAAACCAGAAAGTCATTCTATCCACGATCTCCGTGTATGAGGCTGGCTCCAAGGTTTCTCCTTTGACTGCTGGTGCAACTCTTGACCATAACGTTTTGGCTACACGCAAGCAGCTTGATGAATCCCTCCTTTTCTAGATCCAACGTTCCTGCTGCTATTCTCATCGATGATGACCAATCATCAATAATCATATCAATGTCCTTGAAGTCAATATCATCGATATTGAGCATGAGTCCATACGGATGTATGGGATCAAGGCTTGTTTTCCCGAGAGGCGTATCTCGGAACTTAGGGATCTGTTTCCTCACCCTAGTTCATGTAAGATTGTTCATATTGGGCCTCTCTCTCTCCTGTGTTGATCTCCAACATGAAAGTCCTCGCGGGCTCTCATGAGAACGTCTTGTGCTGGGCCTCCTTCCTGTTGCTGTTGGGCTGGTGGCACCTGCGGTACTTGTTGTTCCGGGGGTACCTGATGGTATCCTCGGGGAATTAAAGCCCCATCTCCTGTATTCATCTTCAGATCTACCATCTTCATATTGGCAAATGACTCTGCCAATTCTTGTAGATCTTCCAATCCTATCCTTTCGGAGGACGTCATTCTTTGATTTGTCTTAACAATTGGCAAATCCTTTCGTCCTTCGATTTCTTGGGTTTTTCTTTGGCCTTTGGTGTGAAATTCACTTTGCCAAAGTTGATGGGTTTCCTTCTACTAGAAAATGTCTGATTTAATTCTAGTGTCTGGATCTTCTTTTGAAGTTCTAACAAGATGGTTAGAATTTCATCTTGTTTTATAGAAATTCGCCTTACTTCTTGTGGTACTCCATACGTGTGATTTCCGTAATTTTGTACCGTCTTCTGGATCTCTCGTAAATCCTCCGAGATTTTAGATGTGTCTGCCACGATCTCTTTAAATCTGGGAGTTATCTCGTAGTTTCTTTGTTCCATCAACCGTGGTTTTGGTGTGCCCTTTGTTGATGGTTCATTAAGTCGCATTGTAGCAGATTGTTCACCATTAACAAGTTCATTTGAACTTGTCTTTGGGAAATACACTGCTCTATTTCCTCCAGACTTGACTCCGATAGGAATTTCTCTTCGTATTGGGCTTTCCAGTAAGTTAGCCTCTCCTGGTGACTTTCCTCCAGTTCCTTCAAAATTTGAAGGTACCTTCTGAAATAAAAACATCTCGAACAATTGTTCGGATCCATATTTTCTGGGTGTCTCCTCCGTTAGGATATTACTTTTAATAATAAATAAATTATTATTCCTAAATAAAATTACCTAGGCTCTGATACCATTTTCTTGTAAAGTGGCAAAATAGAATTAAAACAAAGAAATAACAAAGAAATACCATTCAAACACCAATTTCCATTTTCATGTAAAGTGGCAAAATAGAATTAAAACAAAGAAATACCATCCAAACACCAATTAGGACACTTTAACAAGTGTCTTCTTAGCAAAATGGATCAAGATTGAAAAGTCAATTTTATACAAATTGTCTATTTTTCTCCTATACACTAAAACTTGTCTCTTTTTCTCTTTTTCACAATAATTTTATCTATTTTTATATAATAACACATAAAAATATGTGTGGATATATCTTATTTGACCCTTTAAATTTTTTTTGGATATATATTGGAATCCTAAACTTTTATTCTGTTACGTTCATTGAGCTCTAAGACTTATTTTTGTTACAATATTGAACCCAAGAATGAGCTCTGTACAATTTTTGTAGCATGCGTGATTTACATATTAAATTATCACTTATAATTTCTAGTGTACATTTCCTCTTTAATTTAGCCAGTTTAAATGGCAAAAATATGTGGATCTTACATTCTTACACACTAAAATTGTTACGAAGGCCATCAAGAAGTCCTAGAAGTTAAGAAATTAAATGTTCAATAACACAATCAAAATATACCAATATTCAATAGAAGAAGACGTAATAGTTGAACGACGAAAATTTACACGTTGCCTTTAAAATAAAAGATGTCGTCTACAAAAAAGTCGTGCAAAATATTTGACTAATTTGGAAAATATTTAGTAATTAAATTTAATTGCTAATCATAGCTCAACTATGGGCCAACCAAAAATAAGTATCAATGGACCAAGTCTTTATAGTGATACGGCACCCATTGAGTCCATAATAATTAATTTATAAAATTCTAAACACAACCCCCATTTTACTCTTTATAGTGAACTACTATTTTATAAAATATAATTATTAATATAATAAGACTTTTGTATTTAAAACCCTATCATATACAGAGCCTCTTACACACCATAGCTTAAAAAACGCAGGAGCAACGCCAATCTGCACCAATTGCTTGCAATCATGCATTGGAAAATAAATTTGGCGTGGAAACTGGTTTCAATAAAGATTCAAAGACTCCAAATATGCAAGATATTCGATCATATCGAAGTCAGAATGATTTTTTTATCATCTAATTATAATTTATACATATTTAACGATTGAATTTGATTTTCACTTTCTTTTTCATTTCCATCATATAGATCCAAAACACAAAATCAAATGAACGTTGGTCTATGTATATAATTTGAAATTAACATGAAAATTGAATAAGTACGCAACATACAATAGTATTTGTTGGATATTTTCTGGAAAAAATAATGGAGATTCACAATTCAACTAAAAAACCTAAAAAAAAATATTTGATCTGACAATTTAAAAAAATTATCGTACTAAAATGTGTTTGGCTAAAACTTTTAAACCCCAGGTTTCATTGCCCATGCCCAAGTTCTGGACCTAATAAAACTGATACCACACTGCTAAAATCTATTATAATTCAATCTTTTATTTTTTTTTTCTGTTATGAATTCGTCATTTAATTTCTAGATTTATAACCATAAACAAAATAAATATTTGGAAAATTAGCTGCTAGTATATTTTTCTTCAGAGTGTAATCGGATAATTTATTGATTTATTGTGGAGTAGTGAAAGATTTATCTGGATGGAAGGGGCGAGGCTATTATACCGAGGAGGCTATGATATGATTTTAAGTATTGAAAAATTAAATGATAAAAAAGTCTTATCATTTTAATATTTATAGTTTTAAAATAATAGGAGCCATACAGTGAAAATGGGGGGCTATGTTTAAAATTTCCCTAAAATTATGATAAGGTTAGAATTCTATGAAATGACCGAATTTTTCTAGTCTACAATATGAGCTATATTCCATGTCCCACTAATATTGATTATCATCGTGCCTTACAAAATTAGCTAATGGTTTGTATAATCTGAATGGTAAGACATCACATACTTGTTTTGAAGACAACTCCAATCGTGAGATATCCTTTTTTTGCTAAGAGTCAAATTTAATTAGAATCAAATTACACTGTCAGCACACTATACACCGGGTTAAATACTTTTAAAATCATAAATTTTATATGGGTTTTGATTTTTAACATGAACTTTAAATTGTCACACTAAAACACAAACTTTAACACATTTTGCAAATTTAACACCGACTCCAATTTCGACGAAATTGGAACTGGCGTTTGTTTATTAGAAACAACGTTGTTTTACTTTTAATAGAAGCTTCTTGAAACGATATCGATTTTAGTAATCTGACAACCGATCTACATGTATTTTCCAACATTGACGTCACTTACAATTTTCATTGAAATTGGAATCGGTGTTAAATTTACAAAATGTATTAAGTTTGTGTTTTTGGTGTAACAATTTAAATTTAATGTTAAAAAAATCATGTATAATTCATAATTTTAAAAACATTTAACCCTTATATGTATATAATACAAAAATATAACGGTCAATACGTACCATATGTGAGTTGTGATAAAATGAAAATTATAGCTGCATTACTATTATTGTAAAACCCAACATATAATCAAATTATGCAGGTATTTCCTTTTCAACGAGATAAAAATCTTATTATCTCCAAATTAATTACTAGTATATTCCACAAGCCATGTGTAAAAGAGAGAATGAAATAAATCAAATCGTATAGTAATAGAATAAAGGTTTGGCAAAGGTGAAAAGGACACAAATGCTTTAATATTCTCTCTTTTTGCCGGATAATATTCCACTTTGCATATTCAAAAGCACTTTGCATATTCGAAAGCTTTTAAGCAGAAATTTTTTCCAATTTCCAACCATGAAACCCACAATATAATCTAACAATTTCATTTTTCTCAAACTACTTACTTGATCAGCATGTTGGAAAATATTTAAATTTCTGGAGTTTCCTCTGTAATCTTTTTTTTGAACTAATCATAAAATGAACTATTGTGAAATGTAAACCACTTTTAGTTTTTTTTTTAATTAAAAAAAAAACTCCCTAATATAGACCCTTTTGATATTTAATTCTCTATTGCAAAATGATAGTATTTCATTTCACTAATACACGTCTAAACCGTCCCGATCTCTTGAACATCCAAAACCTCCTATAAATAACAGTTGAAGTAGTCTAGCCACACTCACTCACCCTAGCTAGCTAGCTCCAATATGGCTAGATACTACAACTCACCCTACCATGAATACCTCCAACACTTCTCATTGCCTCTCCACTTCCTCTTCTTCATAACCACAATCCTCATTTTCTTGATCTTCAATTGGTACATAAACTATGAATACATCTTCATAGACTTTATGGATCAAATCAAGCTAAGTTTCATGGTGTTTCCGGTGCTCCTCCTCCTCCTAGTCCACTGGCTAGCCGAAGATCGTGATCACTTCCCGTTCACGATGGACTTGCCGGAGAAGGACTCACTTCATCGGATTGGAGGGTCGCCACTAGGGGTGGCCATTTTGCTAGTTTTGCTTATGTTCATGATCTACCACCATTCTTCTTTGCAAGAACGGTGGTTTCCTTTGTTTGCTCGACGATAAATAATAACTCACGTGTTAACACATGTCGTGATTGAGAGCGCTAGACCACCTACAAATGTTGTCTCTCATGTGTTGGAGGATTAATGTTTTCAACCCTCTAATTTTAGCTTTTTGCAAGAGATTTTATGCTTGAGTTTTTCTATTTTTATAAGTTTCGACGAATATTGTTTCACAATTTTTTTATGCATAATTTCCGATTCAATCGACACTCTGGAAGCTAAAGATCATATACACCTTTCAATTTTCATTAATAGAACAAATGTGTAACCTGATACATACAAGTTAATTAAGTATGACGATTTCCCCAGATTATTTCGCATACCTTTTTTTCCTTTTTAGGGCGACGAGTGAAACCTCGCCTCTATGCAATAGCCCTCAAACCACAAAAATACATCAAATCCATGCAAACTTGAGCTCAAGGATCGCTGTCAGGCAGCCGACTGAGAACAGAGTGCTCTGGTTTGTGATCACATTCGAAATCAAGGTGAACGAATGCCCTTTCGACTTCAGCAAGTTTTTCGATTTTCATCTGCAGAGTCTCTCCAATGGTGTGAGCTTCTTTGAGGGGCATATCTTCTGGGAGTTCAATATCAACCTATAATGCCACAAACATCAACTTTCACTACTTAAAAAAGGGGGGCTCAATAATAGCAGAATCATCAAATCCATATTTGAATTTGTAGATTGTGTCACTACTAAACTAACCTCCACGAAATACAAAACTCCAAAAGTGTAGGCACGGACAGTATCAATACGCTTAATCTGAGGGTGCCTTATCACAAGATATGTCAGTTTCTGCATTACTTCAGGAGGTGCTGATTGTCCCACCAACGACACTGAAGAGGAAACACGGATCTTATGCACTAGCTTGCAAACACTTGATATAATAAATAAAAAAGGAAGACTATTAGAGGCCATCATACCTGCATTTTCGAGTACAGTTCCAGACCAGTTAATAATTGTATAAATTGCAAGTACAAGGGCACCAGCTGGATCAATCCACCAAAAGAACTTATCACCGAGGACAGCTGCTACCAATCCTACTACATTTGTTACCACGTCGAAATAGTGGTCCTATCAAGAATGCCAGAACAATAAGTACAAGTGGTAAATGAAAACTTCTGTGGTGAATACAGATAGATAGATAGATACCTTTGCGTATGCACGCACAATTTTGTTGCCCGAGCTTCTGCAGTAAAACCAAAGAGCAAGTTTTACCGCTGTAGCAGTTAACATAATCGAGTACAACCAGACCAACTGATCTGAAGTCATTTTTGCAGCTGGTTCTGCTTCAACAAGTTGCTCTACAGCCTGCACCAAAACCTGAAAGCCTGAAAGAAAGTGCCTGATTTGTGAAATAGAAAACAGTGCCATGGAGGAATGACAGAAGAGATTTGAAGCATCTTCAACCAAGTCGATCATCCTTTTTATTTTATTTTTCTATCTATGAGTAGATTGCTTCTTAATTAGCTAACATATATTGTGCATACAAAAATTAGCTCAAGACCATGGAATATCCCATTACTTGATGGTAGCGAATAACTATATCATAAACGAGTCAAAAATCTATCATGGAAGTATAGCTTTTGAAGTACATACCAAGAGTAGCCATTATAGCTGCAAAGATGATAATGCCAACTGGTTGGACCCTCAATTTCCCAATAGGGTACTTGTAAATGTTAACATTTTTCATAGCAAGGTGGGTAAACCAAAGAATGCCCCCAGCCAAGAGATCGAGTAAGGAATCCAATGTTGAAGCAGCAATGGCTAGCGATCCACTCTTTATTGTGGCATAGATCTAATACAAGCATGATAGATGAAATGAGTCAGAAAAAGGAGAGAGAACGAAGTCAACATACTCCAAAAATATGACGATTTTCAAGAAAGAAGACAACAATCTTTTGTCATGTTTTCCTCGAGTGATCAGCAATAACAACTTCTCTAATAACAAAAAGAGAAATCGGACTCCATTTCCTTCAGTTGGTGATCAAGACAACATTGAACCCGACATATCTCACCTTAAAAGCCAGCAGCAAAACATTAGCATAATTGGAGATCCTCATAGCCCTCTCATGCTGTGCTTGTTCTTCTAGATCTTCCTCATCTAATTCCTCAGATGCCACTACGGAATCGACCTCCTCAAATGATTTCAACGTAGCAAACTGTCTTTCATAGTAATCCTTCTCTCCTGTATATTGTACAATGATATGATCAAATGCAGCAAGAAAACTCATGGGTTAAATTGCATAAGAAGCTAAAACCAATTCATGATCCACTACCTACAAATTTTGATCCCTTTGCAACAAACAGTTGGCAAATTTTCTACAAACAAACAAAAATAACCAGAACATTAGCTAAATCTTTTTCACATACACTAATATTCAGAATTAACAAACCAGGATTTATACAAATGAACTCAAAATCATGAAATCATCTCGATCATCAGATTCTAAGTTCATAAACATATTGAATCTAACATCAACAGCAGCAAAACACCTACTTTCAATTGAAATTCCAGCTCGATAACAAAATTCCAAAATCAAACAGAAACAGCGTAAATATCCTTTCAATTTAGCGTATAAGATTTACCAGAAAAATGAAGATAAGAATCCAGACAACACACACATTCAAACAGATAGTTATAAAATCAGAAGAAATACGCACAGAAAACTCGAAGCTGTACCTTCGCTCAAACCCTGAGCTTTGGAGAGATCAATATGAGAAGGAAACTCAGGGTCAACTGCTGACCGGACATTATCGGGCAGCCTCGAAATGAAATCGGTGCGGAATGAGTTCACAGAGTTCCGGCGACTTAGACGGCCGCGCCGGCCGCTGCCACCGCGCTTCCACGCTTCCAACAGCGGCGATTTGGTGTCGCCACCGCCTATTTTGGTTTCTGGTTCCATACAGTTAAGAATCTGTTATCAAATTTTTGTTGTGCGTCTCATCCAAAATTCATTAATAAATAATAGTAATAAACTATCTAAAATAATCTATAAAAGAACTATATGCAGCGTAGTCAAAAGTGTAAAAATAAGTGTCTAAAAATAACAACTTTCATAAAAAAAAAATCGTCACTCTCCATTTATATTCAATGTCAAAAATAAACTTTTTATTTTTATAGCATGCAACATGAAGAGATGGAAATTGCAACTATCTTTTCTTCTCTTTTCTTTTCTTTTTTGTGTCATCAATTATCGTCGTGGGTCTTTTATTTAGTCATTTTTATGACAAGCGTCTAATGTAAGGGTAAAATTAAGTTCGTTTTCATCAACTCTTTTCTATTTGAGATATTATATATGCATATTTATCAATTTATACAAATATAGGTGGGGGGGGGGGGTATTACATGAAATTTATTGTGCTTTCTATCATGGTATCATATAATGTCTATCTGAAGTTTATAATATTTGGTGTTACATATATCCCCAACGAATGCAAATTGTAAAATATAAACAAATATCTATATTTACAATTCAGGAGTTTTATTGAATTTCTTTCAAACTTCAAAAGCAATCATTATGATTCGTCGGAAATAGTGAATGGAAACTATTGGGGTGAAATAACTCAGCGCCAAACGATCAATAGAAGAAAACTTCTTAACCAATAATTTTCCAATAAAACTTGATCGGAAAATGTCTCGTGATATTCTGAAAAGGACGAGAAAATTTCATAATAAATTCATTTTGCAAAATTTTGTATGATGATGTCGTCTACAATGAACTCTAGATCGTCACCAATTCAAACACATCATATGATTCCTTTGATATATTCTAAAATGGAATATTAGAACCTTAATTTAGCGATAAAGATTCATCATTTTAGAAATAACTACGTGAAGTTTATATTTGTCTTACATATATTCCAACGAATGCAATTTGTAAAATATACACAGATGTTAACTTGTTAAGGGGGGGTAATTATAATTTACAAATTAATTTAAATTTCTTCGAACTTCCAAGAGTAATTTTTTAAATTGGTCCTAAATAGTGACTGAAAAGGATTGTCATGGAATAAATAACTCAAGACTAAGCCAAACAATAGGAGAAAACGTCTTACCCAGAATTTTCCAATAAAATCATATGTGAAAATATTTTGTGATGGCATAAAAAATAAAAGAAACTTTCATACTATTTTAGGAGAAGCTACTGGTGATAGATTTTAGAAATAATGTAGAGAATGAGTGGCTTAAAACAATTGGCATTGGTTGACAATAAATGAAGAGCATGGGGTGCACCAGATAGAACTCATCCCATATCAAAAGGTCAACAATAATTTTAAATTTTTAATAACTAAATGAGTCCGTCCACCCCCCCCCCCCCCCAAAAAAAACATAATTTTAATAAATAAATAAACATATAATTCCACCAACGGCCCAACTCCAAACCTTGAAACCACAAACCAGCAACAGCAATAATAATCAGGACATAAAAAATGCCTCAGACTTGCAACCCAAAAAATGCCTCCAAACTCTACATTTGATTCTTTTACAAACTGTTCAACTTGGGATTTCGAATTAAATGTGAGTATGTGTATATTTAGTATTGTGAAAAAAATTAATATTCATATTGTACAAAAATAAACCTCCAAACTCTCTCTAGTCTCTCCTCCCTCTCTCTGTGTTTCTGAGAGAGAGAGAGAGAGAGATGCTAGACCATCTACGAGCAGTGATGATGCAGATACGAGTCCTTTTCTTGAATAGGTCAGTATGAAGGTCAAAAATTACCTAACTCAAGAGTCATCCACATAAGAACCTGAGCATCAACATTCAATCATGGTAGCATTCAACATGAAGAGTTGGAAACTGCTGCTGAGTCATCTGAATTCGAATCTTCATCAACACTCGACACAGATGATGCTGGGGGAGGTGCGTCTGTTGAGCTACTGTTCTTCCTCTTCTTTACGTTTTGCTTACTTCTAGCTCGATCAGCTTTGGAGACTATCTCTGAGACAGTAAATCCAGCAACTTCAAAATTCTTTGCTCTTTGAAGAAGCAAAGCATTTCGAGCTGTTACTTCAACTCCGTCATATGTCCAGATGGCTAACAGAGCTTCTCCCTTGAGTCCAACCGCGAACCAACCAAGACCAGCAGCAGCAATATCAACAGAACTCGAATCCCATGTCTCCCCGCTGACACGAATTTCATTTTTCACCCATCTTTCAAGCTTCTGAACTCTCCCCTCCCCAATTGGAGGCTGAAAATGAAAAGGTGCAAAGACATCATTATCTATAAAGAGTTAATGATTTGAGGATTAAGAACAACCACCCTCTCATGCTGGCATTCCCATGATTCGATAAATGAGCATCACATTTGACACCAAGAGATCCAACGTGGTGGGAGTTTGGGAAAACTACCCAACCACCTAGCTTCTAGGATAGTTTTGTGTGAAATAAAGATTCTAAATTTAAAAGACTATAAGGGTAAAATCAGTCCTTTTAGAATATTCTCAAATTTCGAAGT
The DNA here is from genome assembly GCA_026008535.1 of Perilla frutescens. Taxonomy (NCBI): domain Eukaryota; kingdom Viridiplantae; phylum Streptophyta; class Magnoliopsida; order Lamiales; family Lamiaceae; genus Perilla; species Perilla frutescens. Next base: position 6,446,419 of record BRKX01000012.1, on the reverse strand, counting down.
ATTGAAGCCTAACATCTCTCAAGATCATACATACATTCAAAACTAATATGGAGGATAGCTTTACACTCAACTCCATCCCAATTAACATTCCACGTAGATAAAAGATCTAAGCATTATTTTATGTGAGTTTTGAGTCATTAACAGAAGAACACGCAAACATCAGAGACATCCCAGTTCATATAAGATTTGATCACTGGCTATAGCATGTAATACCTGCAACTGACTGCCAAAGTGTTCGTCCAACATTGTGCATGCCTTCTGCGTCTTCCCCATATGCAAAGGAATCAGAGAAGAAGCCCATACCGTAACATAGACAGAATCTGCTGAAGATTCTTCAACGTCCAACCTGAACAGTCCACCAATATGAACTGAATGCCCTGCCTGCAGCAACACATGATAAAAATATCGACATTTAAATACATCTTTGCATGATAGTCTACCATGTAAACTTATTGGATTAACAATGTTTCAGTAATTGTAATGAGAATATGCTGACGCTTTATTTTCATTTGGTGAGTGAAGCATGGAATAAAGTTTAACACTGAGACATGCAAAAGTCATTTGTAAACATTAAAGGGACCTTGCCCAACTGGCAACTACTCTGCTTTTACTCTGAAGTTCAATTTTTACATATATGCACATTCAGCATTCCAAAGATAGGATTTTAAAAAACTAACTGAAACCTCACCTATGATTTTAGCTATCAAAGATCACAGCTTATAAAAAAGGGCAACTTTACAATATTCTATTTTGATCTCCAATCTACTATTCCACAATAAAGTAGAGCATCAGGAAAAGACAAAACCAAGCTTGAATCTCAGCATATGAAGTAGATGGCATAAAGTTGGAGCAAGACAAATCAGTAACTAGACAGACAAAACCAATCAGATTCTTCCTAGGAACGTATATGAATAGGATCAGACAAAATCAGAGCAATCAACACTGTGCATCAAGTTCAACAGTCTCCAAAAGGAACATTAACCTTGATCCTATATGTCCTTGGCTTCAACTCCTTGTCTATACGAGTAAGCTTCTGCTCCTCCTGAGTCAACCTAGTCGAAATCTGATGAGGATGCAAAAGCCCAGGAGTATCGAACAATTTGGCTTTCCCAGGAAGCACTCCTTCCATCCTCACAATTCCTAGGGTAGTGCCAGGCACTGATGCCTCCGTGACATGGGTCACCTTCATGCCTACACACTTCCCTATCGCATTAATCAACGTGCTCTTTCCAGCATTCTGAGCACCTACAGCCCACACATGACCTCTTGGACCAGCAAAGTTAACCACATCATCAACCAAAGTCCTCACTCCCCAATCTCTCACAGCACTCACCAAATGCACACTACTCAGCTTCCCTGCCCCGCCTTCCCTTGCTCGTGCCCGAACCCAATGCTCAAGCCTAGTCGGAGAAATGCTGCTAGGCAAGAGATCAATCTTAGTCACAGCTAACACTACCCTTGGTATATTCCCAGATTTTCCTTCCTTCCAAGATCTTGCATTCTCATCTATTGTCTTGTACACCAAATCTACCACCTTCCTCGGAAACGAGCCGTCAAAATCAGCAGCATCCACCACCAACAAAACCACAGTTCTCGCCCCACTTGTCGACATTAACCTCCTCCCAACAGTGTGATCAAAATCGAAATCCGGCAATAAGTTCTCCACACCCGGTTCCTTCACCTTTTGATAGTGCCTCAAACTGTGACACCTAGAACACACAATGGGCTTCTGACTAGCCGCTTCCTCGCCCAGGCTTCCCGGGTTTTCGACATTCTTAGACATTTCATCGAACACCTTGTCTACTGCATCAATATTCTCAACTTTTCCAGCAACCATAATCTCATTCGAAATTCCCCGTTTAAGGGAATCCGATATTTCGGACTCATCGAAAATAGGAGTCATTTTCTTGAATTTCTTGTAGTCGCGGCCCTTTGTCGAGGGCTTGACGGAAAACCCAGGTTGCTTGGGATCAAAATCTTGCATATGGATTCCACAGCCAGGGCAAATGGCGAAGGCTTGCTCAGTGGCTTCCTCGTAATTTCCATTGCGGGTGAGTGGTAATTTCGGAAAAGATTTGTTCTTTCCAGATTCTGAAGAGAAGGGTTTGGGGAAGAAGAAAAATGGTAGGGTTTTAGCAGGGTTTTGGGAAAGGGGGGAAGTGAGCGAAGGGTCGATGAGCAGTGCATGGAGGGAGTTAGATACATGTCCCGTATATGTAAATGTAGTGAGAGAAAATGGAGTGAGAAGCTTTCTGAGCCTTGACGGAGAGAGATTCCTTACTATCATTGTAGCTATGGAGGCTTTGAATGCCGCGTCTGCCAAATGCCAATTGCAAAGCTATATAACAACTTTTATTATATATATATAGTGCGTTGATATGCTGAGCAACTAAATTAGGCGACGACCAAGGGAGCGACACCGCCATGTCAGCAAAAGTTAATTTTTTTTTTTACTTATTTTTCCTATGTTTCGTGTGTTAATTTAACATAATATCTACGGTAGATTTGAACAAGAAATAGAAGCTAATGTATTATGAAGAGAGTGTCTTGTTTTGTTTACAATTTGAATGACAAAAAACTAACTAAGAGGCAAGAGGGCAAGAACCCAAATATGAGAGCACCATTAGAGCATTGCAAAAAGTTAAGACTACCTTTCATGTCTAAATAATATTACATATATTTCTAACATCCTCCCTCAAACTCAAGATGCGCTGCGACGAGCATCGAGAGTTTGCCAACCAAGGCACGAAAACAAGGAAGCGGAAGAGACTTGGTGAATAGGTCGGCGACCTGCGACGAAGAGGCAATGAAAGGTAAGGTAAGAGTCCCTTGCTGTAAATGGTGACGAGTGAAATGACAATCTATTTCGATGTGCTTGGTGCGTTTATGGAAAATGGAGTTGTGGGTAATCTGGATGGCACTTTTATTGTCACAGTACATCGGAGTCGGATCAGGGATAGAGACACCCATGTCAGCAGGTAGCCAACGCAACCAAACAATCTCAGTGGTAGTGGAAGCCATGGCACGATACTCAGCTTCTGTGGAAGAGCGCAGAACAACCCTTTGTTTCTTACTTTTCCAAGAAATGAGGGAGTCACCAAGAAAAACACATAGACCAGTAGTGGACTTGCGATCAACGGGATCGCTAGCCCAATCCGCATCAGAGAACCCCCGAAGCTCAAGAGATGATGTAGAAGAATACAAAAGACTATGAAACATTGTACCTCGAAGGTAGCGGAGGATACGAAGAACAGCAGACCAGTGAATAGTCGTGGGTGACGAGACAAACTGACTGACGATGTGAACAGCATAGGCAATGTCCGAACGAGAGATAGTGAGATAGACCAAGCTCCCAACAATGGTGTGGTACAACGTGGGATCATCCAAAGGTGAGTCATCAGATGTGGAATACCGAACATTAGCCTCCATAGGAGTATCAATGGATCGGGAATCAGTGAGACGAGCACGTTCAAGAATGTCATTGATGTACTTCGATTGGGAGAGAAGATATCCCCTAGGAGACCTGCAAACCTCAATACCAAGAAAGTAGCGAGGGGGCCCAAATCCTTCATCTCAAAACGAGATGTTAATTCTGATTTCAAGAATGAAATCCCATCTGTGTCACTCCCAGTAATAATCATATCATCAACATACAATGAGAGAAGAATGATCCCAGAATCTGAGATCTTAATAAAAAGTGCATGATCACAGTCACTCGAACGAAAGCCAAGAGAAATGAGAGCAATAGAGAAAGTTTCATACCAAGAGTGAGATGCTTGTTTGAGACCATATAAAGACTTCTTGAGTCGGCATACATGTCCAACCTCGTGGGGTACTCCGGGGGAGGAGTCATGTAGACTTCATCAATAAGATCTCCATGTAAGAAAGCATTCTTAATATCCATCTGAGAGAGATCCCATTGACAAACTACAGCAACAGCAATAAGAGTATGAACTGTGGTCATCTTGGCGACGGGTGCAAAGGTCTCCTCATAATCCAAACCATATTGTTGGGAAAACCCTTTGGCAACCAACATTGCTTTGTACCTCTCAATAGATCCATCTGTCTTTGTTTTGATTTTATAAACCCATCAAGAACCAATAGCATGTTTACCTCGTGGAAGAGGCACCAAATCCCAAGCATCAGTTTTGTGCAGAGCTTGGAGTTCATCATTCATAGTCTGTTGCCACAAAGGATCAAGAGCAGCCTCCTTGTAGGAGGTGGGTTCAGAATTTTTGTGAAAAGAGAAAAGAAAAGCTGAGAATGAAGGGAAATATGAAGAGTATGCAAAATCAGGGAGGCGAGTGGACTTACTAACACGAGTGGAACGATGAAGAGGAGGATCTATTTTACCCAACTCAAGAAAAGCATTTAAAAAATACTCACTTTCCAATGATACTCTTAATGACCCATGTGATTTTGACCACTTTACAGCATATAGAAACATGTGTCGGAAGCTTTTCAGAGTGTGTCAGAAGCTTATCGGGATTCCCAATCGGGATTCATGATCGGGATTCTCAGTCGTGAATCCCGATCGTGATCGTGATACGATCGAGATTCCCGATAGTAAATCCCCATCGTGATCGTGAATCCCCATCATGATCATGATATGATCGGGATCAGGATTTTGGTCGGTACAATTTTCAGCATGATGAACATAATGATTTGTTGTGAAGGGTATATTTGGTTGATATCAAGCATAAAAAAATATGACTATAAATTTCGTCGTGTTTTAAATTTAAAAATTGAGTATACTTTTGTAGTACATCCACATATTTTTTTTATGTAATTCAAGTACATTTGCGTAAGGTTGGTGTAAGATGCATACATGTAATCACATTTTAAGGGCATTTTAGAAAAAATGTGTAGTTTTTGAATGCTTTTCTTAAGTTGTGTAAAAGGGTCTTGTTTTAGGCCATCTCTAACAACAAACCCACAATACAGTTAACTCTACACTATTCTAGAGATAAAATTACATATTTTCAATATTCATCTCCAACAGCAACTCTCTAAATTTCACTCTATAATAGAATATTCCTTTTTTATACTTACTACTATTTATTTAATTTTTATTATTGGATTGTTAAATTGAATATATGATTATATATATATATATTGTAATATTTTTTATTTTTTTAATAAATAAATAAGCATATTTATTTTACAAAACTAAAAAATTTCGGATAAACACGATCAATTTATTTAAAATAAAACCAACATTTCATAATAGATAATTTAACAAAAGTATAAATTACATGAAACAAAAATTACTTTCTATCATTATTAATTATGTATTTGTATTGTTTATTATAATGTATTTGTGGCTTTGTATTGTTATTGTAATGTTTATGTATTTGTATTTTTATTAATTATGTATTATGTATTTTACATTTAAATTAATGCAATATTATTCATTTAATTAATATATAAAATAATTTTAATAATGAAAATATGTTTCATAAAATTTAAACACAAAAAAAGAATGAAAATAAATGAAATATTATAAAGAAATTTATATAAAATATATAAAAAATAGAAAAAATAAAATTAAATTAACCGATGATTAATAGCGGTTAATTAACCGATGCACTATTCATTCTACACCAATTTGCCGAGAAGTGCGGCGGCTGTTGGAGATTGTTTTCTGATCAAATTTGCCGTTTCTCACACTTAATACGTGTCTCTTGGAGTTGCTCTTAGAAAAATGGGTAGTTTTATATTTTAAACTAGCATAACACCCGTGCGATGCACGGAGTCATATTTTATGATTTTATAAAATTGAAAAATTCAATATGAGAATAATGATAACAAAATGAGACAATATACAAATTGTAAACTATACATGTTTGTACGGGTTCGAATCTCCTCAATACCACCAAATTGAGTGTGTGTGTGTGAGTTAAAAAAAGTAATAATAATTTGTATGTGACATTTTTCATAAATCACAATTGAAATCATCATTATCGTTTGATAGTTATAGAACCATTTACAATCAACTATATCAATAGTTCAAAAGTAAAATCAACAAAATTATTAGTTAATTATAATCAAATTTCTCAAGTTTTATGTAGATATGAATTTCAATTTATATGTAAGAGTGTTTATATTGTGGATCCAAAAATATGACACAAAATTGAAGTAGTAATTTTGTTTTAGTAAATTAAAATATGCCAAAATGGAGAATTGTATGAGTATAATAGTAGTTGACCACTAAATGGTGGAAGATGGTCCTCTTTTGCGTACTTTAGCACCACATATAAAATTGTGCACTCAAACGCCAACGCTTTGTCTGATTTTCCTTCATTCTACTATTTTTAATTTCAATTTTTTTTTTGTTTCTCGTTTATATTTAATAATATTTAATATATTTAGTATTAGTTTTTAGTTAATCTTTTTTATTAGCATTGATTTTTTTATATTTATGATTACTTTTTTTTTTACTAATAATTTCATTTAGAATTTATAATTAATTCAAATTTCTAAATAGAGTTTCTATCTTAGTTATTGTATTTTATAGTGTCTTTTGGTGTTTCAAAAACAATGAAAATTGAAAGAAAAAAAAAACTACACCAAAAAGGTACAATTTATGGCTCAAACATGCATAAGTTTTTTTTAAAAAAAATATATTATAGTTTGTTGGATATTAATTAATTCGTTGAAAATTATTGATTTAGATATACACATTAATTAAGTAAAATTATGGTCAATTTATTACTTAAGTCAATATAATATAATGTGCCAAATTTGTGGATTTTACTCAATTACACGTAAAAAAATATATTACCCTTTTGCTCATCTTCTCTAATAAAAATGAAATTGATAATTAATGGATATATATGTATACATATAATTTAAAATTTAATATTATAAATAATTATATTGTAAAAATTCATATTGTGATAAAATCTAAACTTTAGTTACATTATAATTTAAAAGGAATTGTATATTAACCAAGAAAAAAATAAAATTCCAATTTTATATTAATAGGAAATTGTGAATAAAAATCTAACATTGTATTTTGCTTACAATAATTAAAATGGTATTTCTAAAAGATACAAAAATTAAATGATATACTAATGACAAAAATTGTAATTGTATTTAAAATTGTTTAATAGTTTTAAATTTTTAAACTAATCTTGTACGTCTATCTAAAGTATAAAAAATGTCATCATTTTAAAATAAGTACTCTATTCATTTAACAAATATGTAAATATTTTATTAAAAAAATTATAGATCTATTTATTATTTTGAATGTTAATAGATAAAAATGCCGAGACTCTCCACATTATTATTTAAAGTAGAAAAGAAGAAGACTATTTAACATCTCATTCTCCTAAAATCAAATTTATATCATATTATTCTATTTTTATGATAATATACCACTCAAATTTATATCATATTCTTCTATATCTATATTATATCTAAAAGTAAGATAGTTTCTAGAAATAATAAAATTAGTTTTTCCCGCCTAAATCACCATTCCAAATCTAGAAATCTAATAATATATTTTTTTGCTTAATTTATTAATTTTGTGTACTATAATATGGATATGTGAATTAAATTGCAAATCAATAATTAATAGGTTAGTAAATATATCATCAAATAAAACGGATATGCACTTAATACATGTTACCATATTCATACTATTAGTCAATATATTATTAGATAAAAGCAAAATGATCGAATCATAATTAATTGATTAACTATATAACCAATTGCGATATAATTTTTTCCCTAAAAAAAATTACGGTATAATTTTTATATTTTTTATCTTATAAAAATAAGATAAAAGTAAGAAATGTTACAAGAAAAAACATTCAGTATATTACCATATTTAGATAAATCTTCTATATCTATATAATATATAATAACAAGACCGCATCCGAAAATAGAAAAAAAAGATAGTTTTTCCGCCTATTTGCACTTTCCGAAAATGAAAAAATATTATTTTATATAACAAGATTAGTTATTTTTCATATGAATGATTAAATATTAATATTCTTTTAATTGTAATCCACAATTTCATAAGTATTAGCTGCAATTTCCTTAATTAGTTGCACCACTATTCGGATACATTTAAATTTCCTTATATGTATGTTTTGCTGAAAATATTTTCTAATCAATTATTTTAGGTAAATATATTTAATACATATTTTTTATATACTATATAGTATATAGATTACATATTTTATTTGATGTATTATTACTATTCTCTGCTACTTTATATTCCAAAATTTTTATTCTACAATTTGTATTTTATAATAATATCCTCCTATCATTAAATCAATCCATTTATTTATAAAATTATAATCAAAACATATCATATATAGTTACCTTATTTAGTATGCTTGACTTTTGGAACATATAATTACTCTATTACGTACTATTCGCCAAATTTATTAATCAATTTAAACAGATTTTTTTTATATATATATAATAACATAATAGTAATTATATAATAATACAATTATCGCATATAATAGCAATAATTACGGTAATTATATATATTATAATATAATTATAGATTATAGATCGCATAATTATCTAATTATTTGTTTCTCTTATTTATTGGTTCTCATTGCACAACAATGCTATGTTTTTACAAGGTTTTGAAAGTGAGTTTATGTGTTCCTATTTACTCAAATTTGATATTTTGTATTTCTAATTTGTATGTATGATCTAGATTGAGTTAAAATAGCCATGGGTCCATTATTGTTTCATCAAGAAACAATCTCTCACAAATAAATTAGTGGAGCTTTGCAAGTTGTATTTGATGCAATTTAGTTAAACATGATATTTACTGGTTTGCATTTCAATTCATCATAAATTTGTATTGCTTTGATTATCTTTCTTCAAACTTAATTAAATATAAGAAAATAAAATAAAAAATGATATCCAGTGTACGAAAGCTTACATAATTTAGTACAATCTTAGACATCACAGGAAATGAACTGAAAATCCACTACATATATATCAGGTACTTTTATCTTTTCTTTTTGTTAAGAAGTTTGAATTAGTCATTATTATATATATTTGTTTAATTTGATTTTTTTTATCCCGCTTACATATGAAATGTCAACCCAGAACTCTTTGTGGTTCTTTAGGAAAAATATTTGTTGTGCATTTTTTTTTAACTTATATTGATTTTTTTCAACTACAAAAAGTTTTGCAAGGGTAAAAGAAATTAAATTAAAAACTGTCGAAGTGATTAACTATCACGTGAGTAGTTTCTTCACTCTCGCTGTTTTATTTTTCATTATCCTATAATTCTCACAAGTTTTTTTTAGAACAATGTCAATTAGCTACAAAAATTGAAAGCAAATGACACATAAGTTAACGTCAATATACCACTCCTATATATATATATATATATATATATATACTAGCATAACACCCGTGCGATGCACGGAGTCATATTTTATGATTTTATAAAATTGAAAAATTCAATATGAGAATAATGATAACAAAATGAGACAATATACAAATTGTAAACTATACATGTTTGTACGGGTTCGAATCTCCTCAATACCACCAAATTGAGTGTGTGTGAGTTAAAAAAAGTAATAATAAGTTGTATGTGACATTTTTCATAAATCACAATTGAAATCATCATTATCGTTTGATAGTTATAGAACCATTTACAATCAACTATATCAATAGTTCAAAAGTAAAATCAACAAAATTATTAGTTAATTATAATCAAATTTCTCAAGTTTTATGTAGATATGAATTTCAATTTATATGTAAGAGTGTTTATATTGTGGATCCAAAAATATGACACAAAATTGAAGTAGTAATTTTGTTTTAGTAAATTAAAATATGCCAAAATGGAGAATTGTATGAGTATAATAGTAGTTGACCACTAAATGGTGGAAGATGGTCCTCTTTTGCGTACTTTAGCACCACATATAAAATTGTGCACTCAAACGTCAACACTTTGTCTGATTTTCCTTCATTCTACTATTTTTAATTTCAATTTTTTTTTTGTTTCTCGTTTATATTTAATAATATTTAATATATTTAGTATTAGTTTTTAGTTAGTCTTTTTTATTAGCATTGATTTTTTTATATTTATGATTACTTTTTTTTTACTAATAATTTCATTTAGAATTTATAATTAATTCAAATTTCTAAATAGAGTTTCTATCTTAGTTATTGTATTTTATAGTGTCTTTTGGTGTTTCAAAAACAATGAAAATTGAAAGAAAAAAAAAACTACACCAAAAAGGTACAATTTATGGCTCAAACATGCATAAGTTTTTTTTTTAAAAAAATATATTATAGTTTGTTGGATATTAATTAATTCGTTGAAAATTATTGATTTAGATATACACATTAATTAAGTAAAATTATGGTCAATTTATTACTTAAGTCAATATAATATAATGTGCCAAATTTGTGGATTTTACTCAATTACACGTAAAAAAATATATTACCCTTTTGCTCATCTTCTCTAATAAAAATGAAATTGATAATTAATGGATATATATGTATACATATAATTTAAAATTTAATATTATAAATAATTATATTGTAAAAATTCATATTGTGATAAAATCTAAACTTTAGTTACATTATAATTTAAAAGGAATTGTATATTAACCAAGAAAAAAATAAAATTCCAATTTTATATTAATAGGAAATTGTGAATGAAAATCTAACATTGTATTTTGCTTACAATAATTAAAATGGTATTTCTAAAAGATACAAAAATTAAATGATATACTAATGACAAAAATTGTAATTGTATTTAAAATTGTTTAATAGTTTTAAATTTTTAAACTAATCTTGTACGTCTATCTAAAGTATAAAAAATGTCATCATTTTAAAATAAGTACTCTATTCATTTAACAAATATGTAAATATTTTATTAAAAAAATTATAGATCTATTTATTATTTTGAATGTTAATAGATAAAAATGCCGAGACTCTCGACATTATTATTTAAAGTAGAAAAGAAGAAGACTATTTAACATTTCATTCTCCTAAAATCAAATTTATATCATATTATTCTATTTTTATGATAATATACCACTCAAATTTATACTCCCTCCGTCCCATAATTGTAGTCCCTTTCCATTTTCACTCAGATTAAGAAATCACATTTAATATGTATTGGAAATGCACAATTTACAACAATTATCCTAAATTACCCATATTTCTACTCTATTAATTTCATTCACACTATATTAAATAGGGTTATATTTGTAAAATAATGTTTTAATACAATCCCAATTTAGAATAGGACTATAATTCTGGGACATCCCAAAAAGGAATAATGGACTATAATTATGGGACGGAGGGAGTATCATATTCTTCTATATATATATATATATATATATAGGAGTGGTATATTGACGTTAACTTATGTGTCATTTGCTTTCAATTTTTGTAGCTAATTGACATTGTTCTAAAAAAAACTTGTGAGAATTATAGGATAATGAAAAATAAAACAGCGAGAGTGAAGAAACTACTCACGTGATAGTTAATCACTTCGACAGTTTTTAATTTAATTTCTTTTACCCTTGCAAAACTTTTTGTAGTTGAAAAAAATCAATATAAGTTAAAAAAAATGCACAACAAATATTTTTCCTAAAGAACCACAAAGAGTTCTGGGTTGACATTTCATATGTAAGCGGGATAAAAAAAATCAAATTAAACAAATATATATAATAATGACTAATTCAAACTTCTTAACAAAAAGAAAAGATAAAAGTACCTGATATATATGTAGTGGATTTTCAGTTCATTTCCTGTGATGTCTAAGATTGTACTAAATTATGTAAGCTTTCGTACACTGGATATCATTTTTTATTTTATTTTCTTATATTTAATTAAGTTTGAAGAAAGATAATCAAAGCAATACAAATTTATGATGAATTGAAATGCAAACCAGTAAATATCATGTTTAACTAAATTGCATCAAATACAACTTGCAAAGCCCCACTAATTTATTTGTGAGAGATTGTTTCTTGATGAAACAATAATGGACCCATGGCTATTTTAACTCAATCTAGATCATACATACAAATTAGAAATACAAAATATCAAATTTGAGTAAATAGGAACACATAAACTCACTTTCAAAACCTTGTAAAAACATAGCATTGTTGTGCAATGAGAACCAATAAATAAGAGAAACAAATAATTAGATAATTATGCGATCTATAATCTATAATTATATTATAATATATATAATTACCGTAATTATTGCTATTATATGCGATAATTGTATTATTATATAATTACTATTATGTTATTATATATATAAAAAAAATCTGTTTAAATTGATTAATAAATTTGGCGAATAGTACGTAATAGAGTAATTATATGTTCCAAAAGTCAAGCATACTAAATAAGGTAACTATATATGATATGTTTTGATTATAATTTTATAAATAAATGGATTGATTTAATGATAGGAGGATATTATTATAAAATACAAATTGTAGAATAAAAATTTTGGAATATAAAGTAGCAGAGAATAGTAATAATACATCAAATAAAATATGTAATCTATATACTATATAGTATATAAAAAATATGTATTAAATATATTTACCTAAAATAATTGATTAGAAAATATTTTCAGCAAAACATACATATAAGGAAATTTAAATGTATCCGAATAGTGGTGCAACTAATTAAGGAAATTGCAGCTAATACTTATGAAATTGTGGATTACAATTAAAAGAATATTAATATTTAATCATTCATATGAAAAATAACTAATCTTGTTATATAAAATAATATTTTTTCATTTTCGGAAAGTGCAAATAGGCGGAAAAACTATCTTTTTTTTCTATTTTCGGATGCGGTCTTGTTATTATATATTATATAGATATAGAAGATTTATCTAAATATGGTAATATACTGAATGTTTTTTCTTGTAACATTTCTTACTTTTATCTTATTTTTATAAGATAAAAAATATAAAAATTATACCGTAATTTTTTTTAGGGAAAAAATTATATCGCAATTGGTTATATAGTTAATCAATTAATTATGATTCGATCATTTTGCTTTTATCTAATAATATATTGACTAATAGTATGAATATGGTAACATGTATTAAGTGCATATCCGTTTTATTTGATGATATATTTACTAACCTATTAATTATTGATTTGCAATTTAATTCACATATCCATATTATAGTACACAAAATTAATAAATTAAGCAAAAAAATATATTATTAGATTTCTAGATTTGGAATGGTGATTTAGGCGGGAAAAACTAATTTTATTATTTCTAGAAACTATCTTACTTTTAGATATAATATAGATATATTAACACTTTTTAATATCTAGTCGTCCTAGTCTTTTAATATCTACGTTTTTATTACTGATTGTTATTTTTATTTATTTTTTTAATATTTGGACTTATAAAATATTGTGAATAACTCATAATTTTTCAATAATTATTTCCTCGTTCCACCAATAAAGGTTGATTGTATCATTTGTATGCAACTGCCGGAGGTTATTGTGACTTGGGAGATAGTTGTCTCAAACGAGATTGTTGGTTATTTAATTTGAATTGTGGATATACTAAATAAATTTTAAAATTTTCTTTTACAAAATATTAAGATGGACTCAAATCATTCATTCTACCTTATGTTTTACTCAATTAAAAATCATCCAAATAATCCATTTAAACGAACTCAAACATAATTTGTTAAAGCTTATTAACAATAAAAAAAACAATTGTTTATGTGTCTGATTTATTCAGAATAGTAGTTGTAGATCCGAAAATCTGCAATTAATTGATTCAGTCCGAAGCAACGGTCAATTTGTGAAACAAAAACAGAAAATACTGTAAAAGCCAAAGACCGTCGGGGGGTGACGATCGTTGGTCCTCCGACGCTCAAGTCAGGAAAAGAAGAAGAGTAGAAAGAGACAAAATATGAAATAATTGAATAATTAAAGAGCTTAATAACAGTAACCCCTAGCCAGAACGTGACTAGAAATTGAGGGAATCTTCGTTCAATCAGGAAAGACTGTAAGAAAGACGCCCAAATGTTGAATCGCCGGAGTGGAATGAACTTAGAAAATGATAAACTCAATGTGTCTAGGGTATGATGTGAAGCTTGTGGGTATTTCAGCGTAGTCGTCAAATGAGGAGGGAAGTCTCCTTTTATAGAGAGAGGTAGCGCTAGGATTCACGTAAATTACGGGAGTGATTGAGGCATGATCTCATTCGTTTGATCACGTCAACCCTTCCAGGTAATGCGGACGGCTAATTCAAAGTAATTCAAATTACCCGATCTTTATGAGGTTGCTCGGTTAAACAACAACGTTCAACCCTCATGGACCAGCGTAGTGGGTTGACGAAAAATAGCCACTATAGTAGTTACCTTTTTGCTATCAATTAGGAGAGTCAAAAGTTAGGCTATATGGCCTTCACTTTTCTTTGAAAAAATTTAGTTCAGAAATAACCCAACGTTTTAACTAATTTTCATTTTAAATGCGCTAACCCCAAATATACGGTTGTCCCCTTGAAAGCACTGAAACGTTAGATACTAAATACTAAATAGTAGATACTTACGTGTAAAAGGGAGATGTCTCGAATTTAAAATATACCACTCAAAAAAAAAACATGATTTTTTATTTTTATTTTACTTTTTAGAGTTGTCGCTCGCACACGAAAAAAAAATTAAAAAAAAAAACTTTTTAGAGTTGCATTAACTAGTTAATATAGAACTTTCTCGAGAAAAAAATAAAAATAAACAACTAGTTAATATAGAATTGACGAAGCAAGCAAGGTTGGCCCGGCTAAATAATGGGCTAAATTGAAGAAGATCGACTATATCGGGCTGAGCCCGCTTACTGGTCCAATTAACACCTGAGAGAGATGGAATTTGGGCCTTTGGTAGACCTGGACGATAATAACATTTCTGTTATATTTCTTGATGATATAATTGGAATGACAAATATTATAATATTTATGCATAAAAGTAGCATTTATTAATAGGGCTATTTACACTAAGATCATCACTTTTAGATCACTTTGCACTTAAAACCTGACCAAAATCTAACCTTTAATGATTTTGGCAATTACAAGCCCCCAATTTTTCCTAGCAAATTCAATACCCAAATTCAAATTCATATATGGTATGTTTGGATTTTTTTAACATAATTGCACATGTGAAGTGTACACATGTAAATTTGATAGGACACTTCAGAGTGAATTAGCCGGAAAAAACTTGAGCATGTTGTAATTGAAAAAAAAATTCACTCAAAGTGGTGTTTCTTACAACAATTAGAGAGACATGTTGTAATTGCAAAATGTCCAGTCTTTTTTAATGCAAATAACCTTTGTTAATAATAGTGTTTTAGTGAAATGAATAATAATTAAGACTTTTAAAAAGGAAACAGGCGTATAATTCCGAAGAATGGAAAATAATAATTATTTTAATAAGTTAGAATAAGTATATGCATTATATAGATTGGAAAGTCTGTATGCTACGCCCACAATCACAGGATCTCTGATATGTAGATGTTTTTATTTTTAAAATAAGTGAATAGACAATTAAGATAATAGACACAATTATCACTTACCGAGATCATTGTGGCTATGAGAATTATCCTATAGAGTAACATACCATTTCCTAATAGATTGGTAGGTAAATCTCAAATTGTCACGCTTGGTCATTGGATTGGATGCCATGTTCATTCCTTGCTTTATTTTTTGGAGAATGATATGCCCTAGCTTAGGCACTAGCCATCATTGTCAAGTAATCAACATAAATCTCTCTTTCTAGATTTTAACCTTATCCCCATTTTGTCTTTATATTTCTTTTTCATACTAAACTCCTCTCCACTTTTTCCCCATGTACAATCCAAATATTATATCAATTAGTGTTTTTTTTATCAGTTTTCAAATATCAATTCCATATATAATTATATTTTTCATATTATGTGTATACATATACAGCTATCTGAGGACACTCCATGTAAAGTGAAAAATTCTATGCTATCCCAGGGTAGTGCAAAAAATGTCACAATAGATCTATTGTGACACTTTCATTTTTACCGGGGGTAGCGTATAATTTTCCGTGTAAAGTCTACATTCATAATGAATAAGAAACGATATTACACTTTGATTTCCACGTAGACATTGCTTATGTATAAATTATAATAATCTACAAATTACAAAAAAAAAAAAAAACAGGGGAAAATCCCTTATACGACAGGTATCATGGATCTATTATTACCTTGATTTAATTTGGAAATTTATATATAAAACGATGTCAACAATTATATTGGATCTTTAAATATACATCAAGTGCATATTATTTGTTTTAGTTGGCAAGGAGAATTGGATATCTAGTGTTTCATGACTTCATGGCTAGCAAAATAAAATAAAGATATGATATTTTTTTTTTCAAGTGCTACCAGCGATGGTCCTTCAACTAGTTAAATGTTATATATATATTGCTATTGAATGCTATCTATCAACTATTAAGCTATGTCTTTCATAAGATTGTAATGGTAACCTTCACAATCTAATAATCGTTATTGGAAGATTATGAATTTAAATAATGTGAACATTTTTTTAGCTGAATTATTAGAAATACAGCAATGAATAACAATGACCGATAACTAAAAAAATTAAATAAATGACATCCAATAAATGATATAGAAGCCCTACATGCTTGTATGTGTAGTAAAATGTCATCCCCATTGACTAAAAAAAGGTGAATAATTTTGTTTGAAGTTGGTTAAAAATACATGGGGACATTTGGAGTGGAAGTGGAGGTGGCGGTGGTGGGAGAGAAAATCATTAAATCGTGTCAATTGTTATCATTATTTACTTTGGTAATAATTGGATGTTGCCACATTTCAATTTCAATCTTGCTTTTTTGAAAACGGGACTTTGCCTAAAGAAGATGTTGCCTCATTTCATCATTCTTTTATACTATTCCCCAAATTCCCACCTCCACGCTTTTTGCTTCTTTTTCAAAATCTTTCTGTTTACTTTTTCTTTCTTTCTTTCATGTAATCTATTGAATTACAAACGTTAATAGACACTAGCTACTTATATAAATATTTATAAGTAATTTTGAAAAATCAAATAACTCCCTACACTATAATGTTTCGTGTAATTTTTCAATATTTATTAGGGAGTTTAAATCGCAAATGATACTATGTTTCAAATTTTCACTCTCCACACTAATATGTTCAAGATATTGAAAAATTAAATCACTCTCTATGATGTTTCATGGAAAATTACACAATTCCAAAATGTTAAGGTTGTGATAAAAATGTCATGAACTATAATTATTTGCATTTTATATTCCAAACTATTGATATGTTAATAAAATTATTTTGAGAGCCAAATTTCCGCGACTAAACACACTTTTAATGACATGTTGAAGGCTTTCAAATGAAACCTATAATTATACTCTAATTCTCCAACATGTCAATTAAAAGCAAATCAAGTCGGTTTTTTGTTGTCAGATTTATTATTATGTTAATAGTATGGGACACAAATATAACTAATCATACATAATTCGTGATATTTTTATTATAATTTTAATAGTTTGAAACATAGGGTGTGATTTTCGGAACACAAACTTGTTGCACGTAGATAAGATATTGTAGGCTAAAGGGTTGGGAAAAGAAAAAAGAAAACGTAAAAGATTTATAGGTTGGAATGCAATAGGAAGCAATTGAAAGGCTAGAAAAAGACAATTTATAATTAGCATGGGGGACAGATAGTATATTGTCAACAGAAATTTAACACCCTTTTCCCGCTTTCTATCTCTCTTTATGGACTTTGCAACAATATTTCCTATTTTCGGTTACTTTCTTATTTGCCAAAAAAAAAAAGGTGTTAATACCTATGTTTTTTGACTAATGTTTTTAATTTTTAGCGTGACATATTTAAATATTACCAATAGAATATGATATACAACAGTTTTTCACTCGAAAATTAGACTGAACAAATTACCCAAAGCCGGCTCATGATCGTGAAGTCAACTTAAATTTTGTCACCGAAATTCAAACGTCCCTTCATGGAATATGACTGAATTGATAATCACATTTTGTGACTTTTTTAATAATTGCAAGTCTCGATGCCTGATTTGATTATGTATAATGATTAATGATTTATGCGTTTTGCTTAACAAGCACGCCCGATAATTTGTCATCCAATTTTTGCTATTTGTATTCACGAATATTGATATATTTTGTTTAGTTAAAGCCTTATGTATCGTAATCACAACATTATTTATTCAACAAAAAACTTAAAAATTAAAATGATTGAAAATATACAAGGATTTATAGGTTAGAACGCCAAGGACAGTTCAATTGAGCGAAGGGGGCAAGAAAGCAACAATGTCAACAGAAAAACGACCTTTTCCCCCTTTTTTAATTTTTATTATTTTTTTCCGCCATTTTCTATTAGCTTTTTCTTGAATTTCAAGAGCAGGAAACGAAAACCCACGTATACATAGAGTGATATCCTTTATTTAGGCACAATTTTTGGCAAATAATGCTTTTTGAGATTGAGAAAGTATAGCTTAATAAAGTTGTCTTTTTTTGGAACATGCCCCACCAAATAGGCCCAGTGGTTTGGACAACGTATGATTTGAAGACAAACTGTTTGAGGAAAATGCCCAATGAACTCTGCCAACAACAGGAACATCTCTCAGTGTTGCTCTGTCTCTCTCCTCAGCTTGTTTCAATAACCCCACATTCTTGTTCTCTCTCTCTCTCTCTCTCTCTCTCTCTCTCTCTCTCTCAAACTTCCAGTTCTTCTGTCCCGGATTTCGCCGGTTGCTTTTCCATGGACAAGCATCACCAGCAGCAGCTGCCTCTGTCGAAGAGTGCTAGTCAGCGTTGCAGTGAATGGTTATTTCTTGATTCTTTTGTTTGTGTGTTTTGCGTTTAGGAGTTGTAGTTATCACTAACTGAAATTTTGTTGATAGAAATGCTAGTTGATGTGGTTGGGAATTACATTTCTTGATACTAGTCCCATTTTCATGCTGTTGTTGGTTGGTTTCTTGTTACTATGGAAAATCCTTGACATTTTCAGTTTCGCTCAGAGAATTGTGTTTGAGCTTGTTTTATGATTCAGTTTTTCTTGCTGCAATTCATGTAGAGTAGGGGGATTGAAGAGAGTGTCTTCGAAAAATATATGAAAGCTGGTTTTATTACAATGTGATAGTTTTTATAATTCTCTAACCGCCGCTGTTCTTACATCTTTATAGGGTGTTTCGTGATGTTCCAAGTGACATAATTATCGAAGTGGAGGGGGGTACATTTGCATTGCATAAGGTCAGGCTCTGCACTTCTATAGTTCATATATCTAATTAGTGAACTTCGTTCATGTTTCTTTATGGCATGTTAAGCAAGCCAAATGGGGAAAGTTAGGTGTTTCTGCTATTAAAGTTGTGATTCTTGAATGTGGGGCTCCTACACACTTGTGTGACATATTGATATGGTGCAGATTAGATGCTAAAACTTCAAGATCTTTATCTCATCAAGATACGAAGGAGATAATGCCATTAAAATGTATAATAACTATGTGCAGCCCGCTAGATAAACAGCGATCATGGTAGCAGATATTACGAGAAAAGTCATGCAAAACACATGTCAAATTTCTCATCTTGACTCATGAAAATAATTGTTGAAAATACACAAGCCCATCCTTTTCCTTTAGGAGAACAAGCCTCCAAGCAGAGAAAGGTTAATAGACCATCTGTGTCAAAACAATGACAAGAGATAGGACTCATTATTTAGCTCAGTAAGAGGGGGGACTCATTTATTTAGCTGAGTTATCATGAATTTAGGATAAGTTTTCTTGTATTTCCTTTTTATACTTGAAATATGAAGATACAGAAATGGCCGAGCTGATTATTTTACTTTATAGTCTCTGTTTCATATATATTCTACTTCATTTTCATAGCTTCAGCTGCCAGAATAGGTAAATTGACAATTGATGGGAAATTTAGATCAATCTATGTGTACGCTCATTTAGATAAGCCTCATTTTGCTATCTTTCTTTCTTTTCTTTTCTTTTTTTCTTTTTTTTTTTTGAAATTATGATTTTTTGGGGGCAATGAACAAACATTTTTTATCCAGTATAACAAGAGTTCTATGCATATAATACTATTGCAGTTCCCTCTTGTTTCACGAAGTGGACGATTGCGGAAGTTGGTTGCAGAACACCGTGAATCTGATGTGTCGAGGATCGAACTTGTTAGCCTACCAGGAGGTGCTGAGTCATTTGAGCTGGCAGCCAAGTTTTGCTATGGTATTAATTTTGAGATCACAGCTGCAACTGTTGCTCAGCTGTGCTGTGTTTCTGATTACCTTGAAATGACTGAAGAGTACTCAAAGAACAATCTTGGTTCCAGAGCTGAAGAATATCTTGATAGTGTTGTATGCAAAAACCTCGAAATGTGTGTTGAAGTCCTTCAGCAATGTGAGAACCTACTTCCACTTGCAGATGAGCTACATATTGTCACTCGATGCATTGATTCTACAGCTTCCAAAGCTTGTGTGGAGCAAATTGCTTCGAGTTTCTCACGATTGGAATACAGCAGCTCAGGGAGACTTCACATGAGCAAGCAACCCAAATGTGAAGGAGATTGGTGGATTGAAGATATTTCAGTACTTCGCGTTGACTTGTATCAAAGGGTCATAACTGCCATAAAATGCCGCGGTGTGAGGCCAGAAAGTATTGGGGCATCACTTGTAAATTACGCGGAAAAAGAGCTAATCAAGAAATCCGGCTTATGGAATCAGCCCAACCAGGCTGCAGTTGATCCGGTATCAGGTGCAAGCAGCAATGAACGACTTGTTGTTGAGACGATTGTTAGTCTCCTCCCTGTCGAGAAATTTGCTGTTCCTGTAACTTTTCTGTTTGGCATGCTGCGAAGTGCTGTGATGCTTGATTGCTCGGTTGCTAGTAGGCTTGATCTCGAGAGGAGGATAGGATCCCAGTTAGATATAGCAACTCTAGATGATCTTTTGATCCCTTCTTTCCGACATGCTGGTGATACATTGTTTGATGTTGAAACTGTTCACAGAATATTGATTAACTTTTCTCAGATGGATGATAGTGATGAAGAGATGGATGAGGAATCTGTCTTTGAATCTGACAGTCCTACTTCACCCTCTCAAACCGCGTTGTTTAAGGTCTCTAAATTGGTGGATAATTATCTGGCTGAGATTGCACCTGATGCAAATCTCAAGCTCAATGTGTTCGTAGCTATTGCAGAAACTTTACCAGAACATGCACGAACTGCCCATGACGGGTTATACCGAGCTATTGATATTTACCTCAAAGTAAGTAATGCACCCTTCTTTGTTATCAAAAGCTGAAGATCACTGTATTGTTTAGTTACCTGAATTAATAAAATTACTTCTAGCCTGTATCCTGTTTCTGTGTGTGTGGAGAGAGAGAGAGAGAGAGAGAGAGAGAGAGAGAGGGGGGGGGAGGGAGATAAGTTTAACTGATTCCAGATTTTTCATGTTTACAGGCTCATCAAGGTTTATCAGAACCCGATAAGAGAAAGCTGTGCAAACTGATTGATTTCCAGAAACTATCACAGGAAGCTGGAGTGCATGCTGCACAAAATGAACGCCTTCCTATCCAATCAATAGTCCAGGTGCTCTATTACGAACAGTTAAGACTACGAAACTCTTTGTTTTGTTCCTATCCAGATGAAGATCCGAAGCCTATCCAACAATCATGGCGGATCAACAGTGGAGCTCGAAGTGCTGCAATGTCTCCCCGGGACAACTATGCTTCTTTAAGACGTGAAAATAGGGACTTGAAGCTTGAGTTGGCAAGGATGCGGATGAGACTAAATGATTTGGAGAAAGATCATGTTTATATGAAGAGGAATTTGGAGAAGTCCAGTTCAAGAAAATTCATGAGTTCCTTTTCAAAGAAGTTTGTTAAGCTGAATATCTTTGCCCATAGCTCTTCGCGGGGATCAACCTCCCCATCGAAGCAGTCTCCGATATCAGAGTCTAAGTTTACAGAGAGAACATAATCAGCATTCTCTAATAGGTATTTCAGTATTTTCTTAATCCTTCACTGATATTGATGAGGAACTATGGATATATCATCTATAATCTTCAATTTGCTATTTTTTGACCTTTTCGTCGCTTTCTTGGTGACTCTGTAAATACTCTGTTGGGATTTGCTTTACCAACAGAAAGATTGAAATGATAAAGAGTATGGATAGCATCTCTTTGTGTATGGCTTTGATGTACTCTCATTAGTAGCACACACATGCTTAGCTTCCAATGAAGGGAGATTCTTGCCAACATGAACATGCCATTTATACGGATTGTTGTTTATATTTTTCTTTTTTCTTTTTTCTTTTTTCTTTTTTTTTGTCTTTGTTTATGAAAAGTTTCTTGTAATTGTTTTGCTTCTGAATCTTCAATACCTATAATTTCATCATATCCTTCAAACTTCATTGCTACAAAGTAGAAGGAACACCATCTCGGATATATATATATATATATATATATATATATATATATCTTTTGGATGAATTTATTCTCATTATCTAAATTCAGTCAAAATCATCCTTGGCATATTTATTCTTTTCTCAATGTTGAATTCAGAAGTGATGAATCCCTACGATTTGCTATTTGTGGAAACAACTGAGTTTCATACAAAACCCTGTAAAAAAAGGCTGAAATTGGTCTCCACATGCTCCTCATGGTATGAGATCTTCGGTGTTACATCTCATATTTCACAATCACTACCATTATATTAGATAACGTCGTAAATGTACACATGATGTGTAGTAGTGAAGCTAGATAAACTGAACCGCCTCATGGCTTCGCATGTATACATGAGCAAAGCCTACCACAGATATACTAATGGAGAAAATACTGCCTTGGCCACCAACTTTTCAACCAGATTCCTCCGCCTGATGAACAGGAGTCCCCCTCTGGCTACCAGGGACAACAATTGGAGACGAAAAACTCACCTTCAACTTGAGCTTTTCCCGGCCACTACCCGGCTTCCTCAGGCAAGGCTTAGCTCTCTGCAACACCAACAGCTCACGGCTTGCAACTGTCGGCCTCCCACTCTCCAACGGTGAATCCTGGCTCTCCTGATGCAGCTGCTCGAGTCTTCTCCGCATCTCTTCCCATGACTCGTAAAACAGCTCCTTGTAAAAGCCTCCATTGTCAGAATCTTGATCATCAACAACGCTGCTATGGTTGTGATCATAATTAGCTGCATGTCTCCTGCGGTATCTGTCTTCATGTTGGTTACTACGATGATGATGATCATCATGATCTGTGGTTGATCTCCTATGATGTCTGTCTTGATTCAGTGACTGTTGAGACTGCTGCATTTTGTCCTTCATGACTTTGTCCACTGTGTGGAGAGGCACAAGGAAGAACACCTTCCCGGGCACAAGGACTGAGTCGGGTCGAACGACTATCCAAGGGTAGTCGAAGAAGTCGGGCCGGGTTATGCAATGCCTCGGATACCTTCTCATGATCTCCCTTGCGGGGACTGGATCCCGGAATATCTCAACTTGGCCGCCTGGCCGCACCACCTTTAAGAAAGCACTCTTCTGTGGGCAACTTTTTTTTTCTTGTTTCTTGATTCTTGTTAGAACCCCCATTTTTTTTTTCTTGTTTGTGGATGTGGATGAAGGGGGAAGGGGGCATGATCCTCCAGAGGGATGTTTCTTATAGATTTTTGGTCGATCAAATTGTGACAAATTAAGACGTGGTATCTTAGGTTGGCCTTCTTAGGTGATGTGGGATATTTGTAGCTACTTCTTAGTTTAATTGAGTTTGATATTGAAAGGGGAAAACGTGTTGATTTTGTTTGTTTTCATGAAATTGCAAGTTGACATACCAAGTTTGAACCTTGTGCTATGTAGTTTTCACCCTTCTATGCTTATAATCTTGAGTTGTTTTTTCTTAATTTTAATTTGGGATTTGATCATTTATTCTCTTCAAGGGGTAAACCTTACCTCCACATCTATCTGTATTGTCTCTAATCAATTGCAATCTATTCTAAAATTTGGATTATATACAAAAACAATCTCTAAATTTTGGATTATACATGCGTGTTTTTTTTTTTTAAGTTTTGATTGTGATATCATGAGTCATGAGTCATACAAAAAGTTAATTTCATCAATGTTAAATTGATTAATCCCATAAATTAGGTAACACTAAACATTTAACACTACCAACTAGCAAAACAGTAAGAGCTAAATCAACACAAAAAGGCCAAATTCATGAATAGCTAAGAATATAATAGAAAGATACCCAATGTGAAGTTTCTTGAAGAGTACAAGAAATGAAACACAAAAAGCAGTCCTCAAACACCACAAAAGTAGAAAAATCCTGCTATCTGTAGAATTGATTCAAGATCTCAATTGTAGGGCTTTCTAGACCCTAAAGAAATTGCATCCTTAGGCAGATGATTTGGTGTAGAAACGCACGCCGACAGCCACGCCCAAGATAACAAGGGGAACCAGAAACTGAAGGAGCTTGATGATGAAACCTGATGATTTGTCCTGGTTGGCCTGTGCCTGCTTGGGAGGCGTGTATGTGGTCGAGGCCTTGCTGGGAACGGATGATGAATCAATGTCGCCCACATAGTACTCGTCCAACATTGCTCTTGCAGTTGAGCTGTGGCCGACATCCTCAAAATCATCAGTTGCATCCTTCCCTGCAAAGTAGTGGAACCAACAACATTATATATGTTGATCTGACTTGAATTAGTTGGACAATGTTAGAAGGCCGTGTTACCTGTTGAAGTCAGCAAAACTTCATCACCACCTGGATGATCATCCAAGAATTTAGTCACGTCATAAACCTGTTCATGACAATTCACCTCGAGTATTAATATAGCAACTAGTGTCTTATAAACTGCACAAGAACACATGCTTCTTATACAGCACGTTCAAAATCAAGGCCTCCAAATTCCACAAGTAAACATGCTCTTTCATTACATGTTTCCATATGTCACCCTTGGTAATGCATGTTTATACAGCCACATCAAAACACCTTTAATTCAGAAGAGGTTCAAGCTCAATCCATCAAGATAGCCTGAAAAACTATGTTGATACTATCATTAAGCATAATTCGATTTATAAATATAACAGTTGGGGTTGATAATCTCCCCCCTGTGAGGAGGGGAAAAAAATCTAGCCTTTCAATTTTTTTGCCCAAAGTCGCATCATAATTCATAGGGTTAAGGGGTGGATTTAGTTGAAATACAGTTCATTACACTCATTATATCAGGAATAGTAGAAGTGCAGAACTAGCAAAGAGCCAAAGACCAAAATAAGTGCAAAGGAAATTACAACTGTTGATATAGTTCATTTATGATCATTTTACAGTAAGAATACATGGCTAATAGAAAAGACGTTACTTCTCACAACATGTCAAAGGAAAAGGTTCAATAAAGAACCAACATGATTCCTTAGGTGGCGTAAAATAGAGTTGATGGAAAACAGAACAGAGACAACTAAGTTGAATGCTCACCGGGATCCATCCAAAAGATATACAGATTGGAGACATGGTTGGTTTATGATCATTTTACATAAAAAATACGTGGCCATTTGAAAAACAGTCACTTCTCGCAGCATGTCCACAAAAAAATGTTAAATAAAGAACCAACAGCAACAAAATTCCCTAGGTGGCGTGGAATGGAGGTCGACAGAAAAAAGAACAGAGCAACTACAGATTGGTTAAACGCTGACCAGATTCCATCCCAAAAAAAATTAAAAAATTACACTAGCTGCATGAAAACCGTTTAGTCCATACATTGTTATAAGAAAAGCTTGAGAACACTACAATGCATCAAGACTCCCCAAATTTCTCACCACCAAGTCGCAACATACCTACCTCACTGAATGATAATTCTATGAGGCTCCTTATCATAATAACAATACATAATCTCAAGGATGAACTAAAAGAATACGTGTTATGCAGACAATTTAACCAAAAAAATTTGAGTTCAAGAAACATGAAACGAAACCCAACAACGAAAGATCCAATCTTCCTTCTATTCAACAGTAACATCACAACAAATACTTTTTGTCGGAACATCAAACCGCAACTGAAACATAACCAACCTCAGATGCTCCATCCAAGATCTGATCCAAAACCCCACAATCATGATAACACACAAATAACACTGATTCTCACGATAACTAAATTCAATTTCTACCTTTCAAAAATAAATCAACAACCTTAAAACAAGAAACTAAAAAAAAAAAAAAAAACAATAAAAACAATTCAAACTGATCGTGTATCCCACAAACACAGTTGATCACAGTTCCCAAAATCGACAAATAGATCCGACCCACATCATAAAACCTTAAAAAAAACAAAAGTTTTTCGATATAAACGATGATAAATCAATTACCTTGCCGCTAATTAGGAGCCAACAGTCCTTGTTGGTGTTATGCTGAGAAACCTCGGCCAAAGTAAAAAGCTTAGACATTGGATACAAGTTAATTAGACGAAATTGAGGGAAAAAGAATTGAATCGGCTCAAGATCGAGAATTCTGGCAGTGAGTTTTAGTGAGAGAGTGATGCTGTAGATTTCAATTGTGCGGTGGGGTTGGTGAGATTAGAAAAGTTTGGCTGCGAAATCAGCTTGTCAACAACCAGGTCGGAGATTTATGTTAAGTACTTAAGTGCCATAAATATATACATTTTTTTTATTAATTTAGAATTCAAGTGACAAATTATTTATTAAATGTAATATTATAAATATTTTATTTTATCACAGAAATTAAATTTCCGAAATGCCTAACAAAATTTTGCGTATTGCCATTTGCATTAGTAATAGTAGTAGGGTGGTTATCACGTGGTTGAGGTGTCTACGGATTTGAATTTGACATATATAATTAAAAATAAATAAAATATAAGGAATTAAAATTCAATGGTTGAGGTGTCTATGGATTTGAATTTGACGTGTATAATTAAAAATAAATAAAATACAAGGAAATAAAAATATATATAATAAAAGGAAGAACAATAGGCCAAATCAGCACTTGAACTATATGATTAGTCTTACTTATTTCTACATAGTTTTTTTGACTAAAAAATCACATTCAAACTATTTAAAAAGTGTAATACCTATTAAAAAGTCAAACTGACACTTAACGTTAATATATTTAGAATTTTCGATTAAGTAAAATGTATAAAACTTAATTCTATCGTCTATGAATGTCGATTGTACAAATTGAAATCAAGATTAAATAGCCCACACTAGAGATGTTCAAACCCTTTTTTTTAATTTCAAAATCTGACACTGAATCGGTATCAAAATTTGCAATCTAATCCATGCATACAAATCATTATCGTCGATATTTCTCCATATAATTATTCCATCATTCGACATTCAATTGACAAATTGAGGTTATAACTATTAAGCCCATAACTATGACTTTACATTCATACCCTTGTAGGGTATCATAACTCGAACCAATCATAATTAATTTAAAGAATTTATGCACATTTCAATTAATGAAAAAATTAACCGTGTTAAACTTAAAGTGTAAATTGATATATTTTGAATAGTTGAAGGGGGCATTATATTTTTTAAATAGTTCATATTTGAACTTTGACCATAATAATAAGTTTCTTGGTATTGATTTAAAATTGGAATGTGAATGTTGATTCAAGGATGTGTTGTTCAATTTGGACAGCCTGTTGAAGCATTTTTTCCCCCTTTATTTTTATCTCTATCTAAAATCTTATATTACGTGATAACCTCTTAGACGATACACTTCAAATAAATATTCTTTTTTGCTAATATTCAGAGGATTACAAGCTAAAAATAGTTAAGACAGTTTTATTTCAAAAATCAAAATATTTGAAGACAAAAAAAATTGTGAAAACAGACGGTATGACATTTTTTTTTTCGTAATTAGCTAGTGATCTTACCGGGAAAAATGATCAAAGGAAGGGAACCATCTAATTATTAAAATAGATATAGCCATTTCCATTTTAATAAATAATATTTAAGGAGAACGTTGTGATTATCATATATATAGATTGCTTTATATATTCAAATGACGTTACAGCTTCAACTCTAATATTATAAATATGTACAAAATATATATTTACGATAATATCAGTATAAGTTTGTGTCCAGTAAATGATACTATAATATTAGATAGTATCATGCATATTGCATAATAGTTCCCATTTCCCAAAAAAGAGGAACACATAAAGGAGATGCACCTCAAATTTATATCCATAGATTAAATAAAAAACAATATTAATTATATTTTCACTCAAATGTCAATGCAATAAAAATTTATAAACTCGTGGTGCGCGCAATTTAGAATATTATATATACCCGTGCATCTAATTTAAGTATCTATCACCTGTAAATATATAATAGTTTAAGACTAGTCAACATTGGTGTCTGAAAATGCTACTTTTCATAGGAAAAATAGAAAAATATTATAAAGTGGAATTGTCGAAAGGAGACTCTGAATTTGAAGTTTTTAATTGGACCTTGTTATATGTTTTAAGCTCGCTTGGATTTTAGACATGATTAATGAATATATTAAGATTTTTATTTATTTATTTTGAGAATGATAATTATTATTATTTGTTGGGTCATGGGTGTGAAGGCATATATAACATAATTATTTTATTACTTGAATATGGTGTACAAATCAAGATCACAATACTATACGAATGAATCACGCTAGAGGACACACCTTTATTGACTAACGACACTTGATGAAAACATATCTTTTAATCAAGTACTCAAGAGAGAACATATTTTCATTATCTCTGACTCTGTAAGGCTGTTATACGAATGCATGCATATAATATAACTACAATATTTTCTATAAAATTGAATTGGGAAAATAAATTAACTCTGCTTAATCATATTTGCATTTCTCGTTGCACTATCATATTGATAATAGTTTGGTGCAAACTATTTTTAGTAGAAAGTATTCTCATAGGGCCAAAATTAATTTGGGCTTGAGAAATACTTTTAAGAAGCCCAAAACGAGGAGAATCAAAATAGTTCAAATATCACAACTTACAAATAAGTCTAATGAATCTATATATTATAGAGTTTTACTCTAGGTTTTTCTTTTTTTAATTTAACCGTTTGGTTGGCACGGAATCAGATTTGGGAAATTAATATGATTCTCTATTCTAACATTACTATATTTGGTTCATTTTTTATGTAATATAGAAATGAATCACATTTCTTAAAACAAGAAAAATTGTGCAACTTTTCTGGAATATGAATATCCACTAAAAGTAGGTATTCTTTTTTCATTGTTTCTAGAAATCTGGTGTTAAATGAAATCATTTTTTTATTTTTTTATTTATTATTATTTATTTATTTTTATAAATTATTATTATATTTGGATTCATATTTTTTTGCCTGAAAAAATAAAAAAATGAATTTTTTTTTAAATTGAAAAATTAAGATTTATTATTATCATCTTTTTATTATTATTAATACTAAGTTTGAATTAAAACATTTCAATAAAAAAACGAGTACAATAAAATAGAAAAAATAGAAAATTTTATAAATGAAAAAAAGAAATTCGAAAATGTGATACTTTTTTTATTGAATAAACTATGACCAAAATTTGACTATTTTATCAACATTTTTTGGCATTTCTATCAAAATTTCAATAATATTATTTTTGACACAACGTTGCGGATTAAACGACGACCATAAGATTATCAATATACATAATTTTGACGTCCAATTTAATGAAAAAATATTTATATAGATGATTTTGATTTCTAATTCAATAAAAAATATTTGGATCAGCAATACACTACTTCCAATTCAACTTGTCTGTAGAGACAAGTTAGTAAAATTATTTTGCTCAACAACAGCTTCTAAAGTTCCAGTTTTCCTATAAGGAGTCGCAATAACTTCATCTTCTCTAACTTTAACAGATAAATTGAACTCAGGAGAATGTACGCTCCTAATTACCTCTCCATTTGTAAGGATAAATTTTTTATAAACAGATTCAATATTGTTGATAGTCTTTTCTGACTCAAAATTGGGGAATTTTCTATTCTCTATTTTATAAAATAATTTAACAACATCAAAGAAATCGTCAAATTTCAGCACTTCCTTTAATAAATTTTTTATAGATTTTAAACTATTTCTTTTGGCTTTCTACTTTTTTATGGAATAGAACCATTTTCTTTTTATGTCGTTTTTAGGAGAATAGAATAATTCTCTAGCTTTTCCCTCACAAGGAAAATTTATCTCAAATTCTCTACTAGTGGTAATGTTATATATAACAAAAGTACTTTTATCATCATACCCCATATCAGAGGGTGTAGGAGATCTAGCATTTGAAGTAGAAGGAATTTCAACTTTGTATTCGGGTTGACTAACACCATCCATTGTTGTATTAATTTTTACATTTTCCTTTTCAAATTGAAATAAATGAACAGAAGAGGTAGAATTTCTACTAGGAGTATTTCTTCCTAAATTAAGGCGAGTAATTCTTTCCCTAGATAATCTAATTTTAACTTCACCATCAGGATACTCAATGATTTGTTCTAATTTTGAATTTTCCTGTTTAATAGGTTCATTTGCTTCTTCAAGAGTCCATTTTTCAGGTAACTTAATCATATCCCAAGATATTATTTTTGGGACTACAATATTGCTTTTAGCAACATTTGTAATAAACAAAGTGGTAGTATTTTTATTATTTGAATAAATTTTTTTAATG
The DNA here is from genome assembly GCA_026008535.1 of Perilla frutescens. NCBI lineage: Eukaryota > Viridiplantae > Streptophyta > Magnoliopsida > Lamiales > Lamiaceae > Perilla > Perilla frutescens. The sequence continues at coordinate 6,415,719 of BRKX01000012.1, read as the reverse complement.
TCCGGAAAGGTTGTATTCATAACTTTATAATATATTCTATAAATAAGAATAACATTCTGGGCATTTGATTTTAAATCATAACCCTCAGTCTTAATGTCTAAATACAAAGAATGATATATAGTAGTATCAGTTAATGATACTACAAAATTTGGGAAACACGAAAAATATATCGGTCCATCACATAAACTTGATTCAACTATTCCTAATAAGGAATCATGAAATCTATTGTGCCTTTTATCGCTAACAGCAACTATAGCAGAATTATTTAATCATAGCCTAGTAGCTAGTTTAAGAGCAATTTGAACCATTCCTATATAAAGGAACTTAAATTTCTTTTTATGCTCATTTAAGGGTTTGAGAAAATAAATGAAATGACTGATAACTATCTATAAGACCAACTGATTCTTCCACAGTCTTAACAATATAATCGGTTTTTCTAATAAAACTTCCTGTAGATCTATAGATATTAGATGGAGAATATATTGGCATTTTCCACTCATTAAGATTTTTCTCAATGTTATTTTCAAGAATCATAATCTCCTTATTTTTCTTGTTAACTTTCTCTTTTTTTTTTTTTTTTTGATGTCGAGGGTAACCCGCAGCCGCTACCGTGGTGCGCACTGGGTAAACCCCGCCCCTGTGTAATAGCCTGCAAACCTACACAGGGAAGGTAAACCACACTTGGCAAGCCAGGTGTGACAGGCTCACACCTAGTGGTGTTGGTGGTGGATCGAACTTAACTTTCTCTTCTTCATCCCTAATATTATTAGAGGAACTAGCTTTAAAAGATAAAGCCTTAGTTAATCTATTCATTATCTAAATCCCTATCACTGTCAACGTTTTACGCAAAATCCCAAATACCAATCACTGGTAATAACGGGATATCAATGCTACGCGACTCAGGGTTTCAAGGGAATGATAACAAATAAAGTTCATACAGACTTAATCAATTAAGCTAAAAGATGAAGATTTTTAAGCTATAAAAATGCTAACTTGAATTTCAAAAGCTTTAAGCGATTGCTTAGAATTTTTAATTTCTCTTTAATAATAATTAAACCAATGAGGACTATTTTCCTTAGTATAGATTTTAAGTTGATTTTGATAATACTCTATATTCTTATTTGTTTGACTAATTTTATATCTTAATATTTTTAAGTAATTTGATTTGTTTGTAACAATATAATCTCGACGAGGGATAATTTCTTCAAGTCTATGATAACGAGAAGTTAAAGACATTTAATTAATGTAAACAAAAACACCAGATATTATTAAAATTATATATAAAAATTACATTACCTGAGATTGCATAAATCTCGATACACGCTAATCTTCCTTCTTACAATACAGGATCTACAGTGGCTCTGAGACCACAAATACAGGATCAAACTATATCTTGGAAAACAAACTATAATGGAATGGATCTATTTATTAGTGGACACAGTATATATATATATGGTTGGGTTCCAGAAGGAACCACAATTTATGTGGAAATCGAAAACCAATCTGAGCCATAGATCTCGCCTATTTAGACGGTCAAGATATGTCCCAAATTTAAAAAACACGATGGCATAAATGTAATAACGTCTAACTTTGCTGCCTTTGAATCTTAGTAAGGGTAAAATCAGAAATTTCAAAATATATGAATTTTCAGAATTTACGTGTATATTTTTAATTTAGGGTTTTAGCACTGTCATTTCCTATTTTAGCATTGTCATGACTTATTTTAGTATGACTCTTTTTTAGCATTAGCATAAAAAAATATCATCGACATTGTAAAAAAATCACGAACAAACACTGTTACATGTTATTGAATTATCAATATAGTGCAACCACTATTAGCATTGCAATCTCTCATTTTTAGCATTAACATAACCCTTTATTAGCATTGTGATTAAAAACTTATCATAGTCATTACAAACCAACAAATGTGATTTGTGGTACTAGCATCATTGTTAACCGTATTTGCATCATCATATCTCATTTTAGCATTATCATTAAATTATAAAACACAATCATGAAAAAATGCTATTACAATTTTATTAAATTAACAATGTCATAAATCTCACCTTAGCATTATTTCACGAAAGATATCAAAGAGTGTTAGAGGCCACACATGCAAGATTATGTTGCAAGATATTAAAATAAATGACTTATTAGCAGTATAAAAAACTATATTAGCAATACAAACACTCTTATTAGCATTATCAAACTCTTCACTAGCAATGCAAAAAAGAATATCAACTATGTGTATAGCATTACAGAAAAGAATATTAGTAGCATTAATAAAAAATTAGTATGAGAAGTACAAAAAAAAAATTGTATCTACTTCTTCCCGCAGTTCCTAGAATCATAACTGAATTTTTTGTTACACTTCTTGCAGGTCTTTAAATGGTTCTTTTTGTATTTGGCGTTCGCATCTTCTTTTGATTTTATACGACTTCCATTACCTTTAGTCTTCACAAAGTCAGGTGGAAGCACCTCAACTTCACTAGGTGCAGACAACCCATAAAATTCAGAAAATAATTGATACAATCCTTGAATTTCTAAAGAACCCAGGAATAAGATTCAACATCCTCACCCGACATTAAAGCAGCCCCAAAGGTGACAAGCCTCCAATGATTGTCCTTTCCAGTAAAAGGTGCAAAAATCATTAAGTACCAGCCAAACATATAAAAGATCACAAATCTCTGTTATTATAATATCTTTCTCATCATAAACAAAAGACTATGAATGCTAACATTATCACCTACCAAAATATTCAAACATCAACTAACAGTGCTAAAAAAGGCAATTGAAGTGCTAAAATTTCAACTACCGGTGCTAAAACAGCAGAATGCAAATGCTAAAATAATAGAACGCCAATGTTTGCCCTTGCACAGTTAAGAATAAACCTTTGATGTGAATGGTCTATATTTATATTCAGATTCATAATCTCTTTGTGTGTATCCAAAACAAGAGAATGTGAATGTCTTTCTTCAAATAGTCCAATATTGTACCCATCAGAACCAACATACTTCAACCCTATCCTAGCATGCAGTAAGTCCTCTTAGACACACAACGTCTCTTTTTCTTTAAAGTTTCAGCAAAATCAACCGATGTATTTTTAAGTCTCTCGTGGTTGCACAGAACATACTTTCAAATTATAGTACCATCTTTAGACTTTTTTTAGTAGACAAACGAATATCAAATCCGCATGATGAAGCATAAACCTTGTAAAAGGTTATACCAACATCCAAAGTAAAAAAAATTTGCCCAGTGCAAGCTTCAAAGATGGTTCACAGTTAGATATGTAAAATTCAGAAAACCTAGGAGAAAACTCCAAAGTGGAGCCAACACAAATTGCACATTAAAAAATATACAACTAATCATGTTAATGCTAAAAAATATATATTCTTCAATCATGCTAAAAATGATCAAAGTAGTGCTAAAATTAATCTACAGCAGTGCTAAAACCTGTAATAGTGATGCTAATCTATTAAAAAATTAGTCATGCTGTGATGCTAACAAACCTGCAGAGATACAAGTACATATTAATAAGAAACCATAATCTGCAGAACTTAAAACACATGTTGATCGTGAAAATTCAAAAGTTCAACTAAATCAGCTTCATCGACATTATCGAACAAATCTAAAATAAATCAGATAAAAAAATTGTAGGAGAAGTACAACAAAACCCAGGAGAAAACTCCAAAGTGGAGCCAACACAATTTGCACATTAAAAAATATACAATTAATCACGTTCATACTAAAAAAATATTCTTCGATCATGCTAAAAATGGTCACAGTAGTGCTAAAACTAATCTACAGCGGTGCTAAAAATTGTAATAGCAGTGCTAATACTACGTTCATCATTCAAATACTATGTTAACAAGAATTAATCAACTTCCAAAAATATAGTACATTACATGAACGAACACATCTATCATTTAAATCTGAAAAAAAATATAACAAAAATTAAATTGAATGAACATTTATGCTAATACCTGGAGTTCTCCATAAAGAATTAAATCGAACTCTGAATCTCTACCGATATTTAAAAAGCAACGGACTAAAAAATTAATCGAATGAATATCTGATAATCTGATCTCCAACGGTATTCAGAAAATAATGATTTCAAAACTAAATGAATCTGAGAATTTGAACGCGCAATACCGAAATTGAAAAAACAACAAATTGAAAAAAAACCGATCTGATTATGAGAAAATCGATGTCCTAGCGATGAGCACGAATAATTTGTATGATATCTTATATGAGAGAAAGAAATTGTGAGAAGCGGATGTTGAAAATCTAATAAGGAACCCTACCGCAAATCTAATATGGAAATAGAAAAATTACTAAATTACTGTATATCCCCACCGTACTTAAAGTTGCCATAAATATCAAAATTGCCACCGCATTATTTAAGAGAAACAACTGATATGAAAATGATTGGTGAATGAAATTGGTTCTTAGTTCTCACATGGAACTTTGGTTCTCGCTTGATCCATTCCCTATATATATAATCAAAATATTTAGGGGGGTGTATTGGATGTGGATTTCGTTGGATTTAATTGGAGTTTTAAAAGTCCATGGATTTATAAAATCCATAGACTCCACGTAGAGTCTGTCAACTCCACGCGGAGTCTGACAGATTTGGTGTACGGATTTCGCATGGATTTGGAAGGATTTTGATGGATTTGAAATATTAATTTTCAACGCTCGTTGGAACACACCCAGCGTTGGACACGCGAAAAACCCGTACCGAGTGGCCGCTGGTATCCAGCGACCGCGGAGTTGTGAAGTCGGGAGGCCCAGTGACCGCTGGAACCAAGCGGCCGCTGGGGAGTTGAATTAGCAGATTCCAACGACCGCTGGAACCCAGCGGCCGTTGGGAAATAAACAGGTTTAAGTACAGAATGCCCCAGAGTAGATCCCCAAATTAAAAACACCCGAGAAACAGCGAAAAAAATTTCCGCTCGCCTCTCTCCAGCCGTCGCTCGATTCGAGCCATCACTCACAAATCTGACCAGCCCCGTTCGAAGTCCACGACCGCTACCAACATCACCATGCCTCGGATGAAAATGCCCAATGTTGATCTACATGAAGAGGTCGAAGAGGAGGACCTCACGACAAGGTACGAGGCTCCATTTCATGTACAAACCGAGCATGAAGGTGATTTATATACGAAATTTAGCAAGTATTTTGTTACAAACCCTCGTTATTTTGATTGGGATTTGTTGAGGGATTTGAAAATTGTTGCAAAAGTTACTAAATATTTGAAGGTTTTAGGGCTTGAAGATTATGCTAAAAATGTTGATTTTTCTGGTTACGAGGCTCTTTGTTATGAGTTTTTGTCTACTATGTATGTGATTGAGGATAAGAAGAAGATTGGTGTTAGGATGAACGGTCGAGATTATCAAATTAATTTGACGAAAATGAAAAATGTGTTTGGGTTTCCTACTGGCGGGGAACGGGATAGACCCCCCACATTTAGTGTGGAGGCGGCGTGGAATGAATTGATTAGGTTTGATAATTGAGATAGTTCGGGTAGGCCGAATGGGTACATCCAAGACCCGGCACTAGCAGTTGTGCACAAATTTCTTGCGTATAATGTGTCGGGAAAGGAGCAGGGGAACAAGGTGAATGCAAATGAAGTGTATTTGTTGCATTGTGCGTTGAAGGGGAAAAAAGTCTGCATTTTGAATTTTATTTGGGTGACTATGAAGACGATGCAGACTCGCGCAGGAATGCATCCGTCGCTTGCTCCTATTGTGACGGGGTTGGCACATAGTTTCGGGATTCTCAGTGCTACGATGGGGCCCCAGGAGAGGCAAGATGAGATTAGGGCATACACGATCAACTTCAGTGAGCTAAAAGGAGCTCAGATTATTTCTGATCGGTTCACCCTCGTCCCCCATGTAAAGAGGCAATGTGTAAGCAGGTAAATAAATGCCAATATTGCCCGAGTCCAAGGTGATGCTGGTGCCGGCTCATCGACTGGTGGTGAAAGAGATGTGGAGATGGAGGAAGAAGAGGGGGAGGGGGAGGGGGAGGAGGAGGAGGAGGAAGAGCAACCTCAACAACCACCTTTTACAATGCCCGGAGATTTCTATGCGCAGTTCCAAAATGATATGAGGGCGCATATCGACGCATCATTTGGATCACTGAGGCAGCATATCGACGATAGGTATGATGCTCATACCCAGGAGATGTACGCCCGATTTGACGCACATACCGAGCAGATGAACGCCCGTTTTGATGCGCATGATGCACAAATGACATCATTACAGGCTCAGTGGGATGCTTGGACCGCCTTCTATCCGCCACCACAGCCACCACCTCAGAATTAAAGGTTTATTTTTTGAATTTCATGGATTATATGATTATGTTAATGTTAAGTTTGGAGTTTAATTATATATTTGATGACTTTTGTGCATATTGGATTGGTTGGATTTTTTGTTAAATTGGTAGTGATTGAAGTTGATGTTGATAATGTTTAATGTGTTTTGGATTTTTTAGAGTTTGATTTGTTGAGTTGAATATGATGTACAATTGTTGGAGTTTTGGATTTGAGAGTTTGATTTGTTTATTTGAATATGTTGTACACTTGTTGGAGTTTGTATTTTTTAAGTTGTAATTTTGTGGAGTTAATTTGAATTTGTGTTGCGCAATGTGTTTGAATTTGTTGAAATATAATGATTTTTGGTTGATTTGAACCGTGTAGGTGTGCTGGATCAAAGAAAATAAACGCCAGGAGAGGACCCCAGCTGCGGCTGGCACCCAGCGGCCGCTGGACTTGGATTTTTTTTTTTTCGTGTGTTGGATTACTTTTATTTCAGACAATGTGTTTGTTTTATTTAGAATTTATGTTGTGTAATTATGTATTAAATATCTTCTACATTATTATGTTGATTTCTTTTCACTTTTACTCAATGCTTGATTGGATACATAGATTAGGAACACAAAATATTAAGAAAAAATGCATCAACAATATAAAAATATTTGTTAAGTGTGTATTTAAATTAGACACAAGACGAATATGTTGTTTTCAAAATACCACTAAAATCATAAAAAATAAAAAGGAAAAACAAAAAAAACATTACTCAGCATTTTCATCTTGGGTCTCATCATCATCATTTCCATCGTCGTTATACGTGGGCCTCGCTTCCCACATATCATTGGCAATGCTCATTCTCCATGCATTAGCTTCCGTTCTTTGTTGTAGTTGGCTTTGAGATAGTCATTCCATATTTTCTTCTTCCGGAGGAGGAGGTGGTGAATCTTCATCTCTTTCATATTCCACTGGAAATTCATTAGATCGGCACTCTTTTTGGAGAAAATTGTGTAAACCAGCACAAGCCAAAACTAATTCAGCTTGTATTTCAAATGAGAAGGGAGGTGCCGTTTTGAAAATTGTGAATCTAGATTTGAAGACACCAAAAATCCTCTCAATCACATTCCTTAATGATGCATGACGGAGATTGAATAATTCACTTGCATTTCTGGGGTGACGACCTTGACCACCAAAATCTTTTAAATGATATCGAACACCACGTAAAGGAGCTAAAAATTGACGTCTATTAGCAAATCCACAATCCACCAGAAAATATTTACCTACAATTAAATTATTTTATTATTATTTGTCAAATAGCTGTCTTTACACTATTTAAAAAAAAACACACAATTATAATTATGGTACATACCTTGTGGCACCTTAAGGCCATTTGTTCTAGATAATGCATCACTTAAAAGCTTGGAGTCATGTGCTGAACCTTCCCATCCACTTAGCACATACATGAACTGCAAATCAAAGTTGCAAGCTGCCAAAACATTTTGTGATTGCATACCATGACGATTACAAAAACTGCTCACTTCTCGGCCTGTTATCGTTGTCGGGATATGAGTTCCATCTATAGCTCCGATGCAATCCTAAAATAAAGTCAAGATAAGATATAAACAAATAAAACGTTTAAAATACATTACATAATAAATGATACATACCTTAAAAAAAGGCATAAATCTTGTGCTTTCCTGAATTTTAGCTGGGGTCGATATAGACGGCTTAACCATCATGTCTGGTGCTATCATGTTCAATGCCTTTAATACTTTGTTGAAATTTTGACTAGTGGCAAAATGAGAACGACTGAATCTTTGACGAACATTACAATATCTGTCGTTGTGCCCGACAATGATCAAGAATGTAGCCAACATTTCTTCAACACATATGTGTCTTGTATCTTGTAGAGGCGTTTTATCTCTTATGATAGAGCATAACTTCAAAAACGCATCAGGATACATTCTATACAGCTGTCGAAAACTTTGTGGATCTCCTTCAATCATATCTTTAACAAAATGATATACAATTTTTATAATTGGTCGTCGCTGCAAAGAACGTTCAATATGCTGACACATCATATCAATTTCCCCTAACACTGTTAACACTGTCTTTGCTGTCAATAGCAAGAGCTTAACATTTTCATAGAATTCTGTCTCCTCTTCCTCATCAATTTCTTCCTCCATCTCTTCAATTTCTATTTCTTCTTCCAATATTTCATGATGTTCCATGCTACATTTAAAAAAATAAAATTTCTTGATTACAGCGATTGTGTTAAATAAAAAATATATCCAAATGCATACAACTTAATAAATCAACAAATAAAAAAAAAAATTTACCCAAAAAAACATAATGTTTAATTTCGAATAAACCAAACATGTTAAATAATCAAAAAACATAATTCATAACATCAAATAAATAATCAACATAAATTCGAACAAGACATCCAAAAAAATACTAATAAATCAACATCAAAGTATGTCAAATATGAAGCAAAATATCCCTATTTCTTAATCTTGTAAGCTATCCATTGAGCTCGTTCCTCAACACTCATCTTCAAAAAACCATCTTTTTGGGATTTCGTGACAAGCAAGTCAAATGCCTTAATCCGAGTGTCTGCATCCAAATTTGGGATCTCTTTGATTGCATCCCATGTAGTGTATGATCTTTCTTTTTCTCTTTTCTCCAATTCACTATCTCTTTTCAGTAAGAGACCGTGGACTTCACCAAACAGTGTTTTTACCTCTTCCATGATCTTTTCACTAGAGCCAGAAGTTGCTTCAAACTGAGTTCTACTTCTTTTGGCTTGCTTCGGTCTTTGAGTGGAGCTCTTAGTCACTTCAGGCTGCCCAGAAGGTGGTGTGAAACTAGACGGCGGTTGGTCATCTTGTGATAGTGCGACAAACGCTTCATTCTCAGGATCAAACGTTAAATCTTCTATGCGCGCATTTCTATTTTCATCTTCTCCTAATGTATTTGCATCAGTAGCAATTCCCAACCCAATTGAATTTCTTCCGACGGCAACACCATTACCTACCGCAATCCTCAAATCCTCATAATCAGTGGTATCTCCATATCGCAAGTGTGTGTCTTTCGGGTGAGACTATAAAAAAATAAAATCATAATAATTAATTCACTTTATTAATTAAATAAAAATATTGAATAATAATTTTTTTCCAATATGATACATACCGATAAGTACGCATCCCACACTTCATCTGTAGCCGTGAATTTTTTCGTATTGTGGTCATATCCAAAATCAGAACTATACTTCAACAGGTTTGAATAAGCGATCCAACGACTCTTAAACCATTTGAGCCGGCTTTGATAATTACTGTAGGTCCTATTACACCCGAGTCTTTCATTAAACACACTAAGTATTCTTTCTTCCACAGTGGCTTTGCTAAATATGCCACTATTATCACGCCATCCGCGACGCGCACCATCAACCATAAGTTCTAGGAGAAGGTCAGTCTCTTCCTTACTCCAAGGTTCATAAGTTGTCCTCTTTTTCGAATCTTGTTGTGAGTCCCCATGATAATACTAATATAGTATTGTGTATACACTATTAATCATCATATCATTGACAATAACACCATATATACTAGTTTTCTATGATTCAATAATCAGTCAAATTATATAAAAAATAAAAGAGAGTAAATTCAAAATTTTATTCTTACATGCCATAAAGTGAAGACAAATTTAATCAATAATAAATACACGAGAGTACCTGACGCAGATTGTAGTAGCCACCACTCGGGAATAATGATATGGCTGAAAACGCCGCCGCCGTTCGGAAAAAAAATTGTGGTTCAAAAAGCAGACGTGCACGAATATTTATAGCGGATTGGGCCAAGCCCATAGGTCGCTCAACCCAACGGCCGCTGGGATACCACCGCCTTAAACCCAGCGGCCGCTGGGAGTCATCCTCAGTGAAGCCAGCGGTCGCTGGCTTCAGGTGACCGTTGGGTTTCCCAATTTTGTGTACCCACCGGCCGTTGGATTACAACGCTGGCCGGATTTTTCAAATCCATCGAAATCTCGTGTCTGGAGGTCGGAATTCATCCTTCATAATTTTCACGTGAAATCCATCTAAAATCTAACAAAGTCAATGACTTTTTAAAGTCCATAGATTGTTGAATACCTCAAAATTTCGTTGCAGTTTTAAAAGTCGTGATTGAATACACGGGGATTTCATTTAACTTTTAAAAGTCTGAATTGAATACACCAGAATTTCGTTGAAGTTTTAAAAGTCTGAATTGAATACACCCAAATTTTAAAAGTCCAATAAAATCCAACGAAATCCACATCCAATACACCCCCTTAATCAACAAATGAAATGTTAAGATATGGTGTCCATATGGATGAATACTTAATTGTAAGAAAGAAAAGGTATGCATCGAATCAAAAGTTAAATTAACTACTTATAGTAGAAACAAATTAGATTTATTACATGTTTGATTTGATGCAGGGTACGAAGTGAAATTTAACGTGAGAAGTGAGAACTGTCTTCGTTGTTGACGGCGACATTAATAAGATATTCTTCTTCTTGTCGTTTTACTCTTCGCATTCCTCGAAACGCAAACGAACGAGCGCCGGCGTCTAAGACGCAACGTGACGGAGCTTTCCCCTACCGGTCTCTGTACGTAAAATACTCATTGAAAGCGACACCGTTTCCCCCCCTCTCTCTCTCCTCATTTCCTCTCTCCTCCATCTCTCTCTTACACACACAATCCAGAATCTTTACATGTACTTGCACCTGTATGGCGCGCTGCACACACATATACATACATACACACACACACACACACACACACACACACACACAAGAGAGAGAGTGTGTACTGCTACCGAGGCTTTCACGGGAATCGCAATTCTAGAGAGAGAAAGAGACAAAATGAGATTGATCTGAAAGCAACCTTAACTAATTCCCCGCTCTCTACGTGAGCTGCGCATGCGTGCTTGTGTGTGTATTTAAGTCGGCGTGACTCAGAGGAGCGATCACCAATCACCATCACAATTTGAATGTTGCTGGTTTTGGAAGGTTATTTCAGTTGAATTCGATGTATTTGAGAATGTGATTTGCGCTTTTCACATGTTTTATTTTTTCTTTTTCCTTTTTCCTTTTTAACTACCCTGATTTACGATGTTTTGTTTTGCCTCGTTGAATGTGTATTTTGTGTAAGCCTGAAAAATATCGTGAATACTTTTTGTCGGTAATTTGATCGATTTTTTTGCTAGATTTTTATGCTCTAATCTTTTCCCCCACATTTTTCAGTGGAAAATGAATCTGAATTGCGATTAAGGACGTATTTGAATTATTAGATTTTTCCATGTATAGAATTCGTGCTTCAGAATTTATTATGCACGTGATTGACAAAATCTGCATCTTAATTGCTTCTATCCTCTGTAATTAATGCAAACGACTTAATATAGTTGGCGATTTGTGCAGTGTTAGAGGATTGAAATCCTGAAGTACTAGAAAAAGAATGCCAGGTAAATTCGCGTTCGATTCTTCGAAGATATAGATAAGACTGTGTTGAGATACAATCGTAGTTTATTGTGTTTGATTATGCTGATTTTTGTCAATTTTCGACTTTTTAATTGATTAGAAATAGTTTTGGTTCATGAAAATTGGGGGGAGGGGATCTGATCATGAGATATGTCTTAGGATTAGAAACATTGCTTCGTGTATTTTGTTTAATTATATCAATTATTGTCAATTTTCGATCTCTTAATCATTGGAAAGAGTTTTGGGTCATGAAGATGGAAGGGAAGAAAGAGAGATCATGTCTGAGGATGAAAGAAGGAGACGTCGGATGAGATCTTTGAGGAAAAAAGCATCGAACCCTTCAACAAGGACATCACAGGAGTTGAGGAAACGCGGAAAGAGGGCATTGCATTGTATTTTTGCCTCAATTTGTACAGAACTGTACCTAGATAAGGATGAAGAGAAGGTGGTCAATGCATTTCGTCAAGCTTTGGTTGAAAGGGACATGCTTCCGGCATGTTATGATGATTACCATACTATGTTGAGGTGATTATCTATGACTGATCTTATTCTTCCTCTGGCATTAGCTAATTTGAATAAATGCTTCATTTTTTCTTCATCATAATCAAATAAAAGATTGTAATTTTTTGTGGTATGGAAATGGAAATTTCTTAGATGTAAGAATTTTGGTCTGAAACTATAGATCCGCGTCACTGATACTTCTTTCAGTGTTTCAAACTCGGAAAGTTATACATTTCTAGATATCAGAATTTTGGGCTTAACAGGAACTTCTAGGATCTAACTTTTTTGTCCATGATTTCTGATTTTAATATTTGAAGAAAAAGAAAGTGCATTTTAAAGTTCAAATACCACCACCAAAGAAACAATCATGTTTTGTCAACATATTGGGTTCATGTTTTCCTTATGTATTATCTGCAGTTTTACCCTATATGGTGCTTGATCCACTACTTTCATCTAATTCCCAGATTGAAATAGATTATTTTAGATGATCAATTTCTTCTTAAATCAGATGAGCCACTGATATTACAACTGATTGTACTATATTCCAAATTCATGAAGAATTTATTTTGTTAACTCTAATGAGTTTTTCAGAATAAACATGTCCATAAATCATGGTTTTAAATAACTAAATGCGTAGTGTTGCAGATTCTTGAAAGCAAGAAAGTATGACATTGATAAAACAGTACAGATGTGGGAAGAAATGTTGAATTGGAGGAAAGAAAATGGAGTAGACACTATAATTCAGGTGAGCTTTCCATCATATGATAAAACTTCTTAATTCCTTCTTTCTTTTCTTGGTTTTGATGGATATATCATAATTTTCTAAGATGAGAACTGAGATCATAATTGGCAGATGATTGTGAAATTGACTCGTTACCATCCTGAAGATCATCATTTCAATGACTATAACTTACTTGCTTTATCGAGGACTCCTAAGTTATTGATTTGCCTTGTTTAACTTAAATGTATTATATAGCATTATAGCTTCTTCGTGTGGTTTCTATAACAACAATCAGTTCAGTTTTTATGGGTAAATATCTTCTTCTTTTTTCACCCCAGGCAAACTACCATATCAAACATGTTTTGTCTGGATAGCTCTGTGGAAATTCTTATCAAGTGATCATATCATACCAATAAATTTGATAAATATTTTAGCGCTAACTTCAAAAGCGTGATGGCTGTTATGTATGTTCAGTTATAATTCTGCTAGAGGGACTGTACTGTGTGTTTCCAAAATAGACCTACTCTCTTTCGTTGACAACTGGATATATTTTTTTTCAGCATGTTGCCGATATCGAAGTCTTATTTAACATTTATCTTGCTGTTATGACTATGGTCTATATTCAGGATTTTGTGTATGAGGAATTTGAAGAAGTTCAGCGATATTATCCTCATGGTTACCATGGTGTTGATAAAGGAGGGCGACCTGTATACATTGAAAGACTTGGGAAAGTTGAACCTAGTAAACTAATGAATGTCACCACTGTGGATCGATTCTTAAAATATCACATCCAAGGTTTTGAGAAAGCTTTTGCAGAAAAGTTTGCAGCATGTTCTATTGTTGCCAAGCAGCATATTGATTCAACAATAACTATTCTGGACGTACATGGGCTGGTATTTAGTTTGTGTTGTTGCATTACATAATCTACGACTTATTGATTTCTCATATCAATGTGCATTATATTTCCTGACTTTTCTTTTTTTCCTTTACATCTAATACAGAATTGGATGAGTTTCGGAAAGATCGCAAAAGATATAGTAATGCGCATGCAGAGAATTGATAGCAACAACTATCCTGAGGTGCCTCAGCTTCTTTTTCCAGGAAAAAAAAATAAAGTTAATAAACTTTTGCTTGTTCATGTTAGTGATAGATTTTTGTTATCATGTTCAGACATTGCATCAAATGTTCATAGTTAATGCGGGTAGTGGATTTAAGTGTTTATGGAATTGGGCAAAAGGCTTTCTTGATCCAAGGACCACTGCAAAAATACATGTAAAGGAGCTGTATCTTTTTCAAGCTGAATATTATTTATTTTTGAGAGCAAATGAAATGTTCATTTAACTAAGGTTACTGATATACAGGTGTTAGGTACCAGATTCCAAGATAAGCTATTGGAAGTCATAGATGCTAGGTGGGGGGGTCTTCTTCCTTCCTCGAGTATAGTTTTGTAGCATTTTAGAAAAATTCCTAGACTCTTCTCTGAATCAAAAATTGAATGTTTGCATTTCAGTCAATTGCCAGATTTTCTGGGTGGATCGTGCTTGTGTCCAAATGAAGGTGGATGTCTTGGATCCAACAAGGGACCCTGGAATGATACACAACTGATGAAGGTGTAGATCTTGTCTATTCATAATTGAAAGTGATATACAAGATTAAAGAACTTTTCATTTGTTGCTGCATCATTTTTCCGGTCTTTTGCATTTAACCCGGTTAACCCTTGCAGCTGGTGCATGCTTTGCATGATGGTGACAATGATTTAGGAATAAAGCTAGCTAATTTCAAGGTAAAATGCTATGAACTTCGGATTGCCAAGTTTGTTGTTATAATGACCATAGTTGACATAACTATTTGCCAGGACCTTAGTAATGAAAACTTTCCAGTTAGCTACTTTGGTATTGAAAATTCTAAAATCGGGCCAGTTGATATGAAGGTAGGATTTATATAATAAATAATTGGAGTTTTATTAATTTAGAGCCTAAAACTGAAAGATTGATAAGTATTAATCTGAAGCATCAATGGTTGAAACTATCAATGTAATACTAAAAAATCATTTATTTTGATACTTAACTTTTTTTAATTATTTTTAATACATTCTCTATTAAATTTAATAGATAATTTGTGAAGAAATTTTCATTGAAAATTAATTAAAAAATAAACAAGAATCAAAATGCATGATTTAAGAGGTGGCCTTAGATTGATAGTTTCAATCATTGATGATCTAAATTGATAGTTTCCATCTTTGAGGCTCCGGATTGATAGTTAACCTATTTTTCGGGCTCTAAATTGATAAAACTTACATTGGGCACCTTAAGGTTACTTGAGATGAATGTGAGCTAATAGTTACTTCTTCTAATAGGACCCAAGGACTGAAATTGCTTCATCTTCTATTTCAAGAAAATCATCTTATGATGCCAGAGAATCAACACCGTCTTGTAGTAATGTAAGAGTTTCATATTTTGTACAGATAATACCTTTGTCTTTTGGTTGTTTTTCTACCTTATTTTGTTTCACATATTTATGTTCTTAGTTGAATTTCCTCATATTCTTTGAAGAGAAATAAAATATTTTTTACTTCGTGAAGCTCGACTTAACAATTGTAAGTGTGTTTACTTGAATTAAGACCTCATTTTGAGGAGTTTGATACATTTTGTTTCTCTAATGGTTGAGTATACAGTATACGATAAATATTACTGGATAAAGAAATGAGTCCTGCATAGATTTCATTATATTCATGTGTTCTAACTGATGATCATTGTTATGTCTAATTTCATGTTTTGAGCGTTGAGTTACTGCATTTAATGCAGTGTGTCCTATCCATATTTACGCGATTACATACAAGTTAAAGTGGTCTACATTGCAAATGTCACCGTCTTTTTCTGTGCCCTTGCTGATCCAGGAAATATTACGGAGATCAGAATTGGATATTTTGGGGGATCGACACGAAGAAGGTCATCCAACAAGTAGGTAGCTATTACGATACTCGTGTAGTTTTTGAGTTTGTTCTTTTACAATTTCATTCCGGCACGTATATTTATGTTTTTCAGTCAAATGGCAAGAAGAATGGATATGAATATTGCATCTAAAGAGTTTAACTACAATTAAGTTCGCGTTATGACCTCTTATTTTTGTTGGGCATTAGCAATAAACTATATTTTGGTGCATACATGCTGTGAGTTCTTACAAAACACATTCAAAACTAGTCTATAAAGTCTTTCAAAATTATTGCATAATGAGAGCAAAAGGTATTGAGCAAGGAAGATTTTAGGGTCATCATTCAAAACTCCCAAAGCATGTTTTGCTTGATCTGCAGTCATTTTAAATAAACACATCAATTGCCAGAGCCTAGAAGGATAAAACATGGTTTTATCAGCGTGTGATGATCTTGATATTGTTACTTGAGCATGTTTCTCATAGCATGAGTAATTCTCTAACATGGTGGACTTAGTCTCAGATTTGGCAGGTCCACTTGCAGAACCAACGTTGTCAACTGGATCACTCTCTGCTATAGTGGTGGATGTTGTGCTCAGATTACTCACATGCTTATGTTTACTTGGTGGGGTGATCAGAAGAATTTTTAAGATGGAAAATGCGGATATGGTATTAGAAAACCATGTAAGAACAGTTGGAAATTCAAATTCTCAAGAACTTGATGTACATCCGAAGAATGAGGAGCTTCTCCACCCATGTTATGAGAAGTTGCAGCATCTGGAGAATATGGTAAATGAGCTTTCGAAAAAACCTGCAAAAATTCCATCTGAGAAAGAGGACATGATACATGAATCCCTCAGTCGCATAAAATCCATCGAGTATGACTTGCAGAAGACAAAGAAGGTAAGATAAGTTCCATATTCAATATTTGGATTTTTATCCCGGTCTAGAAAGAGATGGCTAAATGAGCTCTACGTTATTGGTTATTATGTACAGGCATTGCTTGCAACAGCTTCAAAACAAGTGGAGCTATCGGAGTCACTGGAGACATTAAAGGAGATGAATCTAAACGTGAGTTCTTATTTGCTAGTGAAGTACATGCTCAGTATATTTCATAAATGGCATTTTTTGTCATTTATATTCTTGCTTTATTTGCTCAACTCAATGATAGGGAGCTCAAAGTTGTTGGCTACGAAGTAATAGGTCTCTCCCCCGAGGATCCTGAATAATTCCACAAGCATGATGTGCTTTTGTACCCCTTCAAGCACGTTGATCATTGTTTGTTCACCTGACCTAACTGACTTAAGCTCGGAATGGCTTAGCAACTTTTCTGGGGATCACATTCTTAAGGTAATCTCTCTCTCTCTCTCTCTCTCTCTCTCTCTCTCTCTCTTCTGAGTTTCAAGTTTGCTTGTTCGAGAATCAAGATGCTTATTAAGGGTTTTTCATTATTAGCGGAGGTGTAGTTTGTTGGATCTCTTACAAATTCCGGAAGGACTGCAAGTACTTTCAACAATTTTCGGTTTGGGCTATACAAAGGACACAAACACGAAAGGAGATTGAAAACATTGATTTATAAGTTTATTTTTTCAGTCTAGACTTGTTCTGGGATCCCTACATTTTCTTACTGATATTTAATGCTGTTAGAAATTATCATATTTATATTCCATATGAGAACTCATAATTTACATTTGTCTCACAAATACATACCACTAGTAAAATTGTGAAAGGTTTTTGCTCTGAATAGATGACATTTTTTTTGCATTAAATGTAGATAAGAGTAAAATGAAATTAGAAACATGCTTGAGGTTTTCTCTAATAGATCAAAATTTCAATGACAATTTTTGTAATAAATCTAGATAATTGTAAAATGACAGCGTCATGAAACATGAAATGTAATCCATATACAATTTTGCTCTTTTCAACCTGTTCAGTTGACAACTAATTTAAACCTTTATCTGTCCCCCCCCCCCCCCCCCAATGATGTATATATTCATGAATATTGAAATTATTCTATATTAAAGACGTGAAATGAGAAATTCATGGTGGGAATAATTTACTCCGTACTAAACGAGTTACAGTACAAAGAAAAAATAAAAATAAAAGCCCATTAAACTCAACCCTGTAGTGCCCACAAGGAAAGTTCTGCAAGATAGCTATCAGCATCTGGCACTAGTCCAATTCTGTTCTTGAAATCATTCATGAGAGAGAGAGAGAGTCTTACAAGCATCATTGTACTTTCTACAATTTAAACCAGCTTATTATGCCATCATTGATTTTGAAGGAAGGGGTGTAAATTGTAATCAACAAAATACGATGGTAGTAAGAAAAGAGCGTGGGCAGATCTTCTGATTTCCTCATTGTTCAAATCTTTGACAAACTACAACAATATACAGGAGATGCAAAGGCTCGCGACAGCTGACACGTGGATGATCACTATTTTAACGAACGTTGACTAGAGTATACACAACAGGACTAATTAATATTCACAAAAAATTCCACAGCCTTCGGCCAAAAACAATGAGAACTGCCCTCTTTAACATACGGGCAACAACGCATCAACAATCTATGCAGGTGAAACACAAATATGGCCCCTATCTCAACAGAATAACATTAGGGGCATAAGAAAAGATAACAAAGAAGAGACCAGACTCTGTACACCTACCTCTACTAGTCGTCTCTATCTTCCCGAAGCCCTAGGGGCAGTCCTAATATACAATATTCCCAAAATTTGAGCAGCCCAGCGTCCCACAATTTGCAGAGCTCTTAAATTTGAATGACGTGCCAATTTTCTGTGCCCTTACAGAAACACAAGCACAAGCTTCACTGAAGAAATTGTGGGTCCAAATTAGTATAACATGCCATCTAAAAGTAAAATAACTCAGAAAGATACAGAGAAGAAAAGACAGGAAGCGAGTATAACAGAAACAGAAGTCAATACGTGCTAACCCAGTACCCAAACTCGAAGTCCTACATCTTAAACAGGCTTCAAATACCTGACTCACACCTAACCCATTAAATGTAAGAGAATAGCATATATTTTTCGATTAATCTAGTGTGTCGTGTGATATATAAATATGCACTTGTTGCTCATGACTCATGTAAAGAAAGTGTTGGGAGTCATGTGCAGGCATTCCTGGTCCTTGTGCTTTTGTTATTTATCTTCTTGTATTTCATCAAATGTTGTCTTACATCTCACACTCCATCTGCACACTGCATGTGTTTATTTTAGTGTGTATTTTGCCTACCACCTATAGGGAACAAATCCTCGCAGACTTTTTTGAGAAGTGTGTCCAGTGGATTCATCTATTGATTCTGGACAGAAAGATTCTAGGTCAGATTTTTGGTGAACCTGTCACGGATCCAATCAAGTATACTTTATAGAATATTCCCAGCTTCCTTTTTCTTTGGGGGTTGCTTTTCTCTCCAAAAGCCTCTTAAAATATCCCCAACATTTCGTTCCTTATTTCTTGTTTTGATGACTAGACATTTTTTAGGACAGGAAATACAGGAGATTTCATATTAAATATGGATTACCTAAGCATATAAAGAACCTAAAAAACAATAAACGTATATTCCATTAATATCAGTTAGTGTGGCAGATAAACATAATAAGACATGACTGACCTGTACACTGATGTGTAAGAGTATGCCGACCAGACATGAGAAGCACTAATCACCACCGCACAATCTGTTGGCTCATCTTCATTCCAAACTACGGTCACTGGGACGACCATACAAATTGCCTTTACCTGCTTGTAGAAGCTGCCCCTGTTGAGAATGTAGAGGCGGTTGGTGCTGCTGATGCTGGGGCCCTGGTTGCTGATGCTGGGGCACTGGTGAATTTGGATGTGGAAGTTGTGATGACTGCTGATGCTGCTGGAAGTGGGCACTAACATCATGTTTACTAGAAGGTAAGCTGGCCGATGGTCTCTGGCCAAGCCCCTGGCCCACCTGTGTAGCAGACTCGCCCAAATTTGCTGGCACTGACACCGTGGAACTCATATTTGTCGCTGAATTTATTGTTTGTGCATCCAATAAGGGTTCTGAAGCATGCCATTGATGAGTATTGACTGAAGAGACAACCTTTACCGCATTAGTAGCTGTACTAGTAGTCTGAGGTAATGTTGTCATGGCAACCATCTCACTAGAGCTGCTTGTTGGGTGCTGGTCAGCGTCAGAATTTATTGCTTGTGGTTTTGATGTATCGGAATTTATCTGGCAATTTGGTTGCAGTCTTTGAAGAGCCAATTGATTTTGATTTACTAACTTTTGGTGAGATAATGCCTGTTGGTGGTTTGAACCAGACAAGGCCAAAGAAGAAACAGACTGATGGCCTCCTGACAAACCAGGAGGAACAGCTGGAACATGACCCTGACTACTACTGTCAGACTGAGAGGCCATTTGATAAAGATGTTTGGCTGATGAGGCAGCTTGGCTAGGATAATTCTTTTGCTGAGTAAGGGACTGGTTAGGTGACCTTGAAGACACATATTGCCCTGTTGGCTGCACAGTATTTAGTGCTGAATTAGCAAATGAGCCCTGAGTTGACATTAAATGTGCAGATGTTTCTCCTTTCTCAGAACTCTGATTCCCTGGACTTGGAGAAACCCCATTTACTAAGGAAGGATCAATTGGGATGTTCTGATGAATCATCAGGCTACCTCTCCCAACTCCTTTTGCAACCTTAGCTGGTTGTTGAGCTTGTGGCTGCTGCCGCTGCTGAGGATGTTGCCTATTAGCTTGCGAAAGCTGCTGTTGCTGCCTTTGCCGTTGCTTGCCAGTCAGATTAGTTAGCCCGCTCCCACCAGCTTGTACATTCCGTACAACTCCTTGACCTGGTGTTTGATGCTTCTGCTGATGCTGGGGCATCGAATTCATCGAAGAAACTGATGTCAACGAAGAAAGTGATGCTGGTGATGAACCTGCTTGGGGTTGAACTTGTGAACTATTTTGCACAGTAGGTGATATAGGGAGTTGAGACGGTGACTGTACATGTGGCATTCCAGAACTAGATGCAGCAAATTGTGGTTGCTGTGGCTGTCCTGGGTGGTGCGGCTGTTGAAGAAGACGATGTTGTCTCTCTTTAGCCATGCGAATTGCATAGGCTTGCTGTTGGGGGTTGGGAGCATGATTTGTTGGTCCTTGAAAATGTGGGTGATGAGGACTAAGGACTTGAGGCTGTTGAGGCGATATTGGATGGGATGGCTGATGATGGAGAGGATATGAGGACACGGGTGGAGATGCAGTCTGGTTAGGAAAAGATGAACTCAATCCACCAAAGTGAGGCACTTGGCTGTTTCCTGGTGAGATCTGCATCTGAAGCTCAGGTGCCATCATTTGCCTCTGTGAATCCTGACTCAGGCCAGGCTACAAGACCAGATAATTATCTGTTATTGAAAGTACAGACATATGCAACTGTGAAATATAGGAATCCATGAAAAAGAAACAGCTCCAAAAAAAAAAAATGACTGCCATTCACGATCAGACAAGAGACTCTGGAAATTAGATTGCAATTTTGAATTTACATCAAGAAGATGCTTAACCAAAAGAGGTCATCTGGAAAAGATGGAATATATGACTTCATACTAATTTCACATATCAAAACCAATAAAAGGAAAAGATTATTTCCTTGTGTCAGGCCCGTACACAAACAAATGTCTGCCAATGCTATGAGCCTAGCCAACATTTAAGCTTCACGGCCTTTAAGAAAACATGACTTACTTTTGCTAGATGGAAATGACAAGAAACATGAATACTACGAGATAGTACTTTAAGTGAATAGGATGCACTGTTGGATAAAGCTTAGTTAGACATAGAAATGATATATAAATATTAAAGCATTAAACTACAACCAGTTAGACAGTTTATGAAGGTTTAACACGGTCTTCCGTCCCTCATTCTCTAGATTGCAACAAAAAAAATGTTCACATGTTAATCCCATCAGAAATCCTACCTAAAAGTCATATTACAATATGTTATTTCATTTCAACTCCTCAAACAATATATCTGTCCATCTAAAGGCAAAAAGAACATCAACGAGCAACACCAGAAAACTCTTATATGTGGGTATATGCCAGATAGATTTGAAGATAAGAAGAGGATGGGGGATGCAGGAGGAAGTTGTGGGGCCAGAAAAGCTAGAATGTTGTAGATCATAACACCATATGCTGGATAACAAACTTGACCCTGCTTATCTCACCAGGTCAATTAATATAGATGATGGTGCTTTTATTCTCAAAATTCCTCTAGGCATATGTTTCCAGGCCTTCATGAATGAAGGTTAATTACCAGAAGATTAGGAAGAAATATAATCACATACCCGCATCATGTGTAAAGGCTCACGAGGTCTCAACATCGAACTTCCTTGACCAGAGCCTACTCCAGAGTGCATATTTGCTGATGCCATACTCCCAGAATTTACAACAGATGATGAAGCAATGCCTTGGAACCCAGGTCTTGCCATTGGCATGCTTCTATTAACACCACAGACTAAACCCATGCCATTGCCACCAGGAAGTATACGGACAGAACGATCGGTTCCTGGAAGAGCTCCAGAAGGAGAAAGATTAGACTGTGGCACATTCCTATTAGTCATCATCTGGTTATACTGCTGCATCCTCTGCTGTTCATCGACTGAAGCAGATCTAGGGACAACATATCTACTATCCCTACGTGAATGCAAGTAAATGAGTACGCTATCAAAAATAACAACAAAATCTATATAATTTTTTTAGTCTTTAACACTCATTTACCTCATAGAGGAATTGAGTGAGCTTGGCGATGATGAAAAGTTGTTGCCAAGCATCATATTTGGGGATCCTGGCAATGCAGAACTGGCACCAGATGCAGGATGTAATTGAGTCACAGGACCCTGATTTGCAGAGGCTAATCCACCAGGATGTGGCCCCTGATAACCAACGGGAAGTATATCCGGGCCAGTAACAGTGGCATCACAGAGATCCAGAGGACTTCAAAGGTGCAAGAGCCATCGAAATTAGAGAAATAAGAAAACATAAAGGAAAATAAAGAAAATGGTTCATCAGTAAAACTGAGCACAAAACTACTAGAATTTTCACCAAAAAAATCAACCTTCAAAGTGCACATGATCAAAACAATTAAAAATCTTACGTAAGAACGGGGCCTCCATTCATGTTATTTGGACAAGCTTGAGACAGAGCAACTGTATGTGAGCCATGAGGTTGCTGGAGTTGTTTGGGATCCTGGTAATCATTCTTAAAAGAAATCATGTAAATAGAAATACATAACGATCAAGAAGTATACAAATTAAAAATTAGCAACGATGTTTGATTTTGTTAGTTAGGGAAATGACATAAATAATAGTCATGGCCATACCTTAAAAACTTAAAGTTATTAAAAAGGATTAAATCATTTACAGAACACGAACCCGCACTAAATAAATTGAGGCAAAATATATAGACTTGAATTAAGTAGAGAAAAATCACCAAAATGATGTTTCCAATCAACCCAAATATCACAGGATAACTACAAAACTAAATGAAATGGAAAAAATTTACCAAATCGAAACCTTAGAGTTATTCTTTAAAATCATGAAAATTTGTGTACACAATGCAAACCCCAACAGAACAAAGACAACACGAGCTGTTGATGTTTGGTTATTCCAAATGTGAACAATACTTTGGCCATCTGTCTGTGTCTACAGCAGATGATGCCATTCAACAAAGGAATCTCTTTCAGCCACAAAATCCATTGAGGCATTCAAGATAACACATACGAACAGGCATATTATAACCCAATACATAGCTTCACTACCAGAATCTCCACATATAGTACCAGACATCCTATTCAATAACATTATCATTATATATAGTATTAATGTCCTATTCGATACCAGAATGTCCTCATATATTTTAGTATCAAAAGTAGCTCTAAAGGACAAAAAAAATTAGGGATAGACGCATAGTACAATGATAAATGCTGATATGAGGCAGGGTCATATAAGTCAATGTCACATTGGCATCATTCAGTTAAAGTACCTGGTTTTTACGGTATTGTTGTTTCTGCCCAATGATGATGATTTTCTCAAAGTGAGATTTGAGGGTTTCTTCTTCCATCGGCCCCTGCAAACGCTGAAACAACTGTCTGGCACTTCCCTGTATAAAACAGAAGAAACAGTAATTGTTACAGCCATCATATAGCAGAAGAATACAAGGAAAGAGAAAGAAGGCACTGTACCTTAGGAATGCCAGGTAATGTAGAAGGATAAGGCTGAGAGGAACCAGAGTCTTCAGCACTATCCGCTCCATCACCAGAAGTTCTATCCATCAAAAAATTGTGGCGCTCCTTGCATTCCTTAGCTTTGCGGAATATGCACTTTACATGAACAGATAGATAATAATACAAGTTACTTGACAGAAGTTAAGAAGAACAAACTTTGTGAAAAGAAATCGCAATAGAAATAAGATTCATCCACATTTGAATAACTTACCTTGAACTGCAGAGTACTGTTAATAGCATCACTGACTAGCTCCCAGTATGGCCCCAAGTCATGTGCCAGGACAACAAGTGCCTAAAATTTACAATACAATTAATTCATATGATAATACTCTACAATTACTAAAAAAACCATATCTCAAGTCTCAAAAGATGTGATGAGCATTTTAGATTGTAGAAATAAGTGCAAGCATATAAATGAACCTGATCCTCAAAGAGCGTCCATGGACTTCCTGAATCCAACTGCCCAGAAGGCATCTGAGAAGAACCAAATCCTCAACTTCAGAGTTAATACCACACCTCAAAGAACCAACAATAGAAAATTTGAAAGGAAAACAGCTCAGAATGGTAAATGTACCTTCAGAGCTTTTGGTTTTCTGCCCCGATCCCGACCACCAAGCATTTTAATAAACTTATTTGGATTAGACATGTTACTCATTTGGGATGCTACTGGAGAAGGAACAGACCCAGCAACAGATACAATATTCTCAAAAGAGTTATCTTGTGATGGCCGCATAATCTTTGGCTTCTTCATCATGGGTTGACCAAATAAACCTTCACATATGATATATAATTACATCAGAAGTGACGGAATATAACCAATGCTGGAAATCATTACTGATTTGAAAGAGAACAAACTTTACCACTGTTTCCATTAGAATCAAGTTGATGGTTTTTCTTTAAGCCATCCCTCTGAAACTGTAAAAAGAGGAGCAGCATTCAACATCAATATCAGATTTATAAACACTACCTCAAGGAATAAGAGGAACCCCCACTCCTTAAATCGGGCAAATAGAAATGGACTATTCATTTAGAGTAATACAAACAAATTAAATTGTCCAAGACAGTAAAACACTAAGTTCCAATATGTTCTATAGGAAGTGATAAATCAACAAGTTTTTAATCCAAAATATATATATATATATATATATTGTAAAAAAAAAAAAAAAACTTCATAAAACTGGAGACCTGGAGTATAAGTTTACATTGGGTTAAGAAGATTAATTTGCAATATAAACAAACGCACAGAAAAAGGATATGTAGCTCAAATGATAAAAGAGAAGAAAAAAACAGACGCAGAAAAAATCCCTTCGGAAAGTTTATATGCATCTTGAGTGCATCTCTCATTGTTTTACGACATCTATTGCAAAATATGTAAAACTAAACAGAGAATACCAAAGCAAAATATGTAAAACAAAACAATGTGAAATGATTCACCTGCTCCCTTTGAAAGGCAGTATCGACCTGCCATCTTGATTCATAAGTAGCATTCTGCTAAAGAATACCAAAGCAAATAAGACATTGGCGAAACACAACAATTGGTGCAAACATATTCGAAATTGTATAATATCGGATACCTGATGCTTGGATTTCTTCTTCTTCTTATGTTTTGTCACGACTTCTGCAGAATGAAATGGTAATTGCTTACTGAAGTCCCCAACTGACTCAACTTCCAAGCTATTTGGAACAAGAGATCCACCATGCAGAGTCGTCTGATCATCCTGAAATGAATTGGTATCGCCACTCGAAGCATCTGTTTTAATTGGTGCCTGAATGCATCCAGATGTTCCTGCACTAAATGGGCTGATAACTCTCCTGGAAGCAGTTCTGACACGTTTTGTTGGTATTGACACATTTAGACTGCCACCTGGCCGTTTCACCATTAAAGCAGATTGTTGATTGACAACTTTATTTTCAGTGCTAACTTCGTACGATCTCACCCCATATGTATGTATAAAGTGCTTCCGCTTCTTTTGGTCAAATCTTGAGGACTTGTTACCATCAAAAGCCATTGACATGTCATATGTGCTTATTTCCCCTTCATCCTCGTCATATGCAGTATCTTGAGATTCAAAGTCTGTAGTTCAAATGAATATTCAAAACAAATAATTCAATAATTCAAAATGGCAAAGCAGAACCAAGCAATACCTATATCAGATTTACCTGCAGTGGCATCGCATGCAGATGTTTCCACTTCCTCTTGAACACTATTTCTTATTTTCTGGTCAAGAATAGGAACAATTTTAGAGACTAAATAGAAGGTCACGCACCAAAACGTTAACATATGATACAAAGAATTCACATTGTAATATTATGCATGCAAAGGTGGGTTCTCGTCCAAATAGAGATGACTAAAAGTAAGTCTTGTCTTTTTCTTTTCATAAATTCTAAGGTCAGTAGGGGCATCTTATCATCATTGTTAGCGACTTAGCGTAACCAATATTCTTCTCAGTTAAGAGAGACATTTTTACAGCATTATTAAGTTCAATGCACAAACCAAGCTGATAAAAGCATTTACCTCACACTGTGCAACCAGTGATTCAATTGAGATTTTATAGGTCTCCATGGCCCCAGGGGGGACTGTGTAGAACAGATTCTCCTGAATGATAGAAGTAATATATAAGTTGATAATTTCAAGATAAATCTTGATGGAACCCATCCATACAACAGAAAACTTATAACAACGTAGTAGATGCAGACATTAAATACATTCAAATCAGTCATTAGGGAAGAGAAGTGACAGCGGGGGATCGGGTAATGCAATAGGGAAAGAGGTGAGGACTGATGAAGAGAAATCAAGATAATTTGTTTTGATTTCATACTTCTGTCAAATTATCCTCCCATGAGAGGTCAAGGATCCCCATGTCAGATACTCTATCTGGAGTCAACGGTACCTCAGCCCGGTTATCAATAACACTGGAATTGTTATGTTTCAAAAATCTCACTGCATAAGCCTGAACAGGAAGTGTGTCATCCTTTCGACTATCCTGCTCAGGTAATACACTTGTCGCCTGCCAAACCAAAAACAATGATACAATCAAAACAATAATTTATGCCTATCTTTCTATACACCGAAGAAAAATATTAACAAAAGTCATAACTTTAACAGAGGTAAAATCACCCCAGCCCAGCTGACAAAATCAACACTCACAATTAACAGTAAGCATGTAAATTTAACTTATTAGTTCACCTGGACACAGAGCTCCAAGTTTGAAATCATACATTGGTGTTACCATATAGAACAGTGGTTTAGAAAAGACATCCTTAGAAAGTCCTTTACAGAGGCGACCACTGCCCAATTACCGATAAAAGCACCAACTTAATATGACGTGTTACACTCATTCCTTGGAATCTTAGAAAGAACAAAAACCTTCTATTGAGAAAATCAAAGAAAAATATCAAAATGTATTATGCATAGCTTATAGTTCGAATTATGCATTACTCCATAAGCATTCAGCATTCAAATTAGAACTCAGTCCACACATACTAGGTTTGTAGCATTGCACATTTCATTCAGATTATATCATTTTGATAACTCTTTGCATGTGCTGATCAACTATATTAATTACAATCAGCTTGAGAATTCAAAATATTGTTTAGGTAAAAAAAATATATATAAATTACTCCAAATTCAAAGAGAAGAAAAGGCTTTGACCTATAAACAAACACCTTATAATGGAATCAGATGCATTAATCGATAGTCTCCACATCCACTTGAAGGATCTATCAGAACATACCTCTACTGAATGCCAGAACGCTTTGATAGATTTTGCCAAGGTATGAGCAACTTTTTTTGCCTCCATACCAGAACTGTTTTCACGTTTTCTCAACCGACAAGTAAAAGCAGCTCGAGAACTTATTTGAGCTGCAGCAGCTATTTTCCAAATACGCTCCTAAATAACAATGGAACACAGTCTAAGCATTGTGAGATAACTCATCTCCAGCAGAGAAAAACATTGGTCCTTATTCAAAATAAGTTATGTACTGACAAAAAACTACAAACAGCAGGTAAAAATCTGAAATGAAAACATAGGTGTGGAAAACTTTTAAAATCAGACCTGAGCAAAATCATTGGCCAACCATGCCATTTCTTCAATCACATAATCCCAATGAGATTTTGGACGAAAATTTCTTGCAGAAGTCACAACAGATAATTCTGCAATCCTCTTTCTCTTTGCCTATTCACTTCATTGTATCAGATCTTTGATACAACAACAAGTTACATGAAAACATGCTTAAGCGCAACCAAATTAGACAAATGAAATGCAAACACAACGATCTAACCTCAATGATTTTTGCTTCTTTCAAGATTGAATCTTCATCAATTTCTGGTTGCAATTTCGAGTTAGAGCAGGAAGAAGTTTGAGCCTCAAGGGAAACAGTAGTATTCCTAGTCAAAGATCCACACTTAGGGAAATCGGAAATTGAGGTACCAATAGAAGGCTGATTCATAACCATGCATGGAATTTCATTATGCGGCTCAGGATTTCCATCCAAAGTGAGATCAGGTTTTATTCCTGATTGTGACCCACTTGGTTCACAGGGTTCCATCGCTTCAATGACTATTTGATTTCTCACGTCATTCTTCATAGAAGATCCACTTTCATTCAATTCTTCTTCATGTTGCAGTTTAAAGCCATTCTCTTGCTGCATTAGACATGCTGAGGTGCTCTCCCGGTTATCAACAGCACATACATCAAGACTCACTGGCTCTCTCTTTTCTTTTACAAACTCATCACTCTCTACCACTGGCATCCCATCTAAGAGTAAGGTCTGGTCTTTGATTTGCCCATTTGAGTCAGCATTCGTCATTTTATTACACATATCACCATCATTGTTTCCATCAATACTTCTGTTGGTTTGTGCACGAATTGACTCAGAATCCAAAACCTTTATGCCACACAAGTCAGTGGTGTTATGAGCATCATATTTTGTTCCACCCTTTTCAATGCTGATACCATTGATTTGACAAGAGCTAGATTCATTCTCAGTTTTATTGGCAGTTCCAATTAGCTGACACTCAATAACTGTAGAACTCATCTCTTCCATTGCTTGAATGGCCTCAGATGCATCGGGAATCATTTGAATTGGAGTTTCCAGAGCACCTGACTGTGATTGTTGATTACATTGATCATCCAGAGGGATCTCGGAAGTAATAGCATCTGATGCAGCCTCCACCAGAACATGTTCAAGCAGGTCCTTACATGATTCTACAGCATTTCCACCGTCTAACTCCATATCCTGTTGTGTGTCCATCAGTCCAGTCTTGCTACCATCTTTAGCACACATCAGCTTTGAATCACAATTTATTGATATATTCTGATTTTCTGTATCAGATATTAGTCCTTTAAGGTCCTTGCCATGGCGAGAAGGTAGAGAAGATCCATGACTGCCATGAGTTGTATTCACATCAATCGAACTCAACCTAATCCCATCACGATTCGGACGGGACCTATTCCTTCTTTTATACGCTTTTCTGGGTACACTAAAAGCAGCTGAGTCCCCATGTTCCCTAGTTCTATGACTCCCACCCATCTTTTCAGATGGCACAATTTTAATCCTACTACTAGGATGTAAGGAGCTCCTATCACCTTCAGAAAACTCATGTTCACCATCAAATAGCATGAGATTATCAGCACTATTAGGTTCACAAGGATTCGCCCCAAGCCTACCACTGCTCTCCACAGAGTCTCCATGGGGCGATGCGGTAAATGCAAAACTGCCTTTTGCTTCACTGTAACTCCAGAGAAAGAAATAAGCATATAAAGATTCACACATTTTGTGAACATTAGAAATATTAAATGAAATATAATCGATCTTACATACCTGGTTACAAGGTGATCCTGATGTTGATTAGTGAATGAAGTTGACTGGACACTAACTGAAGTAGCATCTCCAGGTTTGGATAAATCCAAGGGATTTCCACCCTGCCAAAAAGAAGAAATCAAGCACCGCAAAATCTTCAATCTAAATTGAGAAAACGAGATCAAGTTACAGCTCCATACTTTTTCAAGAAATTCCAATTCTCTTTTTGTTTTATCCCGAACATTATACTCTTGCCTGTGGTCACAAGAAAATGTTCACAGCAATGAAATAATCGTTGAGAGTTTTGAATAGTTGCCCGATGTAAAAGCTAAGCATCACAGCTGCATTACCTGAGCTCTCCTTGAATTCTTTCAATTGCTGCTTGTCTGGGAGAAGTTTTGCAAGCAATACCAACTCCGCCTTCCACAACTCCTCCCATAGAATCAACTTCGGCATGAATTAAGAGAACAGAAGTTGAGCCGCATCCATGCATTCCCCACTTCAACAGCTACGGATAGCTGCCTCCATTAACTCAAGACTAACAGAAAATTCCTAAGGAACAAGAAAAACGCCTAAATATTTATTAAAGGGCTACTGCGTGGAGGATAAATAACTAGATATTTTTTTCCAAATACGTATATATGATGGAGTGAGGGGGGGTTCTTTTTTCTTTTTCCCCCCTCCATTGTGGTGGATGAGGCAGTCCCTCATTCCAATATATCAAAGAGATAAGATCTAAAGTCTCATAATCACTACCGATGTAACATGATATCACTTGAAGCCTAAGAACCTTGGCTGTAGTAATAAAACCGTGAAGAAAAACTGAATAATGCTTGAGTTCGAATTCCAAATGTGCCATCAATACATCACTTTTTTATCTCATATATTCCAAAACCAAATTCATGGCATTCACATGAACAGCACCCTTTATTCTGCATTTCAAGAGTTTCTCGATCAAAAACAAAATAAGCTAAGAAATTAGATTCACTAGATCTCTCTGTCACTGACCAAAGATGAAGTAACAATAAGAGACAGAAAAGCAACTTACATAAATCCAAATCAAGCAACCTTGTTTATCATATTACACAAGCACAATTTTCTAAAATTATGAAAATAAGTACGAAGATGCATGCCATATTCACCACATTTCAAAATGCATATCCATGTGCAGCGCCTAATCATACATTCTCATTGAAACAAGTTATGTTTCTCATCATCCAAAGGCTAAAGGCTGGTAACAATGGCAAAACATTATAGAACATAACAGATATATGATAATGCCAAAATAAATAGGTAATTAGGTATGTGTGCATTGCATGCGTATTTGAATCATTCGGTTGCTACTTGCAGACTGAATTGTTTCTACTACCATATCAGCACATATGATTCATTGGAGAACTTCTGTTTGAGTACACTAAAACATCAATAACTCTGCTAAACTGTGCAGAAAGGTTCACAATGAAACCAATAGAGGAGGGAGCGAGGGGAGAGAGAAATAACCTATAAATATGAGGAAACAAGCACTTCTCTACCCCTTCTCTCAAGTTCAAGTTCAGATTATCCTACCTGATCAAGTAAAAGCTTCAGACTAGTACCGCAGACTAAAACCAATAACTCAGCTCATTCAGCATGCAAAACTATGTAGAACTCAACCAATCATGTGACCGTCATTGGATAACCTTACATGCACCACACAGCAGCGCACTTGAAGCTCGTACTACAATTCAAGCAAAATGCGCCACAAGAAACACGTAAACATCAACTCCCCACCATTTCCCCCAAATTTAAACCCCAAATTCAACCACAAGCTTAAAGAAAAATCCCAATGTCATGCCAAATTTGGGCAGAGCTCTCAATTCTAGGGTTTCCAGAGCTAGGAACGCGAGGATAATACCTCAATTGCGATTGACCACGAACAAATTGCAGCTTGGGGCTTGAAAAAGAGGCCCCAGCAAATTCTGCCTTAGCTCCTAGGGTTTTGCTTCTGATGCACAGGGTACCTCAACTCAAAACAAGGATTGCATATTTTGCCCTATAGCACCTGAGTTTACCAAAGCATTCCCGCTATATCATGACGACGGAGACGAACATATGCATAGAAATAGTGTATGTATAGGTCAGTGCGTGTTACTTCGTGTGATTTTGATGTGAAATGATGCTGCAGGCTCGTCCCCTTCGTGCTCGTTGGTTCCCCCGAACTTTCTCTCTCTAAAAATGGCGTCCAATTTTATTTTTTTCTCTCTCTAAAAGATTGTAAAAACTATTTTGGGCGCGAGAATGCGGGCTGGACTTGCCGACGATTTTTCGGTTTGGGCCTTTTTCCATAATTGGGCCTACACTTTGACTTTCAAGATTACGGAATTAATCATTAAAAAATATATGGAATTATTAATCCCTTTTAAATTGGGATTGTGGGATTAATTGATTTTATGAACTCAAATGTGAAATTAAAAATTCTTCTTGCTTGAGTTTTATATATTAATTTTCACGTTCAGTACTTGGTATTGACTACACCGCTCGTACCAATCAAAATCAATTTGTACATTTGCCATAGGTTTATACCTCACTATATTGTTCAGTACAGCTAGGGTTGTAAATGAACAAAGCCGCTCGCGAGCTGTTCGGAATTTAACTCGAAAAAAGTTCGTTCGTTTTCTAAACGAGTCGAGCTCAATAAAATTTTCAAGCCGAGTGCAAACATATTAGTATTCGGCTCGGTCAGCTCGTGAACATGTTCGAGCTCGAGCTTTGATCGAACGTGTTCATGAATATCATAAATAATTCAAACGGGTAAATAAAATAAGCTATTTTTTTCAAACTCGAGCTCGAATATGTAAATTAAACGAGGTTTTTTCGAGTATTCGAACTCAGGCTCGTTTAGTAAATTTTCGAGCATTTCACAAACCGAGTTCGAACCAAATTCGAATATAACAAATATTTATCGAGCCGACTTGAACAAGAGGAAAAAAGCTTGAATCGAACTCGAGCCGAATTCAAACATCAGGATATTCGACTCGATTCAGTTCGTTTACAGCCCTATATATGTACAACTAACCCCCGATTTTTGGATATATTTGTCCAAAAAGAAAATGATTAGTGTTTTTTTCAGAGTTTAGTATTTTTAGGGTCGTTGCTTAATTGAAACCAAAATTTAACATCATCAATATTATTTATTATTAAAAAGGTATCATTCAACATAAATCCAAAAAGGTGTCATTTCAATCTTTTTTTTTTTTACAAATATGGTGTAGATAACGCATTACGCACTAGATCATAACCTAAAAAAAAAAGTCAACTTTTGCCTTGTTATAATATTAGCAAATTGCAATAGATGTTCGAGATGGTCAACCTTCTTAGGATCATTTACGATAAAAAAAAAAAGAAGATAAATTTATTAAATAAGGATGATATTGATAAGGTCATAGGCTGGGCGAGGCTTTGGGAATTTAATAATTACAATTGAGATGCGGGTTACCCTCGACATCCAAAAAAAAAAAATTATAATTGAGATTAATTGATAATAATTCTGAATATAATTTAAAGGTACGACATTTGAGAAGTATATGAGATAATAAAATTATTTTACCTTATGTTATTGATAATATCATAATTAGATGTTGTGGGGTATTTAATTGCTACGTTTACTTTGAAGAACTTATAGAATGTTTTTATACTTTATATTATTTTTATTTTTGAGGAAATAAGAGGTTCTGTATTATTCTAAAATTAAGTTGTTCTATTGTGTGAATGTATTTTTAGAAAATGTTTTAAATTTCCAAGGTTTTATTTTGTGAGCAAATTTTATTTAGCACTCCATAAGATTTGATACACTGTAATATTTTGTTTTTTACAATTTGTCGAATTAAACAACCTACAATCAAACTCCTACTTAATAAGAAATGTTATACTTGGTCCCTTGGGGATGGCCTAGTGGTGGAGTGGTGTTTCTTGAGGTCAAAGGTCTCAAGTTTGACCCACCACCAACACCACTAGATGTGAGCCTGTTACACCTGGCTTGCCAAGTGTGGTTTACCTCCCCTGTGTAGGTCTGGAGGCTATTACACAGGGGCGGGGTTTACCCAGTGCGCACCACGATAGCGGCTGCGGGTTACCCTCGACATCAAAAAAAAAAAATGTTATACTTGGACTCATCATCGAAAAATAATAATAAAAAAAAAGAAATGTTATACTTGGACTCATCATCAAAAAAATAAAAAAAATAAAGTCTTATAAACACATCAAACTCTGGTTCTTGTGTTGTATTTCAATATTACACTTAAAACATACAAATTATGTACCATTTGTTTTCTAAATAAACAAATTTAAAGAAAAAACAAAAAACCCACCATCCCCTCAGACTCGCTCAATCTCACCACAAATACCATCTATTATTCTATTCTCCTCCCTATTTTTCGAAATAAGAAAAGAAAACAATATTTCTATAATTTCATTTCTCCATTTCCCATTTGCTTTAAAATCACACGAAAAACAAAAACATCACCGAATTTAATTATATTTTCCCCAGAAAAAAAAAAAAAAAAAACCTTGAATTTTCCCCTTCTACGTTGCATTCAATTTCACACTAACAATCTATTTCCCAGTTAATGACCGGTGCATGGAATCCGGCGGCGGAGGCGGAGGGAAATTCTCCCGCGCTGTGTCCACCCGGACTCTGGCAGACATCCACGACGACGGAGGCGGAGCAAAGGAAAGCCGGAGGAGCTGGCGGCATTTCAAGGAGAAGATCAGAAACCACAGCCGCTCCCGCGGCAGCGGCGGCGGCGGCGGCTCCACCTGGACGTCCAGCGTTGCCGTCCCCGCCTCCGACGTGCCTATCCAAACCAGCAAGAAACGGGTGATGTTCCGCCACGCCTCTGGCCGGGTCAGCGCGGGCCCCGAGTCGGACCCAGGCATGCAGCCGGACATCTCCGCCGTGCCGGACTTCCGATCGTCAAGCCTGCGGCGGAACTCCAGCGGCCGAGGGAGCGAGCGGAGCTTGAGGTTCGATACCGACCCGTCGCCCCTGCGGAGGCTGCAGGAGGAGGAAGCGGAGGAGGAGGCGGTGGCGGAGGCGGAGCGCGCTGACGGGGAGGAGGCTGCGGCGGGGGAGGAGGCTCAGCCGGTGAAGATGTCGTTGATGTCGCTGTTGGCGGAGTCCGACGATGAGTATGGGATGGATGAAGACGATGAGGACGAAGACGAGGAGGACGACGGTGGGGGTGCCTACAACAACTGTTGCATTTGCGTAGTTAGGCATAAAGGGACGGCGTTTGAGCCATGCGGCCATTCATTTTGCCGGTTGTGCTCCAGAGAGATGTGGGTGCAGGGGGGCAATTGCCCCCTATGCGATAATTATGTTTTGGAAATTCTTGATATTTTTTAATAATCCATTTTCTTTTATGATTTAGGTTTAGAGATGTTATGTAAAAGGATTAATTAATTTAATCTTTAATTACTGCAGGATGAATGATTATTTCATAGTTAATCTTGAATTAATGTTAATATGTTTTAATTAGGAACTAGCTAGCTGGGGCCTAGGACGTACGTGCTTGGTTAAAATATTTTTCATATTGCCACAAATCTTTAATTCTGCTACTTGACTCGCTCGAGTGCTTGAGCTAGCATTCCAGCCCAACTCTTGTGGCCAGAGCGCGATGTTCATTCCATATACACATGCATGGCTTGCATTCAATTCTTTGCTACCATTAATGCTCAGCAACACGATCAAATTTATTAATTTTTTTTTTAATATTTCCCCTTTATTTTTAAATTCTGCTTTAATTTAATTTTATATTTGTTAATTAGAGTCATTCTGTTCATAATTACTTTTAGTATTTAATTTTCAAATAACTAATTACTAACTTATAAAAGCAGAAAAACTATTATCAAGTTAATATTTTCATCCTATAAATTTGCTACGTAGCTGTAGCTAATATATTTCTTATATGTATATAAACACTAATGAATGAAATATATAAAATATAAATTATAAAATAAAGCGATCGATGGATAAAAGTCAGAAATAATGATAATGGAAAACAAATCCCAGCCCATATATAATCATATATATCGCTCTAATCATATTGTCTCTTTATTTATGTGTGGCCATCGTCATTTTGTTTGTTAGTCTCGCTATCAAAAATGATCACTCCAACGAACCACCGTCTTCAATTCTTTACTCGCACGGAATCTTTTATTTTGAAACATATCTCGTCTTTCGTTCTCGTATCACTCACAAACACACATATATTGTGGCGAATCGAGATGAAAATATTTGGAAAATCTTACTGCATTGTCTATATATAAAATTAAAAAAATATCGATCGTGGCTGAAACCGACCGACAGCGAAAACAAAGAGAAAAAAATATGGTTTTTGGGGCCGTTCCCAGCCTCTGGATCCTCCATATATATATATATATAATATTGGAATATAGAAGATGAAATATTTTCCAAACTGTTGTCTAACTAGCATAAGTTACATGCCAAGCGCGCTGGAAATAACAACTATTAACAACTGTACGAGTTTGTTGGATTTTCCACTTGAGTTGCAAGAATTTCAATAATTAATCAAATACGAGTTGAACTTGATTACGATCTCTATTAAATGAAATGTTTTCAAACATATCTAATATATGTAAGCTTATCAATCGTGTTTAAATAAACTTGTGTATATATATAGCTAGTGATAATCAACATCGAAATGATGTAGGTTATATCTTAATTATAGGCTTAATTAATCCTTAGTTTCAAAGCAAAAACGTATTGGCCGGACCGTGACACATTAACGTCACTTAGTTAATGACAGTTCACTTCCTCTAATCAATTCAATAATTTCAATCCAAATTCTGCAAATTATTCTTTCGCTTTTAATCCACTCCTAAATTAAGACATTAAAATTGCTCCCATAATAAGCACTTTAGTTTTAAAAAATAAATTTGTGATGCAATTAGTTATGGGTAATAGCGTGTAGATAAGGTAGAAGCTGATGATCACACAACACTTGCCCAAGCTTCATTTTCGCCCATCAATCACACTTAAGAAAAGCTGTCAATATATGTGCCCCCCCCCCTCTCCCCCTCAACATATACATATATGTATATAAATACACACGCATGCATGAAATTTGATAAATCAACGAGGGTAGTGAATAGCTAGTGATATAGAGAATTATAATATAGGGTTTTCTTTCATTTTTACAAAATGGGTTTCTGTAAGTTGAGTTTTCTTGCATTTCTTTGGGTATTTGCAGTGGTGGATGTTGCATCCGGTGATGATGTACCATTTGATGATCAGTACGAGGTCGTTTGGGGAAGCCAACATGTTAATTTTCTCAATGAAAGAAGAGATGTTCAGCTTTGGATGGACAAAAGCTCCGGTTCGATCCACACACATATATATTTAATTTAAATAAGTTATTATATATATATAATATAGTTGGATATTGTACGCGCGTAATCATAAATATCCTACCAAATTTTTTTTTTATCTGATATTTTATTTTATTAGTCCGCTTCGAGTCCATAGGGATGGTAATATCGTGCATAAATAAAATGACGACATACATAGGAGATTAAATTTAACATGTTTTAATTTGTGTCTCTGTGTATATACTATATAGGAGCTGGATTTGGATCAAAGCTAAGCTATGGATCGGGGTTCTTTCACATGAGGATCAAGCTACCCAACAAGGACTCTGCAGGAGTTGTTACAGCTTTTTATGTGAACTTCCACTACTTCCTTTTAATTAACGAGGAATTGATATATTGCAAAAAAAAAAAAAGTATTAATTATTAAATTTTTGGTGCATGCAGCTAACTTCAAACTCTAACAACCATGATGAGGTAGATTTTGAGTTCTTAGGCAATAGAGAAGGTAAAGCGATCACATTACAAACAAATGTGTTTGCAAATGGGACAGGAGATAGAGAGCAAAGGACCTTGCTCTGGTTTGATCCCACTGCTGATTTCCACACTTACAAAATCCTATGGAACCTTCACCAGATAGTGTAAGATTTAATTAACACAGGCATATGCATGCATGCATGCAAATTATATATATATATATATATATATATATAATTAATTAATTTATTTTGTTAATTAATTAGATTCTACGTGGACAATATTCCGATAAGGGTATTCAGAAACAAGATGGACATAGGGGTGGCATACCCTGAGCAGGCAATGAAAATACAAGTTAGCTTATGGAATGGAGAAGATTGGGCAACAGATGGAGGGAAAACTAAGACTAACTGGTCTCATGCACCTTTTACTGCCCATTTTCAGGGTTTCCATTTTGGTGCATGCGCCTTAATCCCTCACCCCTCGCACTCCAATTCCAAAATTAATAATTGCCATGATAATTCCAAGTATTGGTGGAATGACATCAAATATTGGAACTTGACTCAGAAGAAGCAGAGACAGTTTGAGCAAGTCAGACAAAAGTATATCAATTATGATTATTGTACTGATACAAATAGGCACCCTACTCCTCCTCCTGAGTGTGCATTTAATAAATAATTAATAATATATTACTATATATATATATATTGTCATATATCATATATATATGTGTGTGTGTGTGTGTGTCTTTGTATCGATGAAAGCTTTTTATTTACTTTAAAATGCTTTTGGCCGGTAATGGCTTAGGTGTAGTCAATAAGTAACTACTAACCCCTGTCCTGGATCTAATATGTGCATGCATTGCATGACTAATAAAATTTTGGAAACTATATATATATAGAGCTTCTTGTTAAATAAAGTCATCATGCTAATTAAACGTCTAAAATGACACGAGATTATTAAATAATATTGATGAGTGTTTGCAAACGCTTAAAAGAAGTGATTTTTACATGTTTTAGACTAAAATTAATTAGAGCTAAATTTTTATATAGCCATTTTGACTTAACAAAAAATGTTTCTACCCACTATTTAAAAAAATATGTTTCTACCTACTTGGATAAAATAACCATTTGCCATGCACTCTAGTCATGCAACAATGTAAAATTATAATACTGCACGAATACACTTAGTCGTGTAACTCTAGTGTAAATTTGAACTGTTGAACGATTACGTTCAGTCGTATACTCTCAATTCGTGTAACAGTATATAAATTTAGAATGTTGCATGAATGTATTTAGTCGTGCACCTCACTCGTATAGCAATATTAATTTGTACTGTTGCACGATCACATTTCACTCGTACACCCAAGCAGTGCACTGTAGTCGTGCAGTTCACAATTTTAATGAAACGTGATTAAGCATTTTTAGCGAAATAATGACTATAAATAATCTTTTTTTTAAAAAATGACTAAGAATATAATTTACTAAACGAAAATGGTTTTATACATTACCACAATCAATTAAGCGTTTGCAAATGCTACTTTCACTAAAAAAACATATAATTAAACTAGAATGTTGAAGCAAATTACCGGCCAGTCGGCCACCCTCTATTTGAAAAAAAAAAGGTTCAAATAATTAAATAACTTAACATTTTGGTATTATAGTATAAGCTTAGGGATTCGAATTATTTTCGATAAAGTTACTTTTGAGAGTCTTTTTCCTTTCTTTCTTTCCTCCCACAGGACCACGAGATAAAATTCTCTAGTCCATTTTTCATATTTCACTATTGTGCTGCACTATAAAATTTAATATTTTAAAAATATTTATTACCAAAATAAATTTTATTATAATATTACAAATCATAATCAACATTTTTTGCTAAAAATTAAAATTTTTAAAAGTTATATACCCCATTTTTTGATTAATCAATTATATTAACTAAAAAATAAATTTTATTATAATATTACAAATCATAATCAACATTTCTTGCTAAAAATTAAAAATTTTAAAAGTTATATTCCCCATTTTTTGATTAATCAATTATATTAACTAAAAAATAAAAAATAAATACTAAAAAAAATATAAACCCTAATTGGGTGGAATGAACCCTAAATAATAATTATAAAATTAAAATAAGTCATAACAAATTGAAATTGAATTTATTTATTTTTTTGATGAAAATCGAATAAAAATCAAAATAAAACACCAAATGGGATACAAAAAAGTGGGATAGAGGATTTCATTTGCAGGACCACACCCACAGTTGATGCAATCTTGATCATTTGCTATAAATGTACATGATTATATTTAAGGCCCAAGGAAGAAGATACTTCTTGAGAATTAGAAAAAAAAAATAGTGAAAAAGATACTTCTTGAGATTTTGTTTTGAGTTTCAACTAGTATTTCTCATGTCCGATGCATAAATAATTATTATTATTTTAGATTTGTAATATTTAAATTATTTTTGAATTCAATACGTTTTGTTCAATTTAAAAATTCATAAAAAGATATGCACATGGATGAATTAATTAGATAAGAAGATCAATTTTGTGTAGTTACAATAAACA
Organism: Perilla frutescens; assembly: GCA_026008535.1. Lineage (NCBI taxonomy): Eukaryota > Viridiplantae > Streptophyta > Magnoliopsida > Lamiales > Lamiaceae > Perilla > Perilla frutescens. The sequence goes on along the minus strand of BRKX01000012.1, from coordinate 6,375,275 downwards.
AAAAGAGAATTAAATCTTATGAACTAAATGAAAAATCCATATTCGCAAGATCAAATTGGAATATTTAAAACGACATGATTTTATTTAATTATTTGATTTATTTGAATATATAACATGTATAAAAAAATATAATTATTTAATTATTTTAAATGATGAAGTTGAAATAGAAAAATAATAGATTATTGTAAATTATTATTATTATTATTATTATTATGCAAAACAAATGAAAACTATTTTTTTATGTGACAAATGTAGAATACTACAAATCATCCACCTATACATATTAAAATAAATTAAATATGTTACAAATCTTAAATTTCCAAATAAAAAATAATAATAAATAAGATTGAAAAAAAATTATTAAAAAAACAACGGTTGTAATCTAAGCCGTCATAAAAAATGCAAAAATAGAAAATTTACTAAAATAAATGTCATTACTGATGTCTATTATACAAAAACCGTTGTCTAAAATATAATTGTTAAATTGTGAGATAGATAACGGTTTATGATAAGAACCGTTGTCTATCACATGATTTTGGGTTAATATACGTATAGATAGATAGATATATTTGATGCACCATAAAACACGTTTTAAAAATCAACAGTATTGGATTGTACATCACGAGATAGCGTAGAACTTCTCAATTCTCATAGTGGGGAACTGGATCAAAATACAACCCACAGTTAAGCACTTCTGGTGTGAGAATTGACATGAATCTTATTTAAGGACTACAAGATCTTAATGAAATTTACTACCATATCTTGCCGATTTTGATCTGTCAGAAGCACCTCATTTTTTACACATGAATTATTTTCCCTATGTCATGAATACAAAAGTCCTCGAGAACAAAGCTTACCTCTCCTATGCGGTCTGCATGCACAAGAGCGGGATTTACCGAGGGTCCCAAGTGTGCACCCTCGGGGATCAACTGCGTGTTACCCTAATCATTAAAAAAAATAAAAATACAAAAGTACTCTACATTTTAACATACAAAAACATACAACTTGTTTTGCTCGTTCGAGATTACATCCCGAGCATGGACGGCACAACCACATGCGTCGGGTCAGCATGTTGTTCGTGTTAGCATCAGAATCTCCTGGTTTTGATGATCTGGGAAAGGAATGCTCGTAAAGCATCAACAAACGTTAAGGGACACCTTAGTCTTTCTTAGCTTTCCATGCACTGAACTTTCTGCTTTCTTGCTTGTATCTTTTCCATTCTCTAAGGGCTGCCAGAACCACGTGCAGTGAAACTGGCAGAAAGAAGGGCTGTTGTACAACAAGAGAAGAGATAATTAGATTACCTCACGTGGCTAGGTTCGACATAAACGACATGCTTTGACATTTAGATGATTCCAAACACAACCAAGAAGGGACTAGACAATATCAATTGTCTATAGCGAGTCATGCTCCTCAAATATTGAACTTTTTCTCAAAATGTTACTGAAGGTTAAAATGTACTTTTCTATGAATTCAAGTGAAGCAATGCTTTTGCTGTATAATTCTTTTTCAATTAATATTTTCCACATAAATGACTAAGCCAGTAAAAATACCTAGTTCTCTAGGTCAATTGTGGGGATTTATGCTTGGGAGTCCCTACAACCTCCCTTGAAAATGTTGAGAATCATCTTATGGAATATATGGATTTTCTATTACAGATGTATGAAGATTTAGCTAAATAAATATTACTCGGACCAATGATCAACTATAAAATGAACTTGTCTCGGAATCAAAATATAGAATTGTCGAGAGAACGAACCGAGTAGACAGCAAAACAGTGCTCAAATGAGTAGTAGCTCACAGACATCATGGATGGGTGATAAAATGCATCCTCTGCAAAGGACCTAGCTCGTCTTGAGGATACTGACACAAAGGATGAAAAGATACATAAGCTGCGTGTTAGAACAATTTAGCATTTCGACAGAGAAAAGATGCTTCCATAGGGCCACATTTAATGACTTTTATAGCATACCAGCAGAAGCATCGTAAACTCCATGAGACACATTGCTCAAAGCCAATTTTGCAGCTTCAAGAGAGTACCTCACCTGCTCAATAACGTTCGAGGATGAATATAGTTAATTTCATTGCCACAACTAATATAAAACTGGCAGTAATATCAGTTAATAGATATTCCAAAGAAACAGTAATGGAATTACGTGTAAGAAAAATCATAACTTGCAATAGCAACAGAATCAATTCCAGTAGGAAATCATATACTATAGGAGAAACAGAAGAAAAGAATAAAATGAAATGAGACCTTCAGAGATAGCCACTTTATAGATAAATTTTACATCCACCAAACCATAAAATCAACCAGCAACCCAATAAAACCTTGATTAAAATGAAGTTAAATCTCAGGAAAATGCCAACGAATAGTCACCTGTTCTCCTATTTCCTCCTTAATAATCATTCTTGGAAGCGACTGGACCTGCATAAATATCTTGTTTGTAGTACAGCCAAGGAAATAACCTAACACTTTAAACAAATAAAGAAATTAATGACATACCAGTCGAGAAAGTGATCCAAGAGTTGTGGTGCATTGAAGAAGATTAAAACATGTGTGTTGCCGTGATAGCACATCCATTTCCCTTATAAGCAGAGAATACACAAACTATCAAGTTCTGAGCAGACAATTATTCATTAATACACAAATACTTTAATAAAATGAGCATATGTATGTGAAGGAGTCGGTTTCTAAACACTTCCACATTTTTTGGGAGAAGTATCAAGAAAAAAATGTACATTCTTTAATGGCATTTAAATATGGCTAAACCATCATTTATATCCCAAACTATTTCAATTTTCTCAAATTTATCCCAAACTAACACTTTTATCAATTAAATACCTAAACTGTTAAAAAACTAATCAAATCTATCCTCGAATACATTTTTGGCCAAAATCAGATCTTAAAAAGAGTTTAAAAAAATTAGAATGAAGATATTATGTCATAGATATGATCGATTTGGCTACAACATAAGAAGAAGACCCAAATATTTAGCCGAAGCGTTAGGTAATTTTTTGCCTAAAAATGTATCCGGGATATATTTGATTAGTTTTTTAATAGTTTAGGTATTTAATTGATAAAAATCTTAGTTTGGGATAGATTTGAGAAAAATAGAAAATGTAAATAATTTGGGATACAGATGATGGTTTAGCCTTTAAATATTGTTACAAATCCTTCTACTCCTATTATGTATGCAAGATATTGGTATATCACAACTAGCAATAAAGAAACCATATCTATTTACAAGCTCTATGTCTGTACTGCCATGTTATTATGACCCAGCTTATGGACTCACTCACCATTCTGTGAAGCCACTTTCACTGGCCAATAGTCGTAATGTGCCTGATGCATCATGAAAGAGGCCTTTGGACTTCAGACCAAAGAGTTGCCGCAGCTGGCCAACGAAAACTTCAAATATTTTCCTCAAGTCCTGTTTTCACAAATGAGGATATTATGCTCATGTTAAAGACTTTCTACTTAATCTATTATCTATTTAGTAGCTTAGCAAAACATTTAGAGTAATAACATTGGCATGCTAATTAGCCCACATTACTCTAAAACTTTTACTTGCTCTTGGCAAAACATGAATTGAGAAAAAAATGGAAAAGAAAAGGAAACATAAAATTATAAACATTAACAAGATGACATGAGAATTCAGAACAAGATTACTTGTCTGAATTTTTTATCTTATCACTATCAATGGCGACTAACCTCAGAAGGTATCTTATGCCTGACATGAGTCTCCATTTTTGAATCATTCAAACAATCCGAAGGGTTCCAAACAACAACACTTCCCCACATCTGAAATATTGACATATAAAGATAAATTACATTTGATGGATAAAATGAAGTAAAGAAACAATGATTTAAAACAAACTCAACTCACTGGAGATATAAAGCCATTTGATTTAGAAATTTTCCCATTAGGAAGCTGCAATAGAAGTGGACACTCTGTTGCAGATGGCACGTATCTGGGAGAACGAATAGAACCAAAAGAAAAGGCAACTACATTCAATAATTTCGAAAACAGATCATAAACTAATTTATGATATTGAAAATCAATAAGATTAACTGTAGGTGGATGCAAATACTCATATGACTTCAAGGTTTTCCCAAAGTTAATGTTTGATATCATTATCCCAACTATATCTCCCCCTTCAAACAGGAGAGGATTAGGCGTGGCATTACATTTGATTAAAGCACTTCAAGATTAGAAACTAAAGTTAAATTGGCAGCAGACATATTACATAATTCCACTTATTACTAGTAGCACAGTGAAAAAAATAATGAGTTAAAGAGGTTATACACCACAAGATGGAGGATCTTTGAACGGCCTCCAGCTGCTATTGATGTATCCAAATGCCACTCATTTGAGTTTACCTACAAAATCTGGACAAATAAGCATTTTGATGACATATTCTAAAAAAATTACTCACTGGCCCTTTCATAGTAGAATAAGTAAACAAGATTTTGGTGATGACTACAACATGGACCAATAACATCAGCAACTATTAACAGATATAGACAGAAATTAATGGGCAGTTAGTCATGATACCATGATTAACAGGGCTTATCTAGATAAATGTTGTATTACTGAAAGACATTTCTTTGGAAAAATCAACAATAAATGCAAATGTTATACTGATAAACGGCTCTGACCCTCAACCCTCGATATGCATCAATTTTCAAGAAACTGATTAAGCAAAAAGTTCATAACAGATGCTGCAAGCATGCATCAGCTCATTTTCTTAATTAGTTGTGGATTGAAGGAAAAATATGAAACAAAATTTCTTACATTAGGATAGCCAAAACATGCATAACTTAACTGCTTGAAGAACATTCATCAAGATAGCATTTTGTTGCTGCTATTTACACAGTTTTCTATCATAAAACATGTTCAAGAAAGAGGAAGTGCTGAGAGAACATACAAAGAACGGAAGATCTTTTGTAGTGAAAATATAACTCCCCAGCTTTTTATCCCAGTAGGAAAACGAAGACTTTGGAGTGTGGTACAAAACCTGTTCATTCATCAAAAATGGCACAAGATATTGAACTGAAATGAGGATTTCAACAGATACAAATCTAAAAGTGAAGTTCCATGAACTAGATAACTTATCATGAGGTTTCTCTTAAACACTAATGGATACCGAAAACACACACACACACACATTTAAAGTTCTTTATGTTGTTGTGGGTGGGGGAGGAAGAAGAAAATAAAGGAAAGCTGGAGCATGACCTGACTCTCCACTCTTATATCTGCTAGAGGCTTCAAAGACTCAAGTATTGGAGCCAAGAGATTATCATCTATCTCTCGGAATTCCCTGCAGAAACAAGTGGTTGAAGTGGACACTTTTTCATTTTACAGTAGAGAAGTAGATTTCAAACATAAGCTATAACCACACTCTACCGTGATGTTCAATGAGAATCGATAAAATCTAGCAGCATAACCAGTCACAGAAAATCAGAAATCAGCTAAAAATGCCTCCCAATTAAGGAATATTGATAGTTTTGTCATAAGAACAATATACTGCACTTTATAACAACAAACATATCATGATCAACTTTTCTAAAAAAATGACATCAGATAAGCTCCATACCAATCATAAGTCCAATAGCGTGGATCAGCATTCAGCAAATTAAATGAAAGCACAATCTTCCCATCTGCTCCCACCGGCATAAACTCCCCACTAATAGACCCTTCCTCTTTTCCACCATTCACAAACGCTTTCACAAAAACCTCGCCCACCTTCTTCACTGCCTCCTCCTCTGAAATCCTGCCCACAATCCACCCATGCCTATACTTCCCAACAACTGCACTCACATCCTTCTGTTCCTCCTTCCTCACCACTATCACCGTATAAACCTTTCCACCATTGCTACGACTACCATTCTCATTCAACAACAAATGCAAATACTCGTCGAACAACTCATCATCATATTCCATCGAATGCTCAAACTTGTTCAGCTCACTCAGCGCACCGCACTTCCAGTTGAAATCATTGTCACTACGAAAACAATCAGAAACAGATTCTAGGACTACAGAAACAGATGCATTATAGCTACAAGCACCGCAAGATGTCGAATCCTTGGCCGCGATTTTCCGCATGTTATGTTCAATCTTAACCGATAATTCATTAGCAGTAAATGAAGATCCTCCTGTACCAATAAAAACTGCTCGGAATTTGCAAGGAAATTGTAGCGGATTCGACTCAACAGAGGCAGACAGATTATCAATTTCTCGAAACGGCAGCGGTGATCTGTAGATTTCTACTGATTTTAACAAAAAGGGGAGACCTGCATTTGCCAAAAAAAAAAAACTATAAAAAAACTACAAATACGCTACAAAATTAATCGGTGAAACAAAGTGATAGTTTGCGATGATTTTCACCTAACAGGAAAGAGAAGAGAACAGTGAGGGTGAGAGCGAGGCGTTTCAGCCCCGGTCTGGTTTTACGGGAAGATTCCGGTTCTGAATTCTCGAGCTTGGAGGCGGAGGACGGCGGAGCTTCGGCGATTTCATTCGTCGGCGGCGGAGTTGGAGTGCTGGTGGCGGCCATTTTCGTTCTGCTCAAGCAATTCGCGAGTACTCAAGCACCCATTTTTTCCGTCATTTAAATTCGAGCTGATATTTTATAATTTATAGTAATTCAAATATATATTTCTATAATTAAAATGATGATATTTTTCCTTCGGTGTTTGGACGTTTACTTATAACTTAATTATTAAAATGCAAAAGGTGTCAAAAAAATTATTAAAATGTAAATTACATATTTCTATAATAAACATAATGTCAATCAATATATTGTGGGTATTTTTATCATGAAATCCTATAATTTAGTTAGGCAAACACTTCCATTCACCTGTTGCAAATAGCACTATATGAGACAGGTCAGATTAAACTTGCGCTTTGACCCGGTCAACGCGGGTCAACCCGCAAAAAAGTAAAAAAAAACGGTAAAATCAGTATCAACAGTCTCACTAAAAAGTATTACCAAAAATTCGAAAAGTATCATCTGTATCGTTAAAAAGTAAGGGGTCTGCTAGTTATTTTATACTAGTTTATTTAGTTCAAATTGTGATTTTTTCCATTAGAATTAATGTTTAGACCTTAGTTTTAACACCCTAATTTTATAAACCTAGAATGTTATTAATTTTATAAAAACTAACACGTAAAATACTAGACGAAATAGAATTTAACATTTTCTCAAATATTTAATGAAACTAATACTAAATTTGATAATACATAAATAAACTTCTATTAAAGAAACAAGCATAATAATTCATCTAACATAGTGCGGAAGCGATTTTAAATATTTCAAACATCTAAATATTTTCAAAATCAGAAATACACAATCCAACAGAAATATCAACTAAAGTTTAGTAGTAAAACGAGTTTAATAACTTAGAAGTTTAAATATATAACACATTCATCTCCTCATTGCCGTCATCGAACTCCTCAACCTGAAATGTTGTAATATATGGTTAAATATAACGAATATACTCAGTGGAGAATACGCATTATCCAAAATATATTAAACAAGTAACTCATATTCAGACATTCATGCTATGTCAACTGTCACTGTAATAATAATGGTTTGAACAGTGGGGAGTCAGCCCAAAGGCAATTTATCACGGTCTCAGACCTATTAACGGTCTCTGAACAAGTATATGCATATGCACATGCACGGTGGGCAATCCCAATGACAACTTTTACGGTCCCGGACCTATTAACGATCTCTGGCATACTTTCACTTTCACATCAACATTCAGTCGAACAACAAATCACAAGCTCAATATATAATGGATAATAAATAAACACGTGCGTATAAAATTCCCCACCTTTACTTTGAAGATCTTTGACTCGACTTTTCAATGCAAACTGTTAAAGACTTGCATGGATCTAATTCGTCTTCACCTAGTAGAGATAATATTTATAGTAATTTAGTAAGTTTAAGTATTATAAATTTTAAGGAGTTTAATTATTGGTTCTGTATTTATTCTAATTTGTATTTGTGGTAAGCTTTGTGTATTTAATATTATTGGTTAGACTAGAAAATTTACAAGTGTGACTAATTTTTTTTTTAACGATTTGATGAGGTTCTGGAAAGTTAAAATTTTAAGATTTACAAACAAGTTATTAGTGATAAAATTCATATCTCATTCCTAATTAAAACTCGAATTAACTTTTTTTTTTGATCGAAAATATGGTTTATTATTCAAACATCTCCCCCAATCAGCGGGGATAATCTTTGTTCCAAGTGATTAAATCATCACAAGTTAAACCAAAATGTGCAACAGAATGTGCAACTAAATTAGCCTCTCTATACATATTCTCGAATTAACTTATTATAACTTATCCTAAATTCTATAACATTTCCATATCTGCCACTTAACTTAGGCGTGCATGCACCTAAAAGATTTGGAAAGTGAGAAACACGAAAGAGTTATCAACAATTCTTATTCTTCTCTAATTATTAATTATTTTAATTATTGGCGGTCAACTTCGATTCGGCTAATTGATGTGGTTTAAGAAAAGGGGAAAAAGAACAAGTTAAATGTTCAAATCAAAATGTGGAAGAAAACGAATTAAATGAAAAATTCAATCAATAAAGAATATCATCGAGGCACGGATGAACTAAATTCATGGCTAAAATTCCAAATCTTATTCTAGCAAATTCTTGGTTAACTTCAATTTACAACAACGCCTATTTTTCTTTTAATCCATTTTCCATATAATGTGATCGTAAAGAATTAAGAACAATTACTATTAAATCAAATAGTTGCAACATTCACAAATTAAGATTTCGATAGGAAATAAAATACCTGGATTCGAATTTCAAGTTAGAGTTTCCAATTTATTGCTGGTAAAAACTGTTATAAGAGATGATACCGAAAAATGATTATTAATGTGTAATAATTAGTACAAAGCTTTTCATTGAATTTTGGAATTTGAATTGTTTACCTTAAACAGACTATGTTGTGGATAGGGTGTTTGTAGGCGAGTTGGGGAGTAAGAAATCGGTGAAGAAAGATCAATTGAAGGGGAAGGAGCCGGAAGTTAACTGTGGGAACGACGGAGAGAGCGGTGGAGAGTTGAAGAAGGGAATCGGCTGCAAAGATGAGATTTTTAGGGATTTGGTTCGATCGGGAGTTGAAGAGCTTGGGGATTACTGTTGATTTCTTGCTGGAGATGGACGGCTGAGATTAATCAATCTATTATGCTATTTTATTTTCAGTCTTTATTTTCTGTTTTGGGCTAGTCCTTTAGTCTTATGTTAAGTTGCTGTTTATCGGGCCTATGTTGGGAGCCCATCAGTATTGTATTAAAGGAAACCCTACTCGAGTAATGAAAGGCAGAGAAAATAGTTCTAACTTTCCTCTTCCTTTATTCCTTTCCTCCCCAATTTCTTGTACTACAAGTTTGATCAAGATCATACGTTAATTCTTAAAAATACAAAATCGGTCGTAAGAAGAAGAACACAACAGTTGGTAATCAGAGCCAACAATCCTTGGCCATGGCTGAAGGCATCCGCTTCAAGGAGCTCTTTGAGGCACAGAAACTTTTGGATGAGACCCCGCTTGCTGAAACGAAGAAAAGAGAGGAGCAGATGTCAGATCTTAATGCTAATATGTTGGGAAAATTTGATCATATTGTCAAGTCATTAGCTGGCATGCAGATCCAGCTTCTCAATGTGGTGAAAGGGAAGGAACCTGCAGACCTACCTTCAATTCTGGGTAAACCCCCATCTGGCTACACTCAGGGATCTGGGAGATCAGTGGAGTATACATCTGATAGAGGAAGAGCCATGGTAGAAGGAGGCGGGGTTCAAGTATTTAATCCACTGCCTAAGGTCGATTTCCCTAGATTTGATGGTTCTCTACCTAGAGCTTGGATTATTAAATGCAATAGTTATTTTAGTATGGTTCCTAATATACCTGACAAGCAAAAGATGGCTCTGGCTACTATGCAATTTGAAGGGAAGGCATCTCAATGGTATCAGAATTTTGGTACACAAGATTTGGAACTTACCTGGTCTCAATTTTTAGAATTAGTCTCGGCCAGGTTTGATGACCTAAAAGAGACTAGGATCATTGGGGATTTCAACAAACTAAGGCACACTGGAACATATGATGAGTATGTTGAGCGTTTTGAGGAACTGAAAGCATGTATAGATCTTCTCCATCCAGGGGAATTTTCAGAAAGGTATTACATAGCAAGCTTCCTGAGTGGATTGGGGGAAGAACTAAAATCCGCAATTCTCATGTTCAAACCCACCAGCTTGCATCAGATCATTGAGTTGGGGCAGAGTCAGATACACACTATTGATGCGATTGCCAAGAAACTCAAGGGTTCTAACAGGGCTCAATCCCACATGAGCCCTAACTACAACAAAGCCCCTGCTCCTGACTACTCCAAACCTAGAACCACCCCAGCTGCAGAGCCCAACAAACCACAAAGAAAATTACTAACCGCAGCTCAGATGACAGAAAGGAGGGAGCTAGGACTGTGCTACAATTGTGATGAAAAATTCACTCCCGGCCACAGGTGTAAGCATAGGATCAGCTACGTGATCATGACTAAAGAGGAAGAGCTGGCCCATTTGGAGAGCTGGGTAGACCCTAATGAAGGTAAAGAATTGGAAAATGAACTAATGGAGGAGACTCAATTATCCCTTAATGCTCTCACTGGTAATGAGAGTATTACCACTATGAGATTTAAAGGGGTTTATGGGCAACAGGAGCCGTTTATATTAATTGACACTGGGAGCACCCTCAACTTTATGAAGGAATCAACTGCGGCCAGACTAGGTGTTCCCCTAAAGAGTGTCTCACCTTTGCTAATCAAGGTAGCAAATGGGCAAAGACTTATCAGTGCCCAAATGACAGAGACATTCTCATGGAGGATGCAGGGCCTCACATTTAAACACTCATTTAGACTCCTACAAAATGAGGGGTATAATTTGATTCTTGGAGGAGATTGGCTTAAGGCCTGTACTCCTATTGAACTTGATTATGAGAGGATGTCAGTTACAGTTAGGTGGGAAGTCAAGAAGGTAAAACTACAAGCCCAGGAGTCATCTGCAGAATGCCAGTTCCTCTCTGGTCAAGCTCTATACAGTTTGCTACATACCAAGAAAATCCAGGAGGTGAGTGAGATATATTCTATAACTATCAACCCCTCTGGACAGAAGACTGAAGGGGATTTGGACTTATTACTGGAGGAGTTTGAAGATGTATTTACTAAGCCTAAGGGGCTTCCTCCTGCCAGAGGGGTAGAACATCAAATCATCCTGAAGCCAGGAAGCATCCCAAAGCACCAGTTCCCTTACAGGACCTCACATGACCACAAAGATGAAATAGAGAGGATAATCAAAGAATTGTTGGACTCTGGGGTTATACAAGACAGTAAGAGTCCTTTTGTATCACCAGTGCTACTGGTTAGGAAAAAAGACTCAACCTGGAGGCTTTGTGTGGATTACAGATACTTGAATGGGCTTACTGTAAAGCATGACTATCCTATACCAGTTATAGATGAGTTACTTGATGAGTTGTTTGGGGCTAGGGTGTTTTCTAAAATTGACCTAAGGTCTGGATACTTCCAGATACTTATGAAGCCAGAACATCAGTACCTAACAGCTTTTAGAACTCATAGTGGGCACTATGAGTTCTTGGTGATGCCCTTTGGGCTTTGTAATGCTCCGACAACCTTCTAAAGTCTTATGAACAAAGTCTTCAGAGATTGCTTGAGGAAACATGTGCTAGTATTTTTTGATGACATACTTGTATACAACAAGAGTATAGAAGAGCACAAGGCACACTTAAGAGAGGTTCTACTGTTGCTGAGGGAAAATACTCTATATGCAAAGAGATCCAAATGTCAATTTGGGCAGGCCCACATTGAATACCTGGGGCACATCATCTCTGAGGATGGAGTAGCTACAGACCCACAAAAAATTGAGTGTATGAAGAGGTGGCCTACACCTAAAACAGTTAAGCAACTGAGAGGCTTTCTTGGTCTTACTGGATATTACAGGAAATTCATTAAGGGGTATGGAATTATCAGCAGACCCCTTACCACACTCCTCAAGAAGAACATGTTCAAATGGAGTGCAAAGGCTGAACAATCCTTCTCAGATTTGAAGGAAGCAATGTGTAGTGCCCCAGTCCTTGCCCTTCCTGACTTCTCTAAACCATTCATCTTAGAGACTGATGCCAGTGGATTTGGGATTGGGGCAGTCTTAATGCAGGGGTGCAGACCTATAGCTTACATGAGTAAGACTTTATGCCCAAAGAACCAGGCCTTATCTATTTATGAGAGGGAGTTCTTGGCTGTTCTTATGGCCATTAACAGATGGAAATACTAACTAATGGGGCAAAAATTTATCATCAGGATGGATCAACAGGCACTTAAATACCTGTTGGACCAAAAGGCTATCTCTCCAATCCAACAGAAGTGGATTACTAAGCTTTTGGGGTTGGACTATGAGATCTGCTACAGGAAATGAACTGAAAATAGAGCTGCGGATGCGCTGTCTAAGGTGCAAGAAGTGGACAATAAGTGCTCGGCCATTACTACAGTAGTCCCTTCATGGCTGGAAGAAGTGGTAGCCAGTTATGAAGGGGATTCATATTGCACCAAGATCATTTCTGAGAAGCAGAAGGACCTGAACTTATTTCCAAAATTCTCACTTACAGGAGGTCTGTTAAGGTATAAAGGTAGACTGGTGCTGGGAAAGAATCAGGAATTAAGGGATAAAATCTTACACACTATGCATGGATCACCCTATGGGGGTCATTCGAGGGTACAAGGTACCTATATGCGGCTGAAGAGAGCCTTCTACTGGCCATCTATGGAATCAGAGGTAGAGACATTAGTCAGGAACTGCGATGTATGCAGACTTAACAAGCCTGAGCATGGGCCTCAGCCAGGGTTGCTGCAACCCCTACCTATTCCAACTCAGGCTTGGACTCACATCAGCATGGATTTTGTTGAAGGCTTGCCAATGTCAGCCGGGAAAAATGCCATACTGGTAGTCATAGACAGACTTACCAAATATGGCCATTTCATTGCCTTGGCTCACCCTTTCACTGCCCAAACTGTTGCTAAACATTTCTTGGACCACATCTGTAAGTTGCATGGGGCTCCAGCAAGTGTGGTCACAGACAGAGACAAGATCTTTACTAGCACTTTCTGGAGGGAACTATTCAAAGGATTAGGGGTAACTATGAGTTTTACCTCAGCCTACCATCCTCAAACCGATGGCCAGACTGAGAGGTTGAATAGGTGTTTGGAAAACTACTTAAGATGTATGACCTCAAGCTACCCTAAGCAGTGGAGTAAATGGTTAGCTTTGGCTGAATATTGGTATAACACCAATCACCATACAGCCCTAAAGCTCACTCCTTTTCAGGCACTATACAGGTATGCTCCTCCCTACCTAACTCTAGGCCCCTACCTAGACTCAACTCATGAAGACGCTAAGGCATTACTTCTGCAGAGGAGGGAGTTGTTACAACACATTAGAGACAACCTCCTAGCAGCACAGAACCGCATGAAAATATATACGGACCAGTCGAAGGTGGAAAGGCAGTTTGAGGTAGGGGATTGGGTTTTCCTAAAGCTACAACCTTACCGTCAGAGTTCAGTACAGCTACGAAAAAGTGTGAAGCTTTTTTCCAGGTATTTTAGCCCCTACAAAATAATAGCAAGGATCGGTCAGGTGGCTTACAAGTTAGAGCTCCCTGAGGGATCTAGAGTTCATCCGGTATTTCATGTCTCTCTACTCAAAAAGAAGATGAGCGGGACTGACGTACCTCTCAAGGATCTACCGCCGGCCAGAGCTGATGGTTTCCTCAGCCTTCAACCCAATGCTGTGCTGGATCGGCGAGTGGTAGATAGGGCAGGCTCTGCGGTGGAACAAATCTTGATACGGTGGGGGGGATCTGGACAACGACATCACCAGTTGAGAGGACGAGAAATATATAAACAAGAAATTTCCTGAATTTGATTCTCACGGTCGAGAATCAGTGAAAGGGGGGAAAGGTGTTGTGGACATGGTGTTTGTAGGCGAGTTGGAGAGTGAGAAATCGGTGAAGAAAGATCAATTGAAGGGGAAGGAGCCGGAAGTTAACCGTGGGAACGGCGGAGAGAGCGGTGGAGAGTTGAAAAAGAGAATCAGCTGCAAAGATGAGATTTTTAGGGATTTGGTTCGATCGGGAGTTGAAGAGGTTGGGGACTACCGTTGATTTCTTGTTGGAGATGGACGGCTGAGATTAATCAATCTATTATGCTATTTTATTTTCAATCTTTATTTTCTGTTTTGGGCTAGTCCTTTAGTCTTATGTTAAGTTGCTGTTTATCGGGCCTATGCTGGGAGCCCATTAGTATTGTATTAAAGGAAACCCTACTCGAGTAATGAAAGGCAGAGAAAATAGTTCTAACTTTCCTCCTCCTTTCTTCTTTTTCCTCCCCAATTTCTTGTACTACAAGTTTGATCAAGATCATACGTTAATTCTTAAAAATACAAAATCGGTCGTAAGAAGAAGAACACAACAGACTATAGTAGGAGGTTCTTTTGCTTCAAAAGTGAATGAATGAGTCCATGCTTAATCATGAATGGGAGACGTTTCTTTGGTAATTGGCTCAAATGAATGCATACGGTTTTTTTTGCATTAATTGAGAGTAAAAACTGATAGGTGATGTTGCAGTTAATACGAAACGTGGGCTGAGGAGGTTTAGGTTGGATAAATTATTATTATTATTATTATTATTATTATTATTATTATTATTATCTAGACTTTTTTTTAATTAGTTATGGAATTTGGAATTATAAATTATGGTATTTTAATAATTTAAATTCTTAATATTATTCTTTAATTTTTCTCTGCCGGCGACATGACTAAAATATAATTTTTTTTGATATAATAATAACAACAAGATCAAAATACTATAATTATGAATAAAATATTTGAGAAACGGGTCGTTACATTAGTAGTTTAGGTTTTTTTGGGGGTTCATGATTTTTTAAAGGGTTCATGGTTTTTTAAGTGTTTTTTAGAGTTCATGGTTTTTTAGGGGTTTTTTTAGTTTTTTTGGGGGTGTTTTTAGGGTATATTTTGTGTTTTTTAGAGTTTTTGGGGGCGTTTTTAGGGATTTATTTTGTGTTTTTTAGGGTTTTTTGGGGGGTTTTTTAGAGGTTTATTTTGTATTTTTAAGGGTTTTTTTGGGGGTTTATTTTGTGCTTTTTGGGGAGTGTTTTTAGGGGTTTATTTTGTGTTTTTTAGGGTTTATTAATTCCATGTCACACTCATTTCAAACAAATTAAATCTTTTAATTTTGGGATTCACTAATTTTATTTTAGAGTATATATTTTTGGGAAACAAAGAAAATTGAAAAAAAAATACAAAAAAGGTAAAAAAAACTGTCAGAAAAATGAAAAAAAAAAGAGAAAAACAGCCAGAAAAATAAAATAAATAAAAGACGGGCGCGTGGGCGTGCTTGGAGCCACGCGCCGTCTCATTTAGTCTGATATATGAACTGATGCAGGGAATACCTTCTCATTTGGTTAATGTTTATTTATTTATATTAACTTAAAATGGGCAAATTGGCCCCTCTCAGTACTACTTCATTCATTCGTTTATAAATAAATGTCATTCTAACATTTTTATTTTATTTAAAAAAAAGTGTCATTCTATAAATTCAAGATTGAAAAAGACTTTTGTCCCCATTTAATGTATTTAAACATTTATGTTTAACTCATTTAATGCATTCACATAAGGGTGTATTAGGTAATTTAATTAATTTATTAATTTATATGCATTCATCCAAAATGATATTTAAATAGAAACGGAGGGAGTAGTACATTATATCACCAATTATTCAGTACATCCGATTTACTAAGTTACTCAGTACAACACGTCAACTCTTGCCCTCATTCATGGGTTGGCCTGTCCCATTCCAAAAAAAAAAAAAAAAAACTCGTCGAGATAAGTATTGTCGGTAACACTAAAAGTATCACCCAAAATTTCAAAAGTATCACTCGTGTCCTTAAAAGTTCCATCACAATTAATGTTTATAGTTTATTATTTTTTCCATGGTTTAGTGTGTTTTTTTATTATTTATTAGATTTTTTTAGGGTTTTAGTTTTTTTTAAGATTTATTAATCTCAATGAGAACTTATATTTAATTTAAAAATATTAATTATCGAGAATAATGCATGAGTCCGCGTGTTAGCGTCGGACGAGTGTACTGTGCGAGATGCCGGATAAAAAAAATGAAATTAATTCACTTTAATTTTAGGTCATATATTTATTTTAAAAAAAATTATTGGGCGCAGCGCATGAGTCCACGTGTTAACGCCGAGCAAGTGCACTGTGCAAGAAATTGGATAAAAAAAAATTAAATTAATCCAAAAAAATTAAATCAATTCACTTTAATTTTAAGGTTCACTAATTACATCTTAGGGTATATATTTACTTCGAATAAATTAATTATCGAGTGCAGTGCACGAGTTCAGGCGTTAGCATCGCACGAGTGCACTACTCGAGTTGTCGGATAAAATAATCAAATCACATTCCATTTTAGGATATATTGTTTTGGAGAAAAAAAAGTAAAAAAGAAATTAAAAATCAAAAAGGAAAACAAAAAATTAAAACAGAAGAAAAAAAAATTGATGGGTGTGTGACCCCACACGCCGCGCGCGTAGGGGTGCGCTTGGGCCACGCATGTGGAGAAACACACCATTTTACGGGTGCTGCACTGAAACGCAGTGCACTAAATACCAACTCATTATATATTTTTATATATTTCATTGATCAAATTAGAATGTGCTTGGCCACGCACGTGGAGACACGCGCTGTTTGACAGGCGTTATACTGAGACGCAGTGCACCGGATACCAGCTCATATTATATATTTTTATATATTTTATTAATCAAATTAGAAAATTTTAATTTGATATAAACTGTATTAAAATGGTTATTGTAAACTTATTTTCTAATCAACAATAATTAATTTCAAGAATCCTTGTAGCCCCAATATCAATACAGCATTTTATTTGTTTTATTTTATTTTTATTTCAGTTAATGGTTGCTATATCAATATGCGTAATATAATTGGCACTAATCAAATCATTCACAAATATTTGAAATTTACTTGTGTTTATTCCAATTGTAAAAATAGTTTTTTTTTTCCTCCACAAAAATAACTTGATCTTTCAAGAATTCCAAAACAATCTCCATGGTTTGCAATTGCAATTTATTCTAAGACTATCCATTGCGGTGACTTTCCAGTTTCCACAATGGGTAACAACTAAATGACAAAGTATGGGGGGATTTTTATTTTTTTAATTTTTGAAAAGTCAAAATATTAGATGACATTGGGCGGCCTGCGGCCTTGAAGTCATTGTGGTTAGTGGGTTACGGGTGGGATCCTTTCATTGGGTGCCACATAAGTATATATAGGAATAATTTCACTTTTAGTCCCACTAGAATAACGTCAAAACATTTTTGGTCTCATATCTTACATTTTTGGTCTAATAGTTTATTAGCTCAACACTTTTAGTCTCATATCTTATGTTTTTGGTCTCATAGTTGATTAATTCAACACTTTTAATCCCAAGTGTTTTTTTTTTCCGACATTTGTAGTCTTAAAACTAACAGTATATTTTTTCTTATATTTTTTTCGACATTTTTTCCGTATATTTTGTTGAACAAAAACCGTATATTTACAAGAAGTTGAAATGGTTTTGTTAGGCATTTTTCCGGATATTTGTTTGTCATTTGAATAACACACACACACACACACATACTACACTCGGGACTAAAAATGTCGAAAAAAATAACACTTGATGCCAAAAATGTAGGGCTAATAAACTACGAGATCAAAAACGTAAGATATGAGACCAAAAGTGTTTTGACCATATTTTAGTGGGACTAAAAGTGAAATTATCTCTTATATATGTGTGTGTGTGTGTATAGTATAAATAATATATATAGTTGTCTAAAAAAAATTATACTAAAATCCACAAAATAAAATTCTCTATAAATAGAGACTAATATTGATATCTTTTTACAAACCAATATAAAACTCTGTTTTTCTTACATATCTTATTTTTACAAATTTTCAATTTCACATATTTTCTTCATTTTAAGTTATAGATCCAAATCGTCCTAATTATTATCATGACTCCCATAATTTTTCAAACCTTGGATCTTACTTTCACCGACAAAATTTTTCGAATTCAGAAATCAACAAAGTTCTCAATATCATCAAAATTCTCAATTTTCGTCAAATCTCACTCAAATTCCTACATCTGAAGAATTTCCCGCTACATAATATCTCTTGCAATTTGTTTGGGAATGCTCAACACCCAAACAAAAATCAGAGATGAGCAAAAAATGTAACTTGGTATGTAAAATTTCACATGTTCTGTTTGTATTTTTTCAATTATTTTTATTTTACTTTATATCTTGTAATTTGTCATTTTGTTATAAATTATGAATTTATAAGTGTAAGGGATTTTTTTTTCAATTATGAATTTAAAAATAAAAAATATATCTAATACATTCATTAAGATTTTTTTAAATATCATAAAAATATTATTACTAATATGTTATTAAAAAAATAAAATGATAATTATTTTAGGCATTTTAGTGGAAATATTGATGAATATTTTATTTAAAAGTTGGGTTGGGTTGGTATCACTAATGGGGTATAAATTATATAATGTTGGATTGTATATACAAAAGAGAGAGAAATTAATATTTTATTTAAGAGTTGGGTTTGATTGATTCCACCACAGTTGATAGTCTAACAAAAGTACGGATCAGATCCTCTATTGTCATTCATATTCCACTGGTGTTGCATAACTATATTTTATTTTTTAAAAAATTAATACACCCTATTTACAGATGGATAAACTCTAAATAAAAAAAATAAAAATAAAATCATAATGGATTGAAAATAAAAAATAAAAAACAAAAGCTTAGAACATGAAATGTAATATAGATGATCTAGCGTGACAAAAGTAGAATCCTAGCATCATTTTCAGTTTACTGACGTGGCTAAGTGGTCCCACGTGGATTTTCTTGAAAAGAAAAAAAACTTAAATGAGTCATGAAATTGGACGGCAAGTATGCTATGAAAACCGACGACGTTTGGTTGCGACCCTAGATTTCCCCATGGCATCATGTTATCACAGCTTCAAGCATAATCCATAGTGAAGGGAATTTTTGTGAAATCGTTTGACACGAGAGTTCCCCTAAAGAGAAAACATGACATCCAAATTTCAACTCAACCAAGATATCATATATCTATTAAAAATAGGACTGTAGAGGTACAACATTTTGATCAATCTAAGCTCCACGCTCCTCCTCTTCTGGTTTTGCTACATGATCAGCCCCAGACTCTCTACGACTAACGACGTTTTACACTTTTACACTAAACTTACCAAGCTGCAACCAAATTCCACCACTTTTCTCACCCAAAAAGAAACCTCAATTAGCAGCCAAATCACTTGGATTTTCAACTATGGTATCCAAAAAGTTGGTTCTGGAGGATCTGGTTATCTTCCAATAGACGGTCGTATTCGAGCAGAAGATCTGCAGCTTGCTTGTGGAGAGCAACCACATGAGCTTCAGCAGTGTCTATTTGGTCATCCTTTTTAGCTGTCTCCATCTTCAGCCTCTTCAAATTCTCAGTTAAGCTGGAAATTTCTTTCTGCAACTGTTTAACTTCTCCAGCAGCTTTTTCTTCCTTTTCCTTCAGCTGCACCTTCTCTTTCTCAAGCCTCTCCACTACTTGTGTTGAAGCTCCGGTGTTGCTCCTTAATTTCATCAACTTTCGCATGTAATGGTCCATTCGGTCAATTAAAAACCCGAGGAAGAGAGAAAACCCTGCGATGTGAAATAAGGTGGAGTTTAGATTCAGCCATCATAGCTATTAACACTTTCTTCCAAAGTCATACGGCACATTAGAACCCAATGAAGCATAGCTTAGCATGCTCGTGTATCACGTGTTCATTTTCAGCTCAATTGATCAATGAATTAGTAAACAATATAGGAAAAGAAGCAAATCTACCATCATCAACATTTTCAAGCAAATATTCCTCGTTTCTCTTCGTGTAAACAGAGGTATGGGACTGAGATAGCAGGGACAATTTTGTTCCGTTTCCTCATGCCAAAGCTCGAACAATGGTAAAGTTTAGTATCAGAATCGATATGTGCAACAATTACAAATATTTCGTGCTGAAATTTTAGCTTAGTTCAAGTTCATGAACACAACAAAAGTTGATACCTTTCTCATTCATCTCATTATTCTCATCCATATAATTCAATTTCAGAAAAGATTAACTCTTTTGTCGCTCAGCAGTTAGCACAGATATGAAAAATGCATAAACAAAAATCAAACAGAAAAGGAGGTAGAAAAATGAAGGGAGGCCACAGTGCAATTCTACAACTGCCTACTTGTCACAACACTCTCTTAACCAGCTAATCTCCGAGCTTCACTAACCTAACTCACCACACTCGAAAGCTCTTAAGTTTCTACTATCCACAATTTGAATCCAAATCTGTCAACCCCCAACCTCCTCCCCTCTTTCCCTATCCGCACCTCTAGCATTCATAGCACCAGAAATTCTCAAATACCGTATTCTTTCAAACTCATAAATCAATAATACTAAAGATTTAGTTTGCTCATATATATTTCGAAAAAAGTTCTAGGCCAAGAACACTTGTAATGCTAATAGGAAGAAGCATGTATCACATCACAAAAACCAAGCATTAGGAGACAAAAACATAACACTAATCAGCAATCTGTGCACATACAATCAACATTCAAGAATAACAAACTAGCTCATTTTAGCCAAATCGACCAGCATTCAGAGAAAGCAAACATAACACTGATCAGCAATTTATGCACACACAATCAAGATCAACAATCACAAAAAAGAAACCATTAAATCCTTTCAGCAAAATCAACCAGCATTAAGAGAAAGCGAACATAACACTGATCAGCAATCTATCTATGTACACAATCAAGATTCGAGAATCACAACAAGAAGCCATAAACTCATTCTAGCCAAATTGACAAGGGCCGTACCCATAAGAGTAGCCTCCAACAGGTTGGTCCTCCAAATCACCTGATCCATAGGCGTCATTGCGCCATGCTTAGAACCCTTATTCTGAATCTTGAGAAGGCTAAATAAGTCTGATAACAGAATGACAAAAATAGTTCCAGCAATGGTTAAAACTGTAGCCCTTCTCATTTTCACTTGATCCAAACCCTTCATCATCAACTCCCTAAATGGCCCAATCTTCACCATTAAAAGGAATGCCACTAAACCCTCAGCACATACAACTAGAAAAAACAGAGGAATCATCTTTTCCACACACGAACACAAACACAAACACAAGAGAGCACCTTTCTGCTACACTAAATTAGACTGTTTATTTTTTCTTAAACTGAAGCATATGTGAAAGCAATAGAGCTAAGCCCAACTTTATGAATTATTCAAGAAACGAGTAGATAAGCAGAAATGCAAACAATCATTCGTTTCTGTGCAAGTCCTTTGTCTTCTAGACATGCATTGACAATTAATTTAAAAATTAAATCTTATAAAAACTTTTTCAGTAGCTATGATAAAGGGAAGATTCTTGAATGCCTCTTTATTCTCTAGCTAGTTTTAAAGCA
Organism: Perilla frutescens; assembly: GCA_026008535.1. NCBI lineage: Eukaryota > Viridiplantae > Streptophyta > Magnoliopsida > Lamiales > Lamiaceae > Perilla > Perilla frutescens. The sequence goes on along the minus strand of BRKX01000012.1, from coordinate 6,353,581 downwards.
CTGGGTTTTGGAACCCACTAAGCCTTTCAGCAGAATGCGATAGTATAAGGCCAAAATGTTAGATCTATAAAAATAGCAGCAAAAACAAAACACTACGATTAATCAAATCCCATTTGTTGTTTTCCTGATTTATTTTGAAATTTACTTACTAAAGACCGAAACTTTAAATTAGTTCAACTTTTTTTTGGATAATTGTTCTATTAGGTGGTAAAAAGGACTAGCAAAAAGGAAAAGCAAAAAAGAGGGGAAAGTTGGAAGCGTGGAGAAAGAGAGAAGGAAGGAGTTGCAGTGGGAGAGTGGGAGAGTGCTCGTGGATAGAGAGCACCAGAATCCGCAGTTGCAGTGGTAGCAAAGAAAATAATTGCAGGAGTCAGATTTATTTTTATTTATTTATTTTTTTATTTATTTAAATTTAAGTTGAGTGACATATTTTTATCGGTTGTGCTTTATATTTCGTTTTTCACTTTATTAATACTAGTATTTCTTGTGGAATACTAGTATTTTTATGGGTTGTGCAGAAGATCAATTTTGTATAGTTACGATGAATAAAAAGAAAATTAAATTTTATGAATTAAATTAAAATCTATTTTAGAAAGATCGAATTGAAATATTTACAACGTCACGATTTATAAATAAGAAAGTATAATTGTCCACGATTATAGAACATTTGATTTATTTGAATATATGACATGTATAAAAAATATAATTATTTAATGATTTTAAATGATGAAATTGAAATAGAAAAAATGATAAATTATTATTATTATTATTATTATTATTATTATTATTATTATTATTATTATTATTATTATAGTGCAATACAAATGAAAGCTATTTTTTTAGGCGACAAATGTAAAGTACTACAAATCATCTATCTATGCATAAAAAAATAAAATAAAAAATGTTAAAAATCTCAAATTTCCAAGTAAAAAAATAATAAATAAGATTGAAAAAAATTCTTAAAGTACAACGATTATAATCTAAACCTTTGTGGAAAATGTAAAAAAAGAAGAAGAAGAAGAAGAAGAAGAAGAAGAAGATTATTATTATCATTACGGTTGTCTATTAATTCAAAACGGTTGTCTAAGACAAAATGTGTAATAGACAAGGGTTACACCAGAACCGTTGTCTATTACACGATTTTGCCTTAATATAAGTATATAGATATTTATTAGAATATTACAGGACATGTAAATCTATCTATATAGTAAAATAGAACTTCCTAAAAAAAATATCAAATCATCTATAGTTATTATGAATAAAAAATTATTTATACTTTTTTTTATCACTCCATCTTCTCTCTCTCATACACAAACACACGATATACACATTTTTCATTATAGAATTTATTAGATTTCCGCTCGTATGATGCACAAGATTTATAATATAAATATTGCATAGTTGTATTTTATAGATAACTAATATTTTAGTTAATAAGTTAATATTATTTTTTTATTTGTTCGGTCATCTTTTTTTTAAATCAGACAATTATTATTTCAAATAAAAAAAATTAAGTTGGCAATCATTAAAAGAAATAACTGCTCGATTATACACATAATATGTATAAATACATATTAACATTATGGTATAGTATAATATATTTTAAATAGTCATATAAATAATTAATAAACTACTACAATCAAAATATTATATTATAAATTATGCAATATTTATTTGTATACAACGTTTGTAATAGCATTTGTTACATTATCATCATTTTTACAAATAAAAACTTTCAAATCAGCACGACTTGTGACTCGTAAGTCGTAATACAATTATGTATAACTGATCATGACCAAAAAACTTCTGAAATATATATGTGAACAAATATTATAACATAACACGCTAACATTTGCGAGGCTGAAAAATTGTTCTAGTTCTATAAGTGTTAATTTTTGCAAACAATATATGTTAATATGTAATTTTTTAAAAGTTTGGGACAAAAGTGTAAAAACATAAAATTTTCATGTACTAAAGTGTAATGAAACCTATAAAACATGCTAATTATGATTATATATTCAATAACATTAGACTATATTTTCTTAAAAATAATATAATAGACTATATGAATTTATAAATATCAATCTCTATTTTGCTTAGTTACTTTTTAATTAAAGTGTTAAATTGTAAACTATGTCATGTTCAAATATAATTAAAAAAATATTATAAATGTTATAATTACGTATAAAGTATAATAAAACATGTTACCGATTATGATGTTTTACAAAATAATCTACTTAATTATTTTATTTAATATATTTAATTTATGTTGGTGATTATTTGGCATAATAAAATCTGTCGAACGACTTCTTAATATGTGAAAACTCGAGAAAATTTTACTTTTGGTCCCATAGGACATGTTACTCTCCCCTTTTGGTCCTATCAATATCGATTTTGGTCCCATAAATTTTCAAACTGTCAGTTTTTGCCACGCTATGACGTTTTTCGTTAAATGTAGTGTCGATTTTGGTCCCATTTTACTATTAGTTTTGGTCCCAAACAAAAATTTTCAAAATATTTTCAACAATTTTTCCAGATTTTTTTCCTAAAGAAAAAAATTCATTATTATGGTTGATTATTTCATAATTAAATTATTGTAAAATAAAAATCAAGGGAAAATTTTTATTTAGTTTAATTTAACAATATTGTTTATTAGGGTTCACCACATCTAATTAGAGTTTATCATTATTTTTAATATTTAATTTCCTTCATAATAAAGTAAAAATAAAGGGAAAATTATAGTTTGATAGTACATTTCGGACTTTCACGGCAAAAAATTCGCGTTTTAACAATAGAAGCACGCCCATCCAAGCCAAAATATTAAAATATATATACAAAATAATAAAAAAAATAAAAATTATAAAATAAAATAAATTTCAAAAATAAAATAAATAAAAATATTTAAAAAAATATAAAAATTATATTCATAATTAATTAGTAATTGAAAAATAAAAAATAAAAAAATATTGAAAATAGTATATAATATTAAAAATTAAAATAAATTTAAAAATGTAAAATAAAGAAAAAAAATTCATAATATTAAAAAGATTAATTTCAAATTCGTAATTAATTAATAATTGAAAACTAAAAAAATAAAAAATATTAAAAAACTATATATAAAACATAGAAAAAAATAAAATACTCAAATAAATCCGAAATAATAAAATAAATAAAAAATTAAAAAATTAAAAAAGAAATCATTTCAAATTTGTAATTAAGTATTAGTTGGAAAATAAAAAAAAATTTAAAAAAAATAATCAAATTTAATTTTAGCTAAAAAAATAATGTTCAACAACAAGTTTTTTTGTCTCTAATATAACAACGGAAAAAAATTGTTGTTATTCCGTCGTTAACATAAATAAATAAAATTTGAAAATTAAAATATAACGTGTGTCCATCGTTAAGTTAGGGATGAAAAATTCGTTATTGAACATCTTAGTCTTAATCCATCGTAAATTTATAGTTATTTTAACGATGAAATTTAATCCGTCATTAAATCGTGTTTTTCTTGTAGTGTTTTTTTTTTAAATAATTGTATTTTTTAAAAAAAATTAACAAAAGGTACCCGTTTTCACAATCTAATACGCTATTCTTCGGTTTTTGTCCCAAAAATAGCGCACATAAGTCACGAGCGACACTCTTCATCATTTCAGACGTTAAATATTGAAAAACTAAAATTGATACTATCAAACCTATGAGACTAAAAGTGAGCGATTTTTTTGAAAAGGAACCAAAATCGTCATCGATGTGACCAAAATGGGAGAATAGCGTGTCCTATGAACCAAAAGTGAAATTTCTTCATTCGTGCAGATAGATTTTAAATGACATGTATGTAAGAAAATATGTTATTGAATATAGCACAAAAAATACTTAAATAAAAATGTGTGTGACATGTGTGTGTGAGAGAGAGAGAACGGGGGAGAGAGAGAGAGAGACAATAAAAGGTATAAATAAATTTTTATTTATAAAAATTGTAGATGATCTGATGTTTTTGGGAGGGAAGTTTTTTTTGGAGAGAGCATGCTCTATTATACTTTACACGTAAATATAATATTTAGAAGTTTTTTTTAATTATATTAAACATGAATTGAAATAGTTAACAATATGACATTTTAATTCAATGAATAACTAAATTAAACAGAGATTGATATTTATAAATTCACTATTATATTATTTTTGAGAAAGTATAGTCTAAAATTATTGGATATACAATCATAGTTAGCATATTTTATATGGTTCATTACACTTTGGTACCAAAATGTTTGACGTTTTTACACTTTTGTCCTAGAGTTTTAAAAAAAATACTTATTAACACTTAATGTTTGTACAAAATAATTACACTTATAAAACTAGAGCAATTTTTCGGTCTCACAAATGTTGATGTGGACTCCTGAAAATCTTTCAAACTCATCATTTAGCTCATTCCATTTGTAAAAATATTAGCTGTTTTGCAAGTCACAAGTCGTGCTGGTTTGAAAGTTTTTATTTGTAAAGATGTTGATAGTGTAATAAATGTTACGACAAACGTTGTATACAAACAGGTGTTGCATACTTTATAATATAATATTTTGATTATAGTAGTTTATTAATTATCTGTGTAATTATTTGATATATATTATATTATAATATAATATGTATGTGTGTGTGATCGAGTAATTATTTCTTGTATCAATTGCCAACTTAACTTATTTTAGATTCAGAATAATAATTGTTTGATGTAAAAAAGTGGACAAATAAAAAAGGTATCAATTTATTAATTAAAATATTAATTATCTATGAAATACGAGGATATAACACTTACATTAAAAATATAATAATTGAGTTTGAGACCATGAATGATATCGTGCATCGTATAAGCGGAAATCTAATTACATTAATAATAAAGAAAAAATATTAAATGGAATACTAAGATATAAGATAAATCTCATTACATTTATTTATCTTATAATAATTGATGAAATGGTGTTTGTAATAGATAAATTTGATTTCCTTCTACATATTGACATGGTTTTTGTAGCACTTATCCATATCAATAAAATGATTTTGATCTGTTATTTGTGAATTTGTTTTAAAATGTTTGATTTCAATCTTATTTGAATTGTCTTCTATTTTTATAATTTTTAGAAAAAATATAAATTAAGTTAAATATTATAGAGTTGTGAAAGTCACATCATTATCTTCTACGGCACCTTATGTTTGAATTTTATACATTTTAAAAAGTGTAATAATAATAATAATAATAATAATAATAATAATAATAATAATAATAATAAGATAGAAAACGGAACATAATTATAAATAGTGGAATTATGTGGAACCAGGATTAATCAGTTTGAAGGCAATTAATTGATCATACTTATCACCTTACTTCACTGTCTTTACTCTTCAGGCCAACTCCAAGAGATCAGTTATTGAGTGAGAAATGCCTTCCAAGACTAGCCAAATGCTTCGGTAAATTGGTGTTGATGAATAGTGTATCAGTTATAACTAATGCACTATTCATCCATCGACAGTTTATATTTTTTTGTTTTTTTTTTTCTATTCTTTGTATATTTTATATTAATTTTTTTATAATATTTCATTTATCTTATTTCTTTTTTCTCCTGTTTGTGTTTAAATTTTATGAAATATATTTTCATTACTAAAATTATTTTATATATAAATTATATAAATAGTATTACATTAATTTAAAAACAAATTAAATACATAATGCATAATTAATAAAAATACAAACACATAAAAATTCTAATAACAATACAAGGCCACAATACATTATAATAAACAATACAAATACATAATTAATAATGATAGAAACACACTACGATAACAATAAATATTGAAAATGCAACGCACTTATTTTAACTGATAATCTCCAATACCATTTCCAGATCCAGATCCTCCCATATCTGGATAATAACTCTCAAAGTCGAAAGTATTATTAGTTGGTGAAGGTGATAGATCGAAAGTATTAGTTGGTGGAGTTGATTTATTGAGTTGTTCCCGACAAGATTCTCGCTTGATATTGTTAAAATTACAAACGTTTAGCAGGATTAGAGATCAAATCCGTATCTATCATTAAGATTTTGTTATCGGCTTCCCAGTGGTCGCTTTAGTATACTTCCTATATTCTTCAGCTATTCTGTTTTTGGCTTTAGTGGCTTTGTTTTGAACTTCAATTTTTCTGATTTGTACTTCCGTATCGCGTTCTTTATTAGTAGATGAGTTTTCAAAAAATTACTTGTTAGTGCCACTGCATGCACTAAGTTTTTGTGTTGTTAAATTGGCGAGATATGTTCGACAATGTGTGCCTGGGTATGTCCCACGAAGATTTGTTTTCCGCTGTGCAAGAAAAGAAAGAACAGTTGGTGAACTATTCCAGAGTTTGTCCCAGACAGAACCAGGGACACTCTATTTATGGCAGTTTCCTTATTGGAAAGATCTTGCGCCAAACCAGTTTGGAAGCTCAAGATAGATTCGTTTTACTGCCTTGTGGTGTAGATCCGGTGCTGAATTAACCCTCCTTCACATGGGAAGTATTTATACACGTTTGGAAGGCCACAAACCACTTACCTAGTTAGCGGAAAGCAAGAGATTGACGCCAAGCTAAAGAGAAGTCTATATATGAAGACCGATTAGTGCAGCAATCAGTGCCACTGATATTTTGGTCAAATTCTAGTGTTAGAATCAGTTTGTGGTCGTTTTTGTAGCTAGTAGTTGTTCATTAAAACGTTCAACGTGATAGACTAGTATTGAGTGTTTACGAGTGAAACACGTGAGGGGATTTTTATTTCATATTGTACGCAATCTCGGGAGAGATTGTAAGTTGAAGTCGTGGGTAGCTAGAGGGAGTCTAGTGTCATGGTTGTGAGGGGATCTTACAACTTTCGACTGGCGAAAGAGTTCGTAGAGAAGAATGGGTAGCATAAGGCGGGAGGCTTGTATGTGTAATATCCCTAATACACTTGACGAAGGAGTACCAGTCGAATCTTCAAGTTTGGGAGCAATCCCCCCAGAGTAGGTTGGTTGACCCGAACTGGATTATCATCTCGTGCGTTTTTACTACTTTATTTATTTATGTTCTTGCATCTGTCCCACACATATCACATAACAATTTTTAAGCAGTTTACTAAAAACGTTTAAAGCACGGATTACTGTTTTTCAATTGGCACCAGAGCGGGTTGCCTGTATTCAGGGTTGATCTTGGGGTATTAATCCGTGTTATTGTGTTGTTTTTGCCGAGATGGACTCGATGAAAGAGGGAGCTTCGACGGTGCGACCTCCGCTCCTTGATGGAAATAATTATGCCTATTGGAAAGCTCGTATGACAGCTTTCATTCGCTCAATTGATGAGCGTGCCTGGAAGATGGTGACTGAAGGGTGGAAGCCTCCTACCAAGAAGGATGAGAAAGGCAAAACGGTGCTGAAGCCAGAAGAAGAGTTTGACGATGCTGATTATCTGATCATGGGGCTGAATGCTAAAGCCATGAATGCCATTTTTTATGCAGTAGACATGAACGTGTTCAAACTCATCTCCACATGTGACAAGGCAAAGGATGCATGGGATATCCTTCAAACTTCTTTCGAAGGAACGAGTAGTGTTCGTGCATCTCGTATGCAGCTCCTCATTACCAGATTTGAAACCTTCGAATGGATGAAGGTGAAAAGCTTGCTGATTTCAACGCCAAGATTTGTGACATAGCTAATGAAAGCTTTGCACTTGGTGATGCCATCTCGGAGGAGAAACTTGTGCGGAAAGTTCTGCGATCTCTTTCTAAGAGATTTGCATATAAAGTCACGGCGATAGAAGAGGCCAAAGACATGAGCAAGATGAAGCTACATGAGCTGATGGGGTCCCTGAGGACTTTTGAAATGGGACTAACAGACGAAGAGACAGTTCAGAAGAAAAGCATAGCTTTTCAAGCCGGCCCCAGTGCTGATGATCCAAGTAATGTCTCTGACAAAAATGATCTGGCTGAGTCAATTGCCCTTCTGACAAAGAATTTCTCAAAATTTGTCAAACGTTATGAGAAGTCTTCACAGAATAATTCTGTCAAGAACAGATTCTCCAAATCTCGGAGATCTAAAGATGAAGACTCTATTGAAGAAAAACAGAAGGAGGTCAAGTGTAGAGAATGTGGGGGTCTTGGGCACTATCAAGCTGAACGTGCTAACACCTTAAAGAAGAAGAATAAATCCTACAGTTCCACTCTTAGTGAAAGTGATGATCCAGATGATAGTGGGAGTGATGAAGAATGCGTGAACAACCATATTGCTTTCATGACACATTCTAACAAAGAACCTGTGTCTAATTCTGTCTCTGACAGACATAATGACAATGCTTCGGAAAGCAGTGATGATGAAGAATTCACTGAAGAGTCTGCCATAGAAGCTTACAAAAAGCTTCATGAGAGCTGGATCATGGTGGTTAAAGTCAATGAAGAGCTGATGAAAGAAAATGGTGATCTCATTAAAGAGAGAGATTGTTTGTCCACGCGCCTCGGTGAATTGCAGAATGATCTTCAACAGTCCAGAAATAACTCCCACTCTCAGAATGGTGAACTGCTTCATCTTAAGAAGCTTGTCAAGATGATGAACTCTAGATCATCCCAGCTCGATGACATCCTTTCTAAAGGAAAAAGTCTGCAGGACCATACAGGTCTTGGATACACTGGTGGGAAGTTTTCCGATCGTTTCTGTCAAGGACAAACATCTAGAAAGCATGATGAATCTGTTCCAGAACCTGAATTTAAATCAGAGATCAAGCAGCCACAGCCTCCAAAGTCACAGCCTCGAAAGAATGGAGTTGTCTGCCACTATTGTGGAAAACCTGGTCACATTCGACCATACTGTAGGTACTACATCAACGATCTCAGAAGAATGAGGAGGAAATGTCGATCTCAGAATGACCTAAATTTCAGAAGACAATCTGTGCGGAACAGATCCTGGAACAAACACAGGAACTATGTGGTTTACACTGCCCTCAATATTCACGCAAAAAGCAGCTGGTACTTTGACAGCGGATGCTCGCGACACAAGACTGGAGATGCCAGTATGTTGAAGAATATCCAAAAGGATTGTTCTTATCAATCCGTTACCTTTGGAGACGGTGTTAAGGGAAGAGTTCTTGGCCGTGGTCATCTAAATGTTGAAAGGATGCCCAACTTGGATGATGTTTTGCTTGTTGAAGGACTGAAAGCTAACTTAATTAGCATAAGTCAACTCTGCGATCAAGGTCTCTTGGTTCATTTTACTAGAGACAAATGTCTTGTGAAGAACAAAGAATGTGTGCTGCTGATGGATGGAGATAGATCAAGGGACAATTGTTACCTTCTCAACATGAAAGGTAATTACTTCAGAACTCAACTTGATGAAGCAAACATATGGCATGAAAAGCTCGGCCATGTGAGTTACAGAAACATGCAGCGACTCTTGAAAACAGAAGCTGTGTATGGAGTCCCGAAGTTTGATTTTGATCGTAGCAAAATTTGTGGGCCATGTCAAGTGGGAAAACAGATTCATACATCACATAAATCTGGTAAGAAGATTACCACCTCAAAAGCCTTGGAGCTGTTGCATATGGATTTGATGGGGCCTGTTCATACTGAAAGTATTGGACGGAAGAAGTTTATTTTTGTGTGTGTGGATGATTTTACACGATTCACCTGGGTGGAGTTCCTTAGAGATAAGGGAGAAACTTTTGAGACATTCAAAAATCTTTGTCTCAAGCTTGAACTGGAGAAGGTAACAGTTGTGATGAGAATACGAAGTGATCATGGTCGTGAATTTGAAAATGCTTACTTCAAATATTTTTGTGCAGGAAAATGTATTGCTCAGGAGTTTTCTGCGCCAAAAATGCCTCAACAAAATGGTGTTGTTGAGAGGAAAAATCGGACTCTTCAAGAAATGAGCCGAGTCATGTTAAAGGCAAAATCTGTCCCTGACAATCTATGGGCTGAAGCTGTGAATACAACATGTCATGTTATTAATCGGGTGTATTTCAGACCCAAGACAAGAGTTACTCCCTATGAGCTGTGGAAAGGGAAGAAACTAAATTTAAAGTACTTTCACATCTTTGGAAGCACTTGTTATATGTTAAGAGACCGAGAGTAGCTTGGCAAGTTTGATGCCAAAGGAGATGAATGCATTTTTCTCGGATATTCGAGAAATAGTCGGGCCTATCGAGTGTTCAACAAGAGGACCAAGACGGTGATGGAGTCTATCAACATTGTGGTAGATGATTTGGAAGAATCTGTTGCCCAGATTGATGAGGAGATTGTTGATGTCACAACTCCTGTACCAGCTTCTATTCCAGACAGTTCGGAACATCATGATCAAGCTGAGTTGAGGAACGAGAATCTGGATAGCTTCAAACCTTCAAAAGGTGTGCAGAAATATCATTCTGCATCAGACATCATTGGTGATGTAAGTGAAGGAGTTAAAACCAGAGGAGTTTGAAAGAACTATCGTGAGATGATTGCAAATGTCTGCTACACTTCTACAACTGAGCCCAAGAACGTTAAAGAGGCCTTTCAAGATGATCGATGGATTCATGCCATGCAAGAAGAGCTCTTGCAGTTTGAAAGAAATGAAGTATGGGATTTGGTTCCATGTCCTAAAGGTATTAATGTGATCGACACGAAGTGGATCTTCAAGAATAAAACCGATGAAGAAGGGAACATAACCAGAAATAAGGCAAGACTTGTGGCACAAGGTTATTCACAAGTTGAAGGTTCGGATTTTGACGAGACGTTCGCTCCAGTTACTCATCTTGAATCTGTCAGGTAGCTCATTGCAATGGCTGCATGGATGAAGTTTAAATTGTTCCAAATGGATGTGAAGAGTGCCTTCTTAAATGGGTACTTATCTGGAGATGTGTTCGTAAGCCAACCCAAAGGCTTTGAAGACCCATACCATCCTGAGTATGTGTACAAACTGAAGAAGGCCCTCTACGGTCTCAAGCAAGCTCCACGAGCTTGGTACGAACGACTTACCAAATACCTTCTGGAGAAAGGATATGTTTGTGGTGGTGCTGATAGAACTCTCTTCATTAAGAGAGAAAAATTTGACGTGATCATCGTTCAGATTTATGTGGATGATATTGTCTTTGGATCTGTCTCGGACAGAATGGTGAAAGACTTCGTGAAGGACATGACTTCCGAATTTGAGATGAGTCTTGTAGGTGAACTAACCTACTTTCTGGGGCTTCAAGTGAAGTAAAAGGATGATGGAATCTTTGTATCTCAAATGAAGTATGCAAAGAACTTAATCAGCAAATTTGGATTGGAAAGTTGCAGCCCGAAAAGAACTCCGATGGGGACAACTTCGAAGATGTCAAAAGATGAAGCTGGTGTTGCCATTGAGCAAACTTTGTACCGGAGTATGATTGGGAGTCTGCTTTACCTTACAACAAGTAGGCCAGACATATGTTACAGTGTGGGAGTTTGTGCTCGCTACCAATCTGAACCCAAAGAAAGTCACTTGAAATCTATCAAGCACATAATCAAGTACATAAAAGGTACTTCTGAGTTGGGACTTTGGTTCTCCTATGATACAAACCCTAGTTTGGTGGGGTTTTGCGATGCAGATTGGGCAGGTTGTACTGAAGATAGGAAGAGTACCTCTGGAGGATGTTTCTTCCTTGGAAATAACATGGTGTCATGGTTCAGCAAGAAACAGAATTCTATCTCGCTGTCTACTGCCGAAGCCGAATATTTTGCTGCTGGAAGTTGCTGCACTCAACTTTTGTGGATGAAACAAATGCTACATGACTATGGTGTCCCACAGTCTGTCCTTACCATATATTGTGATAATATGAGTGCGATAAACATTTCGAAAAATCCAGTTCAGCACTCTCGTACAAAGCACATGGACATTCGTCACCATTTCATCCGGGAGCTTGTTGAAGACGGATCTCTTGTAATCGAATATGTTGGAACAGATGCTCAGCTTGCGGACATCTTTACAAAGGCACTTGATAGCAGAAGATTTGAAACACTAAGATCCTCCTTGGGTCTTTGTGTTCTCTAAACTTCTCCGTTGTGAGAAGACTCTCTATACAGTCTTGGTCAGTGATGTATGTATAGAAAGTATAAAATGACCATGGTTACTATGGTCTGTAAGTATTGTGCCAATATCTGTCTCGAATAGTTTCTGCTTTGGACGAACGGTTACTTTTCAACGGCTAGTTGTGCCTTGATTTTCGCACCACGATCGATTCCACTTCTCCACACCTAGCTGCAGGGTGATATGTGAGGATTAAGTGAGTTAAGGAAATTTTCTTTCAGAGTTTCCTAATTAAGGTCTTAACCTTATTTCTCAAAAGAGACAGAATCGTTGCAAATTTTCCAAGCCGTTCTCTCTCTATGGTATGTTTGAATTTTCATTGTTCGAACTCTAATAGCGGACAAAGTTGTTTCTTCTAAGCCCACTCAAGCGAAGAAACCCAGAATTTCTACTGAAGACTTGCGGCGACAACTTGCGGAGCTTTCTCAACCCATTGTGTTTTCATCTTCAATTGCCTCTGTCTCTGTGAAGCCATCTGTTGCTTCCTCTGAAGCGCTTGCTTCTGGGCCAACTTCTATGGCACCTTCTGATGATTTGCCACCTCGATCTGTGTCTGAGACAAATCTCGATGTTCAACCCTCTCCTGGGGTTTCTGAAGTGCCATCCTCTCCGCCCATGATGTCTGCGGAAATTTTGGATGCCTCAATTGCGGCTGCCATTGAAACTGTTGGAAGAAATGAAGTCTCCATGGCTTCTGTTGAAGATGATGTTGCCGTCACCCCTGCTGTTGATGAAGATCCTACCTCTATTGAGGAATTTGCTGCATCTCTTGACACGCTGAAATTTGTTCAAGCTCCATCTATCTCTGCTGCTGATCATGTGGTGAGTAACACGTCCGTTGTCACGATTCAAGTTCCTCTTGGTGAAGTATCACTTGCTGCTGCTACTGAAAACCTTGTTCATGATCAAGGTGAAGATGATATTGATATCTCCTTCCTCGATGAGGAGTCTCCTGTTTCTAAGGATGTTTCTGTCCCTCCTTCAAAGGCTATCTCCTCCAAAACTCGCGGGTCCAAACGCAAGTTGGAGTTGAGAGATGAACCAGTCACTCCTCCGGTGTCTGATGATGAAGATGACACACATATTGCCAAATTGAAATCCAAAGTGTTGGCCAAGGTTGCTGCAAATAAGAGTTCTCCTTCCAAAACCCTCAAATCCAAGAAAGTTGCTGCTAAGAAGGGGTCTTCATCAAAAACCCCGAAATTCGTAAAGCCTGCTGGAAAAAAGGTTGTGCCTAAGAAGTCTGAGGTTGTTCCTGCTCGTCGTATTACATGGAGTGTGTCTGAGCAGAGGATGGGGTTGATGTCGAGTCGTCGTCGCCCGCTGATGAAGCAAGCCAGAGCACCTTCCTCCTCTGATGAAGAAGCAGATGATGTCCCTGAGTCTGTTCCAGACAAATCAGATTCCGATTCTGAGGACTTTGATTCAAGTAAGTTTATGTCTGCTCTTCACCAAAATCAATTCAAAATTGTTGCTAGTCGCTCGTTGATTTCTGAGCGTTGTTTGGTTAAGTCCGATATAGAGAGAACTGGTGTTGATTCTCTATTGCATGATCTCCGGTTAGAGAGGTCTGCTTTTTCTGCTCCTCCTTTTATTGCTGCTGTTGTGCATGAATTTTATGCCAACTTGTCTAAGCGTATACGTGATGCTTCCTATGAGCATGCATTTTCTGTGTTTGTGCGGGGTCATTGGATTGTATTTTCCCCTGCTGTGATTAATGATTTTTTGGGTCATGAGAACCTTGTTGCTCCTGCACCTGTTTTTAATCTGAATGAAGTAGTGTCGGAATTGACTGGAGGAAGTCGGGTGGTTTGGCCCTCGGGGCGTGTATTGTTGGCATCTGATCTGAGTGTGAAGTATTCAATACTTCACAAGGTTACTGTACGGAATTGGTCGCCCAGTACTCATGACTCTACTGTTGGCAAGTCCATGGCTTTGTTGCTGTTCACAGTAGGCACTCGTAGTGAGTTTAATCTTGGCCTGCTGATCTTTGAGAAGGTCATTGTTCATGCCGAATCGACTCGTACCTAACAACCTGTTGGATATCCTGGCCTAATTTTCAGTATCATAATGGCCCAGCATGATGTTGTTTCTGCAAATGATGTGTATGCGCCTGTTGCGCAGCCGCTGTCAATCAGCCATAAGTTGTTTTCATCTCAGCATACTCCGGATGTTCCTTCCCACGATGCTGATAAAAGTTCGAGACCTGTGCCACCATCTATCCCAGACAGATCTGCTGCCTATTTTGCTGTCACTTCTGTTTTCTTTGATAGGCATATCAAGTCTCTGGAGCGTGAAGTTGTGTTTCTGAGCAAGTCCATTCGGACTTTCAAAACAAGGACACAAGAGTTGGAGGCCTTGCTGATTGATCTCCGGGCCCGAGCCCTTGGCCCTGCCTCGCCGCTTGACGTGCCAAGTGCTTCCTCTGTTCCTACTGCTGATAAGCCAGCTGCTGCTGATGCTGATGATGATGATGATGTTACTGCCTCCCCGGCCTGAAGTTTGGTGTTTGCCGTTTCTGAAAACAATTAAGGGGGAAAAGAATGTTGGTGAACAAAGACCACGGTGGTCCTTTGCTGTTTGCTTTGTTGAGCGCGTGCTCATGTTTTTTTATGTTTAATGATTTCTGAACAAACAATTTATTGGGGATGCTGTTTTACCCCACTTTAATTTTTGTTGGTCTGTACTATATTTTTGATCGACTGACAATGCAGTTCTACACTGCGAAAACAATGCTCTGATTGTAATGAAGGCACTCCCAGTTCAGATTCAGGGGGAGTGTGCTTGTAACTGTCTCTGACAGTTTTTGAATATATCACTCATTTTGATATATTGTTGATCTGCGAAGTTTATTCAAGTGTTGTGCAGATCGTGATGATAATTGCCGACCATAAACGCCAAATGGGGAGATTGTTAGTTCCACTGCATGCACTAAGTTTTTGTGTTGTTAAATTGGCGAGATATGTTCGATAATGTGTGCCTGGGTATGTCCCACGAAGATTTGTTTTCCGCTGTGCAAGAAAAGAAAGAACAGTTGGTGAACTATTCCAGAGTTTGTCCCAGACAGAACCAGGGACACTCTATTTATGGCAGTTTCCTTATTGGAAAGATCTTGTGCCAAACCAGTTTGGAAGCTCAAGATAGATTCGTTTTACTACCTTGTGGTGTAGATCCGGTGCTGAATTAACCCTCCTTCACATGGGAAGTATCTACACACGTTTGGAAGGCCACAAACCACTTACTTAGTTGGCGGAAAGCAAGAGATTGACGCTAAGCTAAAGAGAAGTCTATATATGAAGACCGATTAGTGCAGCAATCGGTGCCACTGATATTTTGGTCAGATTCTAGTCTTAGAATCAGTTTGTGGTCATTTTTGTAGCTAGTAGTTGTTCATTAAAATGTTCAACGTGATAGAATAGTATTGAGTGTTTACGAGTGAAACACGTGATGGGATTTTTATTCCATATTATACGCAATCTCGGGAGAGATTGTAAGTTGAAGTCGTGGGTAGCTAGAGAGAGTCTAGTGTCACGGTTGTGAGAGGATCTTACAACTTTCGACTAGCGAAAGAGTTCATAGAGAAGAACGGGTAGCATAAGACGGGAGGCTTGTATGTGTAATATCCCTAATACACTCGATGAAGGAGTACCAGTCGAATCTTCAAGTTTGGGAGCAATCCCCCCAAAGTAGGTTAGTTGAACCGAACTGGGTTATCATCTCGTGCGTTTTTACTGTTTTATTTATTTATGTTCTTGCATCTGTCCCACACATATCACAAAATAATTTCTAAGCAGTTTACTAAAAACGTTTAAAGCACGGATTACTGTTTTTCATTAATAGAGTTTTTCATTTGCATCTCTAATTGTATCTACAATAATAGACATATCTTCACATTTTTCCTTTTCATTTTAGTTTTTTCACACCCTTTGAGCGTTGCGATGCTGATTTACTACCACTACCACTATCGTCACTTAAATTGAGATTAAATAGAGACAATCCATCAGGTGACAGTGAAGAATCAAACACCGGCATACCTAGTTCGGATGGGTATCTTTCTACTCATGATTTTTGTGATATACAATCAAACTTCTTAAGATCTTTCAATATGTCCCACATGTGATCAAATTTGAAACCTTTTTTATATTTTGGGTCTAATTTCATGAGTTCCTTTGCACGAATTAACTACATAACAAATAAAGCATTTTAAAATTTAATAAGATAAAAAAAAAATAATCATAAAATTGACAACTTACAATATCAAGTTCAGATGTAACACTCGGATTATTAAGTTAGACTTGCTCTATGCATTCTTGAAAATTCGAACAAGCACCAAGGATAACATGCATATGTGTATCAATGTATCTTTGAGGTCTATCCGGCATAGATAGAGATCGTTTTGTGGCATTGTAAACTTATATACCACGATTCCAAAGCTTCTGATTTTTTTTCCATTATTGGATCTTAAGATACACCCATATACACATGACAAAGATGTATATCTTCATCAGTTGTGTAATTTTGATTTCTAGAAGCAGACATCTCAAAATTGAAAATAGAAGAAAATGGATAATAAGGTAGACAAAGAGAGCAAGTAAAATATATTGAAATGGTTAGGTGTGGTGTGGAAGTATGTGTATAATGAAGAGTATATTTATAGAGAATGTGTTTGAAAAAAGAAATCAAAATTAGATAATAATTCAATGGTGTGGATGTAAGAAAATTGTAATCAATGGGTGTGATTCGATATTCAGATATATTAGACGAGATAATGATTGAACGGTGTGGATTTAAAGAAAATCACAATCAAAGATTGTGACTCAATCATCAGATTTTCTAGATAAGATATACACATTGTTTAAGAAATGTGTACTGTCATTCATACTGGACCACACCCCACTTATCTTCATATTGCACCATTTCCAATTATTTTCATTCATACCATACCATCTCACTGCTCATTTCTTTTTCTCGAATCCCACAAAAATAAATGAATCCCAATTTCTTTAGCCCTTCTACTCCAAGTTCATTTCATGATGACCTTGAAAATTTAAGATATAGCTATGATATTGAACAACAAATGCTACTTCAACAGATTTCCACCAATAATCTTATCATAGAAAAATTTCTCAATAACCAAATTGTGATAATTGTTCACGGAGGCTCTGTTCCTGGTCATAGAACAATCCATCGTGATCGAGAAAGACCTGCTCAATGACTTTTCAATGATTATTTTTCTGAAAATCCAACTTATCTTAAATAAATGTTTCGCATAAATTTTCGAATGTCTTGAAGTTTATTTCTTCATATTGTTAATGTTGTAAAAAATTACGATGATTATTTTGTGCGGCGTAGAAATGCAGCTAGGAGACTTGACTTGTCAACACATCGAAAGAATATATCGATTTCAAGCATTTTTTGTCTGGTTTTATAAAATCAAAGACATGGATGTTCACTTGGAACTTTGTAATGCTTTAGTTGATCATTTGTGGGCAGAATTTTCAAATTTAGAAAAGTAATTTTTATTTCATGTAATTTATGCCTTTGTTAAATTATCTATTATAAAATGTTGGTTTAATTTTAAATAAATTGATCATGTTTATCTGATTTTTTTTAGTTTTGTAAAACAAATATGCTTATTTATTTATTAAATAAAAATAAAAAATATTTCAATATATATATATATAACCATATATTCAATTTGACAATTCAATAATAAAAATTAAATGAATAGTAGTAAGTATAAAAATGAATATTCTATTATAAACTAAAATGTAGAGAGATGATGTAGTGCCCCGAAAATTTATTTATTTATTCACATAATATTAAATTATTGTTTTAAATATGATATTAATCGTTTAAGTTCTATAAGTCGCGTCTTAGCTATTACTTGTGTATTTAAATGATCATTTATTTTATGGATAACTATGTATTTTAGTATTATTTTTCTTTTAAAAAAATGATTAAAATCGTTGATCATATTTTTGCTAATTTAATAATTGGGGCCCAAATATTTATATATGTTTTAAACTAAACTATTTGTGCCCCAAAGTTATTTGGAAAGAAATATTTGAGCCTTCATTTTGCTCACGTTTCCGAAACAACTGAATGAATATTTATTTTTCTCAATCTTTACTAAATATACAAAGTTTTCTACCTTAAAGATTTAATGAATTTTAGAAAGAAAGATCATGGCATTAATTTTCTTCCGGATTTAAATCTCAAATTCTAGTATAAATAGAGGGTTAATCCTAACTATTTTTCACACCAAAAGCAAAAGCATTTTATTGCGAGCCTCAATTTTTGAAAGCCGGCACACGTGGATATTTTTGTTAATAGTACATTTTTTAGTTCAAATTAAGGTGGGATTTTATATGTTGAAAATTGTATTATTATCCCCTCTATATGTTTGTTTAGGAGTTATGTGAAATTTCAATACAGAGTTTTCTAGACTATAAAGTACAGAGTCTTCTGTACTATAAAGTATGGAGTCTTTTAGACTATAAAGTACCAAGCCTAATGACTGATGCAAAAGTACATGTTACATTAATTAAGTCTTTTCACATGCTTTTCTGTTAAATTTATAGTTTGGATAACGGCCACTCTCCACTGAGTTTAAAGGAACTCACCCAATCTTTTATTTCCTTTCAGGCAAGAGCTCGGGCGTTGTGTGAGTGAACAAGATGTGATGATGGTACTCAAATGGTCAAGCATGATTAAATGAGAATATTTATTTTATTTTATTTTTAACTTTATTTTATATAATAAATTTCAATTTATGTTAAGAACTTCTGCTGTATTTTTAATAAATGGTTTTATTAATGAAAAGCATGAGTGGCGTGCCCTTTTCTATTAAAAGTGAAATTGGAGCATTACAGAGTGGTATCAAAGCATGTCTACTTTCTTGCATATTTAAAAAAAAAAAAAGCAGGCATGTAAGCAAGTAATGACCATCATCACATCCGCCGCATCGCTCCGAGGTGAGGTAAAAGTTAACTTTTTTTCTTCTCAAGTTTTTGTTGGGGTTTTTTCGAATTAAACCACCGCAGGATCATTTGGTTGTTCATTAATCCATGTTCATGCAAATCATAATTTTATGTCACATGCTGTTTATCACAGTCTAATCAAAAAGCATGCAAAGCATATTCGAATCTAATAAAGCGGAAGACATAGAAACGAATCTACTTACAAATCGATAGACGGTCTGTGGACAAGATTAAAGATCCAATCTTGCTGTTGAATGAGCACAGTAATGGCGCCACCTATGACCTCAAAATCGTGCACCACAGTATTCCACTCTAAGATCTTCTGTTGTATTCCCAGACTGTATCTAGATTCAGAGTGGGCTGAAATCTACTGGATAGAATTGTGAAATCTATGGATAACTTTGAGAGATAAAGATGGGCTGATTTCTTATGATTATTATTCTTAAAATTTCGTGCCCCCCTCCCCTTATATATAGGGAGGGGCGAAATTTCATGTTCCAGCCCTATTGGGCTGGGCCTCTATCTCAAGTTCAATATCCAGCCCACTATCAGTCAATTGGGCTACAACAGGGATCTAGATGAATATTAAATTGGCCCACTAATTTATTTAATATCCAATATCCAATAAACCTAGGATATAATTAAATAAATTAAATTTTAATTTTATCCCACTAAAGAAGTAAAACTGACCCACCAATTTAATACATATTTACAAATATACTTTCTCCTTTAGTCCAGCCATTCCCCGTGTTTAAGATATAATGTTTATTAATTAATTATGTCAGCCTCTGACAGCCATAATTAATTAACATCTAAAACCTTGAGTAGTACCACACAAGCTTTATTCATGTACGGAATAAATTCCACCTGCAGGGTTTCAACATGAACTTGTGTTTCCTCAAGAGAACATCATCAACCTGGCGCACCAGGACACGGTGCTCATGCATACTACTCGAGACATCATGTATACATTGTTATTACCCAAGATATCGAATTCGATCTACAAAAAAATCTCACCCATTGATAAATCAAAGTAATAAACAACGCACACATATGCTCACCAATATCACATGAGTTCAGAACCCGAACTCTGTGGATCTTTATTCTCTCAGTAACTAGGTCAGAGACAGAGAATAGTATCCTATCGTGACCCTCCTCAATACACTAACGAGTGTACTAGAATAATCAGTTAGTCAAGATAAACTAACTTATCAGATTATTATACGGTGTACCGATGGTGTGTTCAGGACCATCTAAGCCGTGAGCTCTTTAATACATTACAAGGTTCTAATGATATGATCTTACTGTATGACTCCCCACACCATATCATCTACAATGTAAGTATATGGAACATTGCATAAAACAATTATAGAATATAATCTAAATGCAAACAGTGACTGCAATAACTTTCATTTCATATCATCATATCATCAGAAAAGTATACAAAGACAAGTCTTCTAGTATACAAAACTAACAGTTTTATGCAAGCATGATTATGTGAAACATATATTTATGAGAAATGTTTATTCAGTCCTCGAGATTTACCCTAAGGATTTTGTTGTTAGATAGTTAGAAGTAGGTTGATTACTAGGGTACACAAAAAAGTTTGAGTTAGTACGCTTGTCGAATCTCGCATAGAGAGATTATGGCATGATTTTATGCAGTGCAAGAGGATTAGAGAAGTAAGGGTAGAGAGACATTTAGTAAGACTTTTAAGAATGTGAAAGATAATGAAACACGAAGGAGGTGATCTCAAACCGGTTAAAGCTGCTCAAAAGGTGGTGAAGATCATACCAGCAACTCTCAAACCTATAGCAGAAGATCTATACGAAAAGCTCCTAGATTATTCCCCAGGGATAGGAGAAACATTAGATTTTGTGGAGTTCATATGCAGCATTCTAGCAGAATGGGGTCGAAACTAGTAGCAGTTTGAGATAGAACATCGTTGTGATTTCTTTATTATTAGTTTTCGTTGTTTCTTAGTATTAAGTATGTGATAAACCAAAGACGGATTAATAAAAGCATTTATTTAGTTATTTTTATAATGTTTATTTACCAATATGCTCATTAATAGGAAGATGCCGCCAAGAAGAAATATGAGATTTGTCACGGAAGATAAAGAAACCAAGTCAGTTTTCAATCGCATACCAAACAATGAAAATGGCAACAACAACAATGACAATATGAATGGATTCACATAGAACCTCGTGAATACCCTTAGAGGCACACTACCTCAACACAATAATGTAAATCCACAGAATGAATGAGGCAACATCCTAACCCAATTCCGTCAGTTATGACCTATGAGGCTGGCAGGGACTGGAGAACCATTAGCTGCTAAGGATTGGATCTAGAGCTAGAGAGAATATTCAACTACCTGGGTTGCACTGATGCACAGAATGTCACATGCACAATTTTCTAGTTCGCGGAGGATACAAGCCACTGGTAGGAGGTTGTGACACTTATCATGAGTGAAGAGCAATAAGGGAACCTGACTTGGATAGCTTTTAAGAGATTGGTTATGGGGAATTACTTCCTAAAAACATTCTGCAAGCAAAATGAGAAGGAGTTGATGAACCTGGAGCAAAGCAATATGACCATCTTGGAATACAAGCAGAAATTCAACCAACTGGCTCGATATGCCCCACACCTGGTGGACAACGATGAAAAGAAGGCATGGCATTTCGAAGACGGTTTGCGTGCGGAGATTGGAACACATATATCCACTTTTAATCTCACCACCTTCTCCGAGATTGTGCAGTGAGCTCGAGCAGTGTCTACTCATCTGAACTTAGACAAGCCTAATTCAAGATCTCCAAACAATGGTGGAAAAAGACAATGGGATGATCGTGACTATCAGGATAGGGAGCAAAGTTCCTAGTCTGAGAAAAAGCCAAACATTACTGGAGGAGAGACATCTGGAGCGACACCTCGATATCCACAATGTCAAAAATATCATAAATACCATCTGGGAGAGTGCAAGATGGGAACACGAACTTGCTTCAATGCCATAAGAAATGACACATGACCTGGGAATGTCCGTTGCATCAAAATAAAAACATTAAGAGAGGAGAAAATACCGAAAGAGAAAACACTAGAGGAGGTGGAAACGCAGAACGGAGAGGAAATTATCGAGCTTTTGCGATGAATAGAGAGGAGTAGAGAAAGAAGCATAGCACTGCGTTAGGTTTATTACGCGTTTTTAGTTCATTTAGCAATTATTTTAGTTTATGCCATGACTTTTAGTATTCGTGTGAGAACGTAATAAGTTTTCCAAGTTGAAATAAAGTTTTTATATTGGTAATGATTGATCTACATAGCATATGTCAATAACAAGTTGTTGAAGAACATTCGAGATCCTTGATAAGGCTGACGTAGTCAACAAACCAGGATGGCCAAATCACAACTGCAGTTTCGACGTATGCTTCAATTTTGAGGAATATATTGATATCCGATAAGATAGTTAACTTAGAGCGTAGCAATATTATGATGGAGTAGATAAATTCTTTAAGTAAGAACATGTAGCAATGCTCACGTTTTACGAGTTGGGAAGATCTCATAACTTAAAATTTGGAGGTGATAGACTTAGCATTCGCGAGATTATGCAAGGTAGATGATAGATGTTAGGTATAGATACCTTAAAGTAGAAAGACCAAGTGAGTAATTTCGAGGACAAATTTATTTTTTAAGCAGGGGAAGATGTAGTGCCCCAAAAATTTATTTATTTATTTACATAATATTAAATTATTATTTTAAATGTGATATTAATTGTTTAAGTCATATACGTTGCGCCTTAGCTAATACTTGTGTATTTAAATGATTATTTATTTTATGAATAACTATGTATTTTAGTATTATTTTTCTTTTCAAAGAACAATTAAAATCGTTGATCATATTTTTTGCTAATTTAATAATTGGGGGCCCAGATATTTGTATATGTTTTAAACTAAAATATTAGTGCCCCAAAGTTATTTGGAAAGAAATATTTGAGCCTTTATTTTGCTCACGTTTCCGAAACAAGTGAATGAATATTTATTTTTCTCAATCTTTACTAAGTATACAAAGTTTTCTACCTTAAAGATTTAATGAATTTTGGAAGGAAAGATCATGGCATTAATTTTCTTCTGGATTTAATATGAAATTCTATTATAATAGAGAATTAATCATAACTATTTTTCACACCAAAAGCAAAAGCATTTTATTGCAAGCCTCAATTTTCGAAAGGCAGCCCGCGTGGATATTTTTTTTAATAGTATGTTTAAAGTTCAAATTAAGGTAGGGTTTTATATGTTGAAAATTATATTGTTATCCTCTCTATATGTTTGTTCAGGAGTTATGTGACATTTCAATACAAGGTCTTCTAGACTA
The DNA here is from genome assembly GCA_026008535.1 of Perilla frutescens. Taxonomy (NCBI): domain Eukaryota; kingdom Viridiplantae; phylum Streptophyta; class Magnoliopsida; order Lamiales; family Lamiaceae; genus Perilla; species Perilla frutescens. The sequence continues at coordinate 6,330,167 of BRKX01000012.1, read as the reverse complement.
TAAAGTACAGAGTCTTCTTGACTATAAAGTACGGAGTCTTTTAGACTATAAAGTACGGATTCTTTTAGTTGATGCAAAAATACAGGTTACATGAATTAAGTCTTTTCACATGTTTTTTTGTTAAATTTATAGTTTGGATAACGGTCACTCTCCATTGAGTTTAAAGGAACCCACCCCAATCTTTTATTTCCTTTCAGGCAAGAGCTCGGACGATGTGTTAGTAGACAAGATGTGATGATGGTGCTCAAATGGTCAAGCATGATTAAATGAGAATATTTATTTTATTTTATTTTTAACTTTATTTTATGTAATAAATTTCAATTTATGATGGAAACTTTCGTTGTATTTTTATTAAATTGTTTTATTAATGAAAAGCATTAGTGACGTGCCTCTTTCTATTAAAAGTGAAATTGGGGTGTTATAGATGCTGTTGGGGGTGAATATTGAAAATTTATAACTTTCTTTCTACAATAATGTAGAGTTAACTGTTTCTGTATTGCAGTGTTTGTTATTGGAGATGGCTTAAATAATTCATGAATGTTGATTCAGAAGCATGTGAGTATAATGAGTAATAAAAATTGAACTTTAAATTTCACTATCATTTTTTAGGGTACACGCATTGTTTCTAAAAATAAAATATTATTTCAATCGATTTCGGTAACATTTATTCAAGTGAGTTAGAGAACTTATATAACGAACTGTCATTGTATATCTGAAAATCTGCAATTAATCGTACCAGTCCGGAGCAGTGACCAATCTATGAAACAAAAATAGAAAATACCGTAAGAGCCAAAGATCGTCTGGGGTGACGATCGTTGGACCTCCGATGCTCAAGTCAGAAAAAGAAGAAGAGTAGAAAGAATTCAAATACGAAATAATTGAATAATTAAAGAACTTAATGACGGTAATCTCTAGCCAGAATGTGAGAGATCAAGTGGAACGTCGTTCGATCCTAGAAGAACGTAGGAAAGAAGCCCGGATGTTGAATTGCCGGAATGGAATGAATTCAGAAAATAATAAACTCAATATTCTTAGGGTATGGTATGAAGCTTGTGGGTATTTCCGTGTGGTCATCAAATGAGGAGGGGGGTCTCCTTTTAAAGGTAGAGGTAGCAGCTAGGGTTCGCGAGGATCGTGGAGGAGATTGAAAGACGGCAGACTCCTCTGAACCCATCAATCTTATCGGATAAGGCGGAACTGATCATTACTTCAAATTTAAAATTGAATGATTATCTATTAGAATACCAATTTTACGCTGACATTCAACCCTTTTGGGTTAGCATATCGGGTTGATGAAAAATGACCACTACAGTTTGCCCCTCATTGTCTAGGTTCCAGCATGGAGGAGCTAGACAATGAACCATAATGCAAATAAAACATTTAAGGATATAAGACGCCGAAGCTCTGAACGCAAGCTGCAAGGTGAGATGGTCAAGGCTTTAAAGGTAAATCATAAGACCGAACACCGAAACCCTGAGTACAGGCCATGAAGCTAAATGACCCAAGTTATAAAATAACTTGGAGGCCGAACGCCTAAGCTTTGAGGGCAAGCTGCAAGGTAGGATGATCGAGGCTTTGAAAGTAAACCGTAAGATCGAACACCGAAGCCTCGAGCATGGGCTATGAAGCTGAACGACCCAAGTTATAAAATAACTTGGAGGTCGAATGTCTAAGCTTTGAGGGCAAGCTGTAAGGTAGGACGATCGAGGCTTTGAAAGCAAACCGTAAGATCGAACACCGAGTATGGGTTATAAAGCTGAACGACCCAAGTTATAAAATAATTTGGAGGTCGAACGCCTAAGCTTTGAGTGCAAGCTGTAAGGTAAGACGATCGAGGTTTTGAAAGCAAACCGTAAGACCGAACATCGAAAATCTAATATTGTTTGCCATAAGTCACTACTGTTTGCCAAACACACACAGAGTTAACCTTGATGCTTTTAAGACCCTAGGGTCGATATTTGACGTAGTAGACCCTATGGTCGATATTTGGCGTAGTAGACCCTAAGGTCGATTTTTGACATAGCAGACCCTAGTGTACGTAGTAGACCCTATGGTCGATATTTGGCATAGTAGACCCTAAGGTTGATTTTTGACGTAGTAGACCCTAGGGTCGATATTTGGCGTAGTAGACCCTAGATTCGATATTTGGCGTAGTAGACCCTAGGGTACGTAATAGACCCTAGGGTTGATATTTGGCATAATAGACCCTAAGGTCAATTTTTGGCGTAGTAGACTCTGGGGTCGACATTTGGCGCAGTAGACCCCAGGGTCATTTTTTGGCGTAGTAGACCCTAGGGTCATTTTTTTTAGGGATCGATCCTAAGTCCGACCCCTTCCTTTTTTTAGGATTGAGATCAATTGCATAAGACCATCACGTGAAAAGGGGTCTACTTGGAGATATAAGAGTTGTCGACCATGTGGTCGATAATTTGTGGAGAAAGTCATATAGAGGTCAACTTTTAATTTAATAGACCCTAAGGTCGATCATTTTGACAATGGTAAGGGTTGATCATCATGATGAGATTTACCATTGTAGAAGATCGAATTTAAGGTTGATTTATTGTTTATCTGAGTCTCAAATTTTGATCAATCCTGAAGCATAAATGATGTTGTAGATAATTGACTCCAAGGTCGACATAATAAGGCTAGCATATACAAATAGGCACGTAGGTTAAAATACAATTTATCTTGACTTGAGATTGAACTTGTATTCGGGTTGAACCATGCCTTAGAGACGAGGTATCGAACATCCTTCTAGAATTTTATCTTTCAAGTAATGTCAAGGTTGACATCAAGGATATTTCTCATCTTCAGAGTGTAAAGCCATTTTTTGCTCTTTGTTATACTCAGCGCTGACCCTAGCGTGCGTTCGAGATCTACACGATCGTTCTTATTTAATTTGAGATCTCAACATTGATTTTCAACCTATAGGCAGCAAGGTTAGATGGTCGATGGCTAAGCCATCGACCCTCCGACGCTCAAGTCAGTGGCGAGTTTAAAAAATAAATAAAACAAAACTTGAGAGATTTAGCCAAGAGTTTAGAAATGATACTGCTTGAGGTGAACAACGTTCCAGCTATTTGCACTTTCTCTGTCTTCAACATTTTGCAGCTTGTAAGCTCTATTTCCTACTGCCTTGGTGATCAAGATTGACCTGTAACCTCGATCTAATTTGAACAATGTGGTTTGGGTAGTCAAGGTGAATCTGTACTTCATCTCGAGATCCTCTCTCTCAGGTTCGACGTAGGAGGTCGACCTTGAACTTTCTCCATGCTCATACTTTGAGTTTGACATCGATGCCTCATCGACTTGGTTTACTTCTTGTACCTGCATGTGGTTAGTCTTAAAAGCTGATCTGTAGCAGTCTCTTAACGCAATTTGCTCTCCACAGATCTGCTTAATTTCCCACGGGGTTAGGAAGCGTATAACTTGGTGGTAGGTCGAAGATACATCTTTTATTTCGTGAATCCAAGGTCTCCCAAGGATAACGTTGTATGCTGGGGGTGCATCGATAATTTGAAACTTGGCGTGCAGGTTAACCCCTTTCGTATATACAGGCAATGTAATTTCACCTATGGTGGCTTTGTGCTCGCCGCTGAATCCAATCAAGGTTATTGATTTTTTGATGATGTGAGCTTTAGGGACTTGTGTTCCCTTCAAAGTAGATAAGAAAATGACATTAGTCGAATTCCCACCATCGATGAGAGTCATCTTGATCATACAGTTAGAAATAAGGACAAAAATATCAAGTGCGTCGTGGTGCGGGTATGAGAGTTCAGAAGCTTCGCTGTTGGTGAAACTTAAGCTTATGAGTTCCATTTTAGTGTCGGGCTTTGGTATCATAGGCGTGTATTTGAGAGATCTGCAATGCCGTTTTGCTGATGCCTGGGATACTTCGCTAACCTCGGATCCTCCAGTTATGCAATTAACTACATGCTCGATTGGTGGAGGCTTTGGCGGATCCCTCGAGTTTTCATCATTTTTGTTGAAGGTTTGCTTTCCCTTATCAGTCAGCAAATCTTTCAAATGGCCCCACTTGAGTAGGTCAATAACTTCGAGATGCAATGCAATATAGTCATTTGTTCTATAGTCGTGGTCATTGTGGAATTCGCAGTACTTTGTTCTATCACGTTTATAATCTGGGCTCCTCATCATGGGCGGCCACTTCACTGTACTACCAAATTTCTTTAAGGCATTGACGGCTTTTGAGGGTGTGAGGCACAGGTTGTATCCCAGCAAGCGTCGGTCATATGGATCTGAATTATCCTTTCGATCTCGAGGTTTGTAGCGATCATTGCGAGGGTAAGGGTCAACTCTCCTTCTATCGTTTCTGCGGGAGTCTTTTCCTTCATCTCGACCTCTCGGCTTGGGTATATAGTACTGATCTTCATCTTCCTCCCACTTAATTTGTGCCTATGCTTTCGCTAAAATATCATCCATTGTCTTACACGGGTACTTTGTGAGTTCTTTGTAGAGGTCTGAATCCCTCTTAAGCCCTTTTCTGAAGGTTGATATGGCGGTTTCAGCATTGCAGTCTGGTATCTCTACCTTCTCTCTATTGAACCTTGCAATGTAATTTCTAAGTGTTTCATTTGGGTACTGGGTAATGGCGTAGAGGTCATCGGAATGTTTCTCAATTTTTCGGCTACTGGCGAACTGTTCTATGAAAAGAACTGTAAGTTGTGCAAATGATCCCATCGAAGCGTTGCGAATGTTTGTGAACCACTGCAGTGCGGCTCCTGATAGGTTTGACCTAAAATCTTTGCACATGCAGGCTTCTCTAAGGTACTTTGGTATTACTGCGATGAACATCTTCTGTTTATAATGTACGATATGGTCATCCGGATCTGAGGTTCCATTAAATAACTTCATAGATGGTAGGGTGAACTTCGAAGGCATATCTATTAACCCAATTTCATCCATAAACGGTGAGTCAGCAAAGCTATTTGGTGCAGCCTTGCGGATTGGTAGACGTACACCAGGAATTCGCGTTATCATTGCCTCGATACCAGCCATTCATTGATCCAATTCACTTGGGTGATCGATCCTTCTCTGATTGAATCCCTGGTTGAACCTGCGCTGATGTTCAACCCTTTCTTGCTCAAGGGTCTGGTGTCGGAACCTTTCCTGTCCAGAAGCATGATACTCAAACCCTGGAGGTGGCCTTAGCAGACTCTCCTCTATTTGTTGTCTGACGTCTACCTTCTGTGCTGACGCACTAGTATCTGTATTGAATTGATCAGTAAAAGTAACAGAACGATGGCGCTCAGAGTATACCAAATTTGGTTCATCGAACATATTGGTGGGTTTGATGTGGTTCTGATGGCGTGCATTGCCATTGATGGTCAGATCTTCAAGTTTACTACGGAGTGAAGTGTTCTCAGATCTCAGAAGTGCTAACTCCCCCGTGGTGTTTGCCATTTGATGTTGTATATTTCTCAGAACATCAGCCAGCGACAGATCAACATCAGACGAAGGCGTAGCGGTTCTCCCATCTTGTTGGGGTCCTTTTCCATCTTTGCGACTCTCATTAGGCGTTGCCATTTCATTTCACATATACGATCACTGCCCCACGGTGGGCACCAAATTGTAGATTCGAAAATCTGCTATTAATCGTATCAAGCTGGGTTAGCGGCCAATCTGTGAAACAAAAATAGAAAATACTGTAAGAGCCAAAGACCGTCGGGGGTGATGATCTTTGGGCCTCCGACGCTCAAGTCAGGAAAAGAAGAAGAGTAGAAAGAAATAAAATATGAAATAATTAAATAATTAAAGAGCTTAATGACGGTAATCTCTAGCCAGAACGTGACTAGAGATCAAGGGGAATGTCTTTCGATCCTGGAAGAACGTAGGAAATAAGTCCGGATGTTGAATCGCCGGAGTGGAATGAATTCAGAAAATAATAAACTCAATATTCTTAGGGTATGGTATGAAGTTTGTGGGTATTTCCGCGTGTGTCGTCAAATGAGGAGAGGGGGTCTCATTTTAAAGGTGGAGGTAGCAGCTAGGGTTCGCGAGGATCAAGGAGGAGGTTGAAAGACGTGCCGACTCCTCTGAACCCGTCAATCTTACCGGATAAGGCGGAACTGATCGTTAATTCAAATTTAAAATTGAACGATTATCTATTGGAATACCGATTGTACGCTGTCGTTCAACCCTTTTGGGCCAGCATATCAGATTGACGAAAAATGACCACTACAGTCATTTTTGCCAAAAATGACCAAAATGATTTTTTTGCTAAAAATGTTGGGTCATTTATGTTAAAATGTTTAAATATTAAAAATTAAATAGTAATTACAATGTTGAGATTATTTTTATTAAAATCTTTAAATATTGAAAATTAAATTGTAATTATCCAAATATATTAATATTAATATATTAATATTAATGTATATTAATAATTATTTATTACATCACAATTTTTGAATTTGATAAAGATTAGAACATATGTTGGTAAATGTTTATGTTATCTAAGGATGAAAATATCGTGATATATCGCAGATATATCGTAAATTTTAACATTGCGATCGGATATGGGGGAGAATGTATTTTTTTCCGGGTATCGGCGAAATATAGCGAAATATTGTCATATATCGCAATATTTATTTTTATTTCTATAATATATTAGGTATGCAAATTTGTAATTTTCTTTTATTTATAAATTGGTACGTATGTTGTATGAGTTAATGTGCAATTATATCTTATGAAATATTTTACTTGTAAACAAATTTATTTTGTTTTTTTGATAATTTGTAATTAATTTGATTGGTGATATTCATGTTTGGACTTGAAAAATTAACAAAATAATAATAATAATAATAATAATAATAATAATAATAATAATAATAATAACAACATAAAGTATAGGAGAATTCTTACCGTCTATATTTATTCAAGAACAAATTAAAATCCTACGGAAATGAGAAATATAATAGCCCGCGATAATCCTAATATTTTACTAATTAATTAATGTTTGGTAGCAACCATTCATTCCAATGTTTTTAGTGCTGGAGAACTTGCTACTTTTTTCATTTGAGATATTTGTGCTTCTCCGAATTAATTACACATATGAGAGTTCATAATTTGATTTGACTATTAAAAATGTGTATGAAGGTCAAAATGTGCATCAATAAAATAAGTGGGTCAGTTGACATTATCCATTCCATGATAGAGCAGTCGGAAGAAATTAAGAAACATGTCAAGCACATGTGCATAATTATATCCAAAATTATTCTAATGTGATGAGTTGGTACCAATATTATTTGGAATAGGATGACATTTCATCTATTATATTTGAACCTCACAAATCCCCATTTTTAATTAATTGTACTTTATAATATTTATTTAGTTATTTTATATTGTATTATGTATTATTTTATCAAATGTATTATCTCGAACAATATTTATATAATCTATTATTCATATGTTCACTTTCAAAATACAATTCTATCAAAATTTTGAGTAGAATATGTACATAATAATATGTTATAATAATTCATAAATTTTCTTATTATATTTCCAAAATTTTAATATAATTTGCGTCTTTTTTATTTATTTTATGCAATATCAATATGATCGATATCCATAAAATTAAAATTGTTATAATTGGTATCCTTAATGTTACCCCATGTTTTTTCCCTTTAGGAAACCAATGTTTTATTCTTGGTCTTTGTTTAGAAGTTGACTTCAAATAGTCAATGCTAAACGACAATCATGGCCAGCCGGCAACTTTTAAAATTTTATTCTATAATAGTGTCCTAGACTCCTAATTATATAAGCAACATGCAAGTTTTATTTATTTACACACACACACACACACACACACACACACACACACATATATATATATATATCAAAGGTACATAGTATTTTTTGAATTTAATAATATAACCAACTTTAGGGCATCTCCAGTGCTATACCCAATTTTTAGGTACAAATTGTTGCCACATCAAAAGCACATGGAATTTCCTGTTACACTTTCCGTGTTATACCCCGTGTTACATTTTCAAATTACGAGTATTTCTTGTACTTTTTTTTCTTTAATTTTATTTTTATGTGATTTAGTTTAATTTTATGATTATTTTTAGGGTTCATTTATAATTATTTTTTAATATTTAATTTTCAATTTTCAATTAATAATTCATTATTATGGTTGATTTTTTCAAAATTACATTTTTCAATCTTTTTAATTCATTTTTTTTTGTTGATAAATGTTGACTATGATTATTTATGTTGTAATTAATTTTTATTTTATAATAAATATTATTAAAATCACAAATTTAATAATGAAACACGGAGTGAAACACGAAATAGTGTAACAGGAAATTTCAACCCCATCAAAAGTTACAATATTCACTTAATTGCTACCCAAACATCCACAATGCATCCAGGTACAATTGTTACTTTTTGGGGGTCCCACTGTTATATCACTTATTTTATTTATATCTTTTTAATTCATAAAAATTTTATTTATAATTTTCATGATATATATTTTAATTTAATGTGATAATATTTTTTAATAAATTTAATTTAAATACCAATTTAAAATTTTAATTTATTTAAAAATGCATTTATTATAACGGATAGTTTTAACAAATTTTTACACAAAAAAAAAATTCAAATTAAATTGAGGTTTCACAAGTTTTTTAGAATTTGAAAAATAAAAAAAAGGAAAGAGTAAAAAAAAATCCAAAAAACCCAATAGCTCTTCAAGCCAGCAGCTGGGAAAATAAGAAAAAAATCGAAAAGATAAAAAGAATGAAAAAAATAGAAGAAAGAGAAAAAAAACAAAAAAAAAAAACGAGAAATGGTCTAGGGAACATTTGCACCCACCATTATATCACTCATTTTATTTACATATTTTTAATTTATTAAAAAATTTATTTACATATTTTTAATTTACTGTAAATTTTATTTTATCATTTTCATTATATAATTACATTATTAATTATAATAATAAAATTCATTTTATTCATATATTATGAATTTATTATTTTAAAAAAAATAAGAATCAATGTACAACAAAATAATACCATATAAAATCGTAAAGTAATCATACAAAATATACATTGTAATCTAATTATAATTCAAATGGTTAGAAAAGAAAGAAATAAAAAAAAACAAAGTTGATTCAACAAAAAAATAAGCGAAAATTAAGAAAGAAAAAAAAAAAGAAAGAAAAGAACAAGGAGAAAAAGAGAGAGAGAAAATGGGGAGATAAAATGGTGCATATGTGTAGGGCCCCACCAATCCCCCTTTTTTCCAAATGATACTTGGTACAAAAAATTTAAATGTTACCCAACATCCACAATGCAAATGTTACCAAATGCATGGGTACAAATTCTTGCCACATGGAATTTGTACCCATGCATTGGAGATGCCCTTATAGACAAAAAAATGATAATGATTTGATCCAAACACTCTGAAACGTAAACTAAAGCACCCATGAAACACAAATATATTAAAGGGTAAATGTGCAATATCTCCGGCGCGCATTCAGATAGCGGTCGACGATTACCCTCAACATAAAAAAAAATCACGTCATTTTTTACAATTTGGGTTAAAATTACGCTTCACTTTTACGTCATTTTTACAATTTGGGTTAAAATTGCACTTCACCACCCGGCGAGTCACACGTCTTCTGTCGTCCAAATCTAAATAATTTAGAATATTGGTGTAATTTAGCATGTGTTGTTCTTTTCACCAGTGACATATTTAATTCAAATTAAATTTTGAGACGATTGAACTGATGGATCGATATTGCAGATGACCAAGTATTAAAATAAATTAGATTAATTTGAATGATAGTTTAGGTATTTCAATGAGAATAATTTTGTCTAAAAAACTATAGTACATCTATAGATTCCACATATATGAATATTCACGCCCTTTAATAAACGAAGCAAGAAATAAGATTGTTGTTATTAATTACAATCAAAATAAAAGGCCAGCCGCCAGAACAGTGAACGTTTACCGGCCGAACCAGTCACCGGTCGCTCAATTCAGCTATATTTAACCTTACAAGCTACGACTAGTACAAGTCATCAATGGTTCACTTGCTACAATAATAATTAAAAATAAAAATTAAGTAGTAATACATATATTCTATATGGTTTTACATAAATGAAATGAGAAACTACATGTTATGTAGTCGTACAGATGAATTATTAATTTCAATTACTAAGTTCACTGGGTATGATCTAGTGTAAGAACTTAGACGTGTTTTCACATTTTTTATACACTCTTTGTGAATCTATATTTTGAGATCACTTATATATTTATATACATAACCCTATATTAGGGAAAAGGGTCACGCAGGCTCCTGTACTTTTTGGCGGGGACCTCCGAAGCTCCTGTACTTTTTTTTGGCTCAATTGGACCTTAAACTTTTTTTTTTCGGGTCTATCAGGCTCCTCTTGACGGGGCCGTTAACTCTAGATGAAACGACGTCGTTTCATCAATTTTCCATAAAAAGGGATAAGGGTCACGTAGGCCCCTAAACTTTTTGGTGGGACCTTGCAGGCCCCTGAACTTTTTTTTAGCTCAATTGAGCCCCTGAACTTATTTTTTAGGTCTATTGGGCCCATTCGTCAAGGCCCTCTTGACGGGACCGTTAATTCATATTAAAATGACATTGTTTTATGTATTATTCAAATAAAAAAAATTATAAATTCAATTTAAAAATTGATTTCTCTCTTCGGCAAGAACCAAATGGATTTGCACAAGATGATGCATGAAGTTTCCAAGGTTTTCTATTTTCTTCAATCGTTGTATGATTTATGGTGCGTTGATCAGATCTGACGGCTCATATTTGTTGCAGTATGCTCTGTATTTCGTGTATCTTGGATTGGTGGTTTGCTTTTCTTCCCATGCAGGTTGGATTTTTGATCTGAGATTGTCGTTCCGTTTTTTTATTTTAGAAATATAAATTCTAAGTAAAAATATCATAATCTAAATGGGGCGGGTTTAATTAGTATCAGGTCGGGAGATGTTAAAATGAGGCGGGTGAATTTTTAAATTGAATTTAGAATTTTTTTTATTCGAATAACACATAAAACGACGTCATTTTAATATGAACTTGACGGAGAGGCCCAATAGACAAAAAAAAAGTTCAGGGGCTCAATTGAGCAAAAAAAAAAAAGTTCAGGGGCCTACGTGACCCTTATCCCTTTTTTTATTTAGAAAATTGATGAAACGACGTTGTTTCATCTAGAGTTAACGGCCCCGTCAAGAAGGGTCTGATAGACCCGAAAAAAAAAAGTTTAAGGACCCAATTGAGTCAAAAAAAAGTACAGGGACCTAGGAGGTCCCCGCCAAAAAGTACAGGGGTCTGTGTGACCCTTATCCCAATATATTATTTAATGAATGCGTAATGTATGTCATATGATTTAAAAAGTTTGGATATTTCATACCTTTATTTTATTAAAACATAATAGTATTAAATTATTGAATATTAAACTCCTATGAATTATCTGAATACAATACATATTTTTTTTAATTGGAAAAAAGGAGAACAGCTGATTAATGCGAGACGTTTCACTTTGACATAATATAAGAAATTGACGTGAAACTTTGATATATTTTTTTCAAAAGTAGACTTCATACAGTTTTTGACAATGCTTAAATAAAAAAAAACAAAAAACTTTGATACTATATTGTTTCCAAAAGTAGACTCCATGCTTTATATATACATTCCTAAAAGAACTCATAACGATACTAGGAAAGTGCAAAGTTCTTGAGCTTTATTTGGTTAGATTTGGGGAAATAAATATTGGGATATTCAGTTAATTTTTTTGTGCAATATTTACAATTTATCTTACGTGAATAATTGATATTAAGCCTCCCAATTCAATGTCAGTAAAAATAAATAAACAAGGAAAAAGATGATCAAATATTGACGATATCGGCAAATTTAAAATTTTTTGCAAGCCACCATTTTTTATTTTTTTTTGGTGTTTTTAGAGAAGTACGTTTGAGGATAATCATTTTACAATTTGAAGTACTGATGGTTTTAAACTCTGGTTCTCTCCTTTTTCTACTGATTCCCATCTAAACTATTTGATTGTTATCAATTGTCATCTCAAGTCACCGACAACAGTATTATATTCAGAAAATATTCAAAATAATTTTAGAATATTTCATCAAGAATGATCGAAATTAAAGTTCACACAACTAAATTCACACATATATAACATATTTTAAAAGTGAATGAATACTAGCATGCATAAAAAAATGAATAGAAAAATATTATACAGACGAGTAAGGTGAGAAAACGGAGGAAGATAGTAAGGCGAATAGTCAAATTCATAACCGGTGGCGCCGGTCAATGGTTGATAGCTAGACCCTCCACCCTCCATCATTAACTCATCATCGATACATTTCTCTCTCCTCTCTCTCTCTCTCCCCCTCTTTCTCCAGCGCCTGCAAAGAAGCCGCTGAAGGATTTTTGTCTCTGGCAGAGTTCCGAGTGTGGGGTTGATCTAAAAGTCTCTTCTTTTGTTGAATTCAGAGGCCTAATTTTGATTTTGATTCTCTACCGTTTCTGGGCTTTTCTTCTCCAATTCTTTTCGTGGAAAAATGGCTGTAAGTCTACTGTTTTCTGTTTCTTTTATCATGTTGTTATTTTCTTGTATTGAATTGCTTTGTAGTTCTTATGTTAGCTACTTTCTCTCTCTGCAAATTTTCATCCTTGGCTGATGTAGCTCTTTTGGGAAATGAATCTTGTTGCTATATCTTTTCTCTAGTTAATCGGTTGTTTGGTTTATTGTGATGAGTTAGAATTTAGAAGAGAGAGAAGAAAGTAGTTAATATTGTGGTGGTTAGATCTGGTTATGTAACTCAGTAGATTTCATGAATATATGCTTTTCTGCAGTAGTTGATGCATTGGTAATGGTTGGTCTATGCCTTTTTAACTTGTCATTTTGGTGCTGTCATTAAGTGCGTATAAATTGTGACCGCATCAGATTTATATTTATGTTGATGGTTTCGAGCGACATGTGAAAATTATATAGATCACACACATCACAATCTGTAGTGGAAATATGCCTTTAAAATGATAAACTAGTCTTTTTTAGCTCCAAATTGGTGCCTGTTTCTTCCTTTTATTGACCTTTTAGCTCCAGGTCATGTATTATATCTGAATGGATGTATTAAAATTCAGATTCTTGTAAATCAATGTTGAAACTATTGCAAATATTGGTAGCTCATCATATATTGAAGTGAATAATGCCTAGTTTCCTTTATTTGTTTGTGATGAAGCAGCGTGCAAATGTGCCAAAATTTGGCAACTGGGAAAACGATGACAATGTGCCTTACACGGTTTATTTCGAAAAAGCAAGGAAAAACAAAGGTGGGAAAATGATAAATCCCAACGATCCTCAAGAAAATCCAGACATGTTCCCTGATGCAGATCCTCCAGTAGCACCTCCGGCAGCAAAACCACGAGCTCGAGCAGACGAGCCTAACGGAAGGAGGCCTGAACGTAGAGTGAGCACAGAAGATGGTGACTTGAGCAACTCTGGTGAAAATCCTGGGCAAAGGGCTGCAAATGAGTCGAGCTATGGTGGGCGTGGGGGCCAGAGGGGTGGGCGCCCTACACGGCCTAGTGCAGGATCGGAGCAGAGCTTCGAGCGTTCACCTCTTCATCCTCATTATCAGGCAAAAGTTATGGGGAGGGGCAATGGATCCCCTGCTTGGGAAGGCAAGAGCCATGATAGTAGTCATGGCACTCCTGGGAGATCCAAGCTAAGGCCAACTAGTCGAGGCGATGAGAGTGTAAGTCTCTCTCCCCCAACAATTCAAAATACCTCAGCTCCACTTTTTTTATAGCTAGCTCATCGATCTATCGTTGTTATGGCAGCCTGATAAAGGTGCAGCTGTGCCAAGATTTGGCGAGTGGGACGAAAATGACCCTCAGTCGGCCGAGAACTTCACGCACATTTTCAACAAAGTGCGTGAAGAGAGGAATACTGGAGCTGGAAACCCTTCTGGGACTCCTAGGCATCCATCTTATGGCACGCCTGGGAGACCCAAGGAACAGCCTAAGGTTCGTTGTGCATCAATGTCGTTGCTTCGTCTTTAGTACTTTGATTCGGGCTCACGTTGTTTTGTTGATCTTTGACTGCAGAAATGTTGCTGCGGATGGTGGTAGAGGAAGAAGAGTCGCGGTTTTGGGATTAAGTTGAACATATGTGGATGGGTGAAGGGATGGTGCATTATTTGATTTTGTACTAGTGTGCTGCTTGTGGTAATAAACGCGAGGTCTTATTTTGTTTTCTGCATCATCTTCTTCATCGTCGTCTTCATCTGATTTCTGGGATACACATACACCTACTTAGTTTGATCTTCTAATATCCAGTTTCTCCCACTCTTGTAGTCATGGATGATCTCTCTCTCTCTCTCTCTCTCTCTCTCTCTCTCTCTGTGATTTCAGGGATTACACTTACTTTCTTCTGATGTCCAGTTTCTCCTACCTGTAGTTATGGATGGATGAAATACAGCGATTGCTTATGCTAGATTCTTTTATTCTAATGCTCTCTCTCTCTCTGGTGTAGCTGTTACAAGACATCGTGTTTATCTTGCTCTGATATTTTCTTGCTGTTGACAGAAGATGTAGGCTGTCTAACAATCTTGCCGAATTGTTATAATGAAATATTTTGGCTAATTCTAGCCAGCCTAATTACTGCCTTCGAGAATGTTAATGAGATGAATTTGAAACAAATTTGACGACCTATCGAGCACATCTACTACTGGAAACAAACCTCTCTAAAATAGGTAAAAATGTTTTTAAAATTTGCATATCTAAATGGCAGCACTAGAGCAGAACCATTAAATTATGTCGCAGCATTGATCTTGAATTAATGTAATAATAACATACAACATTTAAAAAGAAAATAAAGAAGGTGAATTTCAACAAATGAGTGATGATCTCACAATAAACGTTCTTGGCTGAGAAGAATCTAGACGCACAACAAGATTCATAGAAACTAAACCCTCCTCTTCTAAATGAAAACTTAATAATTTCGTACAAAACCCCAGAGCAAAGGAAAAGCTTAAAATTACAAGATGGCAAATGAAGTCGAGTAGCAGTGAAAGAACGGGCGAAGGGCTGGAAGAACAACGGGGCGACATGGAAACATGGCAAGATTTACCTCTAGTGAGGTGTCAAACGGTGGCCGGAAATATCACCTTTTTGCAGTTTTCTTTTGCCACTCAGTGCGCCCCCGATTTATTTCAGAACCATCGGTCGATATTCTCAACAGATGCAGAAATTGAAGGTAGTCGTTTTCATCTTTTGCAGCAGTAGGAGAACCGTTAGTTCCCTGAAGCCCTGAAACTGCGCTGTTCACGGCTGATTCAGGACTTGTTAGTGAGTCGACTACATCATCATGCTGGCATTCGCGTCTGTAATCCAAAGTTATAGTCTGCAGCTCGTGACTATCAATGATCTCTTGAGGCATGCTCTGATTGAAAATCAATTATATGTTAGAAATGCATCTTTTCTGACCAAACCAGCAAGTGTTGCAGAATCAAAATTCTCTTATACAAGAGAAAATTTGTTTTTCTTGGCCAAATAACTTGTTGAGACCAAATAAATCAAGATCAATACTTCCCCTGAGTTTTACAAAAAAATCGGCTTAAAGGAATGGAAATAATATTTTTTCAAGGGTTATGTTTTAGGATCACCTACTAAATAGCAGAGCGATAGACAACTAGATATAGCCAGTTTGGCAAATTTAGAACTAAAACGACATTGACCAAGATCCATCCAGGAAAATTCAATGGAAAATGAAGGCAATATACTACTTTAATAAGTACTGATGGCAATTCAAGATGTGGGATTGAAATAACTACCTCCAGAACCCATCCAATGTAGGTGACATTGTTAACATGTTGGTTCATATCCAGATCAGCTCGTCTAGGCTGCAAAAATGGTAAAGCTTAGTTATTTTGGACATATTAATTTAGCCGTCAAAACCAGATGATCTTACCACAAGCCCAACTTTCGAATGATGAGCTGGGTCGTCGAGTTTGGCTATTTTCTTCAGGCTAGCATTATTCTCTTCAGGAAAAGCTAGTCTGGCATCAACAAAAATCAATAAATATAAAAACAAGTTAGTTATAGTCGTGATCGAGGCTAGTTCTATATATAAAACATGGGATAGTTTACGAACAAGGAAATCTATACGTGGGAAGAGCCAATAATTCAAGCAACATTACATATTGAGGTCAATGCAGGTAGGACACCCATGTTTCAGTACTGGGCTACTGCATGAACTCGAGTTATATGGGCACAATGTCGTGATAGTCACAATAATGTGATTCATCTTATAACGTGCTAGTGCCACTCATGCAAGATAACAAGAGTAAATATTGCTGCAGCCTTGCAATTCCATATACCAGTCTAATTCCAAAAAGATCAAATAAAATCACAATCATGCAGTCAATGGGGAAGTGAGCTGCATATTCCTTTAAACATGTTATATTATGCGATCATTTTAAAGCAGAATAGCCAACTGAAGGAGTAAATTGGAAAGAAAGAGTTTACCTAAGTGTTTTTGGGCAAAAAACTAGGTATTCATCACGCACTTCATCAGTAACTTTCTGTAGCCGCCTGGTATCTTGGTTCATCATCACCCACTTACTGAAAGAAAATGGGTAGGTGGCAAATGAGGATGTAATATAGGTAAAAAAAACTAATCATGAACTAGAGTTACAATCACAAGAAAAAGTGCTAAAAACATATCAGTGTACAATCCCACGTTGATCAACAATTTTTGAATAAATTTCCAGCTCACCTTGTAGCCCTTCCAATGACCTCACCAGTAGAATAATCTTTGAGAATCCAATCACGTCTGGTGCCTATCCTTCCTTCACTTTGGCACCATGTCTCAATCTCAACCACATCACTCCTGTCTCATTATGAATATGTGAAAACATGGATAAGGGCATAGCAAACTAAATTTGAAATTATCAGGGTAAAGTTCAAATTAATAAATTACACTACCAGGCAGGGTATTTATAGATCTCAATGTGCATACGAGCAGTCACCCATATGAGATGCAATTTTCTCATGGTGAGCGTAGTTGCAAATCCATCAGTTGAGAACCCAACATATTGAGCATGGTTGCATCCAACCTCCTGCATAAAATAAAGGGAAAAGAATGATGACCAAACATTAAAAAGAAATCAGATCGAAAAAAAGTATTAAGTTCAAGGCTTATACTTCATTGCTAAATTTGTTTGGCTTCTCAAATGATGCAAAAGTAAAAGAAGGAAATACAAGGAAAAAAAACAGAGAGCTTTATAAGAAGATGAAGAAGATGATTTAGGGAACAAAAATAGAAAATCTTCGAGGATAAGTGAAGGCGAAAAAGAAACGAGAACAAAAACAGAGAGCTTTATAAGAAGATGAAGAAGATGATTTAGGGAACAAAAATAGAAAATCTTCGAGGATAAGTGAAGGCGAAAAAGAAACGAGAACGGCACCAATCTGGGAATGTGAAAATTGATATAAAATCATTCTGTTCAACTCTAAATGAAAGTCGTGAAACAAGTAACACAAATAAGATCCAATTTTCAAATTTCCATTGCTACTGCAAATCGGTTCTTTTGCCAATCAGTAATTTGTACTCTAGAGACAAATCAAGCAATCTTTCTTAAACAAATTTTAATAAATAAATAAATATCCCCATCTTTTTTCAAATTTTAACCGGTGCAAATAAAGCATGCATATTTCCAGAAATGAGTGTACATCAACTTTTCAGAACCAAACTAGCATCTTAGTCTAAAAAGCAATAGCAAAAACTTCGAAAATTAGATAAAATTACACATGCATACAGACCTAAATTACTAAATCAACCCCAAATAGGTCATAAAGCTGCAATCTTCACCCAAAATAAAGTCGTGCATTAACACTCACAAGCCTCAAATCTACACAATTTTGCAATCTATAACCAGAAATCTAAATGAAAAATCAAATCAACCAACATTACAGATCAAATCTACTCCTCAAGCAAAAAATCAAACTAAAATCTCAGCAATTCAAAATTGAATAAAAAAAATTTATGAGCACCTGCAAGAGATTGGCGATGGTTTCAACAGTGGCAGTTTTGTTAATTCCAACCTCATAACACCTCACTATAAACTTCTCTTTATACGACAAGCCGTCGTCAGTCAAGCTGCCAAGCCGAAGCCGGTCGGCGAGGCTCGGCTGAGAGCTCGCCTCCTGCGGCTTGCTCTTCGGCTCGCCCGTCGCCACCGCCGCCACCCGCAGCAACCGGGCCCTCCTCGGCCGCCCGCACAAAGCGGCTACGGCACCCGGCGGGCGAATCACGCCGGAAAAGCGGCAATTCCCGTTGCCCTCCGCGACGGCGGCGTTGCATGCCGAAAACGCCCCTCCTCTCAGCAACATTGGCAAGTGTATCAATTCGGAATTTACCTGGGATTTATGTAAATTCACAAAGAATTGCTTGCCACAAAAAAATTAATAAAGAATAATATAGTGCGTGCGTGTGTGTTCTTTAGTAGTGTTCGTCGATATGAACGATGCACCCCAGGGGTGGGGTTGGGGGCCGTGTGGGGGATGAGAATGGGTAATTTTATTTTATTTTATTTTTTGGGGGGGAGGAGATGGGGATTGCGACTGTTACCTTCTTTAAAGCTTCGTAGAAAAATGGGATTTTGCTTGAGATCTTGGACTTTTGCGGCCGGGGTTGGGGTGGGGGGTGGTTGTGTTTGATTGACTTTAGTCTTACAGACCACAGGTAAAAATCAGTAGATCTCGGAGATAGATCAGTCCTACTTCTGTGTTTGTTTTCTTTATTAATATATATAATATAATTCTCGCAACAAACACTAGTACACGTTTGAAATACATTCGCATGTTATTTTGACGTTCGGAATACAATCATGTGTTATTTTTTAAATCTATATTTAATTAATCAAGATCAATAGAATCGCAAAAAATATGGAAATAATTTTACTAATGATATTTAATGAATCCGCATCCTAAATATTTTTAAATAAATCCGAATTTGTGAGTAGTTGGGAGGGTTACAGATTATTAAATTTTCAAAATTAATATATAAAGAAACCAGAAACTCAAAACACGAGCAATGCTTAAAATCCATCTTTGCCGTTTCACATTTGTGTCAAATTTCCACATACAGCATTCAAATAATTATATTAATGGCTTAGATTCATTCATATTTAACACACTATGAATGTTTATAAAGAGGAAGGTTATGGTGTAAAACATAAAACACTTTTATACAAAATACGAGTATATCTTAAATTTATATTGAAATGTTAGATGTTTAGTAATTAATAATGTGAAGGCACGAAACAAGACTATTGAAATAGTACTACACTAGTATAAATTTATATTGACAAAAACTTGTACGGGACTGTTTAGCAGGTTTCTTGAGTTAGACGGGTCAAATAAAATTCGAACCGGTAAAAACAGTCAGGTGTGTGGGCTCTACGCGCCTGTCCACTCACGTATCACTTTGTAGAAAATAAATTATCACTAATTATGGGTCGAAATATCACTTAATATGAATTGAAGTATCATTAACTATGAAATATTTCACATGGTAAAAAGAAAATAAATGAATTATTTTATACATAAATCATAATGTGAGGTTTTAATTTAACTGATTCATTTATCTTTTTTTTAAAAATATATTTGTTGATTCTCCAAATATCATGTATCATTTATGTATAAAGTAAATAGAAATATGTGTAATATAAGAGATCCGTAAAACAATCTCGTATAAGTGTGCCTCACTTATATTTTATATATTATTTCAGTTAATTGCGACTTACCTATGCCCCTGCGAAATAAATCTTCATATCTCATAAAATTCAGTTCGCACTTCCCATGGCTTAACCACGGTTGCCTCAATGTTCATTTATTCAAGAATTCAGTTTGCATTTTTTTTATTTTATATTAGGGTTATAATTTATGAATGGTGCATATCTACTAAATTAATATATTTACTATTAAAAAAATTGATTTTTAAATCTAGGTTATTTATCAATAAGCATTATATATTTATTAAATTGATCTCATGTTTAAATTAATAGTGAATTGTGGCTGAATTTCTTATTTGTTTTGATTTTTATGTGAAATTATGAATTCATGTTATTCACGTAATTTATTTTATAAATTATATATTGTGAATTTGTCCTTTTTATTATTTTATCATTATTAAAGACATCAAATTATCCTTTGTACATCAAATAATTTGTACGAATGTGTTATTCTCAATTCTGTTGCTAGGCATAACCAATTTAATTTTGATTAATGAATGAGTTTACAAAACATCATTTCAAAACTATTTTATTCTAGTTATTATTTTCAATTATTTAAATTAATAAACAACAATAATCTTTTCTATATAATTTGGCAAAAATTGAAGAAAGTCGAATCAAAATGACATTATTTTACTAAAAAAATAAGAAAATTTGAAAATGTTGTCATTTCACAAACACAATTATAAAAATAAAATTAAATGCATAATAATTAGCAATCATAATGAAAGTCTCCACTGTGCAAAGAGCCGTCATTCCCAGCCCAAAGAATAGTTTTTGAAACCGCAACTAGTCTTAATAAAAAATGTGATATTTAAATGTTGTGTGTAGTAAAAATGATATTTGGTGCATTGTTGTAAAAAACGGTCTAAATGCCCGTCTAGGCGGCGCTTAGGCGCTCAGCAGCTTAGAACCGTATCGGATAGGCTGTAGTTGCCAGTGATAATTGGCCAGTCTGCTTAGGCGGTCTAGGTGCTGATTAATCGGCGATTTTGGAGGTTGGATAAAGAGTCGCAGAATATCGAGCAGACAACAAACTTCCGAAGGAAATTCATGGTTATTGCGACGTACTTGA
Source organism: Perilla frutescens (assembly GCA_026008535.1). Taxonomy (NCBI): domain Eukaryota; kingdom Viridiplantae; phylum Streptophyta; class Magnoliopsida; order Lamiales; family Lamiaceae; genus Perilla; species Perilla frutescens. The sequence goes on along the minus strand of BRKX01000012.1, from coordinate 6,309,277 downwards.
TGACCTGGTGGCAATGCGACAATGGAAACGGTGTTGTGGAGATTAGGCGAAGGGCGAGACGACGATGGTTTTGTTGTGGTTCAATTGCAGAGATATGAGATTAATATTTGTTTCTAGATTTAAATGTTTAATTAGTAGATAGAGGACTTGGGATTTGAAGTTAATTCATGAGTGAGAACTTGGTTATGGTGTTTTGAGTTTTATCTGAAGTGCCGCCGTGTCAGGGGAGATGATGGAGGAGAGATGATTTTGGGGGAGTGTAATGAGAATAATTTATTATTTTTTAATATTTTAATTTATTGACTTTAATATTTCATATTGTGAGTAGTTGGAATATTATAATTTATAAACTTATAAATTAATATTTTTAAATTATTTGGTTAAAAATATATAAATAAATTATAAAATACAAAAATGGCTAGACTCCGTCTAAATCCCGCCTAGGTCTCGCCTAGATTATTTATGCGCTAGACCCCCTCGACTGCCCATTTAATGCCTAATGAATTCTGCAATCTTGGTTTTATGCCATTATTTTTAGTTTGAAAAATGAAAGGTCCCAACTCTAATAGAATTAAATTTTGATGACATCTTGGTTAATACGCTGAAACTTTTTCAAATAAATTTCAAATCAACATGTATTTATTATGACAAAAACTATACATGGGAAGGGAGTAATAACTGATACGTATGTGCACTAGTAAACTTCTATAGTAGACTTTTATATTTGTGCGCACATGGTGGACTAAAATTAATTTCGGCAAATTACACACGACAACCAAACACGCCATTATACGAGAACGAACTGAAAATTATGTTTATAATTATGATAGACATTATCTAAAAATAAAATAAAATGATAAACATATGTGACGATGATGAAGTATGCTTTTAATAATGTTTTACAATATAGTTAATACGATGTTTAATAGTTAAGAAATGGTCTCTAGGATTGACTTCTTTTTTTTTTATGTCGAGAGTAATCACAGTCGCTACCGTGGTGCGCACTGGGTAAACCCCATATCTGTGTAATAGCCTGCAAACCTACACAAGTGAGATAAAACACACTTGGCAAACCAGGTGTGACAGATTCACACTTAGTGGTGTTGGTGGTGAGTCGAATTTGAGACCTTTAACCTCAAGAAACACCATTCCGCCCCTATTGAGTGGTCTTTGAGGAGAATTATGCTTTTAGAATGAGACAAGTTGTGGTCCGTGGGAAAATTATATAAATTTAGTGTCGTGTGATTTTTTTTTGAGTAAATATACACAATTTATAATTTATAACATGTCAATTTAAAATATTAACAATCTAAAAATTTGCGAACTCGATTATAAATTGTACACGCTGTAACATGCGAAACTTTGGTGTCGCATGATTTTTTTTATGAAGCATTTAATTGGCGAGCGACTTACAAAAGTTAATTACCTAGCGACTATGATACCAAATTAGTATTTCTCCCATGCGATGCACGAAAAATATTTTTAAATAATAAGATGTTATTTTTTAAAATTTTGCAGGGTTTTTTTTTAAATCATGAAAATAATATACACTTAGGAAGATATTAGCTGTTACCAACTTTACCAGTTTGGCTTGATACGCTGTAGCGGTGTAGCCTGTAGGTGTTGGCCATTTGGCCGGTCTATATATATATACACGTATATAGAGATTGTAGCAGCGCTAAACATTGATGGAGTGTTCATTGGCCAAATGGCCCACATCCAAATTTTAATCCCCGAGTTTATTTGATACACACGAGAATTCATAATCGTTGCTCAATAATAAAATCTCATGTAGGAGTATTGATAAGATTGGAACTCGAAATTTCCGATCTTAAATTATTTCATTGTACCATTAAGTCGTTTTAAGGGAGAAATTTGTATTAGGGGTCTTGGTATATTGAAGAGAGTGGAAATGAAAATCATTATTGAGAAAAATGGTAAGCATTATACATAATAATTTAACAACACCAAATAATATAACAATATTTGTATTTAATAAAGAGGTTAACATTGTATGTTTATATAGCAAAAATAGTATAAAAAATTATTATATTTTCTGGCCAATGTGATTCACACATAATTACATTTAATGGACATATAATTTTTTATGAATTTTACCATAACATAAATGGTTTTTAAACTATTTATTAAACATAAATTTTACCCAATTTATTAGTCGTTTGTAGCCCGAACATGGTTTACGTATAAGGCAAAAATATTTATTTATGGAATACATGTGCATATTAAAATCCAAAAATATAATTTAAAGTTTTAAACTATATTTTTAGCTCAAGTTGTAACTTATTATCAGTCATTTAACTAGAAAAAAAAAAGTAAAAACTAATGGATAGGAGTTGGAAGGATAGCTTCAGCCACACCAAAATATAGGTATCAAAATATAATTTATCTGTCATTATTATTTCTATTGAAGACATGGTGGACTCAGTTATTATTTTTACATATTCTATTCTTATCGTTCACTCAAAAAAATTAAATAAAATGCAAGATTTGAATTCGAAACATTGTATCTTGGACGGTGAGCTTCACGGAATATTAAAGATCGTTATGTGAATTATAAATTTTTAAAAATTGTACAAAAATTACAAAATAGTACAAATATTATTTTAAATTATGTAATTGACCCTTTTTCATATGTCGGTATTCACTATCCTTGTTGCGCACAAGTTAGCTAGTTTTGCTGCTATAATCCAAGATGCGATCTAATGGTTGGATGATTTCCTATTTCTCTACAATCGTAATTTATGAATGATTTTCTTCTTTAAAAAAAGAAAAAGAATGAGAACAAAGAATTATACAATTCTCTGATAACTACAATAAAAATTTATACGATAAAACAGAGAAACATAAATGTCGTTGATAATTCCTTCAATTATTCGGCACGCCAAACGCTTCCTACAATCACCCCCAAATCAATTTTGACAATCGGAACCCTAGTTCAGAGAAAATGGGCAGCAGCGACGTGGAGGCAGGCTTCGCGAAGCTGCAAGGCGAGGATTTCGAGTACTACATGCAGACCTACTCCATAATCCTCGGCCGCAACTCCAAGAAATCGTCGGTCGACGTCGACCTCTCGTCGCTCGGCGGCGGGATGAACATCAGCCGCCACCACGCCCGCATCTTCTACGACTTCCAGCGCCGCCGCTTCGCCCTGGAGGTGCTCGGAAAGAACGGCTGTTTCGTCGAAGGCGTCCTCCACCTCCCCGGCAACCCGCCGGTGAAGCTCGATTCCCAAGACCTTTTGCAAATCGGAGACAAAGAGTTCTACTTCTTGCTGCCGGTTAGGAGCATTCTCGGGGGGCCGATTGGCCCCCGCCACCATGCGGCGGGGAATCAGTATCATCACGCTGGTCCGCCGCATTTGGGGCTTCCGCCGCCCCCCGGCGGTGGTGGAGGGGTGGGGTATGGGAAGAAGGGGAGAGGGAGAGGAGAGTATTATGAGGATGAGTACAATGAGGAGGATGGTGGGGAGGAGGGTTCGTCAGGAGGGAAGCGGATGAGGAGGATTGAGGGCGGCGTTGATGGTGGATACGGGTACGTCTCCAGTGGGAAAGCAGGGGGATCAGGGCAGTCGGGTGAGTTGTTTACCATTGTTAGATGTTGTGGTTAGTTAAGTAGTTAGAGAGTAGAGTAGAGTAGGATGATGATTGGATAAAATCAAGTTTGTGTTATTGATTTTGCTCCTTGAGAGAAATTAGTAGAAACAAACTAACACTGATCATGGTATGTGGATCTAGGGAAGAAGTTTACACTGAGAAATTATTGCGTACAAGCTGGTTAAAAAAGTGATTTAATGAATGATTGTAAGATGTATTTGCAGATAAAAAGGTTGATGGAAGAGCACGCGTGGAAGCTGACAATCAACAGCTCCTTGAGTTAGAGGAAAAGGACGTTGTATCATCAGTAGCCACAGTGTTGTCTGATTTATGCGGCCCTGGAGATTGGATGCCAATGGAGAAACTTCATGCCGAGGTTAAATATTTAATAATGTCACATTCCAAGTTGAACATACATACATACATGATTTAGCAATGAAATGTTGGTGCAGTTGGTGGAACAATTCGGCAATATTTGGCATCATAGTCGCGTGAGGAAGTACCTGACGTCCGAGGATATCTCTAGCCCCCTGCCCGAAGCCAAGGGCAAACCATGGTATGGAATGCTCATGCTGTTGAGGAAATACCCGGAGCATTTCGTCATCAACACCAGATCAAAGGGACGCATCGCCCAGGAGTTCGTCTCCCTCGTTTCGCTGCTCTCCTGACAACTTCCAACTATCCATGTAACTGGTTTCTGCATGCCTTGCTTGCATTTTCTGTATGTTATGCCAGATTTTATTCATTCCACTACTCACTTCTAACATCCCATTGTCTCTAAATTCTCTTATAGACCAAATCCAAATTTCATTGACAAAAATTGAACCTAAGTATATGTCGACGGATTCACAAAATCAAAGCCGAGGATCAATCTTCCAAGCAACAAGTCTATACAAAATGATCTTTGATCTATGTTCTGGATCCATCTTCTAAACAACAAGTCAGAAGCCTATACAAACTCGTTGAAAAGATTTCAATACATGACCTTTTTGTCACGAGCTCGTTGCCCTTCAACGGGGGGATGTGTTTTCATTAAAAGTTAGCTTCACACACGAAATCCTACTCAAATCCCATGTGGGCTTATGTTGAGCCAAAAGGAACAGTTTTTGTCCATAAATAGCAGATGACACAGGAAGAAGAACACAACATAGCAAAGTTTTATTACGTCTCACAGAACTATGACACAGGCAGGAAGACGGATAAAAGTAAGAGAAAAACCGCAAAGAGATGGGTATCAGGATTCTTCTTTCTTCATATTATGAACACTTCTGTAAATTTGTTCTTCCCGAGCACGTTTTGCAGCAACAGCCTCTTCGTCCAGTATCTTAATTGGTGACCATTCAGGTAGTTTCAACCAATCGTCCTTTTCCTCTTTGAGTTTGTCAATGGCAGGCATTATCTTAGAAGTAGCGTAATCAACTGCTGTCCCGACAACAGCAAACATCACTGAATAACGAGCAGCGCCAACTGGGCCGGCTAAATACATCATAACACAAAAAAGGGGGGAAAAATTAGATTCCTGAGCTCAATCAAAATACTAGCAGGATGTACGACGGGGTATTTTTTTTCTTTCATTTTTTACTGCTTTTATGAGCATAACACGTGCAAATGCATAAAGATAGTGCATACAAACAGAAAGGCTCAGAATCAGGACCTTGAAGACGACCGAGAATAGCTCCACTACCAAAGCCTCCAATGGCCGAGTTTAACAAGTCATCTGGTTTACCTTCTCTACTCACCCTTACGAATTCACGAGCACCTGTAACACCGGGAGATCAATATATATATTTTGCCATGTACAAAACCCAACCGAAAAAAAAAAAAAGAATAAAAGGAAGAAAGAAAATCCACATCGAACATATCTACCTCAAATCATTTATTGAACTACAGCAATAATGTACTAACAGATATTAGGGACTGCATCTCCCACATTTTGAGCATCTAAGTTTCAAAATAAAAAGGTATACACACACAAGTCACAGTTACCGCCATGCTTTTTATCTGCTTCAAACTCAGTGACCGAGTAGAACGGTGCGAAACTTGCAATACCACTCAGTTTTGACTGTCTAGAAGCCATTTGATTACCCAGTTGAAGAAAGATAAAATTGTTGTAGTCGAACAAGAAGAACAACTACATATGAGCATTTACGTGGATGTTTGGTTTATAACCTACGGTGCAAGGAGAAGAGCAAGCTTTCACTGTATGATGATTTACTAGACCAGTATATCAATTCTATATAAAAAGATAGCCGTATAATAAGTAACTCAATATATGTTCACCATACCAGACATATAGTCATATAATATACATAATCCAAACAAGGGGCCATCAGACTATAATCAGAATTTTACGTTTCCATATTATCAAAAGATCGAATCATAAATCTTGAGAATGTATCCCATTTTCTTTGCCAACTCAACAATGATGGAAGAACATCAACAATGCAATATGTTTGATTCTTACGCGTAACATAATTTTGTGATCACCAAATACAAATATACAATCAACATGTAGCCATAGCATAAGCGAAATGGAAAAACAATTCAATCCACAATTCAAGGCATATATCAAACACACTTCCTACAATCAAGATTAAAAAAAGTACAAAAAATTAATAATAATAATAATAATAAATAAATAAATCAAAAGTAGTATCAGTTATCAAAACAATAATTTTACCGCAGTAACAGCCGGTGACGATAGCAAAATTAGAAGCATATGCCGCTGAAATTGCTGAAAGGCCTTGAACTTTTCTGTGTTTTGATATCATTCCCACAGCTCCACCAGCAATCCCTAATTTTTGCACAGGATAAATATAAATCAAGCAACGAATATCAGTAAAATCAATTCAAAAACATATTTAAAAAAATAAAAAGAAAAGATGAAAAACCTGCGAGTAGAGTTGGGATCAGAATGCGCTGTTTCCAGGGGTCCGAAGCTGATGAAGATGAATTCGAAGAAGAAGATGATGGAGAATTAGGGTTTATTTGATCTGTATTTTTCTCATCTGAAGCCATATGAGCCGAGCTGAGCTCGTAGCGGAGGCGAGGCGGTCGACGGTGGTTCACGGCGGCGATTATCAGCTCATGAGCAGCCGAAGGTAACGAGAGAGGAATAATATCTTATATGGGCCGCGATAGTGATTTTTTGTCAGCTTATTGGGCTTAAATTTGACAAAGTTCTTCAACCATTTTGGGCTTAGAACAAATCCTAAATTTAAAATATACATTTAAATTTATGATTTTTCAATCGGGAGAGATCGTCAATTTTACTTATTAGACTGCCCAAAGCCCCTAGTATAAGCCTAGGTCAAGTAACTTATATTTGTTAATTATTATGTCCTGATGTTTATGACTTATGAGAACAATAGAAATTAATAGTAACGAAAAATTATGAATTTACTCGAATTAGAAGCATAGTAATATTACTCCCTCCGTCACAATAGCAGGGTCCACTTGCTATTGGGTACGGAGATTAAGGAGAAATGAATTAAGGTGTTAAGTAGTGTGTGGAAAAAGTGGGGTCCATTTAATTAAGGAGTGGTATATTTTATTGTTATTTGAACCCATTCCACTTGACTTTTTTTTCCTCTTTTTTTGGCTCATTTTCGATTCTACATTTTGTCGAGCAATATTTTTACGAGCATTTTTTTGTCGAGCAATTTCTTTACGAGCGTTTTTTGTCGATCAATTTTTTTGACAATTGAAACTGATTGTTTGCATAATTAAAAATTGGAAATTAAACGAAAGCAGAAGCAGTGCAAAGTGATCAGAGAGGCGCTGCCATTGAATAAAAATGGAAATTTGTGTTAACTTACAAATTTTTGGAGTAATTACAATGACTGAAAAAGTGCATTAGCAAAAATTTTGCCACAAAAAATTTTCCCACCATAATTCAAATCTAATCCTATAAATACATTAACTAAGGACTAAATTTCCCACTACAGCACAACTTCAAAAACAAAATATCCAAAGATGAAGAAGCTGAGCTTCACAGATTCTCAAAAAAATCAAGCATTAGAATGGCTTCTTCAATGCAGCCGCGACGGGAAAATACCGAAGGGCAAAATGACTGAAGGCGCGGCCAAATTCCAGGTATGCAACCGATCTATCAGTCGACTGTGGGTTGCAGCAAAGAAAAATGCAGAAAATAATGAGCCAATGCACATTGAATTACAACCAAAATTCACTAGAACAAAGTGAGTTACTCTTGATTTAGAGAGAGTATCCATGCTGCCACTTAAGAAGAGAAGCAGTGTAAGAACATTAGCAAAGAGAATCAACTGCAAAAAGTCCACAGTGGGGAGGCGGATTAGACAAGGGCTGATCAGAGCTCACACCTCAGCTATTAGGCCTGACCTAACAGCTTCTAATAAGCTGTTGAGGTTGAGATTTTCACTTGAGGCCTTGGAACTAGATAAGAATGCAAATATTCTAATGTTTAAAAGCATGTACAACACAATTCACATAGATGAAAAGTGGTTTTACATGAAAAAAGAGACACACAGATTCTACATGACTCCAGAAGAGGCTGACCCACACAGAACATGCAAGAGCAAGAAGTTCATCTAAAAAATAATGTTCATGTGTGCAGTGAGTAGACCTCTCTTGGCAGTAGATGGTAGTGTGCTATTTGATGGTAAGATTGGAGTGTTTCCTTTCACTCACAAGGTCCCAGCAAAAAGGTCAAGCAAAAACAAAAGCAGAGGCACATTAGAGACTAAAGCAATTGAGTCAATAACACAGGAAGTGATCAGAGACTGTCTGATCAATCAGGTAATGAAACAGTGTTTTTGTTTCATCAAATGATCATTGTAATAAATTATCTCTGCTGCAGGTTTTGCCAGTTATAAAGGCAAAATGGCCAGCAGAAGCAAGCAAAGTGATTTATACAACTAGACAATGCCAAACCACACATCAAGTACTCAGATATAAATTTCAAAGAGACATCAAATTCAGATGGCTTTGTATTCACTCTGATACAACAGTCACCCAACTCACCAGATCTAAATGTGAATGATTTAGGCTGGTTTAGGAGTATTCAGTCCTTGCAAATTGAAACAGAGATAAATACTGTTGATGAGTTAGTGAATGCAGTGGTTACCTCCTTTGAAAATCTATGCCCTACAAAATTAAATAAGATTTTCTTGACTCTGCAGAGCTGTATGATTGAGATTATGAAAGTCAAAGGACACAATGGCTATAAGACCTCACACGTGGGGAAAGATGCTCTTAGTAAACAAGCAATCTTGCCTCTGAACTTGGAAGTCCCACCAGAATTGGTGAGACAGAGTCTAAATCATTTGATGGAAGCTGGAGGGGGGAATGAGATAGAAGAATTGAAGAATTCCCTAGGTGTTGACAGGCTAGAGTGGAATTAACTATCACACACAACCAGTTTTTGCAGGTTGAAGTGATTATGTGCAGATTGAAGACAAGTTTTTGTGAAGAAAAGTTTTTTGTGAAGATAAAGTGCATTGTTTAGATTTAGGCACTTAGTTTTTTGTAAATATGCAATTGAACATTTCATATGTTCAATGTTTTTGTAAAGATGCATTAGATATGAAGTGAAGACCTTTTTATGAATCAAATTTTACACTCAATTCAGCACATTCACAACACTGAAACACATAAATGCAAACCTAATCTAGGATCCAAGGCATGACATCTCATCTCATTGATGTCATTAGCCAATAACACTTAGTGTGAACACATTTTTACAATCATTTCAGCCCAGACCCAACAAGCCAACAAACAGTCCATTCACATTCACAATTAACCTCCCAATATTCAACAGAGCCAGAACCACAATTAACCTCCAATATTTAACAGAAGCAAGATTAACCAAGATTCAACAGAACCAAGATTAGCCTCCCAATATTCAACAGAACCACAATTAACCTCCAAATATTCAACAGAGCCAACAATTCCACTATCATAATCCAACCAAGACAGAACCATAATCCAACCAAGACAGAACCAACAAGCCAACTCACAGAGGCATAATCAAGAAGCCAACACACAGAGGCATAACCATATAGAGCAAGAACCAACCAAGCTCACAACAACATAGCTAGAACCAACAATAGAGCAGAACAGAGGGTTAGATCTCACCAGAACAGAGGCAAAGGTCAGATCTCACCGATTCGAAGTACAGAGGGAGAAGTATTCGGAGCATCGCAGTGACAACCTCAGCTCTCCAATCTGTGCCGGCCGCTTCAACCACCGCCTCCGCACCCGCCGCTGCCGTCACCAGATCACCCGCTGAAGACTCGGCCGTCTCAACAACAAACTCCTCCATAAAGAGGTATTCGGGAGTTTCCGGTACGATTTCATCAGAATCAAGAGCCTCTTCCACCGGCGACCGGCAGAGATCGAGGCAGAGGGAGATGTGAAGCCGCATATTCACGGTGTGCAAGGCAGAGGACTGGAACAACTCGGAAACATCACAGATCAGAGGGCTTTCACCCGAATCTTGCCGCGTCGGAGGCGAAACATCACAGAGCTCCGATTTGATGCCGGAATCGTCACCGCTCTTAGACATGGCGGCGGAATCGCGAAGGGTTGGGATGGGGGTGGACCTTGCTGTGTTGGGACAGAGGGTAAGTGAGAGAGAGGAAAGACCGGTGACAGGGAGTCAGTGAGAGGGAGCCCGACGGTGGTGTTGCAGGCGGAGAGAGGGCGACGGAGAGAGCGAGAAAGGGAGGTGGGGGGTTAGGGTTTTGAACTGGGCCCACAATTTAATTTAACTTAATTAAGCCTTAATCAAACCCTTATTTTTTGCTAATTTTTGCCATTTATGGAAGTGGACTTTACTATTGGGACAACCAAAAATGGCATTATGGACATTGCTATTGGGACGGAGAGAGTATAACGCATGTGCATGTTATGACAAGAAGCATAATAACAGAGTCACTTTAAAAGAGTTCAGAAAAATTGTATGCTTTTATATAAGTGTAATTTATTCTGAAATGACATACGATAAATGGACGATTTGTGATGTCAAGTTCAAATTTTACCGGTAATGAAAAAAACAACCACTTGTCACATAATGAACTTTGAAAAATTAAGTGCCGCTGGTTTGTTTAGATAAATCATTTAAAAATATAAATGATAAATATTTGAATTATATACGTTTTTTCTCATTCAAATTTTCTCCAGTCTATTTTCTAAAAAAAATAAAAAATTATCCATTCTATCTTAAACATCCCATTAATCACAATTCGCAATCTATAATAAATAACTAAATCGACATAAAATCATCCACTAATTACGCTAGATTAAACAGAAACAACTTGATAATCACCGACAATAATTGCCGGCATGTGCCCTTTTCAAACTTCATTCTACTGGGGCCCATCTCACCCGTCATCAACCGCGTTTCTCTGGGGACATGCTTGTACATTAAAGACAAAGTTATAACCTTCGCATTAAAATCTGTCAACGTACAACACAGCAATGCGTGTAGTTCCAAACCTCCCAATAAACTCTGCCGCACCCTGTAATTCCTACTCAACCTTTTCTCCAAATCTGCAAAATCTTAAGACTCCCACTGTCACTTAATAACACACACTTTCACGGAGTTGCAGAGACGCAATGGCCTTCAATTCGGGCCGGATCCACCGAAATGCGGGTTCGGATCGAGTTTCCGTCCACACATTCCGGAGCTCCATGTTTGGATTCAGATACTTCGCCGGTTTTGTGACGATCGCCGTTTCGCTTCTTCTTACGGTGTCATTTTTGTTCACCGCCTCCTCCACTCCCGCCGATCTCGGATTCGTGAGTTTTTTGGCTGTTGATTTGTAGTGCCTTTTTTTCCCTACCTGTTTCTTACTTTGATTCCTGATATTTTCGATTAGATTTTGCCTTGTAGTTGGTGAGCGTGAATTTTCTGTAGGGGTTTATAGGTTCCGTCTATGTATACGTAGATGCATTTATGGTTGCTGTGACGATGCTGAATTGCTTTTGTTTTTGTCATTTTCGTACAATTAATGCCGCATTTGTGTTAATTTTTCCAACTTATGATATAATTGTTTCGGTTTGATTTCTTGCGTTTTGACTTGATTTCTCTATTAGTTTTGCTTAATGTTGCTTTTATTTGGAAGTGTGCTAATTTATTATTATTATTTTTTTTTTTTGCATTCTTCCATGTTTAATTTTAGGGTTCTTCGTATAGTGCCTTTGGATCCAAATCGGCATCTCTCCGTAGATCGATTTTGGCATTAAAATCGGATCCATTGAGGCCGCGGTTGGATCAGATCCGTAAACAAGCAGACGATCACAGATCTCTAGCTTTAGCTTATGCGTCCTATGCAAGGAAGCTGAAACTCGAAAACTCGAAGGTGGTTAGGATTTTTGCTGATCTCTCTAGAAATTATACTGATCTGATCTCGAAACCTGTATACCGAGCATTGTTTGATTCGGATGTAAATTCAATTGATGAATTGGTGTTGAGACGATTTGAGAAGGAGGTGAAGGAACGGATTAAGCTGACAAGGCAAGTGATTGCTGAGGCGAAAGAGTCGTTTGATAATCAGTTGAAGATTCATAAGTTGAAAGATACCATCTTTGCTTTGAACGAGCAGTTGACAAAGGCTAAAAAACAAGGTGCTTTTTCAAGCTTGATTGCTGCCAAATCGATTCCCAAGAGCTTGCATTGCTTGGCTTTGAGGTTGATGGAAGAGAGGATTGCACATTCTGAAAAGTATACGGATGAGGCGAACCCCCCTAAGCCAGAGTTTGAAGACCCAAAGCTTTATCATTATGCGATCTTCTCTGACAATGTGATTGCCGCTTCTGTTGTGGTGAACTCAGCTGTGAAGAACACGAAGGAGCCGTGGAAGCACGTGTTCCATGTGGTGACTGATAAGATGAATCTGGGGTCTATGCAGGTGATGTTTAAGATTAGGGATTACAGTGGTGCCCATATTGAGGTGAAGGCTGTCGAGGATTATAAATTTCTCAACTCCTCATATGTTCCGGTGCTAAAACAGCTCGAGTCCTCTAAATTACAGCAGTTCTACTTTGAGAATAAGCTTGAGAATGCAACGAAGGATACAACCAATATGAAATTCAGGAATCCGAAGTATTTGTCGATACTAAACCATCTAAGGTTCTATTTGCCAGAAATGTATCCAAAGCTACACAAGATTTTGTTCTTGGATGATGACATTGTTGTTCAAAGAGACTTAACTGGGCTCTGGAAGATAGATATGGATGGAAAAGTGAACGGTGCTGTGGAGACGTGTTTTGGATCTTTCCATCGGTATGCACAATATATGAACTTCTCTCACCCTCTGATCAAAGCCCGATTTAGCCCCAAGGCATGTGCGTGGGCTTATGGTATGAACTTCTTCGATTTGGATGCTTGGAGGCGGGAGAAGTGCACGGAAGAATACCATTACTGGCAGAATCTGGTGAGAATATATATTTAGAAATATCATGTCTCGTCGTCATTCGTTTGTTCTTTCTGTAACATAGTTATTTGGTCATACTTATTATGTCTGTGTTATCTCTTGCAGAATGAGAATCGAACATTGTGGAAATTGGGCACATTGCCTCCAGGTCTGATCACTTACTACTCAACCACGAAGCCACTCGACAAATCTTGGCATGTTTTGGGGCTCGGATACAATCCGAGCATAAGCATGGATGAGATCAACAATGCTGCAGTCATACACTTCAACGGGAACATGAAGCCATGGCTTGACATTGCCATTACCCAGTTCCGGCCTCTCTGGACCAAGTACGTGGACTATGAAAACGAGTACGTTCAAGCCTGCAATTTCGGTTTATAAATAAGCCTATGGTTGCTGGATTAGCTAAGCTAGTTCTCAACAGGAAGCTTTGAGGCTTATCACTCCTCACACGTAGATTTTGCCCGTCATATTTAACCTAGAGACTTTCATGCAGTTTAATTTTAAGCATCTGTTCATCAGAAGTAGTATAGATATTATCTCCTGTTGTTCATATTTGTTCACTGTTTTAAGTGCAGTGGCTTAAAGCCGATTATATCCCAATCATCAAATCCCTGCAAAATCATTATTTTTTTGCTTGAAATATTATATTTGCACACGTTCTTAGTTTGCTTATTGAGTTCATTTTATGTATATCATTTTTTTGATCTATCGTCTTAAAGTTATAATTGAAATTGTTGAGAATCAGTTGCTTCGTTAGTAGATGTAATACAGTAACAGTTGTTTGAAATCCATATCGAACTGATCTCCAGTCCGAAATTAGTGGAAAACTAATCAATTCTTTTGACACGGCTCCTCTGCTATTTGTTTACTTGAATCATTGAATTAGAACGATTAGAAAGGGTAGGATTAATTAAAGAATTATGGTTATATGGTTGTAGGTGTCATTTATAATAGGTACCAGTGCTTCATGTGAGAACTAGGAACGGTGTTTATTTTCTAGTTCTCACGGGAAACATTAGTACTCATTTGAATCAAATTCCATATATATCTAAAAAAAATTAAGAATCTCGTTTAAGTTTGATGTAAAGTGATGTTTTCAATCCATTTTTAGGTAAAACTATGTTTTGATCTCCTATTTCAATCAATTAACCATTTTGGAGTTTGTGAATTATTTGTTCTCATTTAGTTGAAGTACATTAGCCGGTTTCAATTTGGTTCCACTGAGGCACTGACGCCTGCAATTCCATCATAAAAAAGAAACTAGATAATTCAATGCCATCACATAATACATTCTACTTTCAACCATCGTAGATATTGTAACAAAAGTATTTTATTTTATGACATGAGGGTTCAAATTTCAACAAAAATAAAAATAACAAATGTCAAAAAAATAAATTCATAATATTTGTCACGACACGTGAATGATAAAGAACATAGAACCCCCAGATTCTCAATAAGAACCTCATCATTAATTTTTCTTTTCCCATTGATATAAAACCAGACAAAGCAGCAACTATAAATCTGTGAGTCTGAGTAAATAACAGCTGAAATGCATTCTCATTTCGAGACATTATAACAGTGAAAGTGCCGAAAAATGATAATTCAAATAGAGAAGAAAAAACACGAAAAACATCTGAAGAATTCAATTTCTTCTCTTGGGTGCCTAGATCGTTATCAGTATAAGCTACTAAGAGAAAAAACCTACTCAATCTTGTCTACCAATAAACTATTATACCCACAATGAGGAAAATCCGAAACAAATGAGTTAGAAAGGCCGAAGAAAAATTCAGTCGCTCGCGCTGCAATTGAACTGCCAGAAAAGAAAATTCCAACGAGGTAACAACTACGGTAGCTTAAATAGGAAAAGGAAAGAAGCGAATAACAGAACCTAACCACTGATGGGCCACCCTCTTAAGCTATGATTCTTCAAGCAGTAGCAGAAACACGAGGTGTCATATTCTTAGTGTTGCCATTGGCGGCTATCCCACCAGCTCGGTTTGTACGGCCTCCATTGCTACTGACGTTGTCAGACCTTTGATACCCATCACGGTTTGAGGATCCTCCCCGATTTCCACCCCTGTTGCCAAACTCACTCCTGCCATTAAAATCACCCCTGTTATAACCCCTGCCACCTCCATAGCTTCCACGTCCTCTAACTCCCTCATTTCTGAACCCCGAGCCCCTTCCTGATTGAAACCTTCCCCTATTACTTCCTGTAGCATAGAAAAAGAAAATGCAAACTGTCACAAAATAAGAAATTACCAGATAAGAAAGTTCAGGGGATATGATCATTCTTCATGTTACACTTTGGACTAGCTGAATCAAAGTCAAAGGTCACTCTTCGCCTTCCCAAGTTCAACAACACGGGACATAAGAGTAACTAGAACCACAGCACATTATGCAAAACATCTTAAGGAATGTGAATGTGCAGAGGTAAAAACAGTTGGAGTTTCAAAAGTGCAGCATCAAAACTTCTAGTGGTATATTTTCCACTTACCTCGAGAATTTGTAGACCTCTTTTCCTCAACAAAGGCTTGGCGTCCACCAATTGCTACTGGAGAAGCCTGCAGTGTGAAGATAGTATGATAATGTAGAACAGCAAACACAGCTGAGGAATAAGATTCAATTTATAAACAAATTAAAGGCTACAACACTAACATAGGAAACTTAATTTGAAAAAATAACCATCTCAACCTCAGTCTCAGTATCTATATTAAGCCATCTCCTTTTTCCTCAGTTTACTGATAAAAATAAGGGGCGCTTGGTTGGGGTAGGGGGTACAACTAGGGAGCTTGAATAAGAGAGGAATAATTATCACTGATGACGTATGCTATGTGGGGTCCAGAATCAAAATAAGTTAATGATTAACCCCTTTTCAATAACTACCCTACCATCATTAACCAATTTGAAATCTATTGACATCAACCCCCTCAATCAAACTCCCATAGAGATACTTGAACCAAGTGCTCCCTATAATTTTACAAAAAAATCTACATGGAAACATTATACGTAGATAGAAAAATTTATGTAGCAGATCCCAACATTTTTCTAGCAAGATATGATCAAAACTCCCAAGAAAGCACATATTATATAAAAACAAAAAAGAGCTAAAGGGCCTTATCTAGAAGTGACTAAGCTAATCTGAGATGAGAAAATGTTTTCCTGATTAAATCCAATTCATGCCAGAACTCTGTTAAAGAGAAGGTCATGCTATAAACAGAAAACAGAACAATACAAGTAATACAAGCATGACACGGAAACTATGAAATTCGTTCTTCAATTAATAGTCTACCCCACTTAAATAAAGTGCACCATTAAATATGAAACCATGCATACCTCAAGGGCTTTCTGCACAGAACTTTCCTCCTCAAATTCCACAAAGCCAAAACAAAATCCCTGGAACTGCAAAAAGCATATAATTACCAGTCTGATTGTGAAGATATAAGAACCTGTACTAAGGCAATATGCATCAAACATCCACGCATCAATGCATATTAGAACATACTCTGTTGCTTCTAACTTGAATTCCATCATTCTTGATGGTCCCAAATTTGCTGAATACTTCCTCGAGTAAAGCTTCTGTAGCACTCATTGGAAGGCCCTTTATGTATATGGAGTAACCATCAGCTGCAAAAGGCAGATAAACATGTAAGTTTGTACATACTACAAAGACGATTCAACCAAAGACACAAGTAACGCAGCCAAAGACATGCCTTCACCCTCTTGGTTATGTTCATTATCAAAAGAGCCCGAACTGGAAACCGGACCATCAGGTGCCAGGATAGAATTAGGCTTCACTTGGTCCAAGACCTTTGGTGGAGCTTTGCGGGGTGCTGCAGGAGGGGGCGAGAAAGTTGCAGCACTTTCCTTGAGATGCATCACCTGAAATCATGAGCTGGGATAGGTAACGATTGGATAATGGGAAACATAAAAACCTGTCCAGTACACTTCAACCAAATGGCAAGCAATGGGAATGAACAAGTCAGATCACAATAGATTATACAAGGCACGGTTAGAAATGTAACCGACTACAGAGACAGGACATAGGAGCTAGCGTATTTCTTGTAGCTGTTAATGGTCAAACTTACAATAGATGCATAAGACTTCTTAGGCGCATCATCAATTTTGGCAGGGGATTCAACCACTGGCTCTGCGTTATCATGTACCTCATCAACAACCTCCGGCATTGGGACTTCTTCCTCTTCTTCACTAATCAGCACATCTCCATTCTCAGGTGGGTTGTAAACTTCCCCAGAAACAGCTTCCTCTGCAGATGGTGTGGTCTGCTCAGAAACATGATTCTCCTCAACTGGGACGGTAACTGCTAACAGCAAATGAGAAGATATGACCTCAAAACTACCGGAAAGGACAAGAAAACAAAAAAGCCCAAACAAGTCTATTACCTGGCTCTGCAGGAACAGGCACAACAACATCAGTGACCAATGTTGGATTGGCACTGGCATTATTCACATACCGGAACATGTCATTCAAAACAAAGTAACCCCGGTCTTGTGGAGCAAGGAAGAAAGATTGAGCAAAGTGGGTAACTTTGTTGTCTTTTCCTGTTAGATAGCCAGTTACAAGAACATGAACTCCACCATTAAATGATTCTTGTGAATCCACCGACTTAATCTCAGCTCTGAAGTCCCCATAGTTGAGGGCAACAATTTTCTCATTGATGGCCTGCATAGTCAAACCACATCAGCTAAAAACACTTCTAAATCAAAATCAACATTTTGTCAACCTCAACAACTCTTCTTTAGCACATGGGCCTGAGATACACACACACACACGTATATACATATACATATACATACATATACATATACATATACATATAGAGAGAGAGAGAGATTACTTGCATAGTGGTGGTGATGCTCATGGAGCCATCCTCTTCGGGACGACCGAGCTTACTGATATCCTGATAAAACTTATGAACGAGCTCTGGTGACTGATGCAGTATGTTATAGTACTGTGTCACGAATGCATTCCCGACCTATCGTGCCAACGAAATCAATCAAAAATTCAATTCAATGAAAGAAATCATTATATCCTTACACAGAACAAATTAAGTAAAAGATAACTCACAACTTGAGCAGTAACCGGCTGAGGAGCCTCTGCCGCCGCCGCTGCCATCACTGATAAATAATCCAAATAACAGCCCTGCATAATCCCAAACCACGAGAAAAATGAGCTAAATCACTTCCACGACCGCAAATAAATGATAAACCCTAGAGCTTCACACATCTTTATTGACAATAATTTCGCAATACAAACAATTGAAGCATTTACGATATCCCGATCGGATCATACCTGGATACGAATCGGATCCGATGAAAAGAGCGGGGAGAGAGAAACTGAACTTCGATTGTTTGTCCCTCTACTTCTGAATTCTCCTCGGAATCTCTGGGAACTCCGGTGGATGATTTCGAAGCTCCGGCGGTGGCTTCTAGGGTTTAAGCAGCGAATGCGGTGGAGGAGCGGTGGATCTCGCAGAGAGCAGCAGGAGGTGGGAAAGAGGGTTTTCTGAAGATTTAATCAATATATATATATATATATATATATATATATAATTATATGTGTGTGTGTGTGTGAGAGAGAGAGAGAGAGAGAGAGAGAGAGAGAGAGAGTTTCTGTGGGATTGAAAGTAATTTATTGAATTTATCTCGAATAGGTTCCTTTTTTTTGTTGGGTTTTTAAAAAATCAAAAATGGATAGAATAATTTAAATGGTAACTATTACAACACAAATTTTAACTTTTACAGTAAAAACATCGACCAAATATCAAAATTCGTTACACAGATCAAACGTCTAATTAAATTTCATTCAATTTAACATTTTGTTCTATGTGGATTGCAGAATAGAATACCAATAAATTATGAAAATCAAGGGGTATTATTAAATGGATACAGTTATTGGCCTGACATTAGAAAAATTAAATTTCACCATCATCATAATTCAGATAAAATTCCAAAGCGCTTCATTTATTGCTCCATTTTTATTTTTTCTGTTTGAAAAGTGGGACATTAGATTTTGGAGTCATAAATTCAATTGGAGGCAAAGACTATCAAACTTAACTTATGAAGGAATAAGCTGTATTTTATTGGTATTATTCATATTATTTGGGTTGTTATATTTTCATTTTTTATAATAATGGTTCTATGTAGTAATATTAGCCTTTGGTACCTTTATTTATATGGTTCTGTTTTTTACTTTTCGGGTTCCTTTTACGGTATCCAATATTAACAATTAAATTCACAATGTTATATATATTGTAAAAATTTAAAATATGTTTTGCTAAAATAAAGGCTTAATTGATTTAAATAGCATGAACTGTACACGAATTTTGATTTTATACGTACAACATAAACTTACTTTTTTTTTTTTTTGCAATTATAATATCATTTTGAATTTCGACCAATTAAAATTGATGTAGCACCCACGTGTACAAGTGTGATGTGTATGTACAAACCTACAAATTTGTCTTTTGAATCTCTACTTAACAAATATTTAATCGATTAAGTATTTTGCATAATTTTTCGCGTTTGTAATTGCACTCAATTTTAAATTGATGTTGTAATTACAAAAAAATATAAGTTCATATTGTAAAAACATCATTTTAAAGGTCGTATTAAAAATCAGAAATAATGTATAATCCGTGATATTTAAATTAATTAACCCAAAAAAATTGGCGCAAAATTTGGCAAAAAAGTCATCCATCAATGGCACTAAACACAGCTGGGAAATGAGGATTGCTACACTGTTGCTTCAAAATTGAAGCAGTACTGTAGCACTGCTGGGGAAAAGCTGTTCACTTTTTTTTCTCTGTTTTCATTTTCTTTCATAATTCTCATTTCCTCTTTATTTATTTATTTATCAATTTATTATTTGAAATATTGAAATACAGAATTGTACATTAAATTAAAATGATATCAAATAAGAAGGCTTATATTCTTTCTTTTTTATGTTGAAATTAAAATGACATTTAATAAAATAACTATACATAAAAACATTGAAAATACCAAATAAAGCATTAAAAATACAAATTGAGCATTTATGGGACTTCGAATTCATAGAATCAGAAAAAATATTATGTAATTTGTGTTTTTTTCCTTTACAATATTATTATATTTTTTTCTATGTTGCAATATTATTAAGTTTTATAAATTTTAACGTTATTTTGCAAAATTAAGATTAAATAAATACATAAAAAAATGAACATTATGGAATATTCTTTTTAGTGCAAAATTTAGAGCAGACTATTGGAGATGAAATGCAGTTTATGCTGTATAATAGAGATGAAGCTGCTATAAAATGAAGCAAACTACTGGAGATGAGTAGTTATCACTATTTTACAGTTTCATTTACACTATTTTACTGTTTCATTTGCATTTCATTTCCAAAAGTCTACACCAAATTCTCATTAAAATAGAATATGCTTATTTTATTTATTTATTTATTAAACATGTCATGTACATATGCAATTTAATTTAAAATGACAGTAAAAGCAAAAAATGAGAAAAACTTTCAAATCTATATGTTTATTTCAATTAATCCAACACATACAAGTCTTCATTAATAAAAACTTTCAAATCTATATTTTATTGTATCAATATCATCATATGATATTGCCATTATATATATATATATATATAATTTATTGATGTGCACTCCTTCCCAACGGTGGCTTGCTCCCAGCGCTAGTTGGGAAACGACAATCCAATGGCGGCTGGGTTCCAATGCCGACAAATAGTATTTTACCGTTCAGGAGAGAGGGACGGTTCTCCTCTCCATTATTTTACCGTCACTGCTGGAGCTACTTTTTAACACTATTTTGCTGATTTGTGTAGTTTACCGTTGCTGTTGGAGATGCTCTTATAAATGGTTTGAAATTTAGAAGTTATATGTTTAAAGATTAAAAAATGGCATGGTTATTCTAAAGAAAAAAAGTGGCTTGATAGATTATATATATATATATATATATTTGTTATTTTATAATTTTTTTAACCACTCTGAACTCGTAGTCTTGTAAGTGTGTGGATACAATTAAATTGGTTATGGAACGTGCACAAATAATTTTAATGAATACGAAAAAAGAATAATTAATGAATACATTTTTCAATTGAAAATTAAATAAAATAAACATGATTTTAACGTCTAATATATATATATATATATATATATATATATATATATATATATATAATAGTGTGTGTGTGTGTATTAGTTGAGATTGGAGAATTCGATAATGAACCTTGGTCTTCAACCAAATAAAGAGGCATGCCACTGCTGCAATGCTAATTTTACCCTTTTTAGTTTGTATTAGATATAAAACAAAGTGGTGCTATTTTGTTTGTTCATTTTTCAAGTAATATAAATTTACTCTCTTATTTTTATTGTGTATATTTTAAAGCTTTTGACTTTGTTGAAAAGCATGCATATTATTATGTAGACTTTATTCCTACTTCTTAATTTACTCCTGCTTTCAATTTTATACCATGTTTTTTGAGTTAGGAAAGGAGTTCCAAACTCGAAACATTTTGCTCTTACATATGAACGAATATTCTCGGTCTCGTGAAAATATATACTCCCTCCGTCCTGATTATATAGTCCACATTTCTATTTTGAGGTGTCCCGATTATATAGTCTCATTACTATAAATAGTGTTATTTTTAATAAGAATGTATAATTATATCCTTATTATGTTTTGGAAATTAAAAAAATTAAACATTTAAGTTTGTGAAAATTATAAATCTTAAATGTTATTTTTTCAAAAAAAGAGAAACATTAATTAAAATTGACCAACTTAATTAATTTGCATGTATTTGAATTTGATCAATTATATTGATATTCATTGTATTTGCACTTCATTAATTGTATATTTTCTTTGTTTCAAAAAATTAATACATTAAAGTTGAGCTAAAATTTAAGTTTTATTAATTTTCATTAAATAAGGTTAAAGTTGGAGGTTTAGCTTTTGTTTCTTGTTTTTATAAATATTTTTAATCTACGTGCGAGTAGAAAATGGACTATATAATCGGGACGGAAGGAGTATATAAAACGAAACTAAAAGAAAATAAATAAATAAATAAATAGGAAAGAGATACAACTCTTCAGTAAAGAAAGCGATCGTGTGGAACGTGGGCTGATTTTATTTGAGCACATACAGTGGGCTATTTTGGGCCTCACAGATTTTTAAGTTGTAACAAATAAATTTTAGTTATTTTTTATTTAACTAGAATATTTCTCGTGGCATGCATGAATGTTTGTGTGTGTGTGTATATAATTTTATTTGTAAAAAATTATAATTATGAAAAAATAGTAAAATTATCAAAACAAAACAAAAATAATTTACAACTATTATGAATTATTAAAAAATTCACCTTTATTATTATGGTCATTGAGATTACGTCCAACAAAAAAGAAGAAAAAAATTATTTAAATTTAATTTTAAAATTCAAATAGGCTCGAATTACGAAGAAAAATGTATTAATTGCCACACTATGCAACATTATTTTTTCCTTCCAAATCATACATTTGAAATTTTTGCTAAAGTGATCCACAATTAATAATAGAATATTATAGAGTGGATTAACATTAATAATAAAAAATAAATTTTCAAATTTAGCAACGAATTTCGGTGGGAAAACTATCGTTAAGAACGAGTTTATCATTAAATACATCCTTCACCATGACATGTTTGCAATAATGACGTAGATTCTTTATAATGTGTCATGTTCGTGGTAATAATTATATACTGACTCGTCATCTTGCTAGAACCACTTTTGAATTTTCTTACCTTCACTGTGCGTCATGCAATAATGTCATAATGACATAAGTCTTTACAATGCGTCACGTTGGTTGTAATAACAATATATATATTGAGTCATGATGTTTCAAAAACCACTTTTGGATTTTCTAACCCTCGTTATTGAATCCAAACTCTGAACTCTGCAGTTGATGATCTTCTTGACACTTTCTCTAATTGTCCTTCATAATGTTATTTTCAAGTTTTGTTTCATAATAATAATAAAAAATCAAGGGATATGTGAGGCCTTTGAGGGTATTATTATCTGATTAATTTATAGTTAAGTTTTATACAACAAGCGTTCGGAAATAAAACACAAAATTAGAACACGATTATATACGTGATCGATTAATTAAATAATAATACACGAAATTAGAACACGGCCATATAGCTAGCTAGCATCTTTATGCAGCTGATGCCGAAAACACAAAACGACTCTTGAAAAGCTCAAGAATTTGATAGTTATAGTTGTGGTCCAAAAATCTTCCTAATCTTTCCACAAACTAGCAAGCAAAAGCAAAGGCAAGATCACCTCAGTCATTGAAGGGCCGACGGAACGACCGTGATGTGCCTGAGTGGGTGGGTGACGTCTACGCTCCCGGCATGCGCCACGAACTCGGCCGGCGAAAATGAGGTCCCATGGCAAACACACATGATGCTCACCTCCGTTTTGTTGTACCTGTACAAGAATCCGGTCACAGTTCTACCATTGGGACCGTTTCCGGTGGCGGAGACGCACGGCATTCGAGGGAGACAAGCTGCTGCTGCTGCAGCACTGGGGTTGGGAGGTGGTTTGTCGTTGAGACCGCTGCACGTCTCTTTCGACGACAGGGCCTCAGACGTGGAGCTCACGGGAGAGCCGTTGTCTGCATCAGATCTCATCCAGCTTGCTTGAGGATTGCGCTTTGGAACCAGCTTTGCTCCACCAAGGCCTCCGTCTGCTTCTGCTTGCGACCACGAATCACGCCGTCGCAAGGGGCTCGACTGGCTTCCTGTATCGCTACTGCTTCCCCCTGAAAATCAGTATCAAGGCCGTTCAATATTTCTGGGAAATGCAACCTTAAAGCTAAGAAACACAGGTCGAATTTAATTTTACTAAGATCGTTACTCTACTAACTAAGTCAACGCTCAGATATCAATAGACGAACCACATCAAATAAATAAAATATATAGTAAGCCTCAATGTAGCAATGAAAAAGAACCTCTAGATGTATTGTACCATTTACAGTTTCTAGATTACAATCAATCTTGTTCGAACATACTAGTATTCTAATTTTCTACTAATACTAAAAGCTAGCAGAATTTTTCCTAACTTTGAAACGATGGTACCATACTATCTACAAAAGCAGCCGAATTCGGGCATCTTAATTAATCTCATTTCGTAATTAATTAGGATATTGCATTTCATATTTCACTATATATCGACAATGCTGGTCAAGTCACATACGAACCGTCGATTCTACACACGGAATGTGTTTTTCAGGCACAACACGAACACAATCATATCATCACACAATGCTCTTATATATCAATCCACATTGATTTTCAAATACTTGACAACATTAATTAAGAATAAACAAGTAATGCAAGACATTTGTTTTCCCATTACTATACTAATCTAGGAACTAACAAACGTCGGATTCTAGCAGCTTCACCACATTATTCTTGAACCGCTAATGCAATCAAAACACAAACAACATTAAAACAATAAAAAAATTCACCTTTATGTGACATGGCGTGATAATCTGAAACTGCAGAGGAACATTGCTCCAAGGATTTCACCCCATTACTATATTCCGAATCACAATCGATCGGTGATGCTACGAGTTGTACCTTAGGGTAAAAGCACTCCTTCTCTCTCTCCTTCCTCTCACTGAATAAGGAGAGCCCCAACTCATCTGCAACTTCATCACTACAATTCTTGCCGTTTTCCCCACTTTTTCCCTCAAAAAACAAATCTTTTTCCCTAATTTCCCTATCTCGAACTCTTGCTTGAAATTTCTGCGCCTCCAAAAACAAATTGTCGTCGACAAATCCTACAGCATTCTGCCCTTTCGATTTCTTGACCTTTTCTTCTCTCTTTCTTCGAGCTTCTTGTCTTCTCAATGCCTGAATCTCTCTCCTCCTCTGCGGATCGATCGTCTCGGACCCATTCTCCGCTACCAGCCCAGAAAATTCACATCTTAAAACAGCAAAATCGCTCTTTTCACAATTCGTGATTTCCCTCGTTTTCTCCCTCAAATTATCTATTTTTCCGTACTTCCCACCTAGCGACAGCTCCAAACTCAGCTCCTCCGAATCTTCTTCTCTCGCCATTCTCTCTCTCTCTCGTTTTCAAAATTTTATGTTTTTTTGCTTGGTTGGACTAGGTTTGAACGACGTTGAACAAGAAGAAAAAGAAAACGCATGGAGATATAAACAGTGAGGAGAGAGAGAAAGAGAGGGGGCGATGTGGCCTGGCGCCACGTGGAGAGACGAGAGATGGGGTCGGTTGACACCTAACGGATTAGGAGTTAACTACGGAATTAATCCTTTCTCCAAATCCCAAATCAGAGAGTCCTAATATCCTGCTTAATCTATAATTAAGTGGAGTAGAATATTTGCATGTATTTTCACTGCCACGTGAGCGGCACCTGATCTCGAGCCTTTGGAGATCGACACGTGGTGGTTCGGAGCTGTATTTGGCGCGGGAAATAAGGGACAGGGACACGTGGGAAAATGTGTGGCGTGGGGCTTTGAATTCGGGCCGTCGCTGTCAGTTGCGGGCTGAGCGGAGTGGGTTGGGTGCTCACACGCCACGCCAGTAGTCGGGCTTTTCTCTCAAAAGAGATGCCTTTGTGGGCCCTCCCTGTTTTAAAGTTCTGTCCCACCTAATCAAAATTCGCTACGTGTTGACAATTCATTCAGAAAACATCCCAATTTATAGTTTTCAAAATTTTCAACTCTCTAAACTCTTTTCTTTTTTATAATTGAATTATTAAAATTTTATTTCATACGATATAGCTGTCGAATTTTGTATGAAAATGAAATTGGGTAAAATTCGAGCATGTATGGGGAGACATTGCCTACATACTCTTCTGTTTAACACTTGTCTGACATGTACGAAAATCAAATAATTTTTATTTTATTTATATTTTAACGTAGATAGTGTGTAGGTTATGTAGTATTAAGATAAAACAAAAACACACAAATATTTATTTCATATCAAATGTAAATTTTAGATGACTAGGACGGTAGGACCCATTTGCCAAATTAAAAGTACCGCTATTTTGTTTTGGGTGATTCTATTCACAACCCCTATTTTTCTCCTTACAACCCCCAAACTAAATAAAATATAAATATTTAATTTTTAGACTTTTTTACCCTTATAACCCCTACTAATTTAAAACAACCCTAAAATAAAATACAACTCCCATTGTATAGCCCTCACCACTTAAAACCTATAATAAAATACAAAATTAATGTTGTAGTCATTTTTTAACTAGATTAAGTAATATTAACGTCTCCTATAATCTCCAATTTGAATTATTTATTTTTCTTATGAGTTATGATCAGTCTAGCATTCATAATAATTAATTTTACAAAAATAAAAAAAAATCTTTGTCATTGTTTATTTTATTTTATTTTAACACAAATGTATATACTATTAAATATATGCAGCCACATTGTCTAAAGTGTCTTGCAATTAGCCTGTGGGTTTGTTCAATCTACAATTAGAACAATACCTCATCGATCTTTCAAAGTAATTAGATTATAGATATTGCATGGAAGTATTTGGAGCTTGTTCAGGTGTTAGGTAATTAGCCGCCATCATAAGTTCCAATGTGAGCCCGGGTTCAATGTGGAACTTAGTCTCCTTGCCATTAACATATTGAAGAGACCAATAGTAGTGCTAGATATATCTCCATAAAAGTCAACTATCTGTGCTCACCCTATGGAGAAGTGAGCATGTTGCGGATGGTTTAAGAAACCATAAAGGTTATTTATTTATTTATTTTTTGTCGAAACCCTCCGCGCTAATCAACTTGACGGTATCTTCTTTCTTCATCGTCTCCACCAATAAATCGACAATCAACCGCTTCAACCAACTGTCTTTTTGCTCTCTTTGTCATTGTTTATTAATAATCAAGTAATTGCATTTGTTATAATCGTCAGTAATAATTATCTACTTGTATAAAAATAGAATTTTAATAATAAAAATCATCATTACTAATTATTACGAATTGAGTCATTGGTTATCAGAAGTAACATTTATTCATGTATATACTATCAAATAAACACATGATTATATAAAATTCATTTCATATTTATTTTCAAAATACAATTTATTGTGTGATTGAAGGTTCTAAAATAATTATCGATATTAGGAACAAAATTTTCAATATCAAGTTAATAAAAGCTAAAAAAAAAGGAATACTAATTATTTTTGTAAGTTAGGTTCACGTGTTGTTAACAAATCTCTAAGGGGTTCATGATAATTATGTGATTAAATTGGAGATTATGACGAACAATTTAAACAAACTATTTAATAATGTAGCATGATATTGATATCAATTTAACAAAAAATGATGTTAATTTAAATATTTGGCATAAGACGGGGGATGCACGTTTCAATCTTTTTTCTTTGTAATATTTAAGGTGGGAGTTATATATAGGGGGTTGTATTTTAGCTTGTTATAGTTTTTAAATAGTGGGGGTTGTTTTTTAGTTTGCTATAGCCTATAATGTTTAAATAGTGGGGGTTGTATTTTAATTTTTTAGTGTTTTAAAATAGTGGGAGTTATATTTTAATTTGCTAGTGTTTTAAAATAGTAGGGGTTATGAGGGTAAAAAAGTCCAAAGAATAAATAATTATTATTTATATAATTTTGGGGGTTGTAAGTAAAAATACGGGGGTTGTGAATAGAATTACACTTTTGTTTTTTTTGTTGAATGTTATATTATGAAACAGGCCCTAAACTACCGTTTGACATATTTCTTAATTTTATGTGTTTTCCCCCAAATTATTGAATTCCCGTGCACCACATTCATTAATTGTTTTTGTTATATATATATGAAAATAAAATTAGTAAACTTTAAAATTGAATCGTGGACAGTTTATTTAGTGCACTCGCTCAAATTTCAACATTAATGCGCAGACACGTTTACTGTACGCGTTAATTAATTTTTTCGAAATAAGTATATATATTTTAAAATGGAATTAATGAATCATGAAATTAAATCAATTCAATTTTTTTTATCTGGCCGCTTATTCCTTACGCTAGATAATTAATTTTTTAATTAAATATAAACCGTGATTGAGATTAATAAACAATAGTTAGATGAAATAACGAGTTTTAAGTTTTTTTAAAACGAAAAAATGAAAAATAAATAAATAATGCTGGCGCGTGTGGGCGAAGCGTTTTTCTGGGTTTTTTTCAGACATATATTTGGATTTGCCAACCTGCCCTTATTTATAAAAATAATTTTAGCATACAAAAACCACTATCATATATTCATAATCATATTCAAAATCCCAAGTCTTACAAAGTCTCAACCCTACTTCACGTCTTCATATCCATTGTACCTGCAAATATTGCATTCATCCTGCTTCATCCTAGATAGTACATAATCTCAGTGAATTAAAACATTTAATTTGATGTCCTAAGCCAAAACAATTGTAGTAAATAACTGTATATTACTTCATATGTAACCTGCTAACAACCCGATAAGTTTAATAATACCGGCATTCCTGCCAATCCAAATCACCACGTACGAGTCGAGCAGCCTCCAATTCTAACCCGAACTTAGAGGCAAGTAGACTATAAGCCTACCATCCATGACACTGCACAAAATCACAGAGATGCAATGCAGCTTCATCAAGAAAATATGCAGAAAAATTAGTCGAAATTCGGAAAACGAGGGAGCTTACCCCTTGATGTAATAGTAACAGAAGTCAGCCAAGATGAATGTCTGAATGATTTCTGCTAGTAGCATCATAAGAAGCCAAATGTAGCCATCTCCGACCAAAAACAAGTACCTTCCGGCAGAGTCATAGACCTACAAATTAATGTTGAGTTCCAATGACGGGGTTAGACACGATCGACTAACCCTTGTTCGTTCTAGAATCTAGATACAGCCGGACTCTGGCTGTAGATCTAGAACTAATATTTATCTAGAAAATAAAATGAACAACTGATGTTTATCACTGGAATTCTACAATCAAATATATGACATTTTGAAGGAATTCAAGGCATCATATATTAATATGCATATGCTACAACACAGAAATGGTTAATGATTTTAGAAGAATAAAAAATAAATTGATATAATGTGATATCGATGCTCACTCTAATGATCCAATAAGCACATCCCAGAAATCGTGCAACGCCTAATGCAAACACGTAATGGGCCGTGAATGGCTCGATTATCTGTGATGAAGTTGAGGCAGATGGAATTATTTGTATCAACTTCATAGTTCATAGTCACAGATACAGAGTAAATTGATGGTTTAATTTTATGTACGTACCTTGGCATTCTGTATCATCGTAAGTTGTGGAAATACTGAAACAGACTCCAAGTACACGGCAAATGCCCAAAGAATGTGTGCAGAATGCGCATGGTATGTACGAGGATGGACGAGTACGGCTAGAATCGCGCAAGGCACAGCCTATAAAATACGAGATGAAATATCATTAACATCAGCAAATTAATTATATAAGTGGTCAAACATGGATAAGGGTATCAAAATATGATCACTCAAAACTATCGAGATTCCTATGAGGCAATTCATTGCCAATGATGTACACTATAACAAGAACGGTCTATAAAGTTTCGTCAAGAACTTCAGTTCAAGACCGTGTTATTTCCACAAGGGCTCATTAAATATGCATTAGGGCATCAAAATATGATCACTTTCAAAACTATCAAGAATCTCATGAGGCAATTCATCATCAAAGATACACATTAAATCATTAATTAACAAGAACGCCCAATAAAATACAAGATGAAAGGATAATCAACAACTTATAAATTAAGACTATGTTATTCCACAAGTGTTCAAGAACATGCATAAATGCATCAAAATGACCACTTTCAAAACTATCAAGAATCTCATGAGACAATTTATCACCAAAGATGCACATCAACAAGCACATCTTTTGAAATACGAGATGAAAGATCAATATTACCATCAAGAACTTCAATTCATGACCATGTTATTCCTTGAGTGTTCAGACATGCACAAGGGCATCAAAATATGATCATTTTCAAAACTATATGAGTCATTTGATCGGCAAAGATGCACATTAACAAGCATGGAGACAACGAAAGCCTGATGCAGAGAGCGGTGCAGTGGCACAGCCTATAAAATACGAGATGGAAGATCATAACCATCAGAAACTTAAATTCAAGACCGTGTTATTCCAATTTCCACAAGTGCTTAAAACTTGCAAAGGACGTCAAATTAAATATGATCGCTTTCAAAACTATCAAGATTCTTATGATACAATTCATCAGCAAAGATGCGCATTAACAAGCATATACATATGTAGACAAGAGAAGCCCAATGCAGTGCTTTCGACACAAAGAGAAAGATAATGCAACCATCATATATATATCATTACCACATAATACAACGGTATACAGTCAAGCTTCGCAATGTAGGTTGATTTCAACTTGAATCTTATCTTGTATATGACCCACACAGTCGAGGCAAGTGTAAGAAAGTCGAGCACAGTGTGAATATCACCCTCCATAGAATAACTGCAGCACAATCTTGCTGCCAGGAATATAGCTGTAAGCTCTTGTGTCTTCAACGAGAGGCCTAAAAAACAGATATATATATATATATATTACAACTTCATTATTGTGATAATAAATACCAACTAAACGCTCCCTTCATAGCCTGCCTACATCAATCTTAAGCAAATCGCACTAGAAAAATTGTGGGGTTGTCTCGACCGTTTGTAAGAATATTTTATTCTATTTTATTTTTATCGAAAAATGTAACACACGATCTCATATATGCCACTAAACAACAAATTTTCAGACAACATTCGACCGTGAAGACGAGAATAGATCGATCGAAACGCTGTCATAACTAATTAACGGTTTGAAGAAATTACCAGAGCACGTTTTTTGAGTGGTGAGCTTATAAATCAAGACCAAAATCCCAACAAAATGAATCGCCTCAGAAGCGATGAAGAAATGGCTGTGATCCTTAACCAGCAGTTTCATCACCACCAGCGCGCAGAGCGCCGCCGCCGCCGACAAAAGGGTCTTCACCTTCGTTGACCGACGCCGCACCCATGCAAGAATCTTGAATAACGGCTCCGCAATCTTCGACCCCATATGTCTAAAATTTTGGGGTGGTGGGGGATTTGCTCAACGGCGTTACGGGGCAGATTTTATGCGCTGTTATTACGCTGTTGGTTCCGACATTTATAATGTAAGATTTTCATTCTTTTTTGTTTTAATAAAAGAAACGCACCTCCACAGATTTTTAGATTCACCGACTTTATGTCGTCTCTGTTTTTTTTTCTGTGTCTAAGGAAGTATCAATGGCATGAAATCTTGGTTGGATTTGGAGCATTTAATGCAATTAATTACCTAATAAATATGATTAGTATGATGCATAAGTGTATGCACAATGAAATGATTTTGAAAATATAATAATAAATTAATACGGAATCTTCTATTTCAATAACAATTACAGCATGTTTTAACTCGTATTCACATTAACAACATAGGTTTAAAATATATTAAATAATTACTAAAATTATTGGAGTATAAAATACAATTTAGAATAGAAGAATCCGACCGGAGTCAAAGATTTCATGTGACTTTAACACTAAGGGGATGTATTCAATTGGAATTTTATTAGATTTTAAAGGATTTTGAAAAGTCTATGGATTTATAAAATTCATAGACTCCACATGGAGTCTCGCTGACTTGGGTATGGATTTCGGACGATTTTAAAGGATTTAAAATCCTTCTTCACAGCGGTCGCTGGGACACAACGAGCGCTGAGTATGTAACCCAGCGACCGCTGGGGTGCCAGCCGAGGACTAAATTAAAACCAGCGACCGCGAAGCCAACGGCCGCTGGAAATTAGGCATTTAAGCCCCCGCGAGCCCTAATTCATAACATAATCGCGCCCCTCTCTCAAAAAATACAGACGAACTCTCTTTCTCCACCGCGCCCACCGCCGCCGCTGGAACCATACCCCGCCGCCACTGTCTCGCCACCCCCCGCTGGAACACCATGATGCCTCGCACAAAAAATGCTAATGTTGGCCCAGATTCAGACAGTGAGGAAGAGGTGGATTACACATCGAGGTATTCTTCTCCATTTTCGTTGAAGTTTGAATGAGAAGACGAGATTTTTAAGAAATTTAATACCTTCGAGGTTACACACCCTCGTTATTTGGATTGGGATTTGATTAGGGATTTTAAAATTAGCTCAAAAGTCACGAAATATTTGAAGGTGTTGGGTCTTGAAGATTTTGCTAAGAAAGTGGATTATTCTGGTTATGAATTGTTGTGCTATGAATTTTTAACTATTATGTCTTTGAGTGATGATAAGAAGAAGATTGAAGTTAGAATGAATGGTAGAAGCTATCAAATAAGCTTAGCAAGTATGAAAACTGTTTTTGGGTTTCATACTGTTGGAGAACGAGAGAATCCCAAGGGGTTTAATGTGAATGCAGGTTGGATTGAATTGACTCGGTTTGATAATTGTGATTTCTCTGGCATGCCAAATGGGTACATTACAGACTCGGCATTGGCCATTGTGCGCAAATTTATTACATATAATGTTTCTGAGAAGGAGCAGGGAAACAAAGTGAATTCAACTGAAGTATATCTGTTATGTTGTGCTTTAAAATGCACAAAAGTTTGTGTTTCAAACTTTATTTGGTCGGCTATGACTCAGATGCAGACTCATGCTGGAGCCCATGCTTCTCTTTGTCCCATTATTATGGGTTTAGCTCATAATCTCAGAGTTCTCACTGCCACCAAGGGCGACCAGGATGGGGACAAGAAAATTAGGCCTTATTTCATCGATCTTAGTGAGCTAAAAGGAGCTCAGATAATTTCTGATCGATACACTTTAGTTCCTCCTGCAAAAAGGCAATGTGTGAGCAAGACATACACTCCAAGATTGCTAATGGGCATCATCCCATAGTTGGTGATCCTTATGCCAGCCCATCTACCGGTGGTAATGAAGCTGGTAATGAAGATGAAGAGATGAAGGAAAATGAAGAGGAAGAGGAAGAGGAAGAACAATTCCCTAAACAACAATCTCCTGTTACAATATCGGGAGATTTCTATGAGCGATTCTAGAATGATTTTATGTCATTTCGGGATCATATTGACTCTTTCTTTGGATCACTGAGGCAGGAGATACACAATACATTTGATGCGCAGAAACAGGAGATAAACGTTAGGTTTGACGTGCAGGATCAACAAATTGCATCTTTACAGGCTCAATAGGATGCTTGGACTGCTTTCTACCCGCCACCACAACCACCACCTCACAATTAATGGTTTGTTGCTTGGATTGTTTGGTTTATGTTTTATTGTTCGAATCTTTATTGTGTTTTGATGCTTTGCTTGGATTGACTTGGTTTATGTTAAGGTTTGATGTTTGGATTTTGGTTTGATGATTATGGTTTGATTTTCATCTTTTGGTTTGATGATTGGATTGTTGTAGGTCAATTTTTCGTATCTTTTATACTTGAATTGTTTGGTTTATGTTAATGTAATGGTCGATGTTTATGTTAAGGTTTGATGATTATGGTTTGATGTTCCTCTTTTCGCTTGATGTTTGGATTGTTATAGTTTATTTTTCGTATCTTTTTAAGCTTGGATGGTTGTGGGTTGATTGTTCGTATTTGTGTTATGTAGGTGTGGATCGTATACCCAGCCGGGGTTGAAGAGCAATGGTCGTTGAACTTGCTCTCGGCCAGGAATCCCAGCGGTCACTGGACTTCCTCTCGGCTAGGAATCCCAGCCGGCGCTGGGAGCCAGCGGGCGCTGGCCCAGCTCTCGACCAGGATTCCCAGCGGGCGCTGCCTTTGTTATGTTTTTTTTAACAATTTCGGTTTGTATCGAATTAATTCGTATTGAACAATTTGGATCCTCGTATTTATTTTGTATTTTATGTTGAACAATTTCTATGTCTTTTATGCTGAATAAGTTAGTTTTTCAATTTCATTTTACTTTGGATCATCGTATTTTGTTAGGCCTTATTTTCGTTTTACGGATTTAGTATGATGCTTGCTTGGATACACAAATTGTTAAGAAAAAATACAACAAAGATAAAAAAATTGTTATCCAAATTGTCTATAAAAAATACACAAAATATGCAGAAATTGTTTATAAAATACCAACGAAACATTAGTCCAAAAAAAAAACTCTATTATGCAGTATTTGTATCTTCGGTCTCATCATCTTCATTTCCATCACCGTTATACATCGGCCTCATTTCCCACATAACATTAACAATACTCGTTCTCCATGTACTTGCTTCCGTTCTTTGTTGTAGTTAGCTTTGAGATAGCCATTCCAAATTTTCTTCTTCCATATTGAGATGTGATGAATCTTGATCTTCTTCATATTCGGCCGGAAATTCATCAGAGTGGCACTCTTTTCAGAGAAAATTGTGTAATCTATCACAAACCAATACTAATTCTGCTTGTGTTTGAAATGGGAACGGAGGTGCGGTTTTGAAAATTGTGAATCGTGATTTGAAAACACCAAAAATTCTCTCAATCACATTTCTTAATAATGCATGACGAAGATTGAATAACTCACTTGCATTTCTAGGGTGACGACCTTGACCACCAAAATCTTTTAAATGATATCGAACACCACGTAATAGAGCTAAAAATTGACGTCGATTAGCAAATCCACAATCCACTAAAAATATTTACCTAAAAATAATTGGTTGTTAATTAGTTAGCTTGTCACTATTTTGTCACTATTTAAAAAAAATCAACTCAATTAAAAATATGAATACCTTGAGACACATGAATGTCATTTCTTCTTGATAATGCATCATTTAAAAGTCTTGAGTCATGTGCCGAACCTTCCCACCCACTAAGCACATACATGAACTGCAAATCAAAGTTGCAAGCTGCCAAAACATTCTGCGATTGAATACCATGACGGTTACGAAAACTGCTTACTTCTCGGCCTGGTATCGTTGCCGGGATATGAGTTCCATCTATAGCTCCGATGCAATCCTAAAATAAAGTGAATATGTGATACAAGAAACCTACAACATTTGATATTTGTTACATAATAAAATATCCATACCTTAAAGAAATGGTTAAATCCTGTACTTTCCTGAATTTTAGCAGGGATCCTTGTAGACGACTTAACCATCATGTCCAGTGCTATGGTGTTCAATGCCTTTAAGATTTTGTTGAAATTTTGACTAGTAGCAAAATGTGAATGACCGAATCTTTGGCGAACATTACAATATCTGCCGTTGTGCCCAACAATGATAAAAAATGTTGCCACCATTTCTTCAACACATATGTATCTTGTATCTTCTAGATGAGTTTTCTCTCTAATGATAGAGCATAATTTCATAAACGTATCAGGATATATTCTATACAACTGTAAAAAACTATGTGGATCTCCTTCAATCATATTAGTAACAAAAAGATATCCATTTCTAGTAATCGATCGTCACTGCAAAGAACGTTCAATACGCCGAGGCATCATAGTAATTTTTTCTAATAAAACTATCACTGCCTTAATTGCCAACATCAAGAGCCTAACATTTTTGTAAAGTTCCATCTCATCTTCTTCATCTATTTCTTCTTCCATTTCTTCTTCTTCTATTTCTTCTTCTAATATTTCAAGATTTTCTATACTGCATATAAAAAATGGGGACGGAGTCTTGATTAAAGACACTACGAATATGGTAAATAAGAAATACATTCAAATGCATACAACTTAAATCAACAAATAAATCAAATAATAATAAAAAAATGTAATTCTTAAGTTCAAAAACATGATCATTAGAAATCCTAATAAAATCACCAACAAAATAATAATAAGAAGATATCATAGTATCTAATACATGACTCAAATGATCACTATTCTCTAATCTTGTAAGCTATCCAATTAGCTCGTTCCTCAACAGTCATCTTAAAAAAACCATCTTTTTTTGACTTGGTGTCAAGCAAGTCAAATGCCTTGAGCCGAATGTCTTCATCCAAATTTGGGATCTCTTTGATAGCATCCCAAGTCTTATAGGATATTTCTCTTTTTTTTTTTTTACTCACACACCCGACCTGTGGTATTAAGGAGGTTCGAACCCGTGACCTTTGGCCTCCAAGCAACCTCACTCCACCACTAGGACATCCCCACCGGGACAGGATATTTCTCTTTCTCTTTCTCTTTTCTCTAGTATGGTATCTATTTTCAATAAGAGATTATGAACTCCATCAAAAGTGTTTGTTAGTTTTTTAATCTCTTTCATGATATTTTCAGTAGAGCCAGAAGTTGCTTCATACTGAGCTCTACTTCTTTTGGGTTTATTTCTTCTTTGAGTGGAGCTCTTAGACACTTTAGGCAATCCGGAAGGTGGTGTGGAACCAGATGATGGTGGTTCATCTTGGGATAATGCGACAAACACCTCATTTTCAGGATCAAAAGTCAAATCTTCTATGCACGAATCTCTATTTTCATCTTCTCCTAATGTCTTTGCATCAGTAACACTACCCAACCCAGTAGAGTTTTTCCTACGACAACACCATTTCCTACAGTAATTTCCAAGTTATCATAATCATGACATTCCCCATACCGCAAGTGTGCATCTTTTGAGTGAACCTAGCATAAAATAAAGAACAAATTTATTAATTCACTATGTTAGTTAAATAAAATTATTCAATAATATTATTGCAATATGATGCTTACCTCTAAGTATGCATCCCATACTTCATCTGAAGCCGTGAACTTTTTCGTAGTGGGGTCATATCCAAAACCAGAGCTAAACTTCATAAGGTTTGAATAAGATAACCAATGATTTTTAAACCATTTGAGCCGGCTTTAGTAATTGCTATAGGTCTTATTACATCTAAGTTTTTCATTAAGAACAAGAAGTATTCTTTCTTTCATAGTTGTTTTGCTAAAGATACCACTATTATCACGCCATCCCCGACCCGCAGCATCAACCATAAGTTCTAGCAATACGTCGCTCTATTCTTTAGTCCATTGTTCATAGGATGTCGTCATTTTCATATCTTGTTGTGAATCCCCCATGATAATATTACTATATTACACAGATACAAAACACACACACACACACACACATATATATATATATAAAGTGAATCAAAATTAGGTAATATATAAAAAAGTCATAAACCAGGATCCCAACGACCGCTGGAACCCAACACCCGCTGGCATGGAGTACGTCAAACACCTCCAGCAAGCGCTGGACTGGGCTATGAAATCCACATCCAGCGAGCGCTGGATTCCAGCGGCCGTTGGAATGGTTTGATTTCTACATAAATTTCTCAGAGGTCACACATGACTATACCAATAGAATTCATACATATACAGGTGAACAATATTAGGGTGATTGTGTTATTGTGTATAAACGATTTATCCGCATAATATTAAAAAAAACCCTGCATATT
This sequence comes from Perilla frutescens, assembly GCA_026008535.1. Lineage (NCBI taxonomy): Eukaryota > Viridiplantae > Streptophyta > Magnoliopsida > Lamiales > Lamiaceae > Perilla > Perilla frutescens. The sequence continues at coordinate 6,271,798 of BRKX01000012.1, read as the reverse complement.
TTTTTTGTTCTTCATTTAACAAACTCAAAAATCAAACCCAAATTCAATCAATAATGAGTAAGTGTATCAAAACAACGTCAAACAGTAATTCAAGAAAAACCTACATATTTTTTTTCTTCATGCAAGAAACTCAAAAAACAAAGCCAAATCCAATCAATAATGAGTAAGTGTATCAAAACAACATTGTAACACAAATTCTGAGTATTTAAATTAATAAACACTGGAAAAATCATATAAAGAAAATATTTTGGATCGAATTTACAATTTGTGGTTCGATTCTCTATCTAAATCTTCTGATTCTTCTCTTAAAAATTTGTTCATCGTCGTTCTTCAAGATCTTCAAGTTGTTCTTGCTTTTCGATCTTCAGGAACCCGATGCTTGGAGGTTTATAATGTCAATTTGAAGGATTTTCATCTTGATTCCGAATCAAACGTCATTTTTGGGACAATTTGTTGAAGAACGCTTTGAATCTTTGAGTTGTTCTTGAGGATTTGAGGTTGATAATGCCGATTGGAGGGCCGAGCACCTTGGATCCGGATCGAACGTCGAGTTTGGGATGATTTCTGGGGAAGAACGCCTTGAATCTCCAACTTGAATGCCTTGAAGATTGAAGAGAGCTTTCTCCGATGAATCCTTCTCCAAACTTGAGCTCTTGAACTTGTTATAGTTTCCTTAGGCCAAGCCCTCTATTTATAGGCAAATGAGGGTGCATTTAGGGCTTAGGTGGCGACGTCTCATTGGTCCATTTGTTAGGGCTTATGTGACATAATTTTATTGGTGCCTTGTATCCTTTGTAATTCTCTACAACAACATGGCCATTTCTTGTATGAGCTCGTTTATGTGTCGCATTTCTATTGGTTGAGATTTTTCCACATATTGAATACCAATTTATTTATTTAATTTAGGAATTAAAATTCCCAAAATATAAATAAATGATATAATTTGGATATTTCAATTGTTTAATTTCCACGTGTCACCATTTGATTGATGATGACAATTTAATTGATTACAAATGCCCCCGTGAGATGAGTTCATGAGCAAGTTGTCTTGAAGGTGGACGAGTCTCATATTTTGAATTTTTTTTGTTAGATAGTTTTAACTCATATCTAGGAATTCTTCATTTCGTTTTAAAATTTATTAGATAGTTTATACTCGTATCTAGGAGTTCTTCATTTTAATTAAGATTTGCTAGATAGTTTATACTCGTATGTAGGAGTTCTTGAACTTGTTTTTCTTCTCTCGTTAATTTCTTAACGAACTTGTGCATGCAATTGGGCTTCCAAATCCATATATGGGCCCAAAGTTCCATTTTCTTGGTCCATTAAATATTTGCAAGAAGATTCCCTCTTTCAGGCCCAATTATCTTTTATGGCCCAATTCTCTAAATTGAAATGAAGCCCTCACCCCCCCCCCCCCCCCCCCCTCACACACACATATATATCCAAATGAAGTGGGCCCATTGTTGTCTATTTACACCACAACGCAATCACGATCTCTCTCTCTCTTTTTTTTTTTTGAAATATTAACATGTGAAATGAGAAAATGCCTAATCATGATATTGTTCTCGATCAAGCTAGGCGTTTAGGAGATGCCAATGGGCCGGAATTAATTTTAAGAGAAGTTTGCCTAATTTCCTCTAAGTTACTTATTTCCTCAAATTTCGACTTTAATTGAAATTTTCTGCAATGAAGTGAACTGCTACTGCAAAGGTTTTTTGTTTGCTTTCCAAAAAAAAAAATGGCCTGAACCACAATTCAACTTTTGCGATGCATTCTTATTTTACTTGAAAGATATATATCTTGGTTCTCTACCACAAGCTGCTGCTGCATTACAGACGATTTTCATGGTGCAGCCGTTGCAAAATTTGTTTGTTGTCCCCTAATTAGCCATTTTGTACCGCAAGAGGTTCCCTCCTTTTTATTTGGTAGTACTAACATAACAGCGCCTCATTAAATGCTCCTTTTGTATCTGAGTGCATGTATGAATGTATACTTTGTCCTGAAGTCCGGGAGCACCTGCAATATGATCATCTGTGTAAGCTTGGGATTGGTAAGTACACCATTTACTGTATTTTTTTTAGAATCCGTTTGTTGCTCGCCATTTTGAGCAACCCCTGCAGTGAGGTGCAAGCCATGGATTGGTCTAGGAGTACCTGCCTCACAGACAACATCTGCACAACATGTCCTTGTGTTGTATCCCTAACAACCCATGTACCAACTCCTTTCATATTTGGGCTTCTATAAATACCCTGATCTTCTTCGTGTATTCATCAAAGGCACCATTTCACAATCGTTCAAGAAGTTCTATACACATCTTTCATACTATTTCCAAACTTATTCTTCAAGCTCTAAAAAATTTAGAAATAGCAAAGGAGAGGCTGTGGTGGAATATTCACTACCTGACCTTCCTTAGTGAGAGAGATGGGCGAAGCCATTTGTGGAGCTTGTCCATGCTGAAGGGTACTTCGTCCAACAGGCTTCATCTAAAGTAGGAAGGCTCCTCCTTGTCTGTTCGAAGGTGGTGAGCTTACTCTCCCTTGCTTTGCCATTCTCTTTCTCTTTTTGATCTTTCAGCAATATGAAACTTAGTTAATCTTTGCTGTTTCAGAGAAAAGTGTGGGACGACGTTGCTGTGTTTTACTAGATTGGCCAAAATCTCGCTGTATACATGTTGACGGAGGAGAAGCGAGCATTTTCGAGGCTTCAGGGTTGTAAGTTTTCCTCTCCTTCATGCCATTTCTTGCTTCTGTAATTCTGGGCAAAGCTGTAGCTACTTCTCTCCTTTTGTGGTGATATATCCCTTTCCTTTTTTAAAAGAAGCATGCTAAAGAATTTATGTAGTCATAGGATGTAGCTTCTCTTTTCATGATTTAATGCATGCATGTTGTTTTTCTTAATAAAGCCATTTTCCATGGTACCTGTTGTTTTAGCTCTTGGTTCTACTTCATAAGCTTAAAAAAAATGTATAGTAGCTTCCTTATTTAGGCCATAGACAGCAACAGTAGGAGACCTTGAATTCTTGCATCCTTAGAGACAGAGCTTGCTAAAACTCCAATTTTGTGAAAAAAAAAAAATTCCTCAACGTCCATAGTTCCAATGATGAATATCCCTTACTATCGTTCCCAACAATTAGCAGCTTTCTACTTGTCTAGAACCCACAAAATACTAAGATTCCAGTTCTTGACACACTTGGAAATGAAACCGGCTTCAGTTAACCCTGCTTACCACACTCTTCTCTTTTTGAATAAAGCATGCCATTTGAGCTGTGAATAGGTGTTTCCATCTTGATTATCTGCCTTTCTTTGACACTAGTTAAAGCTTGTAGATGAGGCCATACATTCAGTTTACACCATTCTTGGGGTGACATGCGCATCTCCGATTCGTTCAATACCTTGTTGCAACTCGATTGCAAAGCAGGCAACATCAGTTTCGATTTGTTAAGATAGAAAGCAGGAGTGATGATCTTCTTTGCAGCAAGCAGAGGTGACAACAAGAAGGGTCAGTCGACATCAGATTCCATCCCTCGCCGAAAACCCATCATCTCTTATGACCAAACCGGACGGCGCAATGCTGGAGACGAACGATGATGTCTCCCTGGTTCGGGGAACTTGGGAGGAGTTTCTTCTCGCCTTCAATGTTTGAGGCTCTGCAGCAAGCTTCAGAGTGAAGCCATCTTCTTCATTGATGTTTTCTGCATTAGCACTATCTCGCTGCATCAAATTCTTTGACGCCACGTGCGTAGTCACAGCCTCAACTTCCTATATCATCATCTCTGGTGCAAAATAGTCCATAAGCCCAGCTCTAAGTTGTGAAGAGGTGCTCCCACTCGACTGCCGCTGTGAACTGAATGACGTTGATTCAATCCGGCTCTGCTGCGAATTCATCTGCGTCCCAATCGTGTCCCGGCACTAGCCTTTCCGGCTTTAACTTGTTATTGTTACCGAAGCTGGTACGGCGGAGATAGATCGACGGCGGCGTTGGTGATGAAGGAGAAGGAGCACGTGAAGATTTTGGGGATGACGGCTTGTTTGACGGAGCAGTTTCCGTTGAAGACGGAGGAATTTTGCGGTGGAAGGGTCTGATGGAAGTGGAGACCGGGTTGACGACTAAAGAAGACGAACTAGGGGCGGAGGAGTCATCGGTCGCCGGCTTCTTGATGTCGGTGGTCTAAATCGATTCCGTCCGGATCTAGTAGCCATTTTTCGATCCCAATCTCGGAGTTATCTCAAATTTTTGAAGCTGTCGTTCAGATTTGGAGATACAGAGAGTTTTGGTAGTGAGATTTTTGGAAATGGGGGATTCGTGAGAGAGAGAAAGAAGGATTAAAATTTGGGCCTCCTAAAAAAATAAAAAAATTTTGGGCCTTATTTTCCCTTTCTCTTCTTTTTAAATATTAAACCCCATTTTTATTTGGGCCCTTTTTTTCTTCCTTCTCTTTTTTTATTTGGGCTTTGTGTATGTTTTGGGTTCTAATCCTTTTCTCTCTATTTTTTGTGTAGGGATTTGCATTTAATTGGACTTGCTCGTGAATTTGATTGAGACGTTCCAATTTTGAGCCAAAGGATTTTTTTGAGGATTTTTAATTCGGAGGTAGAATTTCCCCCTTTTTTGAGCTTATTTCATACGTTATTCATTTTTCCTTTTCTTTTTTGTGTTTCTAGGTATGGTTCATTTCCAGGATACAAGCATCTTCGGAAAACATTACTTAGTAATCACAGATGATGATCAGCAGCCCGTGAAGAGAGGTACTCGTCTTCGAGCTCGTGAGCCACTTATCGGGAAATATGCTTGTGAGTGGCCTAAGCTTACAGATCCATTTTACAAGCCTCATTGGTATTATGAGGTTTCCTTGACGAAAATGACGAAGACGTGGGCTCTACAATCAGCTCATCATCAACAAGGTGATGGGGCTGATTTCATCCCGTTTCTAGGGCGCCAAATAGTAGAAGGGAAGGCAATGTGGCACCACAAAGTCAAGTTTCTTGGCAAATCTCGTCACTTCGACAGATATTTGGAGTGGACTGAGGACGTGTTCAGTCGTTGCAGTGATAAACTTCATGGTGCGGGTATATACGACTATATCTACGCTTCTCTCTTCACGTACGATCGAAATACTGAGGTAGTCAAAGATTTTTGCGAAGCGTGGTGCCCCTTGACCAAAACCTTGCGGACCTCCTCCGGCGAGTTGTCTATATCATTATGGGACTTGCACGTGACGACCGGTCTTCCTTTAACTGGGCTTCTTTGCGATGAGATGGTGCCTCGGACGGATGAGCTTACTGGAGTCAACAAAAGGGGTAAGCTATTCGTCCCTGCGAGTTGCAAGTACTTATTCCATGCCTACCACCTCCTCGGAAGGGAAGACAGCAAAGCTTCGCATCACGCCGTGTTGATTGAGAGGTGGACTCAGTTCTGGTCGAGAAGAAAATCAAGATACCGACCACTTCCACTTCGTAAAGAGAAGAAAAGTCAGCGTCCCAAATTAACGCACAATCCTTCCGAAGAATCAACAAAGAGTGGACTTCTTCTGAAAGGGCTCCGCTTACCGAGCTTGGAGTTAAGGAGAATCATCAAAATGAGACGTACTTAGCCGCCTATCTCGCATGTTGGCTCTGCAGTTTTGTGCTCCCCGAGGGTGATGGTAGTTTGATCCGGCCCATCGTCTTCAAGATAGCCAGTATCATGGAAAGCGGTGAAAGGGTGTCTCTTGCCGTCCCGGTATTGGCAAGCATTTACCATGGTTTGAACAAGATCTCAAGCCTTGCCAAGCCGCCTCAGGGTCATTCAGCATTTCTTATCCATTTCGTTTATGGGTAGATGGCGTGCTATCTTCGGACTCATTTCGATCTTGAAGGAAAGAGAAAAGCCCCCAGGATGGTTCGTTATTCGGACGAAGGCGGTGCCAGATTCTATGGTCCTACTGAGGCTCGCAAGAGGGTGCATAGAGCCGAATTAGTCTCTTGGCATTGCATCATGCTTTCTAGAACCGAAGATTTCGTGTTCATTGATGATGAAAATGCAAGTGACCTAGATCGTGGACTCTTCATTGCTATCCGATCCAACTTTCTGGCCAAGAGGATAGATGACCATTTCATTATCGAGCCTTATAGCCCACACCGCTTCAGCCGACAATTTGGCTACCAACAGATGATTCCAGGAGTTCTTACTAAAGACATCCGTGAGGCTTCTTTGGTTGATGGCCTTAGATACTGGCGTATTTGCTTGATACGCAGATATATGGCAAAAGCATGTTTTCCATCCCTCCTTTTGAATCTGAAGAAGTTTTCTAATGTCGAATACAAGAAGTGGTGGGATCGAGTCTTCGACAACTTCTTGGAGAGGAATGTTGAGCTTTTAGCTCAACCTAAACCAGGTGGCCTCCTACCAAGTCGAGAGGAAGTGAAAGAGGCTAACCCTTCTAGCAAGGGAAAGAGAAAGGTCGATTCGGAGGCCTCTGTTAGCAGTAACGCGGATCGCCACTGGAAGAGAGAGAAGACCAATCGCAAATCCTCCCTTCCTCTTGAGGGACATGGTGGGAATGGCCCTAGTCATGCGGGTGCATCTACGGAAGAGGTTTCTCGTATCTTCGTCCCTTTTTATTTCTTTTTGTTTTGTTTTATTTTATTCCCATTTAACCAATATTTTTTTTTGCATTTTTAGTTGGTGAAGGAGTTGTTTGGATCTGATGATCAAGGAGATTCCGATGCACCAGCCGAAGCTTGCCACTCTGATGAAGATGCGGATAGTGAGCACATCCTACCAGTTAGAGCTCTCACTAAGTTTGATGGCAGGGCGGTGTTCGATGATCATTGCAAATCATTCCTCAAGATATATTGGGGTGATCTCCGCGATAAGTTGATGAGGACGTCTGTCGATTCCCTCTCGTCACTTCAAGAGACGGCATTTGAGGGGCTTTTACTTATGAAGACCACTCATCACAGCTTCGATCTTACTCATCTAACGAAGAGTTTGGAGACACTTTTCGCGAGTGCCACAGCTTACGATGAAGCAAGGTCGACATCCTCCGAGCTCAATGAGGTTTCTGCACAGCATTGTAAGGAAGTCAACGATCGCATTTGTGCTGCTAAAGCCAAGGAGGATGAAAAGACTCGTGAGATTGATCTTATTCGAGAAGAGCTTGCTATCTTAGAGGAGCAGAAGAAGGATTTGACTATGTCCTTGAAAGGGCATGTGGGGTCTCGCCTAGCTCTCCGAAACGAGATTCATGGTCATAAAGAAGAGCTCTCTAAGATCAGAGGTTCTTTCGATGGCAGGGCAGAGAAGAAGCTAAAGAGTTCAAAGTCTGCGTTGGAGCACGCCAAGAAGGCTTTAGAGGATCAAGATCCCTTTATCTAGGGCTTCATTCGGACTTGTTTGTTATTCCTCCTTTTTGGTTTCCATCTGTATTTCAGTTGTTCCTTGTAATGAACATCCTTATCCTTATGCTTTCTTTTGAGACATGTTTGAATTCGTTCATTTTTGTTTTCTCTTCCCTTTTTGGTGTTATATCTTTTTTGTTATAATTATATAACGTAAAAGACATAACACAGATCGTAGAACATGACTGAACTTAGAAAATATCTAAGCTGCCTATGTACCCATAAAAGGGATCGAGTCAAAACGTAGTTCAAATGAATTTTTTTTTGAAAGGGGGTGCCGTACACAGTTTATACTCATGCGGGCCAGGATTGACTATTTATTTAACCACTATATAGACAAAGTGGAGTAATCAACAGTTTAACCACATAAATTTTACCATTTTGGTGGGATAAATAATAGTTTAACCACATAAATTTAACTTTTGGTGGTCACCGTACACAGTTTATACTCATGCGGGTCAGAAGTAACATGCAGTTTAGGCTCATACGTCATGGAGCATTTTCTTTCTTTTTTTTTGTAATTTTTTTTTCTTTTTTGCTGCTTTTTTTGCTGTACAATTTTTCTTTTTTTTTTCTCTTTTTTTTCTTTTTTTTTATACTCTTTTTTTTCTAGGGGTAGTAGCGCTTCAAGAATTTCCTGTTTATTGGGCCAACCCTCACACGGCATTCAGAGATCAATTTATAAGCACCATTCGTGTACACTTCTGTGACGACATACGGACCGTCCCATCTAGGAATGAACTTGTTTCCAACACGGTGGGTGGTGACAATTGGCCTTCTCATCGCCAGCACTAGATCCCCAACTTGGAAGGAACGTGGCCGTACTTTTTTGTTGAAGGTTCTTGAAAGGCGAGCTTGATAACACTCGAGCCTTTGTTGTGCTTCCAGCCTCTTCTCATCTAAAGCTTCCAGTTCTTCAAGACGCAACCATGCATTTTCTTCTTCAGTCAAACCTTCTTGGATTGCGATCTTCAAAGATGGGATTTGTTGTTCGAGGGGAATGATAGCTTCTACACCATACACCAATGAATACGGAGTTGCTTGAGTAGGAGTCCGATGAGTGGTCCTGTATGCCCACAATGCTTCTCCAATTCTTTCATGCCAATCACGCTTCGACTTTCTGACCACCTTTTTGAGCAAATTGCACAAGGTCTTGTTGAACGCTTCAGCGAGTCCGTTGGCGGCGGCATTGTACATTGATGATTTTCTTTGTTTAAATCCAAACTTCTCACACAAGTTATCTATCAAGGCATTGCTGAACGGCTTTCCATTATCAGTGATGATGTACCGAGGGATCCCGTAGCGATAAATTATATTGTCTTTGATGAAATCAGCAACGTTTTCTTTCTTTACCTCTCTCAAAGGGATAGCCTCAACCCACTTGGAAAAGTAATCAGTTGCTGCCAGGATATATAAATGCCCCCCTGAAGACTTAGTCATTGGTCCTACAACATCCATACCCCAGACATCAAATGGCCATGAAGCAATAGTAGGATGCAAGGGCTCTGGTGGTTGATGGATGAGATTTGCATGAAATTGGCATGGTTGGCACCTTTTTGCATAGTCCATGCAATCATTTACCATTGTCGGCCAGTAGTAGCCCATTCTTTTGATACGAAATTGTAGCTTCGGGCCAGATTGATGGGCCCCACAAATGCCGGAATGTGCTTCCTCAATGGCTTGTGCTGCTTCTTCATTGCTCAAGCATCTTAAGAAGACTCCCTCAAATGAACGTCTGTAAAGTGTTCATTTGAAGTAGATGAAGTGAGTAGCGCGACGGCGAACATCAATTCTTCGACGTGGATCATCTAGTAATCTTTCATACTTCAAGTAATCAACAAACACTTGTCTCCAGTCTTCTTGTTCAATTTCAAACACTTCCACGACATTGTTTTCATCTTCTTCACCATCTTCATCCTCGAAGACGGGCGGTATAACCCAACTCTTACAAACGGGTATGAGAACTTCACCATCAGCCATGGCTATTGTGGATACAAGCTTAGCCAATGCGTTTGCTTGTTTGTTTTCTTTTCTTGGAACATGTTCAATTTCCACATTTCCGAGCCATCCAATCATTCATTGGGCATACTCGACATATGGTAGCAATTCGGGCTTTTTCACTTCATATTCCCCGTTGATTTGATTGATCACCAACTTAGAATCTCCATACACTTTCATGTGCAACCTTTTTATATCTACTGCCATTTCCAATCCGAGGACAAGCGCTTGATACTCAGCTACATTATTGGAATAATTCTTTGTCAGGGTAAAGGAATAAGGCAATACTTCTCCTTCAGGCGTTACAAACACCACTCCGGCACCAGCTCCTTCTTTATGTGCCGCACTATCAAAATACATTAACCAGGGATGAGAGATCTCAACTGTAAGTGCATCTTCATCTGGGAGGTCGTCGGTGAGTTCCCATTCAGCGGGGATTGGATGATCAGCCAGAAAATCTGCCAGAACTTGGCCCTTCACAGCCTTTTGGGGGACGTATATGATCTCAAACTGTTGTAGTTGGAGATACCACCATGTGAGCTTGTCTGACAGAACGGGTCTTGACATTACATACTTTAAGGGATTCGCCTTAGAGATGAGACGAACTGTGTGAGCTTGGAAGTAATACTTTAATTTCTGAATGGAGAATATCAAAGCTAAACATAACTTCTCAATTAGAGAGTACTTCAATTCGTTCGGCGTCATCATTCTACTGAGGTAGTATAGAGCACTCTCTTTCCCGTTCTCATTTTCTTGGGCAAGTAATGCCCCCATGGATCTTTCTTGAGCAGCGATATATAAAATCAACGGACGACCTGCCACTGGTGCTACTAACACAGGAGATTTCATAAGATAGCCTTTAATGCTTTTAAAAGCATTGCTGCACGACTCGTCCATTTCGAAAGGCACACTATTTTTCATGATCCGGCTGAATGGTTGACACCGACCAGCTAGATTTGAAATAAACCTCCGAAGATATGCTAACTTTCCTTGTAGACTTTTTAACTCGTGAAGGTTACGAGGCTCTCAGACATCTTCATTATCGCATCAATCTTGGCTTTTTCGATTTCTATTCCTTGGTGGTGGACAATAAATCTAAGGAATTTTCCAGACTTTACTCCAAATGCACACTTCAGAGGATTCATCTTAAGTTGATATTTTCTGAGTCGCTCAAAGATCATCCTCAAGTCTTCCACATGATCACTTCGTCGTCTTGACTTTACCACCACATCATCCACATAACATTCAATATTTTTGTGGAGTATATCATCGAATATTTTCTGCATAGCCCTTTGATATGTAGCACCAGCATTCTTCAACCCAAATGGCATGACTGTATAGCAATATATCCCTTTAGGGGTACGGAATGCCGTTAGCTCTTCATCCTCTAGAGACATACGAATTTGGTTATAACCAGAAGATCCATCCATGAAAGACAGTGCCTCATGTCCCGTAGTGGCCTCGATCATCAGTTCGGCGATTGGCAGTGGGAAGTCATCTTTTGGGCATGTTTCATTTAAATCTCTGAAGTTAACACAAACTCGAATTTCCCATTTTTCTTTCTCACAGGGACGATGCTGGATATCCAAGTTGGATATTTAACTTCTCTAATGAACCCTGCTTCAATAAGTTTGTTTACTTCAGCTTCGATGAGTGGGATCAAGTCTGGACGAAATTACCTTTGAGCTTGCTTGACAGGCCGTATCCCCTTTTTCACTGCCAAATGATGAACATCTATCTTTGGATTTAATCCTGACATCTCTTTGTATGACCAAGCGAATACATCTTTGAACTCTTTTAGTAGTTCAATGTACAAGTTTTCCTCATCGGCAGTCAAAAGTGCACTTATGTAGGTGGGTCTTGGGTCATTTTCATCGCCCAAATTGATTTCTTTCAATTCATCGACAGTGGACTTGACACCTTCTTCAAACTGAGGAGGGGCTATCTCTGCATCTTCCTCTTCGACAGTCACTTCTTCACTTAATGTAATGTGATGTGATGAGGCAACTTCTTCATTCATTCCTTCGGGACTTTTGAAATCTATGCATTTCCTCATTGTTCCATCACTTCGTCTCACCTGAACTATATGTGCCACATTATTTATTTTGGTCACACCCTTTCTAACCAGACGAGAAATGTCTCGCTGAAACTGATCTTGAACATCACGAGAGATCGCGCTTTGAATACCAATGGCAGCATAGTAAGATGAAGCTACACTTTCACTGTCGTCTTTATCTTCAATGTGTTGTATAAAGATGACAGTCTTCATTTTGGCTTTTCGTTCTCTTCCACATGACACAGTTAATGTAGTGCATCTCTTCATACGATAAGGGATTAAACTCTTCAACTTTTGAGTTGCCCGAGATTTATTGAATCCATTTGAACTTTCAACTTGTGTGATCTTGCCACCACATTTTCTACCAAGCCTTTTAAAGATAGACACCCTCAGAGTTTTACCAAGTCTCTTGAAGACAGACGTTCTTAGAACTTCCTTTTTGTATTTGCCAACCGCACCTTCTATTGGTGAAAATTCTCCTTCAAAGACATAGTTTGTTGTAGCTCTTTTGATGGTGATACAGACCGAACTTTGTGGGACAAATCCCAAACCTGTCTTAGTACTTGGGACATCATGGCCGTTCTTTTTCAACATTTTTTGTGTGGCATTAAGTCTGTAGTTCTGTTGGTCTACAACTTTTGAATGGGACTCCATCACAGGGCTCTCTTGTGGACTATATCCAGCTTAAACGAGAAGTTTAAATACTTTTGGACCAAAATGCTGAGCGGCATCACCATTCATACTTTCTCCATGTTCAGTAGCATCGCCTTATGTTGGTCGAACGAACCCTTTGAGTGGTGGTGGGATTGGCTTTTTTGCATTAATTTTGGTTAGAGGCAAAGTGAGTCCTTCCAGTAATTTTGTTCTAGATGCTTCTTTTTTTGATCTTTTGGCTGTTTTCATGTTCTTTTTGATGGATTGATGCCCTCCTTTCCTGCCTTTGTGTTAGGTAGATAGTATTTTTAATCGGCAAAGTATGATTCAGCTTCTGTGAAGGGCTTGCGGTCGCCAACTATCTTTTTTACAACTTCATCCCGACAATACTTGAAGCATTGATGCCATGTTGAGGGGACAACTCCATTTTCATGTAACCATGGTCGTCCAAGAAGCATGTTATACGAAGTCTTGGCGTCAATCACATGAAACATTGCGGTTGATTTCATATCATCCATTAGCAAATCCAACCATATAGCGCCAAGAGCTCTTTACCCTTCATGGTTGAATCCTTGAATCATCAACCGACTACCTGAAAGATCTTCCGTAGGAATTTCCAATTCTTTCAATGTTCTTAAAGGCAAGATATTCACCGCAGATCCTCCATCAACAAGTATTCTATTAACTCGTTTTTCACATGCATAGCCACTCATGAATAAAGGCCTATTGTGAGGATCAGATCCAAGCTACAAATCTTCATCAGTTAATGTTATTATAGATATGCAATCATTATCAGCCACATAAGTCTCTTTTTCGACTCGCTCGTCATCTTCTTCATCATTCACAACATTACTAGACTCAGTGATGACAATATTTGTGGTGGCATCATCTTCTTCAAGTGATATTTTCCCTTGAAGAGCCAGTTGCATGATTTTGTCTTTCAATATGAAGCAGTCGTGAATGGCATTCCCAACCAATCGATGGTATTTGCAGTATTTAGGGTCATCAGTTCTTCCTGCTTCATTAGGACGCTTCATTTCTGGCAACTCAATAAGTCCTTCCTTGAGTAGATCATCAAAAATCCCTGAGACATCTGAATCCAGGAAAGGATATTGTTTTTGTTGCATCTCTTTCAGGGTCATCCTCTTTTTTGGCTGAACATTTTGTTTTATATCTTTGTCAGCATCCTTTCTGATGAACTTGACGGGTGTTGCCTTTATTGCCATAGACTCTTTCTTTGGTGTTTTGTCGACGGGCTTGGCATTCCTCTTGAAATCTTGCCTTTCTTTGAACTTGCGAGGTTCTTGTATTGGTGGTCCATCAATTCCACTTGCTGCCATACTCAGCTCCATATCATGAGCTCTGGTGGCTAGTTCTTCAAAAGTTCTTGGTTGAATTCCTCGCAAGATGTATTGAAGATCCCAATGCATTCCTTGGATGCACATTTCTATGGCAGATGCTTCAGACATATGGTCTTTGCAGTTGAGACAAAGATTTCTCCACCGATTGATACAATCAATCACAGGCTCTTTTTTCCATTGACGAAAACTTGTGAGTTCCACCATACTGACGGTTCTTCTGGTACTATAAAAGTGATTGAGAAACTCATGCTCGAGCTGCTCCCAACTATCGATTGAGATAGGCTTCAAGTCTGTGTACCAGTCGAATGCATTTCCCTTCAGAGAGCGAACAAACTGCTTGACCAAATGGTCTCCATAGGTTCCAGCGTTATTGCACGTTTTAACAAAATGGGCTACATGCTGTCTTGGATTGCCCTTTCCATCGAACTGTTGAAACTTCGGAGGTTGATAACCTATAGGCATCTTCAAGTTATCGATCCTTCAAGTGTAAGGTTTAGAATAAACTGCCATTGACTTGGAACTTTCACCGAACCTATCTTTTATAGTTCCTTCAATGAACTCCTTGAGTTGGTTGATTGGAATAGAGCCATCAACTGAAACATTCAACTCTTTAGCAAATAATTTTGCATCATCATTCATTTTCGGCCTCTCAGGTGTTTGGTCGTCATTATTTTCACCATTTTCTTCATGATTCTCATCATTTGCACGAATCGCTTCACCCCTTTCTCTCTTGAGCTTTGAGATCTCATCGTCTTGGTGTTGCATGCGTTTGTGAAGTCCCTCGATGAGTTTAGTTATATTTACGAGCTGATCCTCTATAGTAGAGTCGTTTGCTATCATGACGGCTGCTTCAAGTGAGCCACTTGCTTTTGACGGGAGATTGTTTTCCATTCCTTCATTGATTTCCACAAAATGAGGCTCTTCTTCCTCAATAGTAGTCATCTTCAATGCTTGCTTGGCCATGTTTCTTGTAGTCACTCCGACACCTTTCGTAGCGGACTCCGAAGTATTTGAGATGTTAGACATCTTCAAATTTTGGATATAAGGAAAAGAAGAGATGAGAAGTAGAGAAGTCCCACTGGGCGTGCCAGAATTTGTAACACAAATTCCGAGTATTTAAATTAATAAACACCGGAAAATCGTACAAAGAAAATATTTTGGATCGAATTTACAATTTGTGGTTTGATTCTCTATCTAAATCTTCTGATTCTTCTCTTCAAAAATTGTTCATCGTCGTTCTTCAAGATCTTCAAGTTGTTCTTGCTTTTTGATCTTCAGGAACCCGATGCTTGGAGGTTTATAACGTCAATTTGAAGGATTTTCATCTTGATTCCGAATCAAACGTCATTTTTGGGACGATCTGTTGAAGAACGCTTTGAATCTTCGAGTTGTTCTTGAGGATTTGAGGTTGATAATGCCGATTGGAGGGCCGAGCACCTTGGATCCGGATCGAACGTCGAGTTTGGGATGATTTCTGGGGAAGAACGCGAAGAACGCCTTGAATCTCCAACTTGAATGCCTTGAAGATTGAAGAGAGCTTTCTCCGATGAATCCTTCTCCAAACTTGAGCTCTTGAACTTGTTGTAGTTTTCTTAGGCTAAGCCCTCTATTTATAGGCAAATGAGGGTGCATTTAGGGCTTAGGTGACGACGTCTCATTGGTCCTTTGGTTAGGGCTTATGTGGCATAATTTTATTGGTGTCTTGTATCCTTTGTAATTCTCTACAACAACATGGCCATTTCTTGTATGAGCTCGTTTATGTGTCGCATTTCTATTGGTCGAGATTTTTCCACATATTGAATACCAATTTATTTATTTAATTTAGGAATTAAAATTCCCAAAATATAAATAAATGATATAATTTGGATATTTCAATTGTTTAATTTCCACGTGTCACCCTTTGATTGGTGATGACAATTTAATTGATTACAAACGTCAAACAATAATTCAAGAAAAACCTACATATTTTTTTTCTTCATGCAAGAAAGTCAAAAAATTAAAGTCAAATCCAATCAATAATGAGTACACGTGTACCAAATCAATGAGAAACAGTAGCAAAGAGAGTACCTTTGTGAGACGAATATACTGTAGTTGAGCAATTAATTTTTCTCCTCAGAGAAAATTAAAAAAAAATTGAAGAAGAATGATAAAAAAGACGTGAATTTAGTTATTTATGGACACGGCCGACTTATGCCCAGCGACCGCTGGACCTCAGCGGTCACTGGGCTTAAGTCGGCTTATTCCAGCAACCACTGGAGTACCCTCAGCGGCCGCTGGGGTACACCGCGCACTGGGGTGTCCGAGTTCAACCCCTCAGCGGCCGCTAGAGTACACCGCGCCCTGGGTTTTAAGAATCCATGAAAATCTCATGTGCAAAAGGTCAGATTTCATCCTTTGTATTTTTTACGGGATTTTGAGGTGAAATCCAATAGAATCAATGACTTTTTAAAGTCCATAGAGTTTTGAATACAGTTGGATTTTTATAGACACTAGTTTTGCACCCGTGCGATGCACGATAATTGTTGAATTTAATTAAAATAATTAAAAAAAATCCATATTATAAGTTCTCATGACGAACAAATAAATGAATTAAAAAAACTAAAGAATATTATGAGAAGTTTTCCTTTTTAAATATTATTAATAATCATTTTATTTCGTACTCAATTTAGATAAAATTAATCAAATACTTTTGTCTTATGTTTAAGAATTGATCTCATTGCATTGTAATCTGTCATATATAAGACCAAATAAAATAATAAACAATAGAAGAAATACAAACTTTGCATTTTTGGATTTCACGACTATAACTCAATCAACAACACCAAGAATAAACCACTAAAATAATTAAGTTCGTATCATCCCAAACTTTGAGGGAAGAAGCTAAATAAAATCATGCTTTTCACATGATAAATATTCAATTTACATATCATCATACTATCTAAATACAACATTAAGTTGCAAGAGTAACACTGGTTTTGTAAGACAAACATCTACAAAACCTGAAAACTTTCTTTCTTTATGTTGACTTTGATTTTTTATTTCCAGTCCTTGCAATTGTAGGTTGGTAATTATTTAGACCTAAGAACCAAAAGAGTAGGGAAAAAAAAGGTGATCATATGTGATATCAGTACACCAATGATTTGAATTGAACCTAATAAAATAAGTTATACTTGAATCAATATATATTGAAAAATCGCCAGTAGTTCTTGCTCCTAAAGGTTGGGAGAACTTCTCATAAAGTAATATAATGAGCAGCAATATTATCTTCCGTATCAAAGAAAGTAAAGTGAATTGAAAGAAAATGGCTCACGTCATGGTTTTGTTAGCTTTCTCAGAACAATTTTTGCAACCAAGTTTGGGAGATAAACATCAATTAAGGAAGAAGAGATATAATTATAAGCTGAGATGGCCTGGTATGAATGCATACAGCTACAGTCTCTTGATAATTATGTTTTTTCATAGAAAATGTGGGGTACATTAGTAATCTTCTATATATATAATATTAAAGCAAATAGTATATAATTATGCTATCAAATGCTAATGCCACAATAACATGGCACTGACATATTTGAAATTCAGAGTCTTAAATGATGATGATAAAAGAAATCATGCCTTCATGCAAAAACTTTGCACCTCAAGCTGTTGAATCTGAGGTACGTACACAAACACAAAGTTTTACGGAGCAGAAATATTAAGAAGGGTACTGAAAGCCATCAAAATTCATCAATGTCAACAATAACTTGATATCACAGTGATGTGTTGAAGATTAATGCTTTTAAAGCTCTTAAAGATCAATGTGGTATATAACATGGAACATGACAACATATATTTTGTAGAAACATATAATCTTTTCAAAATTGTTAACCAATAGACCTATTGATATCCATGAAAAATGAGTTAACATTGTAGATGAAATACAGACAGTAAGAGGTAAAAGAGGGCTAGAAAACATACCCACTTTTCACAGCAGCAAACAATATTTTCTGCATAATTCGGTGTAAGATATCTGCAAGAGACCAAACATGTGAAGCTCGGATCATCAAAAGCTAGGCAATGCATCAATCATTTCATTAGGAGGTAAAGAGATACCCACTCAAAACTTTTCTGAAATTTTGTCTACTTATCATGCTTACTTGTGTTCCACTTAGCAAGGTCACAGTCTCTCGGCCGAGCATACGTAAAAATTTTAACCTAATTAAATTTTTTAGTTCAAGAATCCACTAAAACAATGATTCATTCGTCTACATATGTAAAATATACCAAACTGATAATATCTAATAGAAAATGCGTTAATAAAGTCTCCATCTATCCACTTTATATTAGCAAAGGATTGATCCCAATAGAGCAAATTGCATACAGAGAATTTGAACATTGGATCATGTTAAACATAGGAAGACATTATCTATAATTATTTGTTAAAGGAACAAATTCATGAAATCATGCAGAAAACACATCCTTTTTGCAATTCCAATAACAATATCATACCTCTAGTGCCATTCAAGAGCACGTTTCGCATTATCTGGCATAGAACAACCCCATTACAGATGAGGAGAGAATAACATGTGTTGATACATCCAAGTGCATTCTTGTCCTAGAAAAAAATGAAAAGAAAGAGCAACTAATTTGATATACAAATTCTATATATATTCTATAGTTTTCTTGCTTACTAAATAAATGTCTATTGCAGATATACTCATAAACCAAGATATCAGTACATTAATAAAACAACTGATGTAGTTCTTGGTATTGTATTTATATATATAAAATTCAATCTCATAGTTCAAAAATTCAAATAGATACACACAATTATAGAATGAAGCTACAGATGTGTGTGTGTGTGAGAGAGAGAGAGAGACCATCAATTATAAGAAAATGGCTTTGACATGTACAATAGGACGTAGAAATCCATAAGATATAGGCCAAAACACTCCAAAATTTAGGGGTTGAGTGCGCGATTACTAACAGCAAAATTCATTTGAGAAATGAAAATAATTCTTTCTCATAGACGATTTCGTTATGTTGAAGAATCGAGCGCTTGTTCGCTTCTAGCCAGCATGCTGCTCTGTTCACTCGCGATTCTGAGGCTCCTCCGCCATCGTCGTCCCTGTTGATATCTTCCACTGGCAAATCGCCCAAGACGCTGCTTTCTCTCTCTTCGCTTCCATCGCCAATACCTAGCCAGAGAGAATTTTGAAATCTGAAGTGGGCGAGAATTTGAGGGGTAATGTAGATTAACTGCTACAACGTGAATTTGAGACAGGTTTCTCAAAAATAAACGAACAGAACAACTGCTCTACATAAATTGTCAAAATTGCCCTAAAATTGGTGTTAAAGAATTGGTCAACAAAAACTGCGTTTATATATATATATATATATATATATATATATATATATATATATAGATTTTAAAATCTGTGTTGAATACCTCTGGATATTTAAAGACTTTTAAAAGTCTGTATTGAATACACCCAGATTTTAAAAGTCCAACAAAATCCATCAGAATCTCAATTGAATACACCCCTCAGTTTAATCAAACAAAAGTTCAATGAATTAATGAAAAAGGAAGTTTAAGATTTTAGGATCTATTTTAAAAGTAATTTATTTTAATATTTAGTAATAACAATAATGTAAATTCTAATGGCCGAAATACAAGAGGGTTTTTAAAAAGAGGTAAATTTTTAAATAGTCATTTTGTCTTAGTGAAAAATATTTATAGCCACTATTTAAAAAAAACATGTTTATAGCTACTTGGACAAAATAACTCTCTGTCGTGTAGCAACAATGTAAAGTCTGAATGCTGCATGAATAGACTTAGTTGTGTAACTCTATTCGTGTAGTAGTGTAAATTTGAATTGTTGTATGACTACGCTCAGTCGTGTACCATCAATTCGTGCAATAGTATATAAATTTATAATGTTGCACGAATTGACTTATTCGTGCACCCACTCATGTAGTAATATTAATTTGTACTGCTACACGATCATATTTCATTCGTGTTTCTAAATAATGCACTCTAGTCGTGTAGCTTACAATTTTATAAAGGGTAATTAAGTATTTTCAGCGAAAAAGTGGTTATAAATAATCTTTTTTTTAATAAGTGACTAAAAACATAATTTACTAAATGAAAATGACTATTTTTATATATTAACACTTTTAAAAACATGTATTTTTACATAAGTTGGGGATCCCTTTTCTAAAAAAATATATTATAAACTCTTAATATCTTTCTTTCCAAAAAAAAAAAATAAAAAAAATATAATATCATATGTTGGAGAAATTGAGATTCTTTATTTTTTCAAATGATTGCCACAATATTTTAACAGCCCAAGTAGAGGGAAGATTCTATGCCACCTGATCGGACACTAAATCCGAATTTTCATTTTTAATTAATATTCATATATTTAAAATATTTTTTAATTATATTTTATGGACATGTACGTCTTACATTTTAAGTAGGTGTTCATTATATTGGTATCGATTTTTTTTTGTCTGCTGCTATGTAAACAATAATGTCATTTTTTTCCCACATGATATCGTTAAAAAATACAACAATATCAATAACATAGCGGAAGGTGAAAGAATTGAGATTAATATGATTAACATCTACTAGTATTGACATTTATAATCCCAAAATATAATTAAAAATTATTATAAAAATCAGAATCCTATTATATCTAAAAGTAGGATAGTCTAGGGGTTATTTTCCTGCCAAAACTATCTTACTTACCAAAATTAATATTGAAATTAATAATAATGTCAATAATTCATATGTAATTTATCATTAACTTACTCATAAATTTTCACAATTTTCTTAAAATCCATACTCTATATAAAATGTCAATAATTCATTATGTAATTTAATCATTAACTTACTCATAAATTTTCACAAATTTCCTAAAATCAATACCCTAAATCTGATTATGCTGACAAAAAAATATGGTTATATTAATATCCTTCTAAACTTTTAGTCAATCATTAGTATGTATAGTGTAAATTAATTATAATAGATTTTGAAATAATCGTATCTTAAAATTATTTATTTAATTCATGCGAATTGAATTAGTAATTATTCAAGCTAATTTAGCGGCACTAATTCAAGCTAATTATAATTGGTGTACCTTTTGTTAGGGGTTAACGATTACATATGGTAATAATGACAATTCATACAATTATGGTAATCACCATTTATTTATATATATCAAAATTGATCGCATACGTTTTCGTTACAGTAATTTTAATTTTAAATGGAAGACAATAATTTTATTTTGTAAACCTAGAAATATATCATTAATTATCTTAATCGTGTAAATATTTACCTTATAAGGTATATATCATCAATCACCTTAATTAATTGAGAAATGCAATAATAGCAATAATAAGCTGATTAGTAATATTTAAAGTATGGTTTTTATTAACCCGCTAGTTACATTAATCTTATTACAATAATTATGATAATTAATAATATCATTTATATTATAGTCTAGAGCTGAGCCTATAAATTGTTTGTGGAGTCAAGATAAATAAACATCCATCAAAATATTTTTTGGATAATAATTACAGTGAACGTTGAGATTTAGAAAATCATAGAAGAATCAAATGCGGCAAAGGTAAAGGAAACTCAAGTGCTGATTTATTATATTTTCAAGTACTTTTGTGTTGATTTATTTATTAGGAATATGAATATATATATATATATAAGATGTTTGTAATTTATTGTAAAGTTTCATCATTGATATTTGACTTTTTTTTTATGTTAAGGGTAACCCGCAGTCGCTACCGTGATGCGCACTGGGTAAACCCCGCCCCTGTGTAATAGCCTGCGGCCCCTGTGTAATAGCCTGCAAACCTACACATGAGAGGTAAACCGCCCCTATGTAATAGCGTGCAAACCTACACATGGGAGGTAAACCACACTTGGTGCCAAGTGTGACAAGCTCACACCTAATGGTGTTGGTGGTGGGTCAAACTTAAGACTTTTGGCCTCAAAAAAACCAATCCACCACTAGGTCATCCCCAAGGGGACTGATATTTGACTTTTTATTTAGGTATTTTAGTGTAAATCCCATAAAGTATTCAACATTGTAATTATCTAAATGTTAGTATGAAAAATTAAAGTATTTATTTATCGAGAAATTGTGAATAAACACCATTCATGTTTACCCACAAAAAATAAAATAGAAAAAAAATCCTTATTTTCTAAAAAAAATATATTAATATAATAGTAATAATGGATCTAACATTAAAAAATACTTATTTTAATGTCTACCCTCAAATACCAATGTCCAAGCAAACATAATATTAAAATTATATTATTTTTAAATTTTATTTTTATTGTTCTACTCATGAATTTTTATATTATATATGAGTTGCCCCCTAAGAAATATTACTGGCTTTGTCACATTGCATGATCAAATATAACTATAAAATTTATTTTGGTATAAATTCATTCAGAATTACCAATAAATGGCGCAAATACACCCAAAGTGTAAAAAATATTTTCCACTGCCACCATTTTATCAGGTTATTTTTTTCCTCTTCAGACACATCATTTTTTCTGGTCAAATTAAGATAAAACATGTCACTTTCAAATTGTTCTGATCTCGCATTCAGTTTTCATGAAGAAAATATTGAAATAGATTGTCAGGCTCAACACCATTCCATAATTTGTATTGATTCATTGCTACTGAAACACACCAATATTTATTTTTCAAGAAATTGCAAAAAAATGTTATGACTTTTTAGAGTGGAGATGGAGAAGACATTAAAGAAAACAAAGACAACATCAATGAGGCAACTTAAACTTGGGTGATGCTATAATGAACAAAGCAGCAAGTACAACTCAATTTGGGTAATGCAATAATGATCTCTCTCTCTCCATGGAAATCGAGAACCACTCGTGTGGCTGTGGTAGTACTTGCAAGCACAATTCATGAGTGTTGAATTAATTTTCTTTCTTCATGCATATATATATTTTTAATTTCTACTTATGTTAATTATTTTTGAAATTAAAATAAGAGATTACATTAGTCAATTTATGAATATTTGCACCATTTTTTTGGGGGTTTTTTTAGGTGTATTTATACCAAATGTAATTCAAAATTTGGATTATTTATGTGTTTTAATTTATGTGTGCCGCCATACTGTAAATATTTATCTTAGTTTCATTTAATTCAATGTATCATATTTTGTTAGTTGGATCCAAACACATTATAGACAATAATTATGATATAAAAATACTTGATTAGAAAAAATTAAGAAATATTGACAAATTAATCTGTTTATGCCAAATAATTTGAATAATTTTCAGCGACATTTTAATTATTTTATATTCATTCCCACACATACTGACAGATTAATCTGTTTATGCCAAATAATTTTAACTATTTTTAGCAACATTTTAATTATTTTCTATTCATTCCGACAAAGACCCATTTATTTAATAATCATCGGACCAATACAACAAATAAATAAAACTCAAAATGTTCACAATTACTAAAACACTAAAATTTACTATATGTAGCTTTTTTATATAGTTATAACTTATGATAATAGTTCAAAGAAACACATTAAAAAAATGGTCTACAACTATATGATGAATTAATTATGGATCATGTCTACTCAAAATAACAAAAAATAAAAGTTACGAATCATGATCTCATCATTTAGGCATATGTCTATTCATGTTTTTTTTTTTTGCATCTAATTTAAGTATTTTTCACATTTTTTAAAAATGCATAATGCATTGATCAATCAAATTTGTAATTAAGTGTAATTTTATACAAGATTATAAACACTAATTTAAAATATGATCAACAATTAATATTCGTCCACTATTGTTGATTTTGAATATTAGAGCATTTTTATTGTTGGTATATTTTATAGAAATGTCACTATATGTTAAGTCTCTAAATTACTTTACATTTTATTGTATATAATGCATGATGTGGTATGTTAATGTCATCATCACCTACTTCCGCAATTATATAGTTTTTTTTTTTATTTTCTTTATTATATAAAGCTTGATTACCCATATTTTTTACATATCCAGAGAGCTCATATTATTGGTTCTTAGTAAAAATAAATAATTTAATCATATGTTAAATATACATACAAGTTCGTATTTTTGTTGGGTATGATATTATATGTTTATATTAGATCAATATGCAAATACTTACCATGGGGGTGCTAATATATTTAAGATACAAATTCTTATAACATATGAAATATTATCCTACATCATTTCACATTTGTATTTTCTATTTAAATATGCACAATATTTTTAATATGAATATTTTTTTTATATATTTTATTTTTGTAATTGTATCTTATTCATATTGATTTAGTATATTTAATCACTATTTATAATCAATAGTTATATTATACACATCATAACAATAAATCAAGTACTTAATATCATGTGCAATGCACGTGTGAATTGCTAGTATTACTTAAAAATAAAAATATGGATACGATGCCCGATCGAAAGGCATGCAATTTTCCCGGGTAGAACCTTTCTAATCCAGATTCTATTAACTGGTCCCCCCACACATTAGGGTGTTGAAGAAGAAGAGGAAGAAGAAAGATTTTGTTAACTGGGCTGACCCAATTGATGATGGAAGACAGGAAGAGGGAGAGAGGAGGAAAATTCGGCCACAATTTTTTTAAATATATTTTTAAAAAAACTGCAAATTAAATTTTTGGGACATTATGACATTAGTAAATGTTAATTATGTTGGTTATTGGATTTTTTTTTTGCCACTTGTTATATAAATGACATTGATGTATTTTTTTAATGATATAGTGTGAAAAACCATTATCACTTACATAGCATGATGCACAAAAAAAAAAAATAGAACCAATATAATTAGTATATACTTATAGATTAAGATCGATATGTCCCAAAAGTATTTTTTTGCAAAAATATTTTAAAAATATTAAAAAAATTTAATCAATAACATATCAGTAAATTCGCGCCTTAATTAGCAAACAAGTATGGAACTTTTTTCCTTCTTCCACAAATTAGGAATAAAGTTTCTCCATATTCAACATGAACATTTCCAATAATTTCCACAAAATAGATTTCAAAAGATACAAAGTTACACACACACACTTCTTTTTTCCTTTAAAAAAATAAAATAAAAATAAACACATCCACTTCTTAGACAACGTATATAATACAGGTGATTAATAAAACCAAGTTTGAGACTTATCTATACATAGTTTCTCATGTAATACTTCATTAATAAGTCACGCCTACCTTTATTATATCTTAATTACAACTCAAACTGTCAACACTAAACGTGACATGTTTAATTTTGCAATAATTAGAGATTTTCATATAGTTTTGGAGGAAGGCGAGGAGTGAGAACAATATCAAGAGGCTTCAATTTGGGGAGAGCAATTCCCAACCCTTCTCCCATGTCCACCGCCTCTCCCGTTTGCGTCGACAAGTCAAAACCTTGGAGCAAACGGGCAACGGTCAAGTATATTACTTGCAATCCAAACGTCATACCTGGGCACATTCTTCGTCCTGAGCTAAATGGGATAAATTCGAAACACTGTCCTTTGAAATTGATATGTTTATTCTCATCAAAGAATCTCTCTGGCCGAAACTCGTCTGGAGCGGACCAAGCATTAGGATCACGATGCAACTTCCATAAGTTGACAATCAGATGTGTGCCTTTCGGAACAAAATATCCGCTGATGTGACAGTCCTCGAGGGCCTCACGGGGCCCCGCCAGGGGGCCCGGTGGGTACAACCTTAGGGTTTCCTTAAAGATGGCTTGTAGGTAGTTGAGACTATTGATGTCAGATTCTTGCACCCATCGGTCTTTGCCTACATGATTATCAAGTTCATCTTGTGCTAGTTTTAAGGTATTTGGATTGTTCAATAGCAACGAGATTGCCCATATTAGTGTCTCCGCCGTGCTCTCCGAGCCTGTCAAGATTAACATCTGAAAATACGAGGTAAGAAGATTATCGATCAAGTTAATATACCAAATGACATATATTATATATTATATACGTGCACGTAATATGCAGGGAAAAAAAACCGTATCAATAAAAGGCCACCCTAACCTATTTTTGCTCAAATGAAAAACTCAAAATTTCAAAACATGATGCTTACTAGAATTGTAGCCTTGATAACAGTTTCCCTGCTATAACCATCTACCACTTCATTTTCCTCAATAGCTGAAAGCATCACATCCATGAAATCTGATGATTCACTAATTTCATCATTTTTTTGCTTTCTTGTCTGAATTCTTTCCTGAACCCAATCCTCAAAAACTTTGTCTACTTTCTTAAAAGTTTGCTTCATGCTTTTGATGTATCCTCGAATATCTAACCATTCAAGGGATGGGATTGCATCAGAATACACGAACACTCCTCCGAGGTATAATGCTTTCTTTATAGCTTTTTTAAACTCCATATCTTCGTTGTCTCCACTGCAAGAGCAAGGGGTATTATCGTAATTCACGAATTTGAAACATGATAGAGAATAAAATTAATAGACCCGATTCGCGGTTAAACCAAAAAAATTCTAAGATTAAAATTCTTGATAATGGTTCCTCATGAGTTTGTTAATGTTTATTTGGTGGAGTGACAAATTCTGAGCAGCGTTCATCATGTGTTCGAATATTAATTCCCACCAGCATTTTGGGTAATACTGGTGATTTTTTTTTTTGGTGATATAAAATTGTTGTGGGAAACCCCCCTTTGTTGAAAGAATTGTTCCAAATCTCATTAATTAATTAATTATATTTATAAATAAATAAATCCGCGCTGCTTTTAATCTTTTCTTAATTTTCCCCCAAATGGGTGAGGGTACTTTTTGGGAAGATATATATATATATATATATATATATATATATATATATATATGTTTAGACTGAGATTGTAGTTTGAAATTAGTGGACTCGATTAGCCACGCTGCTTACTCAGAAAATGAGAACCTCTTCCCAGCGAGCATCCGCATGATTATATTGAACGTCAAGTGATCAATCCTGCGACTCAACGCCACCACCTTCTTCGATTCATCACCGCTACATTTCCACAACTCTTTGATGAAGCCGTCGACCTCCGCCGCCCTCACGTGGCGCAGATCGTGGAGGCGGCGGGCGGTGAAGAGATCGACGGTCACCATTTTTCGGACGTTGCGCCAGTAGTGGCCGTACGGAGAGAGACCAAAGCTTGCATTTTGGTAGCCCAAATATTTTCCGATCGCCATGCTCGGCCGCGTCACGAAGACGCGGTCGTTGGTGGTGAAGCATTCTTTGATCATCGCGCAGTTGCTCACCACCAAGCCGGGGTGGCTACCGAGTCGGAGGGAGAAGATCGGGCCGTGCTCGTCGGCTATGGCCCCGAGGGTTCGACACACCGGGGCCCGGCCGCCGAGCAGGTGGAGGTGGCCTATCAACGGCCATGCACCCGGTGGCTCCGGTGGAGTGGTTGCAAGAGTTTTTTTGTTCTTGGTTGGTTGTGATGATTTGAAGTAGTAGATGAGTATTATTGTTGCTAGGAATAATAATGCAATTTCTGTCTCTGAAGGAAGAGAGAGAAAATCCATTGTTGTTGTTTATAAAAGATTTGATGATGAAATTTTGGTAAATGAATCATGCTATTTATTTCCCTTCAAATTTCCTATTACACTCCTACGTGTTTCACTTCATGTTTCACTATAAAATTTATGATTTTAATAATATTTATTATAAAATAAAAATTAATTTTAACATATATAATCATAGTCAACATTTATCCACAAAAAAGTGAATTTAAAAAGCTATAAATTTAATTTTGAATTAATCATTCATAATAATGAATTATTAGTTGAAAATTAAATATTAAAAAATAATTATAAACCCTGACTAAGCGAGTAAACCCTAATTTTTTTTAAAATTAAACTAAATCACAAAAAAATATAATTGAAGAAAAAAAATATAAAAAAATAAATAATTTAAAAATGTAATGCGAAGTGTAACACCGAGTGTAATAGGAAATCTAAAGTGTATTTATAGTGTAACAAATATGTGAATAGACGATTTGAATTTTAGTTTTGTGTCCACGCCACATTTAGGGTTAGGGTTGGTGCACAATATGTAGTTTAGATGTTCATGTTCCTCCTCAAGATATTAATTAATGGAGAGGCATGAATGGTCTAATTTAACTAGTGTGATGGCCAGGCTGTGCGAAATATGAGTATAATATAATATAACTATGATATTAATGTAGACCGTTAAATATTTATAATTTCACTGTAGTTTTATATCCCTAGCTAAGAGAAAATAGTGATTTTGGTACTCTACATATTGTGCATTTGCTAAACCAGTACCTTAGCAATACATATTATATCACTTTTAGTTCTGATGAGTTACAAGTTTTTTGTTCTGCAATTTATTTAAAATAATGAGATAAAAAATAATTACAAAATTTTCAGACAAATTATTATTATTTTTAAGTTAACTATTCTAGGGTAAATTACGCTTTGATACTTACATTTTGGAGATTTTTTCATAAATTACCACTTTTTAAAATAACAAAATAGTACTCATTTTTTCAATTGATTGTAATTTAATATTTCTTAATTGGATGAATTTTTTATACATGGCTGAGGAAATATAAATATTAAAATACAATCAATTACGTACGATTTTCAAGGCGTAAAATTGATTAAATATTAGATTTGAATTTTTTTTGAAAAAGTGAGTACTTTTTTGTTAATTTTGAAAAAGGGGGCCATTTTTGAAAATGATTTATGATTCAATAATTTTATATAAATTGTCGAAAAAATTCCTAAATTACCATTTTGATTAAGGGAAACTTATTATTACAAGTCATCAAGACTATATTAAACGTGATATAAAATATATTGTTTGGGTACATTTTGGAAGATGTAATACATAGGGGTACCAAAAGTGATAAGATGTCAAATATATAGTAGTACCAAAATAATATTTTTTCTCCTAGTTAATAGAGATTAAGGAAGATAAATCAAATGACTGCATGTAACAATCTTTAAAATATAATAAAATTAAAGAAGTTAGAAAAAAAATATAAATTATCATTAAAATTAAAAATGAAGACATAATTTAACGAAGTAAAAAATGAGAAATATAAATAAATGAAGTAAAAGTCATATTAACTTTCTGACACAGCATAAAAAAAAGTAATATAATTATAATTTGAAAGAAACAAATAACATTAAAATTTGTAAGAGATATTTACAAATATTATTAAACTAATTATATTATTTAGAAATATAAAAATATAACCAAACACACACACACACACACACACATATATATATATATAATCAGTGACATATTCAATATTTTAAAATTGAGGGTATCATATATTAATTATAAAAATATATAAATAAATATTATTTAATGTTTAAAATCCTACGATCGTAAATGTGAAATTAAAAAAGACAATACACAATATTTAAATAAAAAACTACAACTTCAATTGGGTTAGACGTAGTTTATGACATTATCATCATAAAATTGTAGAAAAAATCATTGTTAATGAAAGTGACCAAACAATCATTTAGTAAAATCATTCAAAAAATTTAGATTGAAAAAAAAAATGTTGATAAATGAGAAATTAAATTTTAAAGATGAGTAAGAGATAGAGAATAAATAAATAAATTAGTGTTGGTTGATTAACATTTTTTTGGTTCTCTCCACATTTCAACTTCATCCACCAATTTCTTCTCGGCCTTTAATTTCCATTTCTCCAATAACCAAAAAAGATATTCATTATTTTTTTCTTCGGAAATTTAGAATATGAAATACACACACATACCTAGTAAAAAATAAATAAAAAAATACATGATAATACATAGATCCGTACGTCTCTGTATATAATTCATATCAATATGAGAATATAAATATACATTGGTACAATGACTGCAGTACATAACATATAAAGTTAAGAATTCTCGGAGTTCTATGTTTGAATCTGAGAGCAGGAGTTTTATGTAACCTATACCCGTTAATCTTTTTTATTTTTTATTTTCTTGTTGTGATAAAAAAAAGTTGCTTATCCAATAATATGTTTCGGATAAATGTTATTATTTATAATAATTGGATCATACAACAGACTTAAGCACATTATTTTTTTTTAGCAACACCTTAACCGTTTTTTTAATTATAGTATGTACCTATATTTTCTTGGTGCGTGACTTGACAACCACATCAATTAATTATTTTAATCTGGACGGCAGCCAAATACCAACCTATCCTAAGGACCTAGCTAGTGAAGATATTAATAACGCGTTAAGTACAATAAATCACTATTGTTATTACGTGGCCCATTTCATTGAAGCCCATTTAACTTGTGGACCGGTCCAGTTCCACTTAAGCAGTTTGGCCCAGCTGCTGTACCTATTTGGAACCCTAACCCTAATCCAACGCCAATTTATTTAAGTCTCGGCTGTGGAACTGTTACTCACACCTTTCATTTTCACTGTGTGTTTACTCCAGAGAGTTCTAGAGAAAGAGAGAGAGAGAGATCAACGGCTTGCGAGGTAAACTGAGTGTTTTCATTCTTCTTGTTCATCTTCTTTGTGAGATCTTCTTATTCTTGTCCTTCTTCTGGGTTGAGGGCGTATTCCACTCTCTATGTGGAATACTCTGTTTTTCTTTGTGTGAGGATCGGTTGGTTAGGGTTTAGCTGGGTCTGAGGGGGCTGTGTGGTTCTTGGGCTATTGTCTCCTGTTCGATCTCCGATCTGCAAGGCCTGTCTGAGCTTATCTGTGATTGGAGCCCGTTCAAATCGATAGGAGTTGTTGAGCCATATGTTTCACTCATCCATGGCTGAATCAACCAGTAAATACAGGAGAAAGACTCTCGGAGGAAGTTGAGCTGGTACCCAACAGTGGTATCAGAGCCACTAACCACTTCCTCTGCCATCCTTTGCCCGTCACAGCTCATCTTCGTGTTTAAAACGCGGTGGTAAGTCGGAGTATCCTCTCCTAGGGCTCCGCTCTGGTAAAGCGGCTGAAACCTCCATATATTTACTTTCTTAGTGCCGTGAGGGGCTATAGGCTTGGTATCTGGTACTTGGCTACGTGCCTTACCTGATCCATGCTTGATTTGCATTCTTGATCAGTTTCTTTAGATTGCAGTTGGGGTTTTATTCATTAATCCTGGTTTTTTCACTTTCCGCTGTTGTTTCTGTGTTTCTTGCTGTAATCTTGTGTATATCTGAGTGCTTGTTGCTGGTTGATAGGATCTGATAGATCCTTGGTCGAGTTCTGTGTAAGAACTTAAGGAATTTGGAAAATTTCTGACTCGTTAGATCTAGTGTCTGAGTAAATCCTTCTGCTCTCCGCTTAGTGAGTGTCGCAAACTGAGTAATCCTCTCACTGTGAAGGATCTGGCGTGTCACGGTCTGTGTGTGTGCATTTCTGTGTGCTGGTTGGCCGTGTGTCTTCCCTCAAGTCTATTTCTGAGTCTGTTCTTGCCTTTGTGGTTATTTTGGTACTCTGGTAGAATAATGGCTACTAATTCTATTAATTCGCTTGGTATTGTTCCTTTTAATGGTAAGAATGATTTTAGCATTTGGAAAATTCGCTTGGTATTGATCAGTCTTATGCTACTACTGAAACTGCTGAAAAACGGGCTGAAATGGATAAATTGCATGCTTTCGTATTGTTTTAAGCTTGTCTGACTCTGTGATTAGAAAAGTAGGTGATATTGAGCATGCTAAAGATCTATGGGATAAACTTGAAAATCTGTACACTGAAACTTCTTTTACTAGCCGCATGTATTTGTTGGAAAAGCTTTTTAAATATAAACTGGATCTGTCTAAAGACATAGATGAAAATATTGATGGTTTTACTAAGCTTGTCCAAGATATTAAAAGGGCTGGTGACACTACAATTGATAACTACACTAGCATTGCCTTGATGAATGCTATCCCTGACTCTTACTCTGATATAAAATCTGCTATTAAATATGGCAGAGACAGTGCATCTGTGGATGTGATTGTAAGTGCTTTAAAATCTAAAGAATTAGATTTGCTTGAACATGGGGTAGTAATTATAAGGAAAAAAGCAATGAATTTGAAAGAGAGGACTAAGAACAGGTCTTCTGATAATTCTGAAAATGGTGGTAAGAAAAAGAAGGGTAAAAGTAGGTCAAAATCTAGTAAAGGCTCTAGAAAATGTTATAATTGTCATGAGCCTGGTCATTATGCAAAAGAATGTCCCGAGCCAAAGAAAAATAACAAGAATAAGAATAGCAATGAGTCTGATATGGCTAATGTAGCCACAAGTGACAAAGTTGGTGATTGTTACATGGTTGATGATTCTGATTCTGTGTGTATTAATTCTGCCAACTATGTGTTTGATTCTATGAGTGAATCTAAATGGCTTCTAGATTCTGGTTGTACTTACCATATTACTCCATTTAAAATTTGTTTTCTTCTTTTAAACAAGTTGAAAATGGTTTTGTGTCTATGACAAATGAAAAGAAATGCAAAGTTGCTGGTATAGGAGATGCGAGCCTAAAATTTGAAAATGGATCTGCTATTACTCTGAGAAATGTGAGATATGTGTCTGATCTATGTTATAACTTGCTGTCATGTGCTGCTTTGGAAGATAGTGGGCTAGAGAGGAGGTGGGGAAATGGTTAAATGAAAATCTTGAAAGGTTCCCTAGTAATTTTCAAAGCTGAAAAGAAACAGTTTGTATGTTTGTAAAATTGTTCCCTCTGTGCCTGTTGTATACTCTGTGAATTCTGTGCAGAATGACAAAGCTGTGTTATGGCATAATAGGCTAGATCACATGAGTAATAGAGGTCTGGAAATCTTGAAGAAAGATGGTGTGTTTGGGTCTGATGTGATTACTAGCATGCCCTTCTGTGATGCTTGCATTTTAGGTAAACAACATAAAGTCCAATTTCTTGTTAATGCATCTCCTAATTCAACTAAATACACTGAAATCCTTGAGTATTTGCATGCTGATGTCTGGGGTCCTGCAACTATTCCCACACATGGTAGAAACATGTTTTTCTTGTCCATAATTGATGATTTCTTTAGGAAAGTTTGGGTGTTCTTAATGAAGAATAAATCTGAAGTGATTGATAAGTTCAAAACATGGAAAAATCAGATTGAAAACCTAACTGGTAAGAAAATAAAGACCCTTAGAAGTGATAATGGTTTGGAATTTTGTAATGCTCAAGTTGATGATTTATGTGTTAAATTTGGAATTAAAAGACACAAAATTATTCCTTATAACCCCCAGCAAAATGGGGTTGCTGAAAGGATGAATAAGACTATCTTAGATAGGGTGAGGAGCATGTGTGCCCTCTCTGGTATGTCTAAGAAGTTCTGGGGTGAGGCAGTGTGTACTGCCACTTATTTGATTAATAGGTCTCCTTCTGTTCCCTTGAAGGGTAAGTGTCCTGAAAATGTGTTTTTTGGGAAGCCCATTAATCTGTCTAATTTGAGGGGTATTTAGTTGTGCTGCTTACATGCATGTTAAATCTGATAAGCTAGAATCAAGATCTAAGAAATGTGTCTTCTTAGGGTACCCTGAGGGAGTAAAAGGTTATAGGCTATGGGTTAAAGATATGTCTAGGTTTAAAACTACCGTGAGTAGAGATGTTGTGTTTAATGAAACATGTTTCCCTTGTCTATCTAAAACTCAGCCTACTACTACTGTGCATGATCTTGCCTCCACTGTTCATTTTGAGGTGGAGCCTCTAAATGTTTATGCACTTGTTTAGCATGATTTTGTGCAACATGATAATGAAAATAACTCTGAGCATGAATTTGAACATGAAACTGAGCATGAATCTGACACTGAAATTGAATATGATGAGCATGAAAATCATAACAGTGAGTCTGAAAACTTAAATGATTATCTGTTGGCTAGAGACAGGGTGAGAAGAACCATTAATAAGCCTGTGAGATATGTTGATGCTGAGTGTAATTTGCTTGATTTGGCTTTTAATGTGTTTGAGTCTCTAAATAGCAATGAACCTAAAACTCTTAAAGAAGCTCTTAAGTCTAAAGATGCTAATAAGTGGTTGATTGCTATGCAAACTGAGATGAAATCATTGCATGTTAATAAAACATGAGAGTTGGTTCCTAAACTAGCTCATGTCTCTGTTGTTGATTGCAAATGGCTGTTTAAAATCAAAAGTGAGTTTAAAAATGTTAGATTTAAGGTCAAATTAGTTACTAAAGGCTTTACTCAAAAAGAGGGGGTAGATTATACTGAAGTGTTTGCTCATGTGGTCAAGTTCACTACTGTTAGAATCATGTTGACTTTAGTTGCTCAATTTAATTGAGAATTAAAATAAATGGATCTGACTACCACTTTCTTACATGGTGATCTTGATGTCTCCATCTACATGCATCAGCCTAATGGCTTTGTTGATTGTGATAAACCTGATTATGTATGCTTACTGAGAAAATCTTTGTATGGTTTAAAACAATCCCCTGGGCAGTGAAACTTAAAGTTTGATAAGTGTATGAGGTCTTTGAAGTTTATAGAAGTAAATTTGATCATTGTTTGTACTTTAAAGAAACCTCTAATGTTCCTATGTTCCTTCTGATTTATGTAGATGACATGTTGTTGATCAGTCCTTGCCTAAAGTCTTTGAAACATGTTCAAACCTGTCTAAGTGAAAATTTTAAAATGAAAGACTTGGGTGATGCTAAGAAAATTCTTGGCATGAATATTATAAGGGGCAGAGAGAATAGTACTCTTGTGCTAAATTAGTCCTCATATGTTGAAAAGATTCTGAGTAAATTCTTTATGTCTAATGCTAAAGTTGTAAATGTGCCTTTAGCTGCTCACTTTATGTTAAGTAAAGAGCAGTCTCCTAAGACTGTATCTAAGATGAATAACATGAAAAAGGTGCCCTACTACAATGCAATTGACTCTGTCATGTATCTTATGGTAAGCACTAGACCTGATATTGCATATTCTGTGAGTTGCTTGAGCAGGTACATGTCAAACCCTGGTGTTACTCACTGGGAAGCCTTGAAGTGGCTATTAAGATACCTTAAGTCATCTTTGCATGGTGGGTTAAATTTTTCTAAGTATGTTAAGGGTGTTCAATTGTGTGGCTATGTGGATTCCAATTATGCTAATGACAGAGATAATAGAAGGTCTACTACCTCATATGTTTTCACTCTGTGTAGGTCATGCATAAGCTGGAAATCCCAGTTGCAACATATTGTTGCACTTTCAACTACTGAGGCAGAGTATGTTGCTATTATAGAAGCCTTCAAGAAATCCTTGTGGTTGAAAGTGGTTTTATCTGAAATAGGTTTTCTTAAAAAGAATGTTGTGGTCTTTTCAGATAGTCAGTCTATCATTCAATTGTGTAAAAACCCTATTTTTCATAATAGAACTAAACATATAGATGTTATATTCCATTTTATTTGGGAAGTTGTTGAAAGTAAAAATGTTTTACTTGAAAAGATTCCTTCTGAAGTTAACCCTACTGATATGGGTACAAAATCTTTACCTTTTGAAAAGCATGTTACTTGCATGAAGATTTTAAATTTTAACCCAGGTTAAGCTTCAGTTGCTTTCTGTTTTAAGCCTTTGAGATTGATTTTATATGTTCATTTTATTCTCAAATGGCTGCAGCCTGGTTGTTTTCCTCAGTTTGTCCCTTAGTGATTATCTGGTTATTCTCTAAGATCTTTGTGATCTGATTCAGACTGTGTGTTTGAAACTATCTCGCCTATAGTTATGCTGTGTGATCTCTGTAGGTAGGATGTATGGCAATGATGAAAACTACAAGTGTTGGCTCTAGCTTAAGTGATTTCAAATAGGCCAATGTGGAGTTTGTTATTATGTGGCCCATTTAAGTGAAGCTCATTTAACTTGTGGACCGGCCTAGTTCCACTTAAGCAGCTCTGCCCAGCTGCTGTAACTGTTTGGAACCCTAACCCTAATCCAACGCCGACCTATTTAAGTCTCGGCTGTGGAACTGTTACTTCCCAGCTGCTGTAACTATTTGGAACCCTAACCCTAATCCAGCGCCGACCTATTTAAGTCTCGGTTGTGGAACTGTTACTCACACTTCTCATTTTCACTACGTGTTTACTCCAGAGAGTTCTAGAGAGAGAGAGAGATCAAAGGTGTGCGAGGTAAACTGAGTGTTTTTCTTCTTCTTGTTCGTCTTCTTTGTGATATCTTCTTCTTCTTGTCCTTCTTCTGGGTTGAGAGCGTATTCCACTCTCTGTGTGGAATACTATGTTCTTCTTTGTATGAGGATCGGTCAGTTAGGGTTTAGCTTGGTCTGAGGGGGCTGTGTGGTTCTTGGGCTGTTGTCTCCTATTCGATCTCCGATCTGCAAGGCCTGCCTGAGCTTCTCTGTGACTAGAGCCCGTTCAAATCGGTAGGAGTTGTTGAGCCATATGTTTCACTCGTCCATGGCTGAATCAATCGGTAAATACAGGAGAAAGACGCTCAGATGAAGTGGAGTTGGTACCTAACAACTATATTTCAGTCCATTTATAAATATTTGTATTTATAACAATCTTTATTTACACATCTATTAAATAATGATGTCATGGTGCAATAATTTTCACATAACTAAGGTTCATTTTTCAAGTGTAATTTTTTATTCACATGTAATAAATATGTGACAGTACAATTTTGTCAATAGACCAAGGATGAAAATATCGCGAAATATCGCGGATATTGACATTACGATACGGATATTGGGGGGAATATCTTTTTTCCCGAGTATCGATGAGAAATCGCAATATATCACAATATATCGCAAGATATCGCAATATATCACGATTTTTTAAATATTTCTATAATATATTTTAATTTTTATTTAATACTAATATACTATATATTTTTGTGATCTTTTTTAGGTCTTCAATGTAATTATTTAAGTTGCAATATTCTTTGCTTTATAAAGACATTCACTTTGCAAAAAAATATAAGAGAAAGAAGACCGGAAAATCAATGGATATCTTAGAAAGAAAAGTAAGATGCACGTGCACTGACTTTATTTTTTTATTTTTTCAGTTAGAGGACATGATGGACAAATCACTAAAAATTTTCTCCCCATATATCACACGAAATTGAAATCTAAGATTGAATATAAATTATTTACCAAATGCCAACTAAAGTCTTTCAACATTCAACCAATATATCATATGTGTGTTTGAAATCTAACAAAACTTCCAAATGTGTGATAATGCATTGTCTTTTTGTAAAATATAGATGTAGAGATCACATAGTGTCGGATGTGCCCACCAATTATTTCAATTTTTTTATAAATTTTTTATATGATTTTTTTGTCTATAAAATAAACCTAAAGTCTTTCAACTTTCAACCAATATATCATATGTGTGTTTGAAATCTAATAAAGCTTCCAAATGTGTGATAATGCATTATCTTTTTGTAAAATATAGATGTAGAGATCACAAACGGCATCATCTTCTATATGTGAGAAGAACTGGAGCACTTTTGCCTTAATCCACACAAAGCAAAAGAATCGACTTGCGTATCTAAAACTTCAACAATTGGTGTTTTGCTATTATAATATGAAGTTAATGATACGAGATATGGAAGCTGAAAATGATAAGGTTGCAGAGCAAGAATATCTAGATCTGGTAGATATAACAACTGATAAAAATGATGAAGAAGGAAATCCACTTTTTCAATGGGTTCGCCCTGCACACTTAGATGATAATGAGGGAAATCCTGATCCAAAAATAGCTTCTATGGCTCGTGATTATGTCATTGATGTGAATCAAATATTACAAAAAGAAGGGGCTCGTGATTATGGCATTGATGTGAATCAAGTATTATAAAAAGAAGTGGGTAATACTTCTCGTGATTCAAAAACAGATAGCTCAACAGAGGATGGGGGAAATAGTGATGGAGGAAATGATGGAAGTGGTGGAAATGGTGGGAACAATCAAGACGATTATGGTTCAAGTCACACGTTATTGAGTCCATTCAATTGTGAGACCAACTTCACTCATGCAACACAAGATATAGACCACGGAAGTAGAGCTGGAGGTTCTGGAATAGGTGCAATAGGAAATGAATACATAAGGAGACATGCATGGACTCAAGAAGAAAGTCCAAGGACTGATATTGAAGAACTTTCTGCCAATCTTGATTCTATGAATATGGATGGCACTGATCATAGTGATATGTCCTAAGATTCATATGCTTCTTACACATATGGGAGTTCACAAATTGATTGGACTACTCAAAATGTGTATCAACAAAATAATTGGGTCAGTGGACATTATCCAATTCATGGTGAAGCTGTTGGAAGAAATCAAGAAACATATCAAGCGCATGTGCATAATTATATTCATAATTACTCGAACGTGATAAGTTGGTACCAATATCGTTTAGAACAAGATGGCATTCTATCTACTATATTTGAACCTCATAGATCCTCATTTTGGTATTAATTGTACTTTATAATGTTTATTTAGTCATTTTATGTTGTATTATGTATTATTTTGTCAAATGTATTGTCTCAGACGGTATTTATATAATGTATTATTCATATATTTGCTTTCAAAATACAATTCTATCAAAAAAAATTAGTGGAATATGTGCATAATAATATGTCATAATAGTTCCTAAAATTTCATGCTAAATTTCCAAGATTTTAATATGATTTCCGTCATTTTTTTCAATTTTCTGCGATATCGATATATCCGTAAAATTGAAGTTGCGATATATGTTGTGATAGAGATATTTTTATCCTTGAAATAGACAAGTAAAATTATCTTTAACATTCATACATGCATGCAAATGATATAATCATTACCAAGAGTTCTCCACCAATAGGGTTGGGGTGGGTGACCAAAAAGAAATTAAAAAAAAAAAGATAATGCTATATGACACAAATTGTGTCGGAACAAATATATAATTTAATAAAATTTCAATGTAAAATGACATTATCACCCTTGATACAATTTTGATTAAAATTTATTCCTCATTTTCTACACAATTTTCCAATATTCAATTTGAATGCATGAATGGTCTATAATGCATGAGATTCATCCCACATTTTCTACACCAATTTCCAAGTACAATGAATTTGTCTTAAAAAAATAAAAGAAGAAATTAAACCACTCAAATTAATATTTGTACTTGAACATGAATATGATATTTATATAATATATTTTGTTTTGAAAAATATAAGGAATGCAATTTATATAGTATATTTTGATTTAAAAAAGAAGCCATATCTATGATTTTTATCTAGTCATCAGGAATACAAGTCAATCTAATCAGTTTATTGCATTTAGTATTGCAACCTAAGTTACAATTTGAGCACTAATGAAGAAATGTGAGAGAAGAGGAGAGTTATTAACAAGGGAAGTCAAGATTTTTGGAGCTGACGAGCCATGTCTACTTTTACTGGATGAGCCTCCGTTGTCTAACTTGTACGAGCTATATCTTGAGGAAGTTTAAAAGATAAATGATGAAGAAGCTAAAAATATTCCGGTGATTGATATTACCGACACCACCGATGATTCTATTTCTAATATATAAGTGTCATATACAGGGCCGACCCTAATGATTTGGTGGCCTGAGTCGAGATGAAATATGAGGTCCTGTTTTTCATTTTATAACTTGATAAATAAATTGAACATACACCATATGCTAAAATATTTATATTATAGTTTAAATACAAACTTGCCTAACAGTTTTAGAAGCAATTCTTCTTCCTCTAATTTTCATTTTTTTTAATATCCGGACTTATGCTTGTGATTCATGATTCTAAAAACTATACATGAAATATACGAGTTTATTAATCAAATCAAACAACCCTAAAATTGAAATTCTCCATCACAAATACAATAAATAAAACAATAGACAAATAATAAAATAACTTACCTATTGTTGGCTCAAAATCCCTGCAATCTTCACCGTCGGTTAGGAGTACGAATAGAAAAAGAAGTAGATCGGAAGAAGAAAAACTGGGCTGCGGCCGACTCTCTATTGTTTATTTTTTTCTGTTTTAACTTTTAATAAAAAAAATATGTGTTAAGAGTTTTGCGGATCTGTACATTTTAATTTTTCTGTTGTACTAACTTCTAATAAAAAACAATACTTCGTATATGTTTTGAGTTTTAAATGATAAAGAATTAAATATTAATTGGAGGGGAAAAGGGTCTCGCAGGCCCCTGAACTTTTTGGCGGGGACCTCGCAGGCCCCTGTACTTTTTTTGGCTCAATTGAGCCCCTCAACTTTTTTTTTGGGTTCTATTGGGCCCCTCCGTCAAGCCCCTGTAGACGGGACCGTTAGTTCGACATGAAACGACGTCGCTTTGGGTTTTATTTATATTAAAAAAAATTCTAAAATCAATTAAAAAGTAACCCGACCCGAAATGACCCAAACCCCCCAACCCATCTCCTCTACCCATTTCCCACCCCCTGTGGCCACTCCAAACGCCGGGATCCCCCGCGCCCTCATCTCCGACACCGGTGAGACACTTCATCATGGTTCTCAGTCACCGGAGACCTCCCTCTCGGCCGATTCCCTCAATCTTTTCCCCCAAAACGTATGTTGCATCCCTACCTTCAATCTTTCGCCGCCGGCCATCTCAAAGCCTAGCCGGCTTGCCGCCGACCCCCTGCTGTAGAAAAATTATGTAGATGTGAAATCAGGTCTGAAAAAATGTTGGGAGAAGTATTTGCTGAGTAAGAATTAATATTTGGTTTGAAAATGTGGGAAACAATTTTCCCTGTAGATTTCAACTCATGTTTGGAAGGTAAGATGCCAAATTAGATCCGGGAGTGTATAACTTGGGAGTTCTATGATGTGTTTTATATTCCTCAAACAACATTTCTTGATCTTTTGTCTAATTTACAGGCTACAGCAGAGAGATACAAAAACAAAGGAGCATGTATTGTCTTGGAGCCACCAAACTTCAGCACACCAATTTTTCATAGCTTTGAAGCTATTATTGATTCTGATGAAGAATTGGACCTGATATCGATGGTGCTAGAATCTGGAATGCAGCAGTCTGCTGCTTGACAATGAGCATACAGAAGTGAAGTTTTTTGTGTATGCTTGTATTAACAGGTGTATTCTATGTATTTATGAGAGAGGCCTTTTATTTTTCAAGTATAGATTACCCCTGCTGAGATGTTATGATGGTGAATATCATAATCTACAATGCCTTGTACATTATATTATCAATCAATGTGCTAAAGATTAAGGCCTAATGATATATCAAAATGGAAATTCAACTGCACAACAGTGCCCTTTAGCAAATGATACACTTAATTTTCCTTTAGTTCAAAATATTGAAGAAAAAAGTTATGAAAAGATGTATAGAATGGACCACCAAACATCATATTTATGCAAGCATTATCCAATGACAGAGTACTGTTGACATGTTCAATTACAAAAGCTGGGGGACATGTTCATTTACAAAAGAGACATGTTGATTTGCAAAAAATATTGAGTCACAACTCAGATAATACATCTTATTTCCCTTCACAAAAAATATTGAGTCATTGGTATTCACGGTTCCTTGCACTTCTTCTTGTCCCCCTACTTCTCCAGCTGGCTCCTAGTTGTGCATGGCTGGCCTTTCCATGTTGGCCCAGGTGGCTTAAATGGCAGATTTGTAGGTAAGATGGACTGATTTCCAGTGGTTGCAAATGCTATCTTTCTTGATGCACTACTCCTAGAAAGAACAGAGGATCGTTGCTCTTGTCTTATGACTCACTCATTTGGAATTGGATATTTGATTTAAGGATCTGGATTTGAAATTAATTCTTCACTTACAATTGGATCTCTCTGTGTGATAAGTGTCTCAGAGCTCATCCCAAGCTGCAAATTGAGTTAAATTGAGAAATTATACTAGTATGCA
This sequence comes from Perilla frutescens, assembly GCA_026008535.1. Classification (NCBI taxonomy): domain Eukaryota; kingdom Viridiplantae; phylum Streptophyta; class Magnoliopsida; order Lamiales; family Lamiaceae; genus Perilla; species Perilla frutescens. The sequence goes on along the minus strand of BRKX01000012.1, from coordinate 6,230,498 downwards.
TAATATAAAACAAGTTGAACATGTTAAACTCACATTAAAAGTGACATTTCCAGATGTATCATCAATATATAGCCCCATTCCAACAACTCTTCTACTTCTCCTGATGCAGTTGTCAGGAAGATCATCTATTGTCTTTCTCTTTTCAGTCTTCTTCCCTTTCTCAGAGCTCATCACTTTCTCCTTTCCTTTCTCTTTTCTCTTCTCTGTTTCATTTCCTCCATCTCTGCTCTTCTCTATTGTCTTCTCTTTAGAGCTCTATGTTCATATCAAAAGATAAATATAATTATGCAAATTGAGCAGTAATCAATATGTATATATATATATTTATATTTAACTTACCTTATCCTTGGTTTTCTGAGAACATTGTGCTTTATTGTGACCTTCCACATGGCATATGGAACAAGTCATAATCACACCCTTTCTCCCGAGTCTCCCTGACTGTTGGCCCTTCTTTGGCTCCTTAGCACTTCTTATTCTTTTTTCCTTTGGTCTTCATGACAACTTCACAACTGGGGGAGGCTCACATTTCTCAAAAGCATCAATATTCATGAACTTATAACTTGGGACAGACATCATTGCAATCTGATAAGTTGCAATGTAGGCTGACTTCTCATACCAGGGAGAGATATACGATTTAGGATCTTTCTTTGCATGATTTATAGCGCAAATAGCATGGGGGCAAGGTATTCCAGTCACATCCCAGCTTCTACAAGTGCACATCAAAAGATCCATCCTCACTACATGTCTATCATCTCCATCCTCTACCTCATACCCATTCTCACCATTGAACACTACCTTACAACCAAATGCTCTCTCTAGGTTATCTTGATACACATCAATACACAAAGGACTCCATTTACTTGACCATTTTTCATGATAGCCCTTATGTGATGCTAACCTTGCCATTGCAGCTTCTCTAATGTCATCCAACATTGAAATCACTGGTTTAAATCTAGCATTTCTGATACTTGCATTGAATGCTTCACAGAAATTATTATCTACTGTGTCAGATTTGCATTTTGTGCTGAAAAATGCTCTACAAAATACCTGAGGGTTGTAAGATACAAAATCTTCAGCTGCTTGTTTGCTAATTGGCCCTAAAGCCTTCAGGTTATCATCAAACTTCTCCTTGAATGTGCTCCAAGCACAAATCCAGAACCACTTTCTCAGCTCTCCACTATGCCACTTTTTGCTCCAGTTGGCATGAACATGTCTAGCACAATATCTGTGCTCAACTAGTGGTAATACATCATGAACTGCGTTTACTAAACCCTGCATTGATTAAAATCAAACACTAATAATTAAATAGTAGCAATCAAGTGTATAGATGTGATAATTATAAGATGAATACCTTCTGCATATCTGAGATAATGGTTAGAGTTTTTCCTCCATCAGTAATTTCCAGATCACTCACAAGCTGCTCCAGAAACCACCTCCAGTTGTTTGTGTTCTCTTTGTCTATGACTGTCCAAGCAACAGGAAACATTTGCTCTGATGCATCCTTCCCAACAGCTGCAAGAATCTGCCCTTTCACAATTCCCTTCAAGTGACACCCATCTATCCCCAAAATAGGTCTACAACCCATCTTCCAACCCCTCTTAAGAGCATCGAAGCATAAATATAGCCTCTTAAATACTAATCTTCCAGATTGCAAAGTTTTACCACACAGCTCTATCTCTATTGTTGAACCAGGATTTTTTCTCTTCAGCATGTCTACATAAGAACCTATGTATCCAAACTGATGGATATAACTACCCTCTAACTCAGTTTTAACAAATTTTTTTGCCCTCTTACATGTAGATCTTGACACATACAAGTGCAGCTCCTTCTCTATTATTTTCATTAACTCATTAGTGGTGATATTAGGTTTGTCATTGATGTATCTCTTTAACTCATTAGCTAGAAATCTAGAAGTGGCAAACCTATTTCTGGATTCTTTTAAGCAATCATGCTCATGAATGAACGTCTTCACAACAAGGTTTGGTGTCTTTCTAGATTGCGACATAAATAAAACAAAAGGACAACCAACAACCTTATATTTAGCCCTAATTCTATGCTTCTCATTAGGGTTTAACTTCAAAGGGGTACGTTTAGCTATACTGTACTTAGCAATAACATCTCTAGTAGTCTTAGCATCTGGAAAAGTCATCCCTAACAAGAAATGTGGGTTGTCATCATTTACATCGTACTTAACAGCTCTTCTACTTTGTTCAATTAAGCTCATCTCCACATCTTCATCAGTACTGCAATCACTATCACTGTCATCCTTTGAACTAGAGCTGCCTGAATCCCCATCAGATTCACCCTCCCAATCAGATTCACATTCTGCAACCTTTTCAACCTCATTCTGTTGTTCTAGACATTTACCTTTTTTATCCAATTTAGTATTATTCTTCTCGTTAACCAATCCCAAATCCCCTAAAGCTAGTCCAGAATTCATATCCATAACCACATTTGCACTACATTGTGTACCTAGATGATGCTCCTTGATAACTAGTTCGTCAAATGGATAAATATGAATGCAGCAATTGAAATTCCGTTCAAAAACAGAGGCCACTATGTCATTAATCCCATCATCATTCTCCAACACTAGCACACCATCATCAAGCAAACTTTTTCCTAGTTTCAAATAGCATAGTTTACTAACATTTGGCATATCAAACTCTTCACTGTATTTCTTAATCATATGCGTAAAAGATAGAAAATTAATATCTCCCTCTTCAAATTTTTTTTTACCCCCCATGTATTCTAAGGAATCTGTACGCACCCAATTACCTCCCATATGATATGCCAACTTGATAAGGTAACAAGCCATGTCTCTACAAAAAAAAGAAAAAAAGAAAAAAAATAAACACACACAAACAACATAAATGAGTAAATCTTCTGCTAAAAAACAAAAACATAGAAAAGCCCTAAACACTAAAATATTCTGCTACAAAACAAAAACAATAATTGTTTAATGTACTCTTACCTTTTTCGTTGCCTTGGTGCGTCGCATGTGGTGGGGTTACCCAAGAACTTGGACCACAAATTCTAACTTCAAAAATCTTCTCGATTCTCTGAGTTGGACTTCGAAAATCTTCTCGAATCTCTGAGTTGGACTACCACTTTGTGTTAATTTACTAAAAATGGTTTCCTAACCCCATAAACTTAGATTAATCCACGAAGTTAGCGAAGAAATTCTGGAATTCTCGAATGAACTAACCCTAATTCTGGAAGACTGTTTTCCCAATTTTAACCCGCAAGCTGCAAGACCCAATTTTATCTAAATGGGTCGAGTTTATTTGAAATTGGGTCGGGTATATTATTAATTATTAAAATGGGTCGGGTTACTTTTTAATTGATTTTAGAATTTTTTTTAATATAAATAAAACCTAAAACGACGTCGTTTCATATCGAACTAACGGTGCCGTCTACAGAGGCTTGACGGAGGGGCCGAATAGAACCCAAAAAAAAAGTACATGGGCCTGCGAGGTCCCCGCCAAAAAGTTCAGGGGCCTGCGAGACCCTTTTCCCTAATTGGAGTTTAATATTTCGAGTTGCGGCTGCTGCGTAGATTAATAAAAAAAAAACTGAATTGGGGATGTTTAATGTTTATAATCAAAAGAGAGGCGGCTGTTTTAAATAACACAAATAGGAAAAAAAAACTTGCAAAAATTTAAACAACAAGATTCAAACACTAGCGCTGTGGGTACTGAGCTGTAATCTAATACCATTAGGCAAACTTCCTTTATGATACATAATTACAACTATACATATATATATATATATAATAATAATATCAAAATATTTGGGGCCCCTAATTTTTTCGTATTTTTCGGGGCCTGAGGCGACCGACTCACTTGCCTCATGCAAGGAGCGGCCCTGGTCATATAACAATTATGCTATTGTTTTTGCCGAATGAAAATGCTAATGAAAAATTTGGCTTAAGCATATAAACATGCTATGAATGAATTATATATTATTAAATATATCATATTTTCTCATCATTTGTTATCTTCGTTAAATTTTCACATGATGTGCAATCAATAATTTTTTAAATGTTTTTTTATCACATAATCATAAATTGAGTAAACATTTTGATTAATTGAAGAATTGAAGTTCAAAGTTTAATTATTTTCTATGAACTTTTTTTATATATAATAAAATTGAACTCACTGTCATACTATGAATTGAATAAAACCATAAAGTTAATTATCTTATAAGACATGTTTGTACGTTTATTAATTAAATAATCATAATTAAGTTGCGCTAATAAGTGATTAATTAAAAAATTGAAGAGTTTAATTATTAAATGGTGGTAGAGAGATATCAACATAAATTAACGGAATGAGAGAAATTTAAAATTTTGAATTCTTTTAAAATAAATAATATAATAAGGATAATTTAGTCATTTAACAAAATTATTTACAATTTGTGCTGACACGATTTGTGCCAAATAGAATTATCCTTAAAAAATTTACTTTGGAGAACTCAAATTATTTTGAGTATTTGGATACATTAATTTGGATTCTAAAATTTGTATGGCATTATTAATTTAGATTAGTACTTGAATTTTGTGTGGATGTGACTTAATTATATGTATTTAATTGTCATAAAGATTGGCTGACAGCAGGCCTAAATCCTAACATTTTATTGCAGCCACGTTTTCAATTAGAAAGTGATGGTGTTCATATAATTGCCAAAATTCTTGTGCATCATGAATCATGATGCATAGATCGGCTCATTAGATGATCCGCTCCGATCTGCCTGCAATCCGCCAAAAAAAAAATCACCATCAATAGTGCCATTTTGAACACTAAATAGTATCATTTTGTGTTTATTTTGTTTTTTTAGGATTTTTTTTGGGTTTATTTTGTGTTTTTTGGGGATGTTTTTAGGGGTTTATTTTGTGTTTTTTTTGGATTTTTTGGGGGTTTATTTTGTGTTTTTTGGGGTGTTTTTAGAGGTTTACTTTGTATTTTTTAGGGAATTTTTTTGGGGTGTTTTTAGGGATTCATTTTGTGTTTTTTAGGGGGTTTTTTAGGGTTTATGTTTTTTCCCAATCATTATTTATATTTGTTTCGAGAAATTAAATTCATTGTCGAGCGCAATGCACGAGCCTACACGTTAGCGTCGGGCGAGTGCATTGAGCGAGTCGCCGAATTAAAAAAAAAAAACCATTCACTTTAATTTGGGGGAAAAAATCAGAAAAAAAAAAAAAGAAAGAAAAACAGAAAAAAGAAAAAGAAAAGCAGAAAAAAAAGGAAAAAACGGAAAACCGAAAAAGAAAACAGAAAAAAAAAAAAAAAAAACAGACGGACGCGTGACACACACGCGCCTGTCTGATGGCGTCGCATGGGGGGCTCCTGTACAGGAGATCTCCCCTCAGATAATTTGTACGCGATATTGATATTTATTCAACCTTTGTGTAATGATGTAGAAAAAATATGAAAAAAAGTATTTCGAACGTGAATATCATTTTCTAAAACCAAAAGGACTGAAAGTTAAAATAGATGTTTCTTAAAAGATAATTTTATAATAATTTCATTATTTCATTTGTGAGTGAGCTCAGAAAAGAAAGCCTTCCTTTTTTCTATGAATATAATATGTATATATAATAATAACTTCCAAATTAATTAATATTATCAATACGCATAATGTTGTTTTATGAACTCAAATTATTAGATATGAAATTTGAGTTAGGCATGACACTTGGAGCGAATATAAAATTTAAAAGGGAACAGTGCAATTAAGTTTTCATAAAGTATCTTTTCTCCTTTTGAAAACTCCCGAATAGTGAATAATGAGATCTTTCGAATTCGAAATCAATTATCCTACAACTATTGAACCAATAAAAGAAAAGAATAAAAAGAGCAAAATATAGTAGATAATTTACGAAGTCCAAGAACATGAAATAATCCAGCCCAATTGGGTGGATAAGAAAATTGGTCAACTTAGAGCCCACTGCTTCGAAAATCGAAACATTAAATGTACATTCCTTTTGGAAAGTATTCTATAAATTTGTATTCCCCATCTATTTTTTGGTCCATATATATTTGCTTTCTCTATATTGAAATATTGTAGGTCAATTTATCAAGTAAAGTTTAAATTGTATAAAAATGTAAATGACGAAAAATCGAAAATACCATAATTTCCCGATTTTTTTTTTTTTCAAAAATAGCATGATTTGTAGTCAATTCCTTAAAGGAAAATTCTAAACACAACCACCATTTTTCTCTTTATAGCCTCCATTATTTTATAAAATATAAGTATTAATAAGAAAATACATTTTTATCCCTAAGCTTCATTATTTAAAACCTAACTAAAATCAATAACCCCCCAGCCACGCATGTTTCATGACTAAAAAGAAAGAAGAATCAATTTTACAAGAGGGCACATGAGCAATAGAATCGATGAGTGTATTTATTAATTTGCTGCAATAAATGTTTGAAATTAAACTGAAAGCGCAAGATTTTAGCTTCATATATAGCCCAAGATTTTCACTTTCGTCACCAAAAGGCTATTTATTAGATCTGGATTCATCGAATTAGGTTGGTTATTCTTCTACCACTCAGTTTTTTAAGAACAATTAGCAGATAGTTGAAAGAATAAATATACAAGCTATCATATAATTTTCTAACATCGGAAGTAATATATACTTTAGCTTAACTGATTCTGGAAATAATAGCCCAAACAAACTTATAAACCAGTGAAAAAAAATCATTCTTTTTTTTTTCCAGCACCATTTCCTACATTCGGGAAATTTCAAAATTTAAACACAAAATTGTATGCTGCTAATTGTATATTGCTACTGTATTAGATTTTATTGCCAGGCTGTTGCTGCTCATGCAAAATCAATTATTTTTTTTTGAACTTCTTTTTAAATCGATTCTTCTGTTTGTTTAAATTTATGTTTCTGTGGCTATCAAACATGGTGGGGGCTATGATTTTTAGGTTTTATAAATAATGGGTTAGGGTAAAAAAGTCTTATTTTATTAATACATATAATTATAAAATAATGGGACTGTGAAGAGAAAAACGGAGGCTGTATTTAGAATTACCCTTCCTTAAATCCATGAATAATGGACCTAAGATGTACCAAATCCAAAAGAGAATGTTTATTGTACATCAAGATAGACTGCAGTCTTATGTAAATTGATGCATGTGTGGCACACGCGTTGGACTCATTACACTTTTTTTTCAATACTTTTTAGTAAAATAAGCTTGATATTTTTTAATATTAGAAACGATACTTTTATTTGGATCAGATCGGGTCTGGGCGGTAGGTGTCCATCTTATATAAAACAAGTATAGATGCAATGTACAAAAGAATTTGCCAATTCAAATTTACTTTAAGTTCCATGTAGTTCTTTTTTCACGATCAAATAAGTAGAGTGGATTATTATTTTTTGTTTCCTTTGAAGCAATAATAATAAAAATGTCTATTTTCGAGTTATAAATAAAATCAGGAAAGGTTCGGTAATAGCTATATATTTAGAGGGTATATGTTTCAAAATTTTGAGAGAATTAAAATTGTTGGAATAAAATATAAAACACAATTTTGAATAGAAGAATCGGACTGGAGTTAAAGACGCATGATATCAAAATGACATAATGAATATATGCATAAAATTGACAACTACAATATAACACGTACGTGATAAACCGCTATTTCACAACCATGGTCCAACACATTTAGTTTTGGTACATGATAGGGGCTAGGCGAGGCTTAATTAGAACTCTTAGCGGAGTCGCCTTAGGTAGTGTAATGCCAAGTCCTTCAGTCATGTCGACAGGCTCGTCTAACGGGGTTCTAAACTTGAAACCCTGAATCAGACGAGCCATCGTCAAATGTGTAACTTGCATTGCAAATGTGATCCCGGGGCACGATCTTCTGCCCGATCCAAATGGAATGAACTCATGATGATGCCCGGTGAAATCCACCTCGGCATGTTTTGTCAAAAACCTTTCAGGCACGAACTCATCCGGCTCTTGCCAAAGCCTAGGGTCGCGATGCAACTTCCAAACATTGACCAATATCCGTGTCCCTTTTGGGACGTGGTAGCCGCTCACACGACAGTCTTCCATGGCTTCGTGTGGCACCCCCAACGGCCCCGGTGGGAATAGACGAAGTGTCTCTTTAATTATGGCATGAAGATAGACTAAGTTCCTGATGTCGGCTTCTTGTACCCATCGATCTTTACCGACTTTTTCGTCTATTTCTATCTGTGCTTGTCGCATTACCCGCGTGTTATTTAGTAGTACGGACAGGAGCCATGTCAAATGAGTTGATGTGGTGTCTGAGCCAGCTAAGATGAGGTTCTAACAAAAAAAATAAAAAACAGTTGGTTGAAGAATAAAGATGATCCACATGTTAAAAATATATATGTGAACAAACTCTTAGACAATAAAATATTTCATTTATCTTTCAGAAAACATGATGAATTTTGTAACAAGAAATGAAAATTTGTTTAACTATGCAACAACAGGGGAATTCTTGTTGCTTAATGTTTTGCAATATCCCCGAAACTACACCGGAAATGCATGACATTTCAATCACGATTTCACCTATTTCAAAAATTAATCAACTCCAAAAATTTTGTTGAAGATTTATCTCAGTCAAATTAATATGATTCTCACTTGTGTGTGTGTTTTTTTTTTTTTTCTTTTTTCAACTCACACACCCGACCTGTGGTATTGAGGAGGTTCGAACCCGTGACTTTTGGCCTCCGAGCAACCTCACTCCACCACTAGGCCATCCCCACCGCGTTTATGACTTCTATTACTACATGGTTCCTAGTTTATTTAGGCTACACATATAGCTGCACTATAAATGCACTGTCTAGTATTATTTCTCAGGCAATCAATTCAAGAATATAAATCCCTATCATTCTTTTTTGATACGACCACCCACAAATTGTGTTTCATTTTCCTCATGGAAAGAAAGTATGTGACAGAACAGAGCAATACAACCCAACTTAAATATAAAACTATTATAGACATCTATAATTATGCTAAAATGTTAATGAATTCATAAACAAGAAAAAAAATAGTAAAGATGTACCAATATTGTAGCCTTAATGATGGTCTTGGGCGTATGTCCGAAACGCAGGAATTTATCATCAATGGCTGAAAGCATGACATCGATGAAATCTTGCTCAGTTCCTAACCCATCAATCCTTCGCCTTTCGACATGTTCATCAATCCACCCTTCAGAAATAATGCTCAATTCATCTGCAATTCTCTTCATTGATTTAATATGCCCTTGAAAATCCAGCCATTTCAGCGGCGGAAATGGGATTGAATCCGACACAACGAACTGCCCAGATATGTACATAAACTGTTTGATAATATTCCTGAACGATCTAGCATCTGCAGTTTCTGCATCGTTCTCATCTTTTTCTGCGTATCTCTTCCCAGCAATCATCATCATGATGGTGTTCAGAGTGAGCTGCTCAAACCAATCACTGATCACCACTTCTTCTCTCTCCCCGACTAGCTCGTACAACTCCCTGAAGCTCGTCGCGATTTCAGCTTCACGCACGAGCTTCAGGGTGTCGAGCCTACGGGCCGAAAGCACCTCCATGAGCACTAGTTTGCGTATCTCACGCCAGAACGGGCCGTGAGTGAAGCCGAAGCCCGCGTAATTGTAGCCGAGGTAGATGCCTGCAGTGGAACTTGGCCTTCTTGCCAAGACTTTGTCGTTGGTTGTGAAGCAGTCTTTCACTGCTTCACAACTGCTCACCACTACGGTACGGTGCACACCGAGCCGGAGGGTGAAAACTGGCCCGAATTTGTCGGCTAAACCGCCTAAAATTCTTGAAACTGGGATTTTATCCCCTAGTAAATGAAGGTGGCCTATAATAGGCCAAGCACCTGATGGCTCTGGTGCAGAATTGTTGTTTTGGCTACTTCTTATTCTTCTTCTTCTCCAGTGGCTGTATAGCAGAATCAGAGCTAGAAGCCCGGAGAGAGCTAATTGATGAGAGAGAAAGTCCATGTTAGAGAGAGAGAGAGAGAGAATTATCACCCAGTTTTGATCATATAGGAAGAAAAGAGGGATTGTAGATAGTGATGTAGTTGACTTAGAGCCCAGAGGGATGACTTACTGAAAATGTATGTGGACTTGAAACTGCCTAGCGACTAGCAAGATTGATTTGATAATGGGAGTAGTTAATTATGAAATAACTCATTTAAAGTATAAATTATGAGATGTGATTGCTTGATGATCATATTTCCAGTTGGATGTATATATTTGTCTATTTTGGATTACTTCAATTTGGAAAAAATAAGCTCAACATGTAACTTTGAGCTGTGTTGTCTTGTTATGAGTAATTTTTTTTTAGATCGACTTTATAAGGTTCAGTTTAATTTGGAAAAAAACTTTTGTGCTCAATTTGAGCTTTAAGGTTCAGTTTAATCAAACAAAAGTTCAACGATTATTAACAAAACAAAAGTTGAAAATTTTAGGATCTATTTATGTTTTATCCCATTTAAAAATAAGTTGTTTGAATATTCGAATGATTGAGCTTATAAAGAGCGTTAGTAATAACAAGAATGTAAATTCTAATGACTAAAATACAAGAGGTTTATTATTATTTTTTTTAAAAGGTGTATTTTTACATAAGTTGGGGTTTCTTAATTTTCTAAAAAAAAGGCTTAAAAACTTTTAAAATCATTCTAAAACTTACAATATCATATTTTCGGAGCAATTGAGAGTTTTTAAAAATGATTCCCATACTTTTTTTAATGTGCTCAATTAAATCATAATTACTAGCCCAGGCCAGGTAGGACCTTTCTAATCCACTGGGCTGACCCAATTGATAATGTGTGTGTGTGTGTGCGCGTGTTTGAGAGAGAGAGAGAGAGGTCCTTGATCATAACTCTTTGTTGGAAAAATGCGAGTTTAGGTCGTTAATTTATTTTTTTCTCTCAGCTTGATAATTAAGGGCAAACTGCATACACTAAAATCTACATATAAGAATACTTAATGATAACTTTCTTATAGTAATAAAAAATTATGATTCCAACTTGGAAAGTTATAGTTCCAACTCGGAACCAATTATAAATAAGAATAACCTCTACATTATAATATTCTGGACTTTTTTTAGGATCATTCTTAAGAAATTTACCTCCATATATTAATAAAATAATATTAAATTTTAAATATATTTAAATATCTATATAAAATATCTAGAATTATTTAACTACATGTGTTACATTAAACTTAAGATTGTATAAAATACTTATTTAAATTTTTTTGGTTAACATTGCATCCTTTAACTTGCATGTTTGAAGTAACTCGTCAATACAATTACCTTCTTGTTGAATCCAAAATATTTCCAACTTGTCCAACATGCTTAAAGCTCTTGACACAATACTTTTTCTATTTATACAATATCATCATCTGGATTATCACCTTAAGCTTCTTGCATGATTCATATACTGATGTTTTCTTCGATTAAAGTACATGAATGAATTTTATATACCCTTTAAATTCATGTTTTTAAAATATTAATGGACATTTCAAAGTGTTCTACAATATATATTAATTTTTTTTTAAAAATAATTACTTTTATGTGCAAACTCTATATAAGAATAACCTCCCTATAGTGATGTTTTTTTCTGGTCCCAACTATATTATTGTATAAAGGTTTTACTGTATATGTCTTCAAAATTTAATCAAGAACGTATTAGTAAATTCGCCTTATCAAACAACTATGGAACTTTTTCCCATTTTCCTTATTTCACAACTAACGAATAAACTTCTCTTCTAGACAAAAACTTCTCTAAGACCGTCTAATGAGTTTATTACATTAAACAGATCAAATAAAACCAATCAAATCCACCTAAGCCCATCCCCAATCATCCTAGGCCCAGTTGCTAAATTTACACGGAAAATTATATGCTCCCCCCCTGGGTAATACCCAAGCCCGTTAGGATGCCGCCACGTGTCTCAATTTTTTATTTTTCGTTTGCATTAATTTTTAGTATGCCAAATTTCTAAAATACACCGTATTTTGTAGGAAATACATCCATCCAGCTATTGAGACACTTTTCAGAATAATGCCTCAACTGGACTCGGGGTCCCACCTTCAACGTCGGCAGATGTCGACAAACTTCATACTTTCCAATTCCGGCAGCCTTGTCGGAATTTTTTCATGTCGACAACTTCGTCAAAATCTGAAAGGACATCTCAGCTTTCAGATCCACATATTTTCAAATTTTTTGAAGATCATTTGACAATCAAAATTAATTTATTTTGATATTTGCTTAAACCCTAAATTTTTTAAATTGGCGCCCAGTAACTCTCTTTTACAAGTGAAAATGATATATTAAAGATATTTTTCTATTCGGGATGCGTCTCTTCTCATTCTCCATTCTCCCTCTTTCATATTGAAAACAAATTCGTCCGTCGACTGTCCATCCGTTCGTCACCACCAGTTCAGCTACCGTCGTCTTCCCAGACTCCATGGGAGTAAACGTTCGCTTTCTTTATTACAGATTTTATTTTAATTTTTTCCGGCGAATGACATCAAAGCTTAAGGATCGTCGGCTTCCCCCTACACTCCTGAGTTCTTATTCCCCCAAACTCGTTTGAAAATCTCACATACCAAATTAGGGTTTTCAGCTCGTTGATGGCGGCGCTGACATCCATCACCTCTTCGGTGACTGGTTCCACAAGCTAAGGGCCGTGGAAGATTTCTTAACACAGAGAATGTCCTCCTCGTTTAATGGCGGTGACTCGGAGCTTCTCCAGCGCGACCCATGTCCTGCTCGCACTATGAGTTGCTCCCTCTCTCAAATCGCAAAAAAATCAAAATAAAAAAATGTGATGCTGCGGCGGCAAAGGCTACAGTTCCAGCGTCTTCACCACGTTGCATGCCTTGTGCCAACTCCCAGGGCTCAAACATGCTGCAATAATTTCCCCTATGCGACAGCAAAAGGTGGAAATGTTCAAGGTATATCACTCCTAGCTCTGGAATGCTTGCGTAATCTTAAATTGAATCAAGATTTTTAAGACTACCCCAACGATTATCGGAAAAGGGGAGTAGATTTCTGTTAATAGCTTGATTAAAATGAACCCAAATGATAATGCCTCCCCGACGATGACCGGAAAAGGGGAGTAGACGGCTGCTTTTATCTGGAATTGTCTGCTGCATTAAAATAGTGGTAAAAAGGGGTTTTAATCTGCTAAATCTACTACTCCATGATGCACTATTTCCTTGTTCTCAAGTCTGTGCTTGAAGTTCTTCTGTGATTATGAGCAAAAAATCGAGCAATTCATGAATATCTGCTGATTTTTGCTTGTTGTCCCAGAATATGTGGTGTCTTATGTCTATCTATAATATGAAAGTATTCCCAGCTTTGTCTGCAAGTTCATGACGCATGTGATCCTTATTTGCTATTTTAATCTACTCAATCTGCAGCTACATGATGCCTATTTCATTGATTCAGTTTGTAATTGGAGTTTTTATATGATTATAAGCAAAAAAGTGAGCATTCTATGCTAAAAATTCTGCTATTATTTGGTCCATAAACTTGAGGCGGCAGAACTGCTATAAATCTCCTACTGTAACGTAGTTTGTTTGCTAAAAATGACAGCTTGTTGCTGTGGTTTTTTTTGTTTTTGTATGCCTAGTCATGAATTGTGGATATGGATATGTTCTTGATTAGTTGTGTATATGCTATTGCTGCAGTATGAGAAACCCCTACTGAAATTGTGCCTACATGCTCTTTTGTATTTTGATAGGAAGTGGATGTTTCTTGCAGCTCTAGCTATCCCCAGTAGGATGTAGGAATATAAGTGGCCTTAATCATGCTTCTGTGATCAGTTGTACTAAACATGTGTATTTGTAGTATCCTGCTACATTGAGATGAAGTATGAATGGCTTAATCTGATTAATATGTAGCAATTTGATCATGTTGTGTGAGAAGAGGTAGTTATGATCCACTGTAGCATGTTTATGATTTGGCCAATTATAAATGAATGATGTCTTGCTAGATATAGGCAGAATGTGAATTTCATTCTTTTTTTACAGAGTTTTTTTTTTCTTGCTTATGGATTTCAATTCTAAATCTGGTGTATATTGTTTCAACATATCTTAATTTTGTGCTAAAAATAGTTGCCTCCAATACTTCTGTTAAGGGTACTTATTAGTGTGCTATTCTTTTTAGTCAAGATACCGTAAAAGTTAAAAAAGGTCATGTATAAATTGTGGTTATTAATTGGCAGACAACATGGCTGGAATTGTATATTTTATATAGTGTGGGTGCTAAACTAATGGCTAATACAATCAATTCTACTCATATAAAGCATATGTTACTTTTCAGAGATGACGCTCTGTATCTACTGGATAATTTGAAGCATCGAACTAGAAGAATCCTGCAACTCCTACCTGCCATTTTCTTATGTGAGAAGATGGCATGAGAGATGAATCCCTTCACTTTTAGTAACTCTCTTGATGTCTCAGGTCTGGTTATGTAAATAATGTATTTATTCAGTAAATGCACAAATTTTCAAATTTTGTCTCAGTTTTTCACTTGCCTCTTTAGTGAGATTCTCTTTGGAAGGCAATGCAGATGTCGTTCCTGAGTTCAACAGCAAATGAATAAATGCTTCATTAGTATTAGCTTATGGTGATAATCATGCTGCTACGTATATTTTTTTTTCTATTTTTGGTGGTTATCTTATTCAACTCGATAACTCAATTTCACCCATAAATTAAAATTACAATAATAAAAAAAATATGCTGATAAAGAATATTTCATTACCATAACTCAAAAAACATTGCCGACTAATGTGCCGATATGGAAAAAAATTGAAATTAAAATATTTCATTGCCGATGTCAATTTCACCCATAAAATAAATTTGCAACAACAATAAACATGATGCCGATAAAGAATATATTTCATTAAAATATCTCAAAAAAATTGCCGACTAATGTGCCGATATGGAAAAAAAAATTGAAATTAAAATATTTCATTGCCGATGTCAATTTCACCCATAAAATAAATTTGCAACACCAATAAACATGATGCCGATAAAGAATATATTTCATTAAAATATCTCAAAAAACATTGCCGACTAGTGTGCCGATATGAAAAAAAAAATTGAAATTAAAATATTTCATTGCCGATGTCAATTTCACCCATAAAATAAATTTGCAACAACAATAAACATGATGCCGATAAAGAATATATTTCATTAAAATATCTCAAAAAACATTGCCGACTAATGTGCCGATATGAAAAAAAAAATCAAATTAAAATATTTCATTGCCGATATCATTTTCTCCCATAACATAAATTTTTAATAACAATAAAAAATTTGCCGATACCGAATATTTCATAAAATAAACTAAAACATAATTGTCGACGTATGTGCTAGTATGAAAAAATTATTTTTCAAACTCCAAAATTATTTACTAATCTAATGTAACATTATAACAAATTTGTAACTACTTACAAATCTCAGAATATTTTTCACTAATTTTACTAATCTAATATAACTTTAATGTATTGGTGATAGATTTTACAACTATTGAGTTACATTATCGTAGACGGAGTCAGGGATCAATCAGAGTTTGAGTCGACCAATGTCACAACTATCATCAAAATCACGAATTTTGCTGCTCTAGCATTTCTCCTCCTTGGCTCGTTAGAGACACGAACACTACATTGGTCGAAGCAGAATATACATGTAAGGCAACAACTAAAAAGGTTTCCGTAAAAAGAATCTAGTTAATGAAACATAAATTAATATATGACTAAATTTTACATTTGTCTATGATATTGTTGATAAAGTCCCACATATTTTTTGGCCAGTTGTTGATCTCTAGCTTGCAAACTTGTCTCAACCATGTTACAGTCTGCACAATATTTGCCGCTCATGCCTTCAATATCTGGATGCAATGCAACGTAGCATGTCGTTGATGCACCCTACAAATAAAAAAGGGAAGAAAGTGAACGCTCACAAAGAGAAAAACACTTAGCCACTTACATATTTGAGATGCCATGTGACTGTCGTGAAACCAAGGCATTTGCTACTACAAATGAGCCAACCACAAGATCCATCTAGCATGCCCAATAGAAAATCAGAGTTTCTACCCAAATAAATAGAAGGCCTGTATGATGAGACATTTTCCCTAATAGAGTCTACACCACCATCGTGCAAGAACGAAGGCTGATTGCTGTTCTAAAGATTAAATTAATTCCAAAAAAATCTGAAATGCAATATCTACTTGAGCACAACAACTAAAACCACTAAAATTCTCAAGAATCTTAAATGTATTTATTAATATAACTTCACAGCTCACAAGTTACCTATCATATATTCTCAAGAAAAACAGCAGCAAAAGCACCAAGATTGTGATCTGATAAGTTCATTCTGCCAGAACCTGTCATCAGCTAGTCATTCCTTTAACTAAAACTACCAAACGAATTCCATTGCAGTGACATATTCGAAAAAATCTTTAGATGATTAAGAATACTTACAGTCACAAATAAACATAAGGCACAAGAATGCAGAGAAAATCCATAAGCAATACTGCAACATAAGCTTCAAAATTCTTTCCACCGCCAGCAACATTATCATCTTTTTTATGATAACCTGATTTTCAAACATCCCCAATTCTTGAAGGTAACAGAAACATTATTCTTTTTTTAAAATAAAAAATCTTTATCATAGACCTACACTTCATCCTGCTATAAAAAAATTTCTATCAGTTAGTGTAATCATATATATCTTTCATCACCATTCTAAGAGATACAGATAATATAGAAGCTTGATTCTAAAGGACAACAAGCAGGGCCGGCCTTGAATATTGGGGGGCCCATGGCGAAATAAAAAAAAAGGGGTCCTAATTTTTTTTTTCCCGAGCATCTTGAATTTCTTTCACTATTATCTTTTTCATCATAAGTCTTGAAAAAAAATGCAATCACAACCTACAAACATACAAAATAAAATAATAATAAGTGTGAAATAATTATCCAAATAAGTTAGATCTTCTAGCATTTTGAGAAGCAAAATCATCAATAAGATCATCAAAATCAAGTGTTTCCAATATTTCATTTTCAATGCTTAAAATTGCTAGCCCATTTAATCTTTCTTGAGACATAGTTGAACGCAAATATGTTTTAATTAATTTTAATTTTGAAAAGCTTCTTTCTGCTGATGCTACAGTAACAGGAATGGTCAATATAATTCTATATGCAATAGAAACATTGGGAAAACAGTCCACATATTTAACAAACTCAAGAACTTCAATGATTGAATTTAGTTTTGTTGGAAAACACGTTTGAAGCATTTGTAATTCAGAATATAAATCATCAGCATTAATATCAAGTTTATCATTATATTTCAGGGCATTTTGAAGTTTAACACAACATTCATACAATGTATGCTCATCCAATGAACACAACTTCTTATAATAAAACAAAAAACCAAAAATATCTTCAAAAACTTTCAATTGTTCAAATCTACTCTTTAAAGATGAAATAGCAATATCAACTACAACAATAAAATAATTTATCCTAAAAGACTCTTCAGCAGATAAGGAAATATCTTCATGACAATTTTCATCATATTGTTTCTTTCTATGACTTTTACGTTTTTTAGGAAAAATGAGATCTATGTCCATTTTAGATGCAAGTTCTTTAGCTAATGTCAAGGCCGATTGAAAACCATCCTCCCTATATTTTTCAAAATAAGAAATCAAACCTTTCAAAATAACTATTGCACCATCAATTTGCATATCTTCAGATTGTAATTTTTTGCTAATCAAATTAATTTTTTTCAAAATATTATGCCATATAGTCATGCCCAAAATAAATTCAAAATTCTCAATTTCATGAATTGCTAAAGACTCAGCCTCACTTTTAATTTTTGGATCTTCACTAACCCTCGACAGTTCAAATAGAGCTTCTCTTATTTCATCAGGTTGGGTTATTATAGCTTCAATGCTATTAACATGACTTTCCCATCTTGTTGTTGATAATGACTTTAAAGTTAATGTTTGAACATGATCTTGTAAAATTTTCCATCTTTTAGTTGAGCCAGCAAATAAAGTATACAAGCGTTGTACAACTCCAAAAAACGAGATAGCTTTAACACAAGAATAGGCCATATCACATATTGTTAAATTAAGAGAATGACAAGCACAGGGCATGTAGAATGCTCTTGGATTTATTTCAAGAAATCTCTTTTGTACACCTTGATGTTTTCCTTTCATATTGGACCCATTGTCATAACCTTGTCCCCTCACATCATCAATATCAAGCCCAAGTGATTCTAAAGCAGATTGTAATTCATTAAAAAGCCCTAATCCTGATGTATCATCCACTTTTAAAAATTCAATGAAATATTCTTCTACTTTTACGCGAGAATCTAACATATCAACACATCGAATTAATAAAGTCATTTGCTCATTATGACTTGTATCTGGAGTACAATCAAGTATAATCGAATAATATTTTGCCTCTTTTATTTTTTTAATTATAGCATTTTTAACGTTAGAGGATAGTGTTAAAATCAATTCATTTTGAATCTTATGACTAAGGTAATGATAATGAATTTCCTTGTCCAAGACACGTCTAAAATGTTCTGCCATTACCAAATCAAATTCCGCAATTAATTCAAGCAAACCCAAAAAATTACCATTGTTATTTTGATAAATTTTTTCATTATCTCCACGAAAAGCCAAATTACGCTTAGCAAGACATTTTACAACAGAAATAATTCTAATTAAAACTTGTTTCCAGTGCTCTTTCTCTTTTTTAATTTGCATTTGTAACCCTTTATCAATTGTTTCATTGCATTTTAATCTAATTTGTAAATCAATCCAAGTCTTCATATTTTTAATATGCTCAATGCTCTTCTCATGCTTTTTAAGTCTATCACTTAAACGTTTCCAATCATCCAAACCATCATTTGCAAACAAACCAACATTTTGAACTGATTTAAACAATTTACAACAAAAATAATATACTTTGTTTACATCTTTAGAATATACTAGCCATTTTCTATCTTGATTCTCTCCATTTGGCAATTTTCTTTCATAATAATCTAATGAAAAATGTCTAAGAGATTTATCTTTAGGAAACGTGAGATCATACTCTCTTAAAGGACCTTTCTCTATCAATATATCTCTAGTTTTATTATCAATATTATCCCAAATTCTTGGATCAAATATATTCAAAACATTAGTTTTTTCATACTCATTCAAATTATCATGCACATTCAAAGCAACATTCTCATTCAAATCATCAAGCTCATTCAACCCATCATTCTCATTCAAATCATTCAAATCAATAAGCTCATTCAACTTATCATTCTCATTCAAATCATCAACATCATTAAGCTCATTCTCATTCAAATCATCATTCTCATTCTCAATTGTATTAACTTCTTCGGCTAAAGAACTAGATTTAAAAAACTTATCAATAGCTCCTCTTTGAGCTTTAATTAACTCATCACTTCTTTTTCTTTTATTTCATTTTTGACTTCCGGATGGATATTTTCTAGAGTTCATGTTTAAAATTAAAGCAAGCAAATAAACACAAGCAACACAGTTTAAATCTTAAAGCAAATGAGCGATAAAACCCGATTGTCGATCGTCCAAATTTTTGATCAAGTGACTGCAGAGCCTGTCGTGGTGACTGCCGCTGGCCGCTGTGCCTGCCCGGAGCTAAATTTGCAAACTGCAAATCAATAATTTGAAGCAATAAGAAACTTCAAATCGATTTTTCACATTAAACTTCAAATCGATAATTTGAAGCAATAAGAAATAAATAGATTTCATTAATTTTCTAATCAAACTCGATATTGCAGCGAGGTGGCAGGAAGTGTTCTAAGAGTTGAGATTTCAGAAATTGATAATATAAAAATTCCATCCTCCTGTAGCAAACTGAAAAATTGATAATCGACATTGTCTGACCCGAAAAATTCCAGAGTTGAGATTTCAAAGAATAGAGATTTCAGAAATCGATAATTACCTTTAGGCTTTAGCAGAGCAGATTACAGATAGAGCACCTCCATCGGTCCGTCCTCCTGTAGCAGACTGCACAAAAATTCCTCTTTTTTGAAGATGTTAGGTTTGGGGCGAAAGGTTTGAAGAATTGATATACCTAAAATTGAACCCCAAAAATTGTAAATTGTAATGGAGCTTGGGGTAGCACTAGCAGACTGCAGAAGACTAGAAGATATAAGAAGATTAACTGAGAAATTGCGTAAGAGAGTCAGAGAGGGAGAGAGAAGAGCATTGCAGTTTGCAGAATGAAGAGGGAGAGACTAGAGAGCCGTTGAGAGTGGGGAACTGCGGATTTGGGGAATGGGCTAAGTATATAAATTTTTTTTTTTTTTGGGGCCCCTCAAATTCGGGGGCCCATGGGCGACGGCCCACCCCAACAAGCCTTTGGGCCGGCCCTGAAAATGATAGTGTTAAGATGGATAAGCAAACACAGTAGAGGAATCATCAAGCTCGTTTCAGCGACAACTGCACTCATATCTTCTTGAAAATTTTCTACTCAAGCTGGAAAAGTGGGTCAATATCAGCGAGAACTGTTGCCGACTGGGTGGATAACATCGAGACCTCAATCGACTAGATCAGTTATCAGCGATAACCTAGGTTTATCTTAGGCACAGAGAAGATTGAGCAAGAGAAATAGAGGAAGAAAGGGTTAGAACATAGTTGGAGGAGAGAATTGAAGACAAAAAGGAGACTTCTCCGTCGCCGACAAGGTGAGATCCGGCGAGAGCGTCGGCGATTGGGTGAGAGGACTGAGGATTGGGGGAAAAATTCGTCCAAGGAAAGAAAAAAGTGAGCGGGAATAGACTGAGATCCAAATCATTTCATTTTATCAAATTAAATATAGTGATAATTAAATTATCTTTTATTTTTTTAATAGGTTTATACAACGGTAAAGTTAAACACCGTTACGTATTGTGAATGTATATACAACGGAATATATATTACTGTTATGTTAGTAGAAGGTGCATGCACATACATAACAGTTTTTTCAAAAACCGCTGTATTTTTTACATACATAACGGTAATTCAAAATTACCGTTGTGTATTTAGTGTTGTGTATGACATTTTTTATTGTAGTGAATACATGTCTGCTCTACATACATTTTAAGATTCATCTCTTGTTGTCAGGGCCGGCCCAAAGGCTTGTTGGGGTGGGCCGTCGCCCATGGGCCCCCGAATTTGAGGGGCCCCAAAAAAAAAAAAAAAATTTATATACTTAGCCCATTCCCCAAATCCGCAGTTCCCCACTCTCAACGGCTCTCTAGTCTCTCCCTCTTCATTCTGCAAACTGCAATGCTCTTCTCTCTCCCTCTCTGACTCTCTTACGCAATTTCTCAGTTAATCTTCTTATATCTTCTAGTCTTCTGCAGTCTGCTAGTGCTACCCCAAGCTCCATTACAATTTACAATTTTTGGGGTTTAATTTTAGGTATATCAATTCTTCAAACCTTTCGCCCCAAACCTAACATCTTCAAAAAAGAGGAATTTTTGTGCAGTCTGCTACAGGAGGACGGACCGATGGAGGTGCTCTATCTGTAATCTGCTCTGCTAAAGCCTAAAGGTAATTATCGATTTCTGAAATCTCTATTCTTTGAAATCTCAACTCTGGAATTTTTCGGGTCAGACAATGTCGATTATCAATTTTTCAGTTTGCTACAGGAGGATGGAATTTTTATATTATCAATTTCTGAAATCTCAACTCTTAGAACACTTCCTGCCACCTCGCTGCAATATCGAGTTTGATTAGAAAATTAATGAAATCTATTTATTTCTTATTGCTTCAAATTATCGATTTGAAGTTTAATGTGAAAAATCGATTTGAAGTTTCTTATTGCTTCAAATTATTGATTTGCAGTTTGCAAATTTAGCTCCGGGCAGGCACAGCGGCCAGCGGCAGTCACCACGACAGGCTCTGCAGTCACTTGATCAAAAATTTGGACGATCGACAATCGGGTTTTATCGCTCATTTGCTTTAAGATTTAAACTGTGTTGCTTGTGTTTATTTGCTTGCTTTAATTTTAAACATGAACTCTAGAAAATATCCATCCGGAAGTCAAAAATGAAATAAAAGAAAAAGAAGTGATGAGTTAATTAAAGCTCAAAGAGGAGCTATTGATAAGTTTTTTAAATCTAGTTCTTTAGCCGAAGAAGTTAATACAATTGAGAATGAGAATGATGATTTGAATGAGAATGAGCTTAATGATGTTGATGATTTGAATGAGAATGATAAGTTGAATGAGCTTGTTGATTTGAATGATTTGAATGAGAATGATGGGTTGAATGAGCTTGATGATTTGAATGAGAATGTTGCTTTGAATGTGCATGATAATTTGAATGAGTATGAAAAAACTAATGTTTTGAATATATTTGATCCAAGAATTTGGGATAATATTGATAATAAAACTAGAGATATATTGATAGAGAAAGGTCCTTTAAGAGAGTATGATCTCACGTTTCCTAAAGATAAATCTCTTAGACATTTTTCATTAGATTATTATGAAAGAAAATTGCCAAATGGAGAGAATCAAGATAGAAAATGGCTAGTATATTCTAAAGATGTAAACAAAGTATATTATTTTTGTTGTAAATTGTTTAAATCAGTTCAAAATGTTGGTTTGTTTGCAAATGATGGTTTGGATGATTGGAAACGTTTAAGTGATAGACTTAAAAAGCATGAGAAGAGCATTGAGCATATTAAAAATATGAAGACTTGGATTGATTTACAAATTAGATTAAAATGCAATGAAACAATTGATAAAGGGTTACAAATGCAAATTAAAAAAGAGAAAGAGCACTGGAAACAAGTTTTAATTAGAATTATTTCTGTTGTAAAATGTCTTGCTAAGCGTAATTTGGCTTTTCGTGGAGATAATGAAAAAATTTATCAAAATAACAATGGTAATTTTTTGGGTTTGCTTGAATTAATTGCGGAATTTGATTTGGTAATGGCAGAACATTTTAGACGTGTCTTGGACAAGGAAATTCATTATCATTACCTTAGTCATAAGATTCAAAATGAATTGATTTTAACACTATCCTCTAACGTTAAAAATGCTATAATTAAA
The DNA here is from genome assembly GCA_026008535.1 of Perilla frutescens. Lineage (NCBI taxonomy): Eukaryota > Viridiplantae > Streptophyta > Magnoliopsida > Lamiales > Lamiaceae > Perilla > Perilla frutescens. Next base: position 6,207,421 of record BRKX01000012.1, on the reverse strand, counting down.
AAAATAAAAGAGGCAAAATATTATTCGATTATACTTGATTGTACTCCAGATACAAGTCATAATGAGCAAATGACTTTATTAATTCGATGTGTTGATATGTTAGATTCTCGCGTAAAAGTAGAAGAATATTTCATTGAATTTTTAAAAGTGGATGATACATCAGGATTAGGGCTTTTTAATGAATTACAATCTGCTTTAGAATCACTTGGGCTTGATATTGATGATGTGAGGGGACAAGGTTATGACAATGGGTCCAATATGAAAGGAAAACATCAAGGTGTACAAAAGAGATTTCTTGAAATAAATCCAAGAGCATTCTACATGCCCTGTGCTTGTCATTCTCTTAATTTAACAATATGTGATATGGCCTATTCTTGTGTTAAAGCTATCTCGTTTTTTGGAGTTGTACAACGCTTGTATACTTTATTTGCTGGCTCAACTAAAAGATGGAAAATTTTACAAGATCATGTTCAAACATTAACTTTAAAGTCATTATCAACAACAAGATGGGAAAGTCATGTTAATAGCATTGAAGCTATAATAACCCAACCTGATGAAATAAGAGAAGCTCTATTTGAACTGTCGAGGGTTAGTGAAGATCCAAAAATTAAAAGTGAGGCTGAGTCTTTAGCAATTCATGAAATTGAGAATTTTGAATTTATTTTGGGCATGACTATATGGCATAATATTTTGAAAAAAATTAATTTGATTAGCAAAAAATTACAATCTGAAGATATGCAAATTGATGGTGCAATAGTTATTTTGAAAGGTTTGATTTCTTATTTTGAAAAATATAGGGAGGATGGTTTTCAATCGGCCTTGACATTAGCTAAAGAACTTGCATCTAAAATGGACATAGATCTCATTTTTCCTAAAAAACGTAAAAGTCATAGAAAGAAACAATATGATGAAAATTGTCATGAAGATATTTCCTTATCTGCTGAAGAGTCTTTTAGGATAAATTATTTTATTGTTGTAGTTGATATTGCTATTTCATCTTTAAAGAGTAGATTTGAACAATTGAAAGTTTTTGAAGATATTTTTGGTTTTTTGTTTTATTATAAGAAGTTGTGTTCATTGGATGAGCATACATTGTATGAATGTTGTGTTAAACTTCAAAATGCCCTGAAATATAATGATAAACTTGATATTAATGCTGATGATTTATATTCTGAATTACAAATGCTTCAAACGTGTTTTCCAACAAAACTAAATTCAATCATTGAAGTTCTTGAGTTTGTTAAATATGTGGACTGTTTTCCCAATGTTTCTATTGCATATAGAATTATATTGACCATTCCTGTTACTGTAGCATCAGCAGAAAGAAGCTTTTCAAAATTAAAATTAATTAAAACATATTTGCGTTCAACTATGTCTGAAGAAAGATTAAATGGGCTAGCAATTTTAAGCATTGAAAATGAAATATTGGAAACACTTGATTTTGATGATCTTATTGATGATTTTGCTTCTCAAAATGCTAGAAGATCTAACTTATTTGGATAATTATTTCACACTTATTATTATTTTATTTTGTATGTTTGTAGGTTGTGATTGCATTTTTTTTCAAGACTTATGATGAAAAAGATAATAGTGAAAGAAATTCAAGATGCTCGGGAAAAAAAAAATTAGGACCCCTTTTTTTTATTTCGCCATGGGCCCCCCAATACAGGGCCGGCCCTGATCATTTTACCTAATCTCATTTTTCTCGTGTTCTTATTTATTCTCCCAACACTCTCAGCATTCTGGATCACTATAAAATTTTCTATTTCAATTTCAAGGCCAGTGTGTGCAGCAAGCTTTTTCCTCCGCGGAGAAGATTTTCTCGCGCTTCGAGCTCTGAGATCGATGGCTCCCAAAGCAGATAGCGCTGAAGGTAACCATATGCACACAGTTATATTCAATTTTTCTGTCTATTTCTGCAATAACTATTCAATAATTTGTTTCATTTTCGTCATTTCCAGGAATCATCCTCAATTTCATGAATGAGGTGAGTTTCCTCCACCGTCTCTGTATTTTCTCCGGCGATTTCATTTTTTCTGCAATTTTATCTGTGTTTCCTTCTGATTAGATTGCTCTAGAATTTCTACCGGAGAAATTGGTGTCGAATCTTCGAAAGCATTACGATTCTCTACCGCTCAAGTGAAATCAATTCACTTTTTTTTTAGGTTTTTTACTTCTCTATCGTTCTTGTGTTCGCGATCGAAGTAGATTTTACAGATTAGGTTGAAATGAATTGCGATTTCGTTTGATTGATGATAGTTATGCGCAAGCTGGTTTTGAAATGAAGGATGTGTTTCTGCACATAAAGTTGATCGAGCAAGCTGCGGTGGAAGACAATCCGGCGATAATGATTCAAGAGATTTCTGATGAAGAGACGAATGTTAATGGTTCTGTTTTGAAACTTACATTTGCATGTAACTCCGCCATTTCATGGTCGGTGATATCGGGAGCACTCAATAGTTCATCGATTTGCTATAAGAAGTTACAGATCTTTGAGAAGAAGGGGTTCACTTTGGGGACTGTTATGCTGCTAGTTGAGGCAGGGCAGGAGAAAATGTTCAAAACTCGGATCGAAAATGCACTTAGATTGGACTCAAAAAAGCCGAATTTTTGCTTGATTCCATTTGATGGTTTGCAGTACCTAGTTGAGCTAGGTTTTTGTCATCTCAATTTACTTGATATGAAGCTCATGTAACACTATATTTGTGGGTGCTCATCGCATAACTTTCTTCGTGGGTGCCCTTGGGAGACAATTCTGACCAGTCTCTGTTTAGTTGACATTTGGTAGAAGCTAACAGTAAGATTCTTATGTTCATGCAATTATGTATGTACATATTGTGGTGTTGGGTATATGAATGCAGGAAATCATGATGTCGGAACGGGAGGGATTTCAGGAGCTCACAAGCGAGATGGTTTTTTTGTCTGCTCACGTGTAAAAACTTTTTGCTCATATTTGTCTATAGTGAAGACGTGTTTGGAATTTCAGGGGGATTTCTGCCTTTAAAATTGGTGAAGATGTGTTGAGCTGAGTGTTGTTTATCCTCCCAATGGTCATGCTCTGGTTATCAGCTTCGTGGTTTTCCTTCTTTTCAAATTATTCAGCTGAGACATTCATTTCATATCTGTTTCCACATCTTCCCCTAATTGTTTCTGCAGTTTTTCCTCGCCTCCTTGCTGTTGCGAAACTAGATACAGAATTGTTGTTTTATATTTGTAAGATAACACCCCTTCATATCCTCTTCCTTTCCATCTTTGTTGTTTTTTGGCTACTGTCTTGTATGATCTTGCTTTGGTGCAGCTCAGGACTTAAATGCTTAGTAGTTTTGCGAAGGATCTGTGCTGTGATGTCTGTAGGTTATGATGGCTGCATGTTTCTGCAGTTATGCAGAAACTGCATGTTTTATTTATTTATTATTTTTTCACATTCCACTAAAAATATCTTATAGATAACTATAAGTGAACTACTCATCTATTTTCACCTTTTTTCTTATTAATACAGCTTCAGAAACATTTAAGCATGAAAGATCACCCATACCATAAGTTCAGTACAGGTTGGCACTTGGCAGTACTCATGCGAAATTTATTTTGATTACTAAGCTCTGTTACTGTACTTGGATAGGCACTTGTGTGCTTGCATGAAGCTTATATTGCTTTTGAATTCATAAAAATGAAGTTATGATGACATCATTTTTTGGATCCTCAAAATCTTCAACTCATGTTGTCTCAAAATCCTCAGAAGGCACTCTTTTAAATTATTGCTTCCTCTTTAACAAGATCTGATGGTACTATTGTTTTCTGAAAAACTTAGCCTTTTTTTATAATATTTTTAGATGGGTCTAGTTGTCCGCAGTTTAAAGTTTCTACAAACTTCTTTACATTTCAGTTCTTAAGGCCCCAGTTGTCTGGATCCTTGATGTGCCCTCTTATTATCTATAATCTTTTTGCAATGCACCCACAGGAAATTGGGAGACTTTGGAAGTCCGGCCAAAAGAAAGAGGATTGGATACAAGAGAAGAGCTTCTGTAGTTCTATAATGAAAATTATTCAGCCAATCTCATGCATCTTGTGATATATAGTAAAGGTAATATGTTGATGCTATCACCTGGTTTGTATGGTCTTGACGCATTAAGATATATCATATATGAACATACCTAGTTGGATTGATTTAGATGGCCTTGATAAATCTGAAAGCCTGGTGCGAAGCAAGTTTCAGGATATTCGAAATACAAATAGAAACTCTATCAATTTTCCTGACCAGCCTTGTGATTCAGAAAGCCTTCAGGTACAGTTGGAGCATCTTTATTCTTTGAATTTAACCTTCCAAGTGGAAAGACTTTCCTTTTTCCTTTATGTCATGATCAATATGTGAGATCGAACCTTTTCTGTGAAAGTGATTTTAATTTATAAGAATATCTTAATGTTCAAACTCATTTTATCTTTTCACTCTGTCTTTTTCTCAGATTCTTGTAAAAGCTGTCCCAATTAAGCAAGGCCACAAGTTGAGATTTGTATGGCCAATAACACCTGGAATTCATAATTACAAGGAAGGGCCGAGCAGGTATCTGGGTCATTTGATTGGCCATGAAGGAGAAGGATCTTTGTTTTACATCTTGAAAAAGCTGGGTGGGTGTTGAATATGCTAGTAGGACAGTGTTCTGTTTTAAAAAGAAATTTTATTTTATTTAAAATCTCCTAGGCACAATGTTAAGAGGATATTTGTTACTAAAAATTATATTTAAAAGCTATATCGATCAGTTCATTTATACATTTGTAGGTTAGGCTACAAGTTTATCTGCTGGTGAATCAGATTGCACTTATGAGTTTTCTTTCTTTAAAGTCAGTATTGATCTCACAGATGCTGGCCAAGGTAAGTTCAATGTCTTTTAATTTTGCTTTCAGTTTATAGGGAGTAGGCCTGAGGGCGATGAAAAATTTCAGATTGATTTCCTTCTTGCATTCATTCGGAGGGGCACCATTAAGCATTTTTTATATTATTCTTAAATCTATATGCTTTTTTTTTAATCACAGAGCATTTTGAGGATATTGTGGCACTATTGTTTAAATGCAATGGCCCTTTGCACGACGGGAAAGGACGGGAAACCGTAAGATTAATGCCTTTAACTTGATTTAAATTGTAGAACCTGGACCAACTGAGTGGATCATATTTCGAATAGATTACATGAGATAATGATTGCAAAAACTTTTATATGCATATCATAAACTGAGTCATGCTTCTATTTCCTATTGCTTTTGCCGCAACTCGTCAAGAATGGTATTGTCGAAAGAATTTGACAAAGATGGTTTTGTCTGGTAAATTATGTTATTCTACACAGATACAGGTGCATAAAGCCTGATTAGAATTCTATTGGCCATTCCAGAAGTCTTAAAACCTCATCATCTTCTGATAGGTACACAACTTATGAAAGCTAAAAAGCTCATCAAATATCAGAAAATCCTCAGGCTGCTCTCCTGTTTTACTGGAATGGCCGAATCGTGTACGCGATCATTTGTAGGATCAAGGTATTTTGGATTTCTAGCTATCTACAACTAGGTTTGTTGGAGCATATTGTCGGGATGCATTGCAACTACTTGCAATTATTATTTTTTGGATTTTGATTATAGCTCTTTTGGAGCTGTTTTGTATTAGATATTAGAGATGATAGACATTTAAATGTTTTAGGTTATCTTAATATGTTTATGGATAATATTTCATAATATTGTATTTTTGAATAATATTTGACGATGTTTTAGATGATTTGTGAATTTAATTTTATTTATTACATTATGGTTCACATGTGACGAATAACCCTAAAAATAATATACAACGGTTTTTATAATTCTTCCATAACAGTAATTATCGTTGTCTATCATAATTATCTACAACACTAAAATATCCATTTACAACAGTAAATATCGTGATATATGTAGAAAAAATACAACGGTAATAAAATATCACCGTTACGTATACTATTAATATACAATGGTAAATAAAAAAATGTTACGTATACGGTTAATATACAACGGTAAATTTTATTTTTACAACGGTAATTACCGTTGTGTATGATTACATTATACAACGGTAATAATAGAACAAACCGTTATATATAATCACTATACACAACGGTAAATTTCATGAGTACGACGGTATTTACCGTTACATATAAGTATCTTATACAACGGTAAATGAAATGTTACCGTTATCTAAAGTACATATTACACAACGGTAATTATAAAAAACCATTACATATAATGTGAATATACAACGGTATTTATGCAAAAGACAACGGAGATTCTCCGTTGTATATTAGTAGAATAGACCACGGAGATTCTCCGTCGTGTAAAAAGGGACTATAGACAACACCACTATATACAACGGTAAAAAAAAGAATAGACCACGGAGAATCTCCGTGGTGTATGGCGTTTTTTCTTGTAGTGATTTCCTATAGAGACAATTGAATTGATTACGTAACAACCAACTTCATCCGGCATTGAAAGTAGCCTCCTTGCATAAACCACTACTTGTTTTTTGCCCTGATAATTCTTCTAATGGCCATGAACACGTACATAAATCTCATCTCTGGTTTAGAGCATAAAAGTTTTTATCAAAACTCAATCACAACAAAAATAATAGTTTGCTAAGGCTAAAATTTACATTAGTTCTTCCACTTCCTGAGTGTCCTGTGAATCATTTACTCTGCCAAAAATTATCAATATTAGCATGCCACGGAAAAAAAAAGATTCAACAGACATTGACGAATAGTGGCAAAATGATCTCAGCAAATTGTATGGATATATCTTTAAAGTGCAGTCAACAATGAAGTACTCCAACAAATTATGATCAGATAGCAATCAATGCACTTCATATTGAGATCAATTTCCATATAGATAGATAAATGAGAATACTCAACCCTCTGTTGCATTTAATACGCCCTGTGCCATCATCAATCGCGAAGGAGACATCAGTAACCCTTGCTGATTTGTCAAATACCATTCCGAGCAATTTCACCAGAAAAAAATAGAATTTCAGAACTAGAACATCACTAACTCACTCGAATTTGCAGTCTGATATTTAGATTTAAATTCAGAGTGTTTGACAAATAAAAATTAGTTAATGCACCATTATCATAGAAAGATTGATAGCAAACCACGAGTCACGACATTCGGACACTGAGATGACTGGTTAATTTTCAGCTCTTAAGCAATATGCTTGCGAGCAGGCTCCTTGATATTCATTTGAATAACCTGAAATGAGAACATTGACGTTACCGATTTTCATGCATCTATCAAATAATATTGGCAAACAAAGTTACTTCATAAGCATTGTCAGATTTAAACATCGGAGTCTAATCCAGCAAAATAGAAGTGTGGTCAAGAAACTAGCATCAGGGCCCAGTGAATTCATACGAAGAACGCACAATTATTAGCAATGACAAAAAAAATCTCATGTTAATGTCACATTACCGAAAATAAGGTTATTTTTTCTTCTTGTGATAAATTCTTTCTGATTATGTAAGCCTCCATCCGTGAAAAAAGGATCTTGCCCAATTTAAACCATTAAGCCACAATTCTTTTCCAAAATGCCAAACCATCAAAATCAAGAGTAAAAAAAAGAAAACCTATCAATTTATTTCTCCCTACAGTCACATATCACAACAAGCACAACATCCACATTGCAGAATACATATATTCAACAAGAAACTGATAGAGAACCAAAATGCACAAAAACAACAGTGAGAAATGCAGTCAAATCACAAGAATCTAACAGAGTAAATCAAAAGAAAATTCAACCCCCTTACAGCTTTAACTTCACTGTTGGAAACAATCCGAACCCCATCCCTATTAATAAGGAAATCACCATCCTTGTTCGATTTCCACCGAGCTAAGCATCCGTATAGCCATATTTTGTTGCAGTGATAGTGCACATCCGCAGAATTCCTGAAGGCAATGAACGGGTATCAACGAAGAGAACATACGATCGACGAGGGATTTTTCTCAAAATGAAAGGGGAAGAACAGGGAAAGGGGAAAAGGAAGAGATTCAAATTCTGAATTGTTGGGAATGGCTTCCCAGACAAGTCAAAAATATATTTAATACATGGTTCACATAAAAAATAGAAAAACTCCCAACTTTTTATCGATAAAAGAGCTTAAACTCAAAATCTTCAACATCCACTCCAAAAAATTCAGAAAATTTATGGATCTGGAAGAACATATCATTTTGTTGAGTTCTACTGAGTTGCCTACGTGAAAAATATGAAAAAATGTCTTTATTTTCGTATGTATAATAGTTGCCGATATGTTTGCCAATACTGAGGTGGGACCACTAGTTACTGTACAGTAATAATTACTCTAGAAGTGTCCCAATAGCTAAAAAGTGGTATTTCTGCAAAAATACGATGTATTTGGAGCATTTTTGCAGAATTATTTAAATTGAACGTATTTTTCAAAAGTGGGACACGTGGCGTAATCTCCAAAGCCTTGGGCAGTACCCGGGGGGAGCATATAATTTTCCAAATTTACACCCACGCCAGCTTTCTCCAAACCCCTACATGCAGATTTTTTTTTATTTTTTTTTTTTCAGTTTTTGCTTTTAATTACTTTTTAGTTTGTCTTTTATTATAAAATCATCTATTTCACCCTAATTAATTATCGAGTGTAATATGCACTGTGTGAGATGCCGGATAAAAAATTTAATTTAATTGAAAAATTTAAATTAATTCAATTTATTTTGAAGGTTCACTAATTCAATTTTAGGATATATATTTATTTGGGTAAATTTCATATTACTCCCTCATATTTTCCCCAAAAATTAAAAAAAAAAACATGTTAAATAAATAGTCTAAAACTCCCCTCTATAGAGGCCCTATTTCTGCATAGGCCCAAAGTCTAGGCCCACGCATATTTGAAGGTTTTAAGAACCAAATAGGATCGACGCCTCATGATAAAGTGTCTCGAGATCCATACCTCAAAGTCCACCTCTCGAGGTCCATGCCACGGGGTTGATACCTTAATCCTCAAAGTCCAGAGGTCTAGAAGTAAGAGCCTACGATCGAACAGACTCAAGGAGAAGACTGGGTCAAAGTATCCATGGAAGATAGTCATGCCCCCGTCAAAAACCCTAAAAAGGATAAGAGAGGATCCCTAAAAAATCGGAATTCAGTTAATATCTCACCAGTATATATATGTTCTTCGTAAACGGCAGAGAGGGGATTCACGATATACACGCAACACTTGCAACTTCAATCAAATCATAGATATCCATCGCATAGCTCGACAAGCAAGCTATACGCAAGACTCCCTAACAGCGAAGCTCGACCCCCTTTCACAGAATAACTCTTATAATTCTGCTATTTAATCATTTATTCTTTAATTAATTCGATTCTGACTTGAGCGTCGGAGTCCGTTCAATCGTCAACCCCCCGACAGTCCTTCGGCTTCACGTGTTTTCTTTGTCTTGTAGATCGCTGAAGCCCGAACTTGAAGAACGATTAATTATATTGTAGAGATTTTTTGACCTCTACACCCTTTGTTATGTATAATTCATCAAAAAAAATCCCTTTTGGAGAGAGTGAGTTACACTTTGCTAAAAAAGATTGTATGATTCTTATTTTTATAATTTTTTATTATTTTTTAAATATAATCAATTTTTTTAAATAGTAGTTTGACCAAATAGTATACCTTTTAAATAATATAAAATATTTATATGCAAAAAAAAAATTACGAAACTTAGGAAATTATCAAAATAGCTAAAAAGTAGTAGTATAATCAAATACTATAATTTTCAAATGATATAAAATATATTTATCTATAACAAAAACTATATAAAAATAAATCCTACTATCTTTCTTAGAATGTGTAATTCACTTTCTCCCAAATGGATTTTTTGATGAATTATACATAACATAGGGAATTTTTAGACTATTTATTAAACATAGGGTTTTTTTTTCTAATTTTTCAAAAAAATACAGGGAGTAATATGAAATTTGCCCTATTTATTTCAAAAAAATTAATTATCAAGCGCAGTGCTCAACCCATGTGTTAGCGTCGCGTGAGTGCACTACGTGAGACACTGAATAAAAAAAATTAAATTGATTCATTTTAACGTTATGGTTCACTAATTCTATTTTAAGGTATATATTTATTTCTAAAAAATTAATATTCAAGTGCAGTGCATGAGCGCATGCATTAGCGTCGGACAAGTGCACTACGCGAGACACCAGATAAAAAAATCAATAATTCAATTTAATTTTAGAGTTCACTAATTCCATTTTAGGGTATATATTTATTTCAAAAAAATGATTATCAAACGTAATACGTGGGCTCGTGTATTGCGTTAGATGGTGGATAAAAAAATTAAATTAATTCAAAAAATTAAATACATTTATTAAAAAAGAAAGAAATTAAAAATTAGAACAAAAACTAAAAAGAAAGGGGAAAAGGTAGGGGTCCATTAAAAAGAAAAATCTAAAATAAAATAGAAAAGGGAGGAGATCGACCACCTCCTAAGCCAAATAAAGATACGTCTAACGTAAGAGATTCGTTAGACGGTCTCACAGGATTGTGTCTCTCTCCTCTATATTCAACATGGGCATTTCCAATAATTTCCACAAATTATGTATTATAAGATACAAAGTAACACAGTTCTTAGACAATGTATAATACAACACAAGGTAAATAAAACCAAGTTTGAGACTTATACATAGCCACTCATGCAATACTTCATTAATAAGTCATGCCAACCTTTATTCTATCTTAATATAACTCAAACTGTCCACATTAAACGTGACATGATTAATTTTGCAATAATTAGAGAGTTTCATATAGTTTTGGAGGAAGGCGAGGAGTGAGAACAATATCAAGAGGCTTCAATTTGGGGAGAGCAATTCCCAACCCTTCTCCCATGTCCACCGCCTCTCCCGTTTGCGTCGACAAGTCGAAACCTTGGAGCAAACGAGCAAGGGTCAAGTGTATTACTTGCAATCCAAATGTCATTCCTGGGCACATTCTTCGTCCTGAGCTAAACGGGATAAACTCGAAACACTGTCCTTTGAAATTGATATGTTTATTCTCATTCAAAAATCTCTCTGGGCGAAACTCGTCTGGACTAGACCAAACATTAGGATCGCGATGCAACTTCCATAAGTTGACGATCAAACGTGTGCCTTTTGGAACATAATACCCATTGATTTGGCAGTCCTCGAGGGCCTCACGGGGTCCCGACAAGGGGCCCGGTGGGTACAACCTTAGGGTTTCCTGAAGGATGGCTTGTATGTAGTTGAGGCTATTGATATCAGATTCTTGCACCCATCGGTTTTTGCCTACATGATTATCGAGTTCATCTTGGGCTAGTTTTAAGGTACGTGGATTGTTCAATAGCAACGAGATTGCCCATATTAGTGTCTCCGCCGTGCTCTCCGAACCCGTCATAATTAGCATCTGAAAATACGAAGTAAAAAGATTATGGATCAAATGTATATACCAAATGACATATATTATTATATACGTGCACATGCATGATATGATACACAATCATGAATTAAATAAAAAGGAGCTTGTGACAATCAATAACCCTAACCTATTAATTCTTGCTCAAATGAAAATTGAAAACATGATGCTTACTAGAATTGTGGCCTTGATGACAGCTCCCTTGCTATAACCATCTACCATTTCATTTTCCTCAATAGTTGACAGCATCACATCCATGAAATCTGATGATTCGCTAATTTCATCATTTTTTTGCTTTCTTGTATGAATTTTTTCCTGAACCCAATCCTCAAAAACTTTGTCTACTTTCTTAAAAGTTTGTTTCATGCTTTTGATGTATCCACCAATATCTAACCATTCAAGGGATGGGATTACATCAGAATACACGAACACTCCTCCGAGGTATAATGTTTTCTTTATAGCTTTTTTGAACTCCATCTCTTCGTCTTCTCCACTGCAAGAAAATAAAAATGATAGAAATTATTCGCGGCCGGTTAAACGGAAAAATTGTGAGAATAAAGTTATATATCTAGTTGCAGGTGGAGTGACAAATTAATTATTAATATTCTGACTGACTTCTGAGAGTTCATCATGTGTTCGAATATTAATTTTCCAACCTTTTTTGCCGGAAAACGTCTCATGTGAATTGGCAATGGTCAAGTGAATGAGGGTATAATAATTATTATTATTTAGATAGCTCATTATATTTAGAGTGGATTAAACTCTAGCTAGCTAGCTACTTACTCAGAAAATGAGAACCTCTTCCCAGCGAGCATCCGCATGATTATATTGAACGTCAAGTGATCAATCCAACTACTCAACGCCACCACCTTCTTCGATTCATCACCGCTACATTTCCACAACTCTTTCATGAAGCCGTCGACCTCTGCCGCCCTCACGTGGCGGAGATCGTGGAGGCGGCGGGCGGTGAAGAGATCGACGGTCACCATTTTTCGGACGTTGCGCCAGTAGTGGCCGTACGGCGAGAGACCAAAGCTTGCATTTTGGTAGCCCAAATATTTTCCGATCGCCATGCTCGGCCGCGTCACGAAGACGCGGTCGTTGGTGGTGAAGCATTCTTTGATCATCGCCCAGTTGCTCACCACCAAGCCGGGGTGGCTACCGAGTCGGAGGGAGAAGATCGGGCCGTGCTCGTCGGCTATGGCCCCGAGGGTTCGACACACCGGGGCCCGGCCACCGAGCAGGTGGAGGTGGCCTATCAACGGCCATGCACCCGGTGGCTCCGGTGGAGTGGTTGCAAGAGTTTTTTTGTTCTTGGTTGGTCGTGATGATTTGAAGTAGTAGATGAGTATTGTTGCTAGGAATAATAATGCAATTTCTGAAGGGAGCGACAGAGAATCCATTGTTGTAGTTGATAAAAGATTTGATGATGAAATTTTGGTGAGTAATTTCATGGGTTGGCTATTTATAGTGTAATAATTATATATGTGTGACTGTAATATTTAGTTATTTATTTATATATATATATATATATATCTATCATATTTGGAATAGAAGATTTGAATCGGCCGACAAATCGGACACATTTAGGGTTGTTGCACAATGTACAGTAGTTTATATTTTACCAATATATCTGAAATTTAATTTGGCTACGTATAAATCACATATACTATTTATTTGTATAATATTTGACGGAATCGACATATATAGAAAATGAATGTGTATGTATCGTAGTGTCTATACTATTAGCTAATTACTAGAAATGGACACGTTGAATGTCCCCTTTTTCTTTTTTCGTTAATGACTAGATTGTATACAGTCTTAAATGTGTTCCACAACAAATTGGACAAATATAGGGTTGTTATCGTTTATAAATATTACAAGTATATTTTTTTCAATATTAGAAATAGGGTTTTTTCACTCGTCCAATATAGATATTTTGTACATCTAATGTACCACTTGAGATCTTCTAGTCCCAATTTGTGTGCGTCACCCGTGCACCAAATCTCAAAGTATTATTTTTCCTTTCATTTTTTTTCCTTCAATTTTAATTTCTTTTGATTTAGTATAATTTTACATTATTATTTATGGTTTATTCCACCCAAGTAGGGTTTCTAATTATTTTTTAATATCTAATTTTCATTTTTTTTAGTTAATATAATTGATTTTTGTGGATGATTATTCCAAATTTAAGGTATAATTTTAAAAAAATTCAATTTTTAGCAATAAATATTAATTATGATTAGTTATAATATAATAATTTTTTATATAAAAACAATATTTTTAACAATATACAATTTTAATGTTAGCACATGATTGGAACACACAAGTTGGGACAAGGGGATCTCTACTACTAATATACAAGAGAATTTTTGTCAATCCCAAAAAAAAAAAAAAAAAAAAAAAGAACTTTCTTTTTATTTTGTGTTATACATACAACAATATATAGTATGTTTTTTCTAGATGTATTTGGACTTTTTTCTTTTAGCTGTACCCTGTAAGTTTAATTTTTTTTGGCTACTTCACGAACTTTGTGAGAGTTGCAAACCACCACTTCGAATGAAATATGATGTAAATGTAAAGGATCCGTTTAGTTTACAGACCATAACCTCTAGACAAAGAAAACATTACTTTCTATTATAAATGTACGGCAAATTCTCCTCTACATAATATGTATATAAAATGGGAGGAAAATTAAGCATTATTAATATTGAAAAATATCACTTCTGATATTAAAAAGTATCATATTGTATATTTTACTAAAAAGTATTGTTAAAAAATTATAAAAATAAAAGGGAAAAAAGCAGTGACAGTTCTGTAATTATTTCTACATTTTTTAGATTGAAAAAAATAATACTTAATATAATACTGAAAAATATTATTTATAATAATAATAAAAAAGTATTGATGTATCTCGTGTGCACCAAACGCATGTATTTTTCGCGCCTTAATTTTACATAAGGCTTACGCCTTAATTACGTGTATCGAATGTAGCGGAGAAGAATGCGAAAAGGACACTTTAAATTCCTATTTAAAATTCTCAAGAAAAGATTCGCGATTTACAAATTTGTTGTGTTTCACATTTAATGATACAGTGTGGCTGGGGTTGTTCTACGTACAATTATAGAGGATGGAGAATATAATCTGTGGTCTAAATCTATCGACTATAATAATATTGCAGAATAAAATTTTCAAAACTTTATTATTATAATTGTTGGTCATGTCGACAAGGCAGCTCCAAATCTTTCATATTTATGTAAGGACATATCCGTATGACGTAAATTTTTAAATAGTCATTTTAATTTTATAAAAAATTACTTTTAGTTATCATTTAAAAAATTTATGTTTTTAGTTATTTGAATAAAATAGCTCTCTGCCGTCCATCTTAATCGTGTAACAATATAAAATTATATATATTTTTAGGTAATTAATCGTTTCTTTTTTATTTTTTTAAATCATTATTTTGTATCAAGTGCAATGCACGAATCCATACGTTAGTGTCGGATGAGCAAATTGTGCGAAACGTCGGATTAAAAAAATAAATTAATTAAAAAAATTAAATTGATTCTATTTATTTAATTTTAGAGTTCAATAATTCCATTTTAAGGTATATATTTATTTCAAAAAAATTAATTATCAAGCGCAGTACATGAACTCATACATTAGCGTCGAGCGAGTGCACCATGTGAGACTCCGCATAAAAAATAAATAAATTAAAAAAATAAATTAATTCAATTTAATTTTAGGATTCACTAATTCTATTTTAGGGTATATATTTATTTCAAAAAAAATTAATTATTGAGCGCAGTGTACAAACCCATGCGTTATCATCGGGCGAGTACAATGAGCAAGACGTAGGATAAAAAAATAAATTAATTCAAAATATTAAATTAATTCAATTTAATTTCAGGGTTCACTAATTCCATTTTAGAATATATATTTATTTTAAAAAAATTAATTATAAAAAATGGTGCACGAGCCCACGCATTAGCATTGGACGAGTGCACTGCACAAGACGTCGGATAAAAAAAATTAAATTAATTCAAATAAATTAAAAAATGAAGAAATTATAAAGTGAAAAAAAAAACTAGAAAAAAAAGGAAAATGGGTGGAGAGGGGACCACTAAAAAAGAAAATCTAAAAGAAAAGAAAAGGGTAAGATGACCAACTCATGCAAATAGAGATCCATCGAACGTAAGAAATCCGTTAGACGATCTCACACAGGTGTGCATATTCTAAATATTAAGTACTCACCTTCTATAATCAATTTGATTCTCAAAGCTCAAGATGACAAGTAAAAATGATCGGTATATTTAGAGGTTATATATTAGTGAATTAAAACCTTAAGAATATATATTTTCATGTTAAATAAATTATAATTATCGACATTTCAAGCCAAGCTCATTCACTAAACTACGACATGATGCGACCAATACGTATGCGGAAGCTAAGAAAAAAACAACGCCAACTATATAAGTGATTCACCCCAACAATACACTGGACAACAATAAATAAATAACCCAAATAAACTGAATAAACCCACAACAAACGAAATTAACCAATTAAATCACAAAAACCCCAATTTATAACCTAAGAACCTTAGAAAATTGACTTGATCAATTGACCTAGCAAACGACGTTGGATTAAGCTCAAATTTTAGGACAATGTTTAATTAACATGTAGAAACAACATATCCAAAATTTAGCAAATTCGCACGTGTATATTGGAAGATGGCTCAGTGGTGATTTAAGGCTCGATTGGATTGTATATGTAAAATCTGGACTTGGGATGGATTATGGACGATGGTGACAACGTGGTGGATGGTGTGGGATATGTATGGAGGCGTGGTGGTGGTGGTAGACGACGTGGAGGCGAATGGAAACGAAAATGATAGTTGAAGCTTACCCGAAACAAACCCCGAATCTACTTGAATCCAGAACGCGATTATGGAGTGAACTTCGTGGCGAGATTAACTCGTACACTACTGGATGCACGAACGAATCCCTTGATTTCAAGTTTGTAGATGCCAACAACAAACTCTACCGATCGAATGATTTGTTTTTTAGACGGGTTGAAGCCTAAACGCGTATTTCATTCAAAACGAGTTTGAAAGTAAAATACAGTGTTTAATCCTATTTAACCTAAGAGGCGAAATTATCAAGTGTTGGGCTTGATAATTTTCGAAAATAAAATAAATAACTAAAGACCCAATTTTTCTAACAATAATTTGGGCTTCTAATTAAATTAAAATACTGGGTCCAATTAAATAAAACAACTAAACAAATAATAAAAGCAACAAGGCCAAACTAAAATAAATAAACAAATTCGAACATGGCCGCGGTTTCTTCACTCCTCAATGCTCGTCAAATTCACCAACTTGTGCTGTCGGAATTCAACTCCATCATCTTCCAATTTCTTTCCAACATAGCACTGTAAATATCCTTGCAGCTTCTTGGCACGTAAGCGCGTCACTGGGCCTCCTAGCTGCAACTCCAGGTTTAGTTCCTCAGTGCTCATCCCGGTCTCATCACGACATGAGTTATTTTTAGGGTTAATTGTAAATTAAATCACAACCTTTCATCCTCTTTGCAAATTTAATATCACTTTTAAAATATTGCAATAATAAATGCCTTTCAATTTGTAGCAATTTAAACATGATCCAAATTTTCCGGCCATCGAAAATATGATGTAGACTTTTTTTTTCCACGTGTATATTTTATTAATATATTTTTTTCCACATGGATTATACAAAAAAAAAAAATTCCTCCAAAACATTAATTCTTGTCGCACCTTCATTAATCCACAAGTTTGAAAAAAACACCCAACGCTTCACCAATCCATAAATTAGTTCAAAATAAATTTACGGCACCGCCACTTTCTAGACAAAAATATCTTGACAAAAACTTGGAAGTCTTGGGCTATCTAGACGCCACTTTCCCATGCTTGAAAAGAACCCTCTACATGGCCTAAAGTTGATCCAGCACCGCGACCTCTTGAGCCACCTCGACCTCTTGAACTGAAACCTGGTTCAAATATAGAGTTCAAGTGTCGAACTCTTTTATCACCAGGCATCTACAAATTAAAACAAAAGTAACCAATCAAACACCATACAAAAATATGCCTGAACAAGAATTGAGTAGAATAGGACTTTTATACCTTTGCGTAAATGTTTCCAGTTCCCTCAAATCCCATAACACCAAAGCCTGATTTTACCTACATCACCAAATCAAATACACAAGTAAAACTCATCTGAATTGAAGACAAAAAATAAGAACTAAAAGTTATATTTTTTTCAAATTATATCACCAGTCGCTTTGCTCTTAAAGTTTGTATAGTTCGATGTGGTTGTTGATTTGGATTGGAGGGTTGTGATGCTCTCTTTCTCAGGTTTAGTTTCTGCACATGTTCATTTGTTGCTGCATCTTTTTGTGGCCTTCCTCTTCTTACTTGTAACAATACATTTGAAGAAATTGTGTGATAATTGAAAAAATATTACAAAATTAGAGCTTACTCTTGTATTCGGTGGTATGTTAACTGCTTCATTTTTACAAGTTCGTTTGTTATGCCCAACTTGTAAACAACGTCGGCATGTCATCTGTATTCCAAATCGATGAAGTTTGGTTCGACTCAAGAATTCTTTTTCCTCAACACATCTTCTTCTTTTTTTCTCTTCAGTCACCCAGGCATCTGTCGCACTAGAGGCGGTAAAACAAGATAACCATCCACAATAGGCCACATGCTTGGACCATTAGTTGGTTTAGTTGGTTTTATTCAATATCTGTATGCCTCAATGTATTTCATCACCGTATAACACTCGGGAACAAAGTCTGATAGATCTACCTTTAGGAATGTAATTGCAGATATGGCATGAATGCATGGGATTCTAGTGAGATCCCAAACCCTACATGAGCATTTCTTGGCTGGTATATTAACTACAAATTGATCTTGACGGTGAGTTACCTCGAACTTCCCTTGCAAAGCTGGTGTACATGTGCAATGTCTGCTCGCAAACTTTAGATTCTCAAGCTTTTCTTGAATTTTTGGACACAATCTATCAATTACACTACCTATTAATGTCAACTTAGTGTATTGTCTTAACATCAGTTGTTTTCTAATCTCCTCCAGCATTTCAATTAGAGGCTTTCCACTTGCTTGTAATATGAATCGATTGAAAGTTTCTGACATATTATTATCAATTGTATCACATAAGGGAAAAGTTGAGATGCATGCTTTACAAAACCTTTGAGGCTCTCTATTCAGAAAATCCAAGTATGTAGCCTCATCTTCAGCCTTCAAATCTTCTAGTGTCGACTTATATTTTTCAAGATATGTACTCCTAGATAATTTCCAAAAAATATTCTTCATTGTTGGACCTTTAAAATTCTTTTTCCAGTTACAGTAGACATGTCTCGCACAATTTTTGTGCTCAACATATGGAGCTAAATCAACAACAACATTTATTAGTCCCTGCAAAAAAAATTATTTGTTAAACACTATGTGTAAATTGAAAACCATTCATTTATTTATAATACGAACATTATGTTGGTCACTAATGATTGTAAATCCCAAACCATCTCTAATGCCTAGCTCCTCAAACAATATTTTCAAAAACCAGCCCCAGCAACTCTGATTCTCAATTTCTACTACTGTCTAAGCAATTGGATACATCTGGTTGTTCTCATCTTTTCCAATCATTGACAAGAGCATACCGCTCGAGACTATCTTTAAAAAGCATCCATCAAGCCCTATCATTGACCTACACCCACCTAAGAACCTTTTATTAAGTGCACTCAAGCCAACATAAAATGATTTAAATACTCCATTATCCAACTCTAGTTCAAACCTACCTTCTGGATCCACTTTGATCAATTCAGCAACATAATTTCTCGCCTTTGCATAATGGTCTATAAGTAATCCTTGTAATTTAGTTAGAGCTTTCCACCTAACTCTATACAGCCTCCACCTTGACACTTGACAAGTAAATTGTTTCATTATGTCAACTTATAACTCCTTGATCGTGGTGTTAGGTCTTTCTCTAAATGTCTCCAAGTATTCATTTGCTATCCATTCAGTTGTTGCTTGTTTATTGTAAATCTCTCTTGGACAAGTATGTTCTAAGAAGACCTTCTTAATTATAAATGAGCGATTTCTTTTGACTAAAATTTCATAACATCTCCATCCACATTGTAGAATGCACCTAGCTTTGCATTGATTTTTATTGGATCTAGTGAAATGGATTGGATAGCCATGCTCCAATGAGATAGTTTGAATAACATGTTTGCACTGATATGCATTATCAAATCTCATACCAATCTTTAATTTCAGTTCCTTATGATCACATTTTGGATCATAAGCCACATTCACTATCTTTTTTTCTTTTTCCATTAACTTCGTCCATACTTTTTTCACTAGAGTCAAAATCTATCTCCCTATTTGAGTCTTCATAATCTGATACAAAGTCTATTCTCCCATAATGAGGGCGTATTGATATCTGTTTTTCATTCATCTTACACATATTATTGCTAATTCTAACCTCAATATATTCTTCGTCATCTGAGGCCAACTCAGCATCGCTCAACCCATCATTAGTGTCGCTTGCAGAATCTGGAACGTAATCAATATCTTCTTCAAAATTTAAGCCCAAATCATCTACATTTCCACCCTCATCTTCGATGTCACCATAACTCTCATCTCTACTACTGTCAGCCAATTTCTCTTTAGTATTTGAATCTTTGATCACTATCTGTTTTGTTAACTATCTCAAATCATTATTGGACCTAAATATGTCCGTCCTCTCATTCCCACTATCCACATACACACTTACATGCTTGGACCTCTTTAACACTTCATAAAGACATTCAACAACACATATATCATCATCTATAACCGTGTAGATGTTGGTATTATGCTCTTTGAACCACTATAATAAGAAATGCACCCTAGTTTCTCCACCTCTTCTTTCAAATCAAAATAGCCAAATCTATTAATATCTAAATCATGGTGGCTTGTTATTTGACCACCATGGTACACATTGTAACGCCCCGATCCCGGAAGAATAGTGACAAGGGACCGGTGCGCTACTGGGGGAAGGGGGAAGGGGTTGTTGCATAAAGATAATTATAGAAATAAGGTTAGTGCCCCAAACATTTGGGCAGCATAACCTCTGTAACTGGAATTAAACCATGCTCTAAGGCGTCTTAGAAGGAACTTGAATCAATAAACAATCATCAAAGGGAACTTATCCCACCAAATAACTGTAAAGGAACATCATAGCATAATGCTGAAATCATAACATGCTTCAAACAATTGAAGACAAGCTGTATCAGAGTGAACGGAACAAGCGCGGAGCACAATTCAAGTAAAATTGTTTGCAAGCACTTAATTGATTTAGAGTATCTAAGATTTCTAAACAACACAAAAAGAGCAAGCATATAACAACAAAAGATAGCCCCTGCCTCAGCTTCGTCATCTTCCAGCCTGCCTCTCAACTTGAAAATATTTAGAAAAGATTTGGGATGAGTACTAGTATACCCAGTGGGCAGATTTTGATAAACAATTCACAAACATTTTATAAATATGAATATCGTATCCACACAAGTATAACAATGGAAAGGTTTCAAATCTCAAAAGCATTCCATGTATACAAAGCTTCTTTTCATCTTACTTGCATGCTCTATCTCAACTGTCCCTTCCTACAGTGTCTTAACTTATATACACGTCCTCCAGCCCAGCTGTCTAATAAAGGATAGTGTATACAGTCCCAAAGCTTTAAGGATCCGAACTCGAGTCTAGTTAAGCACTCAATATTTTCGTAGGATACTGGCGAACGTGAACAGTGAGCTAAATCATTTTGATACAGATATTCACGCTTCATAGTTAATAAATAATTGAGCTTATTAGCTGAACATAATTTGAGAAAGATATATAACCCACCTGGATGACGAGCACATGACGGCATAATAAATTCAAAAAAAAAATGGTTTCATTAATCCTAGCAGGCTCTACAGGTCCTACAAGGGTCGATCTTCGACTTAGAATAATCGCTATATTTTCAGGAATTAAGAGCCGAACCTCTCGCAGTAAGGTGTGGTTCGGAGAGGCACGGACAAAGAGCGGCTCTTATAAGACTTCCAAGCGAAGGGGCACATGAATGAACCGAATCCACCCGAAAGAGAGGGATTCTGAGGCTATACCATGAATGGGACTGTATAGTTGAGGAGAGCTTAAAGGATTTGATTGGTGTTACTCATACTAACAAGGTGCATCTTCTTTTCTGGCGCTCATTCCCCTAGAACTCCAAAGTTAAGCGTGCTTGACCTGGAGCAATGGTGGGATGGGTGACCCCCTGGGAAGTTTCTCAGCCGTTAGACTGATAGTCGGGGCGTTACACACATAGTCATCTCCCAAAAGAATAAATGTACCACCATGATGAAAGTATACAGAAAATAAATCCCCGCAAAATCAATGAAGTAAAATTTTACTTCATATTTTAATGGCTGAAAATAAATACTTGAAAACTGCTTATAAATATTTATAGTTCTAAAACCCAAAATAACTTTATGTGCAATATAATACATATTCACTATGAGGAAAAATAAAGAAAATGAACCTACATGTTTGTAATTGTCTCAACAGATAAACTTCCAAGTCGAAAGTTGTCCAACTACAACTATGTTTGCGTGACTACTTTCTCCTTCATGTGGCCATCGAGCTATTTTTTAATCTTAGGACCGCAATTCTTGTTGGATAGGGTTTTTTTTATCTTGTGTTCCAGAGTTTTGGTGAATAGAATAAAAATTAGATAACTATTTTAGGGGAATGTGTGTGGGGAGATTTTAGTAGTGTCTGGGGTTTTCTTAAATGAAAATAAGAAGATTTTTTTTTTAGTAAAATCCACGTTGATATAATTTAAATGATATATACATGTGGAAAAAAAAGTCCACATCATATTTCCAGTGACTGGAAAACTTAGATCATGTTTAAATTGTTACAAATCAAAAAATGGTGTTATTATTACAACATTTTAAAAGTGATATTAAATTTACAAAGAGGATGAAAGGTTATGATTGAATTTGCAATTAACCCTTATTTTTATCATCTATCTTTAATCTTCTACAGCACAATAAATATCTCATCTTTAAAATGTGGTATATTATTTAATACAAGAATAAAGTATTATTTTATCCTATCATGCTTAAATTGTTAGATTCAATCTATCTTGTTGTTTGTCACAATAGTTATCGTCAAAAGTTGGTAAACCTAACAAAAAATATATCTTTAAAAAACCAACTACTTGATCTCCAACCCTAGATTGTGGCCTAGGATCCGATTTCGACGAAATGAAATCACGCGCGACAATCCTTGTGGTATTTTCTGTATCAATTCTTTAATTTTTTTTTTAATTTACTGTAATTTATTTTTATTTTAATTTTCGATTTAGGGTTCATTCTTCCTTAATTAGTGTATATTAAAAAAATTAAAAAAAAAACTTAATTATAGCACACGAAATGTAGTACTGATGGGCACAAAAGATCTGATTGAGATTTCAACTGCTGTAATTTTAAAAGTCCACTCAATATTTTTATTCAAAATTTTAAAATACACAAAACCTTGTGTGACTGGCTCACATGTTATGACCTATAAGACATGTTAAAGTTAAATTAAAAATTAATATTTAGTGACATTTTGTAATTTTGTTAGTGTTTGGATCTAAGTATTAATCTGTTTTATGAATTTTAAATTTTGATCAATAAAACGGTCTAATGTAAGACCCTATTTTTAAAATATAATCAAGAGATTGATTTATCGATAGTTTAAAAAATAGTAAAAACTTATGTGAAATTATCTTACGGATTAAATATGTATGATCGGTGAAAATTAGAATTCGAATTCGAATTTAAATGCATAGTTAATGATACATTTATAAGTTTATTAATATTTAATTATATTTATATCTGAATCTTGATCCAATTAACCAATATTGATTCCGATTCGGAAAGTATCACACATTTAAAAAAAAAAAAAAAGGAATTGAAAATGATAGTGAACCCACTCAAATCTGGAGACCATTTGCATGACGTGGCCACGTGGGTCCTTTTTTAGCCGAATCTAATTTAGCATCCAAGCAAGTATTCTTGGTAAGATATAGCGAATGCATAAATAATATTTTATCACTTTCACAATAATAGTTTAATATTTCAATTTTTATTTTTTTTGAAAGAAAGTTTACTAGTATTTCATATTTTGGATGTTATAAAATAATCACTTTTTTTAAATACACTAATACTCAATGTTTTAAAAATTAAAGACCATTTTATTTGTTTGAATAAATAATGGTAGAGTAGACACACTTTATAATATTTTCGTTTTAAATATATGGTTCGCTTTGATGGTTGGTCTCCCACAAAGATAAATATTTATTTTGGAAAAATAATTGTTCAACCGAACTTCCTAAAATACCCTCAATTATGAAGCCTGGAGATTTTTTATTTTTGTAACATTAATTCCCAATACCATAAAAGATAGATATGTAAATGATTAAGAAACATACTACTCTACTCTTTGTATGAATAAGTATCATTGTAACACTTTAATTTTGTTTCACAAAAAGTGTTATTCCATACAATTGAGATGAAAATTTTCACATTTTCTTACATTTATCGTGATTTAATGCATTCAAATATTTATATTTGACTAAGTTAATGTATTCACGTAATGGTGTATAATGTATTTTGATTATTTTATGAATATTAGTGGATTTATCTAGAAAGACATTTATTCAGAAATGAAAGTATTATTAAATATAATAATATGATTATATATAATTGCTGTATCAAAATAAAATATTACTTCTACGAGTACATCAATTTATTTTCTTAATATTTATGAAATCCGGAAGAAACTTTAATGTTAGTAGGAAGAAATATATAATAAATAATAATAAATAGAATTTCTCAAAAAAAGAAAAAGAAAAGAAAAAGAAAAGTGCAAAATCTTTCCGGCTTCCACACATTCCAAAAACAAATAGCTACCCTACGTTTTCATACAGTTTGAAGAAAATTGCATCATCTTCTGTTAATGACATCCCTTCGTTTCTCTTTTATCATCAGTTCTTGAAATTACTTTTTAATAGTTCGATTTTTGGTATTTTAGCGGTTGGTTTTAATCCGGGGTGGCTCAAAGTTTGGATCTTTTGTCATTATCGCAATTCGGAAGCCAAAAAGTTTGAACCTCTCGACATTATTTCAAATTCGGAGCCAAAAAATTTGAATCTTGAATCCGTATCATTGGTGGGTTTTGAGCATTAGACTGTCTCGAATCTTGAAAAATAAAAAAATAAGTGGCTTGATTTGGTTGTCAATGGGCGCTTTAGATGAGGGACATTACGATTTGGAGCTGAGCAATGGAGTGAATATTGAGCTAGGGTTTGAGGAAGAGCCTGAGATTTTGGCTATTGAAGAAGCTGTCAAAGTTTTGTTGCAGGGTTTGTGTGATGATTTCAATCGTGAAGGTCTGAGAAGAACTCCTCTGCGTGTGGCTAAGGCCCTTAGAGAAGGGACTCGAGGTGATTTCTTCGATGCCGATTTCGATCCCTTTTCTTTTTAGTGATTTGTGATGCTTTATTCATCGTTTTAGTTTTGATCTGTTGGTTTGTGTAACTTATGTAGTTTTTGATGAAATTGAGGATTAGTGTGATTGGATCTGTGGTATAATGGTTAGATTGCTACTGTTGAATAGCTTTAGTCAAGAATAGAGTATGTTTTTCTTTGTAAAATCTGTTTTCTTTTTTTATCGATGTTAGCGCGTACTAAACTGATTAGGAACGTGTTTCTTTGTACTAAAAATGTATTTATGAGCTTGAGGAAGGTTATCAATGTAGGGAATGTGATAGGAGTGTCCCTGCGAAAAAAGATTTGGACTTCCTTTGGTGTTGAAGGATTTTACCAGGGAGTTTCGTAGATGAACTTATAAATACAAGGGAGAGTAACTAAATCTGTTGCAAATGAGAGGAATTTAGTTTCATTTATGGTTAGTGAGGTTTGACTGTAAGGAGTTGGATATAGTTAATTAACTTCCTATTTCGTATAAGATATGCTGCTTACTTGATTACAGTTCGTTGGTTGTTTTCGTAATAGATCCCATGTATGCAAAACCGTTTTTACACACTTGTACGGGTAGTTTTGAAGTTACAAAAAATGACGAGCATTATGTTGATTTTGACAAAACTGATAATCGCCATGGATGAATTGAGGAAGAAGTCGAGAGAAAGCTGGAAAAATTGCAGGAATATTTTCTCCCATTAATTATGAATCAAAAAGTGATTACAATTTGCTTGCATGCATACAAGAAGGAATTAATCTGGTGTTAACAGGCACACCGAAAAAACTAATCAGAAAATAAAGAAAAGCACAAATATTAAGAAACATGACTATACTAGCTGAAACTACTTGGTAGGTAAGTTTGTTAGTTTTTGTGGAAGATGAATTTTAGCTTCATGCCTTTTATAACATTTTGATCCATTGATGTACATCCAGGTTATAAGCAAAAGGTGAAGGACATTGTCAGTGGCGCGTTATTCCCTGAAGTCGGGTTGGAAAACAGGGCTGGTCATGCTGGTGGAACCGGTGGGCTTGTAATAGTTCGAGATCTTGATCTCTACTCATATTGCGAGTCTTGCTTGCTTCCATTCCAGATTAAGTGTCATGTAGGCTATGTCCCATCTGGTCAGAGAGTCGTAGGCCTAAGCAAGCTCTCTCGAGTTGCTGAAGTTTTTGCTAAACGGCTTCAAAATCCACAACGATTGGCCAATGAGATTTGTGAAGCATTGCAGCATGGATTTGGACCAACAGGAGTTGCTGTTATCCTCCAATGTTCCCACATCAATTTTCCTGATTTTGAGTCATCCCTCATCGACCCAAACCACAAAGGCTGGGTAAAGATGTTAGTTAAATCTGGCACAGGAGTCTTTGACGATGAAATGACTGATGTTTGGACTGATTTCCTCAGTCTTCTGAGATTCCGGGGAATAAATACTGAGGATATACATTGTGGTGGCTCAGACGACAAATTTTGGTGCCCGTCTCATAGATATTGCCAGATGGGGGCACATGATTCAGCAATGCTTAGTTCAGTAGCTTCGATACTTTGTTCTCTGGGCGAGGACCCTTTGAGGAAAGAACTTCAAGAAACTCCTGCTCGCTTTGTCAAGTGGTTGATGAACTTCAAAGAATATAATTTGGATTTGAAACTGAATGGATTCGTCCAAAGCAAGAGAGATTCTTTAGCTTCCAACAAGGACTTCAGCTACAACGAAGATCACCTCTGCTGTGAGCTGAATCTGTCATTCTGGTCACAATGTGAACACCATCTGCTTCCCTTCCACGGCGTAGTGCACATAGGTTATTACAACTCGAATGAGCTCAGTCCTGTCGGAAAATCTCTCCTGCAGTCCATAGTACATTTCTATGGTTCCAAGCTCCAGGTACAGGAAAGGCTAACCAGACAGATAGCTGAAACTGTTTCATCTTTCTTAGGTGAAGATATAATGGTAGTCGTCGAAGCTAGTCACACTTGTATGATTTCTCGAGGGATTGAGAAGTTTGGAAGTAGCACTGCTACCATTGCTGTTCTTGGTCGATTCTCCAGCGACGCCTCAGCTAGAACGAAGTTTTTGCAGATGATTCCCGATGCCAGTCCCAGCGAAGGTTGATACATATATATTTTAATTACTATTATTTTTAATATTGAAAACAGGATTACAGTTTTCCATACCATAAACTACACTATATCTGCCGATGTTCGGCTCAGCAGCTCGATTCGGGACCATGGGAGAACGCACCTGTTGAACTAAAGATGTATTTGGCCTGTTGGAGATGCCATTGAAGCTGCAATAGGAAGTGAAAATTTCTACATCAGTGGCTCTGTGGAAACTGGAAACAATGTCTTCCATATTTGAATATAACTGCTGTCTTCATTTCATTTCTTTTTAGCTGCTGATGAAGTTGGAAATCAAGATTTCTTCTTTATTTACACAATCATTCGATTGGATTCAGTGAAACGCTCTTTGCTGATTGATTATTGTTGGATTGATGGTGGTGCGTGGTTAACTACTGTGGATTAGATTAGGTACAATGTAAACTACTTTGGAATTGGAAACAATTCCATCACAAACAGAGATACAATCGAGAGAGAGAGAGAGAGAGAGAGAGAGAGAGAGAGAGAGAGAGAGAGAGAGAGAGAGAGAGAGAGAGAGTAGATGGACAATGGTCTTCTCATGCAAACACTTGGATTGATAAAGTGGAATTTAACGGATTGGTATTCCTTCGCTCGACGCTCGCACTGCCTAGCTTTTAGCCCCTGCTTTCATATATTTGACCAATCTTTGCATTTTTGCCCTTAAATTAAATTTAAATACTTTTAAAATTGTGAATTTTACATTATTTTTCTTCTTTTTAACTTGAATTTTAAATTGTTACACAAAAATACAAATTTAACGCATTTTGCAAATTTAATGCTAATTTTAAATTTTGCAAATTGAAATTAGCGTGAATGTCAGAAAATATATGTAGACGGGTTGCGCGGTCACTAAAAATGATGTTGTTTGAGAGACTTTTATAAAGGTCAAATGACAGCGTTCTAATAAACAAACGCCAGTTTCAATTGAAATTAGCTTGAATGTCAGAAAATATATGTAGACGGGTTGCGCGGTCACTAAAAATGATGTTGTTTGAGAGACTTTTATAAAGGTCAAATGACATCGTTCTAATAAACAAACGCCAGTTTCAATTTAGTCGAAATTGGAATCGATGTTAAATTTGCAAAATATGTTAAGTTTGTATTTTTTTTGTATATATCAATTTAAAATTTGTTTTAAAAATAATAAATCATGTAAATTTTATAATTTTAAAAAGCATTTAACCCAGTTAAGTATATTATTTTTGGAATATACTCAAAGGATATATTTGCAACTTGAAAATGCGTGTTTAAAAATAATAATTATTATTATTATTATCATTTTATTTGTATTTAAATTTTAAAGTTTCTTGTCGTATAAATTTTTTCATTGATGCAGGGTTTACGGACTACGGTATGCGACGGGCTGGGCCGTGATGCTAAATTTGGCCCTTTGAATCGAGAAATGAAAATTGGGAGAGTTGATTATCACATTCACAATTTTTACAGTAATATGAAAATAATAAGATAATTAAGGTTCGAAATAAATTATTTATTTTAATCTTTTAATTTTAATTACTATTTTTATAAAATTTCAATCAACCTACTATGTTATGTGCCAAGTCGATAAGAAAACATAAGATAATTAAAAAGTAAAAAAAAAAGATAAATAATCTATCAATGGGGCTTTAAATCAAGAGAGCATAAGTAGGGACAAGCAGTGCAGGATGGACCTCAAGGCATTCGGCGTTCCAATTTTAACCTCAATTCGAACCTCGTTCCAATTTTCAAACCCATTTAACTTACTTGAACTCATCCTAAAGGCCCGACTCAGACTAAGCCATCCACAGGTAAGGGCTAAACTAAAGGCTCCAAGAAAAAAATCATTTTAATTCGGGAAAATGTGCAAAAGTACCCTAACATTTATACCAAAGGGCATATACTTTGCATCTGATCTTCAACATTTTCTATCTGCTCTTCTGCATCTGTTAAAATGAAAATCCTACATAACTGGTCTCTCCTTGCATCCCATTTGTTCTATCAACTTCAAAAGCTCCAAAAATTGACAATGCTCCTCTCCCTTTACCAGAAAATCGAGATATGGTAAGACTGCTCTTTGATCTTCAACACCAGCATTGCTTAGAAGATCAGATATCAATGATTCAGCTTCTTTAATCCGTCCTTCCCTTCGAAGTCCGATGATCACAGAGCAGTAAGGATCAATAGACAGGACACAACCATAGACAACGAATCTCTTCATCCACTCGAGAGCACTAGTATAGTCACCACATCTGCAGAAGTGTGTGATCATGCTAGCACAAGTATCATTGTTCGGAGTGAGCCCGTTGCTCACCATTTGCTGTACAAGAATATCGGCCTCTTGTATTCTTCCAGTTCTACTTAGGCCTATGATCAGAAAGTTGTATGCATCAGAGGGGTCACAACCACAATCTGTGATTCTGTGTAGAAGCTGGAATGCTTGGTAGATCCCGATTTCCATGAAAAGTAAGTTAGACGAACTATCAACACTAAACTTCCCTCTGCTTGAGGACTGATCATTTAAACCAGCATTTTCCAGTGCCAAGATTCCAGCAAGCAACGCAGAGTATATTTGGTTGTTTGGTCGACAACCATCCAAGAACATCGTTCGAACAATTTCAAAAGCACGGTCCAACCTGCCAGCCGCAACATATGACTTGATTAGTAAAGCGTATGTAATGGAATTCGGTGATACTGCAGCCCTACGCATTTCAACCACAAGATTCTCTGCATCTTCCATTTTTCCACTCAGGCAAAGACCACTGATGACAATAGTGTATGTGTAGATATTCGGTGGACAACCAACCTGCTTCATGAGTTCTAACATTTCTAGGGAAGTGGCCGTGTCACCTGCTCGACAGAGTCCATCAACCAAAGATGTGTAAGTGACTACAGAAGGAACTGCACCGTGCTTTAACATCTTCCCTAACATGGCATTTTCTTCAACTAGCTTAACTTCTTTGCCTAGAACATCAAGAAATATGTTGAAAGCGTGTGGACCTGTCAAACACCCATCCTTAACCATTTCTTCCATGAGCATTAGTGCGTATCTGCACTTTCCTGTCTTGCAATATCCATGGATAAGAGCAGTTAACATCACTTCATCGACTGGAATTCCTTTCTTTATAACGAGTCCCAAGAAAACACCTGCTAGCTCGAGTCTACCCATTTTGCAGAGGCTATCAATGAATGCAGTATAAGAAAATTGATCCGGTTCAAGTCCAATCGAGCTCATAGAATGCAAAATTTTGAAAGCCATGGTTAACTGGCCTGCCCTACAGAACCCGGAAATTAGAATATTGAAGGTAACTCCCGTTGGAAACAGGCCATTGTTCATAACCTTTCTCAACAATGCCACTGCTTTGTGAGGTCTACCAATATTACAAAACCCTTCCATAAGCTCATTATACGTTCGGATATTAGGTTTGCACTGCCTTCTTTCCATCAATCCGAGCAACTCAAACGCCAAAACCACACATCCTTCTTTACAATAGCAATTGATAAGTGCATTGTAAGTCACGATACCAGGATTCAATTTATCTTTCAGCATCTTCCTAAACATTCCATTAGCCTCCTCAATCTTTCCCTCAATGCATAACATATCTACAAGAACAGTGTAGGTGTAAACATTCGGCTTACACCCTTTCTTCATCATCTCATCAAACAAACCAAATGCCCGATTCATCAATCCTTTATCGCACATAGCTTTAATCAACACGGTATAGGTATGTGTACTTGGTTTATATCCATTTTTACTCATCTCTTCCTTCAATCTAAATGCCTCATCTAACCTCCCTACTTCACACAGACCATGCACAAGAATTGTATACGTAACGCTATTAACACCACAACCATCCTCTTCCGACATTAATGCAAACACCTTCAAGGCATCGCCAACTTCACGAGCTCTACAATTACCTAAAACTAGAGAAGTACAAATATGAACATCCAACGCAAACCCAAGTTTCAAAGCTCTGGAAACAAACATTTCAGCAGCCTGTACAAATCCATTTTTACACAACGCATTTACAATCATCCTATAATCCATTTCACTCACAACAAACCCATCTTCCAACATTCTCTTAAACACAGAAAATGCGATCAAACCCAAATCTAATTTAGCCAAACACATCAAAAGCGTACTATAACACGGATAATTAATCCGAAACCCAACATTTTCCCTCATTTCTTCAACAGCACAAATAAGCTTCAAAACATCATCTTGAGAACTACAACACTCTTTAATTAAAAAAATCAACACTTTATGCATAACCCCCCATAAATTATCAGACGCCAAGAAATGCAATAATTGAATTCTGCTGTTTATATCATAGCAATACGTCGAATTTTGGCATGCCCATTTGAAAAAATTGAGGCATAGTGGAACATCTCCGCTGTGGGAGGCTATGATTCGGGAAACCAAATGCGGGCTCAAGTGAGAAACTAGGTTTCC
The DNA here is from genome assembly GCA_026008535.1 of Perilla frutescens. Classification (NCBI taxonomy): domain Eukaryota; kingdom Viridiplantae; phylum Streptophyta; class Magnoliopsida; order Lamiales; family Lamiaceae; genus Perilla; species Perilla frutescens. Next base: position 6,175,813 of record BRKX01000012.1, on the reverse strand, counting down.
CAAGCGAGAGTTCTTCTGCCAATTGGGTTTCTTGATCAGGGAAGAGACGCTGACAACGATATCGTTAACTGAAACTGTATGAGGAGCTGTGGAAAGCGTTGTGAGCGACTGTAGGTGTGGGGCGCGAAAATGGGGTTTTTGCGAGAGGGGCTGAAGCCTAAATGCGCGAAGCAACATGCATGAGCAGTTAATGTGTGTTTCTTGGAAGAAGAAGAAGAAGAAGAAATGAATCATATGATGCGTGGAATGGAATTTTACCCTTATTTTCAATTAACCTGGCCAAATTCAATTCAATTCAATACCAACCCTTCTGTTTTGTTTTGTTATTTTTTATTTTATCTTTTATTTTTTTAATTTGAGTTCGAAAAAGGTGAGTCGAATTTGAAATCTTTTCTATTTACGGTTTCACACATGAACCTCCATTGAAAGGAAATGACACATGATTTTCTGAAAAATGAAATGTAATTTTCCTAAATTCGCCAACACTTTTTTGTTGGGCTTCTTTCGATTTGCCATGAAAAACTTCGGCCACGACAATCCACAAAAAATTTCAACTTGCATGATCAACGACAATGGATTGGTATTTTGGTTGGTCTACCAACCTATGAATCAACCCATGCTCACCATTCTTTTAAGTTTTATTATGTGTATTATCACATGTCATAATTTCATTAGTCAATCATATTTTTATTTAATAAAATTTTATATTGTTATTATTTTAGATAATAATGTATTAAAAAATATAAAAATTATATTATAATTCATATTTTTTTCATCTATGAAATGAGCTAAATTTTTACATATTTTGAATTATACTAAAAAACCATCAATTCTCACTTATCTAAAATTATGAATCCAAATGATCCAAATTATTTTTCAAATTCGCAAATTCCAAACTCCCAAAATGATCCAAGTTGTTCGCACAACAGCAAGAGGCAGCCAGAAAAGATATTGAACGAGCATTTAGAGTTCTACAAGTGCGCTTTGCATTTCTTCGACATTATTGTCTTGTTTGGGACAAAAATTTGATGAGAAGAATTATGATGACTTGTATCATCATGCACAATATGATAGTAGAAGATGAACGAGACACATATAAAACTATTATGATCCAACATAATTTTTCATGGATAGTGCGCAACAAGATGACTCTCAACCTTTTCAATACTCAAGAGAACGCATTGCGAGTTTGTCCTCTTATATGACTAATAGGACGCAACTTCGCAATAGAGATGCTCATGTGGCGCTTAAAAATGATTTAATTGAGCATATATGACGAAAATTCGACACTAATAATTAAATATTTAGTTTACACATTATTGGATTGTAATGTCTTTTGTTTGTCTTTTTAATATTTGTATTTCATCTATTGCAATCTTCGCATTATTATTGAGTTTATTGTTTAATTTAAGTGTATGAGGAATATATTATTATTGTAATTAATTATTTAAAATATAAGATAATTTAATAACTTTAAAATATAATAAAAAATAATTATTATTAATAGATATTAATAAAGAATCAAATAAAATAATATTTTTTTGGATTGGAGAGGATTGTTGATAAATTTGAAAAATTGTGATTTTAGATTGTTGAGTTGATTTTGCATGTGGAAGAGAGAGAAATGATTATTTTATTGATAGATTGGGTTGATGGTGATTATGAATGGGGGTAGTCTAAGTAAATACCCGCACGGTGCTGCATTTGAAAATTATTGTATATATTTTAATTCTACCAATATTAACATATCATACAAGGAAAGGGTCACATCAGCCATGTCAACAAACAAGAAATCATTCCCAAGCCCATAAATGTACAAATATTAACATATCATACAAGAAACGGATCAAATCAGCCGTGCCAACGCACAAGAAATCATTCTCAAACCAAGAAAATCCTTTTTTATAACTATTATGACAGCACCAAACACAGTTTCATCTATGGCTCCACCACGATTTTCCCGGTAGCATGGCCGTCGATGCTCTTCGCCCAAGCGTCTTCGGCTTTGCTCAGAGGGATTTTTGAGTCAATGACTGTCTTGAGCTTGCCCTGTTTCACTAAATCAACAAGGTATTGCAGGTTCTCGGCGTAGGGAATGAGGAGCAATGGCACCAACTGCTTTTTAGAGAATGTGAGTTTCTTCAGGGCAAAAGTGCATATGGCACTAATACCGGGAGTGATGTCAATTACCTTCCCGTTTGAGCTCAGGTTTGGCTCGAAAACGGACCAAGGAATGGCCGGTGCACAGTGAACCACTGCATCGTATTTCTTGCCTGAAGGGCTCTTAAGAGCTGCTCCCTCTGGGGTCTTGTAGTCGAGAACCTCGTCTGCTCCGAGGCTTTTCACCAGGTCTATGTTACGGGCACCACAGGTAGCTGTTACGTGTGCATTTCCCAGCTTTGCAAGTTGAACGGCATAATGACCGACACCACCTGAGGCAGCTGTAACAAGAATGTTCTTCTGAGGCCCACTTCCATCGAGCTTAAGCCCGGCCGACTGGGTGAGAGCTTGGTGAGCTGTAAGACCTGCTACAGGTAGGCCTGCACCTTCAGCAGCTGATATTTCAGGAGGTCTGGGAACTGTTAAATTTTCCTTGGCCACTCCATATTCCGACAAACCCCCTCCTGTCTGTTCCATCAAGACAGTATATAGTAAACAGAAAACAATTGTCAATTTGGAGTTGTAGATGGGTGTAACTTTTAGGCATCCACTGCTTTCAATAAAGAGCAGTTGATCATTGATTTCACACAAGTCAATGACAACAGCAACAGAAATGCATGCAAATAAAATAAAATATAAGAGACTTACGAGATGATTCAGCAAAGCAACGACTTTGTCACCGGGTTTGAAGTTTTTGACTCCCGGTCCAACCTCCGTTACCTCCCCAGCTACATCGGTGGCTGCTCAGTAAAACAAAAAGGAAAGGTAAAATAAGAAAAGGATCCACCCCCCTAAACCATCAAAAGGATTTGATGATGCGTTTCTAACATCATAAAATTACTATGCATAGACATTCCACTGTCCTACAGGCCAACATTATATAAGCCAAAATCTTCACATCCATAGGAATTTCAAAATATAGGTCCAACGAATCCATGAATCGGTAGGCTTACCAGGAATGTGAGGGAATTTCCGAGGAAGAAGAGGACGAAGCATGCCTTTCTGAGTTTTCCAATCAACTGGATTTAAGGTTATAGCTTCAAACTTTAGCTGGACTTCACCCTTGCTAGGAGTGGGAACTGGAACTTCAACATGCTGATAGAAGGCAACCATGATTGTGAATAGACAAACAACTAGGATTCAAGCTCAAACTAAAGAGTCTCAAACAGTAAACCCACAGACAAGAATCTTGAAACCTCATCATTCAGCATCATTGTGCTTTATATGCAAATCATTCAACTAGAAAATGTGAGAATATGCAGCTAAATGTATCAAGAGAACCTGCAGCACAACCTAAAATTTCAGGAAATCTAATGAAGAGTCCAAGTAAAAGGAAGTGAATCCATCTCTAATGAATATTAAAACATGGTCGTCACTAGCTTCATCGAATGAATTAGCCATTTCAGTGCCTATTGTACTTGATGATCCACATATTTAAGAGAGATGTCATTTACAAGCATTTTCAACAACTTCCCTCGAAGACAAACAGAGGAAATAAACCAATTTTTCACTATTCACCTAACTTTTGCTGGAAAAACTCAATCCACATGTTAATCCAAGTCCATGAAAAAATAATCCTAAATTGTACCAAAAAGCTTCACACACAGATTCTCTACACAGCAGCTCCAGGAAGTGTCTTATGATCAAATCAAGTCTCCCACTAGTGACCTGCATCTTCAGTTGCCGATCACGCTCGAGAATTTAAACAGTGAAGAAACAAGCCATCACTTCATGTCTAGCAGCAACAAATATATAGTTCATTTCTTGCCAAGCATGAAATCAGCATAGATTTATATTGTACTATGCTGATTTCATGCTATTTTAACTTAAAATAGCATCCACAGATTCATAATTTTGTCTATTTCTTTCTTTAGTTTGTATCCCACATATATCTATAATCTATCCATCCATCTAGAGAGAGATTACTCAAGATAGGCTGCAAATACTAGGGGTCCATCAAAATCAAAGAAACATGAAATTGGCAATTTAATCAGAGTAGAAGCTCCATAAAGGGTTTATAAAATTCCGAATCCCAATTGAGTACTTGTGAATTCAAGGCACTATAAAATGAAGTTCAAAGAACTGATCAAAAACTAAGGAACTACAAAAAACAGGAAAGGAAATTAACCTTCAGACCAGCTGCTCCACCTCCATAACTTTCGTACTGAACCGCATGCATTACCTTCCCCGCCATTCCTAAATCGCAGTAACGCTTTTAGTTCCTCAACCGTTGAGAGAGAGAGAGAGAGAGAGGTAAAATACTGTCCAGATACAGAGAGGTGGCCACGGATACGATATGGCGGAAATGTCAAGATTAGGAGTTGAATACGAGAAGTGTGATATTTGTTTCTTTCTTTTTCTTTTTACTTTTTTTTTTACTTTATATTTAAATTTTCTTGTTATATTGTTTCACTAACGCAATGTTTAGGTTAATAATAGGGACTTAAAAGTGATCAAAATATCTTGTGTTACATCTAAAAAAATACTCCCTCTCTTGAATTTGTAATGATAATTGTAATTAGCAAGCACCCGTTTCAAGTGAATAAATAAGGGTAAGTAGGAATTTTGTACGGCAATTTACTTTTCCAAAATACATTAAAGAAATTCGTGTAAAATGAATAAGGGAACAATTTTTGTGGACAAAGAATACAAATATACAACACAGTATCTTTTCTTTACGTCAAATTATAATAATAGCGTTCACACTTCACACCTTGCTGGCCAACTCACAATCAATGCCAGTCCCTCTCATCGTTGAAGGCTGGGAACGTTGTTTTTTACATTTTCTTTAAATTATATATAAAAAGATCAAATTATATTTGGTTTAATGAAGTAAGCAGAATGCACACACAAACTAGAATCTTAATCGAAACCCAAAAAAAAAAAAAAAAAAAAAAAACTTTAAATATAATAGAGAAATCGAACCGAGATATCCTTTATAACGCGCATAAAACAATTTTCAAGCTATACATCCTTTCTTATTACCTTTGTGAGAGCTCCATCTATGGCTCCACGACAATCTTTCCGGTGGCATGGCCATCGATGCTCTTCGCCCACGCGGCTACGGCCTCGCTTAGCGGAAACGTGGAGTCGATCACTGTCTTCATCTTCCCTTGTTTCACTAACTCAGCAAGGTACTGCAGGTTCTCCGCTTTGACGGAGTTAACAAATGGCACCAATTTTTTCTTGGAGAATGTGAGTTTCTTCACAGCAAAAGTCCACATGGCGTTAGCCCCCGGAGTGAGGTCGATCACCTTGCCATCTGTGCTCAAGTTCGGCTCGAACACAGACCAAGGAATGGGCGACGCACATTGAATCACCGCATCGTATTTCTTGCCCGACGGGCTCTTGAGAGCTGCACCTTCAGGGGTCTTATAGTCGAGCACCTCGTCTGCTCCGAGGCTTTTCACAAGGTCGATGTTACGGGCCCCACAACTAGCTGTTACGTGCGCGTTCCCCAGCTTTGCAATCTGAACGGCAAACTGGCCAACACCACCAGAGGCAGCAGTGATGAGGATGTTCTTCCGAGGGCCGCTTCCGTCGAGCTTAAGCCCGGCCGGTTGAGTGAGGGCCCCGTGAGCTGTGAGGCCAGCTACAGGGAAGCTTGCACCTTCGGCAGCTGATACTTCAGGAGGCCTAGGAACTGTCACATCTGCCTTAGCCACTGCATATTCTGCCAAACCACCTCCTATCTGTTTCAATCAGATTTATGACCATGATCAAATAAAATTCATACAATAGATACAAGATAGAACAGAAAAACACCTCCATCAATTTGCATATTCTGACGAACATCTATTACTCTGACGAAATGAAATGTAATCACTGACCTCACCCACAACTCGATTAGAAACAATAAGATAAGATATAACAGAAACAACTTTAACACTTACAGCATGACTCAAGGCAGCTATAACTTTATCACCAGGGTTGAAGTTTTCTACCCCGGGTCCGACCTTCACTACCTCTCCAGCAACATCAGTAGCTGCTCCAAGAAAGCATGGATATGTAAATGGAAGAAAATAATAGAAACAGATAACCGACTGAAAAATCCAATACTGGTATAAAAATTCCCTCAAGTGTAACAGAAAAGATCATAAAGAAAGTTGAGGCCCTTTCTGGCATAGTTGATTTCTAGTATTGCAAGCAGTAATAAGAGATATTGCATATATGCAAGAATGAGTAAATGATTCAAGGAGAAGATTCTAATAACTTCTCCATTATCATGCCCCTCGAATAAATAAGAACAATTATAAAAATTCTCCAACTAACTGGCTATTTGACAAACTAAACAATTTCGATTCATGTTCAACATTTAACAAATATGTGTGTTAAAATTAGAACAGCACAGTCATTAGAAAATATTCTTACAACAGTCCATGACATGACATCTCCTTATTCAGGTGTCAACTAATAATGATAGAAAACCTTGGACATCTGTTGTTGCAGTGCCTGATCGGTTGACAAGTCGAAGTTAAGACTGACATTATTATGAAGTTGGAATGATTAAATACGAATGAGCTTTGTCAAAACTAAATGTCGGAAATGTGGCCAAGCTTTTTCCAATCATAATCCAGCACAGAGGTAAATTTCCTTTCAACAATTTGACTCAGCTCATAGTGCATTGCAAATCATGGAAAATCATGCACTGCAAACAATCAAAACGACTCGATGATGTGCTTACCATATTGAAAAATACCATGATTGGCATGTGATTAAATTTTTCTCTCCAACATATTATGTCATACGGCCAGAGGAACGTCCTTTTATATACACAAACATAGGGAAGTATCATATAAAATACTTATGCACAATTGGGTTGAAAGACAAACTGTGACCAACAAGGCAGGCACAAACTGCTATTTCTCCTCTCCCAGTAGTTGCTCAAATGACAAACTGAAATTAGTTAAGAACGATGTGACACATAGATGCATGTTTTCCAACAGTTGAAAAACCTTGTTAAACCAGGTGGTTTCTCCAGCCAACTTACTAATTCTCCAACATTCACATAGTGCGGCACACACTTATTTGACACTTGCCCAAAGCCGCCCGGGCCTCCAGCTAATGCAGCCCAAATTTAAGAGATAACTAATATATACCAAGAATAACACAATGTATCACCGAAATAAATTTTTAAAGAACCATTAATATTCCATGGTCTTAGTTAAGCCAATCTTATGCAAATCAAAATCTGAAAAATTATGACGCAAAAAGATTATTAATCTCTGTAGTAAGCTTACCAGGAATATAAGGAAATTTCCGAGGTAGAAAGGGGCGAAGCATGCCTTTCTGAATTTTCCAATCAACAGGATTCAAGGTTGTGGCTTCCAACTTCAGCAGGAGTTCACCTTTACCTGGAGTAGGAACTGGAACTTCAACATGCTGCAGCAAGGTAACCATGATGATAAGTAATAACAACTAGAAATCAAGCTCAAGTGATATGGCAACAAAATAAAATTTCGGAAGTAATTCATTTTCTATGCCACAATTTAGGCACCAACCAATTCTCAAAAGGCAATTAAAATACAATATAACTAGATTCAATCAATACTAGACCAAATGCATTTTGGAGAAACAAAACACCTTATTTCAGAAGAAAAAGGAAACGGAACACCGGTTTTACAACCTACAATTCTTATCCTCAGTAAGTTAGAATGAACAATCCAATACCAAGTAAAACTAGAAGTGATCTCATAGAATATATACCAGACTCTAGATGTCATCAGCTTTGTCAGATGAGTACACATTTAAGAGCATGATGGACTATTAATGATCAACTAGTAAAGTCGGCTGAAGGGTCGCTCACTAGAATTTCACTGGCATTCCTTAATGAAAAAAACAGAATAAATTTAGTTTGTACTTCTTTATTATTAGGAATATCCTTGTTAATCTACAGTTTTATTTCTAGCCGGCCTACCATATTTTTTAAACCTGCATCCACAATTACCAACTACCAAGCACGATCAAGAGTTTTAACAAAACGAAAGCACTACATTGAACATCAAAGAAACAATTTACTATTTTATGGCTATATCCAGACAATAACTTATTCAGGCATCAAGACAAGAATAAAAATATTTTACTCATATTGTATTCTAGGTTACTGGATAATTACAGAAAACGTATTTAAACATAAATTGTAAAGTGTTAGCTGAGATGTTAGGAAAAGTGATTAGTTAAACAAATAGTTAAATAAGCAGTAATTAGTTGGTTACAACAAGCGAGGTGTCACTGCCAGCTCCTCTTGTATACAAGACAAAAATTTGTGTTAGACCGTCTAACGGGTCTCTTACGTTAGACAGGTCAAATAAAATCCAAACCTACCCAAAACCGGCCCACCCACCCATCCCCGCACCAAGCGCGTTTGATACACGCGTCCACACACTCCCACATGCGGCACGTGTTACTCACGCGCCTAGAGACTTTTTAAATAATAAAAGCTCTTTAAAATCCATCATCACAAGTCACCACGCACATCGCTTGAGTTAGCTTTGGGATGTGTGTTATTGACTCAGTGATGAACGCATTTATCCAAATTATACAATTATAACAAATTATAATATAGATAACCCGCAACTAATATATCAGGACGTGTATCTCGTTAGGCAACAATAATTGTTGTAACCGTAAGTTAATAATTGCGAACCTGCATAAAAGCATAACAAGAATAAACAATAATGTGTGTCACATCGAATTCCTGACCTTGACTTAAAGTTCTTTTGACTTTGGAAAAATTATAGAATTCTAGTTAGAATCCACGCACCGCCTAATAATATAAATAATTGATTAATAATAAATTATCAAATTATATAAAATAAATAAATAAAAGAAAATGACAACGAATATGATCCACTTGAATTTAATAACTAAACTAGCTTAGCCCATCTAAATAATTATAACATTGGCGAATCTCCTCAATACCACAGGTAGGGTGTGTGAGAGTAAAAAAAAAAATAATAATAATAATAATAATAATAACAACAACATTGGCCCATATAATTTTGAAAGAAATTAAACACTTAAAACACCCTCTCCCTCCTACTTTTCTTCATAATTCTCGGCCACTGAAAGAAAAGAAAAAGGAATCTTTCTGTCTCTCTCCTAATCTCTCTCTTGCATTATCTCACCGACTCTCAATTTCTCTCAACTTCACCAATTTAATTCGTGAATTCCTTCGAAAACATTCAGCCAGAACCCCCCAACAAATTTTGAAGTAAATAGAATTTTCTCTTTTCACCCCCCACACGATAACAACTCCAAAGATCCTCCACAGCAACACCTTTCTTCCTCTACTCGCGCCTGCACCGTCACCGACGACGACACCCCACTCCACCGCCTAAGCAGAATCGTAAGAGACGGATCTCACACAACCCCTGTATATAAATACACCAAACCGGGGACGTGTCCGACTCCACCAACTAGATCACCCAAATCATCTATTTTATTTACTTTTTATTTTTGTCCATTTTGTTGGATGTTATCCAACAACTGTCTCTTAACACATTCAGAAACCCAAAAAACAAAGGGGAAAAAAACTACACAAACAAATGTGATCGCATACAATCTAAAAGAAAACTCAATTACAGAAGCAATTACGTATGTCTTCGAGGAATGCTGAGCTTCTCAAAACCCAAATTAATTAACCATAAAACTCAAGGCGCCATAAGAAATAACTTTAAGAATGGGGGAAAAAACAGACTGAAAAGAATGAAGAGCTGATTAATAATAATAATATTAAGTATTAGAATAAACAAAATTAACCTTCAAAGCAGCAGCTCCGCCGCCATAACCGTCGTACTGCACCGCCCGCATAAGCTTCCCCTCCATTCCTAATTCACCGACACGCTTTGCTCGAAGAGATCACGGCCAGAATTCATGAAGAATTTTTTTCGAAATTATGAGTTCTGTATATGTATGTGTGTAGTCAGATTTAGAAGAGCGGCCCTCCAAGTGTGAACACCTAAGCAGAGTAGCGTTTTGCTGCTATCGTCGCGAAATTACGGAAGTACCCACGGTTGGTATCTTGTTCCCAAATCCACAGCTAATGATGGCGTGGATTTATAGGAAAATTCTAGAATTTTTTTTATATACGCCGCTAAATTTTTTAAAATACTATTATTAAATTTAAATTTAAAATAAATAATTATTAATTTACTTAAGTATCATTTTTAATTAAAAAAATATTTCATGAATTAAAAAAAATCAAAAGGTCAAAAAACGGTAGACCCCTTCTTCCTAGAAAATGGGATCACATGGCACAATTCCTATTGCATCTTTTGTGCTAACTTTGTAATTTTTTTAAAAAAATCCACCACTTTCTCTCTCTCCTCCCTTCACCATTTTAACAAAGTTGCAGATCATCTTCCTCAAAAAAAAAAAAAAAAAAAAAAAGGAAGAAGAAGTTGCGGAAGAGAGTGATGTATGAAGAAAAATTAACAAATATTTTTTAAAGATGATGATGTATTTAGAAAATTTAATGGTGCATAAAGCAACACCCAAATTCTATTAACACATCATGCACATCTCATCACGGAGATCATAATTGGGGAGTATAAGTGAGTTGAATCAACTCATTAAGATTCGAGTAAAATTTAAAATCGACTTGAGATGGATTGAGTTGGGCTCGAGCTCCCTAGACTAATCGAGCTTCGATTTATTTATGATTTTATCCATAATAGATTTATTATTCACACAAATATCATTAATATTTTGATTTTTTAATTTATTAATAATGAAAATAAATAGTATAATCTATATTTTTTAATATTAATTAGCAATTGAGCTCGAACTTGTTGAGTTTGCTACCAAATTGAGCTTACTATCAAATTGAGATTGAGTTTCACGTTTTCCTATCGAGCTCAAACATGCTAATACTTAATTCGACTCGGTTCAATTATGCCCATAATTAATCAATGCACATTAGCATTTTTTTTTCAAAAAAAAATCTATGTTAATGTGACGTGATTTCTATGGTACCCATATATGCGTTATCAAGTTTATGAAATAGTTTTGTAAAAAACAATGGGTTAATTGTCTAATTTTTCAGGAACTTTGAACAAATTTTAAAATATTGTAATAATATGAGTCTTTTGGTTTTTAGTATATTCAATATCCCTATAATATTCTAACGATTGGAATTATGATGTGATTATTTTTTTCACGTGTACAAATTAATTCAATTTTAGGGTGTCAAATATTAGAGTTTTTTTGTGCAACATCATTATTGCACCCCTCGAACTTTTTTGAGTGTTTATTTTGATACAAATTAAAATGTGGGGTTATTATTGCAACGTTTTAAAAATCATGTTTAAATTGTAAATTCTTAATGATTTTTTTGGCAATTAACCCAAAAACGTTTTGGAAAAATAATAGCCATTTTTTTATTTTATATTCAAATATCTTATATTGTTTTCACAATTTAAAAATAAATAAATTAATTAATATCGTAATTTAAGAAAGAAAAAAATAGTATCGCATGAAAGAAATACAAGCGTGTATTAGATGTTAACATCCTTTGATAAATTGAAATAAATGACATAATCGAGAGACCGAATTAAGACATAATTTATAAAATATTCTTCAAGTTAAAGATCCTTTGTTATTACCATTGTGACAACACTGAGGCCAGCTCCATTTAAGGCTCGACGATGATCTTTCCGGTAGCGTGGCCGTCGATACTCTTCGTCCACGCGGCTCCGGCTCCGCTCAACGAAAACGTGGAGTCGATCACCGTCTTCAGCTTCCCTTGTTTCACTAACTCAACAAGGAACTGCAGGTTCTCCGCTTTAGGGGAGTTGATGAACATCACCAATTGTTTCTTAGAGAGAGTGAGTTTCTTCACAACAAAAGTCCACATGGCGCTAGCACCGGGTGATAGGTCGACCACCTTACCGTCCGTGCTCAAGTTTGGCTCGAACACGGACCAAGGCACAGGCGACGCACAATGAATCACCGCGTCATACTTCTTACCCGACGGGCTTCTAAGAGCTGCACCTTCGAGGGTCTCATAGTCGAGCACCTCGTCAGCTCCTAGGCCTCTGACGAGATCGATGTTACGGGACCCACACGTAGCCGTTACGTGTGCGTTCCCTAACTTTGCAAGTTGGACGGCGAATTGACCCACCCCACCAGAGGCCGCGGTGATCAGGATGTTCTTACGGGCCCCAGTCCCGTCGAGCTTAAGCCCGACCGATTGGGTGAGGGCCCCATGAGCTGTAAGGCCAGCTACAGGGAAGCTTGCACCTTCAACAGCTGATACTTGAGGAGGCCTATGAATTGTCAAATCTGTCTTAGCCACTGCATATTCTGCCAAACCACCACCGCCCTATTTCATTGAAATTTAAATACGTGATCAAATAAAATTTAGACAATATAGTGATATACACTCCAACAACAGACTCCATATAAAATCAAATTTGGAATTTGTAAGAAAAAAAACTAACATAAACAACTTCAACACTTACAGTTAAGGCAGCAATAACTTTATCACCAAGTTTGAAGTTTATTACTTCAGCTCCCACCTTCACTACCTCTCCTGCTACATCAGTGGCTGCTCCAAGAAAGCATGGTGGGGTAAAATGAAGAAACTATAATAGAAATGATAAATGACTAAAATATCCAATACTGTTAAAATTCCCTCACAGCTCACTTACTTAATTTGGGTAAGTAGAGATATATACACAACAATAATTAATATAGATTAATCATAAATATATTGTATGTATATATAATTCTTCAAACAGTCAATCCTATATATATGTATCTCGAATGGAATATATATTAAGAGTAAACAATCCCTCAATGTTAGTCGTTGCATGCAGACAAAGTCACAATTTCCGGCATAGTTTATATCGATCTAATAACTTCTCCATTATCATGCCCTTCAATGAATTGAATTACATGTTTCAACCAACCGTCCATTCGACCAATTAATAATTTTCGACACCAAAAATTGCAAAATATGTGGCACGAATAAATTTTTAGAGAAAATTAATATTTTGTGGTCTTGGTTAAGCCAATCTTGCACGGATCAAAACCTTAAAATCAATTTGTAGAATTAACGCGTGGTAATAAGCTTACCAGGAACATGAGGAAATTTCGTGGGTAGAAAGGGACGAAGCATGCCTTTCTGAATTTTCCAATCTATTGGATTTAAGGCAGTGGCTTCCAACTTCACCAGGACTTCGCCCTTGCATGGAGTTGGAATTGGAACTACCACATTCTGCAAGAACATATATATAATCATAATCGTAATCAAAATCAAAATTATAACAACTATGAGTTATGACTCGAGCTCGACTGATATGACCACAAAATAGTGTCTCTAGTTCGAGCTCGTTTCCCAAAATAATTTTTAATCTACATGAGGAAAGCATGTGACGGGTCAAGATTCGGATCCAAACATATAATCAAATACTAACAAAATATAAATGTGTTATTTAATATGAGTTATAATCCGGATATTAACATGCCTTATAAATTTTAATCCGTAATAGAGTCTTAATTAACACAAATTTTTATCTTGGAATAAACAAAATTGACCTTCAAAGCAGCAGCTCCGCCGCCATAACGATCGTACTGCACCGCGCGCATAAGCTTTCCTTCCATTCTCAATTCACAAAAATTCATGAATAAATTTCTACCAATTTAAATGTTATACATATTTGCGCACACACACATATATTATATATATATATATACAGAGAGAGAGAGAGCGAGAACGTATATATAAAGATTTAGAAGCTAATTAAGATGCGCGGACGCCTAAGCTAAAGAGTAGTAAGTAGAGTAACTTTTCACTGCTATCGAAGCGAAATTAGATTGTAGCCTTGGTTGGTATCTCGTTGCCAAATCTATTGATTCGACAATAATTTATATCAGATCGTCTTACAAGTTAACACTCGTTAGATAGGTTAAACCTGTCAAAAAATTGTCCATTTGCCATTTTCGCCAGACGCGTGTGCGGGCATGCGCACAAGACAAATGGTTTTTTAGATTTTTTGAAAAAAAAAAAAAAAAATTATTTCGGCTCAATTAGAATTTACTAATCTAAATTATAATTTATATTTTTTAATTCAAAAAAATTACCTATTGAGAATCATTGGTAAAAAAATTAAATTAATTTACTTTAATTTTAAGATTTACTAATTCTATCTTAAAGTATATATATATTTTAAAAAATTAATTACGAGCGCGCATCTTTGAGTGCACCAGGGCGGCGACTAATTTTAAGGTTGAATAATTATATTTTAGAATATATTATTTGTGAGAAAAAATGTTAATAAAAAAAAAAGAAAAAAAGAAATTTGGTCTCATGCAACCAATCATAGGCCGCCTTTCGTTTATGGTTACTCGATTTATTAGAAAGTCGTGTTAGTCATCAATTATTGACTACAAACGTAAAAATTATTAATTCAGATATAAAATGATAGAAAGTGTCCAGGGCTGTTGCTATAAGCACGACATTTTTTACTCATCACATCATAAATTAATTTTAAATTTACTAAAATATCATTAATAAAAACAATAAAACGAAAAATAAACAAATGAAAATCAATCTAATGAATTAAATAAAAATACAGAATAAACAAAAATTAAAAAAGAAACTGCTTAACTGTTCTTCTGCATCTTCCCTCACCTCCCTCCGCCGCCGCCGCCGCCATTTCTTCAACAAAAACTGAAATCGTTCCCGATATTACTTATTTCCAAGCCGACAATTGCCCTCTTCTCAAGCCGGTCAAGGCGAATTTGAGCACAATCGAATCCAACACTTGATGGAAACACATACCTACCGCTCGCACGACAGCTCCCCCCTTCCACTCTCACTTTGACACCATCTTGTCACTTGAATTCTTGAACATGAGCTTCGTTAGCTACCACTCCGTCCAAGACTCCACCGCGGCCCATGTGTCTTTCGCGGTGTTCCATTCGATTTCTGCAGCAGAAGTGACGCTTTTCGTCGATGGGTCTGTTCCAGATTTCAGTTATGCTAAACCTTAAATCCAGTTAGCGACGACAGCGGCGTGAGAAGAAAGGAAGATAATGAAATCAACATTTTTTTTTTCAATTTTTATTTATTTGTTTTTTCGTTTTATTGTTTTTAAATAAGTGTATTTTAGAAAATTTTAATGATAAAAAATAAAATTTAATTTGTGGTGTGAAGAATAAAAAGTGTAGTGCACCTGGCAATACTTTTTTAAAATAATCATAAATTACTTTTTGTGTTAACGGAGTAATAATATCTAACCTATTTAGTAGCCTTTTTTTTAACTGTTAAATTAAAACTCCTAAATGTTAAATACAATTATTATGCAACGGGAAAAGGTACAAAAAAAAATACTTAGGTATGTGTCCATTAAGCAATTAATGTATGACTCAGTCCGCCCCTTAAGCCCCTTAATGTATTTTAAGTGATACATTGACACTCTTCCATCTAAATTCCATCATGGATTTATGAATGTTAATTTTTTTACTAACGGTCATGCTCTTGGGTCTTGTTTACTTCAAGTATAGACTAATAAGTTGATAGATTAATTTTAGAATAATTTATGTGATATGATATTTTTTAAATTTAATCTAATGTCCGGTCAAATATTTACTTGGTAGGATAAGAATATATATTTACTAAAATACCCCTATACTAATTATTTAAAACAAATCAAATTAAAATAATTAAGCATTAGATTAATTAAATCTAATATCTCATCTCTCTCTACCCCTCCCCTCAACTCACCTATTCTTCTCTCTCTCTTCCCTCTCTCTATCAATTCAACTACGAAGACGCTCGACTTTCATTCATCATCCAAAACCAAATTCTGCATTATTATCTTAAGATTTTTTTTTGAAGAGAGATATGGCGGCTGCATAGTCATGGTACCAGACATTCAGAACTGCAAATTTGCATTACTTGATTATTAGGATCTATTTTGTCACTTTTTTGGATGAAGAAATCAATGGAGAAAAAGTGAATGAAGGTGATCTGTGATCGGAGAGGGCTACAACGGCGGGAGTGGTGATGTTCTCGTAGAACTGGAATTGTTGTTGCAAAGTGGAGTGAGGGCAATGTGGAAATATGGAATGATAGGAATTATCACAGGGGAGATGGTAGGATAGGTATCCTTCCATTTATCACAGATTTTGAGTCAATCACGGGCTTGGTGTTATCCTACAAGTTCGTATCTCACGAAGTAAACATTGGATATGATTGAATAATTGATGGATATCCACCCCTATCCTACAAAGTAAATAAGCCCTTGAAGTATTCCAACTTTCTCCACTTCGTTTTGACTACCGACACTCCGTGCCATTGTGCATTTCAATTGAGAAATCAAATTCAAAATTAGAACTTGTCCTCTACCACCCATTGTGCATTTCAATTGAGAAATCAAATTCAAAATTAGAACTTGTCATCCACCACCGTTGATCACTACAAGAATAAATAAGCACATTTCAACACCACCATGAAAGATAAGCCTAGCTATAAACAAGTAAATATAAAATCCCATAAGAAAACTAGTCTGGAAATTATAGAGGCTGGAGGCAGGAACGTCATCGCTTGTGCTGGTGAATCTAGCCGGAATAATGGAAAGAGCGGACGAATCACCAATGTCGGGAGTATACAAAGAGATGGGAAAACGGTCTCGAGTTGCTGTAGCCATCTATCCGGAATAATGGAAAAGCGGATGAATTGCCGATCTCGGAAGTATACAAAGAGGTGGGAAAGGGGTCTCACGTTGCCGTAACCATCTCCTTGTCACCTTCTCCCCCACTTTCTTTCAAGTTCTCTAAAATTTTTTTCACACAAAAAGTTAAACATAAAAAAGACCTAAAATAAAACAAAACAAAAAAAAGCAAAAATCATTTCTTCCTCCAGATGTAAAATCGTCTATTCTTGTCAAGCGCTCCAAATTTATATAGATAATTTTGATTTCCAATTCAATAAAAAATATTTGGATCAGCAATACAATATTTACCTTAATTGATTATTTTTTAGTCATATCATTTTATTTAAATTGAAATAATATGTTGCATTCAATATCTATAGTATTAATGCAAATTGAAGAATTACACGTTATATGATTCGTAATTTAAAATTACAAATATTGATAGTATGAAATAAGATACATTTATATATTTTGGATATTTAAATATCTACTTTTGTTTAAATTTAATCCAATAATAAAAGAAGAATCATTACAATTTCTTTGTTGTGTTCCAAACATATAATAAAAATTCTGTTAGTAATTATTTTTCTCAAAATCACATTCTCAGAAATTATATTCTCATTTCTGTTAGTAATTATTTTTCTCAAAATCACATTCTTAGAAATTATATTCTCAAAAAAATTTACTTTTTAGCTTTTCGTTTATCCAATCAATGAGGTGATTAAACAACTAAAAAAAAGTTCCAAAAAAAAAACAACTGAAAAAAAGAGGTAATCAAACAAATGATTCAACCCAAATCCTGGCCCGAAATGAAACCCAACTCCATCCAAATAAAAGGCAACAAACCGCCGCCGCCCTCCGCCGTCCCCACTAGCAATGGCCCTACGTTTACCCTGTACCATCCGAACCTCCCTCCTCCGCCTCTCTCTCCGCCACCTCACCACCACCAGTACCGCTGGGGATGACCCTTCGCCGCCGACTCCATCCCACCCCCCTCTAACCCTATCACCAAAACCCCCAAATCCGCGTACTCGAACCCCAATGGAAAAACAATTCGAGTCATGGCTCCACAATCTGAAGCCCGGATTCACTCAATCCGACGTCAACGAAGCCCTCCGGGCCCAGCCTGACCCGGACATCGCCCTCGACCTTTTCCGGTGGACGGCGCAGCAGCGCCACTACAAGCATAACCACGTAACCTACCTCTCGATGGTCGAAATCGCGGTTTCAGGTAGGAGGTATCGCGCAGCCGAGACTCTAATCGAAGAAGTTCTCGCCGGCGCGTGCCCCGCCAGCGTCCCACTGTTTAACACCATGATCAAGTTCTCCTGCGGCCGTAAATTCCTGTTTAATCGCGCTTTCGACGTGTATAAGAAAATGCTGAAATCCGAGGATGCTAGGCCGAATTTAGAGACTTATGCAATGCTTTTCAATTCACTTCTGACGAAGTTTGATAGGTTGAATGTGTGTTATGTGTATCTGCATGCCGTAAGATCATTATCCAAGCAAATGAAGGCGTCGGGGGTTATCCCCGACACCTTCGTTCTGAACATGATCATCAAAGCCTACTCGAAATGCCTTGTGGTTGGTGAGGCATTTCGGGTTTTTCGAGAAATGGGATTGTATGGCTGTGAGCCTAATTCATTCACGTATAGTTATTTGGTGAAGGGATTGTGTGAGAAGGGTAGAGTGAATCAGGGATGTGAGTTATATCAGGAGATGAGATCGAAAGGGATGGTGCCGAAAGTGACTACTTATTTGGTTTTGATTTGTAGTCTTGCAATGGAGAGGAGGTTTCAACATGCCATCGAGGCTACATTTACGATGATAAGCAATACTATGTCGCCCGATTTGTTGACTTACAAGACATTGCTGGAAGAAATGTGTAGAGATGGCAAGGGCAATGAGGCCTCCAGACTTCTTGAAATTTTCCGGAAGCGGGACACTCGTATGAATGAGAGGACATACAAGACTTTGCTGGATGGGCTGCACTTTTCAACTCGAGATTTCTAGCTGCTTTGAGTCATTTGGTGTTTTAAGCATTGATTGATACACTTTGTTGTTGATAAAAGCTAAAGTAAAATGTTTGAGATGCTAGTTTGAGCATTTCCATCTGTATGTTTGGATGGCTTAGTTTCCTATTTTTATGTGATGAGCTTGTCGCCTGGTGGAGTTGGGATTCGATCGAGCTGGCAATTTTACATGATACTTCACCGTAAGCATCTGAAGAAAGTCTTTCTTGATAATCGGTTTTAGTGAATTTCCTCTTAGTGCCAGTTCTGTTCTTTTGCACTGTGATGTTCTTCTATGCAATTAAGACTCAGTGTGTGCTTCTTTAAATGGAAAAGGATGTATTGTCTTAATTGTCAGGTGACTGTGTTTGTGGCGAATAAAGAATATATCTATTGCTGCATCTTGATTTAATAGTATAGGCGAGCCATTTTGGAGGACATAATATTTCTTGAGAAAGTAGAGAGGGCAAGATGGCATGTGCTAGTCTTTGTCTGTATTTGATCAACGGGTTGGATGTTACCTTTTATCCTTTTCAGGCTTTTACGCAGGCTGCAAAATAGAATGCAGATCCCTGTTGCTAGTGCCAGCAGGTGTATATTTGATAGGTCTGTAATAAATTCCTGTAACACTGATGTATTTGGGACTAGCGGTTAGTGAGATCATAAATCACAATGTTGTTTTAGCCAGTGCCTCGTATAGTGGAAATTATTACAAACAATATAGGAAGTAGAGTTTAGCATCCATGTTCATCAAATATCAAGTTTAATATGAGACAGAACAGATGATCCTATGTTTCGTACCAGAAAAAATCATCAAAGAACCAACATGTACATTATTGATTGAGAACCAAGAATAGTATCCATAGTTACCAAGAACCTGAAGTAATGTTGATGGATGGAATTGGTATTTTTGCTGAAAATCCAGGTGAGGTACAAGTGACAAAACATAGGACTCGATCATGCATGCTTTTCTCCGATGTTGGTGGAGCTGGTGCCATATTTATTTATTTTTCTGTTTGATGTAATCAGTAGCTATTGTGGAGGATGAGTCCTCATTATTTTTCCATTTTTGCAAGACTTGTGGGAGGCTCATGCTGAAGTCTACACTGAAGCTCTCTTCATCCAAAGCCGGCTTCCATTGCTCCACCAGAGATGAGAGCACATTGACAGCATGACTCATATCAGGCCGTTGGTTGGATTCTCTGCTTGTGCAGTGGCCCGCTAGCTGGGCCACCTTCCAGATATTTTCGAAAGTCTCGTCGTTTAAGTCTGAGTGGAGGACAGGGTCTAGAGCCTCTTTGATATTGTCTTTGTCTTGGAGGAGTGGCCGGAACCATGTCACCAGGTGGCTACATTCGTCTGGTAGGGAGCTATCCAATGATTTTCTCCCAGTGACAATTTCCATCAAGACCACACCAAAGGCAAATACATCAACTTTTGTAGTAACTCTTCCTGTGGCTGTTTATTGAATTGAATGATTACATGTTAGATTGTATTATTGAACTTTGTCTTTATCATAGTCATCTAACTGCTTGCATAAATATTACTGATGCATGCCTGGTATCGTAGTTGACATGAATTGTGGCTATGGAATACGTGCATTCTTGAAAAACATCTTACATAATATAGCATATTGACTTTGCAAAATTTTTTTAGGTGAATCCGTTCATCATGTCATCTTGAGAGAACAGCATGGACATCAAATTGAACAAGATGATGCAGATACCAATACATACCAGCATATTCTGGAGCAAGATAACCGAAGGTTCCTGCTAACCGTGTTTGGAATGATTTATTTGAATCAAGGGCTTGCCTCACCAAGCCAAAATCACAAACCTTCGCCCTCATGTCATCTCCTAGAAGAATGTTCGACGGTTTCAGATCTCTGTGAATAAAGCTCTGTTTTGCCATGCTATGCAGATACTCAACTCCTCTGGCAACATCCAGAGCTATAGTAACTCTCTGGTTCCAAGTTAACGGAGGAGTTCCCATTTCTTTCCAATCGAACAGATGCTGGCCCAAAGATCCTTGTGGCATGTACTCGTACACTAATAGCTTCTCGCTACCGTTGTTGCAGAAGCCGTGGAGGGAGACTAAATTCCGGTGTCTGACTGATGTGAGGACCTCTATTTCAGCCCTAAACTCGTGAAGCCCCTTGTCGCTAATCATTGAGGATTCCATTCTCTTTACTGCTAATATAGTGCCATCATGGAGTTCTCCTCGATAGACAATGCCAAATCCTCCCCTTCCCAGGATGCTGTTTTCGCTGAAGTTGTTTGTAGCTTTCCGGAGGACTTCAATTGGTATGACAACATTCCCTCCATCATATACACGATAATCACTGTTTTCAGTACTTGTTATGGGACTTTGGCTGAAACTACTAGGATCGGTGCTTTTGCCATTATCTGCTGCCTGATCCATACTGATTTTGGTTTTCTCTGCATTATCTTCTCGTCCATTTGTTTTAGTCAACCATTTGTATTTGTTGTTTTTCTTATTATAGTAGCATCGGTATATCACATATCCTAATCCTGCAATGACAACAAGACAGACGAGAACAATAACAACGATAAGCCATGGCGCAAGAGAAGAGCCTGTTCCTTCTTGTTCTGCACCGGGTGGTGGACGTCCTCCTGGATAAGTAATTGGCACATCTTTCCCGATGAAGGGATTACCTCCTAGTTTTAACGTCACTGAAGAATCGAATGATGGCACTTTTCCAGAAATATTGTTGTTGGAGACATCGAGAATCTGCAGCTGCTTTAAACTTGTCAAACTCTTAGGTATAACTCCCACCAGCTCATTGTCATTTAAATACACAGATTTTAAATGAGGTAAACTGGCGTATGAATGCGATATGATTCCAGTAAACTTCTGCATGGAGAAATTGATCACGACCACACTTCCCTTCTCACAAGTAACAAACTGCCATTGCTGACATGCATCATTCCCTTCCCAGGCTTCTGCTAACTCCATTGGATAGTACATTGAAGCTGCAATCTCAAGCAATACGGTAACCTGGGGATCACACGGGCCGGGGCTAGGGAGACAGAAATGGTTTCCGGTTCCAAGATTCACTTGGATACCTGGTCGAAAACTGGGCATTGGACCCTGGAACACATTGCTCTGCAAGGCAACATTCTGAAGCTTCGGAAGCTTGCTAAGCGAATCAGGGATCACCCCCGTGAGCTGATTGCCGCGGAGCTGAAGATCAGACAGTTCTGTACAAGCAGAAAGGTCAGGAATTCTCCCTGAAAACTGATTGACGTGGAGCCAAACCTCTTCCAAATTTGGCATCTCTCCTAGAACATCTATGGGACCTGAAAACCCCACCATCTGATTGTTGAGCAACAAAGTTTTGATCCCAGATTTGGAAAACGACCACGGCAACCATCCCGTCATGTTATTGTAGGAAAGTCTGAGGTTCTCGAAATTTGGCAGGGATCCAAAAATGTCAGGAATCTCGCCCACGAAGTTGGCCTTGCCCGCAATAAAGCTAGTGAGAGACGTCGAATCTTTGATGGTGGTGGGCATTGTCCATGGTGGAAGATTGCTGTTGTTGTTGATGCTGAAGGATTGTAAGCTTGTTAGGCCTGACAGGAAACCTGGAGGGATGGAATTGAAACCATTTTCATCAAGATTGGCTTCTTGAAGGGAACCGAGGTTCGATAAAGCCGGCAACGGGCCGGAAAACTTGTTTCTTTGAAGGCTGAGGGTTTTCAGGTTGGAAAGCTGGTTTATCTCAGGTGGCAATGTTCCAGAGAGAGATCTTGATGCAAGATTGATGGAGCTGACTTTGTTCGGAGAATCACATCTGATGCCGTCCCATTTGCAGAAATCAGGGCCGGTCCAGCTGGCCGGGGTTGGGGTGATGGATTTGGCCAACTTGGCCATGACAGCTCCATCATCGGAGGCGGCGTGGTGGATAACGGTGGCAAATATCGTCGTGAAGATGAGCAAAACGCAGGAGGGGAGGAGCTTGTGTCTCCCTCTGGGCATATTTTGGTGGCGGCTTGCTTTTTCCGGTGGTGGTGGCCGGTGTCTCTCTGCCTTCCCACCTGGCTGGTGTACGAGAGGAAAGAGAGCGAGAGAATGGAGGGAAGAGCATGAGAAGCGGAGAGAGACCGTTATTGGCAGTTATCTTAGGACAGATGTAATTTGGCTTCTAAATTTACTACAAATCAAAAAACAATATATATTTAAAAAAATATATAAAGAGATATATAACATTAAATGATATATTATGAGTTGATTTTATAATAAAAGTAATAAAATTCAGAATCGGGTTACATAATATTTATTTAAATTTAGATAATCCTTCACTTCTTATAAAATACTCCTTGATTTAAAACTTGTCGAACTGAATCGAATAAAATAAAGGATTGCCTATTTATTAAAAAGAAATTCACCTTAATATTGTTAAATTAAGCAATATTAGCTGCGGTTTATAATGTATTTTTTTTAGATAATCCTCTTTTTTTAAAGAAAATAGTTTATTTTTATTAGGACAAAAGGTGTTAATTTGTAATATTTTATTGTGTTTTTATTTTCAAGTTGAAAAAATAAAATTGGGAATAAGATACAATATCTAATTCTTACACGGAGTAATGTTTTTTACAAGACTCTATTGCACTATATAAGATACAAAAAAAATATATATCTTATTTCAGTAATTAGAAGTTATAATTAAAATCTAATAGTCAACAAATCTAAAGCTTTGCAATTTTTATGGATCAGGACTAGTTCTTTTGAAATTACAAATTCAATTATAATTTAGCAGAATTATTATCAACTTACAATATTGGTTAGAGTTGGCTTATATGGTTATATGGTAGACACAGTCACACACGGGCGGGCTTGGTTTTAATTAGATAAAAGTTTGTTTTATTATTATTATTATTATTATTATTATTATTATTATTATTATTATTATTATTATTATTAGGGTGTTATTTTACGGATATATATTTTATTTATACATGGTGTAGATTAATTGTTTATATTAATAGTTAAATGAAATTATTATAAAAATAATAATTAAATAAGCTGACATTCAGCTAGATTTTGCAGAATTGAGAAATTCAATCATTTCTGGCCTTCCGTCGTCATAACTTTATGATATAAACCCTCGTGGAACAATCTAGAACACCTAACTCACTTCTCTCTCTCACCAAAATCTGTAATCAACAGTCGTAAAACATTGACGAATTCTCTCACTGCGTTGTCGCTTTCAGCAGTTTACGAAGCTAGAAAATGGCGGACGATTTCGAGATTCCAACGGCGGAGGGGGTGCAGGGAGACTTTGATCTGCCGGAGGAGAATAGCTACATGAAGGTCGGAGAGGAGAAGGAGATCGGAGAGCAAGGTCTCAAGAAGAAGCTCGTCAAGGAAGGTGAAGGCTGGGACACTCCCGATAATGGCGACGAAGTCCAAGGTAGAATTCGCGATTTCGTGTTGATTTAGGTTAATTTTATCCGAGTCGATGAATTGTGGAATTTTGTGATGGATTTATGGTTTGGTCATTATTGATTGTTAATTAGAATGTTGATGATTTGTTTGGGGTAAAAAATTGTCAGTTCATTACACTGGAACTCTGTTGGATGGGACTAAGTTCGATTCGAGCCGTGACAGGGAAGAGCCTTTCACGTTTACGCTTGGCCAAGGTTAGAATAGCCCGTTTTGGCTTTGTGGTGTCTAATGCTTGAATTTGGGGGTGAAACTGTACGATTTTTTTATTTTTATTTTTTTTTAATGTGCAGGGCAAGTGATTAAGGGGTGGGATGAAGGAATCAAAACGATGAAGAAAGGTGAAAATGCTGTTTTCACCATACCGCCTGAGTTGGCGTATGGTGAATCTGGCTCGCCTCCAACTATCCCCCCTAATGCGACTTTGCAGTTTGATGTTGAGTTGCTTTCGTGGTTGAGTGTTAAGGATATCTGCAAGGATGGTGGTGTGTTTAAAAAGGTTCTTAAAGAGGGGGAGAAATGGGAGAACCCCAAGGATCCTGATGAAGTTCTTGGTGCGTAGCATTCGTCTTTAACTGAATGTGGATTGATGTTATATTCAATTATTAGTAACTAATGTTGTCTTGTGTAATCCAGTCAAGTTCGAAGCACGGCTGGAAGATGGGACTGTCGTAGCCAAATCCGATGGAGTTGAGTTTAATGTGGAAGAAGGTAATAATTTTCTGAAATATGATGCAGCTCAGGGGAAATGCTCGTGCTTATTTTGAATTCTATTAATAACATGGCACATTTTAGGTCATTTTTGTCCTGCACTTTCGAAGGCTGCGAAGACAATGAAGAAGGGTGAAAAGGTCCTGCTTATAGTCAAACCTCAATGTAAGAGGAGTTATTGCAGTAATCGAGACTCAAAATGTTTTTCTATAGAGTTCTATTGTTCATTTATGTGTTCCATGATGCAGATGGGTTTGGTGAAAAGGGCAAGCCAGCCTCAGGTGATGAAGGAGCTGTTCCACCAAATGCTACACTAGATATTGATCTTGAACTGGTTTCATGGAAGATGGTTTCTAATGTCACCGATGACAAGAAAGTTGTCAAGAAAATAATGAAAGAAGGGGAGGGATATGAGCGCCCAAATGAAGGAGCTATTGTTAAATGTAATCTTAGCAACACTTATGTTAGTTTTTAATAGGGTCATCTTTAGATGCTGTCATGTAATCATAATGTGCCAATTTATTCAGTGAAATTGATTGGTAAGCTGCAAGATGGTACTGTCTTCGTCAAGAAAGGGCATGGTGATGACAAGAACGATCTTTTTGAATTTAAAACGGATGAAGGTACGCATTTTCTGATTCTTCCCTTCGATTATGTGCTTTACAGTCGCATGTTACTGAATCAGTGGTCATTTAAGCAGAGCAAGTTATTAATGGGTTGGACAAGGCTGTAATAACAATGAAGAAGGGTGAGGTAGCACTTGTGACGATTTCCCCAGACTACGCGTTTGGTTCATCCGAATCCCAGCAAGAGTTGGGCAAAGTTCCTCCAAACTCAACTGTGTTTTATGAAGTTGAGCTCGTCTCTTTTGACAAGGTTAGTCGACTATGCTGACCTCTAGTATCTCTGTGTCCATAAGTTTGGGGTTCAACATATTTAACTCGCTCCTGTGTATCTCAGGAGAGGGAATCGTGGGATATGAATAATGAAGAAAAAATTGAGGCTGCTGGCAAGAAAAAGGAGGAAGGGAACATGCTATTCAAAGCTGGAAAGCATGCGAGAGCCTCAAAGAGATACGAGAAGGTAAATAATTTCACAAGGATGATGTCTTTGTTTGCACTGCGATGTTAGGTGTCCAGTTGATATAATGGCTTACACAATGATTATTCATCCAGGCTTCCAAATACATCGAGTACGACTCTTCTTTCAGTGAGGACGAAAAGAAGCAGGCCAAAACACTGAAGATCACTTGCAACCTGAATGATGCGGCTTGCAAGTTGAAACTGAAAGAGTTCAAGCAGGCGGAGAAACTTTGTACCAAGGTTTGGCTATCTTCATTACTATTTGATTTCCTTTGGGTCCCGTTCACGCTACATAAACTGTTATAGACGGTCTCAACGAGCTAACAATTGAAGTTGCCTGTTGAAGGCGCTGGAACTTGAGAGCTCAAACGTGAAGGCGCTGTACAGAAGAGCTCAAGCATACCTGAACATGGCGGATCTGGATTTGGCCGAATATGATATAAAAAAGGCACTCGAGCTCGACCCCGACAACAGGTAATGTGAACATAACTTGTTTCTTGTATTGTAAACCTATTCCTGAACTCACTTGATGAAAAGATTTTAACCGTGTGTGATGGGAGTAGGGAGGTGAAGCTCGTATACAAAACCCTCAAGGAGAAGGTGAAGGAATACAACAAGAAAGATGCTAAGTTTTACGGAAACATGTTTGCCAAATTGAACAAGGCACAACCTATTGACAGCAAAGCTTAATCTCTCTAAACCACAAATAAGCTGCTGCTTTTTTTTTTTTTTTTTTCTCTTTCTTTGTTTTCACGTTGGCCCGCTACAATATTGTAGGGGGGAATAGCTGTATTAGGTATTGAGTTGGACTGTCTGTGATAAAGAGCTCAAGATTTGAGTTCATATCCACGAGGTTTTGAGTCTATCAGCTTCCGATTTAAGATATTTGGAATTGTTTATTGTATATTATTGCTCGATGTTGCAAAAATCTCCACCTAATATATTTTTATAACGTGAATGTTTAGAAACGTAACAAGGAATTTGGAAAAATTTGTAGAAATTTACTAAATTTGTAGCTTGGAATCAAATTAAGTCCTTTCCTTATTTTGGAAATTATCAGTAACTAGAGCTACGGTGGTTTAATTCGAATTGTTACAATTAATCCTGTCCCATCTTGAAATTGAAAGCACGACAGCGTCTAGTGGAACTTGAAATGGAACTTGTTTTTCCTTTCAGACGAAATCTCATATAAATAAATATAACAATTTAAGGTCAATTAATTTTATAAAATCACATTTATCGCCCCCAAACTATGCTGTTCATATGAATTTGGTTCGAAAAAGTGTGGACCGTATACAGGAACGCCAATTTTATATGGATCGTAATTTGTGTCTTTGTTAGAATCTGACTGTAAGCAATTAAATCTTTATCACCAATCAAATGGTGCCACGTGGAAATTAAACAATTGAAATATCCAAATTATAATATTTATTTATATTTTAGGAATTTTAATTCCTAAATTAAATAAATAAATTGGTATTCAATATGTGGAAAAATTTCGACCAATGGAAATGCAACACATGACGAGCTCACACAAGAAATGGCCACATTGTTGTAGAGAATCACAAAGGGGATAAGGCACCAATAAAATTATGTCATCTAAGCCCTAATAAACACACCAATAGGATGACGTCATGTAAGTCCTAATACACCCTCATTTGCCTATAAATAGAGGGCTTGGCCTAAGGAAACCACACAACTTCAAGAGCTCAAGTTTGGAGAAGGATTCGTGAGAGAAAGCTCTCTTCAATCTTCAAGGCGTTCAAGTTGGAGATTCAAGACGTTCTTCGCGTTCCTCATCAAAATCATCCCAAATTCGACGTTCGATCTGGATCCAAGGTGCTCGGCCCTCTGATCGGCGTTATCGACTTCAAATCCTCAAGAACAACTTGAAGATTCAAAGTGTTCTTCAGCAAATCGTCCTAAAAACTACGTTTGATTCGGAATCAAGATGAAAATCCTTCGAATCGACGTTATAAACCTCAAAGCATCGGGTTCCTGAAGATCTTGAAGAACACGAAGAACAAATCTTGAAGAGAAGAATCAGAAGATCCAAATAGAGAATTGAACCACAAATTGTAATTTCAATCCGAAATCTTTTCTTTGTACGATTTTCCGGTGTTTATTAATTTAAATACTCGAAATTTGTGTTACACTGACAACATTTACATCCGATAATTTGTTTTCTAAAGTGGGGGGAGAAATTTGTTACTGTTTTCTTACTTTGATAGAAATGTTTACGTATTATACTACAAGACATCCGTCATCCTATGGGAAAAATCACCTCAATTAACTTTCGTAAATTAGTATATAATCGTAGCTTATTCACATTTAACATCGTAATAATATAATGTATTCAGAGCAAAATTCTAAAATATCTATTTTTATAAAGAGAGAACATATTTTACCCAACTTAATAAAAATATTTTTAAAAAATTCACTTTTCAGTAATATCCTTAATGACCATGTGATTTTGACCACTTTTTAGCATTTTCATACATATGTCGGAATTTTGTCAGAGTGTGTTAGGAGCTTGATTGGAATTCCAGATATGGATTCCCAATCTGATCGTGAATTCCGATCATCATTGTGATACGATCGGGATTCATGATCGTGATTGAGATTTTGATGGTGATACATTTTTCAGCATGATGAATATGATAAATTAATTGTGATACGATCAGGATTCATGATCGTGATCGACAGGGACAGATCTGGGGGGCTGGTGGGGACAATCACCCCCCTTCCCTCAAATTTTGTCCATTTTTTTTATATATGTATATAGATATATATATATATATATATATAATTTATTATATAAATTTAATATTATTTGTATTGTAATATTATTTTTCGCCCCCTCCCCCCAAATTAAGGTTATTATATTTCGCCCCCAAGTTAGAATTCCTGCGTTCGTCTTCCCCCAAATTAAGGTTATTACATTTCGCCCCCAAGTTAGAATTACTGTGTCCGTCTCTGGTAATCGAGATTTTGATGGTGATACATTTTTCAGCATGATGAACATGATAAATTCGTTGTGACGCATATATTTGGTTGATTTCAAGTATAAAAAAAATCCAAATATAAATGTCGTAGTGTTTAAAATTCAAAAATTGTGCACTTTTATTTGAAAATAGGTGAACTAACTACAACATGTGTAAGAAAATCTATCAATTCATCCATCAAGTCACTTAAGTCCCTTTCAGAGGGTGTTTTGGACAAATACACTAAAATTGAGTATTTTTTGAATGATTTTCTTAGGTTGGATAAAAAAGAGATTTTGTTTTGAAGAGCGAGTAATTATAAAAAAAATAAGTCATATATTTATATCTATACGCCGTACTTACGTATTTCTTTTATGTCGCGGGAAACCCACAGTCGCTACTGAAGTGCGTACTGGGTAAATCTCGCTCCCCATATTTAATAGATCATGTATGATAGATTTACACCTAATAATGTTGGTAGTAGGATTCAAATTAGAGAAATTTACCTCAAAATAACACCACTTCACCAACTTACCATGGATTTTCTTCGGCGGAGAAAACGTTTATTTGTGTATATGTTATTATGTTTGACAATTTATAGAAAATTTATTACATCAAAACCCTAATAACTCCCAGGTTTTTACTCTATCTGAACTTTCAGTATCGCACCAGAAAACAGTTAGAGCCAGACTCTTATGAATTCCAACGGAAAAGGTGAAACAGTGGCGGAAATCCGCCGGGAAATCGCCGCTCTACAGAAAGCCAAGTCGGAAATCGACGACCGTATATCAGCCTTGCAAGCGCGCCTCAGCACCTGCGCCTCAGAAGATGGAGCCAACGGTACCAATTGCTGCAGCCAGCGCCTCACGCCGCCGGAACCTCCGTCCTCCGGCCAATTGTCGGCGGATGCGATTTATAGGTACAGCCGCCAACTGATCCTCCCTTCCTTCGGCGTTGAAGCGCAGGCGAATTTGTTGAAGTCGTCGGTTTTGGTTATCGGCGCCGGCGGCTTGGGCTCTCCCGCTCTGCTGTACCTCGCGGCTTGCGGCGTAGGTATGTTTGTATTAGTTGTTTACTGTTTTTCTATCTTTTTGAAAAAAAATTGTGTTGGAGTGAATTTGTTTTGGATTGGCGCGTTGTTTACTTGTTTTCAGGCCGTGTGGGTATCGTTGATCATGATGCAGTGGAGCTCAACAATCTGCATAGGCAGGTAAATAGATTAATGCTCCATTTTTAGTTCTGATGCAATTATGTAAATTCAGTGTGTGATGTTGCTATGCCTAAATTAGAATATAAGACTTCGAAATGATATGTTGTTTGAGTTTGTATTTTCTGGCGACTGGATTTAAATTGATAAGCATGGGGGAAATCCTGTGAAATAGCACGTGATTCTGCTTTTGCGTTTGTTTGAGATGATTCTGTCGACTAATTCTTGCCATTGTTGTTCTAGATAATTCACACTGAAGCATATATTGGAAGATCAAAAGTAGAGTCTGCTGCTGCTGCATGTCGCGCGTAAGGTTTTCTTTACTGTTAAAACTGTAGTGAGAGGGTGAAGGAGTATATTTTGTTCAGTTATCTTGGTATTTTCTTCAGGATTAACTCTACTGCCCAAATAGTAGAGCACAAGGAAGCTTTCCGGACATCAAATGCCTTGGAGATTATGAGAGAGTATGGTATTCCTTCTCTATTGTGATCTTTGTAGAGCATCTCTTGTTTGTATTTCATAGTGTGTTGAATTTCATTTTGGGTGGCTTAAATAACAGGTATGACATTGTTGTTGATGCAACGGATAATGTTCCCAGCCGATACATGATCAGTGATTGCTGTGTGGTGTTGAGAAAGGTGGGCAGTTGCTCGTTATGTATTCTTTTAAGAAAATTAAGTATGCAGAATGCATGGTATTTTTTCCTTTCATGTCACTTAGATGTTTATTCACTTTCTGAACTTTTATTGATTGTTGCTGGAACTTTAAATCAGGGAGAGTCTTAATAATGAAAATGTCACCAGAGGGGCCCTTTAGGTGCAAATATAATTCTATATTAGGCTACGGACATTTTCATGATATGATGTTGATTTCTTTTTTAGATAATGCTAGTTTGCCCAATCTTCTGTATTTGCATATGCCCTCCTCTCTACTGACTAAACAATCTCTTTATGCTTGTAGCCTTTGATATCTGGAGCTGCACTTGGGTTGGAAGGACAGGTGTATTTTCAGCTTAATGCATTACCCTCGGGTTACTAATGACAAACCTATTATAAAGTTTGTTTTTTTTTTTAGGGAAAACCTATTATAAGGTTAATAATACTTCATTCTGATGTTAATCGCTTTTGCCTTTGCAGCTAACTGTTTACAATTACAATGGAGGTCCATGCTATCGTTGTTTATTTCCTACTCCGCCACCTACAACAGCATGCCAGAGGTGTTCAGACAGTGGAGTTCTTGGAGTAGGTAATTGAACGGGTAGTTTCTTTGTTAAGTAGTTTTGGGATTTGACTTTCTTTTTTTCTTAACTGTGGTATATGTTTAAAGACGAGATGTAGTTGTTTTGATAATCTGGTACTTGCTGCATTTCGAAACAGTTCCAGGCATTATTGGGTGTCTCCAGGCCCTGGAGGCCATAAAAGTTGCCGGTGCTGTTGGGGAACCGTTATCAGGACGGATGCTTCTATTTGATGCACTATCTGCTCGAATTCGTGTTGTATGTTTCTTGTCTTGTTCTTGTCATTCATATTCATTTAATTTGCTTTTGGCATGAAGAAACTGTAAATTTCTCAAAAGAAAACCAAATTTCGGTTTGCTTATTATTTTATACAACCACAACTATATCATTCTTTGTCTTTATTTTTCTGATTTTGTCACTATATTTAATAGGTGAAAATTAGAGGAAGGTCATCCCAGTGTGAAGCCTGTGGAGAAAATGCAGCATTGACAGAAGAACAATTTCGTAATTTGGACTATGAAAACTTCACTCAATCACCTCTATCAATGGTGCAGATCTCCTTTTCTTATTCTATTTTCATATTTTCCTTTTGCATCATATTTAAAATTCAAATGCACGTTGAAGTAAAATCATTTGGATTTGCTAATTCTATAAAGGGAGCTTCTAAAATCTGAAATATTTGAAGGCTGTTGCTATTATAACGTGCTTTGTTTCACAAGAAAAGATATGACAAGCATCACATCTTTTTTGGCAGTTCATTATATTCGCATCATTCCACTGGTTTCTGAAAGGAAATTTTATCGGTTGTATTTTGGTCCAACTTGTGCTCGGCTCATGACCACTTAACATCATTGCAGTCTCCATTGAAGTTGCACCTGCTTCCAGCAGAGGCCAGAATAACGACCAAGGAGTACAATGAGATAAATTTGAAAGGCGAGCCACATATATTGGTAGATGTTAGGCCTGCTCATCACTACAAGATCATCTCTCTTCCTAAATCCTTGAACATTCCTTTGGCAAGCTTGGAAGGAAGGTTGTCTGAAATAACTGCAGCCTATGCAAGTGAGGAAAGCAACATGACTGCCACCGGTGAAGCCAGTCGAGCTCCTTCCTTATATATAATTTGCAGAAGGGGCAACGATTCTCAGAGGGCTGTTGAATTCCTCCACGAGAAGGGGTTTGCTTTTGCTAAGGACATCATCGGAGGGCTTGAGTCGTGGTCACAAGATGTCGATCCTAAGTTCCCAATCTACTAAGGATGGTTCCCAACAAAAATGTCAGGTAACATACACACTTTCTTCTCTTGGAAAGTGATTGAAACACAAGGATGATATTTGAGCATACGATCTAAAACATTTATCAGAGGCAAGAATTGATGATTTCGTGTTCGAGAATCCTTCACTTCTGTAACTTGATCGAACTTTACTTGTTTTAGATATATATGATTGAAACATGATTGATTTTTAGATTACTTCGTCTTGAACTGTTTTTTACCATGATTATTGACGCAAATACATGGGGGGAAATAAAATAAATAATAAAAAAAATCACAGAACGTGATATTGTCACAGTTACCCAACATATGATATTTCAGAGTTTTAATTGAGATTTGAAATTTATTGAGCAAGTCTTATGATCCCAGACAAGAATCATTTTCGCAGAAGTATGCTCTATTTTTAATTTAATATATGGAATGAATAGAATGTGAATTAAGTAATAATTTAGGAAAGATAATGGCATTGCCTTAGACTAGGCTTTTCTGTACATAGAGCATTACTGTGGGTGGATGCATTTTTTTAGGAAGTCTTGCCTGATACCGTGTCATAATTTGTAAGATAAGATTTGTATTCAAACACCAAAAAAATTATAAATATGTTACTACATATGAATTTGGATTCATAAAAGAGTGTGTGTTTTTTCAATAAAACAAAATGAGTACAATAAAATTAGTTGAATCAATACAGATTGGGCAAATAATAAGTTAAATAAAATGTATTTTTTTTTAAATCTATATTGTATATAATAAATAATAGAAAAGAGTAGATTATATCAAGTCCAATGTGTGGTGTTGTATTGTGTTTTTATCGCATCGGGTCATGTATGTCATGTCCGGTTGTGCTTATTGTGAGTTTCATCATGTCATGTCTAATGCCAATTATGATGTTTGTATCACACGTGTCCAATAGAAATATAAGTTGCATGATTCACCTCCCCTAATTAAAACCTTCCCTTTAAAATAAGATTATACAAAAAAAGAAAAGAGCAACAAATATGTGGGTCTTGTAAACCAACCCAAGGGCCAATGCCTTGTACCTCCTCGTTTGGTAGGACGAATACCAATTATTATTCTTTTGAAACGAATTACTGCTACCAATTATTATAGCATATAGTTAATCTAGTAATTGATTAATTAGTATTTTACTGAATTTTATATGCTGATGAAGTAACTTATATTTGAATTCGTAGATAATGAGCAATTAATACCTGTCAAATACATGTGGTGTGGATTGAGTTATATAGATAGATAAAAGATAAATTAATAAATGAATAATTTTATAATTTGATTAAAGAGTAGAGAAGCAGGCATTGGCTCCCGGAGGCAGGAAGAAGACGGGCCTCCAATCACCACCAAAAGTAATAAAAAGGGTCAGCAACCCTTATTAAAGTATACTTACCAAAGGACAAAAGCAAATACCTTGTCTCCTTCTTTTATTTTTACCTTATTACCCTACCATACCTCCCTCCCTCCCTCTCTCTCTCTCTCTCTCTCTCTCTCTCTCTCTCTCTCTCTCTCACACACACACACACACACACACACAAACCATTTTTTATTATATAACCAAAACAGAAATATTTGTGTTAGATTGTGTAACGGATAAGACATATTGCACGAATTTTGTACTCGGAATTAAGCAATAACATGCAATGGTGTGTTTAAGACACAAAGTGTCGTATTTTTACAGTAATTATGGGTTGAGTACGAAATTGAATTTGGATATTGTTTATGGGATCGGCATGACGGTTAAAGATATGTCAAACATTCTAATAAGAGATTGCTCATTTGTTCCTAAATAAAAAGACGATCATTAATTAAATCATTGTACTATCTATGAGAATTTGTAAATTTTATCCATGTGAAATATTGTGAAACCTAATTCAATTTGATGTAATAATTTACTAACATTTTGATAAATTTATTAAAAATATTAAAGTGTAGGTATATAAGAGACATGGAAGTATTGTGTTATCTAATAGGCTGGAAGTCATTACAGGGGTTAAGATCCTATCCAAACACGGCTTGGATTTCAAATACATTATTGAATATGGATTTAATGGACTTTGATTTGTTAGATTGTTTCATATAAATTTTTGTGAATCATAAATGCTACCAAATATTTAAGATTGTCAACTTGAAAACGAGTATGGGAGAATGAGAACTATTTCTTTTGAGCCCTTAAACTTTAAGCCAATTTTTTTATCGTATGGAATTTTATGCATTTTTATAAGTAAAACATACATTTGTATTCTACGCTTCTAATTTGCACAAAATACATTCCAAAAATTATATTTACGATATTTCTTATTATATTGTATTTAATTTACACGTGATCCACTTGCTAATCTACGCCGCCATCCGTACAACGCGTATCGCCGCGTTACACTGATGAAAAGGATAATATTTTTAAATCATTATTTTCCCGCAAAAAAGAAAGAAAGAAAAAAATCTCAATCATCTCGTGCGAGCTGCACTTGGCAACAATAAACGGCCGCCGTTAGTGGTGGCGTCAAAACCGACGGCCCGGCATTTGACGCCGTAACTATGCTTCGCCGCAGACGGAGACGAAAACGACTCCGGAAATACGTTCGTCGTCCGCCGGTACGGACCGAGCCACTTGTTCTGGACGAAACGGTGCTTCCTCCACGGCGGCAGGATGAGGCCGCAGCTCTTCAACGACTTCCTAGCGGCGTCGCTCACCACCTTCAAAATCTGCTTCAGATCCTCGCCAGTCCCGACGAAAACCCTAGGCAATTTCCGCAGCAGACGCTCGTACAAGCTCGTCGGCCTCGCGATCTCGAACTCCGCGGCGAAATCCAGGTCGACGAAATACCTCACCGGAGAATCCGCCCGCACGACGTCGATGAACTCGTAGCTTCCGGCGGTGAGGCCGCCGGAGCTCTCCCACTTCGCCTTACAAATCGCCGCATTGTAACCACAGTTCCTCAAATACGCCATGGCATTCCTCCGCATCATCTGCTTATTCGATCTCAGGCATGAAAATATCTCCGCCGCTCTCCAAACATGAATCCTAAGCACCTTCCTAAACGCATCTCTCTCATCCTCCACAATCCGCCCGATCAGATCAACACTCGCGGAAATCGAGTCGCACATTGACCGATGGCACCCGTCGGAATCCGAGTCGCCTCCCTCCGCCGGCGGTTCCGAGGCGTCGCCGACGCTGAAGCCGAGGAAAAGCTCGGAGAGACTGGAAGAAGTGACGTCATCATCGGGTTGCGAGCTGTGCTCGCTACCGCTGCTGACGTAATCCGACCCGATTTTATTCCGGCCGAAGATCCGGGCCTTGGCATTATCGTCGAGCGGGTCAGTCACTCTCTTCATTCTCGTAGAACCCGAATTCATTTTTAATTCTTTTTCCGAAAAAATGATTTTGGCTCGAAGACTTAATTTGATTAGAAAAGATTGCAGAGAGAGTGGTGTCTTTATAAGGAAATTAAAGGGTTCGAAAATTACTTAATGATTAAAAATTGCAATAAGTTGAGGAATATTCGAGAGAGAATAAAAAAAAATGGTAGGATTAAATAAGATGGATAAAGAAATTAATGTGGAAATGGAGTAGGATATACCTCGGATCGATTAATGTTTGAGTAATGAGAAGTGTGGTTTTATATATAACTACTTTGAATAGCATCAGGCATATTCGTTCGATTATTCCAGCTGACGTGGAAGGAGATAATTGGGAACCTACGTGGGTAGAGTGTAAATTAATAGAACTGCTCGCAAGATACTCTGAGTTCTGCTCGAAAAAAATCCGTTTGAAGTTCCTGTCATTTTCTAAGCAAACCAAGCTCGAGCCTCGAATCGAGCTAGCTCAATAAAATTATCGAGTCAAATTTGAACAAAGAAAAGTATTCACCTCGGCCAGCTCACGAATATGTTCGAACTCGAGCTTTATCGAATATGCTCACGACATATTTATTAATATTTATAAATATTTCAAACAAGTAAATTAAACAAGCTTTTTTTTAGTATTCTAGCTCTGGCTTGATTAGTAAAATTTTGAGCATTTCACGAGTCGACCTCAAAGTGAATTTGAACATGACTAATATTTATCGAGTCGAGCTTGAACAAGAGAAAGAAAGCTCGAATCGAGCTCTAACATCAAGGTGTTCATCTCGATTCGGTTCGTTTACAACCCCATATATGGGTAGGATGCTGCCCAATCCGTATGAATTATCGATAAATTAGAGGGTAAATTGCATTTTAATATTTATATTTTGGGCTCTATTTAAAAATAATTCAAATGAAAATTATTAATAAAATAGTATCAACTTTTTAAAAGTTTTTTCTTTCACATATATTATCCGATCAATTTTCTCAAAACGAAAAATCTTAGGTGGCATGCCAAATGCTTGCATGGAACTTTCCCTCCAATAAAAAGAAATTAGGTCGACCTTTTCACATTCCACCTCAATTAAAAAATTTATTAGTTAAGATAATAAAATACACCAAAATTTGAGTATAACACGTACAGAAAAATATAAAAATGAAAAGTTAATAAATTTAATTATGTAGTATGAAATGTTGCACAGAGTGTTGTAGATAATTTCACTGGATCCTAAACATACTCACACATTATATAAATAAAGGTTAGTCCTCCTTCATCGCACGTGAATTAAAACAATTCAAAGTGAATCATCATTAAGGGCAACGTTTATCGCGCGGAGTGTACATAAATTACTTAAAGTGTAAAAAAATAATATTACTATATCATTATGAAAATGCTATTTTCTGAAATGAAAACTCAAATAGGGAATGTGAGAAGATATAAATAAAATTATCACGATTCAAATCTAAACTCATCCGATTTGACACGAGCTAACTCCCTTTGTTTAAAATTAGGTTGTAATAACCGGTACATTTTGACTGAGTTGATTCATTCTATAATAGATTTAATTATAATGACCTCTTTCTTTTTCTTTTTCTTTTTTCTTGCTATATTTGTGCATATTTGAAAGCCACACTAATTTGGAAGGATTTAGAACCATTCCCCATATAATCTCCCAACATTAATAAATTAAAAGGTGCTACTTATATAATAGTTGTTGTACGTTGAGAAAGGTAAACGTAGCTGTGCCTTGATCTTGATTGTAAAATCTACCATGCTCAACTTAATAAACTGTATAGTTTAGTTTGTCCATATGTTAATTATTAATATATATATATATGTATATACATATATATTCTAATAATAAAATATATTACAAACCCTCATCAATATTTATTGACTAAATGCTAAAGCTAAAAAAATCATAAATCATAACAATAATAATAAAAAAAAACGTACTTTAACTAAAATTAAGAATATTAATCCCTATATATATCCTACTACAAATCAGCAGATTTATGTAGATGATTATAATTTATAAATGGAAGAGAGTTATTCGGGGCGTTGGCGCTTAGGCCATCTCCAACAGTTTTCACCAGAATACAGTTAACTCTACACTATTGTACAGTTAAAGTTACAGATTTTCAATTTTCATCTCCAACAGCATCACTCTACATTTCACCCTACAATGGAATATTCTATTTTGATACTTTTTACTATTGATTTAATTATTTTATCGAATTATTTAATTGAATATGATTATATATATAAATATAAAACTACATATTAATATTATTGCTCATTATTTTTATTTTTAATTAATATATAATTAAATTTTATTTTTATTTTACCATCATTAAAAGGTTCATGTAAAAACAATCAACTTATTCAAAATAAAATTCAACATTTCATAATAGATCATTTATTAAAAATAAATCACATGTTATAATAATTATGTATTTGTATTATTTATTGTAATATATTGTGGCTTGTATCGTTTATTAATATATTTGTGGTTTTGTATTTTTAAAATTTAAACACAAAAAGGAGAAAGAAGAAAGAAGATAAATAAAATTTTATAAAGAAATTCATATAAAATATATAAAGAATAAAAAAGAAAAAAAAACTAAAAAAAAAAAAACTAACGTTGGTGAACAGTGCATCGGTTAATCAACCGATGCACTGTTCATCCCACACCAGTTTACCGAGAGGGGAAGCCATCTGTTGGAGATAGTAATTGTATTAATTTTGCCCTTTTTCACGCTAAATTGCCGACGTACCGACTTTGTTGGAGAAGCTCTTAGGCCATCTCCAACGGTTTTCACCAGATTACAGTTAACTAGTGTACAGTTAAAGTTACAGATTTTCAATTTTCATCTCCAACAGTATCACTCTATATTTCACCCTACAATGGAATATTCCCTTTTTATACTCTTTACTATTGATTTAATTTTTTTATCAAATTATTTAATTGAATATGATTATATATATAAATTAAAAAATATATATTAATATTCTTGCTCATTATTTTTTATTTTTAATTAATATATAATTAAATTTTATTTTATTTTTATTTTACAAAAATTAAAAGGTTTATGTAAAAACAATCAACTTATTCAAAATAAAATTCAACATTTCATAATAGATCATTTAATAAAAACATAAATTAAATATCATAACAATTACATCTCTGAATTTGAAAATTCCTCCCACAAATGATCAATCAAAACATTACGAAGTGCCAAGTGAGTATCTTTGGAAGTTATTTTCCAGATATTCCCGGTGCAGGATCTGGATTCAGAAGTGGTTTGGGGGATTATTAGCTAAAATTATTATGTTGTATTTTTAATATTTTACTCTTATTGTATTATGTTTGTAATTTTATTAATTATGTATTTGTATTGTTTATTGTAATATATTTGTGGCTTTGTATCGTTTATTATAATATATTTGTGGTTTTGTATTGTTAAATATGTATGTAATTCTATTTTTATTAATTGTGTATTTTGTGTTTTAAAATAATTGAAAGAAATTTAATACAAAATATAAAAAATCATACAAATATATTATCAGAATTATATAATGAAAGAAAGAAAAAAAGAAGAGAAAATCAGCTGTCAATATAATGAAAGGAGAACAAAAAAAAAAAAAAGAAATCAGCTACCTACCGAGAGGAACAGTGCCTCGATTATTTAACCGTGGCACTGTTGACCTCCCCTACATTTGCCGAGCCGCGCAGCTATTGTTGGAGAGAGAAACAATCAAAATTAACACTACATTTGGAGTTCACCGATGCTTTTGGAGAAGCTCTTAGGGGATGGGTGGTGCCGTGGTGGGGATAAAAGTGCAGGGCCATGTCTCTTGGTGAGTGCAAACGGTGGAGAGAGAGAGAGAATGGTTATTGAGAAACGTGTTGTTTGTTGATTAGCTAGGGATACGACTGCGACCACCTCGTCATAATATAACTGCATAATTTTTAGTGGTGAATATTGGATATGCTCTGTCTTGGTTTCCAAGAAACATACATTATTTCATTTTTATTTCTCTCCCACCCAAAACATTTGCCTACGTGCCCATACCTCCACACACGTTATTACTTATTACTACCACTACCACTCATTGTCTTTCTTTTCCACTAATAAATCGTCTGGTTAATTTTAGTTTTCTTCTTTCTTTGTCACTTTTTGTTTTGTTTTAATTTTGATTTTTTTCCCTTAAAAATATATAACCTACAATGGAATTACTGAAAACTAAAATTAAAGTGAATTAATTTAATTTTTTAATTATGCAGTTCATGCACTGCGCTCGATAATTGATTTTTAAATACACACACCCCATAAGATGTAATTAGTTAACACTAAAATTAAAATAAATTAATTTAATTTTTTATCTGACATCTCACGCAGTGCACTCATCTGACACTAATGTGTGGCCATGCACTATGCACGACAATTAATTATTTTAAATAAATATATACATTCTAAAATGAAATTAGTAAACCCTAAAATTAAGGTAAAAAAATTTA
Source organism: Perilla frutescens (assembly GCA_026008535.1). Classification (NCBI taxonomy): domain Eukaryota; kingdom Viridiplantae; phylum Streptophyta; class Magnoliopsida; order Lamiales; family Lamiaceae; genus Perilla; species Perilla frutescens. The sequence goes on along the minus strand of BRKX01000012.1, from coordinate 6,135,141 downwards.
AATTTTTTATTCAACGGCTCGAACATTGCACTCACCCAACGCTAACGCATGGGCTCATTACTACACTCGATAATTAATTTTGTTGAATTAAATATAAACCCTAATTTGTGTGGAATAAAAGGATTAAAAAGACGATTGTAAAAAAGAAGAAAAACAAGAGACGACACGTGTGCCTACGCGCCGCGCATGGAGCACACACGCCAATGCATTTTTTGAGTTGGATTCAGGCTTCTGATCCGTTAAACCGTCTCATATAAATTTTTATCTTTTTTATTCAGGTGACTTTCTTAAAAAAAAACAACAAATAATAAATAAATAAAGGAAAGTTTAGGCCAAAGCAGCCGAGCCAAGCCAAGCTCAGGATTAATTCATGAAATAGTGAATGGATGAGATTCGAATTCAGGAAGCCTAGGTTATGCCTTGTACCACTATCCATGTGAGATAGTGACTGTGTATGTCAAAATGTAAAAATAATATATATATATATATACACACACATACCAAACTTGTTTTGATTTTTATAAATAAAAATTAAAGTGATAAAATTTATTAAAATAAAAAATTATAAAAAAAGTCATCACTTAGTAATTTAAAAATAAAAAATCTATAAAATATTAAAAATAATATAAAAAATTAAAAAATAAAATAAATTAGAAAAAGTAAAATAAACAAAAAATATTAAAAAAATCATATTTGTAATTAATTAGTACTTTAAAAATAAATATAAAGTAAAAAAATATTTAATTTTTTTAGATTTGAAAATGTAAAAAAAATAATAATTTGAAATTAATGATTAATTAGTAATTAAAAAATTAAAAAAATCAACTAAATCTGAAAATTAAAAAAAATGATTTCAAATTCGTAATTAAGTGTAAATTTGAAAATTAAAAAATAAAAAAAAAGATAAAAAAAATTTAACTACGGAATAATTCCGTTGTTAACAATCCCTAAGATTAAAAAAAAATTAACGCCAGATTTGTCATCATTAGTTTGTCATTAACATAAAAGAAAAAAAATTAAAAATTAAAATACATGTAATGATGGATTTTTCTATCATTAAGTTAGAGACGGAAAAATTTGTAATAGGTCGTTAATTTATCAGTATTTTAATGATAAAATATAATCGGTTGCTAACTCGAGTTTAACAACTTAGTTATTTGAAAAAAATGCAAACATTCAATTATAGATAACAAAAAAATTAAAGACATAATTGTATTGATCAATTAATTAATGAAAAAATTAGCGGAACCCGACCAAGCTTTACCTTGTACTATTATTAGTTGCTTTAATTTCTTTTTCTTTTTTTGAGGGAAGTATTAGATGCTTTCTCATCTAACAATTTGAAACAATAGAAATCTAAAACGTGTGCTCCTGTTGTTCTTCCATTTTGAATTGTGACATGACCATTACTATGAACTATGACTATGACTATGACTACGATTATGACACGACAACTACCTTATATTTGGAAGTTTTTACTATGTTGCAGTAATGTGAGTATGTGAGTCATCAAATTGCATTTCAACCATGTGATCTAAATTAGATAACGTGGATTGACCCTAGACCCAATTGCATTGCATACCGCGGCTGGATGTTTGACACGTGTCTTAATTTTTTATTTTTTATTTTAAGTTGGCCGATAGTACTGTGTAATGGTAACCCAGCCTCTTGTTTATGGTAACCAGCCCAGTTATGTAATGTAATGATTAGTTTACTCAAAAAGTCAAAAGTTTCTGAATTTTTCCGCGTTTCGAGGAAGTATTATATATCGGCCTTCGTTATCGGCCAGGCAATATTTTGGCCGATACACGAGTTTTGTACATCGGCGGAAATTTGGGTACTGATACTGCCCTTCCTTAATCCGTTTATGTCATCGGCCGGAATTTACAGTGTGATTCATGTCACTTTGGAGCCTCCTGACGGCTTCAACTACTCTTTTTAAAGTGGGTGTGTAAATTTTCAAAAATCGAGGAGGCGCATAAATAAAATATAATAAAAGGAACAGTTTTTTTGTTTCATTATATTGTTGTTGGGTGTATACCAGTCCAAGCAGAAGCAGAAGCAGAGTAGCGGCCGGCCAGAGCAACGAAGTTAATCGCGGCGGCGAGTCGAGACGACGGTGGAATCGACGTCGACGTCGTCGTTTTCGTGTGTAAGACTCCTCATTTTTCATTGTATCCATTTCCGGCCATTTCTTTTACGTAGAAGAAGAAGTTTCTTTGTATTTTTGTGACCTTTAATATTCAGTTGTAAAACAGTTATATTCGAGCCGGTGGTTGGTTTTCGAAGTTGTGATCTATCTGGGTGTTCGAAGGTTGCGGTTGAAGGAAGCGCATAACTCCAGTCAAAGGTGGTGGCTAAAGCTATGGCGCAGTAGAGGAGGAGTAGGAAGAAGAAGGCTGCCGGTGAAGGTAATGTGACAACTCTATCTGTCCTAGACTCTAAGTTTGTTCTTTCATGTTTTTGTAAAGCTAGATGGGTTAGGGTTTGGTTAGATCTATTTTAAAGGAATGGAAGTAGGTTTTGTGGAATTGAAGGTGTTGATTTAGTTCTTCGCTGCTCTGCTAGGTTGCATTTATTTTTTCTAAGCACATCAACTTTAATTTTTTGTTTGTGTTGGTAATGTGATGAACTTCTATCTGTGAGTATTAGTTTCTTTTGTATTTCCCGCGCTTAATTTTCTATTTTTTTGCTGCTGATGTGGCTGCCTTGTAGGCGCCCTCATGTCTTTCAGATGCCACCTGTGGTGGCTTGATCAAGTGAAGGAACTCTTAGGGCCTGCAAACATGCAGCATTTGAAGAAGTCCTGCTTCGGGCACTTGTTTGATATTGCGAACCTGCAGTTCCAAGGCCAATTGTATCATATTCTGGTCAGGAATTATCTAATCCCTTCTATCGAGAATCGACTCTCTTTTAATCTGAATGGGAGAGTTCATGAGTTTGGTCCGATCGAGTTTGGTCTCATGACTGGCCTAAAATTCAGCGATTGGTACGAGCCCCTGAAGGCTTCGAGCATTCACAGTTTGCTCTTCACCAACAGAAAGTGCCTAAAGTTCATCGATATCTCCGCAGCCTTCCGTCGTGAGTGCAAAAAAACTGAAGGCAATTCTGTTTTATCATTAAAATTAGCTTACTTGTTTGTCCTTTATGCGGTGGTTCTACCCCGTGATCGTAAAGAAAAGAGCCTGCAGATGAAATACTTGCATCTAGCTGATGATTTGGAACAGTTTGAAAAATATCCTTGGGGCAGAGTCTCGTACGAGTACCTCTTGAAATCCACTCTTTCGCGGCGCCGGGTTATTGATAATATAATTAGGCAGCAGAAGAGTATGGCTTATGATGTGTATGGGTTTGTGCTGGCGCTGCAAACGTGGGCGTATGAATTCATGCCGGATCTAGGTCGAGATTGCGCACATATTGTGAAAAGAAATCTTGGTCGGTTCCCTAGGATCCTCCGATGGTGTGTTGATGAGTTCTATCACTATGAGCAATTGATGGGATATTTTGCACCAGAATATGCACAACGTTTGGTTAGTAAATATGTTTCTGTCCTTATTTAATAGTATATGTTTATTTATCTGTAATTTAATCGTAAATAGTTTACTTATCTGTGTTAATTGTTTGAGTATTTGTAGGGTATCGTGGGTCCCTCAAAGGATGAGTGGCGACATCTGCAAGGGTTGGGGCTGCAGGAAAGGCATATGTCCCCGCCAAAATTGTTTGTGGCCCCTCCCTTGAAGCGAAAAGCGGGCGAGGGTGATGTTGCTGGCGCTGCTGCGAATAAGAGAAGATTGGAACCAACTCTGATGAAAGATAGGCTTCGATCGGGCAAGTTAAAGGACAATGCTGTTCATGTTGACTCAACGGCGGAGTCGAAGAGCCTTCCACTGAATGAAAAAGGCGAAGACAGCCATGTGGAAGAGATAGTTAGTAATGTAAGTCTGTTTTCAGATAGATGTTCAGTTGAAGGAAATTGTTTTGAACTGCTAATTTTCACATCTTTACAGGTTACCCTCCAGGAGATTGATGGTCAAGTAAAAGCAATAGTGCGTAAGTTAGTTGTGATTGAGAGTTTGCTTCGTCGATGTAAGTGTTGTTGGAAGCTGTTTGCTGAGGCAGGGGCTGTGAATGAAGAGGGGGGAAATGGTGTTGAGCTTGATGAAGGTCTTCCTAATGAAGTACCGAAAGATGAGGAGAAGGAAAACGTTGAGGTTGGTGAGACTGTAGAGGAGAAGTGTGAAGATGATGGTTTGAGTATTGGGAAGAAGGATTTGGTGGATGATTTGATGAAGCCTGCTGCTATGTCTCCAAAGACTGATAAAGGGTTAGGATTTGGAGTTAGTTCACCACCACCAAGAGTATACACGAGGTCGAGCAAGCGGCTATCTCAAACTCCATTAAAATCAACCTGTTAACGCCAATTGATTGATGAAGAAGAACCTGATGAGCGAACAAGTTCAAAGCACAAGTTAAGGAAAAATGCTGGTCCATCTTCTACGAAATCTGTGGCCCGTCAGTTGTTCAGCCCAACAAACGCAATGTATGATCCCTTGGAGGCAACTTATCATCATAAATTGACACAACCGTTTCAGGAGTGGTATGACACTGCCGTGAAGATTCAGCCGTGAGTTTCTATTTCCTTTTGGAGTATGCTTCATTTAGTTATTTAAATTTCTTGTATTCTGTTTAGTAGCTTTTAATTCATGCTCATACATTGGCAGCGAGCCTGAGACACCTTTCCCCATCATAAGCAAGCCGAGGGTGCTGGTCTCATGGTTTCACGATCTGTTAGACAGAACGGGTTGGCTAAGTGACGAAGTAAGTGAAGCTGACCTCCTTTTAGGTTGATGTGTTAACAAATTTGTGACTGATTTTGAACTTATGTGTTCCATTTATAGCATATCGATGCTTTGACGAACTTGCTCTTATTCAAGTACAAGAGGGCGAATGAGAGCTTCTTGAGCGGATGGGCTGTCTTGGATGTTTTGGGCACGGTAAGCTTTATTTGACCTTTATGAAGAATGGGTTTTGTTCCATCCTGTCATATGTATTCAAAGTAGACAATTTTAGAGTATTTTATAGTGTACATATTTGTGGTTAAAGGTTGGGATGAGGTACAACAAACTTTGATGTCCCTAACCTTATTTTACAGGGTTTCTTGCTGAAAGGAGATTATAATAATACCTGGGAGTCAATGATGCACTATGTGAATGGGGTCTGGCCAAGAGAATATGGTTTGCCTTGGGTTGAGGCAAGGCAAGTCCTCGGCGTGGCCAATGTAAATAAGAATCACTGGGTGTGTTATGCGATCTGCTTTGAGAGCCAAACCGTGACCATTTATGACTCAGCTCGTGGGAACACTAGCTGGGGAAGTATTGCAGGTCATTTTTTGCACATGTCTAGATACATGCCCTGGCTTTGTAGTCATGCTGGGATTTGGGAGCAGAAGAAGATGGGTTGTGAACTAAGACACGTGTGGTAGATCATCTCTGCTTCGGACGCTCCACAGCAAGGAAATAACCACGACTGTGGTATCATGGCCGTCAAGTACATGGAGTGCTTGGCTTCGAACCAAGACATCAGCTCTGTGGATCCAGAAAGGTGTGCCATCTGGCGACGCAGCTATTGTGCCCAACTCTTTGAACTAGGCCGTGAATTTCCAGCATAATGAAGTTTGTTGAGGCATGGACCTTGGTTTTTGGAAGCTGTAGATACATGTTTTGTGCTCTTTTTGTGCATCACCAGCGGTTGTCGTGAATGCTCTCTATCTGGATGACTTTTGTGTGTGTGCAGACAAAGATTTATGCATTGGGTATGTTCATAAAAGATGTCGACGCCCAAGGTTTTTGCCGCTGGTAGAAATTAAGGAATATATGTAGTAAATGTTTTTGTTTTAATGATTGGGCTTCTGTTTTAATGATGGGGCGTGTGCAATTAAATGGTTTGAACAGGTAATTGGGCCAACATTATGTATTTATAGGTACAAATGTTTTAAAAGCCCAGACAGGAGAAATCACTAAATTTTGGGCCCAGATATGAATTATTATTTTGGGCCCGGTTATGTTTCCAAGTAGTATTATTAAACTATTTTTTTTTTAATTTTTAATTTTATAATTTACAATACCAGTGATAATAAATTATATTTTCCACCACCTTAAATTTACATTAAGATGACATGTCTATGTAATGTAATTTAACAAAAACGGTGCGGGTATTATGTGAATAATATATTAAGATACTTATATATATATTTATATTAAGATTTTAGTATTATTTTTACTAACTATATACGAGACAAAGTTCATGTATTATACACTAATAAAATTGAGAGGTGCGAAGTATGTAACACCGCAAATTTATATAAAATTATGACGTGGAATATTAACTTAACCTTAAGGAACTAATACTTTTATAGAAGGCAATAACAAAAATAATGGCACTAAGCTTTTGGGAAAAAAATCATTCTTAATGATATCAAGCAGTAACATGAAGTTGTCGGAAAAGTAAATTATGTGATCCTATTAAATTCGTTCACTGTTGACATAGTGAAGGGCATGAAAACAAAACATTTTTTCTTTTTTGCATTTTTCCATAGCATGTAAAAGTGGAATTGATGGATGCCTCTTAACAATTCATGAATCTAATTATGTTGTATAATTGATGGCTAATGAAGTCACATTTAGATTTCTCATTTTATTTTACTTATACATCATTATAATCCATAACATATAGTGACAAATATAATGATGGATCTACAAGTAATGAATACTAAATTGAGAAACATGAAGAAAGCAAGAAAGAAAGAAAAAAAATATCGAATGTCGTATTGTTCTTTTTGAAATTGTGATGGTTCAAGTCAAAAACTTTTAGAATTTCAATTTATATAATTTTTCAATCAATTCGGTAATAGTTTTACATATAAGTGGTGATAAATTTAGGGTGATCAGTCAAATTTGCAAAATTTTCAAAAAAATAGGTATTATTTTGTTAATTCTGAAAAATATCTATTTATGAGAAAAAAGAAACAATGAATTAAAAAAATTGATACATAAACTGAACCTTAGTTACTGATGTGTGTAAGTTTATTTTTGTACAATGATATGTAAATCATTAAAGAAATTGCAAATTCCACCCATAAACCACACGAAATATACAACTACTGACCTAGTCTAAAAAATATATTCCATCCGTCTCAATTATATAATTTCTAATACTATTTTAGGGTGTTTCAATTAGATAGTCTTCTTACTATAATTAACTTTACTTTTGTATTAATGTACAAATATATCCCTGTTATATAAGATAGGTTTATTTGCTTCTTGGGATGTCCCGATATATGTGTATACGTTTAGCTATTTTACTAAGATGTACATATATTTAATATGTTTGCATGAAACATTACGTCATTGTCAAAGAAATAAATATGTTGGGGTTGGTTTTAGGGGGTTACCGGGTTTTCAGGGGTTTCGGGGGGATTTAGGGTGGTTAGTGGGGTTTCAGGGTTTGCAGGGTTAAGTAGAGGGGTTTTGGGTGGATTTCAGGGGGTTTGAGGTTTTTAGGGGTTGCCGGGGGGGAATTTGAGGGGTTCAGGGGTTTCGTAGAGGGGTTTGAGTGGGTTTTAGGGGGTTTGAGGTTTTTAAGGGGTTTCAGGAGGGGGGGAGAATTTGAGGGGTTTCAGGGGTTTCGTAGAGTGGTTTGAGTGGGTTTTAGGGGGTTTGAGGTTTTTAAGGGGTTTCAGGAGGGGGGGAATTTGAGGGGTTTCAGGGGTTTCGTAGAGGGGTTTGAGTAGGTTTTAAGGGGTTTGAGGTTTTTAAGGGGTTTCAGGAGGGGGGGAATTTGAGGGGTTTCAGGGGTTTCGTAGAGGGGTTTGGGTGGGTTTTAGGGGGTTTGGCGGTGTTAGGCGGCAACTGTACGAAAGTACAAGTGTAATCTTCTCATTCCAAGAATTGAATAGTCAGTTGGCTTACAAATGAAGACTCGTACAGGCAAAGTTGCACTTCATTTAGCAGATAAAATTCCCCGTTATATTCTAAGACTATCCATATAAGTGACCTCATCCAACACAACCTTCAGGTAAAATGGCTCATTTCTCTCTCCTCCACATCTACAACCTCCAACTTTATAGCTACTAATACTCCCATCAGTGACCTTCATCCAACCCAACCTTCAATAAAATTATTATTTTTTTTCTTTTCTTCCAACCTACATAAAATATTTATCATTTTATTTTTTTAATAAAACATGTTACTAAAATAATATTTTTTGAATTCATAATTAATTTATTTGATTTATTTGTTGAATTCATATTTACAAAAATATACTCATACAATTATGAGGACGTGATTTACTTGACTAAAAATTGAAAATTGTAAGAGTTAAATCAAAATAAAATATAATTAAATAAACTATAATAAGAATACGTGCAATTCTAAATTACGAGTACATAAGATGAAAATTATATAGAGGAAAAAATTCTGAGTTTTATAATATTTTTTTAGATAATTATATTAAAAATGTATATTTTAAATTCAATTAATTAAAAAACATGTGGTAGCCAATGAGAGGGTGCCGCATGTGCATGTCAAAAGCACCAAGAGAGTCGTCATGGTATGATTATTCATTTGCCTTATCAACCGAAATCTATAAATTATTTAATATTTAAGATTACATGAGTCACATAATTATAATTTATAGGTAGGTAGTATTCGAATTGTTTTCTTTTTGCGGACCTGTATAAATAAAATTCAAACGTTTGGCGGTAATTAGAAAATGAAAATTCATCTACTGTTGGGCGGTAATTTAAAAATTAGAACTTATCCAAATTTCAAATATATCTCGAGTTCCACAATTCTTCCTCTAGAAGCTTCCCTACAGTAAATGGCTTTATAAAATTTTATTCAAATGATAACTCGTTTCATTTCATTAATTCTTCCCCAAATACACCCTTCCCCTTCCTCTTCTTCTCTGTCGTTCAACGAAATGGCTTCTCTTGGCGGTAACTCCACCGGCTCGTCGGCATCCACTCCGGCATCGACACAGACAACATCGGCAGGGGTTTGTGATCGCCATGGGGTGTCCGAGCAATACACTTCGAATACCGACAGCAACCTAATCCGACGCTTTGTTCGCTGCCCCCAAAGGCGGGTATGTACAGATTTCCCCGCAATATACTATACATGTCTCTTACATTTTTTATAAAATATTTCAAGCGGTTTATTTGATTGTGCTCTAACATTGTGAGTAGGTTTCCGGCTGCAACTATTTTGAATGGGTTGACGACGAGTTACCACCTTATTACCTGGGGTGTGTGCAGCGATTGAAGGTCGAGAAAGAGTCTCTCGAGAGTCAACTGCAATATAAGAACCTCATGATAGAGACGTTGTATGCAAGGCTTCGATCGAAGGAAACAGAGGGCGAGGACTTAATCTGTGCAAAGGTTCCCATCGAAATGAAGACTAGCACTCTAACTAGAAAGGTCTTCATCGTGGCTGGGGTTTTCGCGGCACTCGTGGTTGCAGTGTTCTACCAACTTTCTTGATTCCCCTGACTTTCTCTATTATTATTATTATTAGTATTTTTATAAGTATTTTCTGTTACTTGGATTATTAAAATTAATAGCAGTAGTGGTATAATTAGGATACTATTAATATAAGTATTTGTTGTTACTCGGCACTATTCAGATTCAAAGAATCTAAAATTTTCAACCGTTCGTGCCTTATTGACCCCATGAATTCAATGTTAATCTATGTTTATAGCTACTTGCGTCATTTGGAGAACTGCTTCTGTGTGATACTTTCTTTAACTGGATGTGTTGGTTAATTTTGGTTTTCGGGGTTTTTCCCTTGTAATTAACCGGATGAATCACTTCATTTTGTAGATGTTACATATTAATTAGGCACTTTCATCAATCTCTGTTTTTTTAACAGTGAATCCACTACAATCTTTAAGACTATCTATGGATAAACGATGTTTATAGCTAATTGCTTCATTTGAAAGCCTATTTCTGTGTGCTCCTTGATTTAACTGGAGGTGTTATATAATTTTGCTTTTAGGGGTTAATAACAAAGAATTATCAGATTAAAACTAGCATTTTTAGATGTTCGATACTACTTAGCCACACTTTCATGAATCTCTGCTTTTCTCGACACTGAATCCATTGCAATGTAGATGAATCTCTGCTTTTTTTTACATGTTCAATATTAGTTATGCAGATTCAAAATCCCCGTAGAAATCAACCGACACCATCACTCAATATATGTAACACAAACTGGAAATAAGAATGATACAAATTTGTTAGCCTACTCATCTGTGAACAGGGCACATAGTTTCTTATATTGTGGCTCACCCTTGGCCTTGTATGCATGTGCCAGAGGCGTCAGCTGCACAGTAGGGGATAGGATGTTAGCCATGGCAAAGGTAAACCAAGGATGACAATGTGGTAGAGATTGTTGTACTCACCGTAGCTAGCTCGGCGAAGGTCTCCTCATTCATATATGTTATCTCGTTTGATCGTTGATGCCAGTAGACATTAGTGTGGCCTATTATGAATTGAAAACAATTTTGACGCTCGAATAGTTGCTCAACCTTCTCGGCATAGTATGCTTTTGGAATGTTTGTGTTGAACGCTTCATTGAGAATAGGGGTAATTCGCTCAACGAAAGCAGGATTACGCTAGTCGGGCTTTACACTCCAAGTTCCATTCACCTTCGCCTTCAACGCCTCTTCGATGAATCTATCCTCCAACTCATTGCTCCAAATGCTATCGTAGAAGAAGGCAAAATCACTCATGATGCATATATATATATATATATATATATATATATATATTTAAAAGATATCACTCTTCTCAATTGTTGTATTTGATTCATGGTTGTATTGCTTAATATAGACGAATAAAGCATCTTCAGCCTTGCATTCGACAATGACTATAGGACAAAACATTGATTCAAGCAAAGTACTTTTATTGGAGATCCAAATTATACTTATTCATAGATCGAGTACAGGGTGTAGAAACATCCCTAGGGAAAGGTCATCCCTCAAACTAATACGACGAAATTAGTAACAGTTACAAAGATTAAAACACTAATATCCACTACTGGAGGGGGAATAGCCACGGATGAAGACCTTCTAGAGAGGCTTTGACTTCGAGATGGGCTTTCATTTTCTCCATATGTTCGATTTGATGAACTTGGTTGATTGACTACTTCGCTCACGCATTCATTTTGAGACCCTTCACCACTCCGAGCATTGCCCTGGGAATGCGTATCGGATAGCACAATGGTCTCCCGGAATAAAACTCTCATCTGTTCCCAACAAGGTTCCCCTTTAGGCCTATAAACTAGCAAGTTTGGCCGAATCTGCACAATGAGAAGATTTAAGTGTTATCATGTCTATAATTAAAGGCGCGTGAATGCAACAACGAATTTATACCCGTGAGATTTCAAACCAAACATCGACGGAGGCCTCCACGGTGTTATCAAGTGGGTGATAGAAAACACCAGGCCTAGCGATAAGCCATCTGAATTGGTGGTAACGCTCTTCCCATTCATGCAATTTCACTAAATATGCTCGAAAAGGTATGTCGACACCCAACTCTTCATTCACCTCCTCCCGAACTAATCAAAGAATCTGCTTATTGTTCTCAATGTCTCCTACAATCCAGTTGTTATTCCAGTGCTCAAAGTCCAACTTCGAAAGAACCCGGCTTTCTATCTCTCGAGACCACACCCCAATGAAAAAAATATCATCTTGAGAAATTGGATTGGGTGCAGCCATTACAGAGCGAAGTTTGGTTGAATGATCAATACAAGGTATGAAATATATATATAAATATATATATATATATAGATGGATGCAATCACTGTAACATCACATTTGTAATAGTAAAACTTTGTGAGATCACATCATGTATGTACAATAAGGCAGACAAGAAATAGCCAAGCACAGACAACAGCCCGTTTATGTGTAGAGCAATTTTCAAGACAAATTAAAGGCCCACTCTTAATCTCACTCAAATTAAGGCCCATTCCACACACCCCACTAAATGCCCATAGATGACCTTGATTTTTAAGGTCCGATAATGATCAAAATTACTACTATTATATTGTTAATTCTTGAAAATTATTTTTTATAATTTTAAATGACAATTTATTATTATGAATCCTTGATCGAATTTCCAGTGGTGAATTAGTTAATGGAATAAAAGCCAAAAAAATCCAAATGATGATAGCTATATATTTCTTCTTATTCAATTTTAACTAACAACATGAGCGAAGTACTTTAAATATTAATCAAATTACTTGATTATCTTAATACATTAACACAAAATCAACTATTTATATAGTTTAAAAGTTCACTGTAACATCACATTTGTAATAGTGTCTATGTCTAATCATATCATCTATAACAAAACAAAGAAGACACAGGTGACCCGTGAACACCTCTTACAACCAAACATAAGGCAGGTTTTTATCAAATGATTTTTGCCTCTGCTCCTGTGACTGCAAGGAAAAAAAAAATTTCAGAACATATCATCTTTCTAATCACCCATGATATATTGTTTGAACACGCATTTGGCCGGGCTAGAAAACATATAATTCAGTGGAAATTCGAGTTCTTTGAAAGGGTGGCAACCATTGCACTAACCAGTTTATTGTCATTACTGTCATCGACATCCATCGTTATTGAATTCAAACGGGACTGATGCGTGCTAAATTCCTGAAATAATACGGAAATACATTAAAATTTCTCACAAAACTAATTCACAAGATTATCCTTATCAATTTATGCCGATATAAAAAATGTACACATGCAACAAATAAGAACACCAATCTTACTCGACAAAATTCAGGCCAATAATCATTGGGGGAGTTCATAGAGTTTTCAAATTCATTACTTGAGTCCACCACTAGACTATCATCTTTCAATTTTCCACCTGCACAATAATGTATTAAAAGAATGTGCATTTTATTAAATCCAAATGCAAATGCTGTTGCAACAAGTTGTTCAAACATGACTAACCTTCTCCTTTCGGGCCTTTCATCTTCTTCTTTCTCCATTTCCGACGAACGTTCTTTCCACGGCTTTTCACAACTGATGGGTTCCTCATTTTCCGGACAGGTGTGGCGTTGCATCGGCTTTTTCCAGCCTCTTGCGTATCTATTGCATGATCTTTCAACAGCCGCTGTCGCATTTGAAACAGATAACTCTGCATGTGTGACCTGCTTGATGCATTACCCTTTAATTCATATGCCAGATCATAAGTTAACCGCATAATGTTATTCACGAAGAGTAAACTTGATAAATTCTCATTAACATCTCCTCTCGAATTAGAATTAACCCCCTGAATGCATCTGCGTTTGCACTCTCGCGTCCATCTTCTTAGTATGTATCGTTCAGGAATAACTTCAACATTCATCTAGTAAAGCACCTTGAATATGTGGCGGTAAAACACTCCCTTCGACTCCCACATACGACAACTACACGAAACATCATGTGTTTCCTTGTTCAAAGACACACACCTTGTCCTATCAGATAAAGGACTAGAGACCACTTCAAACACAAGGTCATTCTTAGCATAGTCTGGCTGCTCAACGATCTTGGTATTCATTGAATGATGAGCTTCATACTCAAACAACTTATAGATGTTGCGTGTGTACACTTTTGCAATATGTGTTAGAAGAGGGTTATCCACGAGAAATTGCCCAGGCATTCCACGACAAAGAGCATCATCTGCACTCTCCCGCAATCGCCATTCATTCTGCACTTCACAATAGCGAACGACGAACTCATACAGTGAGTTATTTCTGCTTCCTAAATCCTTCAAAATTCGATTAGTCACCTCACTCCTGGACGTAGCATGCAGACCAGCTGAGAACCTATCATTGGTGAAAACAGAAGACCATCTAGTTCTCAAGTTATACATATTTCTGAACCATCTATTATTTGTCAACTCATACGTATGAATTAGTTCCTGCCATACTTCCTCAAACTCCTCCTCGGTCTCACATCCATTCATACAACGATTCCATAATTTCTTGAACTCAATATTGCCATTTAATGACCCAAAATGCGATGGGGCATTTTGATTAATGTGCCATTGACACAAACGATGCGCCGCGGACTGAAATGTGTAGTCCACGCCATTCATAAGGGCCTGACATTGGTCGGAGAAGATAACTTGCGGCTCTTTTCCGTACATCGCCTCAAGAAAGACACCAAACAACCATTCAAAGGTTTCTGTCGTCTCATCAGACAAAAAAGCTAACCCAAACATCACATTATGGAAATGGTGATTAACACCAATAAAGGGCGCACACACCATGTTGTATTTATTGGTTTTGTACGTCGTGTCAAACGATATTACATCTCTAAAGTATTCGTAGTCAATGGCACACCGAGAGTCCCGGAAGAAAAAATTGACCAGCTTACCCTCAGCATCTTGTTGCACCTTCCAATAGAAGAATGGCTCTTTATTCGACTTCTCCATAAAAAATTGAAGCAAAGCATTTGAATCTCTGTTCTCCACCTTCATCTCAGACTTCTTGCGCCCTAGATGTATGTATGCATCTGTCCTAGTGAATCCAAGATTCTGTCGACCACTGCTCTCTCGCTCCATGAATTTACAAACACGAGTCACGGGTATCCCGGCTGAATGCATAACTTCCAAAATTGATTTCTTCGCATTACAAAGTTGTCTCGATGACCGCAGTAGATAACTTTCATCAGGGTTCACCAATTCATGGTTATGCACTTTCTCAAACACCGAAATTTTCCATGGACCATCTCGTTCGCGCAACACACGAAGCCTAGCTTTACAGTTGCTTCTAGTCACTTGTTTCTTATAAATGGCTAGCCTTCCGTTTGATCTCTTATTATCAGGCTGACCCTCGCAGGAGCAGTTAAAAACTTTCATCCGGATCTCCTTCGAATTTTCAAAATACTTTTGACACCCTTTTCTTACACTAAACCCCTTACAACGGGCATACTCACAATAGAGGACATACGCCTGATGAATGTCCTCAACCAAGGAACCAGGCTCCAATCTCATCTCAATCTCACGCCCAATATCCACATCCCCATCAAAACCATCATCATCCTCATTCTTAGGTGTATCCGTATCTTTCTTCGGTGAATTGTGAGCCTTCTCACCTCCATCATCATCACAGGACGGAGACAGATTTAGGTCCACAACCATATCACAAATAATTACCTCTTCATCAAAAATGATACCCAACTCATTAATACACAAGTAAAATAGTTCGCCACCGCAGTTCTAAATTAACATCTTTCCGCAACAAAAATGACCTCAACATTCACAATTGAATCAATACTGCTATGACTGCCTCATCAAAAATCATCTCAAAATTCAAATTTATAGACTATGACACCCTACTCAACTAAAATCGTATCAAAATTCACAATTCATGAAGCCCGCGACTACCGATTGAATGACAACCAGCTGAAAATTAACCATTCGATAACCAAGACACACAAATAAAAAAAATACACAAATAAATTCAACAACCCAACATACGAATTCATACATGCATGCCCAAACTAACCCACAATTTAAAAGCTATTCAGCAGCACTTACCTTCTTCTTCACCAAATTTTACGGACGACAGACGGCGTTATAACTCTCTTCCAGCTCATGAGCAAATACAAATTCAGATGACCGCCGATTTGCTTTATCGCTACTACTGCCTTCGAGCCCGGCCTCAACACGGAGAAGATAGAAAAGAAAAGCAAACTGGAAAATAACAGAGCATTATTAATAACACAACAAAGACCCTTAAGAAAAAAATAAACGATTGCAAAATAATAAATTCAGCGTCTTCTCGCTACAAATCTATTACGCCGATTAGGGGATCTGAATTTTCACTGGTCTCAGCTACTTGTGTCAAACGCCCATCATCACTGCTTCAGACCAGAAGAAATACGACGAGCTTTTCCATTTGGCCGATATTTTTTCGGTCAACGGCCGATGCTTGACCAAATTAACCATGGTTTGTTAAAAAAAAATTAAAACTATTTTCACGTGTCAGCAATCGACCGGCGGTACGCATTGCGTCCGGTCGTAGCATCGAATTCACCGACAACTACCTTATATTTGGAAGTTTTTACTATGTTGCAGTAATGTGAGTATGTGAGTCATCAAGTTGCATTCCAACCATGTGATCTAAATTAGATAACGTGGATTTATTTTATTTTATTTTTTAAGTTATTGTAGGCGGAGTGACGATCTCCAACTTCAGATCTCTTCATTTTATAAGAGATTTAGTAGTATTAGTAAAATTAATAGTTAAAGCATTTGTATTGTTGTATGTGTGTATTAAAATGAGAAATTAGATCCATTTTACTGTTGAGTTATGACAGATAGAAGTGTCACATTGTGACAGAGAGGACATTATATGTGAGTACGTAATAGAATTTCCCTATCATGCACTTGAAGACTTTCAAGTTCAATTAAAAGATGAATTAATATATATAAACACACACAAAAAAAATTAAAATAATTGAGGGACGTTCGATAGTGCAAATCATACTAAAATTAAACGTTAAAAACAATACGTACATGCTAAAGTGAATGATATAGATCCAAATGAAATGTTGTGTGAGCATTTGAAATTAATTTAGTAGATTCGAAGTCTATTATACTAGACATACATCTTAAATTCAAATTAATTTCCAAAGATAAACATACATTTGTAATTAAAATACTTCTATATTCATTTTGGATGATGTAATTGATGATCCCGTAATTAAAAGATTATAGTTTCAACGTTCACCGGTCTTTTAGATCAACATTTATAAATAATAGTTGCAATTAGATTTTAATAAGCAAAGATAGAAGTACTGTAAACTATCAATTATTAATGCGTGACTAATTTTATAAGCATACTTACAGAATTATCACCAATTCAATAATTATACTCGTGATTCACGAAGCAGACATGTACATAAATATAGACATCATTTTCTGCCTTGTCTGATCCTTTTCTATTTTTTGTGATCCGAAATTGAATTTGAACATTATATCTATAATTTATTGGTGAAAGTAAGAAAGGCCACGTGTTTGTTTGTATTTTAGATTATCTTATGATCTGAAAATGACTGGACCATATCTCTTAGATTTCATCAACAAATCTTTAACTGCTACATTTCTCGTCTATGGTATATTTTTTTATAAACTATACTGAATTAAAGTTGGGATTATTGGTTCGAGTAATAATTTAGTAGTTAAACATTTATTAGTTTGGATATCACAAACGTCTTTTACTCTTAATTTCATAGTTGATTGTTTGCTATGTTGCAGCCCACGTACGTTTACCTCCTAAAATAAATAATCTAAAACAGAAATCTTATGGATCACCTTTTTTCATTTTTTTAAATTACTGTAAAAAAAAAGGAATGTAAAATAGACAAAACTAGTTGACTATACATAATACTGTATAAATTATATTAAAGCAACAAGGAATTTTAACTCCAAACCTAGTCTATTATATATATATTTTAAAGGACGAAGGTTCATTTTGATCCTATAACTATTTGTGTAGGAGCGCTTTGATTCCTATTTATTTTTTTGGTTCGAAATGATCCTATAACTATTATAAAGGTTTAATTTGATCCCTATTTTGATCCTCCAACTATTTTAACACATACTTTTTTCACATAATTAGATTATTACACACATTAACACACACTTTTTACACATATGGATTGAACAAGAAATTTCTATCATTTTCACAAAGAATCGTCATATGGATTGAACATGAAATTTTCTCAATTTTCACAAAGAATCCCCCACTATTTTATGTTTGTATAGAAAAATCTTAATTATTTTATTTAGCATAATGTAAATAATTATTTTTGTACGTTTTTAGTTATTTTTTATTTTTTGTATGTTTTTTTATTTTATCATATTTTTATGTTTTCATTTATTAATAATATTTAGATACTTAGATTATTTCACATACACTAACACACATTTTTTCATGAAATAAATGAAATTATCTGAGTAATATGAATCATTATTATATTATAAAATAAAATAAACAACTAAAAACATACAAAAATAATTATTTACGTTATGCTTAATAAAATAATTAAGAATTTTCTATACAAACATAAAATAGTGGAGGATTCTTTGTGAAAATGGAGAAAATTTCATGTTCGATCCATATGACAATTCTTTGTGAAAATGGTGGAATTTCGTGTTCAATCCAAATGTGTGTAAAAAGTGTGTGTTAATATGTGAAATAATCTAATTATGTGAGAAAAGTGTGTGTTAAAATAGTTGGAGGATCAAAATAGGGATCAAATTAAACCTTTAAAATAGTTATAGGATCATTTTGAACCAAAATGATAAATAGGGATCAAAGCGCTCCTACACAAATAGTTATAGGATCAAAATGAACATTTGCCCATATTTTAAATATGTGATTGTGTGATTTTGGATAATTAATAATGTAGGCAGCTGGCCAAATAAAACATAAATAAAGTGATATCAAATGGGCAAGATGACTAAATTTCTCGTATGCATTACCTTTTACTCATGAAACTGTTCACATAACCAATACTATGGATAACTCGACATATAAAATATTTGTTCCATTTGTTGATGAGATAATTTCATCAACAAGGTGACGGGGTAACGGTGTTGCTATTATTTGTCACATTATTTCTTATTATTGGGTTTCAGCTACCAGGCCCAATTCGAAAAACTATGGGCTAGAAGCTTTAACCAAATATTTGTATTGAAAATTCCAAATATAATCTCCATTTTACTCTTTACAGCACCCACTATTTATAAAATATAAATTTGATAAAAAAAAAATTGTCCCTTAACCCCCAACACTAATAACCTTAGCCCCTAAACATTATAGCCCCTTCTACATATATATATATATATATATATATGAAAAAAAGAACATATCCATCGTCACCAGTTTAATAACTAAAAAGTTTACGTACGCCCGTGAACGAGTTATATTTATTTATATTCATAGTTGAATGGAAATGGAGATGAAACTGAATTTTTGTTGTTTATGGTGTTATCAGTTCTGGGAATAATAGAATGATTTAATTGATTTTTATGTCTTGATTTTCTTTTACAAGATTCCACTATAGAAAATGGTTGAGGATAAGAGTGTTGGGGGCTATGACTATGATATGATTATTAGTGTTGGGGGTTAAGGGGCAAAAAAGTCTTATCAAATTTATATTTTTATTTTATACTCCCTTCGTCTCAATAGCAAGGTTCCCTTTCTATTGATTTACTCTTTCTAAATCAATAGAAGAGGGACCTTACTATTGGGATGGAGGGAGTAAATAATAGGGATTGTAAAGAGTAAAATGAGAGCTTTGTTTAGAATTTCTCAATTTGTATTCGTAATTTTCTAGTTTTTCGTAGTTCATATAAGATGTAACTTAAAGCAGTTGAATTAAACTAAAATAATACTTAGTTTATAATGCAACACACAAACTTATTTTGGACCGTCACGCAAATATTATTTTCTAAATAATATTATAATATATATTATTAAACTAATAATTATATTTAGTCTTTGTATATAATTGGGATCCAAACATATAACATATTTTATTTCCTTTTGTAAAACGATTAATTAATTCTTGAGGTTTAAAGTAAAGTATTAAATCTACTAATTGCGTATTCAATCTAATAATTAATGAGAATCCGACTCCAACCCAGGACTGTATTTGGTTTCAACGGGATAGGATGTAAGATCCCTAACCCAAATCTCACAACACGGATGAACCGACGATCACGAACAATCTCGATCCAACCATGATTGGAAACTCGAACTACGGATTAAATTAAAGATGCCACAAACAAGGATGATAGTTTGTTTGATAAGTCAGTAAAAGAATTCAAGCATAATTCCAATAAAATTCTCCATAGAGAAATTCAATATCAATAATCAACAAAAGTTGTCTAATAAAATCCAGTGCAAGTCCTTATATAGGTGGGCGGAAAATAAACAAACTATAGTAGCAAATTAATAACAAAAGAAAATAAATAAATGTCTAAAAATCCGAAAATAATAAAAAATCCACGAACACGCGCATGGGACGCAAAACGGGATTGGTCACGCCTCGGGTCGCCTCGATCGGCACGGGTGTGCAACTCGCACTTTGTCCACAGGAAAATTCTCGTATGAGCCGGAGCGTGGGTCGCGCCTTGCACTCGCACCTTTGGGTCACGCCATATGGCGCGGGTGTGCAGCTCGCTCCTGCCTCCTGGGTGGCTTCTCGAACTCTCGAACCTTGAACTTGACTCTTAGCCCCCCCATCTAGGTTTGTATCATTCTCATCCTCTTAAAAAGGAGTTGTCCTCAAATCCAAATCTTCACCAGCAAGAGTTCGGACACATTCTCCAACGTAATGGTATAGGGCTCGTCACCTCACCTTCCTTCACAAGATATCAGCACTCGGCAACCTCAATGCCTTGGAAAGCTCCAACATCGCCCCCAATGGTAAATTTGATGGCACCCATTTATCAATATGTAAAGATGAAACAGGACAAAAGACATAATAAAATAAGTTAGTACTCCACAGTGCAGTCGCGCATGTAGGCACCAACTCCAGATGGCTGTCTCTTGTTCCTCTTGGAATCTGGTAGCTCTAGCAAAGCAAGAGTGGTGTACTTGGCCATGTCCACTTGATTCTCCTTTCGTTTGCTTGCCTTTGGACTTCAATTGGTCCGCCTCTTTTTGCAATGTCATTTGATCCTCAAACACTTGTGATGGTGTTAAAGGAACAAGTGTCATTGTCCGCTGATTGTGCACAAAAGAATATTTGTTAGTGAAGCCGTCATGTTCCACACATCTATCAAACTGCCACGGGCATCCTAACAACAAGTGCCCATCTTGTATTGGCACCACGTCACACAACACCTCATCATAATACCTTTCAACCCGGAACGGTACCCTCACTTGCTTATTCACTTTGGTCTTCCCACTATCATTCAACCATTGCATCTTATATGGCTTCAGATACTTTAGGATAGGCAAACCTAACTTCAACACCAAAGCCACACTAGCCACATTAGTACAACTCCCACCATCTATAATCATAATACATACCTTGTCTTTGATGTAGCATCTAGTATGAAATAGATTCTCCCTCTGCTCTCCATCTGCACATTTGATATGTAAGCTTAGTGTCTTCCTCGTGACCAACGTGAGAGCCGATGGCACCACATACTTCTCGTCATTATCTTTCTCTAACGCCGGTATTTTAGGATCAACTTCTTCTCCATCGGTCACCATCTTTCCATTATCCCATAGCAACACCACTCTCTGATTCAGACATTGATTGACTATGTGTCCTCTTCCTTGACACTTGAAATGCTTGATATCCCGATTTCTAGTACTGAACTCAGAATTGCCTTGACTAGCCTTGTCAGATACCTCTTCACCTGGTTTAGATGGTAGCCTCCCATCTTCTTTTATACCTTGACTCAACTTCCATGGTGTTCGGGTTCGATTTCCAAGTGGAGGAATTCGAACGGTTGTGGTTGTCCCTCATCTTGAGTTGATTCTCTACCTTGATAGTCATTTGCTCCATTTCCTCCAACTCGATATAATATTGTAGCTCTACTACCTCTTGAATTTCTCTATGCAAAACCGCTAGAAACCTTGCCATAGTAGCTTCCTTATCCTCCTCCATATTAGCTCGAAAAATAGATATTTCCATTTCTTTGAAATACTCATTAACGCTATGTGTCCCTTGTCTCAACATTTGCAGCTTGTTATATAATTCCCGATAGTAATAGCTTGGTATAATTCCCGATAGTAATAGCTCGGTCTCTCTTCATTACACTGTTTAGTGGCCTTCAGCTGATCCCACCACACGATAGCATAATCAGAGAACTTAATAGATGCTAATTGGACCTTCTTCAACTTCGAGTACTTATGATAGTCAAAGATCATGTCGACCATGTGCTCCCATTCCAGGTATACTGTTGGGTCATTCTTCCCTTGGAAAGAAGAAATGTTCATCTTGATATTGCCAAGATGATCATTCTCCCGACTCCTTCTTCTTCCATATCTCCATCCTTCGACAGTCGAATATCTATTATCTTCATATTCTTCAAGCTTGGATTCATAGTAATCATCCCTCTCAACTCTAAGATAAGATATAACATTTTCTCAGTCGTCTCTTCCTCTATCACGTCCTCCTCTTCCGCCTCCACCACCCCTGTTCACGTGAAGAACTGGTGTATCTGGCTCCTTTACAACAATCAACTCGTACACATCTTCCATCTCCTTTTTCATCATCTTACCTATCTCTTGCCGCAATACTTCAATGATGTGTTTGGCATCAATGTTCTTGGTAACATTATCTCCTGAACCTGCGGATTTGGGCATTTTTTCGTCCTTTTTTTAACTACTACCAACAATGTTTAACTCACCTCAAACACCAAAATA
Source organism: Perilla frutescens (assembly GCA_026008535.1). Taxonomy (NCBI): domain Eukaryota; kingdom Viridiplantae; phylum Streptophyta; class Magnoliopsida; order Lamiales; family Lamiaceae; genus Perilla; species Perilla frutescens. The sequence continues at coordinate 6,112,687 of BRKX01000012.1, read as the reverse complement.
CAACACTTCCAACAACTCAAATCAATACCACAAAATTTCACCCAAATTATCGAAATTTTTTCGATTTTTCCACAGACGATATTTAAGCCCTTGGGAAAACAAATAACAATACTGGAGTCAACAAAAAGGCTAAAAAATTTCCCGCCAAAAAACTCCAAACGCCAAAATAAACACCTTCCAACAACTCCTATCAATACCACAAAAATGCGCCAAAATTTCACCGAAAATTCAAAAAATTTTGAATTTTTTTTTTAATTTTTCCACGGACGATATATACTCTATCGAGAACCCAAATAACCAATCAAAATGTAACGAAAGTGATAAAAAATTTCCCGCCAAAAATTTTTAATTTTAATTTTTTAATTTTTCGCTTCTTCTCTTCTTCTCTTTTCTTTTGACTAAAGAAAATTAAATAAGGGAATTAAAGGATAGATTGGAACCTGATATAAAGTCGAATCTTTGATTCTAAATGATAAGGATCCGACCCAGGATTGTATCTGGTTCCAACGCAATAGGATGGAAGATCCCTAACCCAAATCTCACAACACGGACGAATCCATGATCACGAACAATCTCGAGTCAATTGTGATTAGAAACCCGAACTACGGATTGAATTGAAAACACCACAAATAGGAATGATAATCTGTTTGATAAGTCAGTCAAAGAATTCACGTAGAATTCCAATAAAATTCTCCATAGACAAATTCAATATCAATAATCAACAAAAGTCATCTAATAAAATCTAGTGCAAGCCTTTATATAGGTGGACGGAAAATAAACAAACCCTAGTAGCAAATTAATAACAAAAGAAAATAAATAAAGGTCTGAAAATCCAAAAATAATAAAAAAAATCCACGAACACGTACACGGGGCGCGAGACGGGGTTGGTCGCGTCTCCAATCGCGCCGGTCGGCACGAGCGTGCATCTCGTTCACAGGAATATTCTCGTTTGAACCAGAGCGTGGGTCGCGCCTTGCACTCGCGCCTTTGGGTCGCGCCATATGGTGCAGGTGTGCTCGCACCAGCACTTGCGCTTGCCTCCCGGGTGGCCTCTTGAACACGAACCTTGAACTTGACTCTCGACACCCCATCTAGGCTCGTATCAATAATGTTATTATTTTTCCTACGACAAATAAAATGGATGGTCTTATTATACTCTATGCGGTATTACAATGTTGCTACGTACCCATTTATATTTTATATTAGAAACATACACATAGCTTTATAATTAAATATGTCAATTAAAATTCATTTTACCTTCAAAACATTCTAAATTAGTGTTCCAATTACCCTTAAAAATGAAGAGAGAAAAAAAACTATACTATTGAGACAAAAAGTAGGTCTTTTCTTTATGTATTTGAGATAAGAGGATTGGTGAGTCTCAAATTTAATACGTTTTCCTTTAACATACAAGTCTGTACCGCTTAATTGTCACCGATGAGGCAGTAGAATCAGAGTATTATAAAATTAGAGTTTTGTTTTTTTTAGTTGAATTGTCATTAATGTTGCTACGTTCTAATTCAACGTGTAATGATGACTGGGCATATTTTTTCCACGCAATGGTCAAAAGCAAAGATTTTGTTAGTTGGAATGTTACATTCTGCAATCTTCTATTGAATTTCAAATTATAACTTTTTACATCATCCTTTTTGAACTCTCATTAACTCCAAAACAAACTTTTTTTTTTCTTATCAAGAAAATCCAACTTATTCTAAATTAATTTGCCAACACATCATTATGAAAACAATACTATAATTTAGCGTATTGATCTAATAAATATCTAAATATAACTAGTACATACCATATATTAATTCATAAAATATGAAGGAAAAAAAAAATCAACAATAAAAAATAAAATAAAAATTTATCATTCCTTCTAAGACATCCAAACAATACACCTACCATATATAAATAAAGAGATATGAATTCTCGACATTGACTCGAGTTCAATTTCCACCACCACTCTCCTCCACAACTTAAAAAAAAATGTGCTCGATGTGTTAAAAGTTGGGGAAAAAAAGAGAGAGCATAAAGCAGTATAACCACTAAGAAAAAGCCATGTGTATAATTCAAATGCAGACACCACTAATTTGGCTGTCTTTTGTCAGCAACGACAACGACAAACCGACAACACCTAAGACGCCACGTCACTATTTCTGTGGGACCCACCCGTGACTCAGTGGGTCCAAGACTATAACGGGACACTACACTAATTCACTTATTTGTAGTTTTAATTGCGCAACGAGGTACGGTGGACTAAATTAAATACCTCAATCAAAATCTTCAAATTTAATTATTAAGAATAAATAATAAAAGTGCTTTTCTTAACAGTTTTGGTCAACATATAATTATTTTAGTCAAAATTACGTATATACTCCCATTCAACAATTTCAAATTTTTATTTTTATTTCACCGTCACAATTAAGATATGGTCGTTTGATAATATAATTGTATTATTATTGTATGAGTATGTTATTCATTATGTAATGTTTCATGGGTACAGTGGTGTAATTATTATACGAGCATTTCATTTGTTTTTTTTTTTCTTCTATAAATACATACACAATATACTCCTATATACTATAAGATATCAAATTCAAAATATTATTCTTCTTAGATTTCAAATCATTCTTGCATGGTAAATACTTACATGCACAAGATGCATATAAGGCTTATTTCAGACGGGCAGATCAAATTCGCGGGTTAACTCGCAAAAAAAATCTAGTAAAATCAGTATTAACAGTAACATTAAAAGGTGACGCGTGGTCAGTTTACCTTGAAACCTACTGTGATTTGTTTCAATATTTATAACTCGTGTCAATGCCTACAAGTGTACAAGCACGTGATTGTAGATATGATGATACGAGGTCGATCCACAGGGAAATGGAATAGAAATTAGACGATGCAATTACCACGACGGAAGATGAGTGATATATCTAGACGAATAATAAGAAGAGGGTGTGTTTTAGTAAATCAAACCGACAGACAAGAATAAAGGACATAAACGTATTAAACACCTATGATTATCAATATATTTTTCACCCAAGAGGAAATACCAAACAAACGAGGGCTTTGAAGATGACAAATAAGGTGAAACTCTAGGACATGGCTACACAATACTCATATTGACCTACAATGTGGGATTACACATACATTGTTGCAAAGTTCATAGATAGTGAGACCACAAATATAATAAGAGCATCTCTCGAATATCTCTTAAATTGCGAATGCGACAAAGATGGCTATCTCTAACGCATTCTAAGGTCGCACCTACAAAAGGATCCAAGGGTCACATTTCCTTCCACATAATGACATTCGACTAAGAAGACAAATATGCAGATTTGATCTAAGCATGCTTATGATCACGGGATTGACTAGATGCAAGTAATTCATATATGTGATGCTAGTGAGATGGCCAACCAAACAACATCATTCAAGCCCTAGAATAGATCAAAACCTTGACAAAGCAACAACACATATATACTTTCCAAACCAAGGATCAATATTCACATTGTTTCACCACATCCTAGAGCCCTACGGCTCTAGCCAACCATATTCACAATAAAATCAAGATTACAAAATGAAGAACAATAACCCATTCTAAATACAAATCAAAGAAGAGAGAAGAGGTGATAGAACCCAATGTAGAATCCTCCTTCTTCACTTCTATGGCTTGGATTCTCAAATGGATGGTTGAATCTTCAATCTTGTTCTTGATCTTCAAAAATCCCCATTTTGATGTTTCTCTTGTGTGTAATTTCGTTCTAGGGCTAATTGGTCTCCCCTTTTGAAATGCCCAAGTAATATATATATCAATGGACCAATAAATGAATGCCAAAAGTCACTTTTTGTTTTCGCCTGTGCGGAGCGCGACTCAAGGAGATCGCGCTTTTGGGTCGGGTTTGGACTGAAGAAAAACAGCTCTCTGAAGCTTGTACAGAGCGAGCGAAGGGGTCGCGCTTTTGTATCGCGTTTATTTCTGCCTTGGAAGCGCGACCTGAGGTAGTCGCGTTTCTTGGTCGCGCTTTCCTTTGCTTTTGAAGTGCGACCTCAGGAGCTCGCGCTTTGGTGTCGCGTTCCAGCTGGAGAAAACACTGTCCCTGAAGCTGTCGAAGCGCGACCAAACGGCTCGCGTTTTGGGGTCGCACTGTAGACCGGCTGTGGCGCGACCCTGAGGTGATCGCGCTTTGGTGTCGCGCTTTGTCCTAAATGAAGTTTTTCTTGTCTTTTCTCGTCTTTGTGCACGCGTTGATCGATCGACTCACAACTTGACTCTTTTTGGCATTTGTTCTCCCACAAATTCCCTAAATTGGTCACATTATACTAAACAAGAGAGTTTAAACAATATTAACAATATTTACCAAATATATACATGATAACCAAGTGCAAAAGCACTCAAAAATGAGTCCAAATGAGTGCATTTTATGCACTCATCAAAAGGTATCACTCAAAATTCAAAAAGTATCACCTGTATCATTAAATAGTAAGGGGTCTACCACTTATTTTAGGGGTTTTTGGGGGTGTTTTTAGGAGTTTATTTTGTGTGTTTTAGGGTTTTTTAGGGGTGCTTTTAGGAGTTTATTTAGGGGTTTTTTTTTTTGGGGGGGGGGGGGGGGTTTAGGGTTTTATTTTGTGTTTTTTAGGGTTTTTTGGAGGTGTTTTTAGGGTTTTATTTTGTGTTATTTTAGGATTTATTAATTTCATTTTAGGGTATAAATTTATATTTATTTCAAACAAATTATATTAATTCGATTTAATTTTAGGGTTTACTAATTTTATTTTATGTTATAAATTTTGTTGGGAAAAATTAAAAAAAAAACAAAGAAAATTGAAAAAAAAAAATCGCCAGAAAAAAAAAAAAAAAAAAAAAAGAAAGACGGACGTGTGACGCCCACGCGTCGTCTGATACTTGGTGCACATAAGGACCTTGTGCACGCAAGAGTTCCTCTTCTTGCATTACGAAATAAAATTCTTTTCCCCACAAAACAGATTTCTTCCCTTATTTGTAGGATTTTTTTTAAAAAAAAAACTACAACTTCATGGATAAGATTTTTTTTAATCACGTAAAGTGAATGTTAAGACTTAAGAGCAATTAAAACTGATAATTCATATGAATCAAACAACTATTGTCTATTGTTGTCATTCTTTTCAGTTCAAAATGTTGATTAGAGTTATGAGTGCTTATTTATACTAAAAAATATTATAACCATTGAAATTGATAAGTCTTGATTTTATTTTCTGATTAGATAATATGGTATATTCAAGATTCAGGCAAAGATGTCAATGTTTGAAAACGAATAGTCCCACTAATAATGTGATGACAACACAAAAGTAACAAACATTAATCAAACAATCCTTATCATATAGTATAATTTTTTTTTTGCATAAATATTTTGTTATGAAATTAATAATTTTCTCCCACATATCATATATATATATATATATATATATATTCTGAAGAAAAAAAATATAAGAAAATGATAAAAGTTGTATTATTTAGATTAGATGGCATTGTCACTTCTCCTCTCCGCGTAGACTGCCAGCTGTGCCTCCACAGCTTCCCGCTTGCGTTACACACCACCCCCACACCCCCCGAGTCTCATTCGTATTCCATACCTCACTCACAGCAACACTCGCCGTGTGCAGAGAGAGAGAGAGAGAAAGAGAGCTCCTTCAAATGGCGAAAAACAAATAACAAAGAAAAAAAGAAAGAGGCGAGAATCCCTTCAAGAAATATATAACGCAAGTGGGTTTCAATCGTGGAAAGCCAAAAAAAAAAAAGGTATAGAAAGGTGATGGCGAAGAGTGGCGTGGCTGACGGTGATCAAACGACGGCGGCTAAGGCCATGGAGCTGAAGAAAGAATTGCTGAAATTAGTGAAGTCGATCGCGGACGATGACGACGACGATGTTAATATCGACGCAATTGATAGAGCCCAGAAAACACTGCGCGCGTTGACGGATTTGAAATTGAAGAGGAGCGTCGGCGAGACGGCGACGGGGGCGGTGCCGGAGGAGTTTAAGTGCCCGATGTCTATGGAACTGATGAGGGATCCTGTCATTATTGCCTCCGGACAGGTTTTCCCTTTTCATCGTTTTGTGTGCTGTTCTTTTTGTTATTTTGTTTGGATACCCGTTGTCTCGTCTCCTCGAAGCTTTCGGGTATTGTCTATCGGTATTGGTAATTAATTTAGCAATATTGATGGGATTGGTGGGATGCCAATTCGTGACTTTTTAGTAGTAAATTCGATTATGCCAAAATTGCTTTTGTTTGTTTCATAGTAAGTTGTTGAAGTGGTTTGTATTTGGAGTTTGAGGGTTTTGTTGAGGATATTTTGGGTTTGAGGTGGTGGAAGTGTTGATTTCTTGATTGTGGTCCAAGAAATGAGAAACAAGGCTTTGCAATTTCTTTTTTTCTAAATTTTGTGGAGTTTAGGGATGGGATGCTTGTGTTGATGAATTGAATTGAATTTTCATAAATTATAGAGACCTTGTTTATGTTTTGATTCCATTCTTTAAGAGTTTGAGGCTCAACCATCTCTCTCTGCCTCTTTCTGTCTGTCTGTATGGTGTTTTTGGGGGGATAATATCCTGTAATTTTGATTCATCTGTTTAAAGCTTAAGCAATGCAATTGTATCTTTTATAAATCGATAATGTTGTAGCATTACAATTCTGTTGCAGTTTCTTGTATAATGTTTCTCTTGGATTGCTAAGATTTTTGCTGCAATTTTGCAGACATTTGATAGACCGTTCATTCAGAAATGGTTAAAAGCGGGGAACAGAACATGCCCTCGAACTCAACAAGTTCTTTCTCACACGATTCTTACCCCGAATCACTTGATTCGGGCTATGATCGTGCAATGGTGCAGAAATCACGGTATCAAATTGCCTGATTCTGTTGAGTACACCAACGAGGAGGGCTTAACTGAAGTTGATAGGTCTCATTTTCTTTCTTTGCTCAAGAAAATGTCTTCTCCTTTGCAGTTGGATCAAAAAGAAGCTGCTAAAGAGTTCCGTCTCTTGACAAAGAGGACCCCTTCTTTTCGGGCTCTTTTTGGTGAATCCCTCGATGCCATACCTCAGCTGCTGTCTCCGCTCTCTCCAACCAAGCGCGAGCCAGAGTCCCACCCAGACCTCCAAGAAGACCTAATCACGACTCTCTTGAATCTTTCCATCCATGACAACAACAAGAAGCTCGTTGCAGAGACACCAATGGTTGTACCTCTCCTCATGGATGCATTGAGGTCCGGAACAATTGAAACAAGGAGCAATGCAGCTGCAACCCTTTTCACATTATCAGCGCTCGACTCAAACAAGGCACTGATCGGTAAAGCTGGTGCGCTGAGGCCGCTCATTGACCTACTGGACGAAGGGCATCCACTTGCAATGAAAGATGTTGCTTCAGCAATCTTCAACCTATGCATTATTCTTGAGAATAAGGCAAGAGCTGTCAGGAATGGCGCAGTGCCAGTGATCCTGAAGAAGCTCATGAGCAGAGTCCATGTCGATGAGCTGTTAGCAATCCTTGCTATGCTCTCGACCAGCCAGAAGGCGATTGAGGAGATGGGAGAGCTCGGGGCAGTTTCTTGCCTGCTTAGTATAATGAGGGAAACCTCTTGCACTCGCAATAAGGAGAACTGCGTTGCCATTCTGTACAACATTTGTTGCAGTGATCGATCCAAGTTGAAGGAGATGAGGGAAGAAGAGATTACATATCAAACAATATCTCATCTTGCTGAAGATGGCACTTCCAGAGCTAAGAGGAAGGCCAGTGGCATTCTTGAGAGAATGAGGAGGAGTTTGAATTCTGCCCACACTACATGATCTGGCGCTTGAGGCGAAAATTCTGTAAATTCTTCATCACTTAGCTTTTCATCCATATATATATATGTGTTGAATTCTAAATGTTTATATTATGCATCTAGGCAGAGATTTGATCGTAGTGTTAACACTAGTTAGTTATGCTAAATAGCAATGGTTAGAATCTTATTAGAATTTTTCCCAAAGGGTTCGACTTCTCCTGCGTAGGGGGTGAGGTCTAAGTTTCAAATTTCATTATCGTAGTAAAAAAGAAAATGAAGATCTTATCAGCAAGTTTATTGTTTTTTTTTTTTGTTAAAAAAAATTAATTGAGGAGAGATCCTGATCCTATGTGTTGTTTTGTTATTGTGCACATGGATATATAGTAGTTTCTTGAATTTCTTGCGAAGCATGAAAAAGGCTGTTTTGGCTGTTCCTTGAGGAATCAAATCAGATTCATTGTTATACGATTATAAACATTTCAATTTTCACATGCCTTACTTCATACGTACACAGCTCACTGTGAGCTTTCAGAATCTCTCTCTCTCTCTCTCTCTCTCTCTCTCTCTCTCTCTCTCTCTCTCTCTCTGTTACACAAGAAACCAATGCTGTTAGAATTCTCATTTTTTTGAGTTAGAGAGGTATTTTAATCCAAAAAATGCATTTTTATATATTATTTAATAAAGTTAAGGCGAAACGAGTAGAGTAAGCTCTCTTAGAAAACACATTCTGTTTACGAAGCCGGTATGTGTAAACTAAATGCGCTTGAATTCACCCCTCGGGTGTTTTTATTATTAAAAAATAAAGTAAATACGCTTGAATTGGATAACGATTTATTTTTTCCTTTCAAAATTTGGAGTTGGGGCAGACTTGGGTGAGACCGTCTCATACATGAGACGGGTCAATACTCACATGCAGGGATCATTATTTATGGGTGGAGTATCATTAACTCACATGTGAGTATCATTATTTATACCCGCATATGAGTATCATTATTTATGGGTGAAGTATCATTAACTCACATGTATCATTATTTATGGATGAAGTATCATTAACTCACATGTATTGATCCGTCTCATGTCTCGTACAAGTTTTTGTCTTTGGAGTTTGGGTTGGATAATGGTTGTATTTTCTAAATTTGGAGGGGCATGGGTTGGGTGATGGCTAATCATACCCGAACCTAACTATACTATATTACTATTTGTCTATTTGTATGTGTCTGTCCATATATTTTATTACGTTCAATCTGAGTACATTATTATTATTATTATTATTATTATTATTATTATTATTATTCCACGCCCTGCATTTGAAGATTTTTATGAATACAGTATTATATAATTTTTCAGAAAATAAAATTTGATTGGTGTTGATTTTGATTAATCAGGGATCTTAGAATATGTATAATCAGTTTGATAATTAATCACACCTTTATGAATGTTTTTTTTTTTAATAAAGATTACATAAATAAGATGGGTCGCGATTCGCGAAGGCAGGAACGATCATATACCGCCATGCATATTGAGGTGGGTCGGCATTAGTCTTTGGTCTTTTATTTTTAAGCAAGTCGGTATCAAGTATAGTCAATTTATTGCCTAAAAACAGTATACACAATTTAAATCATCCTAATTATTCCTGATTCTTTTTTCCCTCAAGAAATTCAAAAACTTTGGAAAATAAGACATTGAAAGGACAATTCGGAAAAGAAATTTAGGAGAGAGAGGGAGAGGCCATGGTTGTATTATTCTCGTGTTCCCAGTCTTCGTTGTATATCTATAATCTATATAGGTAAGGATATAAAGTAACAACCTTAATGTTTAAATGATTATAGGGGCATTGTATCTAGCGATGAAGATAAAACAGATGAATATAATGAATTGATAATTGAGTGGACAACTCCAGCATGTACTTGTTGATGGAATGCACCAAAAATAATGTTTTCCATCTCAACTTTTTCATGTTAAATTATTGATCTTTATCCATCCACTATGATTATGGCTGCACTTGATTAGCCTTCCCTTTTAGCAACAGTAGCAACACCATCAACTTAACGAGGCACAATTGATATTGACACATTTAGATTATCATTGATATCGATATATATAGAATCGCCTAAAGTTCGGGATGTCCCTTAATATCGACATAACCTAGCTTGATAACGAGGTAGAACAACAGAGTGGGTGATCCCATGCCTGAATGGTCGTGAGTTCTAATTCTACGAATGACTCCTATGTCAGAGAAACTAGTAAAGCATACTGAAAACACTTCACATAATGGTAAAACTCAAGATTTGATTCAATATTTTTCTAATTCAACCTTCAGCAAACAGGAGATCACCGAGTGCAGGAATATAGCTCAAGGAGGCAGGCAACTACATGAGGAGATATTTCGTCTCCAGGCAAAGGTCTGCTACAATACTGTACAAGTTCGGTTGCAGAGAGAGACTATACATTTCAAATGATGAACTATGTGAGCTTCTAAACTGCTACTATAAAGCACTGTGCGATCATCAAGTCATGCAGTGGGTACAATGTTTGGTAGGTGGTGGTAGGATGTTCTAACAAGCTCGACCAAAGTAAGGAGACACAACAAAATACTTACATGGACAAACCAAAGATCCCAAAACAGCATCAATCCATCCTATAGGCCCATCCGTGTACTTCCAGGTATGCTCTTACAGCTTCTTTTATGGCCAAATTCGGCACCAACTGAGATGGAAATAGTGTTTCACGGGTAATGGGGTCAAATTTACCCACCTAATATATGGAAAATTTGAAGTCAAATTCATGCCCATAAACAACAATCATGATCATATATATGGATTCAGAAAAGTGACAGTCACCTTTTGTAAATGATCTAGGATCACTGCTCTTTCATATGTAACCCCACTTGGAGTAATTACAGGATCACGGAAAATGTCTAAAGTGATTTTACAGCACATGTAGTCAGGCACCTGAAATCCGTAACGGGTGTCAAAGAAAACCGAAAAGATAGTCATCATATGAACATACAAAGACATTGATGCTCACCTCTGTTGGGGTATCATCTTCTGCAGCTTTGTTGAATACTCGGTTCAAGACTTCAAATTGATCTAAACTAGACATGGTAGTTTCATCAACAAAACCTTCTGTTTCAGGAGCATCACGGTTTTGTTTCTCCTTCAGAGCTACTTCACAAGATTCTCTGTGCAACATTTATTCACAGTAAGAAAACATGTCTTAAGTAAATTAATGTCATTAGAAAGAACAGATATCACAACTTACCATAAATACAACACAAAGAAATCTTAAAAATGGCAAAAAAGAAAAAAGAGGAGAGAACCCACAAAGATAAGACTTACTTTAAGGTTTGAAGTTCCCAAGACCGCATGGTTGATTCATGTTCCCATTCCAAGTATTTTGCTTTGGCAAGCTCTTGCCATATTTCTTCTACCATGTATCCTTGGGGATTCGCACCCCTCCCAAGGTCCAAGGCCTGTGAGTTACAGCATGCATCATGAACAACCGAACATCATTATCAACAAAACCCCAATAATTCAAATAAAAGAATCAAAATGGCATATACTAGTCACACACTTCATCTTGACATGACTTGACAAAGTAATATCTAAACATTTATGAACACGATTTACTGCCAAAATAGAGTACAGAATACAGGCCAAGCATATAATTACCGATCTTCCACGCAGCTCATAGAAAGAAAAAATCAATTTAGAGAAGATGTAAAAACAAACTAACACCAACTGCCTTTTCCAGCTTCGACCTCATGAAAAAGAGAGTTCTCACTTATATATGCAAATGTAAGGAAACTGAAACAAAGAGAACTTCAGTAAGTAAACACCTCATACCTTCTCCAATTCCTTCACACCTTCCCCATATTCTTTCTTTTGTAGCAGAGCAAGACCGAGCATATAGTGGGCCTGAAAAGCAAAGATTTCTGAAGTTAGTGGTAATTAAAGTTTGCAAGTTTTTCAGCAGATTAAAATAGCAGAATATATTTACATTTTCAGTAGCAAGCAAAAATCAAGTTATGGCCAATATTCTTCTAACAACCCAAGTTAACAAGTCATGCTTGAACAATGACAAATATTGTCAAAGGAAGCAGTTGCAAGCTCATTGTTAAAAATGCTAGATATCAATCTGCCATAGAGATTATATCAACAATAAGATGACACCGGAAATATTGAACATGCTTGTGGCATCTCAGGAGTGTCAAATACATCCAGAACAAGATTAAAATTTCAGTAGGGTTCCCATATCCTCCAAAAAAGAGATGACAGAAATTTGACACCATTAACAGCTACCATACATACACTTGTAGTATCCAAAACAGATGACTAAAAGATGTTGAACTATAGGCCTGGTAACTAAAAGACAATGGAATCCCTCAACAGTCTCAACAAGACAACAACATATTGAATAATCACAGCCCCATGCGCAACAAGCATATCTAGTGAAAGGGCAATGTCACCTTTTCTACAGAAAATATCAACATTCTCCTCAGCTTGGCTCAAAAAACTCAGTCATATACTGCATCCAAAGAGAACAAACCATAATGCCTTATGGAAAATAAAAGGACAAGGTTCCTCTCCAGCAGCACCTCATCAGGAACTATTGACCATTACAGAAAATAGTTGTTCCTACTGAATTCTATTCCTCGTATTTCTCTTAAGCGTTCCCAGTCACGAAAGCTCCAGAATATAAAGAAGACTCTTTCCATATTGGCTTATATAACAACAGGTTGGATTATGAAATAATCGCATTGAACTCTACTTGGCCATCAACATCCAATCATCCATATCACATACACTCTTTTATATTTCTCACACTTAATAATTCCGTTTCAATGGTCACAAAGCCCCCAGTGGATAATATTATGACAAATAAACAATGAAAAGTAAGAGGAAGCGCAATAAGAACTATCAGATTGCTGCACACAGTGTTTACCTAATAAGCCATACCTTTACAGAATGGTGATCAAGCTGAATTGCTCTCCTGCAATCCTCCTCCACTCGAGTCCATTCACTGCATAGAGTTCATACAAAACCAAATAAATACGAAAAAAAAATTCCAAACAAAGAAATAAAGCCAAAACTTCCCCAATAATACCAAAAAAAAAAAACTCAAGAACATCATAAACGAGTTCACTGATCGTACTCACTTCCGCTTGCGATGACAAAGAGCTCGATTCGTCCAATACACCGGAACATTAGGGCATAGCGTAATAGCCTGAGAAAACCAAGCTCTTAGCAAAGAATTACGAGATTAACTGCATAACAAAAAAAAAAAAGAAAAAAAAGGAAAAGGTAATCAGTGAGAAATCACAAACCTACCTCAGTATAAGCATCAATGGCGGCTCCTAACCGATCTTTTTTGAAGTATGTGTTGCCGTCTTGTCTGAGCTGCTCGGCCTGTTTCGCCGCCCCCAGTGTTGGCGACATTTTCCTCTTCTCTCCTCTCCCTATTCTCTCTCTCTCTCCCCCCTCTCTCCCTCTCTCTCTCTCTCTCTCTCTCTCTCTCTATACGCAGTCGCAGGCACACAAATGAACGTCGATATTGAAGAAAATCAAAAAGAGAAAGGGAGGGGATTTTGGGAATTTGAGGAGAAAGAAATATTTTGGAATTGTCGTTTGCCGTATGCAAAGAGGAAGAAAAAGGGCGTGGATCGAGAGATTTCCTGATTTTGCTATTGCCAGATTCGGTTGGGAAAATATAGGGGTTAGCTCTGGAGGAAGTAAAATATTTCGCTTCCTACGTATTTATTTTTTTTTTATTTAAATTTTTGCCTTCTACATTTTCACCTCCTATATCATTATTTACCTGACTTTTATTTTTTATATATATTTTGTTCGCAGTACATTATTTTAACTCTTGTGTTTTTTCCTTTGTACTTTTATTCCCTTTTGCATTATTTTAGTACTTTATTTTTAGAAAAATAAATTTTACCCCTTATTCTTTTATGAAAGCGTGAAAATAAAATGAAAATTCAGTATTTTATTTTAAAAATACAAGGAGCCAAAGCGGAAAACAAAGAAATGCGGAGTGGAATAGTTTTATTTTATTTTTATTATTTGAATTTCACTCATCAAAATTGAAATTAACTAGTACTAATATTTATTGATTGGTTCGTTAATTTGTAAACACTTATTTTTCCTTGTGATAGGCATTAGAATTGTAAAATACTATAGTTAATTGAGTCTAAAAGGAAAATAGCATCGGACCATTATTGAATCTAAAATTGGAATTAAATGTGTGCCAGTAATAAAAAATTATTTCCAGAAAATTCTAGTTTAGCTAAATAAGTATTAGGCTGGTCAAAATTCAACTTCACATTTATAAAACTATTTAAACATATGAATCATGACGTGACATCCCTAAAGGTTGAAATTTGATTGGGTGATTTAAAACCAATTTGTTTATGAAATATCCCATGTTGCTGAGCAGACGCATTGCATTGAACAAGGGCATATTTGTAAATATACGACCAGTCAGTTCATCTTATTTGTATCCCAGTGCTAATTCTCTTTTACATGCAGTCAAATGATTCTTCAAGACTTCAAGTATCTAATATATAATATTGTTTTGTTATATATATATATAGATATAAACATGATGGTGTGGAAATTTATCCATTTAGTAATTAGGTAATAATGTAAGGATTTTTATTTTTGATTGACAGAGTCAGAAACTTGATATTAAGTAATTTTTCCTTTGCTTCTCTTTGAACAAGTTCAAAGTCTCAATGTCAATTACATCTTAATATAATAAAGTTTAGAAGAAGTTTCATAAATGCTATACTCATATAGTGTGATTTAGTAATTGTTGATGTATACTAATATACTTATATACGTGAATATGTATAACCAAGTTAGATAATAATTAATGGGTAAATAGGCTTTAACATCTTACACTTTTGCTGAAATTGCAAATCTATCTCATAGTATTCGAAATTACATTTTAATAAGAAAAAAAAACTATTCAAAACTATCCCGAAATTTAATTTTTAACACCTAAAAATGACGTGGCATAAAATTTTGAAAAAAAATTCAATAAGTCAGACATTAAAATATCATATCATTTTATTGTTGTCGTATTTCACTAACAAAAGATCCCGCCATATCATTTTTCAGTTGCCGGAAAAATAGCTACAATGATCATTTTGTATTGGCGATTAAAAATAAAATAAAATTTGACTTAGATTTTCACATAATTAACTTATTCCAATATAAGTTTGTATTGCATTTAAATTGACACTCTCTCAGAATTGTTGTTTCTTAACATACTCTTCTCCTGAAGCACATTGACTATAATTTTATTTTATTTTTCATTTCTTTAAGTCTAGTCAAGATCGACAGCCACGAAAAAACATCTCGTAAAAAAAAATCTGACTCGTATGAGGGTTCCCACCAAATAGAAAGATGATGATTTAGAATTTTAGAGGGGAGAAAGATCAAAATAAGAGCAATTCCCCAAGGCAAATCACCAAGATCTATCTCTATAGCAAAAGCTTCGAAGTAGCTTAATAATTTGGTAAATGGATAGGAATATATACCATCAAAATAAAAATGTAACAGAGAAACCGAACTGAATTCCACACTCGAACTATACTACAAAAGATTTTTTATTTTTTATTTTTTTTTATGCTTACAAGACAAGGAGCGGAAACAAACGACACTGAGAAAAAGTACAACGATTCACCATAAATGTAGTTCATGTTTTAAGTTCTGTATCGACGGAGCTCACAAGATTAAGCAAGCAGCTCGTATTTCGATGGCGTAAAGCTCGAAAAGAATTGCACATATTGTACAAAGGAACAGTGGCCAAGCATGTTACCTAGTTCACGACAAGACTTGTTGATCCTTGGCCTTTGCTGTCTTCGTAGTTGTTCAGGAACGTCAGGCTTTCACGGATGTGATCTGCAAGTCGAGATATTTCTTGATCCAACTTCAATGGGCGCCTTCGCAGGGACTGGAGGAGTGTTTATAAGTGTTCATCAGAAAGTTCGACTCACCAGATTCTCGAGTAGAAAACGGCAGAGAAGATAGCGCGTACCTCAGAAGTCCATAAGCAGTCATTTGCTTTACGTGGGATTATGTGAATGTGGGTCTGAACTTGCCAATCATCAGAAAATTACTACAAGCATCAGTAATGTTGATCTAAATATAATGTAACGTGGGAGCGGGTAGATCTTCTTCGATGTTAGATGAGATTAAGTGCTCGAAAGGGGTGTTTTAGAACTTACATGATATATAACTTGCCCTGCAGCTGCGCCATTGTTGACCAGCAAGTTGAATGAATCTGCATGGTTAAATTCTTCTGAGCTAGCAGCCATGAATATTTTTCTTAAAGCATAATAAACAAGCGTTGCTTCAAATGAAACGAACCAGATTCGACACAAGCAAGATAAAGAAGGAGAAGGTCGCGGCCATAAATGGGCTTTCTACATAGTTCACATTATGATCATGAAGATCTATATATACCATGTTAACTTTAAGGATCTTCCATCATTGAAGAACTACGCAAAATTGAACAGAATTCCAACTAGTTTCCAGGCCAGATTAAGGTCCACTATTATTGGTTTTTGTGGCTCAGATTAGGATGTTTTCTTAGAAGACTGGTGATAGCTCATGATGAAAGGCTTTGATCAAATTGTATACAGTCATAATCTTTTAAACATCGAAGAGGACAAACTACGCGATTGTTTAGGTTATATAAATGATACATAGTCTTCCTACAGAGCCTGGGAGGATATCTTTTAGGACAGAAATCATGTCAGATTCATTACACAGAGTCGGTAATAAATAAGGCATAGAGAAACCGAAAACAGATAGTATGTCCAAGGCCATCAACATGAATGCGCGTGTGGATGCTATACAAAAGCCAAAAAAGGAAATTAAAAAAAAAAAAAAAACAGAAATTAGTAGGCAAAAACAGAGGCACTGATAACATGAGAATAATCACCACCACAATAATGATATGAAGAGGGAGAAGAGCTGAGCAGAATAGAAGGTAACGTACCACAACCTGTAGCTTTCATGACAGCATTGCTAATTAAAGGCACTTTTGAACACATGGCCCCTATAATCTGCGTCATCAAATCATACTTGAAGTAAGCAGATATATGGAATTAAGCATCTTCGTTACATGACAGCGTGCAATGATATTTTCTCATGGTGCATTCTTACTAAGATCCGAGATCATGTTGTGTTTCTACAATGCTATCAAGTTGACAACAGAACAGCACAGCTAGGCAAGAATGAAATCAAGTCCGATCACTCGCATAGTAAAGAGGGAAATATTTTGGTAGAGTTTTGTAGTTTGGGAACTACTCACTTAAACCTGAAAAGAGAATATTTTCATGAGATAACATAGCCTTTAGCTTATTACAGAATTTTTTATCCAAAAACTGGAGCACAGACACTCTGAAGTACAGAAACCTAACAATTTTGAAAATGATTAAAAAATGAAGCCATAAAGAATAAGGTGCATGTAGGATGAGAATCGGACTGGAGTGTAGGATGAAATTAGCTTCAAAAAGAAACAAAACATCAAGAGAAATCACGCACGTGTCAGATCAAAAACTAGGATGGATGTCGGATGTGGATATCTTTTTGTAATATCCCAAAATAATGATCTTCACATATTCAATACAAAAGGCCTCACAAGGTGAAACTTCCGGCACACTTCAAATTTAAGTATTAAATCTCTTGCACCAGTGGCAGCCTTAATCCACAAATATTATAGGTTTACATTGGAACAATTAAGAATGAACAAAGTAACAAAAAATTAGCATGCATTCTAGACTAGGATGTGTGTAAGTTAAACCTAGGTAATGGAAGAGTTTATTGTACGACATAGGAGAAACTTACTGATGGAGGAGTTGCATCCAATGAAGGATAATGACTCTTTGGAATGATAAGAGCATGCCTAGAAAAAATGTATATGTTTGCAATTAGCAGTCTCATTTATGTATCACATACTAAAGCGGTGAAAGCTATTGGGGGGGGGGGGGATTTGACTGCCTTTGACGTCATGATGAACTAACAGATCAGGCATTAGCAACAATTTCATAAGGAATTTTAAACAACATTCTTCCATTTAAATGGGAATTTCAAATGAACAAATTGCCATCCCTGCCTATCAAGTAATTGAGATGGGAAAAATACGAGGAGTTCCAAGAGATGATACCTTACCCATGACATAGAGGATATGTATCCAAAATGCACAGGCACTCATCATCTTCATATAACTGTAGCCAAATGCAATGTGACATATAATCAGATTTCAGAAGGGGGACTGTAAAAGAAAAGAAGTTTCGGAAGGAATTCCCTGAAGTTTCAGAAGGAACAAATGCACACACATGTTAAGAATCATCATTTAGTTGGACAAAGGAACATGATTTAACTGCAATCGTCAGACAATATACATGAACTGACAAGAGAAAACGAGACCAACAATGAAGATTGATGCCAGTAAAACCCCTCTCATTTCACCATTAAAAAGACAATATTTCAGAACCAGAAATATAAATATTTTGACACTGAATAAAGAGTGAGGCCATCTTTATAAAAAAACCTTGAGAAAATGCAACTTTTTTTACCACAGGAAAGCCAATTTCTAATCCATTTGTCTTTCTGCCTTGTTCACTCTAAATCATACTCATCTGCAGTAAAACTCAATGTGAAGAAACACTTCAAAAGCATCTCCTTCTGCTTGATGACTAGCTTAGACGACCCTTCCGAAATGATCCAACTATGTGCATTAAAGAATGCATTTGTTATCTAATAAAGCTCATAGTCACAACCTCCCCATACATGTTGATTTCAGAACCTACCTGTGATTGTGAGCATTGAATCACTCCAACTCACTCACTTTCCAATATGAATCAAGAAAACAACTCAATCATCTCGAAACATCCCAAGGCTGGAATTCACTCTAGCTAGGCCTTTAACCATAGTAAATCACAAGGTGAAAAGGCTAGTACCTTTTCTATGTCCATCATAGAATGCACACCAGCACTCTGCTAACGAACACCTTGTTCGTGATTAATTTTCTGAGGCTATTCTGAACTTAAGGCCTAAACCTATAACATCATCTAGATGAATGTCCATAGCTGATACCTTCTACAGCACTCTCACTCTCTCTCTACACAATCACACTTTTCCTTGGATTTTAAATGTGACAATTCCCTATAAAAAAAGAATCGTAATGGAATTTCCCCATTAAATTCTCTTAAATAAGCCAAAGTACTACATATGCAATCACTTTTTACCCATACTGAAAGAGCAGAATTAGTAAAAAAGATACACGAAAATGCCAAGAAAAAGGATTGAATAACGCATGCATTAATTCCCAACAGATAATCTCCAATATGTTGTGAGGGGGAAGAAAACCACAATTAACCATAATAATCAAGAAAACCAAACCAAAATCAAAACCAAAGACTCCCATTAAAACAAAAAATCGAAACTTTACCTTTAAAGCAGGAGCTTCACCACGAATAATCTTACAAAATACACAATCATTTCCTCCCTTCTTCGTTTCCTTCTCTCCGTTATCACCACAAGCGCAAGCGGAAACGAAGAGCGAGCTAAACGGCGTCGTGCTCGAGGTTTCTGCAAGAGGGTTAAGGTGGGAGGAAAGCAGAGCTAAACGACGTCGTGCACGAGCCTCCATTGTGAAGCAACCAAGAAAAACAGTGAAGGGTTGGCTAGCAATGGCTACAAGTGAGTGTTCGCCATGGATTTCTGCGTAGAAAAGCTTCTGACAAAACAAAGAAATAAATTTGATAAATTTTTAGTGCTTATTTTATGATTCAGATAATATTGCTGATAATTGTTTGTTTCTGTTTCTGTTTTTATTATTAAATTATTTTTTTGTTTGGTTAAAATTGAGAGTCGCTATATATTGGAGATTAAAACAGTTGGTGGTTGTTCTACGTTATCCATATCGTTGATTTATGACCTATTTTGGAGGAAAATATTAGATTTAAATAATAAGTGTAAAAAAAATTCGATGAACAAAGTGCAATTTTGTTCCCCAAAAAAAGTGCAATTATCCAGATAAAGTATCAATATCTAAACTATGATTATTAACTAATAAATTATATATATTGAGCATAAAATTCTCACTCATATTCAGTTAGAATAGTAAATTAAAGTTTACTATATTCTACCCTTACGTGTTTTATTGTATTATTTTAAGTGTATTATCTTTTATTTTCTCTCATAATAAATACTTAAAAGCGTAAAGAGAAGATCTTATGTGCACCCAATGTATATAAGAGATTATATATACTTTAGATAGTTTACATTCATTTAGATCCACAAAATTACAAAAAAAAAATGTTAAATGGTCATTTTTTCTCATTTTTAATCGGATTTATATAAATAATACAAAATATTCATTTTTCATAGATATACAACCTCTAAATTAAATGAAATTAATTTCTAAGAAAATAAGTATATATAAACCCTAATTATTATTATTATTATTATTATTATTATTATTATTATTATTATTATTATTATTTGTGCATGCATATCAAATTGTTTACCCTTTCAATTATATAAATTTATAAGATAACAATATACAAAATTTTAAAACAGAAAATTCATACAGCATCATTTAGTACGTACACTTCCGAAAATATAGCACATGAACATTAAACGTATTTTTGAAAGCCCTTCTTAATAGTTCTTATGGGCACCATCTAAATATATACACACATGAGGCAAATCAAAATTTTTAAAAAGATATTGATGTTTGTAGTTGGGGTAACTCTTACTTTCCTTATAGAATTTTCCCAATTCAAATTTCGACCAACCCCCAATCCAATAGTTTTTTTGTTTATTTTTAATTAATACAACCCCAATCCAATATAATAGTGACCTCCGATTTTGTTTTCTCCTTCCATTAAATTTGCGATAAATAACAATAAAAATATGGAAGAAATATATATATGATGGGTATGCAGTGAATATATTATATATAGCCGCGGGGATACGTAAATGTACTAGTATACAATATAAAACTCTCACCTTATCCTTGCATGCTTTGACAAACCAAAAGCTACTTCACTATCATTCATACATATCACTCCATTCTCTCTCTCTCTCTTACACATACAGCTGCCACCTCCGCCATGCGCGGCCGCAACGACAAGGCTACGGCCTCTCTATACCTAAACAATCTGAAGGTCATATCCGCCGTCGGCCGCGGCGCCAATGGCGTGGTTTTTCTCGTTCGGACGGAGGAGGGAGAATTTCTCGCGCTCAAAGCGATGTTAGAATCTTCAATTCGAAAAATGAAGATCGAAAGCGGGAGAAGTCGGTTAGAGAGAGAATTGCTGAGCTCCTTCGATCATCCACTGCTGCCGAAGCTTCATGGAGTCGTGATCACCGATAAAATCGTCGGTTACGCCATCGATTTCTGCCCTGGCCGCGATCTCAATTCACTCAGGAAGAAACAAACTGAGAAAATTTTCTCCGACGATATAATTAGGTATAAATAATATAATTAACTTGATTCTACTACTCTTTTCGATATCTCTCTCTCTCTCTCTCTCTCTCTATATATATATATATATATATATAGCTTTTGGTTTTGGATCTATAATTTGAAAATTAAGTAATTTATCAAGTTGAGACCTAAATTGTTTAAATAAATTGGTCTTAGAAATTGTCAATTTTAGATAAAAAAAAATCTCATATTTTCAATGTTATTTTTTATTTTGTCAACGACTTTTATTTATTTATTATTGCATTGTGATGAATTTATATCATTAGAACATGCATAAAATTATGATTTTAATTTGAATTAAATACTTATTAAAAATAAATTTTAAATATAAAAAGATCAAAATACTAAACTTTAATTGGGCTTTAAATTGATCGATTATATATTTATATAGTTGTTCGAGTTTGGGGGTGTTTTACCCTGCTTTCAGGTCACTAATATAAAACTCCTATTTTTACCGAATAAAATATTAAGTTTTCAAACTGTACGTTTTATCTTCTTTTCCAAGCTTCGATCGATGACGATACAATTTTTGTTTTTAAAAAAGCTTTCCTAACTCATGGGTGCATTTTAGAGTACTATTCGACTATTAGAATATGAAATATGAAAATTGGTTTTCAGATTTTACGCGGCGGAATTGGTGTTGGCATTGGAGTATCTGCATGGACTAGGCATCGTTTACAGAGATTTGAAGCCGGAAAACGTGATGATCCAAAGCACGGGTCACTTAATGCTAGTAGATTTCGATCTCTCCATTAAACTCGCCGCGAAATCTCCACAATCGGAACCGCAAACCGAGCCTAACGGTTTTCTCCTTCGCCCCAGCGGCGACTTGGTGGAGAGATCCAACTCGTTCGTCGGCACGGATGAATACATGGCGCCGGAAATCATTCTCAGCAACGGCCACGATTTCTCCCTCGACTGGTGGAGCTTGGGTGTCGTGCTCTACGAGATGCTCTACGGCACGACACCGTTTAGAGGTCCCGACCGGAAGAATACGTACCACCGGATTGTAACCAAGGAGCCGGACTTAACGGGTGAGTTAACGGCGTTAAGAGATTTAATTGGACAATTGCTTGAGAAAGATCCGAAAAAGAGGATTTGTAGTCGGGAAATTAAGGGCCATGATTTTTTTAAGGCCGTTGATTGGAAGAGGATATTGGAGTTGGATAGGCCGCCGTTTATCCCCGAGTTGATGGACGTTGAGGGTATGGATGTAAATGGAGAATTTAATTTGGAGGAATATGTTCAAGGAGTGTTTCACGTTAAATGATTTCGACACCCTTTGAAATAAATGCGTGAAAAGATGGGAAATAATGAATATTTGAATGAACAAATACTCAACTAATGAAATTGTACGCACACTAATTTAATATAAAAATATTCAAAATTTTAGTTATCACAAACAATCGAGTATTTACTAAATTGAAGAAAAATGGATCTGATTTCAGTGTTCAGTGTGTTGCTTCTTCTTTCGTTCATTAATATTTCATACCAACATCACAAGCCACAATTTAGTCATCTCTATTTAATACATGATATGGACCATATATTGATGTACACAATTGAAATGGACCACAGATTGATAGACTCCAACTTTGATTTTGACATAGCAGCGCAGACGTGCTACACCTTTTAATAGAGTATGCTAATAAGAAGTGGGAGCTTTTCAGCTCTATAAAATATGCTTTACGAAGGCCATCTAAACAAAATTAGGCTAACTACATGTACAAAATGTATTTTAATAAATTTATATATAAATTTGATAATATATATATATATATATACATATTTCATGAACGAAATATTATATTGTGAAGCATGACAATTTTTCCGCAAGACCACAATCATAGTACCTGCTCAGAGTGCCTAACAAATGAATTACCAATATAATTAATCACATGCCAGAATAAGTAAAAGCCGTAACATGCATATTTTGCAACTATTTCAACTTAATAATACTAAACAAAATCCCGGCGACAAGAATACTAGTGTAATTACTTTAAAACTGAATTTGGACAATGATTCCTGAAAGACCCATAGCAGACCTGTCACAGGCTTTACGATGAATTTAAATATGGAGAGATATGTAAGAAGCAGAATCAGTTTGATTGCTACAGAACACAGTTTTATCATTGAAAATAATCAAGGACGAAAATGGGCAGGTGGCATTTTAATTGACAGATCAAGAGAGTGAAAAGTCGTAGATGCAATTGAATTCATCAACACAAATGCATTCAAACAGAAAACAAAACAAGGTTCATCCGGCTTGAATGCACTGTATTAGGTCCACAAGGGCAAGTAGGTGAAGAATCGTGAGTAACTCGAGCAAAGAGACATGGAGCAAACTAGTTATAAAAACATAACAATAGTCTCATCAAAAAAGATAAACTAGTTTAAATGAAGTAGCATGGAGTACACGTATGTCTTCATTACTATTAAATTCAAACAAAACTGACCAGATAAACTCTCCATTCAATGTTATGAATAGGTCTAAGTAAAACATTCCAACAGAAAAAAATACGACGGTAGTGCAACAGCTTACTCGTCCTCCTGGCTGCGCAGCCTAGCCAATTTGTTAGTCACGACAATATCCAACTGAGATGCCCGCTCAACAATATCCTTTCTTTTCTTGGTAGACACATTGTGTGCTATCTCAGCACAGTATATTCTGACACAGTAAGGATAAAGAGTGAGCTGGGGCTCAAATTTGAACAGAAATCAACGATAAGAATACTGGCAGTATGATATCATAAAAAATAACGGAATCGGGAACTCTTATGAACCTGTTGTGCATCATGAGAACTTCCAGCTCTTTGACATTGTGCACAACAAACTTCTTAAATCCATTAGGAAGGTAATGGCGGGTCTTCTTATCTGCTCCGTACCCAATATTCGGCATCAGGGTGCATCCTTTGAACTTTCTTCTAACCCGGGAATCAATACCCTTGGGCCGGCGCCAGTTAGTCTGTCACGCAAAAAAAACAAACTTAATCAGGATGATAATAGAATAGACATATGATCTAATTAAGCATTAACAACAAACATGGGACCTAAACAATTCCAATTATAAACAAAAAGCAAATTCTACTAATGAACCATAACCTAAGCTAACATGAAAACACACTCAGTAACAACAAACCATGATCAAAGAACCAGTCACTTCATTGTATCTTTAAGAACATAAAAAATCTAGAGGGCGCACTAAAAGTAATCAGAAACCTCACATATTTAGTTGCCAGGAAGGCAATAAAAATAGTCTGCCATCTAATTATTAGTTATTAGTCCACTTAAAAATGTTGCATTTTGATATTTGCAGAATAGTACTAGGCCTCATCTACTCAAGCATTTCCTCCATATTATTTGACAAGATTTTAACGTTATGAAAAAATAAACTATGAAGGTAAAGCAAAGAAGAGCACGATACCTTGACAGAGGACCAGCGGTCACTCTGGTGCCTCTTAAACGTCTTGACACGCTTCTTCACGATCTTCTTGTCGAGCAAAGGAACAGCCATGACTTCTGCAATACAACACAGTAATTCAAAATAACAAGAAGCAACATGGAACTAATGCCACAGCTTCACCAAATTTGCAGCATAATATTTTTACGGCATATATTGTTCGACGAGACGAAACACATTGCAAATATCAATATGCTTCCAGTTTAAAATATTTTTAAGCTGCACAGCGTTTGATATGCAGATACCATTAGTACAAATCAAATTAATATCCAATTATTCATCAATAAGTAAAATTAAAACTAAGCAAGCCTAAGCAGCTGAACTACTTCCACAAACCAAACGCGGAAAAATCAAGAACTGTGTCAATTGGGACTAGCTATCAACGAAATGGCTCGTAAAAACATTAAGTATTTCATCGATTAGATTTCCAATGAATCAAACGAATAGATTGAATTGAATCAGTTAGCTAAACTTGCACACAAATTTCGCATAAAACTAAGAGTGAAATTGAATGAAAATTAATATTTAAGCCATCAATGTGAAAATGCAGATTAACAAACAGACACGAATAATTAACGAGTGATAACTGAATGCGACGGACCTGGCGGCGGTGCGGCGGCTAAGGCTCCTCCTCCTCTTGCTGTGTTGTGTCGCGACGAGACGATGGAGAATTTTATCTAGGGTTTTGAGCTCTTATATTGGATGCGGCTAAGCAGTGAGCAGTATTGCTGGGAGTGTGAATTGGGCCGAAATGAAATACAGACACCATCAATATATAAGGCCCATATCATGTTTGTCCCTTCAAAATTGTGATGTGAGATTTTCCAATAAAAATTGGGTTGAACTTTGTTACTAATTTATTTTATGGACATTTCTTTTTCTTGTTAATCTCTCTCTCTTTTTATGACTAGGAAATTTGTTCACGTTACTCAAGAATGTGCATTGGATAAAGCGAACTTTTTTTTAATATATAGTGAGATGTCAATCATGCCATGGCATCATTCATCTCACATCTCCACTCTTATTGGGCATTTTGGAAAATTTCAAAATCGAAACATCATAGACTCGTACCCAAATAATATATCATCGTATATGGGAGAATTATTGACTTTGCAACTAAAGTTCCTATTCGGTTTATGAAAAAATTATTACTTCTTTTACTAATAGGTCTATGTTCCTACTAGTAATATATGGCTTTTCAATAAGTTCAAAAATTGAATAGTACAAACTCCAAACTCAGACTTAAAATGATAGTATCGTATTTGTATGTAAATATGGAATCCCCACACTTTAATTAGTTTAGGAGGAAATAATATATGTGAGTGTGAGTGAAAGGATATAAGTGGTTATTACAAGATCAATGAACTAAATCGTATCAAAGCCTTGCGCAAAAACCTGTCATCGATTATTATAATCAAACTTCATGCCGGAATAATTTGTATGAAGGACTACTTCAGGAATGCAAAAATAAACTATTAAGCTTTATTTTTTATTGATCATTGTTCTCTCGACCGTAGCATCTTAAATTTCAACCACACCACTCTAACAACCGCATAGTCAGTTCACGGTAGGGATGACTTAGTGGTGGAATGAGGTTGTTTGGAAATCAAAAATCATAAATTCAAATCTCCTCAATACTACAAGTCGCTCAATACTAGAAATCGGGTGTGTGAGTTAAAAAAAAAAAACAAAAACAAAACAAAAGTAACTACACAGCCAAGTTAGGTCCAATGCAAAATGTCGATAAATGTTACCATCTAGAATTGAAAGTTGGATAGCAACATAATAATAATAATAATAATAATAATAATAATAATAATAATAATAATAATAATAATAATAATAATAATAATAATAATAATAATAATAATAATAATAACAACACATGTGAAATCAATTCCATTTATTTTTTCACGACTGTGATTTGTTATTTTTACAGCATATATATATACTTCAATTTTGTATTTCAATTACTAAAATATCGCGTGTATTCCCACCCTACCCTACTAGTGGTGGGCTGGTGGCCTATTGCCTACATAATAATGCCTGTTTGTTTTTATTTTTAATATTAATTTTTAGCTTTTAGTATTTTCAATTCAATTTACGAGGTATATTGATTTTTGAAAAAAATGTAATGATTTTATTATAATGAATTATTTATTATTGGCAAAACACATTATTAGATTCCTATACTTTTATGTTTTATCAGGTCTTTCTGCTTTGACGATATATTTTGTGAGATCCTCGTATTTTGATATTTTATTTCAATAAATCCTTTTACGATTATTTATTTGAGTAAATACTTCTATTTTCTATATTTGATATCATTAAGTCCCTAATTATTTAATGGAAGTAATAGAGTCCGCACTTTTTCATTATTTAAATAATTAACACTTGAGTTATTATATATTTTTTGGGGTTATTGTTTATTTATGATTTTTTCGTATGTAATAACATATTTAAAATATGAAAGAACCGAGAATTTTCATCATAATAGGGACTGACGTAGCAATATTGTCTCTTCACCCACCGGTGTCGATCCATTTTTTATAAGCACTTTAATTTTATTTTTCTATTTATATATTAGACTGGGAAAGTAATAATTTTTATATTAGACTGAGAAAGTGATAATTTTTATTTTTTTATTTATATATTAGACTGGAAAAGTAATAATTTTTATATTAGACTGGGAAAGTAATAATTTTTATTTTTCTATTTATGTATTAGACTAGGAAAGTAATACAGAAACCCTTGAATTATTTTCAAGAACTGGGCACCCAAATATATTTCTTTTTCATCTTTTAATGTGATTTTCATTTTTTTTTAATTATTGATCAAAATTTTATTAGTAATTTGTTATAATTGGATTAGGTTAAATAACAAAAAAAAATGTTAATTCCGTTAAATATTGACTTCTTATTTCTTTTTCGTGAAATAAGAACTTGATAATATTAAATATAGAAGTAGAAAGATCTATTACGATATAAAAATTGTAGAGAAACCTTTTGAAATAAAATAAAAGTGTATAAGGACATGAGAAACTGTATTTTCTAAGTAGGACCTACTAAAACAACAAAAAATTGTACAGGGACCTATCGAAATAAAAATAAAAGTATAGGGACCTAAGAATGTGTTTTACATTTAATGTTTAGAGTTATAGGTTTGGAAAATGAAAATATGTTTGTTTGATTATATTTTCAATTTTAAATTTGTGGTTGAGATGAAAAGATAAAAATATTTTAGTGGTTATGATGAATTAATGAATATTTAAATAATTGGTCCTACCGTAATATATATATGTGTGTGTGTGTGTGTGTGTGTGATTGAATAGGTTATATAAGATTGGAAAAAATTAAAATTGAAATTGAAAATGAGTAAAACAAAAATGTTTCCGGTGTTTTGAATAGTAAAAAGTGTGAAATTCTAATTTGGAAATAAAAACAAACAAAGCCTGAGAGTTTTGTGAATAAATATCTCAAATTTGATTCACATACTAGCGCCATCATATCATATGTGATGATTTTATTATTACGGATTGTCTTTCTTGTGTTGCTTGTAGATTATTATATTATATCAAAGTGAGACATACCCACGATGAGAAGCTCGAACAATATGGGATGTGATCATCTATTCCGAATTAATTTGGTGTTTTAATCCGTATTTCACGATCGAATTCACAAGTTTATAATAGATATTATAAAAATAAAAATTAATTATAACATAATCAACATAGTCACATTTATCAACAAAAGATTAAAATTTAAAAAACTATAAATCATATTCTTAAAATAATCAACCATAGTAATCATTTATTTGAAAATTAAATATTAAAAATTAATTATAAACGATAATTCGACAAATGAAATCTCCTCTATCCCACTTTTATTTGTCTCATTTTGATTTTTATTCAATTTTCATCAATTTTTTTCTTCAATTTCAATTTCTTATGGCTTAATTATATTAGTATAATTTTATAATTATTATTTAGGGTTCATTCCACCTAATTAGGATTTATATTTATTTTTTAATATTTATTTCTTATTTTTTAGTTAATATAATTGATTAATATGGTTGATTATTCCAAAAGTAGGGTAAATAATTTTTTTAAAAAAATAATTTTTAGTAATAAATGTTGATTATGATTTGTAATACCATAATAAAATTTATTTTTACAATAAACACTTTTAAAATATTAAATTTATAATGGGACATAAAAAGTGGACTAACTAGAGGATTTTATCCCATTATTTCGAGGATGAACCCTAAAAACAATCATAAAATTAAGATAAAACATAACAAATTAAAATTAATGAAAAAAATGAAATAAAGATTTATAAATTTAATCATGATACACAGATTTAAAGGACCAAATTTGAAACAGAGAAACGATGGGGAACAATATATTTACATAGACACACGTACATGTTAATAGCGGTGGGTAGAAAATAGAAATCAAGTAAAATTTCTCAACTAACTTATCATCAAACCCCATACCTCAATATAAACCCCACCACCACCATCAATATATCCTCCTCGTCCCCCAGCAATGATGGCGGCCTCTCCACCGCTCGCCTCCACCTTCCTCCTCATCGTCGCCGCCGTCTCATTCCTAATCCATCCGGCCACATCTCAGACATGAAAATTACAAACATTCCCCCATACCAACAACACCAAATTCGCCAACTGCGCAGACCTCCCCACGCTCAAAGCCTACCTCCACTGGACCTACGATGCCTCCTCCAAGCCCGACCCGACCCTAAGCATCGCCTACGTCGCCCCTCCGGCCAGGCCCGACGGCTGGGTTGCATGGGCCCTCAACCCGACGGGCTCCGGCATGGTCGGAGCCCAAGCTCTTGTCGCTTTCAGAGGCACAAATGGCTCCGCCGTCGTCAAGACGTACAATATCTCCTCCTACGGCCCACTCGTGGAGTCGGAGATCGCCTACGCCGTCGTGAGCAAGATGGCGGAGCACACCGGCGGCGTGATCACTATATTCGCCACGCTGGCGTTGCCGGCGGGGAGCGCAGCGGCGGTTAATCAGGTGTGGCAGGTCGGCGCGTCGGTGACTGATGGTGTGCCGGCGAAGCATGGTTTCCAGCCGGAGAATTTGAAGTCAAAAGGCTCTTTGCTTTTAAAGGCGGGTACATCTCCGGTGCCGGCGCCGATGCCGGAGAGCGGTGGCTGGGCCACCCCCAGTATTCCGAGAGTGAATAGCTTTAGTGGAAGAAATGGTGGGAGTGTTTTAGGGTTGCATGGAGCTTTGGTACTACTTGGGGTAACTTTGGGCTTTTAAAAGAATAATTGAGTATATATATGTAATTAATATGTTAGGATGGACGGAAATCTTTGTGATTGTCGCACCATTTTTTAAATAAACTTTTAGTAATATCAGATTTTTCGTTATATTTTTTCAGTGCATATTACATTTGTTATATGTCATGTTATTATATTATATATATATATATATACTATCATAAATGTACAAATTAACATATAATTAATGTATCAATTTAAAGAGATTTTTGTATTTCTTTCGTTTTCTTTTCCCCTTTCCTCAATTTTTTTTTAAAATTACACTTTGATACCTATATTTTGGGATAAACTCTCTAGTCCACATTTCATATCCCACTATGAAATTTATTATTATGAAATTATAAAAATAAATTTTATTATAGTATTATTACAAATCGTAATCAACATTTATTGCTAAAAAATTAATTATTTAAAAATTATATACCCTACTTTTGGAACAATCAACCATATTAATCAATTATATTAATTTAAAAATAAGAAATAAGTATTAAAAAATAAATATATACCCTAGTTTGGTGGAATGAACCCTAAATAATAATTATAAAATTAAACTAAGCCATAACAAATTGAAATTGAAGAAAAAAATTGATGAAAATCGAATAAAAATCAAAATATATGGGACACCAAATGGGATAGAGAATTTCATTTGCTACATTTTAGGTTCTGTTTTAAATAGTCCATCTTTTCAAAATTAACAAAATAGTATTCACTTTTCAAAAGAAATTGCAAATAATTTAATATTTCATTAATTTTTCGATTCGATCAAAAATCCTATGTAATTGATCGTATATTAACATTTCTATTTCTCTATCCGTGTAAAAAAAATCATTCAATCAAAAATCTTAAAATACAATCAATTGCATACGACTTTTTGGAAGTAAAATTGATCAAATATTAAATTTGTATTTTTTTTCCTTATAAGTTAGTACTATTTTGTTAATTTTAAAAAAGTAAGTTATTTTTTAAAAAATAATATAATCCAAAATATAGCTAGGTATCAAAATGTAATTTGTCCATTTTCCTTGCCTCTAATAATTTTGTATTTTTATTTTCCTTCCCTCAAACAGTTCTGAAATATTCATAGTGGCTAATCCATACTTAAAGAACAGATCGACTCTCGTAAAATTGAACCTCGAACATAAGTTAATGCAATTAGTTAATAGTTAGCATGCTCGTTTTATATATACGCACACTACTTCATCATATTTCTATTAATTAATGATTTCATTGCAAGCATTAAATAATTAAATGGCACTTTGTTGAATTTATTTTATAGTCATAGTTAAGTTAGAATACGAATAATTCAAATCAAACTTAATAAGTTGGAATTTATCAGTGTGAACAAGAGCTTTCGCGCTTGCACATGTTGTCTCACTAAATAAAATGAGTGTCCTTGCAATTTATTTAGGGGCAAACTCCTGTTAGACGGTCTAACGGATCCTCTTATGTTAGATGGATATTATTTGACCCATCAAAGTGGTCCCTCCTCTTTTTTCCTTTTCTTTTTTATTTTTTTAATGATCTCCCCCCTTCCTTTTTTTATATTCAATTTTTAATTTTTTTTTCTTTTCCAAAAACGTGTTATCTCTCTTCTTTTTTTTTTCTTTTCATTTCCAGAAACGCGTTCTCCTCTTTTTCTTTTTCTTTTTCTTTTTCTTTTTCAGAAATGTGTTCCTTCATCTTTGGCAGTTTTTTTCCTTTCTTCTTTGGCAGTTTTCCTTCTTCTTCTTTTTTTGTGTTTTTTTCATAATAATTTTGTTAATGATACTTCACATCACAGTTAATGATACTTCACCAGATAAAAGTTATATTTTCATTAACGGTAAAGCTACTCGGCCAGAATCTGGCCAACCAGAAAAGGGTATAATAGTAATTGTATAATAGTATTAAATAAAACATTAATTAATGTAATTAGTGGAATAAGTGTGTTTACATTAGTACCCTTCCCGCCCATTTAGGAGAGAGATTAGCCAAAAAAATTTGAAATTCAAAATTTGAAAACCAAATCTCTCATTAGTAATTACAGATTCTATTCCCAATAAAGATAACATTGAAACTACCATTTTAAGAACAAATACACATCACTAATAAAATATTCGGCCAAATAAAGATAACTTTGAAACTATCATTAATCTTTCATACACATATGCAGATTTCGGCCAAATAACTGAGTATGGAACTCAAAGGTAGAAAGCTCAAGGAGAAGAAGTTTTACGTTGTATTCCAAGGTATACGAACTGGAATTTTTTCTAGTTGGGAGAAATGTGCGCCATATGTGCTCGGCTGTAGGGGAAGCTTGTATAAGTCTTTTCCAACAGAAGAGGAAGCGACATAGGCGTACGATATGTATTTCCAGTCCATTAATTATGAAGATGAAATTTCGAGTATCGGACATGGAGTAGATTTTGCTGTTGAACCAAGCAAGTGCCATATTAATTCGGTTACTGAAGAGAAGAAGAAAAATGCTGGCTTGGACGTCACTTGTGAAGTTGTAAAATACAAAAATTTACGGTGTAAAGATGTTTATGTTCGGTGTTGTCGTTGGAATTTTTATTTCAATCTTATTAGTTAACATTATTAGTTAAAATCGAGCTGTTAAGCATTGATTAAATACATGAATGATATTTTATTTGTGGAATCTTGATTTCAATGTTCATTGTTGTGTTTTGCTATTGTAATAATGTGTTCATCTTATTTGTTTTTTGTTTAGGATTGGTTAAGTGTTTTCTTGTGTAGATTAATTTTATTTGTTTTTTATTTAGGATCGATTAAGTGTTTTCTTCTGTAGATTATAATAAATAAGTTGCAATATTTTATTCAGAAGTAGTTCATTTATAATTTAATAAATGATTAAAAGAACAAAGATAGACTGAATTATTTTTCCAGAAAAAAATTCAATGAGCTTATTGGACTAAAGTAAAATCAATAAAGATAGACTGAATTATATGCAAGTAAAAATTCAATGAGCGTATTCGACTAATCTAATCAGTTTAAATAACAGAGGAAAAATATTTTATTTACAATAATCGATCAAGTAGAATTTAGATAAAAGGAAAAAAATTAGTTTATTTTGCATATTGGAATAAATTCATTTTAAGTCAGTTTATAATTTTATTATCTATTCTATTGGAATAATCTTGAACAAGATAAACGAGAACAAAATTTAACACAAGAGAAAGCATAACATCATTAGATAAACTTAAATATTCATAGATTAAATGGGTAACCCTGAAATTGACCAAACTGGTCTACATAGAAACTGGAAATTAAAATGCATATAAAATAAACATAATGCTGGAAATTAAAACTAGTAGGACTAATTAAACATCGCTTGAAGATGAGTCCGGAATCACAATAACAGGAACGGGCTTGGAAGTTCCCTCATCATCATTGTTTAACGTCTTGAGATCGAGATAACACTCATACAACTTTGTGAGGGGAAATTTTTCCAGCAACATATCCCTCATGCACTCATCATCCAAACTTCCAAGCATACGACCAAATAAATGGCCAATCTCTGTCTTCATGGTATTGTGTTCTTCACGGAGATTTTGATAGAGTATTTCGAGACTACGAGGAGAAGGAGGGATCGTCCATTCCGAAGATTGAACGCGTTTTGTGGGTGTGAATTTCTTTATCGGAGTAAACTTCTTGATGGGAGTTTTTTCGGCCATTGAAAATTATTTGAGAAGATAGAGGCGAATGGTGTTTAGGTAGCAGATGGTAAAGTGAGTAGAAAGACTTTGTGAATTGTAGTGTATTTATAGTGAGTGCTAGGTTAATGGGATTAATTTCCCCATGAAACCCTAAATGAGAGTGCATAGGGAAAAAAAAAATCAAATCTTTTTTTCGCAAGATATGATTCTACAAATCGCGAGAATCTTAAGACCAAAAAATTAACTAATACAAATCTTAGAAAAGATTTGTGTAAATCTTACGGCTAAATATTAATAGAGCAATCTCCTAGATTTGTGTAAAAAAATTACGTTCTAATTATCTATCCAGTAATTAAAATTGAAAATATCTAAGAATTATAAGAAAAATAAATTTAAGAATTAAAATTCTTATTTACAAATTGTAAGAATTCTAAGAAAAATAAATTTAAGAATTAAAAATCTTATTTACAAATCGTAA
This sequence comes from Perilla frutescens, assembly GCA_026008535.1. Classification (NCBI taxonomy): domain Eukaryota; kingdom Viridiplantae; phylum Streptophyta; class Magnoliopsida; order Lamiales; family Lamiaceae; genus Perilla; species Perilla frutescens. The sequence goes on along the minus strand of BRKX01000012.1, from coordinate 6,078,460 downwards.
GAATTCAAAATTAAAAAAAAAATTCTAAGAGGAATCAAAATCTGAAAATTTCTAAGAATTCTAAGAAAAATAAATTTAAGAAATAAAAATCTTATTTACAAATCGTAAGAATTCAAAATTAAATTCTAAGAATTCTAAGAGGAATCAAAATCTTAAAATTTATAAGAATTCTAAGAAAATTATGTTTAAGAATCCAAAATCTGAAAACATCTAAGAATTCTATGAAATCGAAACCACTAGTAAGAATTTTGAAATTAAAGTCCATGCATGCACTCTTATACAACCATAAGAGTCATAGTTCATAAATTGGTATGAGATCACACCACTAGTAAGAATTTTGAAATTAAAGTCCATGCATGCACTCTTATACAACCATAAGAGTCATAGTTCACAAATTAGTATAAGATCAGAAGACTAGTAAGAATTTTGAAATTAAAGTCCATGCATGCACTCTTATACAACCATAAGAGTCATAGTTCACAAATTGGTATAAGATCACACCACTAGTAAGAATTTTGAAATTAAAGTCCATGCATGCACTCTTATACTACCATAAGAGTCATAGTTCACAAATTAGTATAAGACCAGAAGACTAGTAAGAATTTTGAAATTAAAGTCCATGCATGCACTCTTATACAACCATAAGAGTCATAGTTCACAAATTGGTATAAGATCACACCACTAGTAAGAATTTTGAAATTAAAGTCCATGCATGCACTCTTATACTACCATAAGAGTCATAGTTCACAAATTAGTATAAGATCACAAGACTAGTAACAATTTTGAAATTAAAGTCCATGCATGCACTCTTATACAACCATAAGAGTCATAGTTCACAAATTAGTATAAGACCAGAAGACTAGTAAGAATTTTGAAATTAAAGTCCATGCATGCACTCTTATACAACCATAAGAGTCCTAGTTCACAAATTGGTATAAGATCACACCACTAGTAAGAATTTTGAAATTAAAGTCCATGCATGCACTCTTATACAACCATAAGAGTCATAGTTCACAAATTAGTATAAGACCAGAAGACTAGTAAGAATTTTGAAATTAAAGTCCATGCATGCACTCTTATACAACCATAAGAGTCCTAGTTCACAAATTGGTATAAGATCACACCACTAGTAAGAATTTTGAATTTAAAGTCCATGCATGCACTCTTATACTACCATAAGAGTCATAGTTCACAAATTAGTATAAGATCACAAGACTAGTAAGAATTTTGAAATTAAAGTCCATGCATGAACTCTTATACTACCATAAGAGTTATAGTTCTCAAATTAGTATAAGATCACAAGACTAGTAAGAATTTTGAAATTAAAGTCCATGCATGAACTCTTATACTACCATAAGAGTTATAGTTCACAAATTAGTATAAGATCACACCACTAGTAAGAATTTTGAAATTAAAGTCCATGCATGAACTCTTATACTACCATAAGAGTTATAGTTCACAAATTAGTATAAGATCACAAGACTAGTAAGAATTTTGAAATTAAAGTCCATGCATGAACTCTTATACTACCATAAGAGTTATAGTTCACAAATTAGTATGGTTTTCACACCACTAGTAAGAGGGCAAGGGCAAGAGCCGCAAGGGTAAGAGGGTAAGGGCAAGAGCAAGGGTTTAGGGTTTAGAGTTTATGCAAAGAGTGATACTTTACAGTGTAAATAATAGATCTTTTCCTTAATTACTTCAATTGAATCCGAAAGCATATAATAATTTAGAAGATTGACCTTATATTGTTTCAAATTAAGATGACGTTCATATTAGTATAGAAACTTATAATTTACTATATAATTTTTCCTTCGATGTTAATTTTTGCAAGTTTAATATCGAATTTCTAATATAATTTTCCGAACACCACTAATAAACATCGAATTTCATAATTTTTCCTTCGATGGTTTGAAATCATATTATAATTGTGTGGCAATATCATAACTTTTGAAATTTTAATATTGAAATTATGATATAATTTTCAATACTTTGGAAAATCTATTTTATTGACCGCCCAAAAGGACCAATCGTTGGATTGGGAATTTCAATTGAGTAGAGATTTTTTTTGTTTAATTTTTAGTACACTTGAGTACTGATTTGATCCACCCAAATCTCTAGGAGATTTGGCACACGCAAAAGGCACAATTGCTGCAACCTCTCATTTGGAATCGTGTAGCAATAAATGAGCTGAACCAATTCAGTCGACTTTCACATTAAATTTTCAACTCTCCATTAATGACTCTTAAATTAACTCTCTAAATTTGCTCTGAAAGAAAAAAAAATATCAGAGAATATGGAATCCTGTAGCCGAGCAACAAGGTCAATGACCAAGAGAAGAAAGAAGCTTGTTGGGAACGTCTATGAAGAGGTTAAGTGCGGCGATGGCTTCATCATCCCAACTCAATTCAAGATTTGCTGCAAGATGACCGAATTCCATACCCGTTTGGTAAGTTTTCCGATCGATGTAAGAATATATATGTATTTAGGGTTAGAGTTTTCTAATACAATGTTTTTTATTGGTTTGAAGACCTTACCGTTGGTGGCACTAGATATCATCGGTCGAGAGTCCAAGCGAATAACCATAGAGGCTGAAAAATCAGGTTGGGAGTTTGACTGCCAATATGAGTACCGTAATATCTTATCGACGAACCATCCAATCTGCCGAATCACTGAAGGTTGGAGTGAGGTGGTGGATTTTTTTCAGGTTGGGAGTTTGACTACCAATATGAGTATCGTTGATTTTTTGTATCATAATTACAGGCATACAGCAAAGGTCAATCAAAGTCTTTTTTCTTCTTTTCCACACTATTCTGATCTAAGTCTTCACCGTCTAAGAATTTCTTCACAGTTATGATGAATCAAACTTGGGATCAACTCGATGAGCAGTGCCTCCTGCATCTCTGGATCGATGAATCAGAGGTGATGGATGTTTCTAATGATGCACAGGTCCGTGACTTCTTTCTCGGTGCGTCCCAGTTTTTTTGGTATGGGTTCCGGAAGTGTTTTTTTCTCTCTCAAATTGTCAAAAAATGCAAGATTTGAAAGCGCGTTTTGAGGATGTTGTCTGGATAAGGAGGGTTCCGGGCGCCGTTTATGATCGTCGGTTGCATGAGGAAGTAAGTTTTGCTACAACTCGTTTATGATAATTCCTGTTAAATCTAATAAATTGTTTTAATGTAGGAGATACTGCTCCGGTATGTTTTCGACATCAAGAAGGCTGAGCGACTCGATCTGGACTGGTACATGGAGTTTTTTGATGGTGCTCAAAGTAGGTGGATTGGCAAGCCGAAGTTGGCGTCAGCGGATGCGTGGCCTAACAACTATCTATTAAGATATTAGAATCTTTTTTTATTTTTCTTTTGGGATTATGTAATATTTTTATGGCTTTTTGATTGGCAGAGACCAATACACTTTTTTTGGCATGTAATTAATACCCATATGATATGGGTAGTTGCTTCCTAATCTATCTTTACATTAATCGTATATTCTAGAATCTCCTTCTCACCACCATTATATATCTGTCCATATTCTCTATATTCTCTGTATTCTGTTTGTGTTTTTTTTTGCAGGAAATATTTAACAATGTCAGACCCGACTGGGGTGAGGGGGATGAACTTTAGAAGATACTGTTAAGATTATTTCTATTTGTTAATACACTTTGTTTCTGACATTCTCTATTGTTTAATTCTCCAACAATGACTGCTCCCTCATTATTTCCTCAGGTCACGACTATGGTTTTAATGTGCAGTGCCACTCGGCCGAGTATGCTAATCGAATGGTAAAATTTGATATTGTTTAAATTTTAATATGATATCAAAATTTGATTAACCTTAAGAGGTCTACATCTACCCAACCAATTCTTTTTACATGTATCAAACATAACTAACATCTTCTTAAATATTCTTCTTCCCTGATTCATCCCCTCTTCACAGAATTGAATTTGAGTTATAGTTTCAGGGTTCTCTCTTATCACTGCATTAACATATGTTTCAGGGTAATCAAATTCTTTCTTGAAACTACTATCAAGTTCATGAAGTATAGATCTTTTGGCCCTCTTGCAATTGTCCTTACTGACATGGATTTTCAAATGCTTCTTAACCTCTGCCTACATATCTTTAACTAAGAACTTACGATTTTTATAAATTTGGTTATTAAAATATTTAGTCAAAAAAACATTTAATCTAGAAGGTTCATTTTTCTGAAGTTTGTATTCGTTGTTTTGAAAAGGTTTTAATAGCTCTGTGATTCTATTTTGTAGTATTTGCCAAAGCATGCCAGCGACATCCTTGGCACATCGTCTAAGATGATTAAAATATGTACATTTTATGGTTTTCAAGAATGGAAAGTTGAATATGAATACCGCGAGCTTACTTCGAAGAATAACAAGAATGTAATGATCCGTTTCAAAAAAGGGTGGAATGATGTAGTTCAATATCTTGGTATCAAGCGTGGGGATGTTCTGCGGATTGAAAAATACGGTGGTATTACTCGTAGTGTTGATGTTTTCATTGTTACTAAAACTGATATGGTTAGGCTTGATCTTGATGACTAGTAATTTAGTTGTAGTTTCTTATGATTTTAATGTTATCTTCTAACCTCTGCACTATATGTATTTTGGATGTTATTTTATGCCACTGAACTTATATTTTGGGTTAATCTTTGAATGTTTATGGATTATGTCTGTGGGATCTTCTATAGATTCCATACCTTGTTATCTGTTTCTGTTCTCTCTTTAGACTAAGATTTTGATTATTATCTGCATCAGTGGCTTCTGTTTTGGGATTTTGAGAAGATTATACAAGATCAAATGTTTCTGCATTAAGTCTTTGGGATTATGTTCATTTCTAAGATGACTATTATCTATTTCTGGCTTGGCTTCTGTTTTGGGATTTTGAGGAGATTAAACAAGATTTTGATAAATTCCTGTATTAAGTCTTTGGGATTCTCTTTCATCTAAGATGATTTTGTCTAAGTGCTCGAATTAAGTACTCTGTGAAACACTCCTTAACAAAACCAAAATCTAATAAAGTCCTCTCTGAAATAATCCGTGAAACATTCTCTAAAAAACGCACACTAAGTACTTGATAAAAAGATCTCTGTGAAACATTCTCTAAAAAATGCACACTAAGTGCTTGATAGAAAGATCTCCTTAAATAATCTCTAAAAAACGCACACTAAGTGCTCGATAAAAAGATCTCTGTGAAATATTCTCTAAAAACGCACACTAAGTGCTCGATAAAAAGAACTCTCTGAAACTGTGTCCAAAAAACGCACGCTAACCCTTCATTAAAAGTCCTCTGTGAAACAATCTTTAAGAAAAGACACATACATTGTGGTCTTTCTAAAAACTTTTGTTAACTTTCTTAACAAATACAACGCACACTAAGTGCTCGATAAATGTTCTCTGTGAAACGATCTCTAAAAAAACCAACCACATTTTTTTCGATGAAAATCCTAACATAATGCTAGAAACAAGTACTTCCTTATGTCCCGACCACTTGCTCTTCCTGCTGATTCGAACTGCCTCTTCTACCTCTACCTCTTGCAGTCAAAGTACTGGCTCCTCTTCCTCCATTAGAATTTGTGCATCTTCCTCCATTAGAGTTTGCTCATCTTCCTCCACTTGAAATTGTGCCTCTCCTAAGCTTTTCTGCTGTAGAGTGCATTCTGTTAACTACCGGTCTTCCTCTCCTCTTAATTATCGGTGGATTCAACAAAGTACCAGGTTGAGTACTAGCATCCTCTGCCGTTCCAGAGGAACCACTCACAAAAATTATTGGCTCCCAGTTTGTTAGCTCAGCTTTCATATCTTCGCATCTTTGTTGTATGAACTTCATCTTTTCTGGACATTGATAAGCCATATCAGTACATTCAACAAAAGCTCGTTCCACATTCTGGAATCTTTTGTACTCTTCTGTCATATGCGGATATCCACCGGCAAAAAATATGCTGGAATGGCGTTTGTAGATGTCCTTACGCCACCTTCTCAGTACATACCTCTCATTCACAAAGCCAACATCTTTCACCACTAGAACCTTCAATATATGACAACATAGGATTCCCTTAGACTCAAACTTTCGACAGTTGCATTCGAAATACTCTCCATTCGGCCTACACTCAACTGTATACGTACACTGCCAGTTGATATCAGCACTTTTTTCTAAAACTTCATACACTTCAATGCCCACAGCATTGATAACTGGTTGCTTAACGTTGCAATGCAACATTAGCATTATCTCTTTCTGCAGTAACTGAAAAATATTATTGGTGTATGCATCTCTAAATTGCTGTTCCCACTTGAAAGATGAAATGCATTTTCTAATCTTGCACTTCGACTCATAGTCAGCTTGTATTTCTCTATGAATCTTATCTCCAATTGGAATTTCATATTGTTCCACGAACATCTTTAGCGTACTTTTTGAAGTGATGTACCCGTCAAAGAAAGTATGCATGGATTCACTCTTTTGCGTTGACACCATACCATCCCAGAATGTGTGATTTAGATAAACATGAACCCAACTTTGCCTTTCAACATATAAATCTCTCAGCCACCTATTATTTTGGAGTATGTGATCAACTAAGAATTTAGCCCACCTATCCTCGAATTCACCTATTGTGAGGCTGTCATATACCATAGAATTGAACTCTTTAACTGCCTTGTAAAAATTAGTTGCCGCCTTAAACTTCTGAGCACACTTCGACACAATATGCCACAAGCAATATCGGTGGATGGTGTCGGGCATCACTTCCCTCACCGCAATTTTTATACTGCCACATTGATCTGTTAGAATTGCCCTTGGATGAATACCTCCCATAGTTTCCAACCAATTGGTGAACAACCACTTGAATGAATCTGCATCTTCGTGTGACAACAACGCACAACCTAACAATATAGACTGATTATGATGATTAACCCCGACTATAGTAGCAAAGGGCATCTGATACTGATTCACAAGATAGGTTGTGTCGAAGCTGATAACATCATGAAAATCTTCATAAGCAGCTTTGCTCCTAGGATGGATCCACATAACGTTTCGAAGCCTCCCTTTATCATCTATATCCATTAAATGAAAAAAGCTCCTATCCTTCTGCTGCAACCTCATGAAAAGTGTACGAATGGCTTCAGCATCTCCATCACCAAGTCTCAATCTTCTCCTCTTGTTAATGAAATTTCTGCAATCTCTGGCGATACAACCTAAATTCTGAGGCCCGCCGACTTAAACTTCCAACAACCTCACATTCTTACACACTCTCAAACCGGCAATGTCGTTTCCTTCCAATTGTCTCTTCATATACCGACAAACTCCTATGAGCCGGCATGAAAATAGACATATGTGGTTCAAGATCATGGTTATGGTGTGAGTGGACGGTGGACACCCTCCAGCAACCATTATCTTGTTTTATAGCATTCACTCGGGCTGGACAATTCACCCGTTTGGTAGATTTTTTCACTTCTCCTCCATTGCGTGATCTGTCACAGGAAATCACAAGATACTTTGGATCATCACACCCGTGCACTTTCCGAGCAGTCCTAATAATGACACTAAACCCTTTACTCTTTGTATAAGCTTGGTAAGATGCGAAGAGCGTTTCTCTACTCTCAAATTCCATGTTTCTTTACGGACCTTCATTCATAATTTCCTCATCATATTCCATTTCTTTCCCAAACTCTTCATCTGCTGCTTCTCCAGTGTCTTCCACATATTCTGCATCGTCACTCTCTTCATTGACATCATTATTTGCATCCGATGCATCGTTTGTAAACTCATTATCGGGTCCGAATATTGACAACAATCTTTCTTCTACGTTGCTTTCCATATCGACCTCTCTTTTTTTTTGCAAGTTTGAGATGTGCACAATGGAGTATAGCTATGGTGTTGTAACCTAAAGTATTTTTGGAAAAGATAATCACAATGATTGTATCTGGAGATTTGCTCACTGCTCGATAATCACTAAAGATCTGTGCCATGATTATCTCTCACATTAGCGGGAAATCAGTAGACGCAATTAGTTTTGCCCGCCTAAAAGTCTTAATTATGGAGCCAAAATCTTAAGGGACAGTAAGGTAATTAACTGTGAGTAAAATCGGCGCACATTTAGACCGAATTTAATCAAACCGGCTTAACACTAATTAAACCAGATTCTGGCCAACCAGATTCTGGCCAAATATCAGCACTCTTTCATTAATATGAAAATTACCGATGATTAAGCATTAATTATTAAATTAACAACAGAGAAGTATCATTAATTATGAAGTAAGTATCACTCGTAATAAAAAATGAAGTATCACTAATACAATGAGTAGTTACTACTCACTATCATGTTCAATTTTTGAATTGCAATATTTTCTTTTATGTAGCTAATGATTCAATTTTTGAATTGCAATATGTTTGAACTGATACTTTTCTTTCTAATTAGTGATACTTTCTTCTACAATTAGTGATAATTTTCTTCTAATTAGTGATACTTTCTTCTGTAATTAGTGATATTTTCTTTTGCAATTAGTGATACTTCATCTCTAATTAATGATACTTCACACACAGTTAATGGTACTTCACCAGATATATATATCGAATGATACTTCACTTAATAGTTAATGATATTTTGCCAAATTTATATCTAATGATACTTAACGTCATAGTTAATGGTACTTCATTTCACAGCTAATGTTATTGATACTTCTTGTTATTGGTTTGATAATTAATGTTTAATTAACCTCAGAGCTACTGATACTTTATATCATAAATAATGATACTTTATCTTATAACTAATGATACCTCTTTTTTTTGCTCAATAATTAGTCAACCACCAAATATATATATATATATATATATATATATATATATATATATATATATATTGAAATAAATTTATACCCCAAATCGAAATTAGTGAACCCTAAAATTGAATTGAATTATTAAATAAAAATTATTTAAACATGTATATTACGCTTGGTGCGTCGTTTTACACCAAAAATAAATTCCCCGACAGCAGTCGGTATGCCCTTACTGCACAGTACAGCGATGAGCGAGATCGTCTTTCAAAGGACCGGCGAGAAATACTCTATACTTCCAAATCTATAGGACCAAACTTTCAAGGGGTTTTGTGATTTTAAAATAAACTGAACGAAAATAATAAATAAATAGAAATAATAAATACACGAGTGAATAAAGCGAACGGGTTTTAAATATGAGAAGGAAGTATTCTGGATTCCAATTAACTCCACCCTAGATTACCTAAACCGATCCTCGATGCAAAGATAAATTCAATTAACACATGCAAATCAGTTATAGCTACCGAAGACACTTACTGACGCAGCCTAATTTCTCCATAGTTTTTCGATAATCAGGAAGACACTTCACCAATTATTTCTCTAATCGACTGACAACCGTAAGAGACACTCTATAGATTTAATGAGCCGACAACATTGAGCACTAGAGAAACCCGATTCATAATTAACAGATTCTGACACAGGACCGTTGAATTAAGACTGTTATTCCCCTGGTTCTGAAGAACCGTTTCACCACTAATTAAACTTAAACCACAATTACGGATGGCCGGTTTAATTGACTACTAATTAATTCCAATTCACTAAATATTCGTGACTACCTAGCAATATCGAAACAATTAACGATTTGAAATACCGAAAATAACATATGCATGCAAATAATTAAAATAGAAAAAACACTTAGATCTCATAGTTTAGCTAGGCCAGGGCTTCGTTAATTGTCACCGGAATAAAAAGAACTTAGCTTGATTGCATAATTAAATCAAACCTCCAAAGTAGCGAAAAGAAAAACATGATGAAAAGAATGAAATAAAAGAACGAGAATAAAATCTGTTGCGCCGCGTCTCTCTCTGCTGCTGCGTTGCGGCGTGTTGAATGAATATCAAAATAGAGATAAGTCCTAATCTATATATAATATCCTTAATAAAATAGTATTTAACATGGAAATAAAATCCTAGTCTATCTCAACTAGGTAATTGCCAAGATGAGGACTCTTGAGGCGGTGGAGAAGGTTATTTCCGCTCCCAGGTCGTGGGCTTAAGTAAAATTCACGCTCAGGCTCAAACTCTTCGCGCTCAGGCCCATAATCTGTCATCTCGGTACCTTACTCAGGCAGTATGCCCATACGGTCTGGCTTCCAGGCAGTATGCCCATACGGCGTGCTTTCCAGACTCTCCACAATCTTGGCTAATTCCTTCATATATGTGTTAATCACCTGAAATCATTCCCAAAACACATTTCCTTCCACAAAACACGATCGTGAGGCAATTAACATATCAAAACAATACCAAAAATGGCCCAAAATATGTATGTAAATATAGCCCAATCAGCGCTTGATATACAATAATTATTAAAAGAGAAAAGGAAAAAAAAGAAAGTTAAAACTAACGAAAAGAAGAAGAACGGAAGAGAAAAAGGGAAAAAAAGCAAAAAAACTGCTGCCTAGGCGCAAAAAAAATGAAAAACAAAAAAGAAACGAGAGAAAGAAAAAAAAGAGAAATAAAGAAAAAGAAAGGAAATGGAAAATGGGCTCAGGTTGCTGGGCCAAAAAAAAATGAAAAAAAAAAGAGAAATAAAGATAAAGAAAGGGAATGAGAAATGGGCTCAGCAGGTTTATATGCCAAAAAACATGAAAGAAAAAAAAAAGAGTGGGCTTAGGTGCGGGTGGGTGTGCTTTGTGGGGCGGGTCGGGTTATATTTGACCCGTCTAACGTAAGAGACCCGTTAGACCGTCTCATACAAGTTTTTGTCATTTATTTATAAGCAGGTCTTCTAGGCGCACATCAGACGGTCAACGTGTTGATGAAAAATAATTAAAATCAGTATCAACTGTAATACTAAAAAAGCATCACTTAAAAATAAAAAAGTACCATCTATATCCTTAAAAAGTCGATGCCTGAAAATAAAAAATGAAAAATGATCAAAATCGGTATCAACCGTAACACTAAAACTCACCGCTCAAAATTCAAAAAGTATCATTTATATGCCTAAAAAGTATCACATGTTTTAATGAGTTTTTTTTATGAACGCATTAATTGGATCAACGCGTGTAGACTCGATCAACATACATATTGAACTCTGATTTGCAACAGATGCACGAGAGAATTGTCGGTTATTTATTTATTGGGGTATGAACGTAATGTCATCTCATCAATTGGCGCGTCCCTGCCGCATACAACTTACCAAATAAAGCATATTATCAAGTTTTTCACTTTGTGTGTGTGCTAATTCTAATCAATGATATATCATATATATGAGGAGTCAGGACCCCTTTGATTATATCACTTTGATAATTAAATTAAAAGTCGTATGTCCTGTACTCCTGTCAACTGGATTCGACATTAATTTGAAGAAAAAAATTACTATGAGAGAGAGAGAGAGTAATTACTTTTTATAACGAGGAAGTGTGATTAGAGAGAGAGAGAGAGAGAGAGTAATTACTTTTTCTAATGAGGTATTGTGATCTTTCATGTTAAGTAAGGTAAAATTCATATAATCTCGTATTCTATCTAATAACAAGAAAACAATCTCATGTCATGGTTAAATTAATAAAAAAAAATGTCATTTGTTATGATGAAATTAATACAAATTTAATTTGGGGTTAGGCCAACCATTTTCTACACCCATACGCTTGCCAAGAAAGAGAGTAATTATTTTATAAGGAGATGATTGGTATGAAAGAATTATATTAGATATGAATTGAATGAATTTAAAAATGGAATGATGGTCTCAATGCAATGTCAATTCTTATGATTGGTATGTCTTCAGAATAAAGAACATAATGAAGTATTGTTTTATTTTTTTTATATATCTTATAACTGAATATTTTTTTTTACTTTCAATTTTTGTTATATTAATTGAATAAACTACCGGTAGCTAATATTATCAATACTTGTCATAACTTTTCTTATATTTTTACATTGCATTTTTGTTTTCTAGTTTGTGATTTTTCTAATATTTTTAGCAAATTTTAATTTATTTATTTTAATTAAAATTTTATTCTAAAGTATTTAATCAATACAAATATAATAATTTGTATACCTTAATAACAATATATTTACTTTATTGAAATGGTTTATCATTTCAATTTTTCATCTGAATATAACAAATTATATCAAATGCATAATTAGATTTTTTTTATTAGAATATATTTATATATTATATTTATTTTGGTATAGTACCACTTTCTTTTTTCTTCAATAAAATTTATTTTAATATAAAAAATATGAAATACTAAGAATAAAAAAATTATTTAAGCTGATTTTCAAATTATTTTTTAAAATATGATAAAATAATATTGTACGACATGATTATATGTAAATATATCACATATTAGTTTTTTTAGTTCAATGTGAATAACTAAATTTATGGAGGATGAGTGGAATGACTATTTCTTTATTTTTGGGAATATCGATTCCTTCAGAAATGGTGATTCTCAATTCTAAGTCATACCAATCACATGAATAGGAATGGACATATGAATGACCATTTCATTCCACCATATCAATCAACTCCTAAATGTGTATTTTAATTTTTTTTTTACCAAATTTCCTATTAAATAGATAATTTAAGCCTCTTTAATTAATATAATTATGTTTTATATTATTTAACAATTAATATAGTATTTGGGTATAATGGGAAAATTATATTACCGTAATGGAAAGGCCCTATTTAATTATTAAATATGAGTTTTTAAAAAAATTAATATTGTTTTATACACGTGCAGCAAAATTATAAGTAAAAATCCAATCATAAAAATATATAACTAATTAACCTATTCCTATATTAGTTTTTTTTGTTTTTTTTTTTTTTCATTTCTTTCCATTATTACTCACTTGGATCTTTTTTAGAAAAAAAAATTCCATAAAGGGTACAAAACTTAAAAAAAAAAAAAAGTAAACTAAACTGCAGATACTATTGCTAAATTCACATCCGTGCATGCGAGAAGAGTAGTGTTATATTATTCATATAATTAAGTGGTTAATATTGAAAGTATAATTTACGCAAAATACAATAATGAATTTGAATTCGTACGTGTGTAGTACGTAGTTACGTTGAAGAATACAATGAGGCAAACAAATAATTAAAAATGAAATAATAAAGTTTTTTGATACTTACTATCCATGATCGTGCATGGGACAACGTATAGTAAGTGATGCAAGTTACGTTGTTGGCATATATATATATATATGGATATATGTTGTTAGAGCGGGTTAAGAAGAAGTGGAGTCACTTGATTTCTTCTTCCTCCGTAGAACGATAAACCAAGTGATTGCTTCCAAGAATGCAGCAACGCCTCCCAACGCGGCGATCACGAATACATAAGCAGTTCTCCAGTTGCGTTGATGCCCCAAAATTCCCAAACCTTTAAACACATTGATAATGCCAAGAACAATAATCGAGTATCCAATTACGTGGTGGTAGATGTTCCAATACAACCGCTGCTTATCATCCTTTTGGGGTCTAAAAACCAATGCAAATATCTGCACCATTAACATTTTCAATTAATTCTGAATCACTAGCTAAAATCAACAACGTACCTAGCTACATTTAAAAAATCATGCACCTGTATGGTTGCTAACACGAATAGGGCAATGCCAATATTGCGATGGGAAGAATACGTAATGCCCTTGGACTCACCGCCAAGCTTAAGGCCGGTTCCCCATCCGGCCACCCCGACGGTGTAGGCCGTCACTTGGCACGAAACGTGAAGGTAAAACCATGCCGGACCAGCCGACGGAAACACCCTTAAGTACCTTGCCGTTATCACCCCTGCCGGAAACATCATGCCCCAGCTTATCACATTCACAATCCCGTGGATCTGAAAACCATGCATCAATCAATATCCTTTCAATTTCACCAACTATATAATCTTAGTATTAATTTGGTTACGATTCTTAATTTCACCTCCAACGTAACAATCGATCGAGATTATCTAAGAATTTTAGAAAGCGTGCATGTGAGGACAATGCCCACTGCCCACGTACAATTGAGGTTTGAAAATTAATCATGCTCGATTACATAACTACATGGCACTCCAAGTCACGATTTTTTTGGGGAGAGAAGAAATGCATTTCAAAGGAGTTGCTGAAAACGGACTTACAAAAGTGAAGTGCAAAAAGTGAGTTTCATAAGTTCTATACTAACATCTTTAATACGTTAGGGCAACACAAGGAAAAAATTAAACTACCCTTAATAATAAAACAAGAAAATACACTTATATTTCTAACACTAATAACATTTTATTTATATTATTTTCTCGAATATATAATTATATTTTTTTACCTTTATAGTTGAAAAAATATTAATATGTGTTATGTGATAGCTAGCAAACGAATAAGGATCGGATCCACATAATTAATTTTGGATTAGATAGTACAGTTTTATCGATATTGCAGTACAAAAATTTCAAAAATCCATAAATAAATAAAATCATTAAAGTTAAAAAATTAATACATTACAATTAATTTGAACTTAGCTCAAAATTTAATTCATAAATTACTATATGAGGCAATAACTATTTTAGCCACTTGAACTTTTAAAAGATTTATTTTAGTCACTAACTTTAAAACATATTTATTTTAGCCACTTTGGACGAAAATGTCCCTCCGCGCGCTGGCATTGCACGCACGCGGAGTAAAAATGTCATTCTGGCTAAAATAAATATATTTAAAAGTTAGTGGCTAAAATAAAATTTTTTAAAGTTTGACCGGCTAGTTTTATATATTACCACGTTACTATATTATTATATACTATATGTACGTGCATCGTTAACAGCGTTCCGATCCATAACAATATCAATAAGAGTTGTTAAAAAAACACACACATAGCAATGAATGTAATAGAAGTAAATAACTTAACAAAACAAAGCAAGAAATCAAGAAGATGAAATCTAAATAACTCACGTATTTTTTCTTGGTTCTAGAATCACCGCCCCCCTCGACGGCGCCGCTCCCACTCAACAAATCAAGGCTACCTTTCGAGCTCAAATTATCCGGGTCAAACCCGTGTTCTTCCGGCGCCCCGAGGGTAACGGATGAGCCCACCTGCCACACGTGGTTCACCACCGTCACCCCCTTCACCGGCAACACCAAGGTAGCGAAAAGCCTCATCACGCCGCCAGAGAACTCCGCCGCCGACTCCTTCACCTCGTACCACACGACTTCAGACTCAGCCGCCAGCGCGTCGTAAGACGAGACGTTGTAGGTCTTAACCGTCATTTCACCCTTAGCGTCCCTGAACGCGATGAGGGCCTGCGAGCCCTTCATGCCGGAGCCCGTGGGGTTAATGGCCCACGAAATCCAGCCATCGGGCTGGGCCGGAGGAGCTGTGAAGGCGACGGAGAGTTCCGATCGGGCCTCATCGTAGGCCCACTGGATGTAGGCGTTCAGGGCGGGGAGATCGTTGCAGAAGGTGTAGACCTTGTCGCCGGAGAAGCGCTGCGGCGTGCACAACGCAGCCGGCTGCGACGGCGAGAATAGCGAAGCTAGTGAGAGGAGGAAAAGAGTGGGGAGGAGTTGAGAGAAAGACGCCATTGATGGGCGGAGGAAGCATGGCGTTTGCATGTGTGTTGGGTGGTGAAATATATGGAGCGGGCGGAGATGACGATATTATGATAGGACGAGTACTATTGGATGTTGCCTAGCTCGTAAATGAGCATATATATGTTATATATTTATATGTGAGGCAGGGGCATTCATGAAATTAAAATTTATGATATCAATTATGAATAGTACCATTAAATAGATGATGAATATGTGATACTCCATGTGACGTGGTGAAGTAAAATATCATGATGTGTAATTGTGAATGCCATACCAAGTTTCAATATAGCTAGGCTAGGACTTTTGAGACCTCTCATTTCTATGCGTCAGCTTGTATTAATTTCTTCACATCATAATTTTGCAATTAGATACAATAGTTTGTCTCGCTTTATATATATATATATATATATATATATATATTAATTGTTGAAAATGGGAATACTGTATTGTAATTAGATAGGGGTATAAGGAGGAAATATTATAGAGCAGGCCTAAGGAAATCAAATTAATAAATTTTACTACGTACTTTTGTGGGTATAATCAAATCAATAAATTAAAGTAGTCAATTGCACGATAATTAATGAAATTTGGGCCAAGCTTAAGGACAGCATGAAATTTTAATATAAACAATTCCTTTTATTCGCAATCACGACATGGATAACATCGAATATATACTTTTTGCATTGAAAAAACAAGTAATAATCATATGTTGGAGAAAAAAAATAGACAAAGATCATGTAGAAAAATATAGAGTTACGACCAACAAATGCTTTGATGGATCCTTTGATCCAGATTTACTTTCGTGTTCAACTGTTAAATTTAATATTGTAATAATATTTATGTGTAAATGGATAAAAATGGACAAAAGTAAATAGTGATTGAGAAAAAAATAAATTTTTAAAGTATGAAGTTTTGTGAGCAATTTGAATTGTAAATGTCTCAAATACCCCTATGATATACATGGTCCCCACACTTAATCATTTAATAAGTGTACTTTGACATTTAATATTAAATACACAACAACTCTATCTATCTATCTATCTATCTATCTATCTATCTATATCTCTCTCTCTCTCTCTCTCTCTCTATATATATATATATATATATATATATATATTACATTGTATGTGAGTCCAAATATTTTATATTTATAATGGGTACGATTATTTTTTCAAATGGTACGATTAATTATAAAAATATATGATTAATTTATAAAGTTAATTGTATGCTACGATTATTTTTTAACAAATCCACGATTAAGAAGCTATGATTAATTGTAAAAATTATACGAATAAAAAATACGATTAATGCTACGATTAAAATCTAGACAATTACAAAGCTACGGTTGAAATTTAGGAGATCTAGAAAACTACGATTAATTTTACCCATACGAGTCTTTCTTCAAAGCTACGATTAATTTTAAAAGCTACGATTATTTTCAAAAAATGCTACGATTAATTTTTTAAAAGCTACGATTATTTTTAACAACGTAGGATTAATTTTAAAAATTACTTGTACACATACGATTTAATTTTTAAAGTTAATCGTATATGTACGATTAAATTACGATGAAGATTACGATTAATTTTTAGGTGAATAGTTTCACTAGTTCACTACTTCAATTGAATGCATTTGTGTCTTGTGTAAGAGAGGTAGTTGCTCAACTTCATTAAATATAAAGCATGAGAAGGTACATGAGGTAGAAAATTGGTTTACCAAATTTAATGCATATTTTTATTATTGTGTAAGAAGGGTGTAAAAATTGTGTAAATAAATAGACATGAACGCACGACATTATCACACTATAAAAATCACAACAAAAATTTGAGAGAAGTCAGCAAAGCGAGAGTGAAAATTTTTGCATTTTTGGAAATGAGTGTGCGAAATTGTTCCACAAGAAGAAAAACTTTCCATTTCGAAAGGTACGTAATGTAATGTCCCTATTTTATGAAATTATTTGTGTAAATATTCTTCGTTTACGATTATATTGCATTTATTGTTGAGTTATGATTCAAAAATAGGCGAGAAGGAGAGATTTGCATCTCGTAGCCTTATTTAAGTAATTCTAGGGTTATTGATATTAATGGTAGCTTTTTTCTGATTAATCATATAGCTTTTATATAATGATTGTAGGGGAAAACTTTATAATCAAAGCATCAATAAATAAGCCTACTAATTAATCGTAACCTTATGTTTAATACTGTAGTTTTTATTAATTAATTGTGGCCTTAGTTAAAGAATCGTGATGAGTATTGTTTATAATTAATTGCATCACTATTTATATTGATTGTAGCCTTGTTTTAATTAATTATAGCATTGTTTGTAATAGTCCTATCTTTTATTAGTTAATCGTGGCTTTATAATTAATCGTAGCAAATTTTTATTTTATAAATTAATCATATAAAATTTTTATATTGATCGTAGCTTTGTATTTTAGTTAATTTATCTTATAAATTAATCATAACAAATTTTTATATTAATGGTAGCTTTGTATTCTAGTTAATTTATTTTATAAATTAATCATAGCAAATTGTTATATTAAGCGTAGCTTTGTATTTACATTAATCGTAGTTTTGTATTTTAGTTAATTTATCTTTTAAGTTTAATTGTAGTAAATTTTTATGTTAATCGTAGATTTATTTTATATTTTAATCGTAGCTTTGTATTTATATTAATCGTAACTTTTATTTTAGCTAATTTTTTATAAATTAATCGTATGATTATTTTTATATTAATTGTCACAAATTTTTATGTCAATCGTAGCTTTATTTTTAATTAATCATGGCATTGTTTTTAAAATGCAGACGTCGCATTATTGCACGACATAATGGCCGACGAGAGAGATCATAATATGTAGATTGTGACGAGTAACTAGTGGTGATGTCAACCGATAAACTGTATTTTAACTCATTGGTGAGAGAGGGGCACAAATTGTTACAATTAATTTCTAAAATTATTTTTAAGGCTACGATTAATTTATAAAATTATTCTTAAGGCTACAATTATTTTTCCAAGGGCTACGTTTAATTTCTAAGTAGCCACGATTAATTTTTTAAGTAGCTACGATTAATTTCTAAGTGGCTATTATTATTTTTTAAAAATATTTTTAAGTCTACGATTAATATTTTAAGTGGCTACGATTAATTTATAATGTTAGTGTTGTGCTTGACACTAAACGAATAGACATAATCAAGGTGGATTACTAATGTCATGTAGCACACTATATTTGTTTATCAAGTGCTCTACATTGCACTTGTTACAATGATTAATTATCATTCATCTGTATGACATTGAATAATCACTTAAGTGTTTGGTTTTTCCAAGTACTTGACTACTATTCTGGACAACGTTCATAAAGATGTACATGAACGTGATCTGAACTTCATGAAGACAGCTCGAGCAAGGAGTTTGAATTGGGTTAAAGATGAAGACGGTTGTGCATCGTGCCGCAACTGAGATTGTTCAATATGCTGAGTACTGCCAGCTAGCTTGGGTGATAGCCAAAAGTCAATTTTTGAACATACAAGACATTCCGCTATGCTACCTGAAGAGAAGGTTCAAGATCAATAATGTTCATTGCAATGTTCGTGAACGTTTGCGTGAACATCCTTTGTCCATATTATTCTTCCAAGATCGATGAAGATGTTTAAGGTTTCCAACCAAGAGGAGATTAATAGATCATTTTAGAAGATGATTTATCCAACTTGAAGATCATGTGATTGAAGATAAGGTAGAGTTCTAAAGTTGGAAGATATCCTAACATGGATAGTCCTAGGTGTCGGCTCTAATAAGGAAAGTTTCCTTATTCATTTCTGACTAGGACCAGGACTTCTGTTCTCTTGTTAAGGCTATATTGTTCTTCTATAAATAAGTCTGGGATACAAACTTGTTAGACACAACCGAAACAAACCACAAGAACTGAAAAGATACAATCTGCAAATGCTCTACTTAAAGCCACATAATTTCGGTCGTCTTTGTTAGGCTAGAGATTAGTGTTCTAGTGATTGTGTATTGAAATACTTTTCATATACTGTCAAAAGAAGTATTGGGAAAGACTTCATGTGGGAACTAGATAGGTTAGATATATAGGTTGTTAGAGGATCTCATGATTCAATTCAACGAAAGAGGGTGTATGGGTAGAAAGGGTATCAAGTGACGGGAGGCCAACTGCGTGTAATATCCCAAGTAAACGCGAGAAGTCCCCCTGACGTAGATCAAGTTGATTGAACATAGTTACCAATCTGTTGTGTGATTTACATTCTGCAATTTATATTAAGTTCACTATAACGTTTCTGAACATTATTGTGAACTTTATTCTACAACGTTCATGATCTTTTTAGTGAATGTTTTCAGACAGATACCTATCACACGGGGTGTGTACTTTCATATATATAAAATATTTCTTAAGGCAACGATTATTTTTCTAAGGGCTATGATTAATTTCTAAATAACTACGATTAATTTCTTAAGTGGCTACGATTAATTTCTAAAATTATTTTTAAGGCTACGATTGCTTTTTTAAGAGCTACGATTAATATTTAAGTGGATATGATTAATTTCTAAAATTATTCTTAAGGCTACGATTATTTTTCTAAGTGCTACAATTAATTTTTAAAATTATTTTTAAGGCTACAATTATTTTTCTAAAGGCTACAATTAATATATATTTGTCACGATTAATAGTTTTATAGGTTACAATTAATTTTCAATTGGACACGATTAATATTTCATGGTGTACGATTAATAATTTCAAACATACGTAATAATGCTATGATTAGTATCATAAATGATCGGTATTTTATTTCACCTAAAATACTACTCGCAAGAGAACGAGGTAAATTATAGTAAAATAGCGGTGAACAAGGTCGCATCCACAGAGACTGGCTATGTAATGCGGCTAAGTACCCAATTCTATTGTCCTACTTTATCTAGAGAACCGAATTAATAGTTTGAATTT
The DNA here is from genome assembly GCA_026008535.1 of Perilla frutescens. Classification (NCBI taxonomy): domain Eukaryota; kingdom Viridiplantae; phylum Streptophyta; class Magnoliopsida; order Lamiales; family Lamiaceae; genus Perilla; species Perilla frutescens. The sequence continues at coordinate 6,057,948 of BRKX01000012.1, read as the reverse complement.
AATTAAACTAAATATTGCAAAATAAATAAATAAATAAATCAATAACAGAAAATGGGATAAACAGATGAAGAAACGCATCCTAGGGTGTTGTTGCTAAATGAATTTTTCGATTTTCAGATAATTTACTAAACCAATTTAATTATAAATTTTGTAGGAGAATCACTAATTTAATCATAGTTTCTCTCTCGAGTAAGTTATGAAAGTAGATTAGACTCTAATTATTATCTCTCGACCTCGAATTATTATCTAACTTTAGATAAAACCTCAGATTTATTCTCATCACGACACCTACCAATTTCTCGATCTAGCAAACTCGTGTTATGCAATCCTAATTCGTTAATCTATTAACCACTCTTGAGTGAATAATAAATTAACTACACAAATATAAATGTTGATCAATTCATTCACAAAAGACAACAACAGTCAATGATGCATAAACACTAAATAGAACGGAAAAATAAATTACTTCAAATCATAAATCCATAAAACAATCAACAACATTAGGATCTCTAAAAGTTTAGCTACTCATGTTGTATTCAAAATTCAAAGAAAATAAATACAAACAAATCGACAACATAATCCCAATCGAATAAAGCATAAATAGAACTTAGTCTAGATGGTGCTTCTTCAATATCTATGTAGTCATTTCTCCGTCTTTTTCACGGTGTTCTCTGCTCTCTTTATAGGGTCAAAAGTCCTCCAATTTTCATGCATAATGAACCCTAATATAATGAAGGAAGTTCTCGGTCCAAGATTGAAACAAGTCTAATCCAAAAAGGAAAACATATTTTTTCATCGGAAATAGCACGGGCTGTGCAACTGACAACATGGGCTGTGCATTTAGTACAGGGAAAATTAGTCATTTGTTGAATGCAAGTTGCACGGGCCGTGCAACTGACAACACGGGCCGTGCAATCTGTCAGTCTCCCGACACGTTTCGCCGTTTTGCTTCGTTCTCGCTCATTTCTCATCCGATTGACCGGATTCAAGTTACAGCGCGTTCCTCACTCGATCATTTATCTTTTAGGTACTTTTTAAGCTCAATCGAGTCTCATAAAATAAATGGCATCAAATCCCTTCAAAATGAGCAAATACATGACACTGCACAAAATATGAAAAACTATGCGCAACTTGTCAAATTATGCAAGCAGTACACATGAACAACCATCCAACTAGACCTCAAAATGCATGAAAGCCATTGAAAATCAAGGGTTTGTCAATAAACCCGTGAAAATTGGAAACCTACTTGGGAAGAAGATGAAGACGTCTCCGACAATGCTTCAGGTCTTCGTTCCATCTTCGGTGTGTGCTCATCAGCTATGGCATGTGAAAGAAAGATTAATACTTCAAACTATCACATGCAAAAAGGGAGTGGGAGAGAGATTAAGATAATTTTCACCTTATGATCGGTGGAATCCAATGGTGACGAGTTTCGAGAGAGAGAGAGAGATGCAAAGGTGGATTTCCAATGGCTTGCTTCAACTGTTTTTTTTTTTTTTTCATTTTTTTAAAAATGGATCAGTGATAGAGAGGGAAATAGAGATGAAGAAGAAGTGGTGGTTGGGTAATAAATTCAAATCCTAACTCAATTAATATTCTTTGGCAATTACAAAGCAATCTTTTGCAGAATATAAGTACAAAATTCTGACAAAATTCAGAATTTTTTGTGGGCCCCATCCAATGAGTATTGAGTAAAGTAAGCACAAATTGTCGAAATAACTACTATGTTTTAAATCTTAGCTGCCTATTTTACTATATCTAGATAAATATTTTTCTCAATATTTATTACAAAAATAAAATTTATTACAATATAACCAATCATATTTTACATTTATTCCTAAAAAATATATTTTTTAAAAAAATTATACACCTCAATTATGGAATAATTAACAATATTAATCAATTATATTAACTAAAATAAAAATTAATTACTAAAAGTAAATACAAATCTTAATTGGTGGAATAAATCATAAATAATAATTACAAAATTAAATTAAATCAAAAGAAATTGACATTGAATAGCAAAAATGAATGAAACTTTAATAAAAATTAAATGAAACACCGAGAAAGAGGGTGCTTCTATTTGGTGTTATATATATATATATATATATATATATATTTGCACTAATTAATATTTATGTCATGTATGTACGTATAATGTGCTGCTAGAATGCAGTCTAACTGCAATGCTATGACAAAATAAAATGTAGGGGATTTAGTGAGAAGTCGGAACACTTAAATCAAGGTGCTTAAATACAACTACTCAGAATACGACTTGTATAAATAATTTAATTTAGAAAGTATAATTACCTAACGATGATTGAAATTTCTTAATTACTCCATCATAATATTTAAAATCTACCATAATACTTTAGGTATAATTAAATACCTGACTGATTGTCCCCCTGATTTTTCATATGTGATTTACCTTCTTACGTGTGAATTAAATTTATTGTGCACAAGCACAACTTTTGTAAGGTGCAAAAATCACTCCAATATTCATATTATATATAGTTTACAAAAAAAAAAAAATCATATCAATATGTATGAAAAAGTAGTATAGAGATAAACCATTTAGATGTTTTTTGCCTTCTCTTTACTAACGAATTAGTATGGTTTATACAATATTTTGTTTGTCTTTTCCTTTTTGACGAGAACTCTCCACTCCTCAGCGATCCAACTTTGATTTTATGTAGTCTGAATAAATGATAGATTGTCATAAGATAGATTTATTCACTTTAACTTTTTTTCAGAATATTAATTTAGAACTCGAATAATGTAAATATCAATAAAACAAAAATCAGGTACCATTAAAAAATATTATTTAATGATTATAAATTAATATATTATTTATTAAAGTTAAATATTTATTAATTGAAAATTAATATATAAATAATAATACATGACTTTTATAGCCTTAATTTTTTTTTTGTTTGACTCCCCCAGTCCCCCAACCCATCCTCTCTCTCATAATTCATAAAATGAAAAACTGCATTTTTAGATTTTTCTTTAATTTTTTGAGTAAAGATGATTTAGAGCTTTTACAACCTGAAAAGTATATAATACAGATTCGGGCGTTTATACCCATCGCGTAGAGTAGAGCCAAACCCCCCGCGTTCCACCAAATAACCGCCACATCTTCTCTCTCTCCTCCCTAATTAAATCCAATTAGGGTTTACTGATTAATTGCATGGGTGATGGAGTCGCTGCAGAGACGGGTGGAGACTTGGATCAAAGATCAGAGCACCAAAATCATGAAGGTGACGTGGCCTCCGCCCTGGAGGATTCCGGCGAAGTGGCCGTGGCAGGACGGCCGTCGCGAGCGCCAGAGGAGGCTTCAGGAGGAGATGGTGCGCCGCAAGAAGCAACTTCAGGAGCTCTGCTACGCCGTCAAGGCTGAGACGCTCTCCGATTTGCAGGAAATCTTATGCTGCATGGTCCTCTCCGAGTGTGTCTACAAGGTGCTTCGCTCTTTCATTTATGGCTGACATTGTCGATGTTGAGATCCTGATTGTTTACATTTTGATCTTATTTGGATGAGGATTTTTGTCCATTTGAGTTTGTGAGTGTTACTGTGGTGAACTAGGAGGACCGATGCTTTGGTTTCATTTTAATTTGCTAAATCATTTAATTTTGTTTTTGGCTGGAGTTCTTCCCTTTCATTTTCGGAGCTGCATATTTGTTTGAAGACTTGAACTTATTGCTAGTGTTCCCTGCAATACAGGTTATGATGTTTATGAACACATGAATTCCCCTCTATAAAATTTTGAAGGCCTTTTCACTATCTATTTTGAAGTAGTCAGAGACGTGTTTAACAAATATAGTATGACTTGGAAGAAAGATTCATGTGGTATGAAATGGAGAATCCATGATAATTTGGAATTTGATTCTTCACTGCCAAGTATTGCATTGATAAAAGAATCAGCGACTGTAAGTTTTCCATTGCAGTATATAATTGTTAAACCGATCAAGTTGTATAGCTGTTGTTCAATATGATTTGTGTTGAGGGAACCTTCAATATTAGTTTCTAGCATATCTTAAGTATTGAAACTCACCTTTCTGTGCATATCTTCTTTATGTTAATTAGGATCGTACTCTCTAGTTCCTGACATTAATATTCTGTCTTGATAGAGACCTGCTGCTGAGATGCTTCGAGCAGTGAACAAATTTAAGGCTGACTTTGGAGGGCATTTAGTTTCTTTAGAGCGTGTCCAACCATGTTCAGATCATGTTCCTCACAGGTGTTCAAATGAAATATTACTCTTGCTATTTCATTATTCTCCATCATTCTTGATAAAAAATAATTTGAACTATTAAGTTAATATGCCCCATCTGATGGTGCTTTCGGTGAATCTATTTTCTACTTCTTATGGTAACGGCTATGCAAGGACATACAAGAAGATTCATAAAAATGGGTGTGTATCTATGCTTAGGAATTATTTTATTAGGATTTGTATATGAATGTATGCGAAGTTGTAAAGAATATTAGTCTTAGAGAAGAGGAACATATCTTAAGTAGTTGGTATCATACATAAGCTCAATTTGTTTGAGAGGTAAGAGCATTTTGTTTACTCTGAAAGGTGAGAACTGATCATCGTTAAGGAGACGTACAGAGTGCCAATTTCTCACTTGACTTGTGTGTCATCTGTTTCTCTTTAAGTCCTTATCTGAAAGACTGGAACTAAGATGTTTGCTTTCCGTTCACTGCCATCTGATTGTCTACTACCTTTTATTGCTTTAAGTTTATGAATTATTGTCCTTTTTTCCTTTTTTTTGCTTCATTTATTGCACACTATTACTATTGTATATGTTTTCTTTTAGCTTAGCTTCATTTGGATGTCTTACATCTTAGGTATCTTTTAGCTGAAGCTGGAGACACTTTATTTGCTTCCTTCATTGGGACAAAGCGGTACAAGTAAGTCTGATGCGCATACTTTGGCCATTTTTTTTAATCTATCTTATTTCCGAAATCCTTGCTTAAATTGTGTTTTACTTTCTCCTTGCCCTACCTGTTATAAAGGGATATCATGGCTGATGCAAATATATTTCAAGGTGCCATATTTCACGATATTGCAACGGAAGACGCACCTAGGATCGATGCTGCAAAAATTGACGGTCAAATGAGTAATGGGGAGAACAACGCGAGGCATATCGAGACCAATCTTAAACCAACAAATTCTACACCGAAGCCTGCTGCCCATCGGGTACTTCTATGACACTACATTTTTTTATACTGATATGCGACCTCTGTGATGTACAGAGGGCTCCCCCCCCCCCCCCCTCTTTTTTTTTTATTTTACTGCCAAAGCTAGATTTTCTTTTATCCTCTGTTTGTTGTTAACATTCTTCTTCCATCACTAGGGATTCATGGCTCGTGCTAAAGGAATTCCTGCATTGGAGTTATACAGGCTAGCCCAGAAAAAGAGGCGAAAACTGGTGTTATGTGGACATTCACTTGGTGGAGCAGTAAGTTTTTCATTAATGCACAGTAGCTTGCTCTACCTTTACTTTTTTACTCTTTTAGAGTGAATTCACTTTCTTTGTCGATAACCTATTCAGGTAGCTGTTTTGGCAACCCTTGCAATTTTGAGAGTTATCGCTGTTACATCTACTGAAAAGATACAGGTTAAGTGTATCACATTCTCCCAGCCTCCAGTAGGAAATGCTGCTCTTAGAGAGTATGTGTACCATTTTATTTGCTGTTCTGTTATAGTCGGTTTCTGCCGTCAAGCTTTCTGATTTGCTTTTTTTCAGCTATGTTAATGGAAAAGGATGGCAGAATTATTTCAAGACCTATTGCATTCCTGAAGACTTGGTGCCTCGAATCTTATCTCCAGCATATTTTCATCATTATAACTCACAGAATCCTACGGGGCCAGCCATGAATGGAATTTCACCATCAGTGTCAAAATACGGTGAAGGATTTGAGAAACAGAAGACAAATAGATTGAAAGAGAATGAAGGGGAGCAATTGGTTCTGGGTTTGGGTCCTGTGCAGAATCCCTTTTGGAGACTTTCTAGACTTGTTCCTATAGAAGGTCTTCGAAGACAGTTCTATAATAGGGGAAATAAAGTTGAGCCAGTCGAAACATCTGTTACTGATGCTACTGCAACATCAACTATTGATGACTTAGCTACTACTCCACAATCTCTTGAAATTGAAGAGAGTTCTGATGGCATTTCCCTTCGGCCTTTACCTGATAAAAATGAAGACATCAATGGAGGATTGAAAAATGAAAAATCATCCAGTAATAGCAGCAATGGGGACAAGAGTAGATGGCGCAGAATACCTTCCTTACCTTCATATGTACCATTTGGTGAAGTAAGATTATCAATTGATTACTTTTTCCGTTGCTGTTTGGTAACCTTGTAAATCTGGCTTCTATTTGTCTATCTTACTGTTGCTTGAAATCAAATGGTGATTTATTTTGAACATTCTTTTGAAATCACTTGTTGCTGAATCTCAGATAGTGTTAATATTTGATTTCTTATTGAATTGTGTTGCATTCTTTTGTAACAGCTTTATCTTTTGGGAAATTCATCTGTGGAATCACTCTCAGGTTCAGAATACTTAAAATTGACATCGGTGAGAATGCTGCTTGTTCATATATGCTCTGTTGCTGTCTCTTCACGTTCATCGAGCTTACGTTGCTGTTGTTGTTGTTTTTTTTTCCTTCTTGGTTTGTAATCATGCATCATACACAATTTCTGTAGTCCTCCACTCTCTTCACTTAATAATAGTATCGTCATTTTCAGGTCAGATCTGTAATTGCTGAAGTAAAAGAGCGTTTTCAATCTCATTCAATGAAATCATACAGGTCCCGTTTTCAAAGGTAATACTTTGAACTTTGCCTTTTCTTTTCTCCACTTTTAGTCATGGTTTTCCAATTATGTTTCTCAAAGTAGGATGCATGTATCCCTTTTGTGCTCTCAAAGATTTAATAAATTAGTTGTTTTCCATATTGCTTGAGTCATCTTTTCATAATCTCGTCTTGCCTAAAAAGTTTGTTCATCTGAAAATTGGTAATTATATCTCCACCGAAAAGAAATAAGGTATTGCTATCCTTGATTATGTGCTTGCCTCAAAACATTTGAGACCTTATATTTAGTTTTTTCACAGTGTTTCATTTATGCACGTGTCACCCAATTTTATAGAAAGTGTCATTTCCTCAGAGATCCTCACATTAGTTGTTATGATTTATGAACTTCTTGTTATTTCTAACAGAATCTATGAAGAATACATGAATGAAAATGCATTTTCATTCTTGGGGGAGCAAGAGCTGCAATTTCCCCATTTGCAAAAATGGCTAGGAATTTCAGTTGCTGGGACGGTTGAACTTGGGCATATTGTTGACACCCCAATCATCCGTGCGGCTACTTCTTTGGTTCCTCTGGGATGGGCTGGTATTCCATCTGAGAAGAATGGAGATCCACTGAAAGTAGACATATCTGGTTTTGGATTACATCAATGTACATTGATTCAAGCTCGAGTGAATGGTAAATGGTATTTTTCTTGAACTATTGGCTGCCTATTTCTAATATTCACTCCATGTAGTCTCATTTGTACTTCGCTTCTCAGTCTTATCTTTTTTCCTTTGTGTGAGCCTCACCTTTAATGTATAATAAGTGTGACGTGAAACCATAATACTACAAATAAATCTATATGATATTGCATTTATTTCTGAATCCTTGAACCTTATTAACTTGTTTATCGAAAGGAGCAACTTTCCCATTCATGGCCAACTATGTGTTTCTTTCAGTGAGTGAAAAACTAGAGTGACTTGTAACTTATGTATAGTGAAAACCCTTTTATCAAGGCAATTTCACAGCACTGGACTCTTCTATATTTCTATTCATACATGGTTGAACTGCGTCAGGTGTTCAACTACTGTGGAATCTTTTCCTTCTCCACCGGCATATTCTTTGCATCATGAATTGCAACCTGAGATGCAGAGGTTGCGAATAACTGTGGGAGCTCCATTGAAACGACCGCCAAAACATCAAATATATGATGATACATTGATGCCAGCATTTCTTTCCATTGATCCAAGCGCTGTTGATCTGAAGTTGAAGCAGAATAAGTCTCCAGAAATGGAGGAAAATTTTGTTCATCCTGATGGTCTAAGTAATTTTGTTGTATTTTGTACAACAGATTTTTCAACTGTTGCGAAAGAGGTTCATGTTAGAACCCGCAGGGTGCGGCTAATTGGCCTTGAGGTGATATAAATTATGTCTTGTCTGCATTAAGAAGCATTGCTTTACCTATCATTATCATACTTATCAGTGAAACTTGTGTATCGTCTAGGGGGCTGGTAAAACCTCTCTTATGAAGGCTATTTTGAATCAAGGAAGAACTAGTACCACAACAAGCCTTGAGGCTTTTACTATGGATGTTGATTTTCGGGAAGGTATTGCTGGTGGTTTGCTCTATTCAGATTCCCCGGCAGTGAATTTGCAGGTGCTTTTTTAAATATGTTTTTTAGGTAATGCTTGGATTCAGGCCATGATTGCATTGTCTTAACCAGATTTTCATCAGTTAAAACTGCTCATCCTTTATGGTAAAGTGACATTTCAAAACTTGATCGAATCTAATTTAATGTGTGTCTTTGGTGGAGAGCCTTGGTGAGCAAGAACTAAGTTATTTTGTTTCTTTATCTACAATACCGACTTCTTCTAACTTGTATGGTTATCTTTCTATTATTTTTTATTGACTCTGCCTTCTGTCTCTGATACAGAATTTGAATCTGGAAGCCTCTAATTTCAGGGATGAATTGTGGAAGGGAATCCGTGATCTTAGCCAGAAAACAGATCTGGTGGTTCTCGTGCATAACTTGTCTCATCGGATACCCCGATATGGTCATTCAAATGCATCATCACCACCAGCTCTGGCACTACTCTTAGATGAGGCTAAATCTGTTGGCATCCCTTGGGTCCTTGCTATAACAAACAAATTCTCTGTTAGTGCACATCAGCAAAAGGCAGCTATTAATGATGTATTGCAGGCATATCAAGCATCTCCTACACTAACTGAGGTTGTCAATTCATGTCCATATGTTATGCCCAGCTTGGTGGGGGACGAACTATCATGGCGTGCTGCAGACAGAGTCCCTGATAGGATATCAGTTGGCCGAAGGCTCATTTTTGCTCCACTCAATCTTGTTCGGAGGCCTTTTCAAAAGAAACCATCTGTTCTCCCTGTAGAAGGTGTAACAGCTCTTTGTCAACTTGTCCACCGTGTACTACGCAATGATGAGGAAGCTGCTTTGCAGGTGAAACTTTTTACTGATCATTTTCTCTAAATGTAGGGAAAGAAATGTGAAGGAAGTTTGTGCAAAGGCACATATTTAGATGTTTTACTTCTAAGTTCTTTTTGATTCGGGCCTCGCTTTTATTGCAAAAATTCCTTGTACTTCCAATATTTTTTTTTATTTTTTTTTAAATTGGGTCCATATAACTTCTATTTGTGAAAATTGAGTCATACTTATGTGAATTAGAATTGGGTCCTTGTATTATTGATAATCAATGTTATCCATTCAAGAACCTGATTTGATGCAAGTCAAAGTAAAAAAAACATTGAATCTACATTGACTTAATTTTGACAAATAAAAGTATAAGGATCTAACTAAAAACAATTGAAAGTATGTGGATTCAATTTTACCTGCCACTCTATTATGAATATTTCCGATTCTTGCTGTAATTTCATTCTGCCATGGGCAGAGTCTGCTGAATGCAACAATATGGGATGCGTATTAGTTCTGAATCTTCTTGAGCTGAATTTTACTCTACAGGAACTAGCTAGGGATAGGATTTTTTTGGAATTGGCAAGGGAACGTGCAGCTGCTGGAAAAGCAGATCGAGATGCAGCAGCAGGTAAATCGAATTCGTTAAGTTCAGCGACTGTTGGTGCTTCTGTTGGGGCCGGAGTTGGGATCTTATTGGCAGTCGTCATGGGAGCAGCCTCGGCCTTAAGGAAGCCATGAAAATATAGATCCAGGTTTGATTTTTTGTAGATGCTATAATCTCTGTATAGATATCTAGACACGGATAATGCATGTAGAAATCTATTTATTCTTCAATTTTGAATGAGCAGCACAGCTTTATTGGGAAAGAGAGTGAAGCAAGGGTAGAAATGATTCTTTTCAATGGAACGTTGATTTTATATAGTAGGAATCTGGGGATATGATATGAAATATTATTTGAAATATACGAGTTAAGTCTTAATCCCAGAACTATGAAATAAAAAGGATACTTTATAGATTTTCGAAGGAAGTATTATTTCATTAATAATAATAATAAAAATAAAGAAGCCCATTGAAATCCTCCCATTCCATTATCGTTTAATTGGATTCTGAGTGGTGGTTCGAGATGAACAGCATAGTAACTTGTCTTATGATTAAGAAGCAAAGATGAATGATACAAAAGCCAGCAGCTGGGAAAAGCTGGCCATCTACAACGAATAGAGATGGATATAAACAAAAAGGAATTCACTCATCTTGAACAGCAAGAAAAATAGGTTTTTTGGTTTGATAAATCAGCTCCATCAGCGAGGCTGACCCGATTGACAGATAATTGTGCCTTGTAGGGGTCGGAGGTGAGGATTTTCCGGCTGACCTTGTCGTAGATGTCGCGGATAACAATCTCAAATGCGTTACTGACATTTGTCGAGTTGAGGGCAGATGTTTCGATGAAGAACAGCCCTTCTTCTTCAGCCATGTTCTTCCCCTCCTCCACATTAACCTCTCTAATGTTCTCTAAATCGCGCTTGTTTCCCACTAGCATCCGCGCCACTGCAGTATCACAATGACCTGCATTTTTGAATATATAGTGTAGTTTCATACACCAAAACAGATGGATTGGATGCCCAAACTACCAACTACACATAAACTGTATGAATGTCGAGTCGCATAATGTTGTAGCAATCTACGACTTTCAAACCCATTCAAGAAATTAGATAAAACTAACTGTGCAATATTCTAGTGCGAGACCAATCTAATCTTCAGCACTAAATTAGCACAAAACTCTGAAACTCGATAGAGGCCAAACATTGGACAGCCTCGTCACCACGTACCTAATGAACTGTAATTGTATCTAACGTAAATTTTCACACACACATGAATACATTATACATGTATGATTCAATATGTGCCATGAATATGTGTATGATTTGAGTGTTTTTAATTGGGCATATACTTGTAAATTTGCAAATATAGACATGAATATATGTGTATATTTGAATTTTTTTGATAGTCGAAGCATCGGTCAAACTGAATCAACAATTTTCGATACCATATTTCCATTTCAGCAAATTGGTAAGCTTCAATACTCTCTCTCTCTCTCTCTCTCTCTCTCTCTCTCTCTCTCTCGATTCCAACTTGATTCAATTAAATCTCGCAATAATTTTGAACTCCATAAACAAATTGATCATCAAACTCGATAACAAAAAGAAAACAAACCATAATCGGAATCGGAAGCATGACTACACTCAAAATTGAGAAGAAATGCACTTAGAGAGAGAGAGAGAGAGAGAGAGAGAGAGCATACTGTTGAGCTCGTCGAGCCAGCGTCTGACGCTATGAAAAGTGATCTTCCTCGTAATATCATAGACGAGGAGCGCTCCGACGGCGCCGCGGTAATAGGCGGAGGTGACGGCGCGGAAGCGCTCCTGGCCGGCAGTATCCCAGACCTGCGCCTTGACCTCCTTGCCGTCGAGCTCCAGCACCTGCGTCTGAAACTCCACGCCGATTGTCGCCTTGGAATTGTGGTCGAACTCATCTCGAGTAAACCGCGATAGCAAATTCGATTTTCCAACTGCCGAATCGCCGATCACCACTATCTTGAACAGGTACTCCTCCCCACTTTCTTCCGTCATTTAGCAATTCTGCTTCGGGATTGCGATTGCCTCTCTTTATTTGCAGTCGGTTGGGCTGTACGTCAGTGCGAGAGAGAGAGAGAGAGAGAGAGAGAAGTAAGATGAAAAGGTGTTTGGGATTAATTTGTGGTTCAAGGAAGAAATAACGTGGACTGTAGTGGACTGGACTTCACTGCGTAGTGCGTAATCCAAGCTTCATAAATTCACCACTTTTTTTTCTTTATTTAACAAAGATTATAACAACGATGCTGCACATTCTTAGCTTAAGCGCCTCTCTAACTCCTAAATTCCGTTGCAGATTATAAATCTCCGAATGTGCCTCAGTATACGAGAATTCAGAGCATAATTTATTTTATTTTATTTTTTAAGTGTAAAATTAATTTTCTTATTATTATTATTATCATAGTAGTCGTTAAACTATCATAATGTCACTTCTAACTAGGCTAAAATTACATCATTTTATTTATTTATTTACTGTAAGGGATATTTACAACCAACATATCACTATTACAAAGAGAGAGAATTATTAATTTAGGACTTGAAATATGAGTAATTTATCAATTCATGACCTGAAAAATGAAAACTCTCAATTCAGGACCCGAGAGATGAAAATTCTCAATTCAGAACTTCAAAATTCGTGATTTTTGAGGTCCTGGATTGAGAATTTTCATCTTTTGGGTCCTCGATTAATAGTTTTCATCTTTCAGATCCTGAATTAATAGATTACTCATCTTTCAGGTCATGAATCGACAATTCTTACAGCCAGAGATTGGAATCGAAAGAATCTTGATCTAGAATCTAGAATTCGAAACTAACTATGACTTAGAACTAGGAATATTAGATCTCCTCAAAGAGAAATAAACTCCACAAGCTACTCATGGTGGCACAAGACTCAAACCACCAGTGCTCCAATATGGGTTGCTCCACTTCAAACGACTCTCACTCACAAAGAGCAAGACACTCTATCACGAAGAAGAGGACAAGAAAGAATGAAAGATTCACAAAGATAGAGACAAAGCTCTCAAATCTTTTTTTTCTCTCTCTTTCTCTCTATCTAAAAACCTTAGTCGTTCACACACACACACACATGAATGTGAAGTATGTGTAATTAACAAGAGGCTCACAAATATAAAGATCAGTGAGATAGGGCACCAACGAGTAAGCCTTCCACATATGGGACAGGTAGTATGAGCTCAATGCTGAATATCTTAAGCCCAAGAAAATGAGCCATTATATTCTAACATTTACTATACGCTGATAAGTGTGTTATTATGTGTCAATTTCATTTTTCTCGATTTATAAATTATATTTGTAGGGTTTTCTATATTATTAATCTCTTATGGTTCGTTTTTCTAAATTTTATATAAAAAAGAGGGAATGGTAATTTGTGATCCTTCCGCTCTTATATCTCTTTCAATTTTATATCTCATTTATTTATAGCAATGTAATCTGTCTCGCCATAATTGTGGATCATGGTCTTTTCTTTTCTAACCTATCTTGTATTGTTTTTAATTTACTTGATGTAATTTAACTCTATTGTACACCTTATTCTTATGATGAATAATGAAAAGTTAACAAAACGATAGAAGTTAAAAAAATGAAAGGACCATTTCATGTGATTTTAGCTTGTTTTGCGTAATGTTTCCCACAAAAGTGCCATAAAATGTGTCCATACGAACTGTAATTCAGTTAGTAAGAAAATCAGAATTAAATGTTACGGTGTTGTCAAGTATCACAAGTTGGAGATTCAATTTCAATAATTAAGTTCCAATTGTCAAAATTTTGAAACTCAATATATGCATGGGTTTATCCTTAAAAATTGATAGAATTATATCATCGTACTGTGCAAGTTTTTATAAAATACAAATGTCATAATAGATTATTTTTCATGTATAATCCACATGAAGGACTAGAAAATGATACGGGTTTTTTAAAATACACAAAATTAAATAAATGATATTTCATGTATAACCAACACGAAGGATCGGAAAATGTGAATGTTAGTCTTGTTTTCCCACTGCTTATGTACTGATGTAATTACTATATCAATGCTCAAAAATAATATCGACACACTTATATATCATATCATCGTATCGGTTGCACATTAAATATGATATTTTTAAAAATTAATATAGTATCCTCCCGTGCGACATAAACTCTAATGTATGTTGATTGCCGGACATAAATATAGATATAGATTTACTAATAAATAATAATAATAATTATTTTTTTAAAAAAAAAAGATATTATATCACCAGGTATGTTGATAGTTGTGCCAAAAAGAAATATCCGTTGATAATTATATAATACCATTAAAACCCTAACACTCCCCGCCTCCAGCTATTAATTACCTCCAGCTGCAAAAATATCGCCGCCGCCGCCGCCGCCGCTTCTCTACCCCTACCACCGCCGCGCTCGGAATAAATTTTGATTAGACCAGAGTGTAATGCAGCTGCGCTGCTGCTCTCAAAGCATCAATCCTTGGGGCCGACGCACCGTGCACTGCGCCGAATTCAGTGAAATCATTTATTCCTCAAATCAACGCTTCTAATTTTCGCATTTTCTTCGTTTCATTAAATCCTTTTTCTAAAATTTCCTGCAATGGCGACGGCTATCGGATGCTATTATCTCAAGACTAGCAATCGAGGTATTGGCATTTACAGCTATATTTTCTAATCTAGCGTTTTATGTATGCAAATTTATAACCATTCTCTGTAATTTTGACGTTGAAATCGGAAGCTAAGTAGTTGCGTTAGTGTTCTAAGTGTAGATTACTAGATTGAAAGATCAAGGATGTTGTGTATGGTATTTTAGATCAATATCAAGTTTTTGGTTTTTATATGAAGATTAATTTTACCGAGTCAAATATTGTTGATCGGTGTTTGCAATCTGCCGTTTTCTTAGTTTTTTATTCTTCTTTTGACTTTATGTTTGTCATCGTGTCAAATTTGATAGTTTTCTTAACTCGTCTTATCCTGTTAAAGGTATTATTTTTTGGCTTGTATGCTTTGTGATAAACACAAAATTTAGTAACTCGTGATTAAGTATTGAACTGGAAAATGATGTTTCCATGCATAATTTGGGCTAGTGAAAGAAAATGAAATTATGTTGGTGCCACTGGCATGGATTTGTTCACACCTTGATGCTGAGGTGGCTGTTTAACTACGGCTTTCTTCGCTTGGATACAGTTTTGCGTGCAGCTTATGGTTTTGGGAGGGAGTTTTTTTTTTCTAGAGATGTAGTTGTGATTTATCCAGATAAATGAGGTGATTTTATTGTAGCTCTGCGCGATTTGTATGTGGAAGAAGAGTCATCTTGCACGGTATTGATACCAATTCTTACAACTGTGATGCAGGAGGGATCCCAAAATGGAGGTCACCTAGAGCAGCTGTAATCTCTCATTTTCATCTTCCAATGCGTAGTTATGAAGTTAAAAACAGGTTACTGCTCTTCAACATACTTCGGTCATCATTTCTGCTGTAAAGGGTTTTAAACCGAAAGGCTGAACGAGACTTGAACCTTTTATTTGCAGGACTAATGTTGATGATATAAAGTCACTTAGGTTGATAACTGCCATTAAAACCCCTTATTTGCCGGATGGTAGATTTGACCTAGAGGCCTATGATGCCTTGATGAACGTGCAGATCAACAATGGTGTTGAGGGTGTAATCGTTGGAGGCACGACTGGCGAAGGCCAGTTGATGAGCTGGGATGAGCACATTATGCTGATAGGCCACACAGTGAACTGTTACGGTGGATCCATCAAAGTTATTGGCAACACTGGGAGCAACTCGACTCGGGAAGCAATTCATGCTACCGAACAGGGCTTTGCAGTTGGAATGCATGCAGCCCTTCACATTAATCCTTACTACGGTAAGACCTCTTTGGATGGTTTGATTTCTCACTTTGAGAGTGTGCTTCCAATGGGCCCCACGATTGTCTACAACGTGCCATCCCGGACAGGCCAGGATATTCCTCCCAGTGTGATAACAAAAATTGCCAAGAGCCCCAACTTGGCGGGGGTGAAGGAATGTGTTGGAAACGATAGAGTGGAGCAATACACGAGTAGCGGGGTGGTTGTGTGGAGTGGGAATGACGATCAATGCCATGATTCTAGGTGGGATCATGGGGCTACCGGAGTAATTTCAGTGACGAGCAACTTGGTTCCTGGACTGATGAGGGAGCTGATGTTTGGTGGAAAGAACTCATCTTTGAATGCAAAACTCATCCCTCTGATGGAGTGGCTTTTCATGGAACCAAACCCAATCGGCCTAAACACAGCCCTAGCTCAGCTTGGGGTGGTGAGGCCAGTTTTCCGATTACCATATGTACCCCTTTCTTTAGCAAAGAGGGTGGAGTTTGTGAATATAGTCAATACAATTGGAAGGGATAATTTTGTTGGGAAGAAAGATGTGCAGGTCTTGGATGATGACGACTTCATTTTGATTGATCGTTATTAGCTGCTGCTGCTGTAATGGAGTTCTATTTCTAATCTCTTAACCAAGTTTTGTGATTGTATGATTTGTTGAAATTGAATCTTGTGTTCGGAGTTTATACGCGTCACATGTATAGTATACTGTTGTTATTATTATACACGTGGCATTCAATGATGAAGTAAATCGAGATAGGAAGTGAAGGATCTCATATTTGTGTATCTATCTATCCACTTATATCTTTATTTGTTTTTCAGACAGGCAACTTCAGGAAGAAAGATGGATTTGTTCGAAATAGGTCTACTGCAAAAAAGAAGTCATGATTGATCTTACAACACACACACACACCTTACTGGAAAGTGGAATTGAGATTTGTGGAGGTGGACTGGTTGGGGGGAATGGGTTGTTGCCATCTTGTCAAGAATTAGAGCTTTCAAGAAGAGTGAACTGTTTCACTATTATTGCTATAATTGACTTACCAATTAAAGAAGTAAAATGGTAAGATATATATTTTCAATATTAGAAATAGTACTTTTTTCAATTCAAAAAAATGTAAAATAACTAAAAAAATGTCATCATAAAAAAATAGTATTTTTTAGTAAGATAAACATGATATTTTTCAAATATTGAATAATTTTTCTGTCTCATTTGAAGTTCATGTGCATCTAATATATATGAGACTACCCTGTTATAATGTTGTTCCCCATGCACCCATCTATACCTGAAAAATAGTGTGCTTCGATTTGTCATTTGACTCATTTCTTCGAGAACGTAAGGAAAGACATCAAGCTCTCACCATCTTGCACAAGCTAGTGACAAAATTTGTATATTTTTCGTACTTTCCAAAGCATGCAGTACTTAAAAAATAATTGAAGAGTGAAAAAAACAAGTTAAATTTCATCATCATGCGTTACGAAAAAACAAAAAAAAGGAATCATGTTTCTGATTCATGTAGCATGTAGCACGTATGTATTAATGTATATATATATGTAGCCCATATATATATATATATATATATATATTATTGCCGGTGGGACTTGGAAGACAGATTGATCACTTCAACACATACATAATTAACACGCAGCGATCGAAAATTCAAGAAAGTTGCAAGATACGTATCAACACCTCTCTCTCTCTCTCTCTCTCTCTCTCTCTCTCTCTCTCTCTCTCTCTCTCTCTCAAGTTTGTGTCAGTTGGGGACCTCGATCTTTTTGGTTTTGCAGTTCTGCAAATTTAGGCAGTCTATCTCCTGGTCACAAATCTACCATCCACTACCCTTTTTCTCTTACATTAAATTCCTTCATTAGTAGTTCACAATTCTTCACACACATCCTAGCTAATTTATTCATAGTTTCTCCATCAAACTTTC
This sequence comes from Perilla frutescens, assembly GCA_026008535.1. Taxonomy (NCBI): domain Eukaryota; kingdom Viridiplantae; phylum Streptophyta; class Magnoliopsida; order Lamiales; family Lamiaceae; genus Perilla; species Perilla frutescens. The sequence continues at coordinate 6,040,277 of BRKX01000012.1, read as the reverse complement.
TTCAATTCCTCACAAAAATTCAGGATTGAAAATGGGCAACACCAAACATCCATCCCATCACCTCTTCCTACTCATCATCACACTTTTTCTTGCCGCAGCATTTCTTGTACAAGGTGATACTTATAAGCTTAATTAAACTGCAACTATATCTCTCTATTTCTTTCTTTTTTAATTTCTTTTTAATTCTCATCTTACTTTATATCTATACCTTTGCTATTACATTATTCGGATTCAAATATGTCGCTTGTTAGTTTCTGTCTAAAACAATGTTATTTTTAAAGATATTTAATATAATAGCCACATTTGACTATATATATATATATATATTCATGCAAAGTTTAGTATTAATTTGAACCTCGGATGCAATGAACAGATGCATCTTGTTCGATCTCTCAATTTGAATGTAATAATTCATCAAATATATCAAATTCTACGTTTTTTCCTACCTATTACATATGTATCATCCATTTTTACACCTCAGGTATCAAAGAGTCTCGAGTTCAAATCGCACCCTACGATGATCATCAAACATTGAGCTTCAAGGTCAGATATAAATTAATTAATGATCGTGATTTCGATCGATAATTATTTTCAGATACAACTTAATTAAATTGTTGATGTATATATATATATATATATACTAAATCATCTTGTTGAACACACACACACACACATACATGTGTGTGTGTGTGTGTGTATATATAAATCAGGATGGTTGGAAAAGATTGTTAATTGGATCAGTAGCTCCAGTTTGCACTTACAACGAATGCAGAGGTTGCAAGTTTAGGTGTATAGCTGAGCAAGTCCCAATTGAAGGAAACGATCCCATCAACAGCGCCTACTACTACAAATGTGTTTGTCATAGGTAATTATATATGTAACTGCAATCACAGAGAGAGAGAGAGAGAGAGAGAGAGAGAGAGATTGCTGAAGATTTTGTTGGGGTTATAATTATCTACATATGATGATGAGCCATTTCTGTACGTAGTCCCAGGTTTCTGTCTGTATTTGATGGTGAATGAAGATACAGACAGATACTGTCTGAAAAGGAAATGACACTGGAGGGTTTTAATTTCTACGAGTTTCATTATTTTCTCTTCGATCACTTCATTCTATAAATAAACCATCTGAATTTATTATTATTATGATCAACGCAATTAATAGACTTTATATATTGAAGGATCTGCATCTTTTGTCTGTTGATCTTATGATAATGCTTCATTACATTATAAATTATATCACGACGATATCATTGGCATTGTTATAAATATCTTGTATGTGTCAATGCAGTGAGCCATCATTTTGGACCAGATCATCGGTTTCTCAAATTATTTTTGGGACTTATGGGATGGAAATATTGAGCAATTGGGGTGTTTATGTTTCAAATTAATCTTATTTTTTAATAATTAACAGAATATAAATATATATTATTGATTACGAATAATAAAATGAAAATTATAGATAAATGTTAAAAATTGAAAAACGAATCTGTGGTAGGAAAATTAGGAACTGAGAATTGCACGTGGAAGTGGTCCCACAGTGGCGCATTAATAATTAAGATCATTTAAAACATTTTTTTTATGTTTTAAATTCACCACCACAAAATCTATCAACAAATGTTGGCATTTTCAACACTAGTGGGAAGTAAATGAATCGAATTTAACTGAAATAAAAAATATTGTTCAAGTCTTTGGCTTAATTTGAAACGAATACAAACTATGGCGAAGTTGTCGAGCTCCAATTATGGACAAATAACTATTTAATTGTGTGAGATTATTTTATGGTATGTCAAAATTTATTAGAAAGGTTTTGAACTAAATTAAAACTCATATCTAATGATATATATGTATTTTTTTATGTTTGAATATGAATGTTAACTCATCTTAAGAATTTTAAACCATAAAATGATTTCACACAAAACTCTCTTCCAATTATGATAGAGTTTTGAACTTCCATCAATGTTGAAACTCGAATAATATCTCACAAAAAAAAGAAGTTATTTTTCATTCCTTTTGCTAGGCTAAGTCGAATTGAATATGGCCTAAAATATTGTACCACCAAGCTACTTTGTGGTACCTTGTACTATTTAAGTTCATATAATTAATAAAGCCATTTGCAATTTAATGATTTGGAAGCTGGTTGGTATTGCTACGTAGATTATTACATGCTACTCCCTCGTTTTGAAATTTATGTGTAAATTATAAGTTGTGTTGTGTTTTGTCGTTAATGCACAACTAGCAAAAGAAAATGGCTAAACCATCATTTATATTCCAAACTATTTTCATTTTCTCAAATTTATCCCAAACTAATATTTTTATCAATTAAATACCTAAACTATTAAAAAATAATTAAATCTATCCCCGATACATTTTTAGGCAAAAAATTACCTAACGCTTCGACTAAATATTTGGATTTTCTTCTTATGTTGTAGCGAAATCGATCATATCTATGACATAAAACCTTTATTCTAATTTTTTAAAACTCTTTTTAAGATTTGATTTTGACCTAAAAATGTATTCGGGGATAGATTTGATTAGTTTTTAATAGTTTGGATATTTAATTCATAAAAATGTTAGTTTGGGATAAATTTGAGAAAATTGAAATATTTTGGGATATAAATGATGGTTTAGCCAAAGAAAATTATAGTAAAGCGCTAAGTCTCCTAACAGGCTCAATAAGGCTCATACATTCATCAGATGGATCGGGATCAATGTGGGTCAATTCGTATTGATCGGTGTTGACCTTAAAAAAAAAAAAATTAAAAATCAGTATCAATCCTAACACTAACAAGTATCATTCAAAATTCAAAATGTATGACTTGTATCATTAAAAAGTAATCGGTCTGCTACTTATTTTATATGAGTTTATGTAGTTCAAATTGTGATATTTTTCATTCCAATTAATATTTAGAGTTTAGGAATTTATGTTTTTTTAGGATTCATGAATTTTTTAGGGGTTTTTTTAAATATTTTTAGAATTTTTAGTGGTTTATGTTGTGTGTTTTGGGGTCATATTTTTTAGGTTTATTAATCTCAATTAGGATCATATTTATTTCAAAAAAATTAAATTCATTCACTTTTATTTTAGGGTTTACTAATTTCATTTTAAAGTATATATATTTATTTCAAAATTATCGAAAAAAATAAATTAATTATCGAGCATAATACACGAGCCCACGCGTTAGCATCGGGCGACTGCATTGCACGAGACGCCGAATTTCAAAAAAATAAATTTATTCAATTTAAGTTTAGAGTTTATTAAATCAATTTTAGGGTACATATTTATATTTATTTCAAAAAAATTAAATTAATTCATTCTAATTTAAGGGTTCACTAATTGTATTAGGATATATAATTTTGGGAGAAAAAATGAAAAAAAAAGAATAATTGAAAAAAATAAAAAAAATGAATAAATAAATAAATCATAAAAATAATAAAAAAAAATTGAAAAAAAAATAATTGACGCGTGGGCGCATGTGGGGTCCACGCGACTGACATGGTTGACTCTCTTCTATTGGCATATTCGTGTACCTTCATACATTAATATTATTGAATTGAAGAGATATATTTTTGCGCAAACACTTTCATGCAGCGGTCTTAAATAGTGCTATTTAAGACGGGTTGGGTCAACCCACAAAAAAATAAAAAAAAAACTGTTAAATCAGTATCAACAGTCTCACTAAAAATTATCACCAAAAATTCAAAAAGTATCATCTGTATTATTAAAAAATAAGGGGTCTGCTAGTTATTTTATACTAATTTATTTAGTTCAGATTGTGATTTTTTCCATTCGAATTAATGTTTAAAGCTTAGCAGTTTAGGATTTTTTTAGGGTTCATGTTTTTTTAAAGGGTTCATGTTTTTTAGGGATTTTTTTTAGGGTTCATGGTTTTTAGGGGGTTTTTTTTTAGTTTTTTTAGGGTTTTTTTTTAGGGATATTTTGTGTTTTTTAGAGTTTTTTGGGGGTGTTTTTAGGGGGTTTATTTTGGGGTTTTTTAGGATTTTTTGGGGGGGTGTTTTTAGGGGTTTATTTTGTGTTTTTTAGGGTTTTTTTGGGGTGTTTTTAGGGGTTTATTTTGTATTTTTTAGGGTTTATTAATTCTATTTTAGGATATAGATTCATACTCATTTCAAACAAATTAAATCAATTTATTTTAATTTTAGGGTTCACTAATGTTATTTTAGGGTATATATTTTTGGGGAACAAAACAAAAGGAAAAAGAAAAAATCGGATAAAAAATCGAAAAAAAGTAAAAAAACGCCCAGAAAGAAAAATAAAACAAAACAACGGACATTTGACGCCCATGCGCCGTCTAACAGTCGCACGAAATGGGCCTTGTGCACTGAATACCTTCTCTATTTTTGTGTACTGAACTTCACATTTATTATATTTCAAGATTCATACTTTAATTTTATTCAATAGCCAAACTCTTCCTGATAATTATATTTGAATATATTAGAAAATATCTAATAAAAGGATAAATAACATTAGTAATTATAGTTATTTTTGAATTAGCTTCCATGATATTGGGCTTGATTAATTGGGCCAAGCATCAATATATTATTAATTAGATTGGGCTCAAATGAAATCTTCTATCCTACTCTCTCTATCTTACTTCGTGTTTCATTTTTTTTTATTAGATTTTCAACCATTTTTTTAATCTCAGTTTCAATTTATTTTGGTTTAGTTATTTTTTTCATAGATATTATTTAGGGTTTATTCCTCCCAATTAGGCTTTATATTTATTTTTTAGTAATTATTTTTTTAGTTAATATAATTGATTAATAGGGCTGATTATTCTAAAATTAGGTTATATAAAATAAATGTTAATTGTGATTAGTTATACTATAATAAATTTTATTTTTGTTATAAATATTTTTAAAATATTAAATTTGATAGAGAAAGACAATAGTAAGATAGAGGATGTTGACTAGAGGATTTTATCCGAATTGGGTTGGCTATTCTACACCGCATTCCATGAATTTCATTTCTTTATTATTATTATTATTGCAAATCCACGCACATATATTTAGAAATGTATATAAAAATTTAAAATTTAAGTAATTTCATCTATGCTAAAATGAGTCATTGTGATTTCATTTTCAAAAATTGAATCCATATACTTTAATTTATGTTAAAATTGAATGGTTACACTAAAAAAAATAAAAATAAAAAATTGAATACGAAATAAGGACTCAGTCTAATATATATAGATATATATATATATATATATATATATATATATTACAAGGATTTTCTTAACGAAATGAAAGTGCGATAATTCAACATTTAGATATAAAAATGCAATCAGCTGATTAAAAATTACTTTGTGGCTAAAATACATATATTTATATACCAACTTCTCTTCAAATCATTATACGTATTTTATAAGATTTATAATTTATTACAGAAAATAAAGATTTTATATTATCAGAGTGAAAATATCGAAATTGATAATTATAAAAAGAAGCCATTATTTGGACACAAATGGATATAATATTTTATTTAAGTAATTATGAGAGAATGTCTGCCAAGAAAAAAAAATCTATATATATCAACCAAAGGGCAATCTCGTGAGCGGCTGTTTAATCCTTCTAAACTCATTCATTAATGATTGCAAAATATGCCCTTTCGACCATCCAAACACTATAGGAGGGAGATGTCATTAATTAATTAATAATTATCACTTCAATTCCTACTCTCTTTTTTCTTTACTATTTTAATAAACATATTAATTTCAAAGTAGGAATTTGTTCTGATTCTACTTAATGATTGCAGGATACTCAATATTGTATTTCAATATTTCTGTAAGTCTGGTTGAAGCACGTAGCTGAACAACGACTATATATATATATGTATATGTATATATATATATGGATTTATCTTCATTATTCGTGAATATCGCAATATTTTCGTAGGTTGAACATGTTACATAAATTTGATAGGACTGTTATAGAAAGTGAACACTTGAAATTCAATTCTTGTTAATTATAGTTGTTGAGTGTATAAAATAAATTATTAGAGTTGGTTTATTGAAGCTCGCAACATTAAGTTTGCATTCATAAGTAGAAATTTGAAATTCTGTCACTATGTATATACCTTTTAAGTTGTGCTATATTAAATGTACCTATATATAAGTAATAAGTGCGAATAATTATAAGGTACTACTCGATATTGATGATTTTAGATAGAGAAACGAAAAGTAATGAGAGTATATAAAATCATGAACTGGAACTGCATGCCTATTAACAAGTTATGATTAAGGTTTTTGTTTTTTTTTTGCCTTTTCTTATTTTATATTCTTTCTCGTGAATATATATGAACTTAACCTATTGAATATAGATGTAATATATACATTCATGAGGGTCCAAATTTATTGAATCTAAAGTTGGTATTAACAGTTTTGAGCTAGATTTCAACAAAAGAAGATTGGAAAATGATATTTTTCTTTAAAAAAAATTGTATACTAATTTTTAAAGTCATTAAAGTCCAAATTTTCAATATTGCCTGAAGATTCATCTTCCAGCAAATGTAGATAGGAAAATGATAGGATTCCTTGAAAATTGTCTAGGGTGTAAACGTTATATAGACTTTGACCTAGATATCTATCTTCATGGAATTATATTAATTAATTAACTTAAATATTTAATAATTCGTAGCTACTCCACCCCCACATATGGGATTATTAAATTAAAAAAATGGCACTTATTCTTTTCAAGAGAAGCCGGCCCATATCACGTAATCATGGTCATGGCACCATCACCTTTAAGAATTGGAATAAATTATTATTGTCTTCCTTTGTCTTAACACAATATTTTATTTTGCTTATATAAATATTAGTAAAATATTCACTATGATTATTTATACCATAATGACCTTAATGATTACCACACTGCACTATCGATATATCCACTGTATATGATAATATATATGGATTTCAACTAAAAATCAAAATCAAAACCAGAATTCGAAAACTATATATGTCTAAATTTGTTTCAATATCAATCAAATAACTTCAATGAGAAGTACCAATGGGGCTTTAATAACTAGATGTATTTGTAACTTCAAAATTTTCACCCGATGATGAGATAGTGCCGTATATAAATTTTCATATTACTAAAAAAAATATGTATTATTTTCACGTATGAATATTATACATGTATTTTTCACATGATGATAATGTTATGACACCAAAAGATGAATTGACAAATGTCAGTTAAATAATTTGTTTCGAGATTACATTCTAAATTAAAGAATTTGGTTGAATAATTTAATCCAACTTTGAGCTAGCTCTAATCACTCTATATAAACCACAAATTAAGGAAATATTATGGCAACAAAGTTCAATAAAGAAAAACTTCAGCTAATCATGCTAACACGAGGCTTCAGCATCACTGCACCACCCATCTCCGCCGTGGAACGGGGGTGGCGCCGTACGAGGCGGCGGCAGCGGAGGCCGAAGGGTAGCACGATACGGCTGGGGAACCGACGGAGAGGGTTCTGTCTCGGTGTCCGGCCGGTGGTGCAATGGGCGGTTGTAGCCCGTCCCTTCCGTTTGTTGAAGAAATTGGTGGCAGAGATGGCGGCGAATGGGCGGCTGCTGGAGGCTTACTGCCGTACTCTGCCGCTGCTCCGCCCTCAGTTCTTCCCTTTGTGTTGATTGTTGAAGGGTGAAATTCAATCATGATCAGTTCAACTGTTCAAGTAACGGCTACGATCATGTTTGATTAGACGATTGGGGTGAGGATTAATTATATCAAATATGGATTAGAATTTTCTACTTAGCTTTGGTTTTTAATTTCTTGTAAGAAATATATTTCATGATCACTAGCACCTTTTATTTTTATTGGTACGTGCTGTGTTGTGTAGTTGGATTTGCAATTGTAAATGATAATTTATTTGATGTTTATTTCGTCATTTTGGTTCATGTGGTGGTATTCGTGAAACCATCGTGATAGAATACAAATTCAATATTGAAAGAGTAGCACTTGTCGCACCATTTACATTCATCGTTTATACTCTTTTTATTATTTATTTATTATAAATAAATTTTAATTAATTATATTATATCTAAACATTTTCATTACGTTTACCTACTATTCGATCCCAACAAATATTACTATTCTTATAAAAACCATATAAATTAAATGCACGAGATGAAGATGGGATTTGCATATATTATATGCTCAATGAATAATAACGAAGTAAAATATATGAGAATGAGATAATATTAAAAACTATAGATAACAAAAGGCAACAAAACAATAATTAGCTCAAAATTTTCTCTTTCTTGGAAAGGAATTATGTACAAAAACAAAACAATAATAAGCTTAATAATTACATTATTAAAAAGGTAAATTATGTAGCATTTAAAATCACAAACGAAACTACTATAAATAAAATAAATCTCGATTCATCAATATTACTTACTAGGTAGATATATATATAGAGTCAATATCCAGAAATAGAGTAAAGGGTTTAAGGAAAATTCAAAGAAATGGCTTCTTCTCTCATGGCGACTCCTAAAACCCTCACCCTTCACCACCCCATTGCTTCTCTCCGCTCCCACCGTCCCGCCGCCACCGCCCTCTCACTCCCCTCCGCACATATCTGCCGCCTTCCTCTCCGCCTCGCCTTCTCCCCACTCCATAAATCCTCAAAATTGATGATCTCAGCTTCAATTTTGCCAACACTCCAAACCTCACCAATCAAACCAACCAAATCCTCAAATGCCGATCGCGATCTGCTCTCTGGATCGACCCGCACCATCACGACGCTCCTCGCCGTCGCTGAAGCCGCCTCGAAATTCTTCGCTCACGAAATATCCTGCATGGCCGTGCAACTGAGAGAGCCGGCGCTCTCCTCCGCCGGCACGGCGTTCTTCGCCGCGATGAAGGAGGATCCGACGAGGGGGCTGAACACGCCGTTCACGGTGGTGGCGGCCGGAATGGCGAAATGGCTGGATATCTACAGTGGAGTTTTGATGGTTAGGGTTATGCTGAGTTGGTTTCCCAACATTCCGTGGGAAAAGCAGCCATTATCTGCAATCAGGGATCTGTGCGATCCCTATTTGAATCTGTTTAGGAACATAATTCCCCCAATTTTCGACCAATTGGATGTGAGTCCACTTCTCGGTTTCGCAGTTTTGGGCACGATGGGTTCGATTCTCAACAGCAGCAGGCAAGCATATTGAAATTGAACAGTCATTCTTGGTTGATGATGAGAATCGATATGTTAGTGAGATTATGTACAAGAATTTTGTTTTGCAGCATAGCATTGGCACAAATTGATGATTCTTGAGCTTACTACTTGTTGAAATCGTATATACATTGTTAGATCATTCAATTTTTTGTGTCGATTCATCAATGTTTATTATTGGCAATATTCAATCTCAATTTTGGTGAAATGGGAGAATGAGAAGTGAATGCAAGAGATATTTGGAACATATCATATTCGGAACTTAAATATTACTGAGTAGTACACTAATCAAAACTATGGTGCTTCAAGCATTAGAGGAACACAAAACCATATAGCACAGACCTCAACGATGATGATCGCAACACAAAGATTTCTACACCTATTCTTGTTACTAAAGCAGCCTGAACTAGTTCAGCTAGCTATGTACATAGGATGTGCTAATACAACAAACATTCGGACCAAACTAGTCGTTAGTTCTTCCCAAAGTAAGAAAAGAGTGTAGGTTGTTTATCATTCGCACCTTTTCTTGGCTGTTTATCATTGGCCCCTATTCTTCTTTTCTTGGCTGGACTGATATGTAGACTATCAGTTTCTTTAACAGATGGCTTTGCATGACCGGGCAACTTCACATAGTCGAGCTTCTCTTTGTTTTTGGTATTGTTATCATCTGTATCTGTAACTGATTCTTCTTGGCTATCAGGTTCCTCTTTCACACTTTTCTGCTCAATAGTTTCAACCAGTTCATCATTCTTTGGTTCTTCAATCACACTATTCTCAATAGGTTCACCCTTCATTGTCATCTTTTCGAGTGTTGATCGACTTTCAGGTTCCTCTTTCTCACTTTTTGGTGCACTACATTCCTGAAGCTCTTCCTTAACTGGAGTTTTTTCAAGTTTTGGCTCCTCTGTCTCACCTGTTTTTTTCTTTGAGAAAAACTGTGAGATTGTCTTGGTCTCCTCCATTTTTACCTGTGTACATGTGGTAAAAAGGGCTTAATTTATCACTAAAAACACGAGATGTACGCAACTTCTTGCCAAAGATATTTATCAGACAATATTGTTATAGATTCAAGATTGTACCTCCTTAATGCACTCTGGTCCATCGAAAGAAATCTTACCAATCGCAGGTGTCACGGGATACCATGCCTGTAAAAAAGGTGCCAATTTTCTGTCAAACCCTTGTTCATATCTCACCAAGGACAAAAACAGGAATTTGGGTTCTTACCAAATCCGTTTCTTCATATGGCTTGAGAATTTTGTCAAGATTGGACAAAGAAGAATCATTCAGCCAGGCATCGGTTGATTCTTTGTTGCCCAAGATAACAGGCATCCTGTCTGCAATGGTAACAGATAATCACACTTTTACTGGAAATAAGAATGCTGTCAGATACGAATTTCTATCAATCTCCAAACCCGAGAGCTGAGATATGTTGTAGTTCAATGAATCAGTCATAGTTCATCATTACATGGAGAAAAGGTACAAACCATGAAGCCATTCCAGAGATGACGATGATGAAGTTGTGATGATAGTGAAGGTATAAAGAAATTCACCTGCATAATGAATGGCGAAACAGTACAGAAAAGGTCTCAGTAAAAGTATTTGAAAGCCCAGAAATTTATACGCGAAAAATTTAATGTGTAATTCACCTTGTGAACTTTTCCAAGAATCAAAGAGAGCAGCAAAAACCAATGGACGACCATCCTTAAAGTGTACGTAGTAAGGTTGCTTTTTTGATCCATCCTTTTTCCATTCATAGAATCTGCAAAAACAAACTTTTGCATATAAAAACTGGAAATAAATTGATCTAATAAAGCAACAATTATATATGAACAGAAACCATAGAGCAAGTGAATATCAAGCGGAATCTCTCATGCGAAGGGAAAATATAGTGAATAACTGGAGTTCATTTCTATAATACTGAAACACAAAGCTTCCTTCACCTTTTCAAAACAAGTATAGAATAGCAAAAGAGGGATTGGAATCGATGTATATAATGCACAGAGTTGCAGAGTGCATACCCTTGAAAAGACACCAAACACCTATTCTTGGGAAGAAGCCGACGAAAGGAAGCCTTTTCTCTTATCGACTCACTCCTCGCATTGAACTGTAAATCACATCACAAATGACAAATATGTTCGATGGAAGCGATCCCATTTCAACACACACAAAGGAGCTAAAACATTCGATCTCTCTCCCTCACTCACACACACACACACAAACAAACAAATGTGAGGCGAAATTAGAGACTAGAGCACTAGTAAAATCCCATTACCATCTTAAAGTGGTCGATTTTATCAGATTGCTTGGTAAAGCTGGGAACCAGTCCCCATTTCATGCAGTGCGAAACGACGCCGTCGCCATCTCCTTCGTCGTCTCGTCGAACCACCGGCACGTTGAACCCCGGCGCCACGTTGTACGACGGCCGGAACCTAATTAAATTCCAATCACACCCAAAATCAACAGTTCTTTTTTTCTTTCGAAGTAAGTGATTAATCGAACGCAAATCGGCGCAAACATAATCGAAAATCATATATAGGGCATTTTAGGCAAAATAAAAAATAAAATACCGATCCATATTGAGGTGGCGGACGGGCCGAGAGTTGAGATAGCAGGCCCGAGAAAAGTCATCGGGCCGCAGAGTACACCTTCCTCTTCCACACATGTTCTCTTTCGCGGGCTTTGCTTCGAGGTTTCGCGATTCGAGGCGGGAAGAATGTAGTAGAAATTTGAGAATGAAGATTTACCGTTGGATTTATATGGACTGCGAGGTGGTGAATCGTGATAGCGCTATGTTTGGACGGCTGGATTTGAAAGTAAAAGGATTTTCAACTCTGATCATTTCTTTTTTAGTTATTGCTGTTTTTCTAGTAATAACATAGTTCATTCTGCTATCAAATTGTTAATTTGATACAAGAATTACCAATCATAGAAAGCTAATTTCACCCTCAAAATTCATTCATTTATATAAATAAATAAGTATATATCTTGTTTTAGTTACGGTCCACAAAGCTATTCATTCAAATTCAAATACTTATATTAATATTGATCTTGAACCTTATATTGTTTTATATGAAGGCACATCAATATTCATCTTTTTTTTTTCTTTTGAGGGGATCATCAATATTGATATTAAATCTATATCATAACATTACATGATACTAACACCAAATATTTACAAGGCCTCTCCAATGATGTAATTAACTTTGTGACTGCAGTGTGTGAAAATAATTCTTGATTCAAAGAGTTATCTTTGCATCTGCATGCATATGCAAAAAGTGGCATCTACCTGAACCAAATTCCTTCACCTTTACTTTCTCTCTCTCTCTTCATTCCCCTTCACATTTCCAACAGAAAAACATCACTTCTCCCACCATTGATTCCACTCCCCCCCCCCCCCCCCAAAAAAAAAAAAGAACCACAGTAAAAGAAAGACAAAAATTTCATGCAATTTCAGCACAGTTTTACATCAACTTGAGCATCAAATCAAGTTCAGAAACTGAGTGACATATTCAAATACAGAATGCTGAAACCTCTCACTTTTTTACAAGCTGTCACACCTTTAACAAGAACCCTAAACTCTGCCTCCTCCCATCTTCCATGAAAATGGAAAGGAGGTCGCGAAAACGCAATCAAACACGAAGCTTGAAGATTCAAGTTCGGTTATTCGGTTTATCATAGGACATTAGTTTTGATCTCGTTGAGCTCTTTCAAAAGCTTAGTACATATGCTCCAAGAACTGATATTGGCTATACTAAATAATATTTTTCGCCTCATTTATGTACCGATCTGGCCACGAGCTTACGAATCGAGTATTATTAGAGAAATGGGGGAATGCAGCTTGAGAAGAACCTCCATGCTCTCTTCTGCAGAGAAACGAAAAAATGGCTCCATATTAGTCACAAGAAGACTTGATCAAAATAAGCCACCCTTTCTTGCCTTTTAGCCCCTACTTTCAATGTGGAAATTCAAACAATTGATGACAATAAATATGTTACAAGTTCATGTGCTACACACGAGTTGAGAGTATGTAATGTTCAATACACCATATGCAGTATCCACCACAAATATCAAGATTACTGCATAAAAGGACCTACCCTCTTCGATTGAGCACGAAGGAGGTCAGGGGAGATCTTGTACAAATCTTCGTCGACAGCCTTAGGTTGTGGTCGAGGTGGTGGAGCCGCCGTCGGTGAGGGCGAGGCAGGGCTTGGTGGTGCTTTCAACTCACAGTCACAATCCCACACCACGCTCCCATTCTTTTTCCCTTCTTTTTTTCTTGAATTTTTTCCCTTTAAAAAAAAAAAAGCAATCCCAATAATACTAATATGCATCATAAACATCTTATGTGAAGTTGTGAACTTCACTCTTCATTTAAAACAGTTACATCACAAGCAAATCCTACAAACAATTCAAGAATCCTTCATTTAAGCACAACCTAAATATCACAATTTAGTTAAAACTTAAAAACACACAATTTTCACACGACGACTCAAGATTCATGACTATGCACTCAAGGAATGATATTGTGGAGTTAATCAAAATAAACATTTCACACACACCAACAAGAAGAACTGCATTCATGATTGGTTTCAACTTTCAAGGCATTTACACACAGTCCAACACCAACTCAAAATTCATGATTGCGCTCATGGCATCTTACACACACAGTAGTGCGTGATCAAGGAATAGTCAAATTCTATAACGTGTGTGTAGGTGTACTAGATCACACTAGAGATCACGACGCATCGTCAAAACAACTACAAGAACTACATCCATATATGATTGGTTTCAAGGCCATCCAAACACACAGTAGTATGCGAACTGTGATCATGAACAATAAATGAGTGATGGGCCTTACTCTGTGGCGAGGTACAACAATCATAGCAGGAGTGAAAACATCATTTTCATACAAATCACCGGCAACGTACAAGTCACGCTCCTCGGCGTAGCTACACCCAAGGAGCCCTGCTTGCCTTGCTGTTTCAAAGCATTGTGTGAATGGCAAATCGCCATTGCAATCCCAGCTCCCAAATGCAGGAACATGGCTCCTCCTAAAGTTGAATTCCTGCACCAAAATAAAAACTTTATCCAAATTATCAAATAAATTAACCATATAGTATACCATAACAAGAAAAATGGAAAGAACACGAAAAAGGGTTCCTGAAAAATAGTGCTCACGTCCATGGATCAAGAATCTTGGAAAAAAAAATGTTGACTTGTGAATCAAGAATTTAGAATGGTAGAATGGCTTTTGAGTTGGTGGTTTGTATTGGTTGGCATGGGGGGAATTTAAAGGGGAATGAGTGTAAAATGAGGTAATTTTGCTTTCTTGTTCAAAAACAGTGAAGGAAAAGACTAAAAGTGAAAGAGGGAAAAGAGTATGTGTCACTGCTAGTCTACAGATGAGAAAGGGAAAGCAAAGAAGCCCAGATATCAAAGAATAACAGCACTAGCAGACAGAGAAACAGAGAGGTGAGGGAAGCTGAGAGAGAGAGAGAGAGAGAGAGAGAGAGAGAGAGAGAGAGGCTCTTAGTTCAGCTTTATTTGGTGAAATCTTTATCGCTTTTATCAGAGGAGGAGGAGGAGATTGCAGTGCACTAATGGCGATGGTAGTTGGGGGGCGGGGGGGGGGGGGTGTTCCTACGAGAACTCAACATTGATGGCCATATTTGTAGGTCTAACTTTCATCAGTAGCAGAAGTTTAGGTAAAAGTTTGAAGATAAGTTGGATTTTTTATTCTTATACTGAAATACTTTATTTTGAAAATTATGGTTTAGATTTGATGGTTACATAAGTAGGTTTCGGTTCAAATCTATGATATTATATCATGAGATCGTTACTCTACCAACTAATAATTCGTGAGCTTACATGGCTTCGTATTGTCAATAGTGTTTTGGATAGTAGTATTTGAAAACTTATGTGGAATGATTGTGTGTACTTTGATCTTTTGTATTTAATTATCAGTTAATTGTATTTAAAAGTTGATAAATATATTTGAAAATGAAAGGATGTTTGGTCAAAACTTAGTTTGAATGATTTTCATGGGATGGGAGTGAAAAGCAAAAGAGGGCAAGTGAAGAGATTTAATGAGATGTGCAAGGTGTTGGTAGGCATTGAATTGTCCCTCTCACAAGATTGGTTTGAAACATTTATGTCGCAAAGATTTTGTGAGATTTTGGAATTGGATGTGTGAAACATTATTATTATTATTATTATTATTATTATTATTATTATTATTATTATTATTATTATTATTATTATTATTATTATTATTATTTAAAAATTGTATAGTAATTCATGACTAATTCCATATTATCGAGAATCAATTTTTTAGATTCATTTAGCCATTGATGGAATATTGATGCACACAAAATAAGTATAGTAAAATTCGTCAATCCATCTCAAATTATTACACATTTATTGCTTTTGTATGTTACATTAATTTATTGCTAAGTTTTATATGTTTTGATGCTAATATCTCTATCATGTATTGTTGCTTATTTATGTTATGTTTGTTGTTTAGTTATCCCACAAAATGAATATCAAATGTTAATACAATCAACTCAAAAGAGAAGACTATGATTTATTCATAGTTCTCGGATAAAGAGTGATCCACATTATAACTAACCCTTTTTAATAAAAAAAATTATATATCTTTCTTTTTTTGTTCCAAAGTTACAGTCAAATTGTTTGCATTAATGTACACAGAAAAAAAAAAAAGAGAGAAAAAACTTAATAATGCCCACACTTTCTATTCTTTTGAAACTAACTCTTTTTTTTTTGGATAAGTAAATAAGGAGATTTTATGTAATTTTTTATATTTAAATATATCTCCTTAACATGTATGGAATTATGCCTTCATTTTAAGTCACGAGTTTGAATCTTTTCAATACTACAAATCGGGTGTGTAATTAAAAAAAAAAAATGCATGGAAAAAAAAAATGGGACTAAAATTATGAACCGGAGATAAGGTGAAAAAGAGACTGTGACATAAAAATAAAAATCTAACTATTGCAATTTATATATTTTCAAAAGACTAACATCTAGGCCCTCATAACTAACTTTCTATTTAAAAAAGAATGAGCTTAAAAAGTATAAAATGCGCTTTTACGTTAACCCCACATGCGTTTTACTTGGTGTTCTGCGCTTTATGTCTCCATTTATTGCTAAAGTTGAAATTTTACGGTGGTGTTTTTTTCAATGATTTGTTTATTGAAGAATCGAGGCTTCTTAAGTTGGATAATTGTATAATAATTAAAGTTAGTGACTGGTAAAATTGAGAGACGTTTTTTTATTATAGATGTCAGATTCATGTGAATGGTAATTCATTTTTAGAAAATTGGCGGTAAAATAATACTCCTTTCGTTTTTGTATTAGTGTCATTCTACTATTTTAATTTTATTTTAAAAAAAGTGTCATTCTACAAATTCGAGATATAAAATTCTCATTTTTCACATATTTGCCTTCATTTAACGCATTCATACATCTATATTTAACTATTTAATATATTCACATAAGGCAAATGTCACGGGTTCGAATCTACTCAATACTACAGGTCAGGTGTGTGAGTAAAAAAAAATATATTCACATAAGGGTATATTAAGTTACTCAATTTATTTATTAATATGTGTGTATTCATCCAAAATGATACTACATTAGAAGCAAATAGAGTAATAGTAATAGTAGCAGTAGTATTAGTAGTGTACATGTCAAATCATGAAATATAATTGAATTTAGCGAATTAATTTTCAAAAATTTCAAGCAAACGGATCCTGTCACTAGAAGTTCAAATTTACGTTTACACCCTCGAAGTATTTATGAATTATGATTCAATTCAACAAAATTTTGATGTGTATTCGAAAAAAAAATGACGAGTTTTCTTCTAATCGTTTTTAAATGGGCATGGTGGTCTTGGCCTCTTGGGAGACCACTTTTTAGATTTTAGTACAAAAGTAAAATTTTATTTTAAAGTGGAGTTGGGGTAATTATTATTTCTTAACTAAATCATTTTATTTAAATACACACACATGCATTGAATTGCTGAATGTGTCTAATTAATAAAGTTAATATTTATTTTCAAATCAATTTATAAATCGTTTGGCGATTAAAAAAATATCAAATTTATTTTTCTATTGCAATTTTATTCCACCACATATTATTTTCGTAACATACACACAGTATGTATGAATTTATGATATTATTAAGATTATATAAGTTTTAATATCTTGTCCCGGTGGGGATGGCCTAGTGGTGGAGTGAGATTGCTTGGAGATCAAATGTTACGGGTTCGAATCTCCTCAGTACCATAGGTCGGGTGCGTGAGTGTAAAATAAAAAAAAAAATATAAGTTTTAATATCTTAATAGTATTAGTGAAACATGACGCCTATAAAATGATGTGTCGACATTTTAATGCCGAATTGTTAAAAAACTACTCATAAGTTTGTGTCATTCTATTTTTATGTGCTTCAAAATAGATTTGAGAACAATTTTGAATAAGTTTCAGTAATTTAAATATTAAAATGTTATTTCAAATAGCATGTGATCGAATTACAAGTTTGATAATAGCATGGGATATTAAAACCTATTTACCCATTATTAACCTACGTATCAGTTATAATTTTTTGATACTAAAATAGAAGATACGACATTGTTTGCAAAATGGTTTCAAAAAGTTTGTATTCGATCATAATTATTCAAATCACTTTTGGAACCCAACATAATCATCACATATATATATGTATGTATTAATGTATGTATGTATTAAATGAGTAATAAATATATTATAAAACTATACATCTTTATCTTTCCCATTATAGCACGAATAGTTAAAAACAGTTAGATTTGCACTCCATGTCCAAAATATTAGCAGCACCATCATTAAAAAGGGAACCACTGTTTCCCTGTCTGAATTATATGTATAACTTATGAGGTAAACTTTTTATTCTGAAATTTTGAGGTAGTTGAATTCTGTGTTTTTTACTCACCCAGAAAAAGTGAAAAACAAGTCACCATATTTACTTATTTGGGTAAATTTCATATTATTCCGTGTATTTTCTCAAAATTAATAAAAACCCACGTATTGAATAGCCTAAAACCCTCTTTTGTTATAGTAAACTAATCGTAGATTTTCACAAGACAGTTTTTGATAATATTAGTTTATATTATATTTTTATATTCACTTATATTAATAAATAGTCCAAAACTCTCATCTCTTATTATAAATTAATCACAAATTTTGATAATATTAATTTATATTATGTATTTTTATTTATATATATATTAATAAATTACATGTTTAGATGACATGATCACTTAATGGCCGCATCAGCTTCCGTTGAATGATCTTTTAACACCATTAAATATTTGAGATCATGAATCGATAATTTTATATTCTTCGAATCCTGGATTGATAGTATTCATCTTTCGAATCCTAAATCGCTAGTTAACTTATATTTCGGATCCTGCATCGACAATTCTTCTTATTATATTTATGGTTTAATTATATCTAGTTATGAAGTTTATATTGAGTATGATTATTTTTCCTTGTTTAGTTTGTTAGGGTTCCTGATCACCAGTAAATTGTTGTAGGGAGTTATATAATTGTGAAATCGTCCCCAAATTGCTATTTACTCATTATTACTAATACACACTGCGATTAATTGTCGATCACCTTCTTTTTTATTATTATTAATTTATTGTTGAGATCTAATATTTTTTAAGTTATAAAATGTAGGAGCTTATTAAGCTCATCTACATATATATATTAAAAGACAAAATTGTGTTATAGACAACGGTTCTGGTACAATATGTTGTCTATCACACGATTTCACAATTATATATTAGACAACAGATTTTGTATAATAGACAACTATTTTGACATTTACTGTTGTAATTTTTTTTATTTTTTTTTGCTTTTACACTTCAATTTATATTACAACCGTTGTCTAATAACAAATTTTTTATTTTTTTTATTTGGAAATTTAAGATTTATAACATTTTTCATGCACAAGTTTGTAGTATTCTACATTTGCCACCTAAAAAATAATTTACATTTGTATAATAATAATAAATTACAACCATTGTCTTTTAATACGATCTTGCAATCTTAGTTATTATTTATTTTACTTAGAAATTTGAGATGTGTAACATTTATACATAGCTATTTATAAAATTGTATCGTTACAAATATTCCAATCTGATCTTTCTAGCACGGATGTTCATTGAGTTCCTAAAATTTATTTTTTTTGTTTGTCGTAACTACACAAAATTGATCTCCTTATCTAATTAATTAATGTATGTCCATATCATTTTATTAATTCTTAAAAATTGAACACGACATATAAAATTCAAAAATAATTATACATAACATATATAATTAAACAATAATCATAATATTACAAATCTAAAAAATAATAATTATTTGTGCATCGCACATGAGAAATAGTAGTTAAAATAACTTTGGTAAGCACATTCTACTTGTTAAGTTTTATAACAATTAATTTTCTTTTTACAAGCCATAACGTGTTAATTTCTTTTATTAGTTTTAAAATTTAATACAAGCAATTCTTAAATCAAATTGATGAATTAGACGAATTGGCCAAAATGATATTTCTTTTACGAATTGAAGTACTAGTTAAAATTAAATAAAAAAAAAAAAGAATTAAAGCACTCTAGTATTCTTATGTGTTAGATGAGTGTCCTACGGTAGTGTAATGTTCCAGGTCCACAGTGGTGGGGTCCAATAATGAAATTGGGGCACAATGGATTTTATTAACAATTACTCGATATTATTAAAATGGTTAACTCAAGTTATTAAAGAATTTATAAAATCCACTTATATATTCATCATACTTTCAATCTCCACCTATATCAAACATCATAGGTAGAGACTTGTGTAAAATGCAAATATTTAGACTTTTGAGTTTAAGACCCACCACCGTTTTCTTATTTTCATTCCAAGAAGAAGAAGAGAAATTTACTAAATGGGCCTTTTCTAGATTTTGTTTAATGGTGGGCTATGGTTTCGTTCAAGAGCACAATTTAATTATTTATCAAATTTATAAAAGGGCAATTCTATTTACAACCCTACTTTTCTCTTCACAACCCCAAAAAATAATTAAATTAAAATTATTATTTTATTAGACATTTTTACCCTTAATGACTCATCACTTAAAAAATAAAAACCTAGCAGAATATAATAAAGCTCCCAATTAAAGTACAACCCCACCCTCCTCCATTAAAAATTAACATAATATGGGATCAACATACTTATCAGTTACTAATTTTCACTGTCAAAATTATTTTTTAGAACATGAAAAATATTTATGTTTTCATATAAGAATAATAAATTTCTATCATAAATAGATCAGATGAAAGTTTTTAACAATTCAAACAGATTATATATAAGGAAACTTAAAATAAAAAAAATTTGCAGAAAGCTTGCCGTCTATAAAATTTTGCCAAAAGATTTTGAAACTATTTTGAAGTATTGTCGGACGACCGTTGCATAATGTTTATGTTCATCATATGACTAAACAATTAGTTTATTTTCCAAAATTTTGTTAAATAATCCGATAAGATTGTTGGAATCGTAATGGCCACAAGAATTACATGTAAATCATAAGTTAATTAATTAGTTTATATGTCTCTTTATTTTGTTATAAAAAAAAGCTTGGCTATGAATTAATGTAGGGGGTTTGTCATGGATTACCCAACTACATTGGGTGGAATCGATGAAATTGAGGAAGAAAAAGATAAAAATGGCGTCTTGGTAGAACTAGGGTTCGATGAAAAAGGGAAATCAATTGATAAAAATCCGATTTGGGCTACGGGTCAGGCAGAAGATGTTGGATCGGGTCAAGTGAGAGGAGTTGGGCTGACCGCTATTGGGCCCGAGAATGATTGGGCCGAGCAGAGTTGTGGCTGATTGAATTACTCGACAATATATTTGTTTTATCCTATGCTTTTGTTTTAATTTTAATCAAG
This sequence comes from Perilla frutescens, assembly GCA_026008535.1. Classification (NCBI taxonomy): domain Eukaryota; kingdom Viridiplantae; phylum Streptophyta; class Magnoliopsida; order Lamiales; family Lamiaceae; genus Perilla; species Perilla frutescens. The sequence goes on along the minus strand of BRKX01000012.1, from coordinate 6,019,093 downwards.
ATACTTTTAGGGTTTCTCTTTATGATATGCTGGGGACCAAATGTATGCAAAGTATATAAGTTCTTTTGGATGATGAAATGAAACATGAAGAAAATTATCCTTAACTCTTTCATCTTTTCTCCCTCTCGTATACTCTTCTAGTTCTCTCATCTCTTCTTCTTAATCTGCTACTATTCCATTTAATCTATTCATCAAAATTATACAAATCTTGTTGGGATTTTCTATATTTTACAAACTACAGTAGTAGTATACACTACAATTGGTATCCTAGAGCCACGATCTTGAAGCCATGGCCGATGGTACTCGCTTGAAAGACCCGTAAAAAGCACAAAAACGGACGGATCAGGTTTTGTTAGCAGAATCAACCAAAAGAGAGGCATCGGAGCTAAAAATGTAGGAAAAATTGGGGGTCTTAACCACAGAGATGCAAGATCAATTCAAGGGAGTGAACTCAAAGTATAACAATCTCACAAATGCCCTTCACACTATTCAACAGCAGTTGGCCGATCTCACCAAGGGAAAAAGAGTTCAGGAAGAGTCTATTCTGGGTCCTCCACTCAGCAATATGGTACCTCTTTTATCCCAAATTCTGGATCTAGGGCTGTGGTGGAACATACAAATCACCAGGTAATCCATCCCATTCCTAAGATAGAGTTTCCTAGGTTTGATGGCAGTCAACCTAGGTCTTGGATTTTGAAATGCAACCAGAATTTTCAACTAGTGAACAATGTGTCAGATTCCCAGAAAATTGTTATAGCTTTACTCCATTTTGATGGTAAAGCTGATCAGTGGTTTCAGAATTATTACCACAAATTCAAGGGTTTCACTTGGGGGTAATTTCTAGATGTTGTTTCTGCCAGATTTGAGGAGCTAAGAGAGACAAAAATAATTGTGGAATTTAACAAACTGAAACACCAAGGTTCTTATGATGATTATGTGGAAAAATTTGAAGAATTAAAAGCTTGCATAATGCTGTTTAACAACATTGATTACTCTGAAAGTTACTTTGTGGCTAGCTTTATTAGTGGGCTCAATGAGGACTTACAAGCTGTTATTAGCCTATTCAAGCCTCATACACTCCAACAAGTAATGGAATTGAGAAGGAGCCAAATACAAACAGTAGAGGCTATTGCTAAGAAACTTAAAGGGATATGCAAATTCAATTTTATGCAAGGAAGTGGGTACAAGAAGCAAGACACTAATGCATGAATTTTTTCTAAGCAGTTCAAACCAACTCTCAAGCCTCCTACCAAACTCCTAACTTCTGCTGAAATGGCAATAAGAAGAGAAAAGGGCATATGTTACAACTGTGATGAGCCATATGTTATTAGGCATATGTACAAGAATAGGATTAACTATATGATAATGAGTGAAGAGGAGGAGTTATCCCAGCTACACCACAACCAGGATCCTCCCTTAGAAGACTTGTTTCCACCAGACACAAGAGAGTTCCCCTTGAAAGAGGTACATATGTCAATGAACTCCCAGACTGAAGGGATCACCACCCTTAGGGTGGTAGGAAAAGTCAATGACCAAGAGCTGCACATCCTGATTGATACAGGTAGCACCCTTAGCTTCATCCAGGAAGCTACTGCTCACAAACTGAGGTGCCATTTAGAACCAACTACACCCCTGATGGTTAAGGTGGTAAATGGGAAAAAGTTAGTCAACAAGTCTCAAGCCAAGGATTTCAAGTGGGTTGTGCAAGGGCATCACTTCAACTACTCTCTCAAGGCCCTACAAACTGAGGGGTATGATCTCAGATCTCATCTTAGGAGGGGATTGGTTGAGATCATATACTCCAATAGAATTGGACAACAAGGAGATGACATTCACAATCACCCAAATGGGAAGGAGTATTAAGCTGCATGCAGCTAAATCACCAGTTGATTACCAAATGATATCAGGACCAGCCTTATTTAAACTGATATACAACAAGTGCAAAAGAAAAGTTGAGGAACTCTGTGTGGTAAAGGTGCAAGCTCAAGCTCCTGGAGAATTCCCTAATGACACAGACATGAAAACACTCCTAGCAGAATATCAAGATGTGTTTGAGGAGCCCAAGGCTTTACCCCCAACAAGGGGAATTGAGCACCACATCACCCTCAAACCTAACAGTGTGCCCAGACATCAACACCCCTACAGAATCTCTCATAATCACAAGAATGAGATTGAAAAGATTATTAAGGAATTATTGGAAGGGAGACTAATTCAATACATCATGAGCTCTTTTTCTTCACCAGTTATCTTGGTAAAGAAAAAGGACAACTTTTGGAGAATGTGTGTTGACTATAGATACCTTAACTCTATCACAATCAATCATGAATACCCTATTCCAGTAATAGATGAATTGTTGGATGAGTTACATGGAGCTAGGTATTTTTCTAAAATTGACTTAAGGTCAGGCTACTTCCAGATATTGGTGAGACCTCAAGACAGGTACCTTACTCCCTTCAGTACCCATCATGGGCACTTTGAGTTTGTAGTCATGCATTTTGGGCTCAGTAATGCTCATGCGGCCTGTCACCTTACAATCCCTAATGAATCACACATTCAAGGACCAGCTAAGGAAGTCTATCCTAGTGTTCTTTGATGATATACTAGTCTACAGAAAAACTTGGCAGACCCACTTGCAGCACCTAAAAGTGGTTCTACAACTGCTGAGGGACAATAGATTGTTTGTCAAACAAAGCAAATGTAGTTTTGGCAAGTCTGAAGTGGAATATCTGGGACATATTATTACCCCAGAGGGAGTCTCCACAGACCCTCTCAAGGTTGAATGCATGTTAAAGTGGCCCATACCTAAGACAGTCAAGCAATTAAGGGGATTTCTGGGATTAATAGGATATTACAAGAAGTTTGTGCAGGGATATGGCATAATCAGCAAGCCTTTGACTGATTTGTTGAGGAAAGGTAATTTTATCTGGGGTCCAGAGGCTGAACAGGCTTTCCACAAATTAAAGGTAGCCATGTTCACCTCCCCAGTCTTAGCTTTATCAGACTTCTCTAAGCCATTCTACTTGGAAACTGATGCTAGTGGAATTAGGATTGGGGTTGTCTTAATGCAAGAAGGGAGGCCCATAGCTTACTTAAGCAAATCCCTCTGCCCCAGGACCAATCCCTTTCTATTTATGAGAGGGAATTCTTAGCCATTCTCATGGTAGTGCAGAAATGGAGGGGCTACTTGCAAGGACATAAGTTTATTATTAGAACTGACCAGCACGCCTTGAAGTACCTTCTAGATCAGAAAGTTATGAACCCACTCCAATAGAAATGGGTGACCAAGTTGTTGGGCTACAATTATGAGATACTCTACAAAAAAGGAAGGGAGAACAAGGTGGCAGATGCCCTATCTAGAAGAGAAGAGGTTGTTGGCTGTGCAGCCATTACCACAACCACTTCCAACTAGATTCTAAAGGTGACTCAAAGCTACCAACAAGATGCTTACTTCTATAAGATTTTGAGTGCTAAACTGGTAGATGCAGACTCCTATCCTGAGTACCAAACTGTTGATGGTTTACTCAGATAAAAAGGCAGGGTGGTGATAGGAAACTCTCAAGAACTCAGAGATCAGATACTCACTGCCCTACACAACTCATCCTATGGGGGGTATTCTGGAATTCATGGCACATATATGAGGTTAAAATGGGTGTTTTACTGGCCAAATATGAAAGCTGATGTGACTAAATGGGTGCAGGAATGTGAGTCTGAAACCGAGGGTATTGTCATGGATTCCCCGGCTAAATTGGGTGGAATCGATGAAATTGAGGAAGAAAAAGATAAAAATGGCGTCTTGGTAGAACTAGAGTTCGATGAAAAAGGGAAATTGATTGATAAAGATCCGATTTGGGCTGCGGGTCAAAAAAGGTATTGGGCCCGAGAATGATTGGGCCGAGCAGAGTTGTGGCTGATTGAATGCTCGGCAATATATTTGTTTTATCCTATGCTTTTGTTTTGATTTTAATCAAGATGCTTTTAGGGTTTCTCTTTATGATATGGTGGGGACCAAATGTATGCACAGTATATAAGCTCTTTTGGATGATGAAATGAAACATGAAGAAAATTATCCTTAACTTTTTCCTCTTCTCTCTCTCGTCTACTCTTCTAGTTCTCTCATCTCTTCTTCTTAATTTGCTACTATTCCATTTAATCTATTTATCAAAATTATACAAATCTTGTTGGGATTTTCTATATTTTACAAACTACAGTAGTAGTATACACTACAGGGTTATGCTTTTTGTTAAAGGAACGTGGCTATGGGGATTTTATGTGATTGGATTAAAAGGTAAAAAAGTCTCTCTAATTAATATATATATATATATATATATATACTCATACACTCGACCTGTAGTATTGAGGAGTCCCTCTAATTAATATTTATATTTTTTAAAACTGTGGGGGTTGTGAGGAGAAAAATGGAAGTTCTGAATATAATCAACACCTTTACAAAATCACAACTGGGGTTGTGGGCCTTAGCAACGCTATTGTCTAAACTCGTACACAATTCTAAATATAGCCTTGATTTTACCAGACGAGATCCTATATTCTAATTGAGTGTTTCATCTTGTATTTTAACTATTAGATTCATACTAAATGTATTTAATTCTTTTTAGTGGATAACTATTTAATTTTTTTTTTAAATACACATGTTATGAATCTAATGATCGAAATACAAGATGAATCACCAAATTAGAATAGAGGATCTCATCCGTGATTTTACGCTTCATTACCCCTTAATTTCATATAATAAAATAAAATATCACAAATTACACTTATATCCTTACAAATTATGGGCAATTAGAAAACAATCCATAGCCCGATGTTCGATTTCAGATTCTCTATGCCATTATCTGCTACATCTCTATGAGAAATGCATCATGAAGTGATATAGAGGATCTGATTTGCTCGTGTTGTGCCAAGATTCACCATGTTCGTTTCTCACCGGCGCTGCGGTCAACTTTCTTACCCCTCCTTCCTCTATTAAGCGCAACTCTCTTGTCCTCCCATAAACTCTCTCTAGCCATCCCAAAGGACAAAGAACAATGTCACCTTCGTCCTCTTTCACTCAATTCCCTATTGCCATTAAATTACCTTCAATGTGCACATACCTTGGCTAGTGGTTGATGATAAGTATGATAAAAAAAAATTAGACTAAACCCGTAACTTTATGTTCTTCCAACGCTTTATCTTTTAGGCTGAAGAATCATGTGAATAATTGGGTTGGAACTTGGAAGTGAGGGAAATGGGAATGGAGGTGTTGTGTTGAAATGGAAAAAATGGTTAAAAGAAATCAAACTAGCTACATGGATTAGAAAGATAATTTTCTCTGATGACAAGCCCATTATCTATATTGTCAATGACGCTGGCGACTGGCGATTGTTTTTTTTTTTTTTGGAAGATTAGTTTGAGAGGAAATGTAACACTTTCTTATATTGAATTGGGGGACTATACCCGGTTTTACTTTCATTCATGATTTTTATTTCAATATTTTAAGTTGCTTAGGAATGGTGTTAGAGGGGGTAAAAATGACATATATTTTATTATTTAAATATTGAGAGCTATATAGAGGAAATTGGGGATTGTGTATAGATTATAGAATCACCCCCGTAAAATAAATTACATATTTAAAAAACTATTTACCTATCCACAAAACTAGTTAATAAATCGAGCAAATTTGATTTTAATAGCTGAGAAACTGATATTTGATGACTATTTTATTCATCAAAATAGTTAATGGGTATTTACCAATCTATATTGCTTTTCTATACAAATATAAATACAGCTTTAGATTTCAATCACAAATTCACAACTACTTGATTTGGATATTCGTCAAGACCAACAGGCAAATAAACTAAACAAATAATTCATACATAAGATGAGACCCCATTCCTGAGAAAACTACTGACACCCAGTCATCCACTCACTTAGAAATTAGAATCGAGGGTCAAACAATTCAAGTAATAGTTACACCTCATTCATCTATATTGTTCAGTTAATGACTATAAAATCAAATAATTAAGTAGTTACCTCAATCGAGATAATATTAGCACATAATACGAGCACGTAAATTTTCAATTATGAAATCGGTCCAAAATTGGATCACCTTATAAAGAAAACCGAATAACTAGACTATAATTGTGGAAACACTATCGCCAACTTGCCTGAAATGCTGGGAAGATGGTTATTATAAAGTCGATGTTAATAAGCAACAATTTACAACCACTCATCAATTCATGAAAGCACTTCACAAAATCACAGTGCACCTCAAATTGCTATAACAGTGTAACTGATCATATACAAACACATATTGATAAAATAAAATTGCAAAATCTTAAGACGATATCAAATTTGGATAAATAGCACATAAGACATCTATACAGGAGATGCTATTACTAATATCATTTTAGGTTAATTTCTTCAAAAAAGCCAGGAATTTAAGAGGATTTTATCACTCAAACTTTAAATGTAGGAATACAAAACATCTTTTTTCGGAGATTTAAAAATGCTAGCCAATATTTACAGATGAGTCGAAGGCGGTCATCTTTATCGACAATTATAAGTAGATCCCATAAGTGACATTCAAATCACCAACAAATTATACATATATTTTGTTATTACAACAAAATAAAAATAATATAGACTACATTGGTGAATTCTGAATTCTAAGACTAGAATTATTGGTGATTGCTCATAATGGTAGTGTAAGGTATTTAACCTATTATTTTGAAAAACGAGATTAAAATTAAAATTTGATCGACCAATAAATAATATGAATTGAGAAAAGAATTCACGAGAAATCCACTCGCACAAACCAAATTATGACAAGGTGAACACAATGGGGACCGCATATCTTTTCCCAAAACCACCTGCAACGATCCATTCACGACTCGGTCGACGCGTGTCCATAACTCAGCAGTTGATTTATTTTTTCACGCAAACCAATTCGCATGCACTACAACTGTACAACACCACATACCTAATTCCTAAGACTCATAACTTTACCTATATATTTTATCTTCAGTAATGAAGTCTATATAGAACCACGATGTTATTTGTATATTCCAATATTTAAGAGAGAGATACATACATATATTATAGTCGATGTCCAATAAAACAGCGACACCACCACCATAACGCCAAAAGCAAAAGTAGCTAGGTGAATATATAAAAGCATTCCTATTTCCTATTCTTCTATTTCTAGTAAACTTTAAAAAAAAAAATCACCTAATAGTTTTTATAATTTTTCTCATGTAAACTCCAAAATAAATCTATTCCAAATGTCGCTTCTGAATTAAATATGCAGCAACTAGTGGAGATTAAACATTCATTCCAAATGACCAAACTACACTTATGAGTAAAAATGAAGCATGATCACATACAAAATAGTACTAGAAATTAGTGCGCAACATAGTCATACTTGTTAAACGAGGAGTCGAGTTAAACTAATCAGTCACTGCTAATCAAAATATTATAACCATAAGCAGAGCTAAGCCTTCAAAATTAATGTTCCGAATCTCAGAAGCATATATTTTTACCCATAATAGCGAGCGACCCCGAGTCAACTAGGAATTAAGAAAGACAAAAGATACGAGTCAAGAGCGACCCACAACTCGCCAAGAGTAACGAGTGCGGGTTGACGGCTCAGATCAGATTACGTGGACAGCTCCTAAGCGGCCACGTCGTCACACTTCTTTGTAGCCGAGCAGATCAGCCAAACGTTGCCGTATGGGTCCTTCACCTTTCCCACGCGCCCGCCACAGCACGCGCCTTCACCCTCCGCCACCTCGCCTTCGGAAAATGCGCCGGCCGCCACGGCCTTCGCAACTGCAGCTTCTACGTCTTCAGTCTCCAGGCAGAACACGCTGCCGCTCACGGCAGATTTGACGCTGACGAAAACCAAATCATACATCTTCAGAAAAACATTTTATTCAAATAGGATAATAATATTGTAAGAGATACTACTCATTTTTTAAGAATCGCGCGACATTCGACAGGTTTATTTTAGGACTATTCATGAGAGAGAAAATGCAAAAAAGGAAAGATATGAGATTTTTTTTGTAGACTACAAACAATCACAGAGAGCTTCGAATCAGGTCAAACGTAGAAAGTAAAAGAAACATAAAAGGTACGTACGTCGGAAATATGAAAAAGAAAAAAATCATTATCTAATCACACGCGAAAAAAGGCAAACGCTACAGATTAAAGCAAAAGAAAAAACAGAGAAGGTTTCCTACACTATGATACCAAGAGAGAAGCCTAAAACACATAGCAGAACAACAGATCTACACAAAAACAAGAGGAACCATAAAACAGTAACGACTCAGAATATCAGATCAACATACTAGATAAATGAAAAAAATGCTTCAAAAAACGTACGGAGAAGAGGAGTCGTCAGTGAGGTCGGAGACAACTACGATGGAGGATCCGATTTTCAGTTCTGCGGAGAGAATGAGAGGTAGCTCCTGCTCCGCCTTTCTCTTAGGATGATTGACCCGGCTAACCTCCTCTGCTCCGAACGCCTCCTTGAAGAACAGCACGGCATCATTTGCCTTCGGAGCTTCCACCACCAGCCACGGTTTTGCCGAGGTGAAGACCACCGGAGACACCTTCGCTGATCCGTTCTCACCTCCAATAACTGCTTCAACCTCTTGCGCCATGCTGCTGGTAAAACCCTAGAGAGAGGGGGGGGGGGAGTGTGTGTATTTTTGTGTGCAGAGGTGAATGCAGAGAGAGAAAGTGTGTTAATGGATAATGGCAGTTTAAGAAGATTAAAGGTGTGGGGCTACATTTTATAGGAAGCGAGGAAGGTGAACCGCTTAAGGGATAATTCCGGTATTAAAAAATCGTGATCTTCATGGTTGGCCCCTCAATTTTGTTTTATTTTCAAAATTACCCAGTGTAACTCCCCTTGTTTGTTGTCTTATTCACGATGGTGCCACTGCTTTAACTGCAACGGGTATTTTTTGTCAGATAGTACTCCATCCGACGGCCAATAATACTTCACCCAAACTGAAATCGTCCATGAGATTCGAGCTGAAATTTAAGCTTTTTCACAGCAGGAATTGACATTTATATCCCTAACTTTTTTATTGACGTGAGTTTTGCTAAGTACCAGTACTGATATTTCACTAGATTAATTGGGCATATGTCATTTCTTTTGGACTTTCAAACTATTTGTCCAATTTTTTTTATTTTTTTTGGATTAGTTGTTTTTGCCTTAATCCTAAATCTCAGTGTTCGATAAATTTATGAATTTATTTCTATATGTCTAAATTGTCTGCTGAATATAATATAAGTTGTCAACAATTAATTGAATAAATTATTTGAGTTTATGTAATTATATTCAAGTCTTCAAAAAATAATAACTCGAATGAACCTAACATGTAATTAATCTCTTTTTATTAATAATATATTTATATACATATAATGCAATAGATATAGTTATGATTTATGAAAAATAGTTTGGCATTCATGTTTTAGATCTCAAAATTATATTATATTATTTCTTTATAGAATTCTGAAAACAAAATAAATGTGGAAAAAACTGACGAACCAACCCACCCTGCCTAATCAGTAATCCCACCGAGTTATAACTCTGGGATGGGCCAAACCGATTTTCTAGCTCGTTCTATAAAAAAGAAATGATACGAATACTTAAATGGGCTTAACTAATAGTAATAACTTATTTTAACATGCTTGGATTCAATTATTACTTTTAGTCACCTTAACAAATGATTATCACATAATTTAAAATACTTTTGAATAATCCATTAAATTTTTATTGTAAATGATATTCTTTAATTTTGATAAATGCGACTGAACATGGATAATTTACTTTGATTGTCCAATTCATAGAACTTTTTTTTTTTTGTGAAATTACATAAAGATGTGGAAGAATTTTGTTTCCCTTTTAAATATAAATATATGTATACATAGCTAATTTGTGAAACAGTCAAATATTGAAAAGTTTTTTCACTTTAACACAGGCCGTCTTAGCTCAGCTGGTAGAGCGCATGGCTTTTAACCATGTGGTCGTGGGTTCGATTCCCACAGACGGCGGCCTTTCTTCTATTTTATTTTCTTTTCAATTTATATATTCATGTATTTTTTTTCTCAAAATTATTTATTATTCTTACAAAAATCCTTTATATTATTTACTAGTACACCATCTGTGCGATGCACGGGGAAGTGAATGTTATTAAAAATATTTATGAACAATAATAAAATCATATTCAATCTTGAATTTAGTATTTAAATATATGAGTTAGATCAACTGAATTATAAACTATTTGTTAGATCGGCTGAATTATAAATTATTTATTTTTCAAGGTTGTAGAAATCGGCTTGGCCAGAAACATCAAAGTCAGGTGTAAAATCGAGGAGACCAGATCCTCGTCATCCAGGCAATCTCGACGGCAATAAGATTATATATACTTATTTGTCTTTATATATTAAGATTAAGATTATGATTATGATTTTTAAAAAATTATGTTTTATATTTTTTTTAAAAAAGATTGTTGATAAATATTATTGACTATGATTATTTAGGTTATAACTAATTGTTATTTTATTATAAATATTATTAAAATCATAAATTTGATAATGAAATACGGAGTGAAATACAAGAAAGTGTAATAGGAAATTTCAATCCCGAAAAAAACCCCACAAAAAAAAACCATACATAAATGCATTCACCAAGAGAAAACTATAATTATATTTTTAATATAAGTGAGTAGGAATTAAATAATGGGTCTTAAAATATCGATTTTCGACTCATAATAGGGTGCGTGTGTGTGTGTAATTTTATGGATTGATTAAAATTTCCTTGTAATCTTTATTACATGATCCCATCATATTTATTGGAGATCGAAAGACGAATAATTCTATCATATTTAACATGTAATTAAGAAAAAGCTAAAATTGAAATAAAAATATTTGTAGAAGAAATTAATATGTTTTTAGTTGTTGATAATAGTTTGCAGCAAAAGTAGTCAATTTCTTAAAAATAAATTATTTCTCCAAAATCTCAATAAAAAATATATTATTTAATGCAAAAAAAAATTGTATATATACATTTTTTTTAAGTTGATGTTAAAATAAGATAGAAAATAAATTTTTTAATAGTCTTATAATGTTTCTTTCATGCATGATATTTCCAGTTACCCATGATTTAATAAAATTAAATTTATAAAATAGTTTGCATTTTTTTTATCTATATAACAGTGTGCAAATGCGCGCACCCAAATACACAGATACTAATTAAGAAAATTGCAATTATACTATTTTTCACCTATTTGTGATAAGTCTTTTTAAAAAATGTCATCAATATGAAAGAAAATATGTTGTACATATAGTTGTATGGGAAGCCCACTATAATAACACAGGCGTGAAATTAGTCTAGTTTATATCAATTAGTATAATTAATTAATATTCTAAAAAATAAGTATAATTGATTTATATCAATGCAATCAAATAAATGGAATTAAACATTAAAAGTTACTCTCTAGGTATGGCCATATCTTAACCACCTTCATGCGGTCATATTTATGAAACATGTTGCATACTTAATGTACGCCCAAAACTTTGATAATGTCGTCTTTCCTGCGGTGGATATACAATTGTTTGATTCTTCATTTTGCAGAAAATTTCTTACAAATTTGAGACAAATCTTAAATCGTCATCAATAATTTATGAATCAGAACATCTCTAGCTAATATCTGAAGAATATATATATATATATATATATATATATATTTGCACACAAAAATTAAGATTAATTAGGACAAAATGATCATATATTATTTACAATTAAACAAAACATATGTGTGCTTTCAAATATATTTATACAAAAAGAAAGAAAGAAAAAAAGAAGTCTCCAACAAAACAATGTAAACTAATATAACTTACAAAATTTGGAGAGAAAACTGGAAATGTAAAACAAAAGACAACTGGTATATCTATTTATATAAGAATAATTATTATTACATTATTACAAAAGATCATTACAAGTGAACAAAACTCACCTCAATGAAACATGCACCCAAAGCTAAAAAATATTTATTTTCATTCTAAATAATTTATTTCTAACTCTGAAACCATATTAGTTTTGGGACATTTGTTTTCCTTAATTGTAATAGATCCATACGGTGACACTTGTTTCTGCAACAGGAAAAAAAAAAAACCTTAGCAACAAACAATATAAGAGCATTCAAACTCATTTTAAGAAATTGAAATACAAAATCACATAAATTAGGAAACTAAAAAAAGAGTTACAAGAAAGACATGTGTGCGTGATCTAAATTTAAATGAGAAAATAAAGTTAGAACATCATGATCATTCAACAACAAATTTGTCACAAACATTGGATAATTGTTGAGGAATATTCATAGTATGTGAGATATATCAACCTTCAATTCTGGCAAATCTTCTTCTTTCATATTAGTTTTCGACTGCTATTCCAATCTCCTTTGCAAATTGCAATAAATCTAGTTGTGTAAAAACTATGGAATAACAAATTTATATAATCGATCTATGATGATAATCAATCGTTGGTGTATGAATATTAATTAAAAATAATCGATTGAATATAATCATGCATGATTATTCGTTTATTACCTAATGAAATGCACATTAATTATTCTAATTAATAGGGATTGATTTTCAATTTAATTGTTATTAGTATATTGGTTGACTTTCCATTAATAGTTTTTCGAATCATTCTAATTAATAGTGACTTTTCAATAATTATTGAGTTTGTTGAATATCAGCATATATATACTTTCAGTAATATCAATGAAATAGTGATTACCCAAATAAAGAAATATATGGGTATATATTTTACCCTAAACATTATGGAAGTTTTGACTAAAAGAAAAAATAAAAATTGCGTTGAATAAAAACTAAAGAAAGGGTATTTTAAAAAAATAATAATAATTGAAGAAAATGTAAGTTATGCCAATCCACCGTCATTATAAAACAAATTGAAAAGAAAAAATGAACATTGACAATGGCCTTGTTATATTGACGTAGTCCTTTTTCTTTTAAATCAAACTTAGTATTTAATTAATTTGATTCATTATAATTATTTAAAACTTATGTATATTATAGTACATATATTAATTATTTTGTATATTATATATATGTATATATAAAACATCGTTATATTATATAAAGATATGATATATAATTAAATTAATGTATATTAAGTGAACTTACTAATTTGGGCAAGTGAGTTTAGGCGGGAAAACTGTAGTTACTAATTAAGGCATAACTACTTGTTTTTATATATATAAAGATGGGATGATAATAATAATAAATTTAATTGCTATACAGTATCGGAGGGCGACAAATAAAGTTTGTTTATATGATTTAAACTAATAACTATTACTCTCTCATTTTCCATTTAAATGTCATTTTGGATGAATGCACACACAGATTAATAAATTAATTGAATTATCTAATACACTTTTGTGTGAATACATTAAATGACATTTAAATGGAAAATGAGTGCAAATATGAATTAAATGAGTGTACTCATATTTGCACTCGTTTAATGCATTGAAACATCTATATTTAACAAAATTAATACACTCTTGTGTGAATACATTAAATTGAATTATCTAATATTTAACTCATTTAATGAGTTAAATATAGATATTTCAATGCATTAAATGAGTGCAAATATGAGAAAAGTGTGAATTTTATGTCTCAAATTTATAAAATGACACTTTTTTAAAATAAAATTAAAATGGTAGAATGACATTTATATAGAAACGGACGGAATAGACAACACATTTTGGTCAATCTACACTTATAGTTGCAATTTTACTTTACTGATGTGGCGTTCCATTTGACAACAAATTTCCTCAAACATTTAGCTACATGCTTGTTAAGACGTTGAGATTGCTTATATCGGTTTGGTTGGCATTGTTGAATAAAACTTTAGTGAGAGAAGATTACACTTTTAATCACCTATAACACAATCTAGTGTCACATTCATAAAATGGTGTCGAGCTTTCGAGATGACTTGTTGTAGTGAAAATATATTGTTATTGTACATAGTTTTGAATACAAGAATTTCATCCCATAAAATTAGGATAATTTATATCATGCACCATGGTGTGTTGATGTAGGTGTCACAATAACTAATTAATATAGTATTTAAGTGTCACAATAGATCCAAAATGCATTGCATGGACTTACTAGTTAGACCACCTTCGTCCATACATCAAATCAATCAAACCATGTAAATTAAGACTAACTAGATACATAGTTTTATCATTATTAACATTAGTGCTGCAAATGAAGAGATAATGAACATGTGCACATTGAAACCTTCGTTGCCTACTACTTATTAGACAAAGATTTGCAGCAAAAACCTTAAAATTTTGTTAGTTTGTGAAATTGATTTTCAAATTATTAAAGGAATTGATTATATCAAAGTAAGAGACAGCTAGAAATAATCAGCTGTACATTATTTGAAGAAGATCTCCCAAATGTTTATGTCAATGATGAAAGTGATATAATTTTTTCAAAAATTAAAATAAAATGACGAAAGTGGTATAAGCCCATGTGTGTAACTATTCTGCAATGAGATCGCACACCTCAGCGTGTCCCTTCTCAAGATTTTGAAGTTGGAATCATGAAATTTGGGTTGCCATTACAACTCTCTCTCTCTCTCTCTCTCTCTCTCTCTCTCTCTCTCTCTCTCTCTCTCTCTCTATACACACACACACACATCATATTGTGGACCAGGCTAGCTCAATTCAATTGGAAAAAGTTATAATTCGATTGGAAATACTGCATTATAGTACTCTTTCAATTTTGAAACATTATTTTCTCCCTCAGAAGTGTGCGTTTCATATTTTTTTTATAATATTTAACATGTGTAATTGAATAAGATCGCCTACCCCCGACTAAACTATCCATATATACATGGTGCAGAAGGATATCTTTCAATAAAACATATGTATGCCTTCAATTATAAAATTGCGTTGGTGGATTCGAATTTCAAAATTATGCAATTTCTGATTAACTAAAATTGCAATTTTGGTCAAATATATATTGTGATTTAAGCATAATTAATCAAATCTTTAAAATGCAATAAGCCCTAAGCCAACACTGATATCCAACTTGGATCAGTAAGTTG
This sequence comes from Perilla frutescens, assembly GCA_026008535.1. Classification (NCBI taxonomy): domain Eukaryota; kingdom Viridiplantae; phylum Streptophyta; class Magnoliopsida; order Lamiales; family Lamiaceae; genus Perilla; species Perilla frutescens. Next base: position 6,003,945 of record BRKX01000012.1, on the reverse strand, counting down.
TGTTTATATCTTACTCCTATTATTGGACAAGTTGCTAGCAAATATCTAAGTGTTTCGTACGAAAGTTCGAGGGGGAAATTTATTGTTAAAAGAAAGAGTTTGCCGTTCAAAATAGAAAGAAGAAAAAAAAGTGAATGTATTACTATCACAATTTTTTTTCTTCTTGTTGGGAGGAAATGAGAATAGTAGGTTTCGAATCGAAATATCTCAATTTATACGGCAACCTCCATTACTTCGGTATTCATGACTCATGAGTGACTCTTGCAAATACACGGGTTTACATTGATTAATATTTAATTTATTATTAATTACTCTCGAGTGGATGAGAATATAAAGATCCTCAAACCAAATTTACATGTATTGAACTATAAATTATAATTATCATTGTAAAACATTTATGGCCACTACTATGTATGTTAAGCCACTATATTGTGTAATAAAGAAAGTACAACACTGAATTGGAAATTGGTTACTTTCCTAACTCAATTATTGTGGGGACAGTAAGTCCATTTAAATGTAGTTAATTAAAAGAAAAGGAATGGAATATAAATTACTATAATTATTAAACCAGCTAATTGAAGAAGGATAAGTGGCCACGAGGGTGCCTTGTTTGTGTTGGTTAGGCACAATAATTTACTACATTACCATAGTCATTAATAAGTAATAACATGCTGCAGATAAAACATTAAATTAACTGATTATTTCAAGTGACATTCAACTAGAAGTCTAGAAACGAGAGATGTCATCCACGACTCCACGTAATCATTTATAATTAAAATTATATCCGTCAAATTACGATATAAAAATCTCAATATCTAAATTAGCAACTGGTCATATACTTTACAAGTGCATAATATATGTGCATTGATATATAATTATTGACGATCAAATTAATGTCACGTTTGAGTCACCAAACAATTCCAATAAAGGAGTGAATCATGTGTATAAATCTTTTAACTTCATGTTTTGTACCATACTTACAATCAATATATAGTCTAAGATAGCTTATGATGGTAATCGATTACTTCTTTTTTTTTTTACTCGCACACACGACCTGTGGCATTGAGGAGATTCGAACCCGTGACTTTTGGTCTTCGAGCAATCTCACTCCACCACTAGGCCATCCCCACCGGGACAATGATAATCGATTACTAAGTGAATAACTAAAGGTAGGGAAATAATTTTATTCGTATCATTAGAATATTGTGAAATAAAATACCGGATAAAATAAAAAGAGACAAACTTATGAGCGTTCAATGGGTCTCCTATATTAGACGGGTCAAATAGGACCCAAACCCACCCAAAATAACCTAGACCCTCCCCCCAACCCAACCCAAAACCACATTTGTATCGAGCTCATGTGTTGGTGTCGGACGAGTGCACTGCACTAGACGCCAGATAAAAAAATTAAATTAATTCAATTAAATTCTAGAGTTCACTAATTTCATTTTAGAGTATATATTTATTTTAAAAAAAATATCGAGAACAGTGCATGCGACCATACATTATTGTTGTATGAGTGCATTGCACATGACACCGGATAAAAAAATAAATAAATTAAAAAAATATATATTTAAATATTCGTAAAAAAAAGAAAAGGAAAATGGGGAGCGAGGACCACTGAAAAAGAAAATTTAAAGGAGGGAACCGCCTCTTGGTCAAATATAAGATTCAACGTAAAAGATCTGTTAAACGATCAAATATAAAATCATATAACATAAGAGATCCGTTAAATGATCTCACGAGGATGTACTTTAATCTACAATGTGGAATGTGAAATTAGCAATGGAGCTCTCAGCTCATCACTTCATCGGATAAAATCCTCTAATCCACTTTTCATGTCTTACTATTGTGTTCCACTATGAAAATTTAATATTTTAAAAATATTTATTACAAAAATAATTTTTATTACAGTATGACAAATCATAACCAACATTTATTGCTAAAAATTAAAAATTTTATAAATTATATACCCTATTATTGGAATAATGAGTCATATTAATTAATTATATTAACTAAAAAATAAAAAATAAATATAAACCCTAATTGGATGGAATGAACCCTAAATAATAATTATAAAATTAAACTAAGCCATAATAAATTGAAATTGAAGAAAAAAATTGATGAAAATCGAATAAAATTCAAAATAAAATACCAAATGGGATAGAGAAAAGTGGGATAGAGGATTTAATTCCTGACTTCCATGTGCGGGTGGTTATTTAGAGTGGAAAGTCCAACTAACAAAGTGACCGTTGAGACAAGAGAAAATTTAAAATAAAAATTCGAAAAATGAAGAAAAATATCATTTTCGTCAACTTAGTCACTCTATCACTTCCAGTAAACAAACGATTGTTCAATTACAAATACAAATTGTTTTCTTCACTCAATCCATTTTCAATTTCGAAGGAAATTCGTAGTTTGAAAGTTCTTTTCATATATATATATATATATATATATATATATAGAATTTATTCTCTCGCGTTCCTCATTTTTTGTGTTATCTCAATCTCTGTTTTAGCTGAAGAAAAATTCAAGGATTCATGGCAGGATATTGCGGGGTGTTGGTGTCGGATCCATGGCTTCAGAACCAGTTTACCCAAGCGGAGCTCCGAAGCTTGAAATCATCGGTAGCATTTCATTTTCTCATGCCTTTTTTTCCCCACAATTTCTGGAAGTTTGAATTTGTGCCTTCTTTTATCAACTGTTATGAGACGATTGTTCTCGCAGTTCACGGCGATGAGAAGAGAGAATAACGGCGGCGTGAAACTGTCGGAGCTTCCGGAGAAAATGTCAAGGTTGAAACACGTTGGAGAGACTCTGACGGAGCAAGAGAGAGCCGAGTTTATTCAAGATGCCTATCGAAATTTGGATTGTGATGCCGATTTCGAACTCTTTCTGAGGGTAACAGCATTCTGATTTGTCTGTGTGTGTCTATTTATTTTCTGAGAATATTTATAAATGTCTTGTGCTAGATTTTCAAGATATTGATTGATAGAAAGAGTTCTTATTTGGCTTTTGGATTTTTGAGAGATCTATAATGCATAGAGTATATGGACTTATAAGTTGTTCGTAGAATTCAAATCATCTCCCTACCCCATCTTAAATGCTACAGAACTGAGAATTTTCTTTTTCAAATAGTTTTGCAGCTTTTTGTTTCCCCTTTTAGGACCTTGGGATTAAAACTAATATGTAGATGTCGAACTGGTTTTGCATAATCAAATCAATGAAAAAACGTTTCAGCTTGAGCAGTTTTGGACATTCATGGGACTTTTTTAGAGGAACTTTTACTGTTGATTTTGTCGTCTTGATCTTACAAGAGTGGATTCTCTAACTGGCTTGACCATGAAGTCTGTATTTTGATTGAATGTTCGAGATCAGACAATCACAAATGGCTACTGGCATTTGTAATCTTGTGATTAATGTACCATGCAGAAATGGATTTCTAGTAAACTTTCACAAAATAATTACACTGATTATTAAACATCTGCTTCTTTTTTATTATCCGATTGAAGGTTTATCTGAAGCTTCAAGCACTAGCAACAGAGAGGAGAGGAAGTGGAGTCAAAAGTGCTTCTGCATTTCTGAAATCTCCCACTTCCACATTGCTTCATACGATAAGTGAGTCTGAGAAAGCAGTGTATGTTGCACACATCAATAACTATCTTGCTCATGATGAGTTCTTGAAGAGATGCCTTCCAATAGATCCCACGACAAATGATCTCTTTGAGGTTTCCAAGGACGGGGTTCTTATTTGGTGATCATCACTTGTCCCATGCCATGTATGACCGATTTCTTTATTATGTGTTAGAATGCTTATATACAAAATGTTTGTATTCATTGCAGTAAGCTTATTAACTGTGCTGTGCCGGGAACTATTGATGAACGAGCAATAAATACAAAGAGAAAGCTAAATCCATGGGAGAGGAATGAGAATCACACATTATGCCTCAACTCTGCCAAGGCAATCGGATGCACTGTTGTCAATATAGGAAATGAAGACTTCATTGAAGGAAGGGTACGTTTCCAGTCCTTTTTGTAAGAGAGTGTATTATGCTTGAGGAGCTGTGATATTCTAACATTTCTTTCGACTTTCTGGGAAGGCTTGCCTATATTTTGTTGCTTATTAAAAACCTAGTATTTACCTTAAAACACTCCTCGGTTTCGTCAACAAGTTACTCTTTCACAGAACTGTGGTTTGTATTTTCTGTGCTCGTCTAGTATTGTGCAGTCACGGTTGTCATTATCTTCTAACAATGGCTGGCATTTTTTCTTTCTGTTTTCAGAGGCATCTAGTTCTTGGACTGATATCTCAAATTATCAAGGTGAGTTGCAAGCAGACTATTTTAGGACTAAAGTAAAACCTGTTTGTGTATTGTAACCTTTCAATATACGCCAAGTCATGATTTGAGTTCTATGTTATTTGCTGTTTTAGATACAACTTTTGGCAGACCTCAACTTAAAGAAAACCCCACAATTGGTGGAGCTGGTCGATGATAGTAAGGCGAGTACTAATTTCAGTATGATGTAGGAAAAATTGCTGTCCCATTTTCTGGATATCTTAGCTGTCATTCCATATTTACCCTGTATCTTGAAATATCAGGATGTTGAAGAGCTTATGAATCTACCACCAGAAAAGATCTTACTCAGATGGATGAATTTTCAGTTGAAGAAGGCAGGATACCTGAAAACTGTTACAAATTTTTCATCTGATGTAAAGGTAGATGGACTTGAGTAATTGAAATGACTCTCTGACCTATCTTCTGTTTTGTATATGCGATTTAGCATTCAAATGGTTAAAATTCCTCATTCAGGATGCAGAGGCTTATGCTCATCTCTTGAACGTACTAGCCCCAGAACTAAGTAATCCATCTACACTGAAAGTAAAACATCCTCTTGAAAAAGCAAAGTTGGTTCTTGAGCATGCTGACAGGATGGGTTGCAAGAGATACTTAACTGCAAAAGATATCGTTGAAGGTTGTCCAAACCTTAATCTTGCTTTTGTAGCACATATCTTCCAGCACAGGTGAGATAAATGATTATTTTTCAGATTTCATGATCTTCTATTGCTATCAAATATTGAAACTATGAAGAAAAACCGGTTTTGTCTATGACAAAGTAAATTGAATTCTAGAAGAGATAGTCATACCAAAAATGCACATCTTGAATTATATGCCAACTACTGCATTGTTACTGCTGATCGTCATAAGCTTTCTTACGTAGGAATGGACTTTCAACTCAAACAAAGCAGATATCGTTTCTTGATACACTACCTGATGACTCACAGATCTCAAGAGAAGAGAGGGCATTTCGCTTCTGGCTAAATAGTCATGGGAATTCCTCATATATTGATAATGTCTTTGAAGATCTTAGAGACGGGTAAGTCTACTAATGTATTGATATGTAACTCTCTTGCATCTTTTTGGCACAGTTTTCATTCCTGCATATAAAACTATTATTGCTGGTACAGTTCTAAATAGACACTTTGCAGATGGATACTCCTAGAGACACTTGACAAGGTGTCCCCTGGTATAGTTAACTGGAAAATAGCTTCTAGGCCAACAATTAAAATGCCATTTAGGAAAGTCGAAAACTGCAACCAAGTAGTCAAAATCGGGAAACAAATGAATTTTTCCCTCGTCAATATTGCTGGAAACGACATTGTTCAAGGAAACAAGAAACTAATATTGGGTACGTTCGTCTACACATTCCTTTTATAGTCTTGGTAAATGTTAGCTGCAGTAGTACCACTTCAATGTTGAACGTTTCATGTAAACTAAAGAGGCTTCCCACTTGATTTTCAGCCTATCTCTGGCAGTTGATGAGATGCAACATCCTTCATATGCTTCAACTCCTGAAGAATATAAGGTGTCATTCAAGTCGAAAGGAAATTGCTGACAGTGACATTTTAGAGTGGGCTAATAGCAAGGTGAAAAGTTCTGGGAGCCAAAACCGTATGGGTAGCTTCAAGGTATTATTTAGAAACCACATGTACTATTTTGTAGCTTTCGACCCATGTTCTTGTTTCCATGAGCATTATAATGTGGAGTCCTTACATGCATTTGAACTCTTAGATAAAAAAAAAAAAAGAAAAAAAAAAAGGTCCTGTCATCCAATATAATTGAATTATGGTTGAACTTGAGCAGACACTACATACAGCTGATCGTATGTTTTCCTATGGATCTCAATCCTCTCGTGATTCTCAAAATTAATTAGATTTCTACATCGTCTTTCAACTTTTCATCTTGTTCCATCCTCATATAAACACATATACGAGCTAATGTCATGACAACACGATCTCTTTATTCTCGTGTCATTAACTTCAAAATGCAGGACAAAAGTTTGTCTGATGGGACTTTTTTCATCGAGCTACTCAGCACCGTTCACCCTACTTCTGTCAACTGGAGTCTCGTGACAAAAGGTCTAAGTGGTAAGTACATTTTTTGCCTTTTTGGTACACAAACACATTAATCACCCGTTTATCTCTCTCAATTATACATTTTTATACACACTGCAGTGTATCTGTGTTTTTATCCGAGCCTTATGGCTTCATGTTTTCTTTTCAACACTGAATGATGCAGACGAGGAGAAAAAAATGAATGCAACCTACATCATCAGCATTGCAAGAAAACTCGGGTGCTCGATATTCTTGCTTCCTGAAGACATAATAGAGGTGAACCAAAAGATGATCCTCACGTTGATAGCCAGCATTATGTATTGGAGCTTGAAACACCCAGTTCTAGACGACCGTGGCCCTTGTGTGTCTTCAGGCAGTGAGAGTGGTGAGAGCCTTGTTGAAACGAGCTCGGACTCAACTGCAGAAGATACGGCTTCTGAGTCGTCCATAGATGACAGCTATTGAATAATATATCGATGAATAAATGCTTGAAACTCCAAGAGTTTTGTCATAAGTAGTGTGAATTTGATGAATGTGAAGATGTTAATTTGAAGTGTTTTTTGGGCTAGCTAGGCTGTAGAATTTTGATCGAGCATTTGAGTGTAGTTAATTTGGTGAAGCAAAATCAGCAAATGTACGTGTATATGTATATATGTATAATATTCTTTGACCACAAATTGTGGTGTGTGCTGCAATTTCTTAGCCTCTTATACCATGTCATCGATCCGAGTTACATTACATATAGAGGTGCAATTTCTCTATGTACAAAGAGATTAATGGGGTTAATTATTTTAATCACACTCACTCCACCAATTAAGTTGTACATATATATGTACAATGTATATGGACATATGTACGTATATATTTAGACTGAATAAATTAAACCAGTACTAAACAATTTTAATTAATTAATTTGCGTACTAAGTAAATTAAGATTAATATATATAATTAGATAATTACATCTGTCGCTGAGTCAGAGGCATGCAAATTAAATTCTGAGTGGTCCATGCATGCATGCATGCATGTGGTTAATATTGCTTTTTATCAAAATAATTAACCTAATAATTAGGAAATAATTAATAGTTAACCAGTCCTAAAATAAAAAAAGTGTTTGATGTATGTCAATGGATAGCCAAAAAATCTGACCCTACCCATGTTCACATTTTGCTTTCGAAAGCCTACCATCTTAATTAATTTTGACATTACTTATAGCCCATGCGTGTTTTATCATGCATCATTTTCTTCTCTATTAATTTTATCCCTTTCCTCCTAGCTCATTTATTAATATTATAGTTTTTAGTGAGAGAGATCGAATGGGACATGCACGATTAGACGAGACAGTTGCCCTACTCGATCCCTTCATCTCTAATTTCAAATTAAGTTGACATTTTTATATGTGTGATTTATGAATTATTGTATAGGAGTAGATTCATTATCACTAATTCACTAGACACCATAGATCTTCAGTACTTATCATTAAAGAAAAAATAAAATTTAAATGCATTTCGTCTCTTAAAATTCATGCAATTAAGGATGTTAATCCACACTCAGCATGCACCAATTAATTCCAATCTGTTTCGAATTTCATGTTACACTTCTTGTATTTCACTATATATATGCGTTGCACTATTAAATTTATGATTTTATGTTAGTTATTATTAAAATCAAATGAACCCCAATTAATCAACAAAAAAATCAATTAAAAATTATAATTTGATCTAATTAAAAATAGTCAATCATATAATGAATTATTAATTAAAAATGATAATTAAAAATAAAAAAAATTATATATCCTAATTGGGTAAAATCAACCTTAAGTAACAATTATAAAATTAATCGAATGTACGTACACGAAATTGAAACTGGAGAAAGAAAAATGAAAGAAAAAACTCAAATTTTTGATTGTGAGACGCGAAAAAAGAACAAAAAAAGATGTTCCATACGAGAAGTTGTGGCAATCATAAATAAGTTTTTATATGTGACTAATTAATTAAAGTTCACTTATTTATTTATTTCAGATTTAGCTGCTACATCATTGAAGAAATAATATTTGAAATCTTTATATCATTGAATAAATTATTGCTAATTTATAAACTACATAATTTTACTGTTATGTAATGAAATAAGAACATTTTAATTTCCAAGAGACGATCCAGCTGGCATCGTGTACATATCCCGCAATTTTTTTTTCTTCTTCTTGTTTTTTTTCTTAATCCATAAATCTATAACTAATTTACATGCCCATTATAAATAATGTTCATGTGTATATATTTAGCATATGTGATGGTCAAGATCGAATCTAGCTTGGGCTACCAATATTGTTTAAAATTCTTCATCACAGATTGATGATTGACAGCTTGCAAATCATATAATTTCATACATTGATCCTTGATCCTTCAACTACAAATGATCAATTGTGGCCGGATCGGAGCTACATTTTTTTGTGTGTGTGCGTGACATATAATATATATATGAACTCAATAGTTAGGGTCCAAATTTTTTATGTTTTACAATGCTACTATATATATGCACATATCATATTTAATTTATAATATATAATTTACAGTATTAATATAAATATTAATAAAATAAAACATGAACAGGCAAATTGGAAGAGTCCAAGGCAAGGGTTAGGTGATTTGGGCATTTCATGATGGCAGGAAATTCCAACGACGGAGTTAAGCCAAGAACTCCATTATTTCAACAAATTAATTATTAATTAACGATTTAACATGCTTTCTAATATCTCTAAAAGCATGTATAGTTTATTTGACGTAAGAAGCTTCTCCTAACAAAGTGGGCTCTATTAATATTGATTTATTGCTTTCATTTTATAATTCGTGCGCATATCGCGCACACATACACACATCCAATCGGGTAGTCTAATCAAACTTTAAACAATTTGATGAGATTTGAAAACACACAACTCTTCAATTCCGAGATTATCTCCAGTGCATGTGTGTGTGTATACACCAGATCACTTATTGCATTTTCTATTACATGTTCTGTTCTAAGCTTTTGTTTTTTTAAAAAAATATTTTTTTTATTTTTAATTTATTATGATTTTATTTAATTTAAATTTTTTATTTAGAGTTCATCCATCTCCAAGTAGGGTATATTAATATTTTTAAAAAAATAAAAATAAAATCTAGTTATGCAACACCAAGTGGAATAAGAATTGCAACAGAGGATCTCATCCGATATATACATATATATATATATATATATACATAGATATATACCGATTGAATAATTGAGAAAGAACATTTGAATTATATATCTACTCGATGAATATTTATATACCCATATGTGTAATTAACATAAAAATCTTGTGAAATTTGCTTCTCGTTTTGCCTCAATTATTATCACATGAGACTATGAGAGTAACAAGTTGAAAATTAATATTTATACCTTTTAGCTAATCTATCGATCCAATGCATGAAAATAGGAATGCCATAGCTAGTTCCCACTCTTTTTTTAATATATATATTATCCCCAACAAATAATTATATTTAATTATATCATGCCTCACGTCGGATTTTTAATTTGTTTTTGAAATAAATTGTTATTCTCTGATTTATGCTTCAGCTGATAATTAAGTTCTACGTGACTGAGTAAGGTGTATCTTTTGTCCCTGGTCATGTATTTTTTTTATGTATATAAAAATATAAAAATGTACGTTAATTTAAAATAAGAATTTCTTCTGTGAACGTATATATATGAGGCCATTTCTCTATAACCGAATTAAATAATATACCTAGTGAAAAGGGATTAATTATCAACCATCTTTGTGTCACATGTATACCGTTTGCTATAGGTAATTAAACCATGCTTACTAAGTATATATATTATTTGAAACTGATCTGGTCAACTCAAGATTTATTTTTTAAAATATCAGCATCCACTATTTTTTTAATATATATGTAAATGCATGTATGTATGTATGTATGTATGTCGACTAGAAGGCATTGATAGAAATTGAAGATTAATTGTTAAAACCAGATAAATAATAGTCTAAATAGATAAAAGTAAACAAAAGTAAATAGTAATAGGGAAAAAACAACAATTTTTAAAAATAGGTAGTTTGTTAGGCAATTTGTACTATAATAGACTTGGTCCCCACACCCAATCATTGGGTCAGTGTACTTTTGTCAGGTTATTCTCAAACAATGCACAACCCTAAAACTGAAACCCTAATTCTAAATGCCTCGATTATATTTGAGTAAGTCTCTCGATTAATTTTTAGCCTCGATTAGTTTTTGAAAATTGCCTTGATTAAAATTACAAGACTCAATTGATATTACAAGCCTCGATTGTAAATTGCCTTGATTTAAATTACAAGCCTCGATTGATTATTTAAAATTGTCTCGATTAAAAGCCTCGATTAATTTACAAATATGTTGAGCCTCGATTACAAGCCTCGATTAATTTACAAATATGTTGAGCCTCGATTATTGTTCTTAAAAGCCTTGATTATGATTTACAAATATGTTGAGCCTCGATTAAATTTGTCTCGATTGAAAGGGGATGTCTCGATTAATTGTCTTGATATATATATATATATATGTTGAGCCTCGATTATTATGCTTAAAAGCGTTGATTATGAAAAGAATAAAGGTTTTGATTTCACCCTTCAATTATGATTTCAAATTGTCTTGATTATGAAAAGAATCGAGGTTATGATTTCAACCTTCGATTATGATTTCAAATTGTCTCGATTATGAAAAACATCGATTATGATTTCACCCTTCGATTATCATTTCAAATGGTCTCGATTATTTTTTAAAAAGCCTCGATTAGTTTTAAAAAAAACCTAGATTAATTATAAAAGATTATTGATTAATATCTTTCTTGACACGATTAATATCTAACTATCCTCGATTAATGTCATTAATCGTGGATCATGCAATTTAATCGAGGCCTTCATTTAAAAGAATCGAGGCAACGTTCCCTACAATTAATCGTGACTTTTTTAGTGAACGCATTTATTTCTTCTGTAAGGTAGGTACTGAGTTTCACTACATAAAAAGAAGGAAATGCTACTGGCTTCATTAAATGAAAAGAAGGGGAAGATAGGACCGAATTAATGAAAATAAGGGAAGGTAGGACCGAATTTAATACAGTTTAATGTTTTGTAACGAGGTAGGTTAAATTTTTGAATAAATAGACGTAACATCCGAGCTCGCTTATTCACACTACAATACAAGCTTTTATTTACACTACAATACAAATCAACCAAGAAGAGCAAAAGTTGAAGAAATTTTTTCGAGCAAGGGGGCGAAAGAAAAGATTTTTTTCAAGAAAAAAAATAGTGCACGAAAATTTTCACCAATTTTCAAAGGTACGTTTTGTACTCTATTTTTTTGAACTTATTTTGCAAATAATCATTATTTTGATTATATATTGCATGTGTTGTTAGATTTAATTTGAAAATAGGCGACATAGAGAGATTTGCATGTCATACCCTTTAATCTTTAATATATTGATGATTTGCATCTGGTAGACTATAATAGTGGCTATTAGAATTAATCGAGGCTATTTTAGAATTAATCGATGTATTTTTTAGAATTAATGGAGGCTCTTAGAATTAATCGATGCTATTAGAATTAATTGAGGTTAATTTAAAGTTAATCGAGAAATTATTTAAATTAATCGAGGTTAATTTAAAGTTAATCGAGGAATTATTTAAATTAATCGAGGTTTAGTTGAAATTAATCGATGCTCATTGTAAAAGTAATAGAGGCTATTAGAATTAATGGAGGTATTTTTTTAGAGTTAATCGATGAATAATTTAAATTAATCGAGGCTTAGATTAAATTAATCGATGCACATTGTAAAAGTAATCGAGTCATTTTTTAGAATTAATCGAGGCAACTAGAATTAATCGATGCGGTTTGCGGAATTAATCGAGGATATTTTATTAATTGAGGTTAATTTAAAGTTAATCGAGGCTTAGTTGGAATTATTTAAATTAATTAAGGCTTAGTTGAAATTAATCGATGCTCATTGTAAAAGTAATCGAGCCTATGAGAATTAATGGAGGTATTTTTTTAGAGTTAATCGATGAATAATTTAAATTAATCGAGGCTTAGATTAAATTAATCGATGCTCCTTTAAATTAATCGATGCTCATTGTAAAAGTAATCAAGTCATTTTTTAGAATTAATCGATACATTTTTTAGAATTAATCGAGGCAACTAGAATTAATCGATGCGGTTTTTAGAATTAATCAAGGATATTTTATTAATTGAGGTTAATTTAAAGTTAATCGAGGCTTAGTTGGAATTATTTAAATTAATCGAGTAAAAGTAATCGAGACATTTTTTATTCAAGTTTTTAATCGATGACTATTAAGAAGCACTATTAATCGTGACTATTATTTTATTCAAGATTTTAGTTCATGCTATTTGACTTAATAGGTTTTAGGTTGTAGGGTTTAAGGTTTTAGAGTTTTATAGGGTTTTAGGGTTTAGGGCTTTAGGGCTTTAGGGTTTAGGGTTTTATAGGGTTTAGGGTTAAATTGTGATCTCATGTAGCATTGTTTATAAATTGCAGATGGTTAGACGTCGCATTATTGTACGACACAGTGGACGATGGGAGAGATCAGAATATGTAGATGGGGACGAGCAACTCGTGACGATGTCATCCGAGAAGCTGTGTTTTAGCTCACTGGTGAAGGAGGTTCACAAGTTGTTGCGGACTGACCCGAACAGGATCGACTATGAATTATTTTACCTCACCAGCACCAATGCTAGCAGACGGATCAGAGCTTCTTTGCAAGATGATGGAGATTTGCTCGATTTGCTTCACGAGCAGACTACTGAGATGGTCGTGTACGTGATTTCAAGACAGTTGAAAGGTTCTGGAGCCGGACCATCTATGAGGGACGACTATGTTCCCTACTTTCCACATGCAGAGACGCATGGTCCTACTGTAGAAGAAGAGAGAGAAGGAGAAGAAGAGGCAGAAGGAGAAGAAGAGGGAGAAGAAGAAGAACAAGAACAAGAGGAGGTGAATGATAGAACGAGGTTGGTGGAGTCACTGTTGACAGAATTCAGTGGCTGGCTTCGTTCTTCTGCTGATCGTACAAACAGATTGCTGTGCTTGACGGGAGTCGTCCCACCATCTACCACTGGTGTTCCGTTTAGATCTGACGGGCCTTCGAGCAATTGGGTGGTTCCCCTTGCTGACTGGGACATTGCGGGCCCACTATCTTGGGATGAGGGACCAGCACCATACTCAGATACACTGCACCAGGGAGCTATTTTTCGGACGAAGGATGATCTCGCCCTAGCAGTCGGTATCTATCACATGCAGAATCAAGTGGAGTATGTCGTGTATCGCTCGAATAGGTCACGATTGGGCTATGTTTGCAAGCATGGCAGTGATTGCCCGTTCAAGTGCTTTGCGGTTGCTGATGGGCATATGTGGAGAATATACAAGTTCAACGGCACTCACACATGCCATCTTGATATGGGTCGAATTGCTCCGCGACAGGTTCCTGCACCAGTGCTCGGAAAATACTTTGCTCGTAGATTGGTGAACGAGCGGGTTGTTCTGAAGCCGAAGGAGATGATGGCGGAGCTTGTGCGTGAGTTTGGCATCCATATCGACTACAGCTTCGCTCTGCGCACGAGGAACATTTCCATTTAGATGGTATATGGAGACTTTGACAAGTCCTACGCACAGTTGCCCGCTTTCCTTCACACTCTGCAATTGATGAATCCGGGGACTGTAGTAGACATGGAGATCACGAGTGATGGTCGGTTCAAGCATTCATTCCTTGCTCTCGGTGCGTGTGTCAATGCATTTATCCAGTACGCTTGTCCAGTGCTTGTGATCGATGGGACCCACCTGAAGGGAAAGAACAAGGGTGTTCTCTTTGTCACTGTGACGAAGGACGGCAACGAATAGATCTTACCTGTTGCAGTTGGGCTCGGACCGATAGAGAACGACAAATCTTGGATATGGTTCCTGGCCCACTTGCACATGGCTCTGGGTGACATAGATGATCTTCTCATCGTTTCGGATCAGCATCAGAGCATTAAAAATGCTGTGGAGGCCGTTTTCCCGAGAGCGACGCACGGACTGTGCTACTACCATTTGAAGAATAAGATGACGAAGAGAGGGAAACACGTGACGACGCTATTTCAGGAGGCTGCCTACGCATATCGGAGAGACACCTTCTAGGAGAGTATGTCAACGTTGGAGCAGGTCTGTCCAAATGCATATCAAAAGCTGTGTAATATTGGCCCAGTGTATTGGGCTCGTTCACACTGCCCCGTACGGCGCTACGGGTTCATGACATCTAATGCCGCAGAGAGTCTCAATGCTCGTCTGTTGTGGACGAGGAGGTTACCTGTTTGCTCGTTGCTGGAGATGTTTAGATCAATTGTTGAGCAATGGTTCGTCGAGCGACGTGCGACAGCACAGAGCTCAAATCATGTGTTGACTGATGGCATCGCGCTGAAGCTTTCGGGGAACGTCGATAAGGGACGCTGCTATGCCATACGGCCCACTACATTAGCAACTTTATGGAAAGTCGAGGTTGGGAGAGAGGTCTACATGGTCGATCTTCAGAACCGGACCTGTGACTGTCGTGAGTTCGAGCTGGACTTGATCCCCTGTTCTCACGCGGCAGCGGTCATCTGGTATGATATTTAAATGTCTATTTGTTCTTATTTTCTTACATGTAGCTAATCGAGTGTGTTGAACTTTATTTTCCCTTTCGCAGTTGTACTGGGGCGGCTATATATGATTATGTGGACAGGTGTTACAAGGCGGAGAGCTTGGTAGGCATGTATAATTCGGTCATCAGGGGTCTGCCTCATCCAGAACAATGGATTATGCCCGATGCATTTGGAGCACGAGTGGTCTTGACGCCAGAGATCAGACGACGTGCTGGGCGTCCGTCTATATCCAGAGCTCGAGCCCCGTTTGAGGCCTCGTCCAGTGCACAGAGGCAGTTTTGCACTAGATGCCATGGACAGGGGCACAACAGGCGCGTATGCACATCCCATTTGCCTATTGGCGGTGTTGATCTGAATTCACCGCCCGAAGATGTTCCGCGGAGAAGGGCGTCGAAGAAGTGTAGCATTTGCGGTAGTACAGAGCATACACGTCCTACATGTCCTATTCGATTATCGGCCGACGAGCATTAGTCGATTAAATGAAGTTTTTGTGTTTTTACGAAACAACTTATTTTGTCATGAATCAGATTATTTTGTCACTAAGCAACTTGTTTTGTCACGAGAAGTAGGCTTTCACAAAAACATTTACATTAATCAAGTTCATGTACAAAATGAACAAAAAACACCACATAAGTCATAGTCTACTCATACGAACATCTTAATGTCAAGGTGTTAATGTAAGCATCTACACGGAGGGCCTCTGGATGTAAGTCAATGAATATATCCGAGCCCCTATAACCTTCCGATAATCATGTACTGCCTGCTCCGATATAGCGGGTGGAGGTCCTGCACCCAATAGCCCCTCCACGTACATACATGCATATACCCCACAGCTCGTCCCGTCCGTCTGCACGTACTGATCCGGTATAGACTTGTCCAGGGTCATCGCAAAAGCACATCGGGGCGGCATCGGACGACCCTTCCAAAAACCGGCACATATGAGTAGGCGTGGAGTAGGCGGAGTAGGGGCATCAACTCTCTATCTCGCCTCTCGTACTCTACGCGGTCGCTCGGATCGTCCATCTGAAATAGTAGTGAGTCGTACAACTCTACTACCCAATCAAAAAAGCGGATACGAACCACTACCCAGTGCTCACCTGAGACGTCACATACCACGATAGCCTACAACATAAAACCGGGATCATATCAAGATTAATGTCAGCAAATAATATATGACAATATATTATTTGCTTGTGAAGCTCACTTACATAATCACGCCCCTTCCATGCCACCTGATACCGCTCATCACTGCCCTGGATCCGCTGAAGCAGGCCCTCTGCAGGTCTCCACTGCCGGTAGTCATCATCCCCGTATGTCGCGCTGCACAGGGGGTCAATAGGATGAAGGATCTTCCATGCTCCGACGAGGGCCTCCTGCAAAAATTGAATCACGATTATGACTGAAGTAAAAAAAGACTAACTAACAATGTTTTGCAAAAAACATTCAAACAAGTACTTGAACTCACATATAGACCGGTATTAGCCACCGCTGTCGGACAACCAGGGTCCCTCTTTACTCGTCGAGCAATCGCGCTCAGAAAGTAGCTCATGTGCACATCCTTCAACTTATTCCTCGGATCCTCAAGATCGTCAAACCAGGGCTGCTGCAGGCGATCGCTATTGAAGTAGAGCTGAACAACTGCCTCCGGACCCTGAAGTCTGAATCGTAAGTAGGAGACCTGGAGGCTGCTATCATCAATGCCATTCATGAGCTGATAGGTCGGGCTAAAACCACCATGGGGTGGAGCCGAAGTGCTAGGACCCTCCTGGCCTACGGTGGGTTGTGGAGCTCTCACGCCAGGTGGGCTGGGCGGCCGATGAGCTGCACTACGGTGGCTCGGCTCCGGGCTGTGGCGGGCTCTAACGTCAGACGTGGATGACCTCCGGGCACGGCTAGTCCTCCTACCTAATGCCCGATCAATAGCCCGGTCCACGTACTTCTGGACACGGGGCGCAATAGTCGTGTCAATAAGCTCCTGGACACGGGGCATCACTCGATCCACAACCCTCTGAATGAAACTCTCTGAGGGCTCTCCGCTGCTCGGCGTGCGATCCCTCCTCGAATGCTTCATTCCCCAAGCTCGAGGAGGGCTCTCTGGATCAATCGAATCTGCTGTGTGCACTAGTGCATCCTCAGTGGGGGGCGGGGCTCCAGTCTCAGTATGATCTGGCTCGTCCCTCAATGCCCGGCTACTCGAGGGTCCACTGGTCTCCTGACGTCCTGTCTGTGGTGTCCGAGCAGCTCTGGTGCCTCGTGCTGATGGGGGGACAACCTCCTCTGCCGAAGTGGAACAACAAGATGCCACATTTGCAGGCATCTTCTTCTTGTTCCTGGATCGAGCGGGAACAAATCTCACGCTCTGAGCTCCAGGCTCCAACTGCATGCTCATGTAATATGAAGTTGCCGTCTCCTCGGGAGATGGCTCCAACATAACCACACGTGACTGCATGAAAATAATAATAATATCATTAAGATGAATTAACAAATATAGATTGAAGATTCTAAATATATCAAGAAACATCAAAACATACCGCTCGCTGTAATAAGGTGGATGGGTCGGTGGCAGGGAGACTGAATGTCCACCTCAAACATCGAGGCACAGTGAGCTGTCCACTATGCACACCAGCCTCACTAGCCAACTCCGGTATCACCTCACAAGCCCATACCTGTAAAGTGGATTAATGGATTAGTTACGTATTCACTTGATTTCAACTAATTTAGAACAATTAAATTTAAACTAATTACCTGGAGTGCCCAGATCGGCCCGTAAAAATGATACTGTTCCGATCCTTTCCCGTTCATAGCCTCTCGTGTCCTGGGGACGAGGCCAATGTAGTGCATCAACGACTGGTAAGAATATGCACCCCATGGAAACGAGTTCCATCGTTCCACATCCTCCGCTAGCGCCCACACCCATGGATCCACGTATCGGTACTGATCTAGGCACAGAATCATCCGGTATACGAACAATATGTTCGCAACCTTCACATAATCTGCAGCGTCTCTGGCCATCCCCAGGTCTTTGAACCTGTCCTCCATCTGTTTGATTCTCGTACGCTTCCCTTAGAATAAACGGTGGTACACAGATCTCGACGGAACAATATGATCGCCATGAGGATCGAATGTCGAGCTGCCGAATCATAAACCTGACACCAACGCGTACTCACTCGGACCGAACCGCAGCTGGGAGTGATAAATGTGAAACCATGCCTCCCGCCCCACACGTGCACGATCCGGCGCGTGTACCTCAAACGTCATCAGCGCGTGTATGACCCTCTTCTGGACGTCACCACCTCTATAGTCCAGAAAATATCCGAAACAGCTCGATCTGAATAGTCGGACGGCGTCACCACCAATCGCGAGCAGTGTGTCTCTAATCGTGTCAATAACACCTGGGATGGCGTACACGACGACCGAGGTCTTCCGACTCCGTAACGGCAATCTAACCTAATCAATCTAACAACATTTTCAAAATTAAAACTTTTAAAGTAAATTCTTTTAATATTTCATATAAATTGGAATTTTTTAAAATTTAAATTTAAGCTATTAATAGAGGTAATCAATGCTATTTGAACTATTAATCGTGTAATCTTTTTAAATTTAATCGCTTATATTTGAACTTTATTATTTTATCCATTTTTCCAGTTCAATTTTACTTAATTGCTTTAGTTAGTATTAATGGTCACATCTTTAAGGATTTAATATGTTTTAGGGTTTTAGGGTTTGAATGGTGGCTTTCTAGAGAAAAGGTTTTAGGGTTTTAGGGTTTGAATCGTTGCTTTCTAGGTTTTAGGATTTTTAGGGTTTCTAGGGTTTAAAATTATTAATCGATTAGTTTGTTTTTAATTAAAGTACTAATCGATTAGTTTTTTCTAAAATTATTAATCGATTAGTTTGTTTTTAATTAAACTATTAATCGATTAGTTTTTTTTTTTTAACTATTAATTGATTAGTTTTTTTTTTAAAAATTATTAATCAATTAGTTTGTTTTTAATTAAAGTACTAATCGATTAGTTTTTTTTTAAACTATTAATCGATTAGTTTGTTTTTAATTAAAGTACTAATCGATTAGTTTTTTTTAATAGATTAGATTTGTTTAAATTAATCGATTACTTTTTATAGATTAAATATTCGTCGCTTATTTAAATATTCATCTATTAGTTTTTTTTACATTAAATATTAATGTAATAGGTTTTTTTAAACTAATCGATTAGTTTTTTTTTAAAATTAATCGATCAATTTTTTTATAATTAATCGATTTACATTAAATATTAATCGATTAATCTTAAATTAAATAAATGGGATTTGTTTAAATTAATCGATTACTTTTTTTAGATTAAATATTCCCCGATTATTTAAGTATTCATCAATTAGTTTTTTTACATTAAATATTAATGTAATAGCTTTTTTTTAGAATTAATCGATTTAGTGTCTCGATTACTTTTTTTTAATTAATCGATTAGTGCCTCGATTAATTTTGGTCTTTTTAAATTAATCGAGGAAGGCCTCTACTAGTGTTTTTTTTTAAATTAATCGAGGCATTGATCGAGGAAGGCCTCAATTAGTTTTTGTTATTCCTCGATTATTTTTAAATTGGCCTCGATTAGTTTTGTGTGCCTGATTAACTTTAAATAGAGCCTCGATTAATTTATAAAGCCACGATTACGAGCCTCGATTAGCATTTAACTAGCCTCGATTATCCTCTAATTACTGCTAAATTATCCTTGATTAAATTAATCGAGCGATTTTTTTTTCAATTAATCGAGGCTTCCTCGATAAGTATTAAATTAAGCTTTGATTGTTTTTTTTAATTAGGCCTCGATTAGTATTAAATTAGGTTATTTAAACTTCTTCGATTAGTTAAGAACTAGCCTCGATTAATTATAAACGTGCCTCGATTAATTAAGAACCAGCCTCGATTAATTATGAACAAGCCTCGATTGATTATAAACGTGCCTCGATTCAGTCTAAACATGTTTCGATTAATTGTAAACATGCCTCGATTAAGTGTAAACATGCTTCGATTAAATTAGGATTACGATTATTTCCAAAAACTAATCGATGCCAAAATTAATCAAATAATTAACTAACAATGAACAAATGTAACATCAAATCACGATTAATAGTTTCATGAACTGTGAAAATTTAAAACCTACTTGCGAAGAAGACGTTGCCGGCTCTTGTCCTTGTCCTCCTTCCATCTCCGGCGTCTGCTCGTTCTAGTTCCACCGGCCGAGTTTCAAGAGAGAGAGAGAGACGTCGATTTCAGTTCGGCAGATTTTGAACTTTTTTTTTTCAGAAATCGGCAAGAGTAAAAGGGTGAGGGAGAAGAAGTGGTGGTTGGATAAAATGAATGGAATTTAATGCGTTTGAATTTTTTTTTAAAACACAAAGAGAGAAGAGAGAATTGTGGGTGGTGGGTGGGAGAGAAAGAGTGATAATGGTATTTGGGAGAGAGAGAGAGAATCCAACGTTTTTTTTTTTTTAAAATCTGCAAGAGAGGTAGTTGTGTGAATTAAAGTCGAAACCCTAATAATAAATATTCCATTTGCATGACCAAATTCAACTTGTCAGGAATAAGTACACATTTGGAAGAAGTTGTAAGCTTTTTCAGATATTGTGGGCCCATTGAGATAGGTTGAATTAAAAATAAATAAAGATTGCCCACATGACACCCTAATTTTAAATCTTGTTGTTTTTTCCCAAATCTTATTTGCTTTTGTCTAAATAAACATTTATCCCTAAATAATATTTGAGGTTATACCGTAAATTAATAATTAAATCGCGAGTTTATATACAAATTATAACTACAGAAGACAGCCCCTTACCCTCCGCTGCCGTGGCCGACCCACCCCAACTCCTAAATAATTAATTAGTTCAGTGGTTAAGTCTTAACTGCCAAAAGAGGAGAAGATTTATTTATATTTCTAATATATATATATATATATATATATATATATATATATATATATATATATATAAAATACAATAGAGAGAGAGAGAGAGAGAGAGAGAGAGAGAGAGAGAGGATGGACCCATAAGAAAATGTAAAGGAGCATCATTTCAAGATAGGGTAGTGAAGCCATGTGCAATCATATGGTGGTTGCACTAATCTAACCCCACAAACTTCTATTCTTCGCCTCCAAACCCTAAAATGAAAGTGAAAGATTCAGACATATTAATACATAAATACATGTTATTTTTTTAATCTAATTATATATGATCTACCAAACGTCCTATTTAATTTGAAGTACGTACCAAAATAATAAATTTACTTGGAGTTATGTACGTACCCTTTTACTTGGAGTTATGGAGTATATATATTATATTTCACTAGCGATCCGTATAATTTATTTGTTTAATTTACTTAACCATCTTATAATTCATTTTATTAATTAAGTCCTTAATTAGTTATAGTTTTCAAGTTTATTTTAGCATGCCGACCTTATATATATACGCACACATATTGTATTTTCTCTACCGCATATATCATTATACTTCTATATATTAATTAATATTGATGAGTAACCTTTTCTAAATAGTAGTAAAACAAAAAATAGTCTAATATTGTTTATAGAATTATATATAGGTATAAAAGAGCTTAATTAATTTGTAAAACAATCAATATATATATATATATATATATAGTAGAACTTAGTAATGCAAATTTAAAGTTCACGATCGAGAGCTTCGAACGTATATATAAAACTCAAGGAAATTAAAACACATATATGCTATATGAAATATTTTGTTTCTCATGCATGCATGCTTTAATTTAATTTGTTACTAGATAATACGTTCTAGTAATTAAAATTTAGTTTCCACTTCTCTAAAAATATATTATAATCGACTTATAAATGACATACATCGGAGATTAATGCACAATATATAGAAAAATAATTAAGAGATTAATTCTACTGCAAATAATACTGATTCTCCAAGCCGGGCCGGCCTCAGTTCCCACCGCCCATTTCCAATCCTCTCTCTCTCTGTCTCTCCCCCTAATTAATACTATCTCTCTCTCTCTCTACATCAAAGTAACACACGCACGTACTCTTGAATATAATTTGGTTATGTATAAACAGATCTCTTGTGTCAGAAGTCCCAACTGAAGTGATCATTTTGTCTTCATGATCAAAGAAGGTCCCTTCCTGTCACAAACTAAATCTTTCTCTCTGCAGACTATATCATATGTATATATATCTAATACTTGAGATCTCTCTTTAATTTATCTCTCCAAATTAAAACTAGCTCAGCTCGATCGATCTTTCAATTAAAACCCAGCTAGCTTGATTCAATATCGAAACCCTCATCTTATTAATTCTCCTCAATATAATGAAGAAGAGCAGCAGCAGCTCCAAAAGCAAAAGGTGGTCCCCTGATGAAAACCCTAAGTACTCCCTAAAAAAGAAGATGGCCTCTCGATTTCTGAGGTCCATGAAGAAGATGGATTGTTCATCATCGCCATCAACGGGGGAAAAGGGCAGCTGGAGGTACCATGCAATCAGAGCTGCTGCCTACGCATCCATGGCTTCCGCGGTGGGGCCCCGCAAGGCGTGGAGCAGGGCCCTACTGAAGAAGATCAGAAATCACAAGGTGATGATGAGAAAGAGTAGTAGTGAGAGAAGGAATAACCCTAGAAATATTAGGAGGTTTGGACATGAAGGATTAAACGATCTCTCCCAAGTGGTACCAGGTGGTAAAGCCATGGATTCTTGCAGCCTCTTGACTGAAACGGCTCATTATATAAAGTGCCTTGCAGCTCAGGTGCAGATCATGAAACAGATTCTTCACTATTCTACCTGCTAATTCATCACCTTCTTCTTCAACATTATATATATTAATTAACTCTCTCTTAATATATATATATATATATATATATGCGTATGTGTGTGTAGTATGTATCGATCTCATGTATTAATTAATTAATTAATTATTGTACGTATATTCAGAGTTGGAGTAATTTATAAGCTAGCTAGCTAGCTCTTTCGCTGGACTATTATATAGAACCAAGTGTGATTTATTCAAAACGAACGATATTTTCATTTTCTTCGTCTTATCAAAACTCGTCCTACGAGACCTAGCTAATAATATATATATGTGTGTGTGTGTGTGTGTTATGTAAATGTATAGTGAGAAACAGATCGATGGCCGGTTAAATTTATGTATACGAAACGTACCCTGCAAATGTCAACCAAATATATATTGTGCCTTCATTATTAATATTTATAGCAAGATTTATTTCTTGGAAATTAATCATGTAATTTCAATTCGTATGCTTTGCTTGCTGTGGTAGTGCCTAGCTAGCTATTTTCTAATGAGAAAAAAAACAAGGTCAATACATATATCATGTTACACGTGAATCTGTATTTTTGTATTTAATAATTAATATATATGAACATTTTCTCATAGTGTAATTAATTAAGTTGTCTATGCATCATGGTCGTTGCCTAGACAAGACTCCCTGCATATATATATATATATATATGTGTGTGTGTGTGTGTGTGTTGAATATTATATATATATATATATATATTATTTTATTTCATTACATATACCAACATTACATATATATATATATATATAGGGGTGGAGTTATATAAAAACAACCCCTTGTGTGATAAATGAGAACACATCTCACACCACACATTCATAAAAAAATCAAAGGTCCAGATTTTATGAAAAAGGCGGTGGCAATTCTGTAATATCTGAAAAGTTTTTCGCGCGGGGTATAAATGTAATTTGGTAATTCTTATAAAAATCGCGAAGGATTTAATAACAGATCGTTATGCTAACGAAATATTATCATCATGCTAACGAAGCATTATAGTTATGCTAATTAAAGTTTTCAAATATTGTTAGCGAAAAAAATATTCTAAAAATTAATTATAAACCTAATTTGATTTAAGAAACCCTAATTTAATGGAAAAAATCATAATTGGATGAAATAAACCTAATTAGATGAAATAAACATTGATTGGATATGGTATACCCTAAATGGGTTGGAACAAATCATAATAATAATATATTTGTACTACGTTAGCATTATGGTTTTGCTTCGTCAGCATTGCGAATACACTATGTTAGCATATGACAATACTCTGTCAACATACATTATAAATCATAATTGGATGGGATAAACCATAATAATTAATTAAGAACCATAAATAAAAAATTAAATTTAAAAAAAATAATGATAATTAGATGGGAATAAACCATGATCGAGATTAAATAAACCATAATTGAGATTTAATAAACTCTAATAAATTTATACTACACTAGCATTATGATAATTCTTTGTTAGCACAGCGAATACATTGTGTTAGCATATGACAAATGTTTCGTTAGCATACATTATCATATGTTATCATAATGCTGACGAAGAATTATTATATGCTAACGAAAACATTTACAAACTGGGCACGCGTAAAAAATTTTCTTTTTTATTTTTCGTTCATATTTTTTCATCTAAACATAGCCTTTCGATATCTTAAATGAAAGAGCATGAAGAGAGCTTTAATTTGATATATGTTTTGTGTGCATTGGATTAAAAACGAGCAAGTTATTGTCGGTTAAGGTTTTTAAGATTTTTTTTTAATTGCTGACATCATCATTTTTAATGGGTTTGAATGAAAATAGCCTTTCTTCCTTTATTTTTTGCCCTATTATTTATGAAATCGCCACCTTAAATCTCAATCAATGGATCATTAAATTGAATGGTGTAAGATGTGTTCTCATTTCTCACACCAAGTGTTCTCATATGATCCATATCCTATATATATATATATATGTGCATATATGTATAGGACTGATATCGATATGTGGCAGATACACACACAATCCCCCTAATTTTGAATTTTTTTTACTATATATATTTTCGGCCACCCTCCCAAGTATTAATATTTTTAGACATTAGATAAATTAATATCTAAGTATGACCCATATGGAGTTAAATTGCTGTAGCGAAAGGATAAAAAACTAAAATAATACAAAACAGAAGTATTTTATTTAAGCAAAAACTTACGTGCACTAGGCGTATATAAATTTATATCAGACGGTGAACATGTTTGGTCGGGTCAAACGCGAGTCAACGCGCGTTGACCCGATCAACCGCAAAAAAGAAAAATGATAAAATAGGTGATACTTTTTAAGGATACGAATGATACTTTTTGAATTTTGAGTGGTACTTTTTAATATTATGGTTGATACTGATTTTGAAAGTTATTTATTTATTTATTTATTTTGGCCGATACTTTTTAAAGATACAAGTGATACTTTTGGGATTTTGAGTGATACTTTTTAGTATTACGATTGATACTGATTTTAAATTTTTTTTAGTTGACTGTGACGTTGACCGGTCAACGCGTTAACCCGGTCAATATACCTGATGGTGCACCTAGTGCACACAAGTGCTTCCCTTTTATCTAAAATTTCAAAAATATAATAATTTCGTTTATATTCTTGCTTTACAACTTGTACAAGTTCATTTTATTGTTACGTTTCCCCTCTTTATTCGTATTACTATTTTAAGTTTATTTCATTATATAGTTAAGGTATTTCTTTTATATTTATGGATTTGAGAATAAATACTTCAAGACTTTAATTAGTGTTATGATTTTATTTATATTTTATGTGTTCACAATTTACCTATAATATAAGTGTGTCATTATGCTCAAATTGTGCATTTAAGTGTACTTTTACTAATTTTTGTTGGAGTTTTGCAATAAGTTTAAGTTACGGTTTTACATTCTCCCAATGTACATCTAGAAAGAAATTGTCGAGGTTTTTTTTTATGCCGACTGAATCATAAATGAATTTAAAATTATGAAGAAACGTCGAGTACAATTTACGATGTCAGAATTTTAAATAAATATAGCTTTATTTTAATTTAGATAAATAATTATGTGTGTATGTGTATATGTGTGTGTTTGCGCCCCGATAAATTAAAATTCATGCGCCCGTCCCTGCATGATCACTAATGTGCCTTCTGCTTTAAATTTATCCGTTATTAAATGAATTTGCCGTGCAGTTAGGCAATTCTCACATGTGATGATATATATTGATGCAATGTTATAAATAGATATGTATACACATATTTGGAATCCAAAATTAATCTTCTTCTAACAAAACAGTGGTTTTAATTTAATTTAAGGATTCAATGATTGCAACAGAAAGTGCACGACCCATATGAGTCAACAGTACTACTGGTTATATTTTTATTTCATTTAATTTTTTTATTAATTAATTTGTGTATGGACATTGTTGTCACTTAGACATATGGTTTATGTATTAAATTATTAACAAGATACTATAAGATAAAATATTATTATTCTACAATATCCTAATTGCGATGTAAAATGGATAAGGGCATTAATTATTATGGATTCGTGCCGAAATATTAGTCTTCCAGTCAGCTTAATTATTTTATCTTCTGTCAAACTAGATACACTCTAGTCTCCGTCGTCTTTTCTTTATCCTAATAAAAAAATTCAAAATTAAATAAATAATTTTTTTTAATATGCTCATATTTATTAATTTATTTAACAATGAGTTAATGCGTAATATACATCTACATTAGGAAAATTCAGCAATCATTAAATGAATAAGAATATATTAATAAATGAGCTTTTTAAAAAGGAAAACAACTCTTAAGTCTCTAACATATGGAAAGTAATATTGTTCAACAAAGAAAAATAGGTATGGTTAGATTATTTTTGTTTAATCATCAAAGAAAAATAGAGATCGTGTTTCAAGATTCCAACAAAAACTAAAAATCAGAATCCCTTAAGCCCAAAATAAAGAAGAAATTTCTCGGACCAAAGCCCAAAGTCAATTTAAATTGCTCTTAATTTTCAAAAGCCATTTGATTGTTCTTAAAGGCACTATAACACAAATTTAACTGAATAATATAAAAAAAAAAAAACAAATGAAGTTTTACTAGATCAGATCAACAATTTGTAGGTACAATTTTTAGAGTTTTTTCTGATTATTTCTCCAATGATTGAAAATTAGCTAATGAAAATTATAATTGTTAAAAATATTGTAATTTATTGACTTCTTAGATCTGGTAAGATTCAAATATAAAACTAGCAAAAATATTTATCAAATTTCAATAGTTTTTTGTTAAAATTTTGATGAGCTCTTGAAATTTGTAGCAACTTTCAACATTTTCATGCGGCCATAGATATGTCGAATGCTTGATAACTTGATTTTCATCAATATATTTCAACGACGCATACAGTGAATTCCGTATATATATCTCAGCAAAACTTATATTACTTTCTATAATAAATCAGATCACTATACATAAATAATTATAAGTGCAGCTAAAGCAGGAATCCAAACCAAAACTTTACACAGCTGACTATATATCTTGTCACTGCTGCACATTCTTCCCTACTATTTGTTGTGGCTATACCTGTTACTCCATACGCTGAACTATGCTAAACGTAACGAAAATCGAGCAGTTTCCTCAAGCACTGGCGGCTGAACCAGGTTGTGGAACTAGAAGAGTTGGCAAGTCTCTAATTCTGTATCCATTTCCCCAGAAAGAGGCGAGGCAGAGGCCCATGATGGCCATGGCCACGACCGAGCAAGCCGGGGGCACGGCTTGCGTGCTGCCCAGAAACTGAGTTGCTAGAAGCCCTGCTAGTGTTGAGCTTTGCATTCCTGTGCACAATGATATTGTTCTGCAAACTTCTTCCTCTAACCTGTTGACAGAAATAGTTTACAACTATCAGCCTCAATCCTATGCACATTGCAGAGTGCGAATCACGAACACTACATATCAAGATTTGGAGACGAGTAGATATATGATAACGTGTAGCTCTTCTACTTCGTGATATGGTCATGAGTTATAATGAAGATGGATTGAATTACATCCGTGAAACACTACAGACACCAAGGACCAGACCATTTTACAAGTTCACATCATTCAAAAAGATTTCTTGTTTAGGGTGAATTGTCATTTATAAATTGCTTGGTTCAGATAGCTGCTGTTATTTCACCGTGGTGTGGTCTCATGAACATGGTGAGCTAAATCTACGACTTAAATTGAGAGACAAGGAAGAAAATCCAAAAGAATACTCTTGGGTCGGAACAAGAGAATTTCAGAGGGCCAATCACCAACAAACTATCTAAATTCTATCATTTGTAGACATTGTGACAAAATATTTGAAAAAAAATTATAAAGTTAACAGATACTTGCCTGAGAGGTTGAATTTTGGAGATCCAATAGCCCAAGGTAAATGCCACTGCATGAAATGATAGTACAGGGCCAACCAATCTCAGTCCATCGGCCGAAAGGATTTGGCTCCTATTTATAGCAAGAGGGCTTCCAATACACAATGCAGTGCAAACCATCGCAACAAATGGCATCACGGGTTGCAGAATAGATACAACGGGTTTGGCATAAGTGTTTAGCGCCAAGCCAAGAGCAACAGGAGCAAGAACCACCTGAAAAGGCGATAGCATGAGAATAATAACTCAAACTAAAGTTTTGCATCCACAAAAAGAGGAAATATTAAAATGCTTTGGCACCTGCAAAATTGATTTTGACATGGCAATGGCATCAACTGGAACAACAGAGCCAATGAGAAGACCGGTTAGAAGAGGTGTAACAAGAACGGAGGCAATGGTCGAGGAGCTAGTCAAAAGGATGCTCAAGGCCACATCTCCTTTGCTCAAGAAACTGGCATAGCTAGACAGCTGAGCCCCAGCAACACATGACATCAAAACAAAACCAGCATAGAACATGGGAGACATCCCAAAGGCCCGCGCCACAAACACACCAAGAACCGGTTTCAAAACATACTGAGCAATAAATCCAATGGATAATGGTAGAGGTCTGCAACAAAATAGCGAAATCTAACCAAGTATTCACGAGGCTAAAGAAAAAAAACCGAATATATAGCAGAAGGGAGAAGCTGTAACCTCTTGAAAGCTAAGGCAAAATCGTCAATGGAAAGTCTGATCCCAATCGACAACATAATTCCTCCGAGTGCAGGAGCATACAACTCTTTAGACACCCTGCACGTTCCTCTATCGTTTACAAAAAAACAAAGAATATACACAACTTAAGAAAGCATGAAAATGTGTAAAACCAATTACAAGAATCCAAAACCACAAACAAGTTTCCTCAAACAACAAACAACTTTAAACTGAATCAGTCCATGGATTGAAATATGCACCAAGTCCAACACTGGGATAAAAAAAATGTAGTAAATATATTCGATGGAGAATCACTGTCAGAGTAGTTATAAACTGGCACACACGAAAGCTGTCAGTAAAATAATGAACAAGACTTAATTTAAGAGATATTTACTGGCTAGCTATCAAGTATAAACAATAACAAAAAAGAAAAAAGTTGTGATTTTTTTCAAGTCATCTTAATCCTGTAAAATGCAGACCAGTCAATAACTAATCTTAAAAAACACCAACAAACTGCCAACTAAATACTAACACACAAATTCCCACAAAACCATAAGCAATTCAAACTGCGGAGCATAGAAAACTTCGCCTGAGCAAATTCACAAACACATGAACAACTCTATTCTAACCCACTCACCAAGTAAACGTCCGCGGCTCCCAAAGGGCGGCGACGGCCGTGAGCGCCACCACAAGCGGCAGCAGCGCAGACAGAAGTTGAGAAGCATCAGATTTTTCCTCCGCTTGCGCTGCAATCTTGTGGTCGGAGCCGAATGAAAGCAGCGTGAAATTTCCCTCTCGTTTGTGCAGACCAACCCTTCCGATAAAGGGAGACGAAGTTGAGCACCCAACGGAGATCAAAGAGCCCCGTTCAACATTTATGTTGCTTCTTGAAATCCCTTTTCGAATCAGAGAAAAAGAATTGTTTTTTATGGAGATTGTGGTCTTGGGGGCGGAAATATGGCGGAAAAGTATAGTCTTGGGAGCGGTCTGGAGCGAGAGACAAGGTGTTTGTGACATTGCTTGAGTGGGGTTTGGCTCGCCGGAGAAACTGGGGTGTTTTCCGGCGAGTGGTGGACGGTGGTGGTGGAGGTGATAAGGTAATAAAAATAAAGGTTTATTCTAAATAATATTGTATTCGTGTTTGATGTCAACTAAGTAATTTATAATGTTAAATAGGTAAAGGTAGTTGATTGGTTGTAGGAAACATGGTCATCCTAATAACTAATACCTCAATGTCAAAATCATTCTTCAAAATTCCAATATCACTCAACCTTCTCAAATGTATATTCATTTTCCTTAAGAATTATATATTTAAAACCTATCATAAGAACTTGCTATTACTTCAATTACCTCAAAATACATCAATTTTAGAGTGTTTTTATTTTTCACACATTTTTAAAAAATGTAATTTTAATAACATGAACTTAACATTTGTTTGATTGACGTGGTTGTCGGAGATTTTCACATATACATTTACGTGACACCAAATTGTCTTGAAATACATTATTTTTTTTTATCAATTTTGATCGGATTAGAGTGCCCGAATTTAAAAATCATATGAAAAATTAAACAAATTTTTGTCAATTAATCCAATCAAAAGACATGTTTTTGTCATGTTTTGATTGTACATTTTACTTTGTAATGCGAGTATCTTTGAAAAAGTATATAACGTGTAGTGTGAAAATAGACTAAATAGTGATGGTGTGCATATGGAATTTGTGGTAAATAAAATATGGTTTTAAATAAGAAAACATAAAACTACATAGAGATATCAGATGGATTTGAGTGGCCTATAAAGAACTAGATTTTTAATTATGTCATTCTAATAATTCAAATTTCAAAGTATTCAATTTGTGCACGGCTTCTTCAATTAGATCTTACGACCAATATCGTTTTGTTCTGAATTTTGATTCAAGTTCTTTGATTTATGATTTTACGTCTAGCTTTAGCTACGGCTAAGTTGGAGCTTCATATTTAATGATATTATTGATATATCGAGTTTGTTAATTTTCAAAAAAAATTGAATATCATTTATTAGTATTAAGTCGGCTAATGATATAGAGCGTGTTTTTTTTTCTTTTTTTTGAGGTGTATAGAGGTTTGATATTTAATGATATCGAGCTATATGTGTGTGTGTTTTATATATTTAATTTTGAATAAATGTATATGTATATAGTTGAGAGATCACAGATTCCATGGTGCGTGTTTCATCAACTGATTCTTATATATTATTTACATTTTAAAATATTTGACAAATAAATAAAACCTATTATTTGAGAAGAACTGGGATGTCTTGTTTAATTCTCCTTATTATTATTATTATTATTATTATTATTATTATTATTATTATTATTATTATTATCATCATCATCTTCAAAATATAGTACTATTATTACATCTGATTTTTGGTGTATTTTTCCAAATTATTAACTCGACAAATATAGAGAAAATATGTTTCCCTTCCATAGAATTACTGGAGAACCATCAAGAATGATCATGTATTTTCACCATGATATTAATCATGCCATGATATTAAAATATGATATTTTGTGTGGTTATTTTCATCGTTTGTCGTTATTAGAGTTAGCTGGAAAGCCTCATGAACATGCAGCCACAGCCCACAAATATAGGAAAAGGAAAGGCTGGAAAAAAAAAAAAAAAGAACACATGCACAACCACAATAAAAACATTTACATTTCCTTCAAAATTAAAATATTTATTCATCGATCAAACAAAAATAAGATACAAAAAACTAGTCCAAAACATCAAATGTTGAGATGCCGTTGATTGCGATTGAGAAAATTTTAGGTCATAACTGAATCAATCAATCTCATAATATATCAACTGAAACTACAAACAGCAGCCGTTCATTTCCACTCAGAAATGATGCGAAAAGGGGTTAAGCTAAAATTAGACATCCACACATCTTTTCTTTCTTGAGCAGTTGTGCCTGGTTTGGCTTAGTTTCAATCAAGCATAACACTCAGTGGCTCAACAACCACTTCATTTTCAACACAACACCATGTCCGATTTCAAATTATCACAACAACTCACTCAAGTCGTTGCCAGCGAGCATTTTTGCGGCCATTTCAACAGAGCATCATATGTAGTGATTGCAACTAATTCTCCACTCTCCTAAAGCCTAAAGGTGTAGAGACTAGAGAGCTTATCATAGTATGCATTTTCAGAGTGAATCTGTTTTCAACAACATCTGGCGTCTCATGGCAGTTGGCTGGAAATAGTGTGTGATCACTACAACCAGATACGGAAAAACCTAAGAAGTGGTTCACAATCAGGGAGGAAAAAACACCTTCTCTGAGCAGGAGACAGTGAACACAAGTTTCTCGAGCATCGTATGGCTTTCAATCTTGGTGAATAACGTCTCACAAGCAAAAGAACGTAAGCTTAACAAATTCCACGTTAGATGTTTCTCCAGAAGACGAAGGTAAACAGACAGAGGCATGCTTGTTAACAATATTGGATCACAGCTTTATTGGAAGCACAATCACAAGAAATGATCTAACTTTTCTAAAGATGTTTAGCTCTTCAGTTTCATCTGTGTGTGTGAGTTGTGGCTTGAAACTTAACTAGCATGATGACACAATAGCAGCAGACTATGGCTTCGTTTCTTACCTTCTCCGCGTAGTAATAATCTGTAGCATTCACTGTAGAGTCAAAAAATCAAATAAAAGTTTGTAAGCAGCAGATACATGGATAAAAAACAAGCAGACACTAAGATACTTTTATTCCATATTTGATAGTCAATGTACATATATGTACTACAAAAGGGCACCGGATACTTGGAAAACGAACGAGTAGACTCTAAGATACAACAATGCAAAACTAGGAAGGCAAAGGGACACTTCCATTCCTTATTTTTGATGGTCAATGTACATAAATATAATACAAAAGGGAATCAATTTAACAATCCAGCTCATATCACATTCACAATCACATGGTAACATACTTAGGACAAGTTTATCACCTGCTTCCCCAACCATGAGCACAGGGCCTCCTCGTCTCCAAAATCCCAGATGAATACCGTGTCTTCCCCACCAATACTTGGAAGCCTCCCATTTGAAGTAATGCTGATCATATAACAGGGAGGATCCAAGACGACTACTTTCTGGACTCAGCACCATTATAAAGGCAACGACAACTGCAAGAAGCATCCGTACTAGAACAAAGAAACACAACCTCTACAGCAGACTCACTGCAGATCTGTGCGCTCAAGAATTAAAAACTCATAACGTGATTGAGCTAATGTGCAACATCTTCCTCTTCAAAATCTACAGTGTCATCCTACCAGCATCATCATGATCAATCTCATACCGGAGCAGCTTCCCTGACTGGATCTGATTGAAAACCACAATCAATCAGCTCCTCTTATCAACATTAGCTTCAAATAATCTGAATCAAACATAATCTAATGCTTCTTCAAAGAATAGCTCCTTCAAATCCCAAAAAACCTTCTCAAATTGTTCGAATGCAGCAATTCAATTTCCAGTAAAAGTGCAAAGGCACTATACAGTAAGCAAAGATCCAACTTTTTTTCAGCAAAAACTAGAACTAAATAAACTCAATGTACTGAATATCACTTTCCCTCTAAAAGGTTCTAACATGTTCAACCACAAATCTACGCACAACTGCGCAAAAAGCTGCTTTTCAACCTTTCTTGCTCACAACCAAAACCCCAATTACAAACAAGAAAACAAAAAAGAAGTGCTTAGCAAGAAACAGAACAAAACACCAATAAGATTAGATGCTACACCTCAAATCTAGATTATAGCCCCCTATCATCAATTCACAAATACGAACATACCCACGTATATAAATGCAAATAGACGACACGTCAATTTCTTCAAGTGAAACATCTACGAGACCCCTACCCACAAACAGAGTGAAAAAAAAAGAATCCGAAAAACAAAATCTATACGGAAAATCATCGAACCTCAGAAACACCCTCCACAACTTGTCGTCCACCCCAAAGATCGAGGCCCGAAACAGCCAAACAATCTCTCGGAGTCTCGAACGAGGAGAGAGAAAACTGCTTGGACACTACGCTGACATTGAAGTAAATCAATCCGGAGCTGGGAACATCGACCCGGATTCCGATCACCGGAAGCCATAAAAACAAATCTTGCGCCGAAATCCCCGACAGCTCGTCGATCCGACCGTAATGGAGCGTGCCCGAAATGTTCATGTCGTAGTGGAGCTCATTCTCGAACTTGGCGTTGCACGCGTGATCCAAGTGGACTTGGAACTTTCCAGAACTATCCAAGCTGAAATTATTGACCCCTTTCGGGAGCAATCCCATCGGAAGCCCGTGGTTTTGCAGGACTTGGTAGATTGAAGTTTCTCCGCAGTTCGAGAATGATAGTATTGACGAACAGATTAGTAGAGTGAGAAAATGGTGTGGAGATAGCATTTTGTTTCTTCTTCTTCTTCTTGGATTTCTTGGGGTTTAAGACATGGGAGTGAGTTAAGGAATAGATGGTGGCGCGGCGGCGGCGGCGGTGGAGGAGATTGTCAGATTGGGAAGGATGAGAGAGAGAGAGAGAGAGAGGGTCAGCGAGAATAGAGGTGATTAGGAGAGTGATCAATTATTGGTGGGGCATATGATTTTGTGCACGTGGTGCATAGCGCTGGCTAACGAGATTAGGATTTAGGGGTAAAATAGGGATTTGAAGATATATGTGGACACGTGTTCGATTTTTTATGGGTTGGAAATTAGGAAAGAAGTGGAGTTGCGAGGCGCGTAACAGAGAGTGGTCTACTGGGGCCAGGAGTAGGGGGTGGGCGATAAGCATGGAAATACAGCGATAACTACTATATATATTATATTAAGGAAATAGATTGACATTTCAAAATATATCACATATTGATTTTTCGATTTTTATATTTATAACAATTACAGTATACATTAATTCCTCATATATTTTTTTTTAATCAAATCCAACAAGTTTTTGATAAAAATAACAGACCTTTTAAAAATTATATACTCAGCATTTATACATTTTATTGGTACTGTATACACCATCCACAAACTCAAGATGTACTACACGTTGTAATCTATCAATCTATGTATCTATATATATATTAAGGTAAAATCATGTGATAGACAACAGTTCTGATATAAACCGTTGTCTATCACATGATTTAACAATTATATTTTAGACATCACTTTTTTATATAATAGACAACAGTTATGAGTTGACCGACAATAATAGTGACATTTATTGTTGTAATTTTAATTTATTTATTTTTTACATTTTTTTATGACGGTTTAGATTATAACTGTTGTATTGTAACAAATTTTTACAATCGTATTTATTCATTTTACTTGAAAATATGAGATTTATAATATTGTTTATTTTATATTTTTATGCATAGGTAAATGATTTATAGTACTATACATTTGTCACCTAAAAAATAGATTTCATTTGTGATGCACTATAATAATAATAATAATAATAATAATAATAATAATAATAATTTATTTTTCTATTTCAATTTCATCATTTAAAATAATTAAAGAATTATATTTTTTATGCCTATCATATATTCAAAAAAATCATATGTTCTTTAATCGTGAACAATTGTACATTGTTATTTATAAAATCGTGACATTTGAAATATTCCAATTTCATATTTCTAACATGGATTTTTATTTAGTTCCTAAAATTTAATTTTCTTTTTATTTATCGCAACTACACAAAATTGATCTTCTTATCTAATTAATTAACGCATGTGCATGTCGTTTTATTAATTTGTAAAAATTGAACACAACATATAGAATTTAAAAATAATCATAATATTACAGATTTTAAAAAATAATTATTATTTATGCATGGAACAGGAGAAATACTAATCTCTATAATGATATAATTTTTTTTAAATATATATATATATATATATATATATATATATATATATATTATTAGATTGTCTTTCATGTCAAAATTTATGAGATTGAAATTTTCTAAGTAGAAATAGAAAGATTCAATAATTATTTTTAGGCAAAAACTTTCATGCACTAGTTGTAAATAAGCTTATTTAAGACGGGTAGGGTCAAACCGTGGGTCAACCCGCTTTGACCCGGGTCAACACGGGTCAACCTGCAAAAAAAGAAAAATGGTAAAATAGGTGATACTTTTTAAGAATACAGATGATACTTTTTGAATTTTGAGTGATATTTTTTAGTGTTATGGTTAATATTGATTTTGACAGTTTTTATTTATTTATTTATTTTGGCCGATACTTTTTAAGTATACATGTGATACTTTTGGGCTTTTGAGTGATACTTTTTAGTATTACTGTTGATACTAATTTTGAAAGTTTTTCTTTTTTGGAGTTGACCGAGTCAACGCGTTGACCCGGTCAATACACCTGATGGTGCACCTAGTGCACACAAGTGCTTCTCTTATTTTTATCATGATAAATACATGAATGGATTCAAACACAAAAGTATTGCAGTCTTGTAAATATTATCTCTTGAGGTGGACTTCTGGGCAACAAGCCCCGCCCCTCTTATTTACGACTGTATGAGCGCATGGGCGCTACGTGCCAACATGTGTGTGTGTGTGTGTGTGTGTGTGTGTGTATAGGGATGAGATCTGGTGAGAACCGGTCACCAGGTGGGAACCGGGAACCGATCCCATCCGTCCATTCTGAAATATCAACGCTCCAGATCAAAGCAGATTTTCGGTGGCAATCTCGTAATTACAATGAAAACTTTAAATTCACGCATTTCATTAAGAGTAAAATTGGAAGAATTGACTTTTAAAAAAAGTGACAGCATCATGTTTTGAAAAAATTCTTAAAAATTTTAAATGATCATAATTTATTCATTTTTATTCGGATTTACGCAAATCTTATATCAAATTAAAGCTCTTTTCATACTATTTCATTTAAGATCCATATTGTATATGTTTATTTGAAAAAAATAGATGAAAATACAAAAAATCATTTTTAGGCATAATTTTCGCATAGAGTAACCCCAGATTTATATTAGCACGTTGTATACAATATTTTAGCATGACCTATACAATATTTTAGCATATTGTGTAATACATTTTAGTGGGTGATATTATGAATATATTTCTAACAGTTTTATATAAACACCTACACCTATATAGATACTACAAAATGAAAAATACGAGTTGATGATAAAAAAGAAAAAATAATGAGAAAGTGAAGCAACGAAGGAGATGACTGACAACTAAGAAAGAAAATGTGTAAATATTTCCCGAAACGAGATAAAGTTTATGAGAGCAAAATATGTGCTGCAATTCTAAGTGCGGACAGTAACATACAAATTTAGTCTCCTACTTCGCTCATTTTAGCCTCATTTATTTCTCATTTTAGCATGTGTTGATAAATAAAATATGGAACGGTGATTTTGTTGGAATGAAACACAATACACCCAATTTGGGGACAGTGAACCCTAATGAGAATCTCATAATTACTAATTGGGATCAGATGAGCCCTAATTGAAACCTAATAAACCCTAATTGGGAACAGTGAACCCTAGTAGAAAATGTCACATCAAATTTAGCCTCTTACTTCACTCATTTTAGTCTCATTCATTTCTCATTTTAGCATGTTCTGATAAGCAAAATATGGAACGATGATTTCATTGGGATGAATCGCAATACACCCTATTTGGGGGCAATGAACTCTAATAGGAATCTGATAATTATTAATTGGGATCAGATGAGCCCTAGTTGGAACATAATAAACCCTAATTAGGAACGGTGAACCCTAGTGGAAAATGTCACATCAAATTTAGCCTCCTACTTCGCTCATTTTAGCCTCATTCATTTCTCATTTTAGCATATTCTGATAAACAAATATTGAACGGTGATTTCATTGGAATGAAATGCAATACACCCTATTTGGGGGACAGTGAACCCTAATGAGAATCTGATAATTACTAATTAGGAACGGTGAACCCTAGTGGAAAATGTCACATCAAATTTAGCCTCCTACTTCGCTCATTTTAGCCTCATTCATTTCTCATTTTAGCATGTTCTGATAAACAAAATATGCAATGGGAATCTGACAATGTATATAACCTCATGCTTCCGTTATTTTAGCATTATATTTTAAACGATAATTATGGTTAATAAAACTTAATAGTAATATAATTACCGCAAAGGAAATGTCATATACACTTTTATTAAAAATCACATATATTCTTAAAAATGAATGTGTTGAAAACAATTCACAAGCATGGTAAAACATGATATTAAACTATGCCCAATCGCTATAATAACATCAAGCTGGACAGTTCCTAGCATCATGATCTGACAACTTGTGGCAATTGCTGTACATTCTGAGTGGTTTGTTCTCCTTTCTCTTCCTTGCCTCCTTCTTAGATATCAAACGACTGTCACTACCTTTTGTTTTAACTGTAATAGGTGGATGAACAATAACTTCAGAAGGGGCACATAAATCGTAGAATTGCTCAAACATCATTATCTTGCTAAGTGAAGTAGAACCCTCCATATCACCATGTGAGTAATCTTACTACGGTCATTTGAAACAGAAGAAGCTGACACATTAAAATAAAAAAATTATAAACTGAACAAGGTAAAAAATAATAATACAATCACATCAAGAGATGTTCAGACACACAAATTGATTTTTAGCATTAGGTATGTACCATTCTAGCATCATGCAACATACATTTTAGCACCAAAGTATTCTAATGTTTACATGATGTCTATAACATTGTGTAGCCGAGTCATAAAAACACACACACACAAAAGAAAAAAAAACAAAAAAAGCAAAGCATGGTTTGTATGACATGTTTCACAGAGTGCAGTAGAAATAACATTAAACCGGCATGTTATGATGCTAAAACATATATGACGACGGGCTAAAACGAATACATTAACATGCTAAAACATATGTGACGACAGGCTAAAACGAATACATTAACATGTTAAAACAAATAAACAGATCAAATTAATGTATATTCTGTATATTCTCGTACTAAACCCTAGGATTCCTAACAATTAGAAAACAACTGATACAACACAAAACTGAACGAAATAGATCAAATCAATCAAACATAAAAACGTAAATACAAACCCATAATGAACTCCAATAGAACGAACTGTAAAATCAATGCAGATATAACGAATTGCGAAATTAATCAACATTAAAATTTCAAAACTGAATCAAACAATGCAAAATAAAAACCATACTTGGAGTCTCCATCGAATCACAAATGTAGAAACTTCACGACAAATAGATAATTACAGAAATAAAAGGATGTCGGGGAATCAAAAATGCGATCCAAACGCAGATTATGAACGATGAAGATGCAGAAGACGAAGTAAATTAGAGAGAGAGAGAGAGAAGAAAAGAGAAGAGAAGAGAGGGGAATGATAATTAAATACGGGAAAAAAATCCGAAGAAGGAAAGTTTAATTACTGAATTACTATATTACCCTCCCCTCCAACAAAGTTGCCAAAAATTACAGGAATGCCACCGCCCATCCACTTAAATCTGATTTAATCCGGGCCGTCCAGATTGAGTCAAACAAGGGCTAGGATTGGTTCCTAGTTCCTAACTGGGGAAGGGTTCTCATTTGATCCTTTCCCTCTATATATAAATATATATATATATATATGGGTGCGGTTATAATAAAAATAAGTGTTGGTGTGAAAATTAGAGACAAATCTGACCCCTACAAATATACAAGATGGATGGATTAGATTAAAAGGATTTTAAATGGTAATTTATAATTTTTTATTTAATATTAAAATATGGAGGGGTATTAATGTCAAATCGCACCTTAATTTCATATGGTATCATACATTAAACTTGGCGCTAGATTCAGAACTTGATATATACTATCTACATTAAAAATAAATCCCTTAAAATCTGCAAGCACGAATTCAATAGAGAAGGAGCGACTGTGTCTAGAAATCGAAATTTCCGCCTCTAAAATCAGAAAACCTAGACCACCGCAAAAATCGACGGCGACATCCTTGAGGACCGATGAGGATTCTAGCATAGCTCGGTGAGTTTGTCGTGCGCGGCGGCTTGAACAATAAACAAGACGGCAGATTTTTCCCCTCTGGCAACGGCGCGTTCGAACGAGAAGCCAAAAACAAACATGGGTCGGAAGAAATCGGGTAAGTTTCAGTGCTTTAAATCGAATTTAACGATGATTTTGGAAAAAAATTTGTCCTAATTAAAATCTGATGAATGCTTGCGATTGATTAAAAAAATAGATTTAGAAAGTTGGTTTTGTTATTGGGCGAATCGCATAAGAATAGATGAGTTGTTGCTTCTGATTATTAATCGAGTAATTATGTAATGTGGGTTTACAAAATTGAACAAAATTTGGCAATCGAGAATTGTGAGATTACAAGTTTTGTTATTTTATCAATTCATGGGTTTTATTAGAAAAATGACGAATTATACTTATTTTACCAGTTATTCATGTTTTTAATCTTTATCATTTAATATAAATTATGTCAGTGTGACTTGGTGCTCTTTATTGTTAATGTTGATGCTACTTATGCATATTTGTGATGCTGCTAAAGCATATATTTGAAGCTACTAATGAATATATGTGCTACTTAGTGTTTAAGTTAGTAATATAACTTGTGTGGGTTGGTGCTTTTGATTAGTATTGTTGATGCTTCGTATGCATATCTTTGGTGGTTTGGGTGAACTATATTTGTGATGTTACTCATGCGTATCTATGATGCTACTTATGAATAATCTTGATGCTACTTATGCATATTATTGATGCTTCTCATGCATATGTTTGATGCTACTTATGATTATCTGTGTTAGCGTTTTAAGTTGGTAATATAACTTATGTGGGTTGGTGCTTTTTATTAGTATTGTTGATGCTATTTATGCATATCTATGGTGCTTTGGTTTAACTATATTTATGATTCTACTCATGCATACATGTGATGTTATTTATGCATATCAGCGATGCTACTTATCCATTATTGTCACGCTTTAGCAATTTCTGTACTAACACTTAATCTTTATTTTTGGGTTATTAATCAATGTGTAGCGCTACGCAGTTGCAGCTCTGGGATGGGATAAGATAAGAATTGAAGCAGAGTTCGGTGACTCGCTTAAACTCCAAGTCGCTTAATCTCATCCATTTTGAATTAAAATTTACTTGTACATAGTGCTTTTTATGTTACCGATTAGTACTTCGTATGGTTTCATGTAAGTGTCATAACTAACACTCCTATATGACAAATCAAATCTTATCATGATCAAGCAAGTGCCTAGTTATATTTTCTAAACTGTCCAATCAACTCCGTATTTTATTTTCTCGAAATGCTATCCTTTTGGGTTCGACTTAATCCTAATAATTAATGATGTCCATGTTAAAATAAGAATGATATAAAGACAGTGCTTCGAACATTTCCTTTCAATGCTTCGTAAATTAAATTAAGAGTTTCATATTTAGTGGTTGGTGCTTCATAAGCATATTCATTTGCATTGTATTTTGTGAATGCTTCAGTTAATGCTACGTATTCATAAATTAAATGCTTCATACTACGAACCCTACCTTATAAAAAATTTGTATTATAACACAAATAATGTAACGAAAAGAATTAAAATACCCCAACTGTACCATACAAAACAGAACGAAAAAATATAACTAAACTAAAAACAAAACTAAGCAAAAAATGGAACAAGGGAAAAAAAATAATCCTAAATCATTTTTTTCCCTGGACAATTTCTAGCATCATGGTGGAATTTTTCACCACAAGCACTGCATTTTCTCATTGGCTTCTTCATCTTTTCCACATTCTTCTCTTTGTCAGATTTTATACGACTGCCGCTCCCTTTTGTCTTCACAGGGACTGGTGATTTAATATTTACTTGCTCCAGCATAGATGATTGATAATACTCCTCAAATAACATTTTCTTACCATGCACATTATATTCACCGTCTCCACTAGATTTGAATGAGTATTTAACATCTCTTATAGCTTGCAATAGTGAATTAGATCTATCCAAGTCCCAATCAATGCTACGTACTCGCATTTTTCAATGCTTTCAATAAGAAACAAACATGCTACATTTATAATAACATAAAATAACAAAATCACTTAAAAAACCTGGAAAACGTGAAATATGTAGAATCCTTCAATATACAATACTGTAAACACAAAGCTTGTGATGCTTCATAACGAACATATAAATGCTAAATAACAATAATAACAAATACATACACTCCACACGTAAAAAGGAATAATAATAAGCATTCTATACATTAATTTGAATCATATAACCTAAATTATTCATCTAGATTGCAGACAAATCGGAAAAAAAGGAAATCGCGCAAAAACCCGAATCACCCATTGTCACAACAATGCCTAAAATTAAGAAAAAAATCGTCAAAGGCCTATTCACCGAAAATGCCTAAATCGGTAGAATCTGGGAATACCGCCTGAAATTAAGAAAAAAAATCGTCTGAATGACATAACGAAACAAAACGAAATTCAGTAACAATCCGATTCAGAGGTCGTTTCATGTCGATTGAATCAATCTGGTACAACTTCAAAACCCCCGAATAAAAGGTATCGATCTATACGATCTGTCTTTTATTTTTCTCCCCAAGCAAGATACTATAAAGTAAATAATTTTTTCAGTTTTTCCAAGAAAAAAATGACGCTCAAATCATCTGTGTAATTGGAGAGATAATACTCACCATAATTAAAACCGTTTAATTAGGACGGTTAATATTTGCATAACAATAGAACTCTACAGCTTTTTAAATTAATTTACATCTGATGAGTGGTGTTTTGACATAACATTTAGAGGTTTAAATGAAGTGAATTGAATAGTTTTACATGTGTTTTAACCCAAATTGCGCTTTTAACCTCCCGGTTTGGAAGTTTTGCTTCTTACTTGAGTTTTACAGAAAAATGGAGGATAAATAAAAGACATTTTCAGGAAATCAATTCATTGGGAAGATAGATGATCGAATTGGGAGTACACTTCAAGTTGAATCACCTCAATCGGACAAGAAACGAGAGAGAACGAAGCAAAACCGTGAGAGATGTCAGAGCAGGGGCGGAGGCGCGACCCGAGCAGCTCACTCGCGCC
The DNA here is from genome assembly GCA_026008535.1 of Perilla frutescens. Taxonomy (NCBI): domain Eukaryota; kingdom Viridiplantae; phylum Streptophyta; class Magnoliopsida; order Lamiales; family Lamiaceae; genus Perilla; species Perilla frutescens. The sequence continues at coordinate 5,960,823 of BRKX01000012.1, read as the reverse complement.
AAACGGCGTGATCCGAGTGCTTACTCACGTCGTTTGGTGCGACCCGACCAGCTCAAAGCACGACGCGACCCGCGCACAGTAGCGGCACGAGTGGACGTCGATACAGAGACCCTAAAAGTCAGTTACGGGGCGCGACCCGCGCCAGAAGAGGGAGGCGCGACCTCCGTGGTCGCGCCCCGTGCACTAAATTCCTGATTTTTTTATCTTTTTTTTCCATTTTTGATTTTCTTTTAATTCTTTTATTCCTCCACTATATAAACCAACCCCAATTCGAAATTAGGGCATTCCATTCCATCCTTAGCCACTTTTAGAGAGAGAAATACTTGGAGAATAATAGAGAAGAATGAGAATTGAAGATTGGGCAAGAAGAACAAAGTTGAAGCAAGATTTGAAGGCCAAAACATCCATCTGGGTTCTTTTGTTCTTTAATTTTGTTAAAATCATGTTCCTTCTTGTAGAGATTTTGGTTACCCATGTAATTATGAGAAGCTAAATCTTTGATACTTTTGGGTGTTAGTTTTATTTGGATTATGAGATATAAATGATATTTATTTTGGATGTTTAATTGTTCTTGATTATGCTTTGGATTCTTGTTATGTATGAGTGTTATGTATTGTTGATTGGTGAGAACTAATTGATAATTAATTAGCATGATTATGTATGTTGATTCAAAATTCGAGAGATGAGCTTCAACATAGGATCCTAAAATTCAAAGAGCAATTATCAACAAAATCGAGAGGTTTGAGATAGTTGTGGAGGCATAGATCATTGGTGCTCTTGGTAAGCACACTTAGGTATTAATTGGAGACAATAATCCTATGCATGTGCCCCATATTCTATATGCTTCGAGAGGAGATATAGAATAAATTTGAGATCGTCTTGGTAATCTTGAATTGGAAATTGAGCATCCATTATAATTAAATTTTGTGTTAATTAATCCAATAAAACCAACCCCGAGAGTGTTTCTTTCCTTAATTGCCTAATTTATTTGTTAATAACAGTTATTTACTTTTCTTGATTGTTTAGTTAGTTTTATATCAAGCAATTATCCATTTCGTCGTCTAGATAACAAATAGGAGTCGATGTCATAGTACGTGTTTATTTAATTTCCTTTTTCCCTGTGGATTCAACCTCGTTTCACCATGTGCTACATTTTCTTGCTCCAAATTTTTGGAGATGTTTCGAAAAATTCACATCAATATCCCACTTGTGGAAGTCTTGAAAAGGATGCCAAATTATGCCAAGTTTTTCAAAGAAATGCTAGTAAATAAGAAGAAGTTAAAGGATCATGAGATTGTGAGCCTCACAGAGGAATTTAGTGCAATTATTCAAAGGAAGTTGCCACAAAAGCTCAAGGATCCGGGGAGTTTCATCGTCCCTTGTGGTATTGGGGAGAAGTTCTTTGGGAATGCCTTGTGTGATCTTAGTGCAAGTATTAATCTCATGCCTCTTTCTTTCTTCAAGAAACTCAACATTGGGAAGCTCAAGCCAACGAGTATTTGCTTGCAAATGGCGGATCACACTTTGACTTATCCGAAGGGAATATTAGAAGATGTGCTAGTGAAAGTGGATAAATTTATCTTCCTAATTGATTTCTTGGTGCTTGATATAGAAGAGGACAAAAATGTGCCTCTTATCTTGGGGAGACCATTTTTTAGCACCGAGAGAGCATTGATAGATATGGAGAAAGGTGAGCTTATCCTTCGAGTGCATGAGTCAAGAGCCGTGTTTCCCATTTCCATAAGGAGAGAAACCATAAACGATGATGAGTTTAAGAGCATTGAAGAATTCAAGATGGTCCAAGAGAAAAAGCCACGAATTGAGAACATGAAAACGAGGAAAGAAGAAGAGATGCCCAAGGAGTATTATAGGATCTTTGATTCGGATTTGACTTCTAAACCTCAAAGAAAGAAAAAAGGAGTTCTAAGATGGCGTCAAGTGCCACCAAACCCACCTTGACGGTTGTAAGTCCGTCCAAAATAAACCACTTCTTCTTTTTCAAACTTATTGGTACTTTGTTCCGAATAAGTTTGGGGGAGGGAGAAGTGTGGTTATTTTGGACTCCTTTTTATTTATTGTCGTTTTGCATTACATGTAGTTGCATTAAGATTTTGGTGAAATTTTAAATTTTCTAGTTTGTTTGCACGTTTACTTGCTTTCAATAACCGGTGGTTTTGATTTGGTTTTTGATCTTTTGGAGACTTGTGGTTGAAAATGGTTGAAGTGTGGATTGGGTTGTGATGTTGCTTGTGATGAGATGATTTTATTTGGAAAATGACATGAAAGCATGTTATGATTTGTTGATATTGACCTTAATAAATTTTTAAATGTATTACCTCTTGATCTTGGTTTAGCCCACGTGAGATTTTGAGCCAAAGATTGCTTTATTTTTACAATCTTTTCCTTACTTGTGTGGTATCATGCATACTTGAATTGTCTCTAGAACTTGCATTATGTCTAACTCGAGATTGCAATAGTGTGCTTGATGACTCGAACAGGATTTAAGGCCATCTTTTGTCTAGCCTACTCTATCCAAATCTTACCATTTCCACACTATAATCCCTTGTTAGCCCATTTGAGCCGCGAGACCGCATTTATTATTTTGCCTTGGGTTGGGAATGAGTGGTGATGAATATTGATGCTTGTGTGAAGTTTGGAGTGCTTGAAATGAAAAGTGCATTTTAGAGTATTTGGAGATGAAAATACCAAATGACCCTTCTTAGCTCTGACGAATTTTTTTTTTTGAAATGAACACCTTGAAAGAAAAAAAGAGAGAGAAAAGTTGAAAAAAAAAGAAAAGAAAAAGAAAACAAAATGATGTGTTCACATTTTTATCATTGAAATAAAAGAGCAAGAAAGGGAAGTAATATTGTTTATCATGACAAAATTTCTAAACTTTGAGATTTTGTGAAAGCTTGGAAGGTGGAAGAGTGCTTGTGTAGTTCTACTTGGTTACTATGGATATTTAGGTTATTGAGGATTAATTCTTAATTGAATTACATAGTCAAACAATCCCCACCTTACCAAAGAGCCTTCATTACAACCTTGAAAAAGCCCTTAATGATTCTTGTTTGAAAGCACACATAGGTAGTAGAGAGAATAGACACATTGCAAGCCTATGGTAGACTTCTCGTATGACTTGATTTTGAGTGTATACACTTATAACCTAAACACTTGAGTGTTGAGTGATCTTATATCATAGAGAGGTTACAAGTTCATTTGGCCATGCATTGTATAATTTATCAAGGCTTGTTGATCTTTGAATATCATGCTTGAATGTACAAAATGTGTTTTGAATCTCTGAAGCAATTTCCAACATTTTATCCGCATTCAATCATTTAAACCTTATTCTCTTTTCTTCATTGTTTGGGAACAAACAATCTTTTAAGTTTGGGGGAGTTGATGAGTGGTGTTTTGACATAACATTTTGAGGTTTAAATGAAGTGAATTGAATAGTTTTACATGTGTTTTAACCCAAATTACGCTTTTAATCTCCCAGTTTGGAAGTTTTGTTTCTTGCTAGAGTTTTACAGAAAAATGAAGGCTAAATAAAAGACATTTTGAGGAAATCAATTCATTGGGAAGATAGAGGATCTAATTGGGAGTACACTGCAAGTTAAATCACCTCAATCGGATAAGAAACGAAAGAGAACGAAGCAAAACCGTGAGAGGTGTTAGAGCAGAGGTGGAGGCGCGACCCGAGCAGCTCACTCGCGCCAAACAGCGCGATCCGAGTGCTCACTCGCGCCGTTTGGCGCGACCCGACCAGCTCAAAGCGCGGCGCGACCCGCGCACAGTAGCGGCGCGAGTGGACGTCGATACAGAGGCCCTAAAAGTCAGTTACGGGGCGCGACCCGCGCCAGAAGAAGGAGGCGCGACCTCTGTGGTCGCGCCCCGTGCACTAAATTCCCGATTTTTTTATCTTTTTTTCCCATTTTTGATTTTCTTTTCATTCTTTTATTCCTCCACTATATAAACCAACCCCAATTCGAAATCAGGGCATTCTATTCCATCCTTAGCCACTTTTAGAGAGAGAAATACTTGGAGAAGAAGAGAGAAGAAGGAGAATTGAAGATTGGGCAAGAAGAACAAAGTTGAAGCAAGATTTGAAGACCAAAACATCCATCCGGGTTCTTTTGTTCTTTAATTTTGTTAAAATCATGTTCCTTCTTGTAGAGATTTTGGTTACCCATGTAATTATGAGAAGCTAAATCTTTGATACTTTTGGGTGTTAGTTTTATTTGGATTATGAGATATAAATGATATTTATTTTGGATGTTTAATTGTTCTTGATTATGCTTTGGATTCTTGTTATGTATGAGTGTTATGTATTGTTGATTGGTGAGAACTAATTGATAATTAATTAGCATGATTATGTATGTTGATTCAAAATTCGAGAGATGAGCTTCAACATAGGATCCTAAAATTCAAAGAGCAATTATCAACAAAATCGAGAGGTTTGAGATAGTTGTGGAGGCATAGATCATTGGTGCTCTTGGTAAGCACACTTAGGTATTAATTGGAGACAATAATCCTATGCATGTGCCCCATATTCTATATGCTTCGAGAGGAGATATAGAATAAATTTGAGATCGTCTTGGTAATCTTGAATTGGAAATTGAGCATCCATTATAATTAAATTTTGTGTTAATTAATCCAATAAAACCAACCCCGAGAGTGTTTCTTTCCTTAATTGCCTAATTTATTTGTTAATAACAGTTATTTACTTTTCTTGATTGTTTAGTTAGTTTTATATCAAGCAATTATCCATTTCGTCGTCTAGATAACAAATAGGAGTCGATGTCATAGTACGTGTTTATTTAATTTCCTTTTTCCCTGTGGATTCAACCTCGTTTCACCATGTGCTACATTTTCTTGTTCACTTACAAGTTGATTCGAGTTTTAAAACTAAAATTTCACACATCAAGTTTTTGGCGCCGTTGCTGGGGAATTAGTATTTTAAATTTGTGCTATTGTGATAAGGTTATTATTGTTAATCTAGACATTATTTTCTTTATTTTTATTTTTCATTTTTTGTTATTGGTGCTTTGAAGGTAGTTTACGAGAACACTCCTTGAACGTGAGATTATTGTTTCTCATCGACAAAGAGAGATTGAGAAAAGAAGAAGAGTCATGGGAGATGGAAATGAAGGTCTTATTCGTCGTCTAGAAAGACAATTTGAGGAGATGCAATAAAGATTGAATGGGCAACGAGATGTCCGGGTTCAAGTGGAGCAACCACCCATTAGAAACATGTTCCAACCCATTGTAAATGAAAGAGTGATGAATGGGCCAAGAATTGAAGCCGATAACTTTGAATTAAAGCCCGAATTAATCTCAATGATACAACAAAACCAATTTGGTGGAGGAGTCGATGAAGATCCAAATGAGCACATTGATCAATTTCTACAAGTGTGTGGGATTGTGAAGCTCAATGGAGTCCCGGATGACGCAATACGCTTCCAACTTTTCTGATTTTCTCTTAAAGAAAAAGCACGAATATGGTATCAAAGTTTGAGAGTCGAATCTATTGAAACATGGGCTGATTTGGTTTCAAAATTTCTACATAAATTCTTCCCTCCAAGTTTGATGTTGAAGTTGAAAGGTAAGATCACACAATTTCACCAATGGGATGATGAGAGTTTTAATGATGTATGAGAACAGTTTCGTGAAATGTTGAGGAAGTGCCCTACTCATGGGTTTGGTATCGACCACCAAGTGTGCATATTTTACAATGGAATCAATCAAGACATGAAGAGATTATTAGATGCCGCATCGGGTGGCTCATTATTAGAAAAAGGGCCCAATGATGCCATGAAAGTTATCGAGGACATGGCCACAAATTCCTATCAATGGCCCGAGGAGAGACAACAAGTGCAACACTTGAAGAAGGTGACTCCTATATCCGAAGCCGAACCTTTGTCAATCTTGGCGGCCCAAATGACAATTCTCAATAAAAAGATTGAAGCCATCACTCATTCTTCATTGAGCTCAAAGAATGAACAAATCCAAGGAGTTGAAGCGATGAAATATGTCGAGCAATGGAGCAACAATGGCCGCCTAAACCAAAGTTTTCAAGGAGAAAATCATTACAATCAAGGAGTCCGACAACATTATTCAAATGTTCCTTATGGTAATCCTAATGGTGCTTGTCAATCTCCACCCAACTTTGTCATAACTAATGCCATGGTTGATGATGAAAATAATCCCAAGATGGATAATCTTTTGATAGTATTCATGGATAAAATGGAGACATATATGGGAGAGTCCCAAGTTCACTTTGAGAAGCTTGAAAGTAAGATGGACACGATTGGAGCACGGGTGGATACCATTGGAACAAGAATGGATGTGATTGAGAAGAGAATGGATAAATTGGAGGTTCTAGTAGGGAAACGGCCGCAACAAAGTCCGGAGCAATGCAAAGCTATATCCGTGATGAGTTTGAAAACTTTTTATGGGTCAAAAATGTCATGTGATGAATTTTTAGAAGTTGAATGTGAACATTCCCAAGGTGAAAAAGACGATGAAAAAAGAAAAGCAAAGGAATTGGTTGAGGATGCTTCAAGTAAGCCGTCATCGGCACCCTTGCTTCCATTCCTATTGCTATACCTTATCCTCAAAGATTGAAAAATGATACCATGATGGGACAATTTACCAAATTTTTGGAGATGTTTCGAAAAATTCACATCAATATCCCACTTGTGGAAGTCTTGAAAAGGATGCCAAATTATGCCAAGTTTTTCAAAGAAATGCTAGTAAATAAGAAGAAGTTAAAGGATCATGAGATTGTGAGCCTCACAGAGGAATTTAGTGCAATTATTCAAAGGAAGTTGCCACAAAAGCTCAAGGATCCGGGGAGTTTCATCGTCCCTTGTGGTATTGGGGAGAAGTTCTTTGGGAATGCCTTGTGTGATCTTAGTGCAAGTATTAATCTCATGCCTCTTTCTTTCTTCAAGAAACTCAACATTGGGAAGCTCAAGCCAACGAGTATTTGCTTGCAAATGGCGGATCACACTTTGACTTATCCGAAGGGAATATTAGAAGATGTGCTAGTGAAAGTGGATAAATTTATCTTCCTAATTGATTTCTTGGTGCTTGATATAGAAGAGGACAAAAATGTGCCTCTTATCTTGGGGAGACCATTTTTTAGCACCGAGAGAGCATTGATAGATATGGAGAAAGGTGAGCTTATCCTTCGAGTGCATGAGTCAAGAGCCGTGTTTCCCATTTCCATAAGGAGAGAAACCATAAACGATGATGAGTTTAAGAGCATTGAAGAATTCAAGATGGTCCAAGAGAAAAAGCCACGAATTGAGAACATGAAAACGAGGAAAGAAGAAGAGATGCCCAAGGAGTATTATAGGATCTTTGATTCGGATTTGACTTCTAAACCTCAAAGAAAGAAAAAAGGAGTTCTAAGATGGCGTCAAGTGCCACCAAACCCACCTTGACGGTTGTAAGTCCGTCCAAAATAAACCACTTCTTCTTTTTCAAACTTATTGGTACTTTGTTCCGAATAAGTTTGGGGGAGGGAGAAGTGTGGTTATTTTGGACTCCTTTTTATTTATTGTCGTTTTGCATTACATGTAGTTGCATTAAGATTTTGGTGAAATTTTAAATTTTCTAGTTTGTTTGCACGTTTACTTGCTTTCAATAACCGGTGGTTTTGATTTGGTTTTTGATCTTTTGGAGACTTGTGGTTGAAAATGGTTGAAGTGTGGATTGGGTTGTGATGTTGCTTGTGATGAGATGATTTTATTTGGAAAATGACATGAAAGCATGTTATGATTTGTTGATATTGACCTTAATAAATTTTTAAATGTATTACCTCTTGATCTTGGTTTAGCCCACGTGAGATTTTGAGCCAAAGATTGCTTTATTTTTACAATCTTTTCCTTACTTGTGTGGTATCATGCATACTTGAATTGTCTCTAGAACTTGCATTATGTCTAACTCGAGATTGCAATAGTGTGCTTGATGACTCGAACAGGATTTAAGGCCATCTTTTGTCTAGCCTACTCTATCCAAATCTTACCATTTCCACACTATAATCCCTTGTTAGCCCATTTGAGCCGCGAGACCGCATTTATTATTTTGCCTTGGGTTGGGAATGAGTGGTGATGAATATTGATGCTTGTGTGAAGTTTGGAGTGCTTGAAATGAAAAGTGCATTTTAGAGTATTTGGAGATGAAAATACCAAATGACCCTTCTTAGCTCTGACGAATTTTTTTTTTTGAAATGAACACCTTGAAAGAAAAAAAGAGAGAGAAAAGTTGAAAAAAAAAGAAAAGAAAAAGAAAACAAAATGATGTGTTCACATTTTTATCATTGAAATAAAAGAGCAAGAAAGGGAAGTAATATTGTTTATCATGACAAAATTTCTAAACTTTGAGATTTTGTGAAAGCTTGGAAGGTGGAAGAGTGCTTGTGTAGTTCTACTTGGTTACTATGGATATTTAGGTTATTGAGGATTAATTCTTAATTGAATTACATAGTCAAACAATCCCCACCTTACCAAAGAGCCTTCATTACAACCTTGAAAAAGCCCTTAATGATTCTTGTTTGAAAGCACACATAGGTAGTAGAGAGAATAGACACATTGCAAGCCTATGGTAGACTTCTCGTATGACTTGATTTTGAGTGTATACACTTATAACCTAAACACTTGAGTGTTGAGTGATCTTATATCATAGAGAGGTTACAAGTTCATTTGGCCATGCATTGTATAATTTATCAAGGCTTGTTGATCTTTGAATATCATGCTTGAATGTACAAAATGTGTTTTGAATCTCTGAAGCAATTTCCAACATTTTATCCGCATTCAATCATTTAAACCTTATTCTCTTTTCTTCATTGTTTGGGAACAAACAATCTTTTAAGTTTGGGGGAGTTGATGAGTGGTGTTTTGACATAACATTTTGAGGTTTAAATGAAGTGAATTGAATAGTTTTACATGTGTTTTAACCCAAATTACGCTTTTAATCTCCCAGTTTGGAAGTTTTGTTTCTTGCTAGAGTTTTACAGAAAAATGAAGGCTAAATAAAAGACATTTTGAGGAAATCAATTCATTGGGAAGATAGAGGATCTAATTGGGAGTACACTGCAAGTTAAATCACCTCAATCGGATAAGAAACGAAAGAGAACGAAGCAAAACCGTGAGAGGTGTTAGAGCAGAGGTGGAGGCGCGACCCGAGCAGCTCACTCGCGCCAAACAGCGCGATCCGAGTGCTCACTCGCGCCGTTTGGCGCGACCCGACCAGCTCAAAGCGCGGCGCGACCCGCGCACAGTAGCGGCGCGAGTGGACGTCGATACAGAGGCCCTAAAAGTCAGTTACGGGGCGCGACCCGCGCCAGAAGAAGGAGGCGCGACCTCTGTGGTCGCGCCCCGTGCACTAAATTCCCGATTTTTTTATCTTTTTTTCCCATTTTTGATTTTCTTTTCATTCTTTTATTCCTCCACTATATAAACCAACCCCAATTCGAAATCAGGGCATTCTATTCCATCCTTAGCCACTTTTAGAGAGAGAAATACTTGGAGAAGAAGAGAGAAGAAGGAGAATTGAAGATTGGGCAAGAAGAACAAAGTTGAAGCAAGATTTGAAGACCAAAACATCCATCCGGGTTCTTTTGTTCTTTAATTTTGTTAAAATCATGTTCCTTCTTGTAGAGATTTTGGTTACCCATGTAATTATGAGAAGCTAAATCTTTGATACTTTTGGGTGTTAGTTTTATTTGGATTATGAGATATAAATGATATTTATTTTGGATGTTTAATTGTTCTTGATTATGCTTTGGATTCTTGTTATGTATGAGTGTTATGTATTGTTGATTGGTGAGAACTAATTGATAATTAATTAGCATGATTATGTATGTTGATTCAAAATTCGAGAGATGAGCTTCAACATAGGATCCTAAAATTCAAAGAGCAATTATCAACAAAATCGAGAGGTTTGAGATAGTTGTGGAGGCATAGATCATTGGTGCTCTTGGTAAGCACACTTAGGTATTAATTGGAGACAATAATCCTATGCATGTGCCCCATATTCTATATGCTTCGAGAGGAGATATAGAATAAATTTGAGATCGTCTTGGTAATCTTGAATTGGAAATTGAGCATCCATTATAATTAAATTTTGTGTTAATTAATCCAATAAAACCAACCCCGAGAGTGTTTCTTTCCTTAATTGCCTAATTTATTTGTTAATAACAGTTATTTACTTTTCTTGATTGTTTAGTTAGTTTTATATCAAGCAATTATCCATTTCGTCGTCTAGATAACAAATAGGAGTCGATGTCATAGTACGTGTTTATTTAATTTCCTTTTTCCCTGTGGATTCAACCTCGTTTCACCATGTGCTACATTTTCTTGTTCACTTACAAGTTGATTCGAGTTTTAAAACTAAAATTTCACACATCAACATCATTACCCTTATCACTTTATTTTAATAAAAAACTGCCGAAAATATATTGGTCCAATTAATGGATCTCATCCCTCCACTTAGCAAGATCTAAGGGATGAAATTAGTCCCTACTTTTCACACCAAGGGTTAGTCCCTATTTGATCTATATCATATATATATATATATATATATATATATATATTGGTATCATTTATTAATGAATCATAAAATTAAAATTAATTGATTTAATTTGTTTAAAATAAATATAAATATATATCATAAAATACAATTAATGAACCTTAAAATTAAAATAAATTAATTAAATATTTTTTAAATTCGATGACGCGCACAATGCACTCGCCTGACACTAACGCATGTACTCTTGCAATACGCTTGATAATTAATTTTTCAAAACAAATATAAATGCTAATTGAAAATTAAAAAAAAACTAATTTTGAAAAAAACATATAACTAAAATAGAATCGGTGAACCCTAAAATTAACATGAATTAATTTAATTTTTTTTATTTGGCGACTCGCGCAATGCACTCATCCGACGCTAATGAGTGGGCTCGAGCAATGTGCTCGACAATTAATTTTTTTCGAAACAAATATAAACACAAATTGAAAAAAAAATTGATTTTGAAAAAAATATATACCTTAAAGTGAAATTAGTAAACTATAAAATTAAAATATTTTTTTTTTGAAATCCAACGACTCGCGTAATGCACTCGTCTGACGCTAATGCGTGGGTTTGTGGATTGCGCTCGACAATTAATTTTTCAACTTAAATATAACCCGTAATTGAGATTAATAAACCTTAAAAAACATAAACCCTAAAAACATAGAATAAACCCCTAAAAATCTAAAAATACTAAAACAAATCTAAAAAACCATGAGCCCTAAAAAATCCGAAAACTCATAAACTATAAGTGTTAATTGAAATGTAAAAAAACACAATTTGAACTAAATAAATTCTTGTAAGATAACTACTAGACGCAATTACTTTTTAAGTATCATGTAATACTTTTGGAATTTTGAGCGATACTTTTTAGTTTTACGGTTGATACTGATTTTGATGGGTTTTTAGAGTAAAACATATTTTAAAGTTACAGTAACAAATCACGAAAAAATGTTCACATCAAAGTACAAAAATAAAAAATTATGTAAGACCATCTAATTAATCAAAATTTATTAAGACCACTGATTTTCATGGATTTTTGTAAAGATCATAACCATGCAGCGGGAGTTGATGGCAAGGATCAGGATGTTACAGTAACTGAAGCAGCAGCCCATGCATTCTACCATGAGGACGTATGCATGGGATCCAACTCCATCATCCACGTGGCAGCAAGCTGCAGCTCTGCATGAAGGACCACACACATCCGTAGCCGTCGATCATCAATGAATTGGATCGAGGATCTCCATCGTAGATTACATTTCTTCATTTCTTGTATAAATAGATAGAAAACACAGATCTGAATGGAATTGACATTCCATAATCAAACTTTGAATAATATTCAGATATTTTTTTCATGCACAAATACATGCAAAATTAACATGGTATCAAGAGCGAGGTAACAGATTCATTGTTACACATATAAATCCTTCACTACAGCAACGATGATGAAGAAAAACCAAGTGTTTTCATGGCGGCGTGCACAAGATGAAGAATTAGGGTTCATACCGAACTCTTCTCCAATCGATCGGGAAGAAACTAGTCAAGTCAGCGAAGCTCGACGAGAAGTAATGCGTTCAGATACCGATTCTATTTATCAATTGCCCGGTGGCAACAGCAATGAGCGAGGATATGGTAATCACACTGGAAATGCTCGATCTAAGGTGACAAGTAATCGAATTCTCACTAACGATAAGCTTTACATCGCACCAACTGATCACCCTGGTATGATTCTCACTACAGACTTATTTGATGGTAGGAATTATCATAACTGGTGCCGATCCATTAAAAGAGGATTATTTTCTAGAAATAAAATTGGATTGATTGATGGTAGCTTATCTGCACCTAGGAGAGATTCTATCGACTATATGCAATGGTTGAAAGTTGATTACCTTGTTTTTTGCTGGATTAGTAATTCTATGATGAAAGAAGTAGCTAGAGGCTTTCAAAATCTAGATACTGCAAGGCAACTTTGGGAAGAATTAGAGCGACGTTTTGGAAAGAAAAATAGGTCGCGGTTGTATAAATTGAGGCGAGAGATTGCTACATACACACAGAATACTCAAACGGTGATGGTTTATTTTAATAACCTCAATGCTCTCTGAGATGATTTAGGACTTTTGAAAACATCTAAGCCATGTGTGTGTGAAGCACAAGAAGATGCCAAGGCAGACATTGAGGAGGAATACCTCATGCAATATTTGATGGGGTTGAACGACTGTTATGAGACCATAAGACAAAAAATTTTGATTCAAAATCCCCTACCAACAGTAAGCCAAGAATATGGGATGGTTCTGCAGGTGGAAGACCAAATCAATGTTTCCACTCACTTTGCAGACACTATCAACCATAATGCTATGCTTAGCAATCAGAAAATTGGTTATAAAGGGGAAGGATTTCGAAAGAAACTTAGTAAGGAGGAGAAGGCAAGGCTCAAATGTGTGCATTGTGGGGGAACAAGACATGTGAAGGCTGATTGTTTTGAATTGGTTGGCATTCCTGACTGGTATATGAAATTTAAGGCTGATAAAGGGAAATGAAAGGCTAATGCAGCAATGCATAAGCAAGAGGAAAGTAAGGGTGAATTTGTTTCATCACAGAGGGAATTTTCTAAGGATTCCTGTGATGACTCTCTTAGTGGTATGGGCAGAATAATTCAAACTGAGCTAGCTAAGCACCTTTCTCATTATTTTGGGAAGGAAAACAAAGGGGATAGAACACACACTGAAGGGAGTAATACTATAGCCAATTTAGCTGAAGTTGATTTAGGAACTTCATCACTTGATTTTAAAGGACATTATGCCTTTGGAGCTGGTGTAGATATCACCAAGGAAGAATGGATTATTGACAGTGGTGCCAGCAATCATATGTGCTGTCATGTTGGTTTATTACAGGACATCAAGAAACTGAAACATCCTTTGCAAATTTTTCTGCCAGATGGAACTAGTGTGTGGGTGTTCTTGGCAGGAACAACTCATTTAAATGATTGCATCCAATTACAAAATGTCCTGTTTGCACCTTATTTTACTCACAACTTGTTATCTGTGGGTCAACTTACTAAAGACCTCAATGGGAAGATTCAATTCATGGCCTCACACTGCCTGATACAAAGAAAATCTACAGATAATGTTCTTGGGATCTGCAAGATGAAAGGTTCGTTGTATGTGTTTCCTCAAGGACATTTTGGAGATAATACAAGGCATACAACATATTTGGGTTCTGATATGTTGCTAGACCATCACACTCTTGGACACCTTTCTCTGTCTACTATGCAACATATGCCTTTGGGCAAGAAAAGGTTCAGACAAGAAGATATTGAGTCTGTTAAATCTTGTGACATCTGTCACAAGGCCAAACATCAAAGAAATCATTTTCCACCACTTCACAGAAGGAGTATGGTTCTTTTTGGGTTAGTCCACATGGATGTGTGGGGTCCCTGCAAGGAAGAAAACCTTACAGATACCCCCTATTTCCTCACCATAGTAGAGGATCACTCTCGGACTACTTGGACCTTCCTTTTTAAGGCCAAAACTCAAGTATGGAGTATCATTAAGAGCTTCATACATATGGTTCAGACTCAATACCAGGTGCATATTCAAGCTATAAGGACTGATAATAGGTCAGAATTCATCAATACTTCTGTTTCTGCCTTATTACAAGACCATGGTATTTTGCATCAGAAATCTTGCCCATATTCCCCTCAACAAAATGGGATTGTTGAGAGGAAGCATAGACACCTTCTACAAGTTGCAAGGGCTCTCATGTTTGACAGTAAGTTGCCTTCAACATTTTGGCTCTATTCTATTTTACATGCAACATGGTTAATTAACAGACTTCCTAGTGTAGTTCTGGAATGGAGTACTCCTTTTGAAGTGTTGACTGGGAAGACAACTGATATGGCTTCTCTTTAACCATTTGGTTGCCTGGTATATAAAACAAATATCTTACCTACTAAGTCTAAATTTGATAGTAGAAGCTCCCAGTGTATATTTTTGGGTTATGCACCTCTATATAAAGGCTTTTTACTATATGATTTGACTACATTAAAGGTTTGTGTGGGAAGAGATGTTCAATTTTTCCCATACTTGTTTCCACTGCAAAGAAAACAACAGCCTAAGTTGCCTTTTCAGAGTTTTATAGAGACAGATCATGAAGCTTTACCAAGTTCTGCAGAACACATTTCTAGATGTGTTCCAGATCCAACTGTTGATTCCACACCTTTTGTTTCTCCAGATAATTCTCTTTTACCTTCTTCAGATACTCATTCTTTTCCTTTTGCTTCTGCTATTTCCCCTAAAGATTCTTTCATAGAGCCTCCGACTACTCAATCTCATACTTCTGCCACTAAACCAATAACTAGAAAGAGTGCCAGAGTTTGTATTCCTCCAAAATACTTGGAGAATTATGTCTGCCACAGTGCTGCTTCTTCTGTTCCAGCTTCTGTTTCACATACCCTTACTCCACAAACTTTTCCCTTTGTGATCTCACCAAGTTTTTCTCTTGATTATACTGCATTCCTATTGAATGTGCAGACCATAAAGGAACCTACTACATACAAGAAAGCTTGTCAATCCCTAGATTGGGTTGCTGCTATGAAAAAGGAGCTACAGGCTTTGGAAGAGAATCACACTTAGGATGTGGTTACTTTACCCCCTGGTAAGCATGCCATAGGTCTAAATGGGTATACAAGATCAAACTTAAATCAGATGGGTCTATAGAACGGTACAAGGCTAGGTTAGTAGCCAAAGGGTATAATTAGGAATATGGCATTGACTACCAGAAAGTTTTTTCCCCTGTTGCCAAGATGGTGACTGTCAGGCTCTTTTTTGCACTTGCCACACAATTTGGCTGGTATTTGCATCAAGTAGACATCAATAATGCATTTTTGCATGATTTTTTATCTGATGAGATTTATATGACTCTCCCACAGGGCTATGCCAAGGGTGGTGCTGGGTCTGTTTGCAAACTTGTAAGGAGCTTATATGGGCTCAAACAAGCCTCCAGGGAATGGAACCAAGAGTTGAGTAAGTTTCATCTTTCTATTGGTTTTACTCAATCTGGCAATAATCATTGCTTCTACTTGAAAGGTTCTGGTTCTTCTTTCATTGGGCTACTCATCTATATGGATGATATTCTGATGTTAAGTCCCTCTCTTGAGATTATTGATTCCATTAAACATTCATTGGATGACAAATTTACAATTAAAGATCTTGGAGAGGCTAAATTTTTTTTGGGAATTGAGGTTGCACAATCTGCTTCTGGTACTTATTTGTGCCAAAGAAAATATACATTAGATCTCCTGGATTCTGTAGGGTTACTGGGTGGGAAATCAGTGCCCACTCCTTTAGCTCCTGGAATTGTTCTAGAGCGCCAAGGAGAGTTATTATCAGATCCAAAAATCTATAGAAGAGTGATAGGAAAATTGTTATACCCGGGTCTCACCAGGCCAGATTTAACCTATATGGTTCAACAACTAAGTCAATATGTTCATGCCCCTACCAAGGATCATTGGAATGCCGCTTTACATGTCTTAAGATACCTTAAGGGATGTCCTTCCCTTGGTCTCCATTACACAGCTTCTTCTTCATTTGCCCTCACCGTTCATTGTGATGCGGATTGGGGGTCTTGCAAAGATTCTAGACGTTCCCTTACAGGTTATTGCATATCTCTTGGGTCATGTCTCGTTTCTTGGCGATGCAAAAAGCAAGATACTGTCTCCCTTTCAACTGTGGAGGCCGAATATCGTAGTCTCGGTTATACCATTCGTGAAGTTCTTTGGTTGACTTACATGCTCACTGATTTTGGGATCTCTTTACCCCTTCCCATTCCTATCCATTGTGATAGCAAAACAACCATCCAAATAACTCAGCATCAAGTTTACCATGAGCGCACTAAACATCTTGACATTGATTGTCATTTTGCTCGATTACAGTTTCAGAGGGGTCTTATCTTACCTGTCTATGTGAGCACTCACGCCCAGCTTGCGGACCTCTTTACTAAAGCTTTACCTGACCCTCGTTTTAGGTTTTTACTATCCAACCTCAACCTTGGAGACTTGCACCAGGTTGCAGCTGAGGGGGGCTGTAAAGATCATAACCATGCAGCGGGAGTTGATGGCAAGGATCAGGATGATACAGTAGCTGAAGCAGCAACCCATGCATTCTACCATGAGGACGTATGCATGGGATCCAACTTCATCATCCACGTGGCAACAAGCTGCAGCTCTGCATGAAGGACCACACACGTCCGTAGCCGTCGATCATCAATGAATTGGATCGAGGATCTCCATCGTAGATTACATTTCTTCGTTTCTTGTATAAATAGATAGAAAACTCCGATCTGAATGGAATTAACATTCCATAATCAAACTTTGAATAATATTCAGATATTTTTTCATGCACAAATACATGCAAAATTAACAATTTTTAGAGTAAAACATATTTTAAAGTTACAGTAACAAATCACGAAAAAAATGTTCACATCAAAGTACAAAAATAAAAAATTATGTAAAATCATCTAATTAATCAAAATTTGTTAAAACCGATCGTAATCAAAATTTATATTCAATAATATATTTATAATTTTATTGATATTCTGGTCTAATGAAATTTGATTTATCTAACGTAAGAGTGCGACACGAGACCTCTCCTAACAAGATGGAATTGTCTAATATACAATAGTTATTGATAATAATGGGGTTTATTCAAATTTGAAGTTTGAACTCGCCAAATCATCCCATCTCCGTTAACATTTCAATAAATTTTCGTTCAATAATACACATTCAATACACATATACGTTTTTACAAGGACCGTTTTTTCCCAATCACTTGCATCTGAATGTTATTGAATTAACTAATAACGGTGACGTGTAAAAATTCAACCAGTGTCATGGCTCAAAAATAAAAATAACAACAACAACAACCGGTATCTCTTAAGTACTTTCTTTATTTTGATAACAATAGTAATATCAATTTAAAGATATAAAAATGTGTTATCTACTAATTTAACATTGAAAAAAAATAATATCAATTTAATTATGAATGATTTAAATTATCAATATTCAATTATATTATATCACATATTTCAATTCATATTTTAGTTTAAAATTACTTGCATTTTTTTAAAATTAAAATGTAGTAAATTATCCGTGCAGTACTTTAAATAAAAAAAATCAATTAAAAAAGGCAAAATGTACACTTTCTTCAATGTTATATAGATAGTTTCAATCGGTAAATTAAATTAACAATATATTTTAAAATATTGCATCGATGTATAACCTTTTTTCATACGAGTTCGAGAGAGAATAATATACGAGATATGTCGTACGTAACTATATATTGCTTGACTACAAATGTTTAGAAAAAATAATTTACAGTGAGTGTAGATACTCCCTTAGAGATGAGATCCTTTAATTCAAATTTTATATTTCACGATCTTGTGTTTCGTTATCAAATTCATTATTTTAATAATATTTATTATAAGAATAAAAAATATTATAATATAATCAATATAATTGACATGTACACATAAAAATTAGAATTTTTAAAAATTATATATCCTAGTTATGGAATAATCAACCAAAATGATTAGTTATTAATTAGAAAAATGAAAACTAAATAGGAAAAAAAGATAAATTATAATTTAGTGGAATAAACACCTATTGATAATTGCAAAATTAAATGAAATAAAAAAATTAAAATTGAAAAAAATAATAAATTTAAAGTATGATACCAACTACAATAGAAAAAATGGACTAGGGGATGTCCATTGGGTCCTAGATGTTCTGGTTTTCGAAGTATAGACTATTACACATGAGATATTTACCTTCGTATCTACACAGGAGCGGCCAGTATTGAGCTTACCCAGTACATTACCACTTCCCTTCTTCTTCTATTACGTTGCTGTGAGATTTACTCAGTGCGTTGTCATTTTACTTTTGTGTAATTTGTAAATTATAGTACATATTATCATTTATTTTATTCGATGTAACACGCAGGATTAGTCTCGTCATAAAAATAAAATAAAAAAATCGAGTGATGGAATTCCACCATAATAAATGATTATATCCTCCCAACTTTTTTTCCCACTTTTGCTGCACACACTTTCCTTGTAAGCTAAACTAAAGTATTTCCAACTACACCTGACCTCAGTCAAAAACTCAATGTATTAAACTCCACTCACTCTCCACTGCCTTCTTCTTAGGAAATTCGAGAGACAATTCATCCAAAAAGTCTCCTGTTTTTCCATTTTCAACATGAAAATTTATTACCCTTTTCACTGTTTGATACTTATTTTGGTTCAAATTGCTTTCGCCTTGGTATTATCAGCGCCTGATGTTGCTCTTGTTACGGAGCTTCCCGGCTTTAGTGGCAGTTTTCCTTCCAAACATTATTCTGGGTAAGAAAAAGAAAAGACTTTTTTTTTTTTTTTTATATTATGTTTATTTTCTGCTAGATTTTGTGCTCAAGGGTCTGTAATTTTCCCTCCCTATCGCTCTCTCTACATATCTGCAGGTATATCACCATTGATGAGAAGAAATTGTATTACTATTTTGTGGAGTCTGAAGGGAATCCATCGAAGGACCCTGTTGTGCTTTGGCTGAACGGTGGTCCGGGTTGCTCTAGCTTTGATGGGTTCGTTTACGAGCATGGTAATGCCAGCCTCTCTCTCTCTCCTCTCTCTCTCTACACACACACACATGTGAGTGTGCTTTTTTTTCTTTACCTGGATTTAGGTTTTTGTTTACAAGTCTTGATCTTGATGCTGGGTTGGAGTAACGATGGCATGAGACTTGGTTTGTATCGATGTTGTCGTTTAGTTAAAAGGTTGCGAGTCTGATCTTATCATAGAAGGTCTATTCTGGGTAAAGATGATCTCTTTGGTTGTTTAGGTTGTTAGGTAGAACTGTAGGAGGTAAAGTTGCATTTTTTGTTGGATGTTAGGCCTTATATCTGTTTCTATATATTCGGTAATTAGTGGCCCTTTCTGATTATTTTGGCAAATTGGTTAAACAAAATCTGTGATACGAAGTTTGTCCTGTAATCTATGTTTGGCACATAATCAAGAAACGGATCAGTGCCGATCTATTGATTGTAAAAGTCCACTTCTTGAATTTTTCTCTACTGTTTTATACTTCTCTTGAGTATTTCCATCTTGAATGACTATATGGCTGGTTAACAAGTAGTTATTTCATCCGTTTCTTGAGATTTTCCATCCATCCATGTCAGAATTAACCATGTAGTTATAAGGATTCTCTTTTGGCTGGTAAGGTAAATGGGCACTTGTTGATTCAGAAGGGGAAAAGAGGCAAAAAGTGGGAGAGAGTTTACTATCTTTTCATTTCAGTTTGTTAATAAAATACTCATCTTGTGTGATTTGAATTGCAGGGCCCTTCAATTTTGAGAAGGGAGGGCCACATGGCGGTCTTCCAACCCTGCATCTCAATCCATATAGCTGGTCCAAGGTTATGACTTATGATTCTTGGTATTGATAACATCTCGTTTCTTCGTTGCACTATCAACTTACTAGATTTCCAACTTCCGAAATCAATTTGGCATTCCAGGTATCTAGTGTCATATATCTAGACTCACCTGCTGGAGTTGGATTGTCGTACTCAAGAAATGTATCTGATTACGTAACAGGAGACCTTAAGACTGCTTCTGATTCCCATATATTTCTCCTCAAGGTGAAATAATTTAATAATTACTGAAAGTACAATTCTTGAATCGTGTCAAGTTTTATTTTCGTGTTTCTATGCTGCATATGCACTATAGATTTTTTCTGTCCATTCTGACTTTTACCTTGTCTGGCTAGTGGTTTGAACTCTACTCGGAATACCAGAGCAACCCGTTTTACATATCAGGAGAATCATATGCTGGAATCTATGTCCCGACTTTGGTTTATGAAGTAGCTAATGGTAAAATCATTCATAACATGTGAAGTGCTTCTGTATTGAGGATTTATGAATTGATTTTGTCAACTTGATTTTGTAGGAATTGTTGCTGGTGTAAAGCCTATCCTCAATCTCAAGGTATCCCATATATTAAACCTCTTCTTCTTCATCATGAAATGTGCAGTAAGTAAATTCTTATATTACAGGGGTACTTAGTGGGAAATGGAGTTGCTGATGATGTGTTTGACGGCAATGCTCTCGTTCCATTTGCACATGGAATGGGCCTTATTTCAGATGAACTTTTTGAGGTATTTGGCTCTAAGCCTCTAACATGCTTTACATTGTGCAAGTGCTATATCGGATCATATTCCTATACAATTATACAAACCACTTGAAGAAAAGTATGAACTCATGTGTGGAGTTATCTTTCCAGATGCCTAATTTTCTCATTTGTTGTGATGTTTTTTTTTTTTTTTAAAAAGAATTCTATATTTAAATTTATGAAGTACTAGGAATCACCAAAAATTGGTTACAGCTTGTATACTAAGTTCAATTGTTTGAAAAAGGGGAAATATCAAAATTTGGTGTCATTCTCTGTACATGTTATCGTCACCATCATAAGGATACTCAACGTCATGAATTTCTCATACTTATGAATCTGACAATAAATCTGGTTTTCCATGGATTAGTTATTTATTTATTAATCCCACACAATGTTTTCATTAAGGTTCTTTTGTCTTTTCTGGAATTGTGGAATCTATAAATATGATCACAAAACATAATTATTTTTTTAAATCATGTTGGATTAGGAACCAAAAAATTTCTCAATTTGGCCAGGAAGCATTAAGTAAAGGGGCTGAGAAAACCCTCTCCATGAAAATTTAAGTGAAGTTTGATATACTGTCACTAATTTGCCTCTTACATTTGTGTAAATGAAAAAGCTATAATTTTACGATGTTGCATGTTAGCATCTTGTATTGAAGAGAATCAAAACTTTTCATCACGCATTACGTGACACTTAACCCGAGAGACATTCTGAACAAACTTTGAACGGGGGTCGAATTTGGAGGAATATATGTCTTTTTTGCTACAATATATTCATTGTTCATGCTTCACTCTGCAGGCAGTTAATTCTGAATGCAACGGTATTTATTACAATCCCTCAAGTAGGAACTGTGAGAACAAACTTTCCAAAGTTGATGAAGTAAGTTATTTGCCACTTTTCAATAATTTTGGAAATATGTATTTTTCCATGTTATACTCATTATTTTTGAGTCGTTTCAGGCAATCAAGGACCTAAACATATACGACATCCTTGAGCCATGCTATCATGCCCCATCACTGAGTATTATTCCACTCGAGAACGTGAACTTGCCTCTAAGTTTCAGGAGATTAGGTGAAACCGAAAGGCCTTTACCCGTTAGAAAAAGAATTTTTGGTCGTGCGTGGCCTTTTAGAGCTCCAGTAAGAGATGGTATCGTCCCTACTTGGCCGCAACTTCTGAACGATGAAGAAGTCCCTTGCACAGTAAGTAATACTCGCTCTGTCCCAATTAACCCACTTTGGTTTCTCACGTAGATTAAGAATTATTTAGGAAAACGAGTTATTCAGCAAAAATTCCCTACGGCCTTTATTTAATGAAGTCTGAGATTTCCAATTAGTTAATGTCTCATGTTAATTTCCAAAATCACATTTGTAAATGACTATGAAAAAAAAATACTAACTATAGTAATATGACTATATAATTAAGTTAAGACGCCCCCAAAATAGAATACTGAACTGTGTATTTGGGACGGAGGGAGTAAAGAGTTACTTTCTCCAGAACTGTTTCTTTATTCAAATAACGATTTGCTCCAAAAAGGTTTCGATGCCTTCCTTCATCTACATGCACTTACTTACACAAGTATTATTTGGTAAAAAACTGTAGGATGAAGAAGTTGCAGACGAATGGCTGAACAGTGAAGCGGTTAGAAAGGCGCTTCATGTGGACAGCGTAAGATATACATTTTCTCTTTGTCGATTCTCATAGCAGCGAACTGAAATGATTCCGGCACCAGGTAGATGTGTCTGGAGAGTGGGTTTTATGCACAGACAGAATTACATTTCATCATGATGCTGGGAGCATGATCAAATATCACAAGAACCTCACATCACGAGGGTATCGAGCCCTCATATACAGGTACGTAGAACAGTTGAACTACATTATACGAAGTTTTGAAGTACTTCTGTATAATTTCAGTTTAGTGCACAAATTTGTGTTGGCTCGGTTCCTTTACATATTGTTGCCCAGCTTCATGAACCAAACTGGAGACATAACATATATATATTCGAGACTATACATGCTTGCTCTGTGTCCTGGCAGTGGAGATCATGATATGTGTGTTCCGTTTACGGGAAGTGAAGCATGGACAAGATCGCTTGGATATAAGACCATCGATGAGTGGAGGCCTTGGTTTGTGAAAGGCCAAGTTGCTGGGTATGTGACTCTAGAGTTTTTATCGATCTAGGATTTGAAAGATAAGTTATCTATCAATCCGAGACGGGAAAGCAAAATACTATCAATTTAGAATCTGAATGGTAACAACTCTGTCAAAACACAGGTACACTCAGGGTTATGACAACAATCTCACCTTTCTCACTATCAAGGTATATAAACACAACTTTCTATTTTGACTACGTCGTAAACTTATCATCACTACTTGAGAGCTCGTTTATATCAACACTTGTCGACTACACAGGGAGCCGGACACACCGTGCCAGAATACAAACCACCGGAGGCATTGGAGTTCTATACGCGCTTCCTGGCTAGCACGAAGATCTGAAAACAACGGCCCGTCGTCGTAGGGGACGAAGGAGCTCTTTAGTTAAAACTCATTCACCGTGGAAGTTTCTCATTCGTGACTGATGATTGAAGAAAATTGGGTTGTGTAGAAATGATGATTTATTTGCCATAAGAAGATGGTGTAGCATTCTAATTATCTGTTACATTATGATTTCCAAGTTATAATAATCTGCTACGTTTCTTTCCCTAGTCGATCGATCCTACTCAAAATAGATTATATATCATTTATTTGCGGGTTCAAATTTCCTATTATACTTATCTGTGTTTCACTCCATGTTTCATGGTCAAAATTATTATTTTAATAATATTTATTATAAAATAAATATTAATTATAAGTTTATAACATAAATAACCATAGTCAATATTTATCAATAAAAAATGAATTAAAAAAGTTATAAAATTTAACTTTGAATAAATCAACCATGATAATTAATTATAAATTGAAAATTAAAAAGTAAATACTAAAAAATAATTATAAACCCTAATTGGTGTGTGGTGAGCCCTAAAAAAATCTTAAAATTAAACTAAATCATAAAAAAATTACATAAAAAACGCATAATTTGACAAAAACTCATAATTTGAAAGTGTGATACAAGAAGTGTAAAATAAGAAATCTCAAGTGTTTATTTGCACACAATCGTACAAGAAGTGTAAAATAAGAAATCTCAAGTGTTTATTTGCACACAATCCTAATTGCGATCGTCACCGAAAATTTGGGTGTTAAATTTGCAGGAAATCAAAATATTCTGTAATTATTGCAACCTTTTTTAAAAGTTGTTTAGATTGCAATTGTGTTCGAAGGTTGTGATTTTTTTTACAATGAATAATAATAATAATAATAATAATAATAATAATAATAATAATAATAATAATAATAATAATAAATTTATAGTCGTAGAAAACTAACGGATAAATTACACATGTATAAACTTTTTTAATTAAAAAAGTATGCACTCTTAATTTTTTTTTCAATTTAGAACTAAAGAAGTAAATATTTATATATAGAAATATAATAAATCAATTTAAAAAAATAAGTGAACCTAATAAGAAAATTTCTTTGAAATTGACTATTGTACCCTTACTCCAAATAAATACGCACTAACATGTACGTATATGTTTTCTGCAAAATGCATTTCCGGCGCTATCTCTGCACTCAAACCGCCGCCGGTAACCGCCGCCGTCATCAATGGCCGGTGAAGAAAGTGATAAAATCGAACTTCACACAGGCTTTAGCAGAAATCAAGGACTCCATATTCAATTCAGACTTCGTAGCGATTTCGTTGCAAAAAACCGGTGGCTATTCCGCGCCGTGGCAAAAGATCCTTCCGATTGACACGGCGGAGACGGCTTATTTGAAGGCGAAGCGCGCCGCTGAGAGGTTTCAGATTTTTCAGTTCTCGGTTTGCCCTTTCTCGGTTAAAGCTTCTAAGCTCATTGCGCATCCGTAAGCCTTCATTTTTAATCAGAGCTTTTGTTTAGTTTGATTTAGCTTTCCTTGAATTTGTAGATATCGAAAAATATTGATGGCGGCTGCGAATCAGTTTGATTGCTTGTTTATGATTGTTGGGTTGAGATGACCTGTTTGATGTAATCTTAGAAAAAAAATGAAGAGGCTTAGGATATTCGGACATTCGTGAACTTTCTAAAAATTCTTTAGTGTATGTTTTGCTGAAGGTTATTAGGAAATGCGGTGAAGCTACGCTGTTGTAGCTGTCAAAACTCCTTAGTAGTATTATAGCCATTTTATAGGAAAGTAAGGATATCATTTCCTCGAATTTGAATAAAATTGGAAAGGTATGGTGATTTCAGCAAAAACTAAAAAGCATAATAGGATGCATCCGTGTGCTGCTAGTTGATAATTGTCTGATTTTGGCTTTGATAGCTTAAACTTGTTCGGTAGTCCATGCAACGATTCATAAAATCCTTCACAGAATGATGGATGTCGTCATTTCTATTTAGCAGGATTAACAACATCATGCTTGGTTAAGGGCATGAAGACCAAATTTTCTGAAAGTGAAAAATGCATGACAGTTTGTTTCCATGCCATTGATCGACCAAGTTGTTTGCTATGGCATTTCATTCATCTGGTGGCATTCTGGTGCAGGTATAACTTCCAGTTGTTTCCCAGGGATGAGTTCAGAGTTGGGATGCCATCTTATAGTTTTTCATGCCAACCATCATATTTGACCTCTATGGCGCAAGAAGGTTTTGATTTCAATGCTTGCATATACAATGGTATGTGACATTAGTTCTGCTAGATTTTCTCTTTAGCTTGCTGTTATATCCTGCTGTATTTATTCTGAACCCAGACGTATTTCATTTTCTTTTGCCAGGTATATCATACATGTCTAGAGTACAAGAATCAGCTGGAAAAGTTCAAAGAGGAAATGTATTACTTAATAGCTGCAGCTTGCAATCTCCTTCAGCCTTTTCAGTTGCTGATTCTATATTTATGGAAAGGATCAAGACCCGAGTTAAGAATTGGATGAATGTTTGTAATGATCTACATGATAAAACTGAGGGTGAGTGGTGTTAAGTCATCTTATAGTCTGCTATTTTTTCGGTTGATGTTGTAATGCGTTCATTTGAAGTTGCAGACTCTCTGATAAATTCATTGAGGAAAGTGGTATCAAGATCTGAAGTCTATGGTTCCAGACCATCCTTGACCATAGATGTCTGTAGCGAACGCCAAGTGCAGCTTACATTAGAGGTGAGCTTACTGGCACTGAGAACTAGAGTTCATGCACGATGAATTTGCTGGTTACTTTTCTGCCTTTTAATTGTTTGGAATTGAGGTACAGGCATTGAAAGAGTTTGTAAATATTGTACTACTACAAGCTCCAGCAAAAGCAGGGGTAGAGGCTGTTCAAGTTGTTTTGACGAGTTCAGAAGAAGATAAGAACCTTCTTGTGGTATGAAATGAAGTACTGTCCTAGATTGTTCCAATGTGTGTATTGATTCAGCTAGATTTATAATTTTCATATTGCTATACAGAAGGAATTTCAAGATCTGGAAGAGGAACATGGAAGGGTTGTTCATGGCTTTCGAGAGGTGATAGACTTGATTTCAACTTCTCAGAGGCCTGTTGTTGTGCACAACTCACTTAATGGTGTATCTCTGCTTAAAATTGTTTTAGTCATTTCAAAACCATGGCTACCAAATTTTAATATTTATGCATTGCATTTTGTTTGGGTTTTTTCCCCTTCCAGATTTTGCTTTCATACATTCGAAGTTCCTTGCTCCACTTCCTCTTACTATGGATGAATTCTCGAGCTCTTTGCTTTCGGTCTTTCCTCACATACTCGACGTCAACCATCTCATGAAGGAAATTGGATCATTTGATAAAATGAATAACTTGTCATCAGCCATTTCCTATTTGGATAGGAGGTTCTTTGCGTCAATAGATATGGAAGTTTCTAATCAAGGTAAGTAATCAAGTACATCAAATCACATAATTGACTAGAAAACTGATACAGGTAGTCAAAATTGTTCTATCCTTCCCTTCCCTTCCCTCTGTACCTGAGTTTGGATTTTCAAGAAGAAATTATGGGTCCACCTATGTGCTCTCTTAACAAGTTTGCTTGTATGATGTATGTTAAATCTTTCTTATGAGCCACTTATCCCGATTTTCATAGTCCTGATAAGTCCCATATTGCTTAAGTGTTAATTAATTAGTGACAACTTCCTTTTCAGCAGAGGAGACTGACCGTGGCAATGTTCATGGGCATAATGTTCTGAGAGTATGCCAGTTATTTGTTAAGTTGTGCTCTGCTCTGAAAATCTCTGTAGAGATTCCTGAAGGCGGCCATACCCAATTGTCTGCTTTCCTTCAACGCTACTCCAATATGTTTTGTTCAAGTGATGCTACAGACCCTGTCAATGATGACGTAAGAATTTGGACAGGCAAAAGTAGAACGGTTAGAGTTAACAATTTGGTATTCTTGTGGGGCTTCAAAGGTGGAATATCCGCCCAAGATCTGAAAGATGCTCTGTGTAATTCACATGAAGTTTTCTCGGATGAATTTGATGTTAAGATGGTGGATAGGACATGTGCTATAGTTGTTTTCTGGACTCCCGGTATCTCAGAAAGTTTTCTCAAGATAATGGATTCTGGAGAACTTCTCTCTAGTAAGCTGGAAGATATGGTCTCGGAAGGCCTGAAAGCTGCAGACTATGAGACATACAGAAGAGTTTGCGAGTCAGGTTTGTGGAAACCAGATTTAACAGAGTGCTTGGCCCGAGCCGCGGATGAAACAGATATACTTTCTGGAGACAGGGCACAGCAGGAGCAATCAATAATATGCTGGAATAGCGACGAAATGATTAATCTGGATGAACTTTAACATTCATTGTTTTCATGGCATCTCCTGGAATAGGGCTTGTTGCCCGATTGTCCCATTCTATGCAATGCAGTGGGTTAAGATGCCTCACTTACAGATTTTCGGTTGATGAATTTCTTGGAAGCCATGGAATTCCCATCAAAACGTGCAGCATCTAGGCGCAATACACTATGTGTTCCAGTGAAGAACTTGGACAACCCTGTTCCCCCAGTTTGCCCGATCATGAATCTTCTAGTTCCAATCACGGTGAGGGATATCTACTGCTCAAATGGTTAGCTTCCGAAGATGGATGGTGCTGAGTGCAGTCTTTGCATATCAAGTTGTTTTCCTGGACATTTTAGTCTCCTGCGCCTAAAAAAGAGTCAAAGCTACACTTTGTAATTTTTTAGTTGAATTTGAGTATAAGTCCCACCTGTTGACAGTCCTAAGGTTTAGCAGTACTAATTATATAATTCATAACTAAGAGTTATGTTTATAAAACAAGCTGTAAAGAGCGTAAATTATACATAAATTTCAGACACGTTTTTGCAAATGATGTTGTTATGTGTTAATTAGTTAACTAGATTCAATGGCATCACAAACTATACATTGCTGTTGGATTCATATAATACTGCTATTTTTGTTTTTTTTGTATTTCATTCTGCAGCGAGATCTCGACAGACATCATATGGATATGCTGTTAGGAATTCCACCTTTCAGGCCTCCAGCACTTGAGCTAACCTCTGATGTATCAGGACACAGAAGCTCATACCGGAAATTGGCCTTTCCTCGTCTGTTCTTCAGCCTGGGATCACGGTTTCTAGCTTGGATTCTTTCCTTCACTTCTTCAAGATCATCTTCGAATCCAATGAAAATTCGATGTAACCTTTCATCATCCGTCCACTTCATTGATGGCTGCTGGCCTAAGCTTGTTTCACCGGATGAACGCCTCGACAGAACATCTACTACAGCTATTCCAAGAGTCGTCTCAAATTTTCCAGGTAACATACTCAGAAAATATTTGTCTGGATCTGTGAGAAACTCAGCAAACTCCATTGTTCCTTCGGATGGAATAGGTTTCCGACATGCTGTTGGACGGTTTGGTGGATAGCCAGCATAGTCATACTGTCCTAAGCTTATTGCAGCATGATGAGCTGAGACAGTCCATATCAGAATTGTTAAAGTCTCGATCAGTTCAGACAGAGTTGTCATTGCATACCACCATGTTTCGTTGCTCTTATCACCATGACCAACATTTCTGATCTCCGACCACCACTCTGTAATCTCAGTGTCAGACCTTAAAGAAGCGTCATCTTCATAGAAGTACAAGCAGTACTCTGTCACCCAGTTCTTGATGGCTATCCAGATATCAAGTCCATCTGCACCGTAGGGATAGTCTTGAAAGAGAAGCTCGACGTTTTCTGGCTGATTCGGGTTATATGTAGCCAAGCCTCTGAGTTTTGTTTTCACAGAACAGAAGATGATGAGAAAAATGCAGAAGTTTTAACTATGGTTCTGCAATAAAGATTGGATAATTTTATTTAAAAAAAAAAAAAAAAGATTGGATAATACCGTTTGATCAGGTCTGCAGGGAGGCTTTGCTCATCGAACCTCCAGCTTCTGTACAGAAGCGATGAGAGCTCCATAGAGATGTCTCTGGTAAACAGCATATTTTCAAGAATTCCTCCAGCATTTAGTAACATGCTCCTTGCCAGTGCATTTACTTGCATGGTGTCTTTGAAATGAGGCTCGAGTAACCGGTGAATCGGGTGCATAACACTTAACTTCCTTCTAGTTGCAATGATGAATGGCTCAACAACTGCATGCGTATTTAGCCTAGAAAGAATCGTAGCAAAGTTTCAAATACTTGGATCAAAGTGAAACACCAAAAATGTTTCATTGCTCACCAATGGCTGACTAGATGATGGTAAACTGAATCAGCTGCTGCTACATGAGCTTTTGCAAGTTGCCAGAGGGCTGCTTTTGTCCCATCATGTGCTGGACAGAAAACTCGGCTGATCTCCTCATGAGACGAAGAGCCGGGCAAGCTCAGTTCTATGGCTAGTGGTTTTAGAGTGCAATCGTCTTTCAAGAAGAGTAGCGTCCTCGATGCATAAGCACATATGCCCTCTTTGCTGTTTATTCTTCCCAAGAATGGCAACAGATAGTCATGGTGATCTAGTTTGAAAAGTCTCCACTGGTTCATTGCCTGTGCATTATGGTAGAAGATGAAGATTATAGAGATGTGTATGTATATCGTCTTCTAAGATAATGGCATCATATTTCTACGATCAAGAATTTGGAATTGTTCCTGCCCGATTTTTTAGGCTGCATTTGAATCAAGAGAGGGTTCTACCTCTGCAAGAGTTAGACCATCAAGGTTATGCTCTATCTCTGAATGCTTTATCGAACTCGTCACTCCATTGCTGCCTTGTGGTGGGAAATTCTGCAATGTGGAGAAACTGTGAGTGAATCACTGATGATACTAAGTGTGATTGAGCTAAAAGAAGATTCAGAAATGCAGTTGAAGCTGATGATATTTTCATTGTTCAGAGGTTTTCTTGTCTACCTG
Source organism: Perilla frutescens (assembly GCA_026008535.1). Taxonomy (NCBI): domain Eukaryota; kingdom Viridiplantae; phylum Streptophyta; class Magnoliopsida; order Lamiales; family Lamiaceae; genus Perilla; species Perilla frutescens. Next base: position 5,930,620 of record BRKX01000012.1, on the reverse strand, counting down.
CAGACATGAAATTAGAGTTGGATTAGTTCCAGCAAGCATCTGTCGTCCAAATTCATCGTCGTCCATCCAAGCAAACTGGCTCCCTGCTGCAATCCGGGGCAACGGGAACTCGACAGGTCTCTCCTTGACCACTTTTTTAACCTTCTTGAAAAGTTCATCAGGCAGATCTTGCTTCAAACGCTTCACCATCCATTCATCAAGTGTTCGATCTCTGTTACTCACGAACAGCCTATGAATCTGATCGAAGGACTCAAAATGGCTCGTTTCTTGTTTGAAGATCGCTCCAGCTTCAGGCATCACAAAATGCAGGGCAGCCCTGATTGCATTTGTTGTGAACTCTGAGAATTTCTGTTGGCTAAACCGTTCGTCTGGAGGAACGTATATATCCATGTTGAACCATCCACGAAGTCGCTTCTCCACTCGAGTATCTGCACATTTTCCCCCCTCTTCATGAGCTGCTAATGCTGAAAGCAAGATTAATTTATTTTGATTTATTTATTTTGCAGGTACCATAGTTGTTTGAAGGGCGACCGGTTCTCAACCTACGTGGATATGGAAACGATGGGCTTCCACCTAAAACCGGCCTTCTGTATTCAGGGCTTCTCTCAGGTATGCCTAAATCATTGTAGTAGGCGTAGTCGTAGATTTGGTCCCATTGTCGTCTCTCTCCCCTTCCATCCCCTCTCAATCTCTCAAGCTCATCTTTTCTGAGTTCCACCACAGCAGCCGGCGTTTGGTTTGGTAGATAACACTAATCGTGAAAACACGAATTACATATGTTTGATTCATCAAAGGGAAACGCAGTGATCAAGAAATGCTAACTCACCGTGTTTGGGAAGAAAACACGATCTTGTTTGGTTAAGTGGAAAGGATAAATCCACGAGTTGATTTCAAAGTGAACTATTTGGTGCTTCTCTCCTTGAAGAGACGCGTTTTGAAGGAAAAACTCATGTTTGTGCTCGTTTTTTACGACCAGGGCTCCTGGCTTTCCGAAATCTGCCTCAACCACGAACTCTACCTCATATCTTAAAGCTTTGCCACCGTAGTTGCTCTCTATTTCGTCGTCGATGCTTCCATGCTTCAGAGCAACTTTCTGGGCCAGTTTCCCTTTTCCGGTGTCTAAATTTACGATCGCAAAACAACGTTGCATATTCAGACAAAGATTGTATACTATGCACAAATTTGATGTGGTTTACTAGATTGAAGCCTTAACATGCATAACCTTCAACCGCTTTTGGGGTAGTTTAGTCATTAGTGTAGGGTTATAAATGAGCCTAGCAAACTCGAGCTCGGTTTGCTTGACTTCTACTTAGGCCCGAGTTCGATTCAAATCTTTTTAGTCAACTTAAAAGTAGCTTAGATAATCAGGTTCGAGCTCATTGAGTTTCAGTCCTATACAATGAAAACAAACAAATTGAATAATCACATGCAAATAAGAAAGTTCGCCGCTTATAAGTCAAATACATAGGTTCGAGCTCAACTCATTTATTGGATAATCAAACTTTTTGAATGAATAATTTATGATTGATAGATTGTAAGTTTGAACAATCAACTCACCTTCATCAACGTTGGAAGCGCTATACAACCAAACTGAGGCTGCTTTTCCAGGGCCCGATTTGCCGGGGGAAACTTGGATGATGATCTCTCCGTATATGATGGTATTCTGCCCCGGATTTCGGAAACTCCGAACTTTTCCGGGGCCAACGTCGCCTTGAAACAGACGTAGGCAGCTGGCGAGACTTGAACAGAAGCCTCGTCGTCTCGCTCTTTGTTCGTGCCTCTTCTTCATCTTCGTATTCATGGATGAAAAGTGAAAACTCCATGTTTTTAAGGAATTGAAGGCGTTAATATTTAGTACCATGTTCAAGAAAAGAAGTGTGCAAATCTTGTGTTTCGAGCAAAGGATCAGATTCATACTTCACGTTGTTGGAATTCCATTTTAGCTTCGCAAATTGTAAATATATATTTAATTTTGACTGAATTTAAGTTTGCATTGTTGATCTAGTATTGTGAGTGTTTTCTTTCTTTCGAATGTGCATGTAATTCTAATATAAAATTTTAAAAAAAAATTGATTTTGAGGAAATCTTGTTTACGTGATAATATTCATTTCTAAAATTTCATGTTAATTTCTTACATGTCGTAATTATTACTTAATTGTTTATATCGAATTATATAATTCCTGTGTAACAATAAAAAATCATGCTGCCTGTAAAATATACATGGTCAGATGCATCATCTATTGAATAAAACTGTATAATTCTATTTTACTAAAATTGCAACAAGATTTTGATTCTTGTCGTACAAAAAAGAGAAAGGTAACACATTTTTCAAGTTTAACACCAATTTTAATTTCGGCGAAATTGAAACTGAGAAACGACGTCGTTTGTTCTTTAATAAACGACTCTTAACAATAATCATTTTTAATGACTGGACCATCAATCTAAGTGTATTTTCTAACATCTACGTCAATTTTAATTTCAGTATTTTCACTGAAATTAATGTCAAATTTACAAAATATGTTAAGTTTGTATTTTTGACCATGTAACAATATAAAATTCATGTATAAAACTAAAAATCTATATAAAATTCAAGATTTTAAAACATTTAGCCCTTTAAAAAATAGAAATCTAAGAAAGAAAGAAAAAAACAAAACAAAAACAGAAAAAAGTCCTCAAATATAATCGACAATTTCCCCAATCCTCCACTCCAACCCTCGAAATCAAACAATGGCGATCTCCACACTCCAGAAACTCGCCTCCCAAATTACCAAATCACCCTCTATCTCCATCTCCTCCCGCGCCGTAATTGCGCGCACCTGCGCCTCCTCCGCCGCCCGTACCTCCTCCGCCAAAGTCTCCGATCGGATCATCAAGCTCAGCGCCATCGACCCCGACGGCCAGAGGCAGGAGTTGATTGGGCTCACCGGCCATACTCTGCTCAAGGCATTGACCAACAAGGGCTTAATCGACCCTGCATCGCACCGGCTCGAGGAGATCGACGCCTGCTCCGCCGAGTGCGAGGTGCACATCGCGCAGGAGTGGCTCGATAAGCTGCCGCCGCCCTCGTACGACGAGAAGTATGTGTTGAGTAGGAATTCGAGGAATCGCGTTATGAACAAGCATGCGAGGCTTGGTTGCCAGGTCGTTTTGACGCGGGAGTTGGAGGGTATGGTGGTTGCTGTGCCCGAGCCGAAGCCGTGGGACACTCCGTAAGGTTTCTATTCATGGAGCAGCGGCGGTGGTGCGGCGGCAGAGGCCGGATGTAAGCCTTTTTTTTCTTCAAATAATGTGGATGAATTTAATGGAAATTGGACCGTGATGATGGATAATTTGGGAAATTGCTGTTTTAAGTATGTTAACATTTGAATGGAATTTTGTGATTGAATGGATAATTTTTGTATTGTTCTTTATGCTATGGCAAATTTCACATTTTGGATTTAATGTGATTATCTTGATGCAGTGTTTCTTTAATTGAGTTGGAAACTTTCTGGTCTTTTTTTTTTTTTTAAATTGTTCATGATTCTTAGTCGTTAGTGTATAATCAGCATTTTCATATTTCTGCTTGATGTTCTTTGGTGACAAGTTGTTGAGCAATGGGGCACTTAGGAATTTGTTGTTTCGGATGAGATGCAAAACTTGGCTCTGATTAGAGTTGCTGCCTACAATCAAATGTTAACTGTTAAGGGTAGTTATATTTTTGCACATAATTGAGTATCCAAATGTTGGCGAGACGTCAGCTTTGTCTTGTGGAGCACGATACGTGTGGAACTGTAAAAGTTGTGGTGCTGTATTGCTATAAATTGATTCTTTAGTTATGTGCATGTGACTTCGATGGAATGTACCCCCCTTTTGGATATCCAATTCAGAACAAACATTTTGAGTCTGATATAGGATGGTGCTTGATATATTAATAGTCAATACTATATATTAGATTCACACATTTTTTAGAATTGAGTTGGGACTTGGAACCAAGATGAATAAGAGTCGTTTGTCCTCCACTTTCTAGTGATGGATCAGCCTAGTGAGTTGCAGTAGCATTTAGAATTCGGCATTGTTTTTGATGTTCAAAAACTTAGCTAGACTTTGCTTGTAAGCTTTGGGTTTTATCAGTATTTATTTGGTAGTTGATGTTAAAATGCCTGCTGAAATGGTTTAAAATCCGTGTTTAATGTTTCTATGTGAATTTGAGGGTATATGTTTTATACTGAAATAATTTGTTCCAACATTGAAGGCGATTCCACTGAAATAATTTGGTTAGCTGTGTTTTTCATTTCACATATGCATACATATCTAAGTCTTGTAAGTTCTGTGCTCTTTCCTTCACCTATTGTGGGTTGTATTGAAGCAAAAACACAAATAGAAGTGTGTTGCCACATTTGATAATGAGACCATCCATTGTTTCTTTTCTTGAGAAATTTGTAGAGAACAAAATTAGTTTCTGAGGATCAGGACCAAAGGTTCTGCACTTGCATATTCATTTCCCAGAATTTTATGACAGTAGTTTCTCTTACCTCCAGTCGTCACTCCCAATTAGCCTTCTCTTCATTATTGTACATGCATTCGGAAATTTAAGCTGCTAGTTGCAATGAGAATTTAGGAAGTAGTTGTTTGGAGCTTTTAGACTTTATAGGTGAAGGTTGCAGGTTGGGTGAAAGTTTAGTTTGGCTGCTGTTATCCTTCGAGTTAGAAAACTGAAGTAGAAACATAATTATCATACATACCCCCTAGGGCGTGAATTAAGGCATTCGACGCATGATATCTCGATATAGAAAATGTTGATGGGATTAGACGTAGCCATTACCATCATTATCCTTTGATGTAATATTGTTAGCTTCATTCATGTTATTTAAATAGATGCAGGAAAAATTCAAGTTTATGTGGCATTTTGGTGATTGATGATTTCCACGAATAATGAAGGCAGCATGCCGTAAATTTCATTTTCTCAAGTATGATTAGCGAGGAAAAATCTTGAATGAGGATTAAAAAAAATGTTGATGAAGAACTGTAATGTGTATTGTGACTTGTGAGGTAACCCATTTCAAACTCATTTTAAAGGACCATTTGTGATTATTTTATGTGACCTCTGGAAAAAGGTTATTTTGGGTGTGTAGTAAATTTATGAACTTAAGATTTATTTTTCAACAATGAACTATTATTTCAAATCTGCTACTGAATATGAGCAATAATATGGATGATGATAATTAGGGTTGTAAACACGTTAAATTGGAAAGGGGTTGAATTTGGTTTGAGCTCGACTTGAAAAATGTTGGATTGACAAAATTCTAGCTAACCAATATATTCATGTACGTGTTGGAATGTGTTTAGCATTATAACGTAATATTATATATATTTGAAATAAGAAAGACCACCTGTAGAATAGAAAATATTATATATATTTGAAATAAGAAAGACCACCTGTAGAATAGAAACTCAATTAAATAACCTAATATAATATATATTTGAAATATTATATTGGGTGGAGGAAGCTATTATATTGTCATACTTTAATTGATTCTATTCCGTTGCTAATGAGTGAAGAAATGCAGGAATTGTATGAGTTTTTTTTTTCAAATGATCAATTCACTTGAAAATTTCTAATATACTGTACTTCAAAGAACCTTTTTTTGGTTACCCGCCCACTTTATTTTTTAAAATTTCAAATTGTTTTATTGACAAAATCAAGTAATATTATTTTGTAATATCTACCACGATTTTATTTGGTTGGGGAAAAAAAAAATAACATTCCCATCTAAAAAATAAATTATAGCCGTTTCATTTAGCACATTCGATTACTCAAACTGCGAAAACTAAAACTAAATGAAACGTTTTGAATTCGAATTCAAAACCACCGTTCCTTTTCTCCGGAACAGATCCTCTGTTGCATTTGGTGTTGTATAACTAAGTTCTTTTTTTTTTAATATATCCTAATTGGGGATGGATGAACCCTAAATATAAAATTTAAATTATAATAAATTAAAAAATAAAAAATAAATAAATTTTTTTGAAAAAAATATTAAAGAGTTCAAACAGGGAATGCAACAGCCAACAGAAGATCCCATTTCCCTTTCCTCCTACTAAAAAAAAATAAAATAAATAAACTGTAGGTCAGAGAGTGGGCTTCCTTCATTTCCGAACTACTAATGGGCTAGCCCAATCTTATAGCCCATTTACATTGTGCCCTAACTCTACCCTTTTGTCTTCTGTATATAAATCCCACCTCTCTCGTCTTTATACCTACGCAGAATCATCTCTCTCCCTCTCTCCCTCTCCCTCTCTCTCTCTCTAATGTTTGAGTTTTTTGAATGTTGTTTGAAGTTCGAGTGAGCAATTTTAGCTCCTCTCTCTCTCACTCTCGGTTTGAGTTTTTGGAAAATTTGTTTGAAATTTGAGTAAAAGCAAGTTCAGCTTCTTGACTGGATCCAGATAAAATCCGATCCAGCCAATTATTATAATTAAATCTTGCAATATGAAATTGTCGGTAGCACTCGCCTGAATCTGATTTTATCCTGATTTTTCAGGCCCTTTATCTATCGGCACATCCATTTTTTTCAAATTATATTTTATTTTTAAATTATTTGTCTATGGCAAACTCACTCTGTCCCAAAACCTTGCTAATGTTTTGAGGCAATTTCTATGTTTGCCAAATCGATTATTTTTTTCCGATTTACTCGTCCATTTGATCTCACTATGTGATCAATTGGGCACATGGTTGGATAACATTTTCTAAAAATTAATGATTTATTACCGTAATTCGATTTAGCTTTAGCTTGCACTGTTATTTTACTCTAAATAAAAATTGAAGAAGCAACTAACGGGGACTTCATTTTTTAAAAGCTTCTCAGCTCTGGCATTATCTTTCCTTTTTTGATTATTAAAATGATTTTGATAATTGGATTTATATATAAATTTTAATTGGATATAAGTAACAATTAAGAAATTTCTATTTTTTCCCTCAAAGAAATTCTACACGCCGAAGACTGGGTATTGCAAGATGATGATCTAATAGAATCAAGTTGGTTCGCTTTTAATATGTATTACTACAAAGCGCTGTTTAATGGTATAATAAAATCAAGTTAATTTTTTTAATCATGCTACCAATTTTATTTGCTGACGGGCAATGCAAATCTCTCTTCTAATAGACCTATGATAATTGGTCTTCTCTTCTAATACCTAATATAAATTGACTCTTTTATGAGTTGTGTGTATTTCATATTGGTAATTCTATTTCTTAACTTTCGTAATTAATTAAAATTCTTATAGCCGAAATCAATGTAAGATCAAAAAATTGTTTTTCCAAAAATAAAAATCAAATCTGATGATTGAATATGTTTCAATAAAAAAAATGATGTTGAGGGTGGGGTTTATTTGGTGTCTAAAATTTTTTATGATTTTGAAGAAACTGGAAAATATTGCGAGCTGTCGTTGAAATCTTGAAGACAATTAGAAGAGAAACTGAAAAACACTAAATATATTTTATCTAAAGAGTAATGATATTTTGCCAGATGTTCTCAATCATAATTCAAAACAATTAAAGATTTGATTATTGATCATCGTGATTTTGCACTTATATCTTATCTTTGTAGCCATTTTAAGAAAAAGTTGACTTGTGTTTTTCAAAAAATCATAATTAAGTTAAAAATCTCTACAAATATATTTATTTATAATGAAAACATTTTCCCTAGTTAAAAATTAATTTTCATTTACTTTTATTTTAAAATTTTAAAACACATAATCATCGAATTTATTAATGGAATTCATTAATTTTTGTTAGTAATTAGTTTGAATTTTTATTTTTAGTTTTGATTAGAACTTAGGAATCACTTCATAACCTATAAATATGTTTGTATATTTTAAATCAATTTTGAATTTTTAAAAAATTAAAGCCAATTTCTTTCTAAGATGGCTATAAGGGTATACGTGTAAAAGCATGTTAAATAATAATCAAAGTTCTGATTGATTGTTTATTATATATTTATAATATATTTTAATTATCAATTATGATTGTCCACATATTTTGCCAAATAGTATTATCCTTATTTAAAATTAATAGCAGATAGATAGATAAAAATAAAATAACTGTTTATATAATTGAAAACACAGTTTATATTTATATAAAAAAATTGTACATACAAGTGCGCTGTGTACAATATTAATAAATTTGTTAACAGCTTGTAATAGTTTGTGAAACATATAATAACAGTTTTATAGTTAATTTGTGATTTTCACATAAAAACGAAATAAATAAAATTTGCATCCTGTACGTTGGTTTTTTTTTGTTTTACTTTGTTTCTATGTTTTAAAACAGTTCATCATAAGTTCATAACTGTACTTTGCAACCTGGGAAAAAAACCTATACTTTACAACCCGATTTTTGTTTCAAAATTTTCAATTGGATGTCTGAAAAATGATTCGTCATAGGTATATACAACCCAACCTAAATTATAGGTGTATTTTAATTTAAATGTAAGTTGTATCAGTGTATTTCAATTATAGGTATGTTTTATTGAGATGACTGATGAGCATCAATGATCAGTCAAAGATATCCACAAATAACTTCAATAATCCACGTCAGTGCATTTCTTGCCAAAACATTTTTTTAACATAGCCAAAAGAAAATTTAATTTACAAAGTAAAATTTTATACATTGTTCAAATAGCAATATGTGAAAAACATACTAAATTATATTTTACAAATAACCTTCTTTGTAGTTTAGGCAATTTTAAATTTTACTTATGGCTCAACTTTAATTTTTTATTTATTTATTATCGAGTTGAACTCAAGCTTATTTATTGAATACTCTCAGGCTCATAATCTTGTTCAATCTTAATTAAAACTAGCATTTTTCATGTGCGATGCATAAATAAATATTATTTTTTATATGTAATATTATAATTATTTTAAATTCTATATGTTGTTTTCGATTTTTAAAAAGTAATATTACGATATGCACATGCATTAATTATTTTGATGTGAAAATAATTTTTTGTAATTGCGACAAATAAAATAAAAACTAAATTTTAGGAACTAAATGAAAATTCGTGTTAGAAAGATTGATTTATAACATTTCAAATGACATAAATTTATAAATAATTTTTTTTTTAAATATATGATAGGTATATATAAAAAATATAATTATTTATTTTAAGTGATAAAATTTAAATAGAAAAATAATAAATTATTGCAAATTATGCTATATTATTATTATTATTATTATTATTATTATTATTATTATTATTATTATTATTATTATTATAGTGCAGCACATATGAATAAATTATTCCAAATTATGTTATACTATTATTATTATCGCAAAAACTTCCCTGCAGCAGATGCAAATAACACTATTTCAGACGGGTCGAATCCGGCTTTTATCCGACCCGACGTATATAAAAAAAAAAACCCGTTCCTTCCACCATTCTCATTCACTCTTAACCCTAGTTTCACGCTGAGCCAGAGAGAATCGCCGTTCTTTCATTTTTCCCCATTTCCCTTCACGATCGAAAACCCTAGTTTCAAGCGAAGAGGCACCGTCATTCGTTCAATCGAATTTTCCGACAACTGTGATCCCTGGTTTGAAGCGAAGCAGCGACGTTGTGATTTCGATCGAGTTTTCTGAAGATTTTCTTCAATACGATTTCATTCCAGGTTAGTTTCTTCGCATTTTTAGGTTATTTAATCTCTTTTTAATTTATAATTTTCTGTGATTTCTTTTAATGTAGCACCTAATCGTGTATCTGAACCAAAATAAAGATGTGTTGTTTGTGTTTGATCCATTTTCGTTGCGGTTTTTTTTCCCTCTCGTATTTTTTGTTCATGTTCTTTGTTTAATTTATAGATACATTATGTTTGTTAACGTTCTCAGATTTCCTATTAAGATATCATATGTTTACGAATGGGGTCAGATCTTATATATGTATACAATATATTGTTGCTTCAAACTCGATTTCTGGAGCGATTGGTGGATATTTGATATCCATGTTTGTTATTTGCTGTTCTAGTTTTCTTTGTATGTGTTATTCACAATTCCGAGTGAGTTTATTATAATCAAATCATACCACAGTATCAGTGTTTACATAGTTAAGTATCATTCTATTCACATATATGTAGCAGTTGCATACGTATCTGTCTTATATACATACAATCAGCGGACTGAGTTTTGTAACTTGAAAAATGATGTCTGGATTAATTGAATATAACTTATTTTCATCTCTATTAGTTGCTGTTGTGGTTTTATCTGAATGTTTTCTTTTGTTAGAGTTTAGTATCACTTTTTACCCATTATAGTATCATGATATTCATATATAAGTATCACATGAGTATGTCTCTGTCTTATACACATACAATCAATGGAGTCATTTTTTGTAACTTGAAAAATGATGTCTGGATTAATTGAATATAACTTATTTTCATCTCTGTTAGTGGTTGTTGTGGGTTTCTCTGAATGTTTTATTTTGTTAGAGTTTAGTATCAGTTTTTACCCATTTAAGTATCATGCTATTCACATATAAGTATCACATGAGTATGTATCTGTCTTATACACATACAATTAATGAAGTCATTTTTTGTAACTTGATATTTGAGGTGTGTTGTTTATGTTGCAGGTTTTTAATGTTATCATTTGATTTTATATTTTGAATGACAGAAGAATTCTGGTGGCTTCAATTGTGGAGTGTTTTTTATGAATCACATGGAGAATTTTGATGGCGAAGTTTACTCATGCCCTGATTTGATGAATGTGAGTTTTTGTTATATATTATTTTTACTTTGTTTTATTTTTTTAACCTTTTATTCTATTTTTTTTCAGTCGTGCGATCGAAGGAAACTACGAGCACTATATTGTACTCGTATTGTTCTTGCGGGTACCAATGATCTCAAATTTGAAGTTCACAAATCGGTTCTTGCATTTTTGAAGATAAAGAAGAAATGATTCTGATGAAGTTTTTCTGGATGTGTTTATATCATGATCACAGTGATCTAATTGTTGGATTGTGTGTTTTTTTGTGTACGGGGAAAAATATTGTTGATTATGGTTTGTATGTATACGTATGTTTCTTGGGAGAATACTTTTTTATGATTTTTGCTTTTTTTTTTTGCTGTTAATGATGAATAGATGGAAGTTTCTGAATGTATGTACAATGGTTTTATGAAGTATTTTGTTTATAATTTTTATGATTATAAAATGGTATTTTGGATGTGCAAAAGATTGTTGTAGGTTTTACTGAAAATATGCCAATTATATAAAAAGTATCAGTTAATATTAAATGAAGTATCACTTAACTTGTAATTTTGATACATTGCAAGTTTAATAAATAGTGAGTGTGTATGAATATTCATAGCTAAATATGCTTCAAATGTAGCTGTAAATTTGTTCCTTCATCATTATTCGTAACTTGAATTTTAAAAAATTAAATCTTTTTTAGACATAATAATAGTATCATGTATGAAGTATAATAGTATTCGAAGAGATAAAAAATAGTACCATCATGCAAATTGAATCAAGTATACTAAATATATTAGCAATCGTTATTTTAATGAATAAAAAAATGATTTGTCATAATTGAATGTTTAATAAATGAAATTACATGATAAAATCTCAAAGTAACAAAAATCTAATCAGTGTTTTTCCAATATAACTGTAAGATAAAAAGTACCATGCTGTAAGTAAAAAAGTATCAATTCTAATGAAGACAGGTATCAACCTGATATAAATTTAAAATAATCGAGGATTGGGAGTTTTCGATCCAAACTCATTCAACTAAGTTAAGCTTGTTGCATTATTTATCTTTTTTTTTTCCCTTCTCAAGTTGTCCTTTAATCATCCTTTTCTTTCCCTTTGTTGTTGTTCTTTGAGGATCAAGTACACTTGTATCTGTGACTCCATTTCTTCCTGGAAAGCTCGTGGTTATGTTCTTGAACATGTTCAATGACTTCAAGCAATCCATCTTGGCCTCTCTTTACCCTCAATGATGCTTTACAATCTGTGCGTGTAATATTTCTTCTCCGTGTCCACTTTTTTTCTTTATTGCTCAAATGAACAATTGTAGACAGTATATTTCTCCATCATAGCACCAGTACTGTTGCGCCTTTGAGTAAATTTTTTGACACTAAAACCAACCTCCCGAGCATGTAGACAGTATAATTCATGCATCTCTTTAAAACTCTCTCTCTTGAAACCAATTAGAAAGCCACTGAGGTTAAATGTATTTTCTGTATTGCATAAAAGTAACAATGAGTGAAAAATAAAGTACCAGGACATGCAGAAGTATTGAAATACATAAGATTAGGTTTTTCACTTCTTTGAATTAATGTAACGCTCTGCTCGTTTTCATCATTATGTTCATGATCCTCATCCCCAAATTTATCAAGAATAACTATATCATCACGCTCCTTTTCAACAATACATTTTTCACGCTCATCCCCATAATTTTCATATATGATTATAGGTTGTTCATCCATTTTTTTATCGTAACCTTTAATCCAAAATAAAAATAAAATAAAAAATCAGAATTTCAACTCAAATTCGATAAAAGTACCTCCTATGATGTTATGATAGTTGATTTTACCTCAATTTGGATGAACGCGATTCAATTGAGATTTTTATCTGAAGTTGAGACCAACTTTAGCTTCGTGATTTCTTAATGGTGGCGTTAACTTACTCTTTGCGGTGGTTGCAAAGCCTAACTGGCGGAGACGACGTGCTCTGTGAAGTCGGTGTGAAGGTTCACGGCGGAGACGACAAGGCCTCCGCGATGGATAAGGGGCGACAGGTGCTGGCAATGTTGAGCTTCGATTTTTTGTTTTTTTTTTTTTTTTGCTTATTTAGGGCTGCTATTTTTTTTAGATTTGGGCTGGATCCGAATTCAATTGGGCCGGCCCGTCTGACAATTTTCTTATATCAGACTTCTGCATGGAAGTCCTTCTCTATTATTATTATTATTATTATTATAGCACATATGAATAATATTTTTAAGTGATAAATGTATAGTACTATAAATCCTCCACTCATGGATGAAAAGCTAAAATAAAGAATGTTACAAATCATTTTCAAGTAAAAAATTAACAAAACCGATCACAAACAATTTAAATAAAAATTACGTTATCAATCTAAAGTTTTCAAGTAAAAAAAAAACAACAAAAAAGACTGTAAAAATTTGTCAAAAAACAACGATTGTATTCCACACTGTTATGAAAAATGTAATAGAATATAGAATATTTACGATGATTAGTGTCATTACCGTTGTTAATAATTCAAATTGTTGTTTATATTACAAAAACTGCAGTCTAAAATTTACATATTAATCTGTGAGATAGACAACGATTTATACTAGAACTGTTGTCTATCACACAATTTTGCCTAGATAGATAGATAGATAGATAAGCAAAATTATAAATTTAGGTTTAAGTGTAAATATTCATCATTTTCTTTTGAAAATAAATTAATTTAGTTACAAAAAAAATATAATAAATTTACTAAAAAAATACCATTTTATTATAATAATAAAGTTAATAAGAGATTTCATAGAATTCTTATTAATGAAAGTATGAAACATAAATTTTATCAAGTTAATAATTTTATATTTTCAAATTAATCAATTTTTTTAGGAGAGCTTGTCCATAAGTTAAAAATTCGGGTATCATCAAATTATAGATTGATTCATTTAATTAACAAACTTCACTTAACAAGTCGATAAGAACATTTTTGAATCAAGATCCGAATAACGTAGTAGTAGTTGGACTTATTTACCACTACAATCCTACTATGTCATGCCAAATTCACCAAAATATTATTTATCTACTATAGCATTGTAACATTTTTTTCATTTACATGTTCATCAATTTTATTTAATTTTAATTTTTAATTTTTAATTTTATTGACATGGAAGCGAATTCTAAGGAAATACTCAAATACACATTCTCTCGCAACTTGGCCCATATTTAGGCCCATATCAGAAAAACCCCACTTCAATTTTCTGCCTTTCTTCAAAACTACAAAATTACAGAGGAAGAGAGCAGAGCTGAAATCAAAAGGGAAAAATAAGAAAGAAATAAATAAATAATGGCGGTGAGAAATTTAGCATCTAAGTTCCCATTTCTCAAACGTCTCTGTTCCCATTCCACTCCATTTTCGCCTCTTGTAACCAATTCCCACTTCATATTTCAGAGCCCTAGGTAATTATTTTCTTCAATTTTATTTTCTTCTCATACAGTGAAATTCAGTGTGTAATAAAAGACAGCTATTTTCGTTGCAATCAGTTGAATCCCATTCCATTATTTCAGTGAAAATATTGTTACTTTTTTTGGGTTGCTGACGTTGTATGTGCAGGATTGTTAACGGAGACATACCTCTTGCTGTCGGTAATTCCGTGCATTGTGAGATTGGAGGGCAAATATGTAATTTTGGAGGCGTATTGTGGATCCATTCGAGTCGGGTTTTGAGAAATGTGGAGCCTGAGGTGGAGCAGGGTGGGAAAAATGGTGGCGTGGATGACGGGTCGGGTACGGTTCGGGTCGTGAAAAGGAAGAAATTGAAGGGGAAGAGAGCGGTGGTGAGGTGGTTGAAATCTTTCAGGTATAATAAGAAGAAAGCTTATGAACGGATGACTCCGGAAGAGAAAATTCTCTACAAATTGATGAAGGTGCAAAATTTGAATTTGATCATTTTTTTTTATCTTCTTGTTTAGGTGTTGAATTTTTTAGTTGCAATGTAGGTTCTAAAGAAATGCTAATTGGGTTCGTTTATTGTTGAGTATTGTTGTTTGTGATTGTTCATGTATTCTCATTGTGTTTAGTTGGATTTAGGTATCCATTTTAGTGATGGATGAATAGTCATATTTGCAAATTCCCTAGATCCGATCACATTTTCTACAGTTTGGATGATCATTGCATATGTAGAGCTTTATAATTCTGTGCCACATGTGTAACCTAAGAAGAAATGGTTGGTTTGGTTCATTTCTGCCTGTATAGATGTAAACTGCAAAGAACGGATAGAAATTGACTTCTTTGAGGTCCGATATCATTCTTTGGACAAACATTGTCACTGCTTTATTCCGCTCAATTTTCTTTGTTTTGGAATGTGTTATTTGGGATTCTTATCAGACATTGTTTTGATGCTGTACCAAGGCCCGGAGGAAAGAGGAAAGATTACTTGAAGCTCTCAGAAAAATTGAGCCTAAAGAGACATCAGAAACAGCTCATGATCCTGAGATATTGACCCCTGAAGAGCACTTCTACTTTCTGAAGATGGGTGAGAAGTCAAAGAATTACGTCCCAGTTGGGAGACGCGGGATATATCAGGGCGTTATACTGAACATGCACTTGCACTGGAAGAAGCATCAGACGTTGAAAGTCATAGTGAAGACGTTCTCTCCGGAGGAGGTGAAGGATATTGCTTGGGAGCTGGCAAGATTGAGTGGTGGGATTGTGCTCGATATTCAGGAAGAGAACACCATTATTATGTACAGAGGGAAGAACTATGCTCAACCCCCGACAGAGATAATGTCTCCCAGAGAAACTCTCTCAAGAAAGAAGGTCTTTTCATATGCATCCCTTTTTCATTCAACACTCTTTTAATTGATGATGTAATGCTAAGAGATTTCTGGAGGCTAACAATCATCTATGATGTACAGGCTCTCGATAAATCCAGGTATAGGGATGCTCTGAGAGCTGTTAGGAGATATATTCCGAGACTTGAGCAGGAGCTCGAGCTCGTTCAAGCTCAGGCTGGAAGCAAAATTAGTACGAGCGAAGAAACACAACCTACTGATGCTAGTAATCTTGATTCTGGAAACCTTTCCAATCAACAGTTTGAGGGGTCTGATAGGCTGAAAGAACTATTGGCAAAAAGTGAAGAGAATGACACCAACTCGAGCATGGATACGGATATGGTTTCAGATTCTGAAGATCTGTCAGATATGTTCGAGACAGACTCAGACGTGGAGATGGAGGAGAAAGCTGAAAAACCTCTTTACATGGATGAGTTTGAAAAGTTTCCAGTACAGAGTGATGGAGATGATGATGATGATTTTGAAGAACATTTGCGCCAAATATCTGCTAATTCCAAAAAAGAAAAATCGTGTGAGAAAGATTTAGAGCCGGAAGATCTTGATGAGATTGATCGAATGATTCTACGAGCTGCTTCACTTTTGAAGAAAAAGAGGAAATAATCGGACTCCACGAGACGAAAATCAACATTCTGAGCATCAATTACCTTGGCAATGGGTGAAAGTTATACTGCCATTTTGGTGCATCACAGAGTCCCTCCTCGGGAGAATGCTACCAGTCGCGGCGCCTTAGTTGTTGAGACGACGAGGCTGAACATCACATTGGAGGTAACGAAGCAACCGGGGCAGCACGCTGATCTGAGACAAGCTGATAAGCTAAGTAACCCAGTCAAAGCATCAGACTCCATGGTGCATTTGGTTTATTTCCATTATCTGTATACCTTTTTGTTTTTTGATATACAGTTAAGGTGTACATACACGTACACATACAAATACTCGTACACGTATGTATGTGTGTACATGAGATCAATAGATGATACACATTTTCTTTTTAAGCATTAGATTACACAACTGCAGGCTTCAACATTTACTATACCATACACAATTCCAGCATCTATACATAAAATATGTTGTAAACATTCATGAGTCTCCCTTTCATCAGCTCTTGAAAAGTGATGAGTGAGAAGAATGTTGCATATTCTTGTAATGAAACTAACTTAAAATCTTATACATATATACTAAGCATAAAAACAGCAAAAGGGCTCTGAAATTATACAGCTATTGATCTGCAGCCAATGTTAGTGCTTCAGTTAGAGCTTCTGCTTCTGCTTTCTTCACACTCTCAACCACTGCCAAAACTTTTGAAGACAATTGATCGGCTTGGCCCTCGACGGTCGATAGAAGGTTGATTAATCGTTCTCGATATGCAGCGCACAGTTCTTCTTGCCGCTGCAGCTCTCGTGCAAGTTCATGGATTCTCTTGTCCTTGTCAAGCTGCATTAATGATTGTATAAACAAAATTGACACTTATGTTGGAAAAACTACGGATATAACAGAAGCAAATCATAATGAGATTGATTGATTGCATAAGTTGAGGACGGCATACCACATTCGTGTATTCATGAGCAGTGACAACTAGAGCGTGGTTGTGTTCCTTAACAAATCGCGTCACCACCCACTTCCCCGACTTCTCCAGCTTGAATAGTATCGTCGCCTTGCAACCTTCCCGTGCACTAGGCCGTGGCTTTTTCTCAGGCCCGATCATGCCTTTCGTATTTGGAGAGAATCCCTGTTTGTTGCATCCAAGCCGGCGAGCAAGAGTTCTACCATCTATCTCAGAACGACGTCGCTGCATGACACGCACCATGAATCCCACCCTCCTGGCATAGTCATTATAGAATCTCCTAGCATCATCTTCTGAGTCGAATTCCATGCCTACATCTGGTTCGATAACTTCACCTCCTGCAGACCATGTCTTCTCCTCGGCTTCAGCTAGATCATCTTCTTCCGAACCCCTTGAATTCAAATCCTCTTTGTCCGAGTCACCAGCCGTTGCTTCTACCACTGCAACTCAATGAGAAGCCAAGATTACAATTTTGCAGATAAAGCGAGCAAACAATTTTTGAACTCATCTAATGTGATTTTTCATGGAGATTAGCACACTATCAGAATTTCACTATAAATACTAATAGATAGATCTAAATGGCTTCATATCATTCCCAGGCATGCATAGCAATAAATTCTGAGCCATTTTTGGGGATGATTTGAAGGATTTCTGTCATGTCCAGTTGTCCACAACAAGAGATTTTGTTCAACATCAATAGGTAACAAAAAAAAATCATTCTTGATTGCTTCACCTCATCCATTTCCTTCAAGACTCCCCTATAAAGAAGACCCTCACTCTATAAACTAAAAGATTAATCATCTGTCTAAGAAATGACCACATGCATCACTACAGTAGAAACGATAATGAAAATTTGGTGTTCATTTTCTCTCGTTCCTCTATTAATGATTTGAGAATCCAATGGCGTGCATATTTCTGGATGATGAGATACAAGGCTGCATAACTAATTAACTATCAGTTAATCAGAATAGTCCTCTTAGATACGGAAAAAAAAAGGTTCTGTTGGCTACTTCATGAAACGACGGAACTTTTCAAGTTTTAACTTCCTTTTCTCTGTTTCAAATCTCATAATCTCCAATAACTTCTGCAATTTCTTCAGAACTAAACAATTCCTAAAAGATCACTCAAGGGAGCACTCAGTCAGAGGTGATTAATCGTGCATTAGCAATAAAATTGGTGTAAATATGCAAATACATTTGTTAATTTCCATTCAGAAAAAATCAACCAGAAAAGGCAGAGTCACAAATTAGCTAGACCAACACACGCAGAAACTTCACTGAACCAATCTAACTCCAAAATAACCCAAAACCTAGAAAATTCATCAATCATTCCCAAATTACTTTCTTGATAAAACTCCAACACTACAAAAAAAAAAAAGAGGAAAAAAAAAATTAGGATCACTCATAATAAACAACAAATTCTTCAAGCCCGTCAAAAGAAATTTATCATTTGATAGAAATTCATCAACAAATGAAAATCCGCAGATCCAAACAATGAAATGCGCATGTAAATTAAGTAAATTCGAAACACCAAAACCGAGAGCAGAAGAAAATCTTACTTGTTGACGGAGAGAAATTAATGAATAATAAATAAGAAATTTGGTGAGAGAAAAGCAAAATCGAAAGTGAAAGTGAGCAGCTTTTGGGAGATTTTATTCAGAGTTTGAAGCTGAACTCCGCAGTATAGGGGCACCCACCCGTGAAGAACTTCCTCATTTCTTAAGTTAGAACTTATTTTACTTTTTTTTTTAGAATTAATTATCAAGAAATTCACTAACTTTGAACCGAATTTATAATTTAGAGACGATTTTTAAAAAGTTACAGTAATATTCAAAAAAAAAATTATTTATAGCAAATTCTACACGATTAAATTTTTTCCCACCATCGAAATTATGATATAACAATATATATTTTAGGTGTACATATTATTTCAAGTTTAAGAAGTTGAATATTTTTGAATTAAAAAAAAATTCATTTGGTTTTCTGAATTCTAAATTTTATGGTTTCTCTTAGTCAAATTAATTAGACTTAAGGTATTAAATCAAATTGTCTTCTTAGGAATATTACACTCGAGCAGCGTAGAGCTTAGACCATACACATTGGTGACATCCATTTGGATGTCATAAAAGTAACAAAGCTTTAATAAAAAGAAAAAGAAAAAGTCGTGAACGTAGATGACTTGAGGTGGCTGCTATCAAAAATAGAGAGAACACATTTGGCGTGAAGAAAGAGAATTTTTATATCTCTAAAAATTATTTACAATGATAAGAAATACAGTTATTATAGTATAACAATTCTATTGCTAGTTGCTACTTTGTAAACACGCTTCTAACAACACAAACAAAACAAGTAAAACACGCTACTTCTTATTTGATTCTTTACACGCCCCCGCAAGCTGGAAGATGGTAGAAAGTCCGAGCTTGAGAACCATATTACGAAACGCAGCATGAGTAAGTGACTTGGTGAGAATATCTGCCAATTGGAGTTGAGAACTCACGTGCATAGGCTTGACCATACCGAGAAGAAATTTCTCACGAATAGTGTGACAATCAATCTCGATATGTTTTGTTCTTTCATGAAAAGCAGCATTTGATGTGAGATAAATAGCTGCTTTATTATCACAAAAGAGAGGCACGGGTTTCAGACGCTTGATTCCAAAATCTTCAAGCAGAGAAGTCACCCAAACAATCTCGCAGCATGCTTCAGCCAATGCTCGATATTTAGCCTCAGCGGATGAGCGAGAGATCGTGCGCTGTTTCTTGGACCGCCATGATATCAATGAAGATCCGAGAAATAGACAATATCCAGTGACTGATTTTCGTGTGTCAGGGCAGGCCGCCCAATCCGCATCAGCAAACATACTGACTTCGAGGGAGTTGGTACTAGAGAAGAAAATCCCAAGGCCAACAGAGCCCTTTACATATTTGAGAACCCTTTGAGCTGCAAGTAGATGGTGGGAGCAAGGCTGAGCCAAGAACTGACTAAGTTTGTGGACTGAGAAACATATATCTGGTCTTGTCAAGCATAGATAGAGGAGCCGCCCTATTAATCGCCGATACTGAGAAGGATCCTGCAAAGGATCGCTTCCCTCTTGAGAAATCTGAGATGCCGATTCAATAGGAGTAGAAAAAGGTTTGCAACCCAGTAAACCTGCATCATCCAACAAGTCGAGAGCATATTTTCTTTGACAAAGAAAAATACCTGTCGAGTTACGTGCTATCTCAAGACCCAAAAAATATTTGGCATCTCCCAAATCTTTATATTTGAAGTGTTTCCCCAGAAAGGCTTTAAACTGATCAACCAAAGTTGTGTTGTTGCTCGTGATGAGAATATCATCCACATAGATTATGAGACCCAGAAAATTATTTCCTTCTTTCTTGGTAAAAAAAGAATGATCCGAGTTAGACTTTTGAAGCCCAAATGATTCGAGTACTTCAGTAAACTTGATGAACCATTGACGTGAGGCCTGTTTCAAACCATAGAGTGATTTGTGCAACCGGCAGACCATAAGAGGAGATGAAGGAGAGTTCTCCCCCATACTGGAAATGTTGTCTCGTTTTACACCTCACTGGAATTACAATGGAAGTACACTGGCATTTGGATCCATGCAGGATGTCCTATTTATAGGCACATCTCCACTGCAGGGGACAACTAGGGTTTGAGGGCATTCAAACCAGGTGTTGTAACCCCCCTGGAGTTACAGCTCTGCCATTAAGCCCTCCAGGAGTTACCTTCTGCAGATCCCGACAGGTGTCCCATGTCGGCTCGGATCCCAACACGTGTCCAGGGCAGCTGCAGACTTTGACTCCCGACGGGAGTTACTTTCGGTTACTGTCCAGCCCACTAACTCCACCAGCTCCAAATGGCAGTTACCTGAAGGCTCCACCAGCTCCAGTGGCAGTTACTCACTTGAAGGCTCTTAACTCATGGGAGTTACACCCTTCAAGCTGGACATGCACCATGTGCACCCACGACCCGGTCCACAGCCGTTATAGACCCGGAACCCGGATAGTCAATCCGCCGACCCGCTCCACGACCCGATCGCTTCTGTACCGTAAAACTGATACGGCTAAGCCCCGGAAGCCCACGTACGCCCAAAGTCCACCCAAAGTCCAATTGCCAAGATTCAAGTCCGAGGACGAGGACAAGGACGAGGACGAGACGAGACGAGCACGAGCACGGGCGGGCGCGCGCGTGTGGGCTCATGGCCCACATCCTTGTGCACTCAATTACTTCACTTAAGTGTTAATACACTTAAATACACTTCTTAACTTAATTAAGAAATCAATGTGGGATTCTTTAATGTGTCTTAAACACATTATCCCACACACCATAAATGCCCAATCGTGTGACCAACTTTAACCATTTATTTCTCACTCACCGAAAATCGGATTTGAGCAAATAAAAATACTACGATTATCTACTCACGACATAGAGCAATCGTACGGTATTTAATTCCTCCAAAATTAAATATTCCGGTCATGAAAAATCGGATAAAATGAGTCACACTCACTTTATTAAATCCTATTTTCCAACAGGAAAGTCCCGGAGGAAGATCCATGTAAATTTCTTCAAGTAAATCACCATGCAAAAAAGCATTATTGATGTCAAGGTGAGACAAGGACCATCCTTTAGCAGTTGCAATTGAAAGCATGAGTTTAACACTCACTAGTTTAGCAACAGGGGAGAAAGTATCGAGATAATCGATACCCGCTTGTTGTGTGTAACCCTTGGCGACAAGACGAGCTTTAAAACGCTTAATAGAACCATCGGCATGAAACTTGGTGCGATAAACCCACTTACAACCAATCGTCAACTTTCCAGGAGGCAAAGGGGTGAGAGACCAAGTTTGGTTCTATTGCAAGGCCTCCAATTCAGCATGCATAGCATCTTGCCAATGGGGAAGTTGAAAGGCTTGAGAGTAGGAAGTGGGTTTAGGATTAGAGGTGATGGCATGTATATATGACTTGTAAGAAGGAGAGAGTGAGTCATAAGAAAGCTGATCACTCAAAGGATAAAGGATAGAGCCATTCGTGTTGCCACACACATAATCATTGAGATGAGAGGGCAATCGAGTAACCCGACCAGAAGAAGTACGGAGAGGAAGCACAGAAGATGGAGGAGAATTATCAATAGGAGGGGAAGAAAATTTATGAAATGCAGAATCAATAAACGAAGGAGCAATGGGTTGAGAAGAAAAAGGAAAAATGTGCTCATGAAAAATAACATGGCGACTAATAATGAGTTGATTAGTGTGAAGATCAAGGAGTTTGTATCCTTTATACTCCGAAGGATATCCAAGGAAGACACATTTGTGAGCACAAGGAGAAAATTTATGTCGATCACGAGATAAAATAGACACAAAACACAAACAACCAAAAGATTTTAAATGTGAATAACATGGCTCGTGGCCAAAGAGAACTGTATATGGTGTAGAATTATGGAGAAGTGCAGAAGGTGTACGATTGATAAGGTAAGAATCAGTGAGCACACAATCACCCCAATACTCAATGGGTACATGGGACTGAAAGAATAGACTACGGACAACGTTGAGAAGATGTTGGTGTTTGCGCTCTACACGAGCATTTTGTTGTGGAGTTTCAACACAGGAATGTTGGATAAGAGTACCAAATTCAGCACATAAAGGTGAAATGGAGAATTCAGAACCATTATCACAACGCAACAATTTGATCTTTTTGTTGAATTGAGTATGAATAGTATGGAAAAATGTGTTGAGAATGCCAGGAACCTCAGATTTTTGAGCGAGTAAATAAGTCCATACAAAACGAGAGTGATCATCAATGATAGTTAAGAAGTACTTATAACCGTGAGTAGTACAAGGAGTAAAAGGTCCCCAAACATCACAATGTATAAGATCAAATATGCTGGAAGCATGAGAAGAAGACAATGGATCGTTTCTGTTTTGTCAATGGACAAATCATACAAGTATTATGAGTTGATGTGGAAGGTTTCAACAAAGGTACAAGGAACTGAAGTTTGCCATTAGAAGGATGACCTAGTCTAGAGTGCCAAATATCTAAAGAGACAACAAGATGAACAGCAGGTGTAGAAGATGTAAGCGACTGATCAAAGACGTATAAATTTCCTTGCCGACTACCCATCCCAATCTGCTGCCCCATGGAAATGTCCTGAATAGAAAAAGAACGAGCAAGAAAATTAACCCGACAATTATTAGAAAGGGTTGAAGCACTCACAGAGAGGAGATTATATGTGAAATTTGGAACATATAGAACATTTTGCAGCAGTAAGGAATTGGAAATTTTAACAGTACCAACACGAGTAACTAGTATAGATTGACCATTGGGAAGATGTACCAAGGCATTAGCAGTAGGTATAGAGGATTGGAAAAGTTGCAAAGAGCAACAGACGTGGTGTGTAGCACCTGTGTCAACTAACCAAACACAACTGGAAGAGAAAGATGAACCAACAAAGGAAGAAATAGAAGTACCACTGAAAGGAGGTGTAGTATCTGGCTGTTGCAGAGAAGGAGAAGCGGATTGAATCTGAGTTTGTAGGAGACTGATCAACTGGTGAATTTGATCAGAAGAAAGAGTAGAAGCAACATTCCCCATGGCAGGCTGATGCTGACTTCCAGAAGAATCCGTAGAATCAGAAGAGTTATAACCAGTCTGATTTATGCTACGTTTGTCAACAAATTGAGTAGAAGTTGGAGCAAATTTTCTTCGATCTTTCCCATAGCCTGGTGGAAATCCATGCAGCTTGTAACATTTATCCACTGTATGATTGGTCTTACCACAGTGAGAACAGAGAAACTTGTCTCTGCCTCTCGCAAATTGATTGTTACTTCCTGCTGCATTGATTCCGGCCTGCTCACTGGCTATTGAAAGAGGATGTTGAGCTGGAGTATTACCAATCGAACGTTGGCATTCTTCCTGAATAATGAGTGCAAACACATTTGAAAGTGAAGGCAAAGGCTTGTGAGAGATAATCTGAGATCTGATTTGAGAATAAGACTCATTTAAGCCGACCAAGAACTGCATGATGCACTCTTGTTCCTGATGAGTATTCCATTTTCCTGCACTATCACAATTGCAATTTCCACAATCACACCAACTAACAGGGTGATAATCCTTATATTCATCCCAAACCACATGCAATTGTGTATAGTAGGTGTTTACATCATTAGATCCTTGACGCAAACACATTAAGTCTTGCTTGAGTTGATAAATCCTCGCTACATCACCTTGAGAAAACCGATTATGTAAATCATTCCAAATCAATTGAGCAATGGAGAGATACATCAAACTGGAGCAGATTTCAGGTATAACAGAATTTCGTAGCCATGAAACCACCATGCTGTTAGCTCTAATCCAATATTGAAACAGAGGATCGTTTACCTCTGGTTGTTGGCCGCGAGTGAGGTGAGCATCGATTTACTCCAGTTGTTGTAGTTTGCCCCATTCAACGGAGCAGACACCAAGAGCAACCCTGGATGATCCCCATTGTGGAGATAAAGAGGATTGGAAATGTCTTCCAAATAGAAAACTTCTTTGTTGTTGTTGCCGCGAACCATGGCTGCGAGAACGGTGAATTGATCGGAAAATTTGACAGAAGAAACAATGAATTTCTAGAAGAAAAAGCGATGAGATCTAGATTGATGAGATCTAGATTATGAAATACAGAAGATTTGCTCTGATACCATATCAAAAATAGAGAGAACACATTTGGCGTGAAGAAAGAGAATTTTTATATCTCTAAAAATTATTTACAATGATAAGAAATGCAGCTATCAATAAATCCGGGCTTATTTTTGGCCGCGAGTGAGGTGAGCATCGATTTACTCCAGTTGTTGTAGTTTGCCCCATTCAACGGAGCAGACACCAAGAGCAACCCTGGATGATCCCCATTGTGGAGATAAAGAGGATTGGAAATGTCTTCCAAATAGAAAACTTATTTGTTGTTGTTGCCGCGAACCATGGCTGCGAGAACGGTGAATTGATCGGAAAATTTGATAGAAGAAACAATGAATTTCTAGAAGAAAAAGCGATGAGATCTAGATTGATGAGATCTAGATTATGAAATACAGAAGATTTGCTCTGATACCATATCAAAAATAGAGAGAACACATTTGGCGTGAAGAAAGAGAATTTTTATATCTCTAAAAATTATTTACAATGATAAGAAATGCAGCTATTTATAGTATAACAATTCTATTGCTAGTTGCTACTTTGTAAACACGCTTCTAACTACACAAACAAAACAAGTAAAACACGCTACTTCTTATTTGATTCTTTACAGCTGCCCGCCCTTGAGGCGAGACCCCAACTTGTGCACATGTGGCATTTCTGATTGGGTGCTGCATAATTTTATATTCCTTAATTTAAAACTTAAATATTTTATATAATTATCAAAAAAATCAAAATTCATAGTTTTTTTTTCTCTATAAATAGAGCATGATATTGGTATATTTTTACAAACAACTAAACTCTCTTTTTTTCTCAAATATCTTATTTCACCAAATTCTCAATCTCACATTTTTTCTTCATTTTAAGTTATAGATTCAAATCACCCAAATTATTATCATGACTCTCAAAATTTGAAAAATTTTGGAACTTACTTTCACCCACAAATTTTTTTGAATTCAGAAGATCAACAAAGTTTTCAATATTATCAAAATTCTCAGTATTCGCCAAACCTCACTCAAATTCTATCATCTGAAGAACTTCTTACCACACAAAATATCTCTTGCAATTTGTTTGGGAATGTTCAACGCCCAAACCAAAATAAAATATTAGCAAAAAATGTAAGTTGGTGCGTGAAAGAAGATGTGGTCCTTATGTCAGCTTGGATCTTCATTAGCACATATATTGTGCGTGGAAAGAATTAAAAAAAAAAAGCTCACAAGCTGGTCACGTGTGCACCAATTGTATCACAAAGCTCAAGCAGAAATTCCAGACGAGCTCAACCCCAAGAAATATTGAATCAATGAAAGATTGTATGAAACAACTTGGTAAACATGCAAATAAGTGGGGTGCTGCTTTTGAATAAGCAAATTGGAGAAAAAGAAGTGGAATGAACTAGAAGGATATTGAGACGGAAACTCATATGATTTATGAAATGAATGGCAGCAAATTTCAAGACTTGCTTATTTATATTGATGTTATGAGTAAACATTCAAGGTGGGTTGCATCGTTTCATAATGATGCAACACAGCTTCGTCCTGAAGATGAAATGAGAGATGATGAAGAAAGTGGTGGCAGCACCAAAAGATCAAGGACTTCTAAAGATGTGGAGTATCATATTCATTCAAATCCAGAAACTCCAACTACTGGAGGTTTGACTATTTCTCATCCAACATGTAGAGATAAGTAAAGAAAAAGAGGAAAAAATAAGGCAACACAATCTGGATCTGAAGTTGCTGCAGAACTTCATGCATTAATGCTCACCAGAGACAATGAAAATGAGTTAATTGCTAGGAAACTGAAATTGGAGAGATAAAAACTATAAATGAATTCCTTGAAGATGGAAAAAAGAATGTTGAACACATTATTGGCGAAAGATCACTTATCTCCAAAATACGAAAAGATGAACGCCGATTAATTGCCCTTTTTTAGGCAAAATTAAATTAATGTAATGTTAATTGATGGATGTTTTTATAATTGTGAGATGTATTTTCCTCCCATATAATTAATGTATTATATATATATATATATATATGTATATATCAAGTACTCTTATTTCTTTTCCTACAAATCCGCATGCATATGTCTCAATCATATAAAAGCAAAACTAATTCTAACATGCTAAAGTAAAACTAACATGATTCGTATGCTATGTCAATTTATCTACAAAAAATCACATGCACTTGTCTCATTATTTGCATTCTTTTGATATAGGTCTTGTCAATTTATCTATAAAAAAATCACATGCATGCATCAAATTATTTTGCATTTGATTCTTATACTTTGAAATAAATTACTTTTCTGATGTATTCACATGCTCTTGTCGAGCATGAGTGCATTAGATTCTGATTCATATCACTCTTCTTTATTGAATTACATTTGTCTATAAATATCTCATGAAATACATATCAAAATTTGTAACACCCCAGAATTTCGATTAAGGTTTAGAGGATTCTTAATGATAATTAAGAAGTTAAGGAAGAAAATTAATTAAGGTTAATTGAGGTCAGATGTCAGTCACGACTTTAAGGGTCAGTTTTCGTGAAAATCATCTTTTCGGAAAATTTGATCTTAATTCTTTTATGGCCATTCGTGGTCTCGTTAGAAAGGTTTTAACTCAAGAAGTATGTCGGTGTTTTCGGATTTTAATTCTGAAGTCAATTGAGTTCCCGGTGATGAAAAGCGTATTTAAAGAATGAATGAATAGTAACTTTTGCGTGCGTTCGTGTTTTGAGAAATTTACGAAATCCTCCTCGTTGATCCGAGTCTAGTTCTGTCAGGCCCCTCTTATGGGAAATGACCCAAGGATTCCGTTGGCGTTCACGGATTACCATTCTGAGGTCAATCGAACGCTCGGGAGTAAAATCTGTCAGTCTGAGTGAATAGTAAAAAGTAATTCCAAAAAGGGAATCTTTGCTCGTCTTTCTTCAAACGACCCCGTCTTTTTCACGAATCAAGTTGGTTCACTAGTATTTGAGCCAACGAGTCTCCCGGTATTTTTAGATTTCGTTTCTGAGGTCATTTGAACCTTGACATCGAATAAAGCAGCTTTTAACCGAACCCGAGGTAACTTTTGTAGTATTCTTGCACTGAAGTGGCTTCCCTTAGAAGCCAAAGCTTTTCCTACAAATACAAGGCCACCCCTTTCACTTTTTCACACCAATTTCAACCATTCCTCATTTCTAGAGAGTGGGAAAGCTTGTGAGAGCCGAGAAAGTTCTGTCGAAGTAAAAAGCGTTCTTCGTGAGTGTTCCGCAAGACAACGAGCGGAGTGGCGTGGAAGGGATGCGGTGAGGGAAGGTGCTAGGGGCACCGTTGGGTTGTAGCAGGCGGCTCTGCCGCCGTTGCAACTCGATGAGACGCCGAGCTAGCCACCTTCCTTCGACGCACCTAACCCCGTCCATTCTTGTTCGTCGGTCTCGATCTCCATTTCTTTTTCCGTCTTTAAATTCCGCATTTACTTTCCGTTCTTTACGTTCTTCGCGTTTTTCATTATTGCTCGTTTACCTTCCATCTAAGTTATATTTCAGTTTTTATTGAAGTTCCAAGTTAATAACGTTACGTTATATTTCTCGCGTTATTCATGTCGTTATTATTCTTGAGATTAGCCTCGTTTATTCCATCTAAATTCCGTTCGAGCTATATTTAGAGATTTCGTCGTTATTCTAAAATTTAAAGAGGATTATCGTGTTTATACCGTTATAATGCTGAAATTCTTTTTAAGATAAGGCATGTTGTTGCATGATAAATTCAAGTACATTATTTTTAAGAAATTTCGGGTTAAGTGTTCTTCGTGTTCGTCGAAAGGATCAACGAACACGAAGAACCCAGTTGAAGATCGCCCAGGAAGAGAGAGAAACCAGGTCCCGCGACCGCGGGGGGTGCACGGCCGCGCGACATCCCTCTCGGCCCAGAACCCTGCGGGCGTGGAGGGTGCGCGGGCGCGTGGGGTGCCGCCAGCGCGCGACGTTCCCCCCCCCCCGTGTCGTCCGACACTGGTTCTTCCATCTTTTCGAGTTTTCTTCAAGTCATGTTTTCCAAGTTATTTTCAAGTTAAATTTTAGAGAAGCAATCAAGATATTCTCAATTTATTTCGAGTAATCCATTCAAGATATTCTTTGTCTAAAAATTGGGAAATCAAGTCGAGATGTTCTTTAAATAAATTCTTCTCGAAATTTATAAAGTCGTAAAGTCGTGCAATCTGTAAATAAATCTTAGATTTTAGTCTTCGAGTAAAATGCCATTATTTCTCGCTTTAGATATTCAATTCCCTCAAAGGAGGTCGCTAAGTCGATGATTCGACTTTTGTAGGAGGAAGTGAGCCTCATAGGAAATCGGAGAAGGATCTTCAGCTCGTTGCTTCATCTTCTGTCCAGTAATCAAGGTGGGTAAATCTATACTCATCTAAAGTTTGAGCTAATAAGCTCTAGAAGCATGTTAGGGCAAATGAGATATCCAATAAAGTATTTTTGCTCAGCTTGATTGATCTCTGTACAAGGAAAGGAAAGGAATAAAAGAAGTTATATGCATGATTATGTTGAATTGTTATTTAAGTTAGATAAAGTAAAGGAAGTTAGTATAAGTTAAGTGAGCTCTCAAGTATGTTTAGATATGCTAGAATTGTTTATTTACAATTTATGCTAGCATGAGGTGTTTAGAATTGCTTTATTTGAAATCAGCGTTTATCCGCGTTCATTTCCTAGTATTTGAATGTTATGCTTTGTTAAAGCTCGTATAGTTAAGGATTAAGGATTTGCCTTGTTAGGGTAGCTTTAACCCTTTGTAGGCCGAGATCATGCAGTAATAAGGTATTAGCATTAGACATAGTTCTAAGCTTGGTATTGCTAGCAAGAATAGGGAGAGAAGGAACTTAGCATTACACTTAAGCAGGATTTGAGCTCAGAATCATTAAGGGAGTCACTGCTGGGTTTTTTCCAAGCAAACTCGTTCGTATATTTGAGGTAATCCCTCCACTATCCTATGGCATGCCTAAGAGTACAGTTGACGACAGGTTTGAGCAAAGGTTGGGCCTAAAAATAAAGAAAAGGTTTTGCGGATATGGAGATGGCTTTTGCGTTTTGCTCTCCATATACCGCCAATTCATTGTTGGATATTTCTCAAGTTATTAAAGAAACTTTCATTAAAAACCCACTGAGTACATTAGTGCTCACGCCCTCTTTTTCAAATGTTTTCAGGTTGAGATGCCGAGGATGATGGTGGCTGTGGATGTGGGCTGGCTGCCAAGATTGTTTTGCTATTATATAAGTTTCTTTGAAATCCCATTATGTGTTCTGCTACTCTGATTAACTCTTCCTAAATTCCGTTCAAGGTTCTATTATGTTTATTCGAGATTCTAAGAATATTCCCAGACGATTATATATATAAGACGCATATTAAGTTTATTTCCGCTTTCCGAGTATGATTTCCTTTCACCTATAAAAGAGTCTATGCTTGTTGATATCTGATTAGTTAGCCGTTTTATTCCACTAAAGCATGTGTCCTTCTTAATCAAGTAAACCCGAGTATCATCAACTATCTTCAAAGCGTACCTTTATTCTTAAACATTCTTCGTTGATCTTCTGAATTTACTCGTTAAATCCCTTAATAACACCCCGTCCCCATTCGTTAATCCCTATCTCGGGACCGGGCTGTTACAAAATTAAACTCATACAAAAATTCTCAATATTACTTTTTTTTTACCACAATTTTCAACTTCCTTTAGAAAAATGTATGTCAATGAAAATACTTCAATTGAATAAAACTCAAGTTCTAATGATTCCAATCCCAACGAACTTGATGAATAGGAAGAACGAGTTTATCAGCAAAATCATGAAGTTGATAACATCATCCAGAATATGCTCTTAACCAATCCTTATCTGGTTGTAGGAGCTCACACTTCTATAATTAGAAGAATGTATTGTGATAGGGAACATGAGATTAGTGAGGAACATTTGATGAAAGACTATTCTGTCTCTAATCTGACGTCTTCTTCGGAGCTCTTTTGACGTCGATTTCGCATGCATAAATCACTTTTTCTTCATATAGTGGATGTCATTACTACCAATGATGAATATTTTCAACAGATGCCTGATTGTACAAGTAGAAAATATCTTACACCATTGCAAAAATGTACCGCAGCCATGAGAGTGTTGGCTTATGGGACATCAACCGATGTTTTTGATGAATACTTATGAATGAGTGCAACGTTTACAAGAGATGTTGTCATTCATTTCGCAGACGGTGTCATTTCCTGCTTTGGTAATACATACCTTAGAAGACCTAATTAACCAGATTTGGCAAGACTACTCTATATTGAGGAACAATGTGGTTCTCCTAGCATGATCAATAGTATTAATTGCCTGCATTGAGAATGGAAAAAATTATCTGCTTTGGTAATACAACGTTGACCTTTTTAAAAATGTAGTAATTAAACTACAATCATTCAATATTTTACGATTATAAAACCATTAAAGTTTTTCTAAAATTAAAATTTCATCGGCTAGATTATTCATATGTTCATCGTTGATTCTTATATCAAAATATTGAACTCCTCGAGTCCGGAATCTTCCCTCAGACAATCGACAAAAAATGATGATCCGATTGGTTATAATTTCATTAAAAACTCATGGCCCAAGCCTCAATATTTCAAAATTTTGAATAAATATGAAATTTGGACTTATAGGACATCATTTTATCATAACCAATATCATCCTAAATGATGTCATTTAAGTATCCTAAAAATATAGTGTACACAGTGATAAAATATATTGGAAAATAATCAGGGATGTTAAAATTAGATTTTTTTTTTTTTTAAGATCATAGTTTAATAATTGCTAAAGTTTAAAGATCGTATGAAAATTACAAAATGAGACAAAAGTATTGTTAATTTTGACAATTAATCCTATAAAGCATTGCTAGAAATATTAGATTAATCTCTAGTTCATCGATTAATTACTAACTCTCAAAATAAATAAAATATTAAATGACAGCTTTGTTATTGAGAAGTGGGGATGGAAAGATTTAAAGGCGCAACCCAACCCTAGCTACCAGCTAGTAATTAGTATCAATGACCTTCTAATCAAATTATATTGGTTGGGTTTAATATTAATAGAAATAAATTGTAGGCCAAATTTAATTTAACCCTCACATATACTTTTGTTAAATTAATCATACCTAGTTTGAATGTCCCGGTGGGGATAGCCTAGTGGTGGAGTGAGATTGCTCGGAGGCCAAAGGTCACGGGTTCGAACCTCCTCAATACCACAGGTCGGGTGTGTGAGTAAAATAAAATAAAATCATACCTAGTTTGAATTAATCATAGGCCAAAATTACTTAATCGTAGGTATTAATGGTAAATGCATTAACTATGTCTACGATTCACTATGTTTAATAATTTTAATAATCGTAAATGCGTTAATTGTAAATGCATTTACTATACATTAACTAATTTAATCGTGTATTAATTATGCCTATGATTCACTAAGTTTAATAATCGTAAATGCATTAATTAATTAATTTTTAATTAGTATTGTAGGCCAAATACATACCATGTTTAATAATTAATTTTATTCGTAAGTGCATTAACTAATAATCGTATTGTAAGCCAAATGCATTAACTAATAATTGTATTGTAGCCCAAATGCATTAATCGTGAATGCTATATATTCATTTAAAATGAATATTAATGGTGTGTGATTAATCGTATGTGACTAATATATTAATCATATGTGACTAATATTTATTCATTTTTAAATACTAGTAGTATGTGACTGATAATTTTATATTTTAACACTTTATATTCATTAGGTTTACAATCTCTATTTTTTCATCATAGACTCATGATTATTTTTTAAAATTAATCGTTGGCCTCATGATTAATTTTTAAAAATATAATCAGCTTACGATTAATATTTAAAACTGTGGTTAATTTTAAATACTAATCATAGGCTTATGATTAATTTCAATATTAATCGTACGCTATATATTCATTTAAAGTGAATACTAATGGTATGAGATTAATCGTATGTGACTAATATACTAATTATATGTGACTAATATTTTTTCATTTTTAAATACTAGTCGTATGTGACCAATAATTTTAAATATACACTAATAGGCTTATGATTAATTTTTACTCATATATATACTACATTAATTTTAATCGTATGTATACTCCATTAATCGTAAGATTGCGTTTAAATTTTAAAAATAATCGTAAGCATACGATTATTTTTTTAAATTAATCGTAGACATGTGATTGATTTTTTAAAATCAAATTGATTATCGATTATTAATTTCCGAAACAAACTATAAATTATAGTATAATCAAATTGATTCTTGATTATGAATTTTCGAAACAAACCTATACATTATGATATAATCATCAATGATTATGAATTCGCAAAACAAACTATACACTATGGTATGATAAAATTGATTATCGATTATGAATTCTTGAAACAACATATACACTATGCTATAATCAAATTGATTCTTGCAAGTGAATTTCCCAAACAACATATGCACTATTAAATTGATTCTGCGATTAATTTAAAAGCGTACGAGTAATTTTTTAAATTAATCGTAAGCTTATGATTACTTTTAAACATTAATCGTAATCCTACGAAATTAATTGTAAGCATGTGAATAACTTTTTAAGTTCACATTCACATTCATTCGATATGCCTACGATTGTGATGAGAATTATAGTTATAGGAATTCACATTCATAATTCACTTTCACATTCATTCAAACTAATCCTAAGCCCACAAACTATGATTAATCGTAAGCTTGAATCAAATAACCAATAACTTTTCATATTAATCGTAAATTAGTTTTAACACAATATTAACTTATTGTATGCCCACGATTAGTTAGTTTATTGTATGTCTACGATTAGTTGTTTTATTTTAACCTTATACCTACGATTAGTTAGCTTATTTGAACTTACTGTATGCCTACGATGATTAAATGTAAGCTTACAATTAATTTAAAAAATTAGCCGCACGCACTTAAATTAAGCGTAGGGCCACATTTTATTTTACAATTAATTATATAAATTTATCGTAAGCATACGGTTAATTGTAAAAATTAATGATAAGTCTACGATTAATATGTTAAATAATCATAAGCTTACAATTAATTTAAAAATTCAAACGCAATATTACGATTAATGGAGTATACATACGATTAAAATTAATGGAGTATATGTACGATTAGAAATTAATCTTAAGGCTATTAGAGAGAGAGTTGCGTTTCTTTTCATATGGGTCATGAAAGTTTAAATAGAAATTGCTCACAAGATTCTCATGTTTTAAAACTTGTCCAACTATCCCATTTTTAAATTAAAATTGCCTAGATATAATTTTAACCCTTACTTAGGTTTAAATAGAAATTGCTCACAAAATTCTGATGTTTTACGAAATTATGGGTTTATGCTAATATTGTATGTCATAGTTGACATTTTTAAAATCCAACCTCGTATTTATCATGATGTATTTTTCCACTTTGGTTACATTTGAATTCACAAAGAATTATTTTGTAAAATCATATGCATCACAAGAATATTAACCTAGTACACAATAAATTGTCAAATATTTTACATCTAAATATATACACATACACTACATGCATCTTACCGTACCTTATAATTTACCAATAGAAACTTTATATTTAACAAAAAAATAGTAATGTTTCTCAAAAAAGAAATAAAAAAAGACAGTACTGAATGTGAAGTAGTTATTGCTTTATTCCATTATCTACCCATTTTATTGAAAGTTAGTATACATTAAAATCTTCAATGCCATTTTATCTAGATGATGGAAATTGAGAAAATACAATAATATTCTATACTGAGCCCAATTAATACCAAAAATCACAATTAGATTCTACAAAACAATTGGGTAGAGGAATTGCCATTTACACAACATATTTTACTCTTTACATTTTGATTACTCAATGCATTACATATTTTACTCTTTGCACCACATACATTTACAGTAATACCCTCCACTCCAAAAATATTTATTTTACTTAAAAAAAAACTATTTGGAAACACAATTTTGAAAACGTTCAACTTGTTTGAGAATATTAATTGGAACGACTCCAATACTTAGAAAAACAGAGTTGGTTCGAAAATTAAAGTTTGAACAACTCCCATTTATTCAAAAGATATTTTTTCAAACGACACTTAGAAAATTTCAGACTAAAAGAATGTTCAAAGTTAATTTTTTGATAAACTCTCATTTGTTCAAAAAATATTTCTCAAACGAACTATGTTCGAAAATTGGAGTTCGAACTACTTCATAATATTCGAAAATTCAAGTTCAAATGAATCGTGATTTGGACAAAAAAAAAAAACTTCTACAACTTTTTCTAAATTCGATTATTTTCGATCAAAACACGCATACTAGTATATAATACTTCTAATAAACTATTAAAAGTTGATGAATAATGGTTTTTAATATGTTTAATAAATTATTTTTAATTTATTTTATTTTTAGTTTTGAATTTGTGATTATTGAGTAATTTTGATGGTATAAATAAATAATAAAAGGGTATTAAAATAACTTTACAATTATTTTATTTTTAATTATTTTATTTTTTTTACAAAGTAAATACTAAAATTAGTAGTGTAAATAGTAATTTCTTTTTAGGAGAATTATCAATACAGGACCTAAAAGATGTGTAATCTATCGATTCAGGATCCAAAAGATGAAAACTCTCAATCTAGGACTCGAATGATGAAAATTCTCAATCTAGGACCTTAAAAATCCTGAATTTTTATTTCTTTTTATTTTTAATTAATTTTATATTAATTTTCAATGAAAATTCCTTCATTAATTATTTATTAAACCTAATAAAGAATTTTTTAAAATCAATTAAAAAATAAAAAGAAATCAAAATTCGTGATTTTTAAGGTCTTGGATTGAGAATTTTCATTTTTCGAATTCTGAATTAAGAGTTTTCA
Organism: Perilla frutescens; assembly: GCA_026008535.1. NCBI lineage: Eukaryota > Viridiplantae > Streptophyta > Magnoliopsida > Lamiales > Lamiaceae > Perilla > Perilla frutescens. The sequence continues at coordinate 5,894,864 of BRKX01000012.1, read as the reverse complement.
TCTTTCAGGTGTTGAATTGATAAATTACTCATGTTTACAAGATATATAACTACATAAGAGAGGGAGAGGGAGAGGGAGAGAGAGAGAGAGAGAGAGAGCTAGTGAGCGGGCGACCGTGCGTGTGTGTGTGTCTAGATCTGCTTTGTGTGCATCCATTTAAACCTATCAGTCAAAAGTCCCAACTGGAGTTTTATGATCCAATCTTTCTCCTAATCATTTCAACATATTTTTGTAAGTAGTCACTGACCTGTATGTTGCTCTACCATTTTCTTCTCATTTCGCCCCTTCTTTCAGAATCGTCGTTTCTTATGAAAGATGGTGAAATGTGAATCTTGATTTTGCTTTGATATGGTGTTTAAGCCTGTGACGCAGTGGGATTTGATATTTGGAAATTTATGATTTGGCGATTTCTGTAGCATTAGTTTTTTCATTTCAGGAATTTTCAGCTTTTAATTCAGTTGAATTAGCAGAGCCCAGTTCCTGGTTTTACTCTATGTTCTACTTGATTTTGTAATTCCGGTTGAAATTCAGACCCACAGTATCTGTTGTGTGTGTGTGTGTGTGAGAGAGAGAGAGAGAGAGAGAGAGATGGAGTTTGAGGCAAAACCCAAGCTTGTTTAGATTCAACAAATTGATGCTGGCTGTTCTACTATATATGTGATTTAGGTGTCGAAAAGATGCAATCTTTTGTGGTTTTCTCGGTTCCTTTTCTATTGATGTACAATTTATTTTGAAAATCTGGACCTTGTGTTGGTGTGGATCATCTATTAATTACTGTCAAAATTAACTAAGTTCACTTTTCTTGTTCGTTTACATCATTTAGTTGCAACGGAAATCACTTCTCTCTCTCTCTCTCTCTCTCTCTCTCTCTCTCTCTCTCTCTCCATTAGGGCTCTATAGCTTTCAGTGTGAAATACTTGAACCCTGTTTTCACTGCAAATGTTCGATCACAAACTGCAGGTTTCGCGTAAATGAGTATGGAAGGACACGTCGATCACCCCTACGTGCCTAGAGATCTCAAGTTGCCTGGCTATGTGCCTGTTTTCCTCTCTCAGTCAACCATCCTCACTGTTTATGGCACCTCCTCCGTGCTTGTTGTCTCCTTCATGTGGCTATTATCTGGTGATCCCTCGACTACTTTTACATAATTAAAGATTACATTGATATATGAATTGTTCTAACTGCCAGTCATGTCGCTTGACTTCTCCCTCTTTTGTGTGCATATATTCAGCATAATGTCGCATTCTTTGTATTGTTGCTAGAATACTCCCTCTTTTGTGTACATATATGCACCTTAAAAGATTTATGCTCGCGTTGCTTGTATTGTCTAATTAAAACGCTCTTGTGCAATGTGTTGTTCTTGATGTTTACTCCGCCTTTTGTCAATACAATGACCAAATCATACTTTTATAGAATCAGGAAATATGATTGCCTGCTCTTTTTTGGCAAAATAGATATGCCCTCTTTTCTGTTGATCAATTGTAATCTGATTTATAGATGTTATTAGTGAAATCAGGACTTTGTTGATGATTCTCAATTGTTTTATGTGCTCAAGGGCGGGTTCAGAAGATATCAAAAGTCGATAGGATACTAATGTGCTGGTGGATATTCACTGGTCTCACACACATTATCCTTGAGGGCTACTTTGCCTTTACCCCTGATTTTTACAAAGTGAAGACTCCACATTACCTTGCAGAAGTCTGTAAGTCACTCAACCTCGTTGCTGTATACCTTAGTGTACTCATTCTTCTGCACGAACTCTACTCACATTCAAATACGACTATTTCTAGGGAAAGAATACAGTAAAGGCGATTCAAGATATGTTGGTCGGGATTCTGCTGTTGTTGCCGTTGAAGGGATCACAGCTGCTATAGAGGGACCAGCTTGTCTCCTTGCAGTGTAGGCACAAAACCTATAACTATGATTTTCCATCAAATTTGATGCTGAGTATTCTGAATTTCGTATCATTGGCATCTGCAGGTATGCCATTGCAATGAAGTCGTCATATAGCTACGTACTTCAACTGGCCATCTGCCTCGGCCAGCTATATGGGTGTGCTGTGTATTTTGCCACGGCTATCTTGGAGGGTGATAACTTCGCAACCAGTGAGTTCTACTATTACGCGTATTATGTGGTGGCGAATATGTGGTGGGTTTTCATTCCGGGTGCCATTGTTGTCCGTTGCTGGAAGAAGATAAGTGCAGCATGTCAGGTTCAAGAACAGAAGAAGAGCAAAATCCGTTGAATTTAGAAATTTATCTTTTGCTTAACCTATTTTGTTCGGACTAGTTGACACATAATTGCCAGCCAAATGTGACAATTTTATTGTGATCATTCCCTGTTGGGATTCTTGATTTTTTGTTGTGTTCGAATCTCGGATTTTCATTTTAGGGTATCGTGTCGGATCGACCCATCCGTTAGCGATAACTCAACCATCAAAACACAATCAAACACCGATAAGTTATACATACGCCACACATCAAAGTACAAAATATTCATTCTCGTTAAACCTTCAATTTCCTTTTCTAGTTTGATCATTCCCCGTCACGACGCTTGCATGAACATGGCGGAAATTCGTATATTTAATGAGCAGCTAGAGAGCATCCAGAGAAAAGTGAATACAAGGGCAGAGAATCAAAACCCAAATTTTGTTTTGATTAATCCATTTCGATACAATAAGGTACACTGAGCATTTAAGTATCGTGAAAAGCGAAAAAAAAAAGAAACCACACAAACAAACAATCTTTCCACCTTCAACTGGTGTCGCCATATAATCAGAATACAAGGGGGGATGATTTCACCAGCCATATTTTCCTTGTGTCTGAGCTTTGGTGAGGAAACCTCTAGAGCGCCTCTCGGCAAGCTCCGTCTCTTTCTGTCTCATGTCGAAGTACAACGATCCAATTTGATGCTTCCTTTTGTGCAACTTTGTCGGCTTACCTTTGGTAGATGCAGGCTGCAAGAATGCAAAATGGAAACATAAGCAATTTATTTTGCACTAACTGAAGTTCATGACACTAGTAAACTTGCTCAGTTGCTCAAACTAGTTATCATCCATGACAGAGACTAAACTGTCCATACAACGAGGTAGTAGGTACCTAAGCAATGAATCTTGCGGACAGAAGTCAATCTTAACCATAATAGTTTATTCCTTCCCTAAGTTTTGAATTCCCAATAAGAATTAATCATAAACTCTTCCTAAAGGCTAAAACAAGAATTAATCATAAACTCTTCCTAAAACAGCATAAGAATTGTTTAGGGATATACCTAAGCAATAAATCAAGCAGAGAGAAATCAATCTTAACCACAACAGTTTCTCCCTTTCCTAAGTTCTTAATTTCGAAGCCTACAAAAAATTAAGCATAAATCTTGCAGATAGAAACTAATCACAACCAAAACACTTTCTTCTTTTCCTAGATTTCAAATTAGGTTATACAAATGGTGAGCCAAATGACTCCCAGAATACACAAAACCAAGAGCATTAGTTAGGATAAAAGCAAGAAAAATATACCTGGTATGCAGGGCCAAATGCAATTCCAGTCATTTTAACCTGATCCTCCCTCGGCCGATTCTTCATCAACTCATCCTGATTCACCTCAACTATCTCTGGAGGAACATCTTTCCTGCCCCTCTTTCCAATCACTGGCAACATATTATCAACCACCCCTGAAGCCTCAGGCACTGCGGTCAAATTTCCCCAATTATTCTCATATTGCAGATTATCATCGTAGCCACCACCATAATTCGAGTAATTAACATTTTGCCCTTGTACGTATGAATAATCAACAGCTTCATAAGATCCGGAATCAGGGTTTACACCAGCATCAATTCCAGCTGTACTTACTTCGGTTGAAGCACCACCATAAGTAGCATATGCATAACTTTCACCACCTAAACTAGTCGAATGATCAAAACCCCCATAATTTCTTGAGTCGGGATTCACACCACCATCACTTCCAGTGCCATTATCACTATAATATGCAGGGGTTTCGCCCTCCGAACCCCAACTAGGATATGCATGATTCGCATCACTTGACTGATTGTTCGAATATCCCACATTAGGATTCACATCCGCATCACTTCCTGTACTCACATTGGATGCTGGAACACTAGCTTCAAGCATCGATCGCCTGCCCATACCCGAAGCAGAAGTCATAACGCCCAATGTAGATGAGTGCTTGGGCGCCGGGATACTAGACAAGAACGACGTCGCAGAGGAGGTGGATATCGACTCTCTGGATCTCTTCCTTTTTCTTTCTTCTTCGCCCTCATCATCATCATCCTCTACTTCCTCCTCTTTATCAACACTACGAGAATACGGGTTCGTAATCATTGGCGGCTTAAATAGAACGACCTTTTTAGCACTGGAAGAAGCCGATGCAGACAACTTGGGCCGAGGTAGAGACGAGAATAACGTCGTCTTCGGCTTCGGATTTTCCGCTATTTCTTCATCTTCTCTTCGATGGGGCTCAGGGTTAGAGAAAGATTGGGATTTGGGCGGTGGGAGTGAATTGAACAGAGACGACTTGGGCGGCGGGAGGGAACCGAAGATTCCACCGCGTTTAGGGGCGGATTGGGTGAGAAAATTTTCGTCTTTCTCTTCTGCGGATTCGGATTCCGATTTAGCTGGTTTCGCCGATGGTATTCGCTGTGACGGCGGAGGTGGTCGTTCTTCGTGTTCCTCTTCATCGGAGGACGCGTAATTTGCTAGCAAATCCATCAGAAAAATCACCAATTCGCAGAGAAAAAAGAGAGTTGCTGATTAGGGTTCAAAAGAATTTTGTACAATCACAATTTGGGGGAATAGCTATTGGATCAGCCACGGGCCAAATTATTGGACATTTTATCCGGCCCAATATATACTTATCATCTATTTTGCAAAAATGCCTCCAACTTTAAATTGTGCTAAAATGTCATATGATTCAATTTTCAATGTCAGATTACTGACAACGCACATCAAAATTTAATGTGTAAAATAATATAGAAAATTATTTTAAACCTCAATGTGGAATTTGATTTTCCACATAATTGAACTATGACGTGTTTTGTCAATAATTCGATACCAAAATTTAAATTCAAGGACATTTTTGTAAAATTTGAAAAGTTTTAGTATTTTTTTGAACATTTTAAAATTCATAATATTTTGCAAAGTAGACTAAAGTTCGGGACATAAATATATATTTGACATTTTTATCGTATATCTAGGGCTATAAATGAATCAAATCAAACATCTTGATGTTCGAGCTTGACTCGACAAATATTTGTCATGCTCGAATTCTCGTCGAGCTCATCTTGTGAAATTCTAAAAATTTTTAATAATCAAGCACATATTTGAATGCTCGAAAAAAAAGCTCGTTTAATTTACATGTTCAAGTTCAAATTCGAAAAATAACTTATTTAATTTATCCGTTAAAAATATTTATAATATTCATGAACATGTTCGATTGAGTCCGAATTCGAACATGTTCACGAGCTAGCCGAACTGACTACTGCTCTGTTTGAACTCGGCTCGTTCCGAAAACTAACGAACTATTTTTAGCCGTGTTTTAAATAGCTCGCTAGCGACTCCATCCATTTACAACCCTACTTGTATCAATATCAAAATAGGCAAAATATAAACTTCGATTTTTGTTAGAATAGTAGATAAGATTAGTTATTTTAGATTGTTCAAATAAATAATCGAATTGAGCTTAAGTTTCCATTTAAGTTAGAATTTATTTTTAGCTAACAATATTTATCTTGTTAAATTGCGAACGTATTAGGATACACGATACTTATCCAATTATACACAAAGCTCGTTTATATATTTTCAAATTTATTCACAAGTTCAAACTCAAACCCATTTTATATGAAAACAACAAATTAATACAAAATCCATCTACCACTGAATTCTTGAAAGCTCAACCCTTGAAAAAAGATCTCGTATTAAATGGTAATTATAAATTAAAATTATGAAAAATTTATGAAAATTGTTATAACAAAATAAAATTAATTTATAACTATTATGAAACGTGAATTGAGAGACTCACGATGATTCCATTTGTTTACTAGGCTCTTCTGTCCTAGTTCAAGTAAATACATATTAATATCATAAAGCATAAGCTTGTAATATAACTAAGCCTAATTCCAAATCAGTATAAGTTGGCAATCAGAACATATATGAATATAATTCATAACAGGGTCAATACTGGGCTAGCAGATAACTTCGAAAGAGATGAATTATTTAATCTAGATAAGCTTGGTCTTCTTTTCGGAGGCTGAAAGAGCTAAGTCATAGACATACATCCACCATAGATTTTCACATTGTTCATTTTTTGATTAATTATATCATACATTGTGATTAATAACCATTACAATTAAGTCCAACAAAAAAGAAAAATGACGACTTGAACCAAATTCTTACCTCACCAATATGCAGGTGGACATAAAAAAATTCGTCATTAAACTCATAATAACATCAAAGCTTGATGTGTTAGCAAATAAATTACATTTTGATATAAAAATTTAAATTCTAAATAACTTTAAATCTATAAAAACATTTCACATCTCTTTTGTATAGTTTGAGAAAATAGTAAATAAGTATATATACAGTATAACTGAAAAAAAAAAAAAAGATTAGATAGGTTGAGGACATAATATAATGTTAATATTGCATTAATTTATATATTTTGAGCTGAAATATTGTATTATTTTGCAAGAGCATAAAAAAGCGTTGACGATATAGGAAACTAACTCAACTACCACCAATTTCAACGCAAACTCCCACTCCAAAACCCTAGCCACCTCTACACGGCGTCGCTGCGGCGGCGATCATCCACAATGGACGACGTTTGCGAGGGCAAAGACTTCTCTTTCCCATCCCAAGAGGAGAAGATCCTCGCATGGTGGGACGAGATCGACGCCTTCAAAACCCAACTCGAGCGCACGAAAAAATTCCCCGAATACATCTTCTACGATGGGCCGCCGTTCGCCACCGGCCTCCCTCACTACGGTCACATTCTCGCCGGAACGATCAAGGATATCGTCACGCGCTACCAGTCGATGACGGGGCATCACGTGACCCGGAGGTTCGGCTGGGATTGCCACGGATTGCCAGTGGAGCAGGAGATTGATCGGAAATTAGGAATTAAGAGCAAAAACGACGTGATCAAGATGGGAATTGGGAATTACAACGAAGAGTGTAGGGGGATTGTGCAGAGGTATGTCCATGAGTGGGAGAAAACTGTTGTTAGAATGGGAAGATGGATTGATTTCAGAAACGATTACAAAACAATGGATTTGAAGTTCATGGAGAGCGTTTGGTGGGTTTTCTCGCAGCTGTTCCGGAAGGACCTTGTTTACAGAGGCTTCAAGGTATGAATTTTGTTAAGTTCTTTTTTTTCCTTCGTAATCTTAGCTGAAAATTGGATTCTTTGTCGGGAATGATAATGGTGCGAATGGAGATTTCTTGTATTAATTTCGCAGGTTATGCCGTACAGTACAGGCTGTAAAACCCCATTATCAAACTTTGAAGCTAATTTGAACTATAGGGAGGTTCCAGACCCTGAAATAATGGTGGCTTTTCCGGTTATTGATGAACCAGACGGTGCATGTTTTGTTGCGTGGACAACGACCCCGTGGACTTTGCCTAGTAATCTTGCACTATGCGTGAATGCTGGTTTTGTATATGTGAAAGTGCGTAACAAGTTAAATGGGAAAGTTTATGTGGTTGCTGAATCTAGGTTGGGGGAGCTACCTGTTGAGAAGGTAGCTGGTTCTTCAAAACCGAAGTCTTCTGGTGGTAAAGCTAAGAGTGTTGATAGTTATGAGATTTTGGATAAGTTCACAGGGGCATCGCTCGTGGGAAAGAAGTACGTCCCGTTATTTGATTACTTCATGGACTACTCTGATGTGGCGTTTAGAGTCGTTGCAGATGACTATGTAACTGATGACAGTGGTACTGGCATTGTTCATTGTGCTCCGGCATTTGGTGAAGATGATTACAGGGTTTGTATGGAGAATGGCATAATCAGCAAGGGGGAAAACCTGGTTGTAGCAGTTGATGATGATGGATGTTTCACGGAAAGAGTTGTTGAATTTACAGGGCGTTATGTGAAGGAAGCGGATAAAGATATTATTCAGGCAGTGAAAGAGAAGGGCAGACTTGTCAAAACTGGAAGCTTTACTCATAACTATCCTTTTTGTTGGAGATCTGATACTCCCCTCATCTACAGAGCAGTTCCGAGTTGGTTTGTGGCCGTGGAAAAGATCAAAGATCAGTTGCTAGAGAGCAACAAACAGACATATTGGGTACCTGATTTTGTGAAGGAAAAACGATTTCATAATTGGCTCGAGAATGCTAGGGATTGGGCTGTCAGTCGAAGTAGGTTTTGGGGAACTCCGCTTCCTCTGTGGATCAGTGAAGATGGTGAAGAGATAGAGGTCATGGATTCCATTGAAAAACTGGAAAAACTTTCTGGTGAGAAGGTAACTGATCTGCATCGTCATAAAATTGATCATATTACTATCCCTTCGAAACGTGGTCCAGAATTTGGTCGTCTTCACCGTGTGGAAGACGTGTTTGATTGTTGGTTTGAGAGTGGATCCATGCCTTATGCTTATATCCACTATCCATTTGAGAATGTTGAGCTGTTTGAGAATAATTTCCCTGGGCACTTTGTGGCTGAAGGTCTGGATCAGACGCGTGGATGGTTCTACACTCTCATGGTTCTGTCGACTGCACTTTTTGGAAAACCCGCTTTCAGAAATCTCATTTGCAATGGCCTTGTACTGGCTGAGGATGGGAAGAAGATGAGTAAGAGACTGAAGAACTATCCTCCCCCTTCTGACTTGATAAATGATTATGGGGCTGATGCGTTGAGGTTGTACATTATAAACTCTCCAGTTGTTCGTGCAGAGCCCTTGCGTTTTAAGAAGGATGGGGTGTATGGTGTGGTGAAAGATGTTTTCTTGCCATGGTATAATGCCTACAGGTTTCTTGTGCAAAATGCTAAAAGGCTTGAAGTTGAGGGACTTGCCCCGTTTACACCAATTGATCACTCTATTCTTCAGAAATCCCCAAATGTCCTTGATCAGTGGATCAACTCGGCAACTCAGAGTTTAGTCCATTTTGTGCGGCAAGAAATGGATGCTTATAGACTGTACACAGTGGTTCCTTACCTTTTGAAGTTTCTGGACAACTTGACAAATATATATGTGCGGTTCAATCGGAGGAGACTGAAAGGTCGTACTGGAGAAGAAGATTGCAGAACTGCTCTTTCGACTCTTTACTATGTGCTCCTAACGGCATGCAAATCTATGGCTCCATTCACGCCATTCTTCACAGAAGTTCTTTATCAGAATTTGAGAAAGGTGACCAGCAATGAATCAGAAGAAAGCATTCACTATTGCAGTTTCCCTACAGTAGAAGGAAGGAGAGGAGAACGCATTGAAGAAAGTGTGGATCGCATGATGACAATTATTGATCTTGCGCGAAACATCCGTGAGCGCCATAACAAGCCGCTTAAAACGCCACTTAAGGAGATGGTCATTGTGCATCCGGATGCAAACTTCTTGGAAGACATGGCTGGCAAGCTGAGGGAGTATGTGCTCGAGGAGCTTAACGTGAAGTCTTTGGTTCCCTGCAACGATACTTTGAAGTATGCCACATTGCGTGCAGAGCCTGATTTCAGTGTGCTGGGGAAAAGGCTTGGTAAATCAATGGGAGCCGTTGCAAAGGAAGTAAAGGCCATGTCAACAGAAGATATCTTGGCTTTTGAGAAAGCAGGAGAGATCACCATTGCTACACATTTACTAAAGCTTAGTGATATCAAATTAACTCGCGAGTTCAAGCTTCCTGGTAATGCAAAGATTGAAGATATGGACGCTAAAGGAGATGGTGATGTGTTGGTGGTATTGGACTTGCGTAGTGATGAGTCTTTATACGAAGCTGGGGTTGCTCGTGAGATTGTGAATCGGATTCAAAAGATGAGGAAGAAAGCTGCCCTCGACCCCACTGACTTGGTGGAAGTCTTCTTCAAATCATTGGATCAGGATGAAACTACTTCTCAAGAAATCTTGGAATCACAGGAGCTGTACATCAGAGACGTGCTGGGGTCTCCCCTGCTCCCCTCCACGCTCATTCCTCCACATGCTGTGGTTCTTGCCGAAGAAAGATTCAATGGAATCTCAAATCTCTCATTTACCATCACTCTGGCTAGACCGGCTCCTGTATTCAACTCAGATGCCATTGCTGCATTGTTCGCTGGCAATACTGCATTGGCTCGTAAATTACAAGCTTATTTATTGATGAGGGATCACCACAATTTGAAGGCGGAGCTCCAACTGGGAAAGGGTAAGATCAGTGTCAAATGTATTGAAGATTTACCTCCAGTAAATGTGACGTTGGGGGAACATGTATTCTTGACTGTTGTTGATTATTTCTTCAGCCAGAAGAAGGTGACATCGTGATTTTGGACCTCGTGTTATATCATTCTTAATTCTCAATGTATTGTAATTTTGTTTTATCGTCTAGAATGGCTAGATTCAGTTAGTTCTGAATCTTTATTTCTTTATACTTATTATAATCTATTTTTCCTCATAGAAACTCCCCCTTTTGGATTATTGCTCTCTAATTTGATGTCTCTTTGTTTCTTTTTAAGGAAACTCCATTTTTTCTGATCACCGCATCGCTCAATTTTGCCCAAATAATTGAAATATTCATTGTTCTCGGTTGCACAACACCTATATTATGTAAAATTCTCAACTTGGAATCAATCCGAACATCAGCATAATTTTATAATGTTACAAAATTAACTCAGACAACATCAAATTCACCAAAACTTTCACAAATCATACAAAGATCCCAACTTCAATCCACATTCAATCAGCACATACATACATATTACATCAGTGAAAACCGCAATAAAAAAATGAGACGAGATGTAACAGTCAATGCAGGAACGCATAAACAGCAGTGGAGATGTAAACAAGAAGAGCAGAAGTGACCAAAACAATAAGCGCCGTGACGGCATGGACAGTAGATTTACTCCCACACGACAGCATTCCTAGCCTAATCTCGATCACATTCACCATCGACAGCATCAAGAACAAGCACCCCATCACCGATCCTATCGCCGACGCCATCATCCCAAATCTCAGCACCTTCAAATTTATATGAGCCCTAAATATTTCATCCACGTCTTTGCTGTTGAGCAAATTGATGGCCAATTTCAAGCCCTGCGCCACCAGCGACGAGAAGAGGAAGAAGCTGAACGATACCACCTCGAAAACCAGCAGCTTCTTCGCCACCTCCACGTCGGCATCGCAGGCGGAGGGATTCTCGAGGCTGTGCTGCCCCGGCGTCGTCAGCGAGAGGCCCACGAAGACGGCGATGGTGAAGAGGGAGTTCACGTTCACCAGCCCGTCGAGGGCGGTCACGTGGACGCTGGTGGTGGACGGCGCCGCGCCGCCGGAGTGGGTCCGCGACGGCTGCGGGGAGTAGGGTTTCGGGTACTCGTCTGCAGATCTGCAAGAAATTCGAAAAAGGCGAAATGAATTGAAAATCAATGCAACGAGCTAGGAAACAATGTGAGAGATTGCTGAAAGAGAGAGAGGGGTTCTTACGCCGACATCGTTGGGGATTGAGGGGCGGCCGGAAAATGGGGGGTGGATTTTCAGGTGGAGATTGTTGGTGGGGCTGCTGAGGGGAGTTGCTTTGAGAGGTTACACATTGCGGCAGGGCAGGACTTGTTTTTCCTGGAGTAAAAGGAAGAGAGAGAGAGAGAGAGAATGCTTTGCTTTTTGGTCTTTGGATTCTAGATTTCATGTGGTCGGAATGTGATTTATGCCAGCTAGATTCTTTTTTCCACAATTTGCACCTTCGATCTCGTAACGTGTTTTTTGGGATTTCTTTGTTACCAACTGTGGCTTGATATACATGCTATTATTGTAATGGGAAAAAGTGCAAATAAGCCCCGGAGCATTTTGCTCTTTCTATGATTTTTTAGACTAAATAGACCTCTCAATTTTTAAAGTTGAATCATGTTACCTCTTCAATGGATGTTGTTAATTGCATCGTCATGATACTTTTTTTTTCTTCAAACACTCTCAAAATTCAAATTTCACGCAAACAAGCTCATCCAAAAATTAAATATAGTTAATATAATGTACTGTGGAAACAATAAAATACAGCCATAATTGTAAAACTATTCTTCCCACTGTGTTCGTAGGAATAATAAGTTCGCAATATGAAATATTCAAAAAGAAAATGAAAAGGAGAGAAACATATGGAGAGAAATATGCAGTAAGTGGCCTGAATTCTGTCAATGAATCACTTAACTTTGTATTTGCCTGAATTCTTATCAATGAATCACTCAACTTTGTCTTGTCCAATATTTTGAAATCGATAGAAAAAGTTCAAATAAAAATAAAGATAAGGAGTAACATATACAGTCAATGGTTTGATTTTCTCATAATGAATTAATTGAACTAAACTATTTCTTGCTCAAAATCAATTCGAATTTCTGTTGTTGTGAGTATAGATTAGTTGACTAACCTTTGATGGAGAGAGAAAAAATTAAAAATGATTCAAAGAGCAGAAAAACTCGAAAGTCAATACGAAAGCAGATAGTAGACAACAAACAATCGAAGTTCCATTACTTCCCTCTGATTCTTGGTATTGCTGAGAAGCTCCGCAGCACCCTAGTCAGCACTGCCATGGGTCACCACGAGTTCATCTTTCTCCAGCCCGATGATGAAGACACGGTCCACGAGCATTTGCACAAGGTAAGTTTGAAGAGAGAGAGAGAGAGAGACTTGGGGACCGAAATTAACTGATATAACGTCGTTACATTGTTGTCTAACAAGGGACAATCAAAGGGCCAAAATGATTCATTTTTTAAAATTGAAGGGGCTATTTCCTCTAAATAGTCATCGAAGGGGCAAAATGATCCTCATGAGATAGTCCTGGGTGCTGTTTGCACCTTTTCCCTATTGTAATCAATGTTCAAATTTCTTGGAAAATATCATCTATCATACTCCCTCCGTCCCATTTATATAGTCTATTTTACTATTTTAAGGTGTCCCAATTATATAATCTCATAACTATAAATAATATTAATTTTCATAATAATATACAAATATACCCTTTGTAGGTATTGGAAATTAAAACTCAATCATTTAAATTCTTTAAAGTCATAAATTTTAAATAAGAGTGATAATAAACGTTGAGCTTTAATTTATTATTTTCATAAATATTTTTAATCTACATGCGAGAATAGCGTTAACTATATAAATGGGACATAGGAAGTATTTTGTTTTATCAATAGTATACGTTATAATTCATAACTCATATAGGTGTGAGAGAGAGAGAGAGAGAGAGAGAGAGAGAGAGAGAGAGAGAGAGAGAAATTACAAACATATTGATAAATTGAAGTTTCGTCGCAATTATGACACGAATTATTTAGACCTTTTGCTTTATTTGTACTAGAGACAATAATTAAAAGCACGTACTCCAGTATTTAAATTATTTAACACTCTATCCGTTTTCTTACAATTGTTGTTTTAGGAGTTTTTTTTTTTTGTGTCAAAATGTTTATTGTTTTAAATATTTTCACACATTTTCTCTCAAGTCTAATCCTACAAATATATGAAGAGATAAAATTTTACCAACTTTTTAGAAAAATATAAAAGAATAAGATTTTATTTAATATAAAAGAAAGAAATATTTTAGGTTAAAAAATTAATTGTTAATTCTAGATTAAAATTATAAAACAATAAATATTATGAAACAGATTGAAATAGTTAGAGACAATAATTAAAAGCACATAGACATAGTATTGGTAAACCGTAAATGAAATGCAATTGTGATGTGGATTATTTAGATTTTCGAATTTGACATTTTCATTACATTCATATTTGACTATTTGAGATGATATGACATTGTTAAGTTGGTTAAAAAGTCTCTTATATTTCATATAATTGGTTCATGCTCAATAGTTTTCACTTGATAATTTATCTTGATATTTTTATGGGAAATTTATAATTTGATATATGTATTTTGGATATTTTTTCAAAAATTGTCCATTTTATTATTATTAGCAAAATAATACTCACTTTTTCAAAAAAATTACAAATCCGACATCGTTCAAATTTCTAACCTAAAATATATACGTGGCATGCCCAATAATTTTATTTTATTTTTAGTTCATAGTTGACATGAAATATCCAGGATGGAGATGACAATGGGTAGGGTACTATGGTACCCGTCTTCATACCCGCATTTAAAAAAAAAAATACTCGTAACCGTCCCCACACCCGCTGGGTATCAACTTTTATGCCCGTCCTCATACTATTTGAGTACTTAATTATCCATACTCATACCCGTTACCCGTATTTTAACTATTTCTCTTATGCGATACACGAGAAATGTTTTAAAGTATTTAATAATTTTTAAAATATTTTTATAACTAAAAATAAAAAAAATTATAGCTATATATATTATGTGTATGCTTTAAATATATGAAAAATATATTGAATACGAAATTTAATTTATATAAATGATGGAGTAAAATAACTACAGTAAAACCTCTATATAAGAATATTCTATATGAGAATAACCTCCTTATAGTGATAAAAAATGATGATCCCAACTCGGGATCAATTATAAATAAGAATAATCTCTACATTGTAATATTTCAGTATTTTTTTAGGGCCATCCTTAAGAAATTTACTCCCATATAGTAATAAAATGACATTAAATTTCAAATATATCTAAATATCTATATAAAATATCTAGAACTATTTAACTACATATGTTCCGTTAAACTTAAGATTATATGAAATACTTATTTAAAATTGCCTATGACAATGCTTTAATTTTTTTGGTTAATACCACATCTTTTAACTTGCATGTTCGAAGTAACTTGATCATCCTCACAATCATCTTTTTGTTGAATCCAAAACATTTTCAGTTTGTCCAACATGCTTTAAGCTTCTTAACACGAGACTTTTTCTATTTCTACACTATCATCTTCTAGATTATCATCTTGCGTTTTTTACCTAATTCCTATAATGATGTCTTCTTCGGTTCAAGCACATGAATGAATCTTATATATATATTTTATATTCATGTGTTTTAAAATATGAATAGACATTTCCAAATGTTTATATAATATATATTAATGTTTTTTTAAAAAAAATAATTTTTATATGTAAACTCTATATAAGAATAACCTCTCTAGTGTAATATTTTTCTCTGGTCCCAACAATATTATTGTATAGAGGTTTTACTGTATTTCATCCATTTCCAATTAAGTGTCATTTTGGATGAATACACACATATTAATAAATTAATTGAGTTACCTAATACACCCCTGTGTGAATATATTAAATGAGTTAAATATAGATGTATGGATGCATTAAATGAGGGTAAATGTGTGAAAAATGTGAATTTCCTATCTCAAATTTATAGAATGACATTTTTTTTGAAACAAAATTTAAATGCTAGAATGACACTTTATTCAGAAATGGAGGAGTATTTATTTTAAAAATAGATTAAATTACGTTTATAAATTCTCACTTTTTTATTATAGATCATTTCTATATAATATACTTGTGCATATATAATAAATAAATATTTTTTAATGTACATACATTTATGAACATCTTCTTAAGTATAGTGAGTATATAATTAATAATATCTTTTCTAATAGATTTAATGATATTTTTCTATAATCATTCAAACATACTTATATTTGTGTTTTTTTTGTTACATACATTTTTTAAAATATATGTAGTTATATTTTATGTAAAATATAATTTTTATAAGCATTTATTTATCAAGTTTACAATATATATATATATATAAGAATAAATAACATAAATAAATATAAATTAATATTTCAAGTAGTCCGGATTTTATTCGTGTTCAATGTCATTTTATTTCTAACAAAGATCATATTTTAAAAATAAAATATATAAACATACAAATTTCCTTACTACGAACTATTTATTGAATATTTAATTTAGCATTATTATTTCTAATAAATAATTCAAATTTACGATTAAATAATTTATAATTTTAAAAATGTTGATTAAAACTAAATAATAATTTGATTAAAATATAATACAAAGACCTTTCATGAAAATACGACATTACATAAAAACTACAAACATAACAATGCTATGAAATCTTCAAAAAAAATATCATATCATAATAAAAGTCAATACATAGAATGTAATAATAATAATAATAATAATAATAATAATAATAATAATAATAATAATATATGTATGTATGTATGTATGTATGTGGGTATGAGAAGGGTTGGGTACTAAGGTACCCGTACCCGCACCCGTCCCGTCAAAATTTGCGGTTAATTACCCATGTCCATGCCCATTAAGTGGGTAATTACTCTATCCATCGTGGATAATTTTTACGGGTACCCATTGCCATCTCTAATCTAGATAATATTTTTTATAGGAGCAAAAAAGCCACTAAAGAATTATGGTGTGCCACGTAGATACTTTAAGTTGGAAATTTGATCGAGGTCATATTTATATTTTTTTGAAAAAGTGAGTATAACTTTACTAATAGTAATAAAGTGGATCATTTTTTGAAAATGTGTCTAAAATGTATGTATCAAAGTGTAAAATTCCCTATTTTTATTATGTTTTATTGTTAGGTTAGTACCCTGGCATTCATCGAAGAAAGTAAATCTATACTCTTTTCGTTTCATAATATTTGTTGTTTTAATATTTTAATTTAGAATCAATAATTAAATTTTTGGAGTAATATATCAATTCCTTCTATATTAAATAAAATCTTATTCCCTTATATTTTTCTAAAAATCAAAAAAATAATTTCTCTCCATATATTTATAGGGTTAAACTTGAAAGAAATGGTATTAAAATATCTAAAATAATAAACATTTTGACACAAAATAAAACTCCTAAAACAACCATCATTATAAAACGGAGGGAGTATAATAATTTTATTTCGGCTTACACAAATATCATTTATATCTATTTTTTTTAGCATTGAAATTCAAATTAGCCCATTGCTGTAAAGAAATATGTTTTCTCATTCGTATAATGAAAACAAAAAAACTTACATGATTTCTTTAATGATCAAAGATGATGAAATCGATAATCAATATTCATTAGTTAAATCTTTAAATGTACTATATTGACGAGTTAATAATATTTTATGATTAATAAAAAATGCATATGTCAAACAAATGTAACTTTGCAGAAAATATAAAAATAAAAATATAAAAAAGTCAGCAGAAAAAAATGCATTTTCCTTTATAAAAAACAAACTGCGAAATAAAATAATTTCTTAGGCCCCTTACCTTGCAAATATAATTTTTAATTTGTATTTTTTTTTGGGCAAGTGTATAAGATAAAAAAATAGAACTATTAGGCCCAAAATAAGATCTATTTGTGAAGCCCCAAATGCTGAAAAATCAATATTGTTTCAATAAAAAAAAAAGGATCTTCGTTAAAAAGACAAATAAGTTCATTTTTGTATTATTTATGGCTCTCTTGAATGTTTACGGATTAAAAAAAATAATAAAAAATTAGAGACCTAAAAATATACTTTACTTATTTAAAAATAATAATTTAGAGACCTAAAATATACTCCCTCCGTCCCATAATTATAGTCCTATTCTAAATTGGGATTGTATTTAAATATTATTTTACAAATATAACCCTATTTAATATAGTATGAATGCAATTAATATAGTAAACAATAAGAGCAATATAGGATAATTATTGTAAATTGTATATTTCCAATACATATTAAATGTGATTTCTTAATCTGTGTGAAAATGAGAAAGTGGACTATAATTATGGGACGGAGGGAGTAAAATATACTTTACTTATTTAAAAACAATAATTTAGAGACCTAAAATATACTTTACTTATTTAAAATTTATAATTTAATTTCGGGCCGGCCCGTTGGGTTAAAGGGCTGAACGGAACTGAAGAGCTCTTACGCCGGCGTCAAAACTCGCTGCTTTCTGCTAAATTACGACCATTTCCATGGCTTCCACGAGCCAATGTAACGTAGGCAGATTGAAATCTGAGCTCCAATTCGAACAGGAACACAAAAATAAGGTAATGCAATAATTGAATTTGCGCGAAGATGTAGTTTGATTGAGCTCGATTCAAGTTCGTAATTTGTAACAATTTATGTAATTTTTGCCCGAACATCGCTTCGAAGAAAATGAAATCAGACTTTTTGGTTGTGTTTTGGTCAATTTCTCCTTTTCCTTTTCCTTTGTCATGTTAATTAACCTTTTTTTTGTGTGTGATGTATTGAAGGGTAATGATTTGGGTTAATTATGGAGCAATGCATTTGATTTAGGATTAACTACAAGAACAACAATCTCTAATACTCCTAGGGATTTTTATTTATTTTGTGACAGAAGAGAATTCTGCGGCATGGATGAACCATGATGCTGGTTAGATTGGGGCAGGATTTTTTTTTTAATTACCTTAATGGAAAAAATGAAGGTCAAGAGTCTCAAGACTCACCTTTTCAAGTTGGATGATGATAATAGAGCATTATATATTTTTCTGTTAAATCCTGATTCAGCATATTATGCAAGATTTTTGCCATGTTCTGTTGAAAAGCTGGCTTCTATGCGCAATCAACATAATATGCTGAGGTTATTTTGATTTGTTTCATTTTGAATACGTGTGCAGAGCTTGAAGCTTCACGAAACCGTTATTTAATTATGTAGGAATGGATTTACTGTCTTTGCTGTTCTTCCTTCAGGCCCCAACCATTGAGAAGGATGACAAAGATTCAGTTGAATCATCCCCTAATCAAGAGATGACCACATATTCTCAGCATTACTTTGGCAGTATCGGATATGGTTTCTCGATCAGCATCATTGAGTTATTAATCCTTGCTCCAATCATGTATCCTGAATTCGAGAAAAGAGAGAATGTGAAAGAGAAGAAGTGATGGAAATGCTTTGTGTTTCAGTATTTTCTGATTTTCATTTGACTGTCTCTTATCAGAATATGAAAGAAGAATATGGACTATTTGTGTGGCCATCAAGTGTAATTCTGGCTGAGTACATTTGGCAACAAAAATCGCGGTTTTCTGGTGCTAATGTTGTTGAGGTGAGTCAGGCTGTCGCGGTTATTATAGTGCACCTGTTTCCTGAGTTTTATTGTGGTCTCATTTTCACTTAACAGCTCGGTGCTGGAACTTCATTGCCCGGATTAGTTGCTGCTAAAGTGGGTGCGGATGTGACACTGACTGACGACTTAAATAAAGCAGAGGTTTGACTTTGTTGAACCATGATCATGGATTTTCTGGCTTGTATTTCATGTTGGAAATGTTCATGGTTGATAATAAATTAGCCTGCAGTGTTTTAGGTTATTTTCCATCTAGATGTGCATCAAATTTAAGATTTTAAACTACTTGATATCCAAGATGAAATGTTCAGTTTGGGTTCTTATTATGTTTTACGTATGAATCTGAAGTGTTTATATTTCCCGGTCAGTGAAAAATTGCCAAAAATGTAGTAGTGGATGAAAGTTATATATGAAGAAAATAACCTTTCTTTGTACTTCTTGAATTGTGCTCAACTTACAGGTGTTGGATAATATGAGACGGGTTTGCAACATAAACAATCTCAAGTGCAGGGTATGCATCCCCGTCTTGTTCGTTTCAAGTAATAATACGCACTTTATCATGATATTACCAACTAGGTTTCTCATCTGGTGTAGGTTTTGGGACTGACTTGGGGCGTATGGGATGCTCCAATCTTCACTCTACACCCAAACATCATTCTTGGAGCTGATGTGCTCTACAATACAAGTGGTAAGATTGATGAAATCTTCCACTCTTTGTTATAACACACAATTTGTTGAATCTAAAGTTTTATTTTCATATTGCGTGGGGGTTTGAAGCCTTCGATGATCTATTTGCAACCGTATCTTTTTTACTCCAGAAAAGCCCAGATTCTGTTTTCATCACCACCTATCACAACAGAAGGTACTTCTTCAAACACCATAGTAGCTTCACTCCTCAAAACAACTTGGATTTTCAACAAAAATATGACATAATTGATAATACAAGTGTGGCCTTCATTTGTAGTGGGCATCACCTCATTGAGTTCTTGATGGACAAATGGCGTCTTAAGTGTACGGAACTGCTCAACGGCTTCTCCTTCCTGCCGCCTCACAAAGCATCAAAGCTGAGCGGTGGCATTCAGTTGGCCAAGATTGTTTTGGACACATTGGGTTCACGGTGACAGCGCCACCAACAACCACTGCAATGGTGGTAAAGAGCCTTTGCCTCTTGTGCACATTAATTTGCAGCAGTTCGATCGAGGATCGAACGAGTACCTCAAACCTCATGCGGATCGACTGCGAGTTTCTCAAATCCAGAGTTGAGGTTCTACTTTGATGTCAGTCTGTTGTGCATTGTAGACATACATGCATTCAAATGCATGGTTTTCATTGAATGTGGATTTTGGGAAAATACTTTTTGTGGATATGCAGATTTTTTATGCCAGTTAGTTAGACCGTGCAAGATGTAAAATTGCATATTAATCTGTATTTTGTATTTAAATTGCCTTCATGCCTTGTGTTAAATCTGCAGTAAAAAATCAAGATTTAATATTGGTAGGTGAGTAGCGGTCGAATAATTGAGAATAGCCAATCAATGTCAATGTCGTCATTTATTTTTCTACAATGATAAACGAGGGTGGTGGGTCAGAAATTTTATCGGCTTATGGGAAATAAAATTGAGTGTCCTGGGTTTGCGCCAACTTGGTGGGAAGAAAAGCTCAATACTTTGAGCATAAATTTTATAGCTCAATTTAATTTCTCAATTATCCATGGAAATTTCGATCGCATTTATATAAGATTAAAGTTTTAAACCCCCTATTAAATTAATGAAACTTCCTAAACATTTGGAGGAGATCAAAATATCAATTCTAACCAGAACCTCTAAACCAAAAGCCAGAGTCCGGAGTTAATTGATTCTTGAAAATATAACGTTTGATTAAGAAATATGAAAAACCATCTTGATATTACACTAAAAATCAAGAAATCAGGTCCCAAAAGATCGAAACCATATGCAAATATAGAGATTGCAATCCACAAATTTATATTCAATGTGAAAAAATATTGAAGTTGCCCATATTTTCGTGTTTATTGATCTAATTAAATACAATCGATATTTTATTCCGACGATGCAGTTACTATTGTACCTATGCTATGCTGGTACCTATGTATATGTATAACGTCAATTCCTATAAATAACACAATATATAATAAAACACAGAGATATAATAGTAATAGTAATTAAAATAAATGAAATGAAACTATATCTATATTATATCTAGCTCAAATTGAGTTTCTCACTATTCTTACTGCTCACTTCTATAAAGAAGGCAGCATAAATCGCCGTCGTGAGATAAACGAGCAGACCCGACCCGACAAAAACCACGAGCGCCGCCATGGCATGCACCGGCTTGCCGCCGCACGAGTAAACTCCCAACTTCACCTGAATGAACTCGACGATCGACAGCAGAAGAAAGAGGCAACCCATGACGGATCCGACGGCGGATCCGAACAGCCCGTATTTGAGGAAATCCGGGTCGATGTCGGCCTTGTGCGGGTCGGTGGGGTCCATGTTGTTGATGAGGTTGATGGAGAGCTTGAGGCTCTGAGCGATGAGTGACGAGAAGAGGAAGAAGCTGAACGACACCACCTCGAACACGATCAGCCGCCGCACCGTGTCGCCGCTCGCCGTGCATTCGGCGCGTGACTCGGCGGAGGCGGCGTCTGGCCGGGTCAGGGAGAACCCGATGAAAATGGCCATCGTGAACAAGGAGTTCACGCTCACGAATCCGTCCAGGGCGGTCACGTGGACGCTCGACAGCCGGGCGGCGGCGGCGGTTGCGGAGGCGTCGGGTGGTGGCAAGTCGTCGATGGTGGTGGAGTCTGCAGCTGGTAGTTCGGCGATGACGGTGTTGTTTTGTGATTCCATGCTTGCTTGCAATTAACTTGTTGAGAGTTGATTATAATTATATATCTAGAGAGAGAGAGAGAGAGGGAGAGAGAGAGAGAGAGAAAGCGTAGTTGTCGACAGTTGGGGAATCCACCTGCAGAGCTATTTCATTCTATTTCTTAACCGAAATGCGAAATCATTCAATATACGGATGTTTATGCGTAGTTAATTATGATTATATAAAGGCTTCAACTAAATAGTAAATACTATATACTAATTAATAATTTTACGACATGTCCTATATTGTAGTTTAATTAATGAATAGTTTCTCTTGTTTATAAGGATAAGAGGTCAATGTCCGAATTTTATTTTCTCCATTTTCCCACTCAAAAATAAATTATACTCCCCTCATTTCACAATAAGTATCATTATAGCACTTTAATTTTGTTTCACAAAAAACGTTATTCTACACAATCGAGGTAAATATTTCACATTTTTCTCATATTTGTTCTCATTTAATGTATTTAAACAACCATATTTAATTCATTTAATGTATTCACATAAAGGTGTATAAGATAATTTAATTTGATTATCTAATTAATAACTTTATTAATACGTGTGCATTCATTCAAAATAACACTTATTCAGGAACGAAGAGAATATATATGTGTTAGGTGGGTCAGGATTCCCTCTTAATTCCGATATATATTAATCTAAGAGGAGAGAAGTTCGGATGAAATAAATATATGATACCTATTTTTTAAAGCATAAAGTTGTAATCATATGGATATGTTTGTGCGTAATCTACTAATCTTTTTATCTCGACACTATTTTTTATTTGACTCTTTAATTAATAAATTCAAAATTAGAATTTCACATCTATATATTTTTAACTGGGGGATTTTAAATTATTGTGCTTGAAGTTGAGACTTACATAAACTATTTTAAATAGTAAAATATTTTGTTGGAAAATTGGCAGTTTATATAAATGTCTCGTCATTTCATTTTATCCGTTTTTTTTGTCAAAATATTTAATTTTGTAGGAATGAAATGGTTTATGATTAATCCAGTAGGTAATCGTATATTGTTTTTTCTCAAAATTAATTTTCGGTGAGTGAAAATTTATCGTTAAAGTAATTGGCCACTTGAAAGACCATTTAAATGTTAAAGCTTAACATTGTTTACATACACTTATAAACATATTAAATGTGATATCTAATGTGCAAATGTAAGTGAAACTGACCTTGAGCTCCAGGCATGCGCCCGTGTGTGTTAGTGCATGTGCTCGATTTAGGGCTGGACTTGAATCTTAATTGGTTCTTGATAATTGAATTTTGGATGGGCTTGCACGGTTTTGGGCGCACTCATTTGAATTTGAAGTCAATGATGTAATGTCAATATTTCATTGGCTGAGGTTGTAACCTCTTAGTGTTACACTCTTGGACTTGTATGCGAAGTAACCGACACCTGATTAACTTTCTGAAATTACACACATGAGCTTGAATGCTCTCATGGGATGTTACATACGAAAAATGCATAACATTGCAACATATCATGTGGTGTTGCTTTGAAGACACCAAACCGACATTTATTTTGTGGATCTAGGTCTTCCCTAATCGACTCAAACAAGTTCAAGATCGTTTCCAAAATTGTGTTAAAAGCATTCCGGTTCTATACTCGAGTTTGTTAATTATTTCATTCTTCATTTCCACTTTATTTTGTTTTTTTGTATTATGCTGTCTTCTTCTTTTCTTATGTAAAGATCCAGTACCAAGACATATCAAAGGCGTACAAGTCTCCAACATCTGATTTGGCTAGAAAGTTCAAAGGAAGAAAATATCATGTTCTAATATAATATAATATAGTATTGTTTTTAGTTATTTAGGATGGTTTAATTGACCAATATCAATGCTCTTTTTTTTTCAATATTTACTATTTGAGGTTTGAAAACTTGGTCTAGCTAGGTCATATTAATTAATCACAACTACGTACCTATGTTGTTTAATGTTAGAATTAATTAAGTACGCGTAAGCGAACTGATCGGATAATTGAGTTAACAACATTAATGTTAACGTTAAACACTACAAGAAAACATCAATATAGCAACGGAAATGGAGATAGAATGTATTCATTAAACACGAGTGATGGAATTGCGACGGATTAAATTAGCGATAAAAATAACGATAAATTTTTCCGTTACTAACTTAAAGACGGAATACTCTATCGTTACACATCATAATTTAATTTTAGTTTTTTTTTTAAATTTAGCTACGAAAATAGCGACGGATTTTTCCGTCTTTAAGTTAGTGACGGAAAAATCCGTCGTTAAACATTTTTTATATTTTTTTAAGTTAGCGACGGAATTAGCTACAAAATTTTCCGTCGCCAAAATTAAATTTGTTTTTTTAATTTTTTTTAAATTTTTTATTATTGAATTACTACTAATTACGAATTCGAAATTAATCTTTTTAATATTTTAATTTATTTTATTCTTTATATATATATTTTTTAATATTTTATATTATTTTTAAATTAATTTTTAATTTTTTAACTTTTTTTTTCAATTACTACTAATTACGAATTTGAAATTAATATTTTTAATATTTTATCTTATATTTTAAGATTTTTTTTATATTTTATATTATTTTTTATTTTTATTTTAAATTTTTTATTTTAATATGTTAATTTATAATACTATAATATTTTTAAAAAATATAATTATATTAAGTCATTTATTTAATACTTTTAATTTTAATTTTTATACATTATAAATATATAATATTTGAGAAAATTAATTTTCTCAAATATTTTAATTTTCAAATTTTTTAAATTTTCTTTAATTTTTTAATATTTTTTATTTTCAATTACTGATTTATTAAGAATTTAAAATTTATTTTTTTAATATTTTACTTTTTTTGATTTATTTTATTTTATATTTTTTTATTTTTATAATATTTCATATTATTTTTTACATTTTAATTTTTTTTATTTTATTTTTCAAATTTATTTTATTTATTTTAAACTATAATAGATATTTAAATAAATAAAGAATATTATAATTAATTAATTTAGAAATTAAAATTCAATCAAAATAGATTCCGTGTGTGTATATATATATATATTATTTCTAAATTATAATATAATACTTACTAGCCCACATGGTTTCAGGGGTAAGGGTTAAAGCCTTGCCATCCCAGAGGGCCTGGGAATCCCACATACGCGGGATTTCGCTGAATTAATTCAGCCCCGCTAGGCTGGCCGTGGCTCGATCTTGGCCGCACCCTAAACCAGCCCTGGCTTGGCTACGCGGTACAGACTCGTACTCGATCTTTTTTTTTTTCCGCGATGGAATTAGCGACAGAATTTTTCCGTCGCTAAATTATAATTTTTTTTTATTTTTTTATTTTCTCACGACAAATATCACACGACAATTTATGGCGAATCCATCGTCATATTTGACGATGGAATCGGAATATTCCGCCGTCTTCTTTTTTTAGCGACAAAAATTAGGAGGCGGAGAATTTCTGTTGCCATTCCGTCGCCCGTAGTATTGGCGACGAAAATTTCTGTCGCTATTCTGTGATTTTCTTGTAGTGAAATTTGTTTCGAGTCTTATTTCACTTTAAAAGGACAAGTTTATAAATTAAAATTGAGCCTATATAATCCTATATAGAATGAGCCTCAATTAGCAAATCAAATACGATAATTCAAATTATAATTATATATATATGTATGTATATATTAAGTTTTTATACTTATAAGTTGGAAGGTGGAACTTTAATATTCTTAATCTAACAAATACAAGATAGTCGATGTATGTGATTATCTTGTAACATTTTTCCATCCAAAATCAAAACAAGTTATGTTCCTTAGATTTCTTTGTCGGTGAAGTTGGTAGACTTGAATTGTAGTAGATCGAAAGACTCTTGAGTAATTTTACTAGTATTAATTAATTTGTTCTCCATAAAGATTTGTCTAAGCAGTTTACGAAATATTAATATCAAATTACAATTAAAAACATATGTTAACTGCAATATAATGTCAAATTTAATTACTTGAGTTTATTTTTGGCCTATTACTATGCTACATGATTTGATATATGATTTGATTTCTATAAACTTCATTTTCATCAATAATGTCTCCAAGAGCCAATTGTCGCATGCATGCAGCTGGCTGCTAATGTTAGACTACAACAAAAAAGGGTAGAGTTGACAAGTCTTTTGTAATACTATTATAGTCTATTACTATATATATTCAACTACTTTCTGGATGGACCATATTAATTAATTACAAGTTATTATTTAGACCACATATATATAATATATATATATATATATATATATTATAAAGTATGTTATAGAAGCAACGTTAAACACGACTGGAATTGTGTCGATGGGACCTCTCCCCGGCTAGTGCTCACGGTCTGGCGATAACACCTGGTTTGAATGCCCTTACAGCATTGCAATTAAGCCCTCCAGGAGTTACCTTCTGCAAATCCCGACAGGTGTCCCATGGTTTGAATGCCCTTACATCATTGCAATTAAGTCCTCCAGGAGTTACCTTCTGCAAATCCCAACAGGTGTCCCATGGTTTGAATGCCCTTACAGCATTGCAATTAAGCCCTCCAGGAGTTACCTTCTGCAAATCCCGACAGGTGTCCCATGGTTTGAATGCCCTTACAACATTGCAAGTAAGCCCTCCAGGAGTTACCTTCTGCAAATCCCGACAGGTGTCCCATGGTTTGAATGCCCTTACAGCATTGCAAGTAAGCCTTCCAGGAGTTACCTTCTGCAAATCCCGACAGGTGTCCCATGGTTTGAATGCCCTTACAGCATTGCAATTAAGGTGTCCCATGGTTTGAATGCCCTTACAACATTGCAAGTAAGCCCTCCAGGAGTTACCTTCTGCAAATCCCGACAGGTGTCCCATGGTTTGAATGCCCTTACAGCATTGCAATTAAGCCCTCCAGGAGTTACCTTCTGCAAATCCCGACAGGTGTCCCTCCAGGAGTTACCTTCTGCAAATCCCGACAGGTGTCCCATGGTTTGAATGCCCTTACAGCATTGCAATTAAGTACGACTAAGCCCCGGAAGCTCACGTACGCCCAAAGTCCAATTGTCAAGATCCAAGTCCGAGAACGGACATCGGGCGGGCGCGCGTGTGCGCATGTGGGCTCATGGCCCACATCCTTATGCACTTAATTACTTCACTTAAATGTTAATACACTTAAATACACTTCTTAACTTGATTAAGAAATCAATGTGGGATTATTTAATGTGTCTTAAACACATTATCCCACACACCATAAATGTCCAATCGTATAACCAACTTCAACCATTTATTTCTCACTCACCAAAAATCGGATTTGAGCAAATAAAAATACTACGATTATCTACTCACAACATAGAACAATTGTACGGTATTTAATTCCTCCAAAATTAAATATCCCGGTCATAAAAAACGGATAAAATGAGTCAAAACTCAATTTAATAAATCTAATTTTCCAACAAAGAATAGAAAAGAAAATGTCAATTTTGAAAAAAATTATCTCATGTTCTAATTTAAAACATGGGTTTCCTACCCGTAAGTTTGGATCTTCGATCGATTCCAAATTTCTAATGTAATCATTAATTATATATATTCTATTATAACCATATTTCTTGACAAATATTTATCAATAAGCTATATGTGATCGCTATTAATTTTGGGTGTCAGTATGTATTTCAATATGATTTAAAAAATATTTATTGAATTCAAATCTGTACATATACTTTTATTTTTTAGCTACGAGCTGACGAAGTTGTCATTCCACTAATTATATCACTCATGATCGAGGGCCACCGATTAACGTAGCTTAATTAATTGGGGCAGACTTGGATGAGACCGTCTCATACATGAGACGGGTCAATACTCACATACGGGGATCATTATTTATGGGTGAAGTATCATTAACTCACATGTGAGTATCATTACTTATACCCGCATGTGAGTATCATTATTTATGGGTGAAGTATTATTAACTCACATGTATCATTATTATGGGTGAAGTATCATTATTTATGGGTGAAGTATCATTAACTCACATGTATTCATGATCCGTCTCATATATGAAACCGTCTCATACAAGTTTTTGTCTAATTAATTATATTGAAATAAAATTAATTACTTGCTTGTTATCTCCTCCACGAAACTTATGTTAGGTATGACTTCTCATGTGGGAAATATTATATATATATATATATATATATATATAGCAGAAGGAATTCGAAAGTTTCCTTTTTTAATGGTATATAAGATGAAGGATTTCGTGTTCATTCAAAAGATTGAGAAAATGCCAAAGAAATATGGGATTTTATTCTTTAATTTCAATTCCTTGTAGGAGATTAATCATGTTCCAATCCGTACATTTATATGCATTTATACAAACACACCTTATATTAATTATGTAGAAGGAAAGACAGACAAAAGAAAAGGAGGAGAGGAAAACGAGATATAAAACACTTTTAACTTTATTCGTATCATATTTAAATATAAGAGTAGTGTTTATTCATGCACTCATCGTGAATAATTAAATTAAAATGAACATTTAGTGTCATGAACTTTACAACAATGACTCGTGATGTGCTCACAATGGTAGTTATATGTGTATTTGAATATGGATACCATATTATAACAATGGTAGTTATACGTGTATTTCAATATGGATAGTGTTGGAAAAAATATAAAAAATGTGAGGGAAATTTGGCTTTTTATCTAAAAATTTTCAAAACTCTAGAACCCAAAGGTTTGCCTAATGGCAATCGTACCTTTTAACTTTGGAGGTTACACCATTTGATTTAATGGTGATCAAGTGAAAAGTTTTAATCACTTTGGAGGCTATAAAAGGTGCCTCACTTCACTTCTTCAAACACATCAAAGCATTATCACTTCCTCTCTTCTTTAATTCTCTATTCTCTTTTTGAGCAAACTCGAGTTCTAGTTCTAGCTCGTGTTTTGAAGATTGTGTTTTAAGTTTTCGATTTCTAGCTCTCTTTGATCAAGTTCAAGCATAGTGTGCAGTTCGCCGGGAAAAGTTCTGGTCTATCCGTTGTATCATGTGAATCAAACGCTTATACGAGACGAATTTAGTTTAAGGAAACTATGATCTCCACAGGCCTCGGGTTTTCTTTATTCTTGTTAATATTATTTTGATCTTTAGTTCATTTCAAACTATTGTTATTTTGATCTTCAATTATTATTGTTATTACGTTGTTACTTTGTTTTGTTTAGCTAGAATCAACAATCTTAAACCAAACCTACTATTTGGAAAACCCTAGTTTTCAACATGTCTAGTGAACAGACAAACAATGTCGCCGCTAACGTCACAACCACCGCTGCTAATACTGTGAGAATCGGTGCTATCAATGTTCCTGTTAACAATGTTGACAAACCAGAAAAATTCAATGGCTTGAATTTCAAACGGTGGCAACAGAAGATGTTGTTCTACTTGACAACATTGAACCTTGCGAGGTTCTTGACTGAAGACCCTCTGACCTTGGGAGCGAATGCTGATGCTCAAGCTGTTACTGTGCTTGATGCATGGAATCACTCGGATTTCTTGTGCAAGAACTATGTGATAAACTGCTTGGTGGATACACTTTATAATATGTATTTCTCAGTCAAGACAACTAAGGAACTATGAGAGTCCTTGGAGAAGAAATACAAGACCGAAGATGCCGGAGCGAATAAGTTTCTTGTAGGTTGATTTCTCAACTACAAAATGGTTAATTTAAAGACCGTGATCAGTCAAGTGCAAGACTTCCAAATAATATTGCATGACATTCATTCTAAGAGAATGGTGGTGAATGAAACTTTCCAAGTGGCTGTTATCATAGCGAAGCTACCACCGAATCAGAAAGATTTCAAGAATTACTTGACTCACAAGAAGAAAGAGATGACAGTCAAAGAGCTCGTCGTTAGACTTCCCATTGAAGAAGACAACAAAAGCTATGACAAAAGGCTGGTTACCCCTCCAGTGTCTAAGGCAAATGTGGTTGAGCATGGTGAGAGCTCAAGGTGGAACTCTAACAAGAAACCTAATTTTGCAGGGGAAAAATGTTAGGACCAAAGGCCTGACATGTGTGTTCAAATAAGGAGATGTTCAGTGCTCTTGATGAATAAGTGGATGGCGAGAAACTTTTCATGGAGAACTCCACTACATCCGATGTGAAAGGCCTTGGAAAGGTGGTTCTGAAGATGACCTCAAAGAAGGAGCTAACTCTCAATAATGTGTTGTATATTCCAAGAATTGAGAGTTTTCGGAAAGGGTTATGAATATAACGGGCTTTTTAAGCTCAATGTATGACTGTTAAGTCAGCTATGAATAATGTGGCATAGTAGACTAGGACATATCAACTTTAATACCCTGTGCGGGTTAATGAGTATGAAAAGCATATCTATGCTCCATATTGACTCAACACATAAGTGTGAAAACTTGTGTTGAAGCTAAGTTAACTCGGTTGTCCTTCCAAACTACTAAAAAAAATAGTGAACCACTTGACCTAATTCACACAAATGTGTGTGATTTAAAGGCAGTTCCCACACAAGGTGGAAATAAGTATTTCATTACTTCTGTAGATCATTGCACTAAATTCTACTAGGTGTATCTTCTCAAAAGTAAAGACGAAGCAATGGAGAAATTTGTTCTCTATAAAATTGAAGTTGAGAATCAACTAAGTAAAAAGATTAAGGTGTTACGAAGTGATAGAAGAAGTAAGTATGAGTCACCTTTTGCTAATTTTTGTGCTGAAAACGGAATAAGGCACTAGACCACTGCACCTTATTTGCCGTAACAATACAACACTACAGAACGAAAAAATAGAATATTGAAATAAATGATGAATACGCTGCTGTTAAGTTCTGGATTACCTCAGAACATGTGGGGGGAAGCTGTCTTGATGGATAACTACTTTTTAAATAAGGTGCCCCGTAAGAGTTAGACAAAAGCCCGTATGAGTTATGGCATGGAAGACCGCCATCGTATAAATACTTACGAGTGTGGGGGTGTCTTGCCAAGGTAGCAGTACCTACACCAAAAAAGGTGAAAATTGGACCAAAAATAGTTGATTGCATATTTCTTGGTTATGCACATAATAATAGTACTTATCGGTTTTTTGTGCATGAGTCTAAAATTGAAGACATATACAAAAACATGATAATTGAATCGAGAAATGCTTCATTCTTCGAACATGTGTTTCCACAAAAGAGTGAAATGGAATCTACTTCCATTAAACAGACTTTGGAAGTAGTGGAAGAAGAACAACATGACGAAGAGGTGGTAGAATCACGAAGAATCAAAAGAGCTAGGATTGAAAAATCATATGGTCCAGACCTTTTAATCTACATGATTGAAAGTAAACCTCAAAGCTTTTCCGAAATAATGAATTATTCAGACGGTCCTCTATGGAAAGAGACAATTCAAAGTGAAATTGATTCCATTTTGCAAAATCACACTTGGGGGCTAGTGGATATTCCTCCAGAAAGTAAACCATTAGGCTATAAGTGGATTTTCAAAAGGAAAATAAAAACTGATGGAAATGTTGATAAGTTAAGGCTAGACATGTAATTAAAGGTTATAGATAGAAAGAAGGTCTCTTGACTACTTTGACACATATTCCCTAGTAATGAAAATAACATCCATTAGGATGGTTATTGCTTTTGCAGCTTTGAGAAATCTAGAAATACATCAGGTGGATGTAAAAATAGCTTTTCTAAATGGATATTTAGAAGACGAAATTTATATGGAACAACCGGAAGCATTCTCGGCTCTTGGGCAAGAGAATAAAGTGTGGAAATTGGTGAAGTCTTTATATGGCTTAAAGCAAGCACCAAAGCAATGGCATGAGAAATTTGATAATGACATGATGAAATGTGGATTCAAAATCAATCAGTGTGACAAATGCGTCTACGTAAAAGACACATAAAATGGATTCGTAATCTTGTGTATTTACATAGATGGCATGCTTATCATTAGAAGCAATGATAAAATAATTAAATCCACAAAAGATATGTTGAATTCAAGAGTTGACATAAAATATATGGGTCTAGCTGATGCGATACTTGGAATGAAAATTCTTCGAACATCACAAGGGATTGTGCTGAGTTAGTCACATTATGTGGATAAAATTCTTAAGAAATTTAACAAGAACAACTCTAGTATTGCTACAACACCAATAGACACTAGTCAACGTCTATCGAAAAACAAAGGTGAAAGTGTTTCTTAAGTGGAATATTCGAGAGTCACAGGAAGTCTGATGTATTTAATGAGTTGTACACATCCAGACATTGCCTATGGAATAAGCAAATTAAGTAGATATACTAGTAATCCAACTGATGCACACTGGAAAGGTATAGTGAGATTACTTTGATACTTAAGATACACTCGTAATTATGGACTGCACTACGGGATATATCCATCTGTTGCTGAAGGCTATTGTGATACTAACTAGATATCTGATATGCAAGACTCTAAGTCCACAAGTGGATATGTATTCACTTTTGGAGGTGCAGTCATATCATGGAAATCTTATAAGCAAACTGCTATAGCTAGATCTACCATGAAATCTGAGTTTATAACATTGGACAAGAGTGGTAAAGAAGCTGAGTGACTACTTTATTTCTTAGAAGATATTCCAAATTGGCTAAAGCCAGTGCCTGCAATCTATCTACATTGTGATAGTCAATCTGCTATCGGCAGGGCATAGAGCCATATGTATAATGGTAAGTCTAGATATATATGTCAAAGACACGATACCATTAGACAACTACTCTCAACTGGTGTTATCTTTATTGACTATGTGAAATCAAAAGATAACTTGGTCGATCTGTTAACCAAAAGGTTAAACCGAGAGTTAGTTACAAAATCGACAAAAGGAATGGGTCTAAAGCCTCTAGAAAAGAGTTGATACAATGTAAACCTAACCTAGCTGACTGGAGATCCTATGATCTAGGTTCAATGGGACAACCTAATTGTAAAAAGACTCGTATGATCACTATGAGGGTAGTTATCCTTTTGTTAAGTGATACCCGAATGGAGAAGGATAAGCATTTGACTTTTAATGATTCTTACGTGTTAGTGCACCGAGTGAGATAGAATGGGCTATTTAAAAGAATCATCTGTGCAAGAGAGAAATGGGGCCGCTTTGAAGGGAATTGTGTGAGGCTCAATTCTTAAACCCTCTTACAGAACTAGGCATATGTTCAAGGCCATGAATGAACATAACAATGAGAACTAAGATATGTTAGGGAGAATTCTGTGTAAAGTACACTATCGTTTACACAAACGGCAGACCAATTCAAGGACATCGCGTCTACTGAAAGTCAGTGAAGTCGATATATTTTATAAATTAATGTTCAAAAGGTTACACCTACCTATCCTGTACTGGATTCAACTGCTGAACTTGATCAAAATCTTCATCGATTTCTCTCATGTGGGGGATTGTTGGAAAAAATATGAAAAATGTGAGGAAAATTTGGATTTTTATCTAGAATTTTTCAAAATCCTAGAGCTCAAAGGTTTGCCTAATGGCAATCTTTTAACTTTGGAGGTTACACCATTTGGTTTAATGGTGATCAAGTGAAAAGCCTCACTTTGGAGGTTATAAAATGGTGCCTCACTTCACTTCTTCAAACACACCAAAGCATTCTCATTTCCTCTCTTCTCTAGTTCTCTATTCTCTCTTTGAGCAAGCTCGAGTTCTAGTTCTAGTTGGTATTTTGAAGATTGTGTTTTAAGTTTTCGAGTTCTAGCTCTCTTTGATTAAGTTCAAGCATAGTGTTCAGTTCGCCGGGAAAAGTTCTGGTCTATCTGTTGTATCCTGAAAATCAAATGCTCATACAGGGCGAATTTGGTTTAAGGAAATTGTGATCTCCATAAACTTTGGGTTTCTTTTATTCTTGTTAATATTATTTTAATCTTTAGTTCATTTCAAACTATTATTATTCTGATCTTCAATTATTATTATTATTATTATTATTACGTTGTTATCTTATTTTGTTCAATTAGAATCCACACATAGATCATTCTCCCCCAAACAAAAAAAGATCATTTATGTAAGTAACGTGCATTTGCAAAAGCAAAATATAATACCTACTAAAAATCAGCATATAGAATTTCTAACTAGCATTAAATGTAAAACTGTGTGTATACGTGGAATCCACTCATATAGCATTCCGATTATCTTTAAAATTCAATCGCGTCTCTAAAATGTTAAAAAAATAATTAAAAAGGGCACTAAAAAAAATAGAAAGTCTAGGATGACTGGATGAATGAAAATTTAGACCCTTCTTTTTCGTTGAGAAAAAAGACACTTGAGATCCTCTAGTCTCAACTTGTGTGTGCCAACCGTATGTCATACCTCAAAATTATTACTTTTTCTTTTATTTTTTTCTTCAATTTTAATTTCTTTTGATTTAGTATAATTTTACATTATTATTTAGGGTTTATTCCACCCAATTAGGGTTTATAATTATTTTTTAATATTTAATTTTCATTTTTTAGTTAATATAATTGATTTTTGGGGTTGATTATTCCAAACTTATGGTATATAATTTTTTTACAATAAATATTAATTATGATAAAATAAATTTTATTTTTATAAAAAACATTATTAACAATATATAATTTTAATGATGGCACACGGTTGACACACACAAGTGGAACTAGAGGATCTCTACTCGAAAAAAGAAGGGGAAAAAAGACATTGTAGAAAACTAAAGCTATAGTTTGGCAAATTTAATTCAGACCTTTCTTTTTAGCTTATTCCACACGTTTATTTGTTTTTTATAATATAATTGATGATCGAACAACTAACAATCAACATATATATATATATATATATATATATATATATATATATATATAGAGAGAGAGAGAGAGAGAGAGAGAGAGAGAGAGAGAGAGAGAGAGAGAGCCGAGCTAGTTTGGCAAAGTTGCATTAAGACTCTTCTTTTCGACTTATGCTTACCCCACACATTATTTTATTTATTTTGATAAATAACTATTACAATCTGCTTTAATTCAATATCATGAACGCTCGAACAGCTAATAATAAGGAAAAATAAGAGAAGAAAACAAAAACCAAAAATAAAGCTATTTTTTTCGAACGTAGTTGATTCAGACACTTTCTTTGCAGTTTATCCCATACATAATAATTATTTATATTTATTCCTTTTTTGTCTAAAAAACTATTATTACAATTTAAGTAGATTTAATAAATCTCGAGCGTAGAACCTTTGGAGAGCCTATGACTACCCTTGACCACTTAGCCAACGACCTCATTGGCTTCCCATACTATACGTTTTTTACATTAAATTTATTTTTATAGTATTTTTTATTTCAAATGTAGTATTCAACTTTATTTTATTTAGATGTAGAGTCCAGCTTGTATTTAGATTATGAATGATAAATTTCCATGTATTAGGCCAGTTGGGACACTTCGGATTTCAGTGATGGGCCCAAGCACAATTAAATAGCCCATATCATAATGAAATATTTAACCACATTACATATAGAATAATATTAGTCATCCATACATACAAAATCGTGCGTAACATATCAAATTAAAAACACGCACACACCCACTCATGCATGTGTGTAAGTAAGGTACAAAAACAAATATAAAACACACAAAATTAATATACATCACCAAAAAAAAAAATGTGTTAAGTTACATAAAATAAAGCGTACATCGAAGTAATGAAATACATGAGGAGCGCGGAGCCCACACACAAGGCCAACATGACAACGGACCATATGGTCTTCCCGCCACAAGCAAACACCCCGAGCTTCACTTGTATAAAGTTTGAGATGGAAAGCATCAAGAAAACCGATCCCAATAGTGAACCCAAAGCCGAACCGAGCAAACCGGCCTTCAACAACCTCCGGTCCACTTCGGCTTTGTGAGGATCGTAGCGGTCCGAGTTATTGAGCAGGTTGATGTATAGCTTTAGGGTTTGAGCAACGAGAGATGAGAAGAGAAACCAACTAAATGACATAACTTCAAAGACAATGAGGCGCCGTACAATGTCGTTGTCGGCATTGCACGACTCGAGTTGGCCGGTGGCGCTAAGGGACGGGTCGGTTAGGGAGAAGCCGATGAAGACCGCCACCGTGAAGAGGGAATTCACGTTAGCTATTCCGTCCAAAGCGGTGACGTGGGTGCTTGTTTTGAACTTCCCAGATGATGACATTGTCTGAGTTGCTTCTGATTCATCAATATTAATATTATTGCTGTCAAAATGAAGACGGATCGGAGTTCAAGATTTTGCTAAAATATCATCATGCATGTATTAATGTTCATATTCATTCGATTACTTTAATTTTAGGGTAAATTGTTCCAATATCCAACAAATATTGAAAATTGTCACAGTTATGAAAGCATGAAAATTATAATTGAAAAGTGCTAATGATAGATTTCATTAAAAAGGTTAAGAATATTACATTTTCTTCAAATTAAAAAATAATGATAGTATTGAGTACTTTTAAAGTCGTGTTGAAATTACAAACCCAAAAATGTACTCCCTCTATTTCATAATATTTGATGTTTTGGCAT
Organism: Perilla frutescens; assembly: GCA_026008535.1. Classification (NCBI taxonomy): domain Eukaryota; kingdom Viridiplantae; phylum Streptophyta; class Magnoliopsida; order Lamiales; family Lamiaceae; genus Perilla; species Perilla frutescens. The sequence continues at coordinate 5,858,309 of BRKX01000012.1, read as the reverse complement.
TTTAATCTTGTCTCAAATTATTTGATATTTTAAAAATTTTACTTGCTTTCTCCCAATTTTTTATCCTTGAAAAAACACTATAAAATCTCCTACATTAACTTACAGATAATAAATAATGAAAGAGAGAATATTGTATATTTGTCACATTTTTTACTTATTAATTTTTGTGTAAAAGACTAAAACATTAAATATTATGAAAAGGGAGAATATAATTTATTTGTCAATTAATCTTTATTATACACTCTTTCAAATGTCATATATAGAATCGAATGCCTAACTGCCTAAGCATGCCTCAACAATATTGTGATGATTGGTTTTCTTTAACCAAAAAAAAAAGACTATGTGAATATGTGATGATTGGGCTCCCGTTTAGAATATTCCATCATTGACATTGACCAAACGATTGCAATAATAAAGCCACGTATTATAGACATGTTTTTCTCTAACTAGTAACTACCTTAATTATGAATCGATCAAAAAAAAAAAACTACCTTAATTATGAATTTCTCTAATATGATGATTTGACGTCAACTTTTTTTTTTTTTCTTCAAAGAGAGGGCCTTCCATTTTATATGCATTTAAACCTCATAAATCATCAAAAAGAAAAAATAAATTGAAAGGCATAAATCATCAATTTTGTATTAGCGTTATCATATCAAACACTTAATTGTTCTACCAGACAATAATTTATGTAATTTGCCATCTACCGAGTATTTATTTATCATAGATATTTCCTTTTATTGAAATTTTAATAGTAGAATTTTATTTATTAAAGTTTGTGGTGACATTCCTTAAATAAAATTTTACGATTCCGAGTATATAATAGAATTCCCATTTTAAAAAAAAAATAAAAATCCACCAATACCCATTCTTTATCTATATACCCGCGATATTTAATTTGCGTAAAATGAAAGTAGCCATGATACTGTACATCCATAAACTGCTATATTTCAATCTTAACTTTTTTAGATACGTCACGGTGTTAAATGACTTCAAAAGAAATTGCGAGGATGTTTGTTTGTGGACTAGAAATTAAAATTCATTATAATTACTTATTTATTTATTTAGTTTTTTTAAAAAAATGAAGGTTGTTTTTGGCGAAAACTCTGAAAATCAATTCTTCTAATTCTACATCTCAGTTTCTAAATATAATTTAACATATTATCCAATAAAAATTGAATCTTAGCTTACTTGCATAAATATTCTTTTCCATGACTATGATTATAAAACCAACGGAAACTTTAACAATATTAGATTAGTTTTCTCAATTTCAGAACCCTCAAATCTTCAAAATTCACAATCAAGTCTTGAACGTGTAACGAGCTTAATTATATTCTTTTAAAATGAAATGTTAAGATCTTCTTAAGCTTCTCATAGGAAAGTACAGAAATTCCTATCCTATCTTTTAAGAGCAGTTCTCCTTCACTAACGTAAACGAGTGTACTGAAGAGAGAGAGAGAGAGAGAGAGAGAGAGAGAGAGATACCTATCCATGTCTGAGATTTCCCTCTCCACAGATTGGTTGGCGAAGAACAACGTTCCTTAAAGCTGCAAAAATGGACAAGAAAAAAACTACAATCCTCAACAAGAGAGAGGGGGGGGGGGGGGGGGAGGGAGGGAGGTGAAGGAGGTACGTAATGAGGAAAAATAGTCTCTCTATATAGACTTCAATTTCACATAGCTCAACAACAATATCCCTTAAAAACAGATGTGATTACAACTCAACCCTTTGTTTTCTACGAAAAGTCTCAACAACAACAGCACCACCAAAAGGGATATTTTCTGCACAAAGACTTGATCAATGGCTCATCCACCTCCCAGTGTACGTCTGCGAGAATCTGGCCTCAGGTCCCGTTTCTCGAGTCATCACATTAATGCACCGGTTTAAATGAGATGTTGACTCAGCACCCTCTGGACCACGTACAATGCTTCAGTAACTACAGATGAGATATTTGGAAAAGTATACAAGTCTTGAGAGATAAGGTAGAGCATTCATCAACATATAATTAATATCTTTGAAGATCTAGACGTTCTCTCTTACGTACCTGATTTAATGCACTTCAATGCAATTCTGGAGGACTGGTGAAGACGAGCAAATATGGACCTGAAACATTTCAAGCATGTGCAGTTTATATGCATACGCGTTGAATGTCTTGTGTGGCTCGGTAAAATAGAGACAGTAACTGGAAAAAGTGAAAGATCTATCTCAATATATTCTTGTGCAAGTGAGAAGGAAGTGATCTACATTTTATAAAAACTCGAAGATCTGTCCTCTGCTGCATATTTATATGCTAGTAGTTACTACTAGTCTACTGCCATTAACCAAAAAAAGCTTAGTGTAGCTTCAAAGATGCCGGAATATACTCAACAGATTGAGGCGCAGATTCGTAGCTTCATGGTTCTCGGAACTAATCTCTTGAAAGGGGAGAATACGGCTACAACTGGCTTGGATATTCATTTCTCGATTTCTTTAACATTTTGAACAAGATGCTGGACACTTCTGGTGAGGTGATCCACATGAACTTCTACATCATTCAAGACAGCATCGAGCTGCTTCTGGCAATCTGCCAATTTCTGTTTGGTGCGGTGAAGCTCGGAGGATAGCTCACGGATTCTCTTGTCCTTCTCATCCTACACGAACAGGTGCAACGTTACAACCAAGGTTTTTTCAAGAGAAAAACTATAATTTTGCATTCACCATTCAGCCTCAACTTTAAAACGTGAAAATGTGACATCGAAAGCAGCTTTCTCTTATGAGAAGTCTTCAAGAAAATGTTAAAGTGGAAGTAATGTAGACAAATGATGGGTAGAAGTAATTTAGACAAATGATGGTTAAAATATAAGGCCTAACAGAGTAAAGTAACTAAGAGTTCTTTCATTGCTGAGGTTTTCGTTAAGACTACTATACTTTTTTTTTAAGTTTACATAGGTTTTGGTTACAATAACATTCTTTGAGGCTATTTAAGCAGACAATTTTACTCTAGACAGATTCGAGGCAAGAACATTGAAGAAAATGAAACGCAGCTAACGTTGAGTGATTCAATAGATGAGACAGAAAACACGAAACAAGAAAAAAGATAAAAGAAATTGAGTAATTGCAAACACGATTAAACTATCATCATCAAAATAAATGTATGCAAAGATTTCAATTAAAAGACAGTGGTGAAAACCTGCAACTGTGCTTTAACTGGACCAGGCTGGACATTCTCCGGAGATATCCCCAATAGATGACTGTGTTGAGTTTCAACTTTTGCAATAATCCATGTTCCTGACTTCTCTTTTTTAATCATAATCATTGCCTTACAACCTTCCCTTGTTACAGCCCTCGGCTTCCTTACTTCTAGCCTCTTTACCTTCTTATTTACACGAAAACCTTCTTTATTGCAGACGAACCTCCTGCTAATAACCGAACCATCATGGCTTGAACGATGGCAGTTGCCTATGCGGATGATGAAGCCAACACGCTTGGCATATGCATCATAATATGCCAAGGCAGATTCTTCAGATTCGAACTCCATCCCAACATATGGTTCCACATTAGCATGTAATTCTTGCATTGAAAAGCCTTTCTCATCATAAAAATTTATCATCTCTCCCCCATCTGACATACAAATATCACTTCCAACTTCCATTAGCTTATCATCCACATCCGAACCACCAAGTTCTGCATTGGTATCAATATATTCTGTTTCGTCCACTTTACAGTTTGCAGCCTCATTTGGATCAAAATTCACTATCAAACCAAAATAAAAATAAAAATGAAACATCATCTAACTTTAACAGCATTAAATGGCACAGGATTGTTTGGAAGCCGAAAAACAAGTAAATTCACCTAAATATCAACAATTGAATACACATTTAACCATGATTAATCATCATATATATTCCCAAAGAAAATGTGGAAATTTTTCGTTATTGTTGCATGTATATAACAAATCAAAGAAACCATCATTTTCCTTGTGAGTATGACTGTCGCAGCTACAACCTATATATATCTTCTCTACTTATTTCTCACTAACAGAAGTAAATTTGCCACAAAACACACATACTAACGACTTCATACAAAAACCCAATTGAAGCAAACATGAAAGAAGTCAGATCCACAGCATCAAATGGATTTTTATCTCTTCAACAATTAAGTAATCCAGAGATGACTGCTGCAATCGACTGATTCAACAAGGGTGGGTTCCTAACCCTTTTTTCCCCTCAAATAAAAATGTGAATTCTTGCTGCAGACCAATAACATAGTACAGTCGGATTATTAAAGAAAACGGAAAAAATTAATCAAGAATATCAAAATAACCTAATAAAATGGAACTATGGAAGAAGAAACATGGATGGCTTACTAATAGATGATGATGGTGACAGCGACGATGACTGCTCCCAGTAGAATTGGTAGAAATAAATAACAATTATCGAGAAAATTTGTGCATATTTATATATCGTGCATTAAGATGAAGGCACAAATACGTTAAATTTTACTTAATTTTTTCCTTTCAATTTTTATTTTATTTTATTATATTTTTCAGTCCCAACTTCCAAGCCCAAAAGGATACATTAATTAAAAATATTGCGACAAAATTGACAATTTAAATTGTGAAGTCATGATTCTTTTGCAGAAATTAATCAAAAATTACTGATAAAAACCCAATCAAAAATTATTTTTATCTCTTCAAAATTAATCAAAAATATCATAGTGTTCATTATATCTTTATGATACATAATAATTACTGAAATCATACCCATAATTAGGTTTATCGTATTGTACTAATAGTTTTGTATACTGCACCATACCTATAGTTAAAAAATCAAAATATATCGAAATTATCATTATACCTAAAAAAAATTATCAGAAAAACGTGAATAAATGTATGTTTGAGCTTCACATTAATAATCCAAATCCACAAAATACAAAAGCTTAAAGAGCCTATCCAGAGTCCATCTTAAACATTCAGACAGCCTTCTACCAATAATCTCCACACGAACAGCTCCCATTTTCGAAATGGAGAAACCTATTTCGATCCCTCATAACAATCTTTCGACTGGTCACCTTAGAAATGAGCTTCATCATCGTATGGCAATCATCACACACTCTCAAATTCTTCACAATTCTTACACTGCTGCAAGGCTCTGTCGATATTAGCCCGTAGCATATGGCAAGCCTCTCGCTGTGTATGGCTAAAGCACGTTCCTTCTCTTCATCCACCAAGTCTTGTGACACACTATCTACTTGTGGATGATAACCTTCTGCTCGTAGTTTCTGATCCATCTCTTCCAGTTTTGTATAGATTGCCTTCTTCTGAGGATGCCTTATGTCGCCTACGAGGAACTCGTGGATTTCACCATTTACCTCAATGGAACTACTCCCCGGTTCCTTCTCAATGCCCCTCTCCTTCAACTTCCCACGAACTACCAGAGCTTCGTCCCATTTTCCCTGAGAAGAGTAAAAATTAGACGCGATAATGTATGTCCCAGTATCAGAACAGCCATCATCTAGAAGAGATTTTGCAACACTTTCCCCTAATTCATACTTCTTATGAGCTTTGCACGCGCTTAAAAGTGATCCCCACATTATATGATCCGGTGCAACTTTCATTTCTTGAATGAACTTATAAGCCTCATGGACATGCCCTGCACGGCCTAAGAGATCAACCATGCATCCGTAGTGCTCGACTCGTGGCTCTATATCATAGTCGTGTTCCATGCTCTTGAAAATCTCAAATCCTATATCCACCAAACCACCATGACTACACGCATTGAGAACACCAACAAAAGTAATGCTTGTTGGCCTAGTTCCTTCATTTATCATTCTTTTGAAGATTTGAACTGCCTCCGCGCTTTTCCCATTCAATGCTAAACCAACAATCATGGAGTTGTAAGTGCTCACTTCTTTCTCTTTCGCCTCCTCAAACACTCTCACCGCCTCTTCAATGCTCCCACACCTTGAGTACATATTGATCAAAGCTGAAGCAACAAAATGATTAACCTTAATGTCATATTTTTCGACATATGAATGAATCCATTTCCCAAGCTCCAATGCTCCTAACTGTGCACAAGCGGATAGGACGCAGACGACTGTAACTTCATTAGCTCTCACGCCTTCCCTCTGCATCCGCCTAAAATACTCCAATGCCTTACTCATTTCATCGTTTCTTACAAGCCCATCAATCATTGCTGTCCAACAAACTGTATCCTTACCCTTCACCAAATCAAAAACACTGCAAGCCCTTTCAACTAATTTATGCTCCAAGTAAGATGAAATCACCACTGTCATTGCAACAACATCTCTTTCAGGCATTTCATCGAACACCTTCTTCATACCATCAAATTCTCCGCATTTCCCATATAACTCCATCATCTTCAATTTAACCTGCCGATTTGAACACAACCCGAGTTTCAAACCATGAGCTTGAATCTGCTTACCTATTTCCAAATCGAGTTCAAGCCCACACGCCTTTAACGCAGAATTAATTACAAACTTATCTGGAAATACGAAATTCCCAATCATCTGAACATACAAACTGATAGCATAATAATACGACCCGGATGCCACGAGCCCATCAATGAGGGCGGTGTACACGTATACATTCGGCTTCCGTGATCGACGGAAAATCTCGATAGCATAATCAATGGCGTCGAATCTGGAGCAAGCTCGAAGAAGCTCGAACACGACGAAGTGGTCGTGTTCTTGGCCATTTTTTATGATGTTAGTGTGGATTGGAGCAATTTGATCGAGATTTCTGCAATTTTGTAGAAGGGAAATCGCGTTCTTGCGGTGATTTGAATTGGGATTGTGGTAGTTTGAATTTGGCGGGAGATAAGGTACAGTTTGCATTAAGGAACTCATTTGGCATTAATCCTTTGGGGCGGATTTTGGGCCAGTTTCTTATTTCTAAAAAGAAAATAAAATATGAATATTGCAATAGGGAAATTTGGAGATTCATATTTTTTTTTAATACATAACTATGTCCCAAAAGTTAATAAATTATACGTAAGTAATTTAATTGTTAATTGTTTAGTAGGTTCGGTATTTAGCACTTGAGATCCTTTAGTCCTAACTTGTGTGTGTCAACCGTGTGCCACACCTCAAAATTATTACTTTTTCTTTTATTTTTTTTCTTCAATTTTAATTTCTTTTGATTTAGTATAATTTTACATTATTATTTAGGGTTTATAATTATTTTTTAATATTTAATTTTCATTTTTTAGTTAATATAATTGATTTTTTGGGTTGATTATTCCAAACTTAGGGTATATAATTTTTTTAAATTTTAATTTTTTTACAATAAATATTAATTATGATTAGTTATGATAAAATAAATTTTATTTTTATAAAAAACATTATTAACAATATATAATTTTAATGGTGACACACGGTTGGCACACACAAGTGGGACTAGAGGATCTCTACTCGGTATTTAGAGTTGAAAACTGTAATTTCCTTTTACAGTTGCATGCAATTAAAATTATCTATTTCTTATCTGATGACATCCTCTATTCTAGATTTGATGTTTTAACCCGTATTCCACAATCAAATTTATGATGTTTTCTTCGTTTTTTTTTGTCAATTTTAATTTATTATATTTTAGTTTAATTTTATGATTGTTTTTAGGGTTCACCCCACCCAATTAGGGTTTATAATCATTTTTGAGTATTTAATTTTCAAATAAATGATTATTTTAAAAATATGATTTATAATTTTTAAAATTTCAATCTTTTGTTGATAGATGTGACTAGGTCGATTATGTTATAATTAATTTTAATTTTTATAATATCTATTATTAAACTTCTTAAATCGATCGTAGAATACATATTGAAGCACTAAATTTGAAATAGAGGATCTCATCCCATTTTCTATCGTAACTAGTTTTGCTTTTAAAAGTGTAAGCCATGTTCGTGTGTATAACAATATTTATCATTAGTATATACTAGTGTACAAGTATTACAAGCCAAGCGTTAGCTATTTTTTTCTATTATATAAGTTTAGTGTGCACTAGTAAAATCAATTATAAAAGTGAAACATTCCTGTAAAGATGATGTGAGAACACACACTTTACATTACAACCACACAACAAGGATAAGAGCTAAAAGGTAGATATTTACCCTAGTATTTGAAATTTAAAGATCTAGTGAAGAAAATTGAAAAATGTGTGGAAAATAAAAACAAAGAAAAAAAATTTATGAAAATTTTGTATGCGTCAAATCCGTCAATTAAATATTTCGACATGAGAATTTCTAGTGTAAAATTTAATTTAGAGTAGTTCTCTTATGTAATTGTACAATGTGTTTTCCTTCATAATGAAAAAGTGTGTGAGTTAAAAAAATGTCAGTATATTAGAGTCTGATGATAATTAAAGTTTAGATGTAATGTTTGAGTGTTCTTTCTCCTAGCTAGTAATTTACAAATTTAATTTGTTATAGTATTTTCTTACACTACTCCATTCTAAAATTAAATTTTGCACACCATGGTACTTGATTAAAATTGGATTCAATTGACAACTAAATGAATCCAAATAGAAGACAATTTTTTTAGATAATTATATTGAAACACCCTCGTATATGCAATTGGCGGAACTAAAAAAATAAATAAATTTCTGACTGCATTATTGTGTGATCGATCGTATATGTTCATCTTGATTGGGTTCACACTTCACAATCAAATGAGAAACATGCATGCATACACAAGAAAAGCTTCATAAAACATCAAGGACAAGGAAGGATCCATCAAAAGTGATCACAATCAAGAATCCATCCACCAATATACAACATTAATTCTTTCTGTTCAAATTCCCATAAAAAAGAGATACATTATATTAATCCTTACTTAACAAAGTAAGGAAGGTCAAGAACATAGAGCAAAAAGTAAGCCCAAATGACACCAGAAATCCCACCAAAGAAGAATCCACCGGTGAACTTAGCCCATCCATCAGCTGTCTGCAGCGGATCCGGCACCTTCTTCCTCCCCGTCAATGTCAGCGACGGCGCCGTCGACGGCTCTCCTTCCTTGAACGATGCAATCCCATAGATGGTGAGGCAGATGCTCAGAATCACCACTAGCCCGCCTGCAGCCAATGAGCCTGCTCCACCTGCAATCTCCGTGTTCCGGAGTGGGCCCGTCTTCACGAACGGGCCCACTAGGAGGAACCCGTGGGCCAGCCCAACCTCGATCCCCCGGAGCAGCGGGTTCACCGCTGTCCGGTAGGCCGGGAGGTTGGACAAGTACCATGCTATCAATGGGCTTGAGGTCACTGGGGTCTCAAGACTTCCAATGAATGGATCACCATTGATTGGTTGAATCACTTGGAATGTAGGCTGCAATAATTATTAATTATTAATACTATAAGTCATGTCTTGCTAGAAATTATTTTATCAACTAGGCTGCAACATGTATTATATAAATAGTGCATACAAGAATATGATCAATGAAGCATAGAATTTGAAAGTTTTTGATTGTAGGGCAAGATCTTGTATGTATTATCAATAATGTACACTAGGACTAGGATGTAAAAAACACGATATGAAATAGAGAATCTGGAGAGGGACCTTTTCCGACTGGATAGCCTTGACGGTGAAGGAAGAGGTTCTTCTCCCAGAAGGCAAGACTCTGAAGGGAGCAGCAGAGATGCCCTTTGGAGTGGCAAGTTTCCTTGTGAATGAAGAAGCAAAATTGCTTGTGAGTTGGCTGGCCATGGTTGAAGCAGCAGCTGCCATTTTTTGGGGGAGTTTTTCTTTGATTGGAGAACACTGGTTATAACTTCAAAAATATAATCAAGAAATACAGTTTCTGGTGTCTGAGTAAGCGAAAACAGTATCTTTTGCTCATAGATTGGTGGTTGTGAGTTGCTATTCACAAACAAATGTTTTTGATTGGGTAGATCGTCTTTCATACCTTATCCCTTATCCATATAGGGTCCCAGTTATTTGTGAATTGTGATGCAGTTTTATTTGATTCTTTATTTATCATTTTTCGCCTTCCTTGCATGATTTTTCGTTGGGATATTAATAAACAGTAGAAATATATTAATTAGTTTTGTTTGTTTTGAGTGGCAAACACGATACATCAGTAAGCATTTTACTTTAGCATCCCATCTGAACATTTTATTCTTTTCTTAGAAACAATGAAAATCGAAGCATACATCTTCAGAGCAAGATCCCCCCCCCCCCAAAAAAAAAAAAGAAAAAAAACAAAACCTATGTAACAATTGAAATACCGATTCTATGACTGGGGGTAAACACACACAATCCAGTCAAGAGCCATCATCAAAATGAAGCACAATATATGGTTGAAAATTACTTGATAAATTCGAACATACATTCCACACTCAAATGGATCTTTTTTTTTTTTTCAAATAAGAAACCCATCTCCATCAACGTAACAAAATTATCACACAACTAAATCAAAGCAGAAAGAAATGGACAAAAATAAAAATAAATGCAGAAGTTTGAACCTAAGATATAATCACACAAAGGAGAAACAGAGCATCAAAGAGGACTAATACAGCACTATAAACATTAGAAACAGTGCATCTATTAGAACACAGTAATATTAGCTTTTACAACATGCTAGAAATTAACAATGCTAAAATCTTTTTTTTTCTTTTTTTTTTTAAATATTAAACTTTGCTGATAAGCGGAACATTGCACAAACTGAGGGTCAACTCTAAATAGTTAATGGATCTTGATGAGTCTCAGCATCTCTACGGATTAGTGCAAGTAGGCTGTGTGGTACTGGTAGGCATTCCCAAAGAAGTTGCCATGACTAGGAGAGAAATTATAAGCTGGAGTGCCCACATACGACGGAACATGGTGGTCGTTCGGCCCGGCATAAACATACGGCGGCCTGTCGTAGATGTACTGTGGCTGCGGGTACCTCTCAGGCATTCTACCATAGAAGTTCTTGTCTGTCGCAACATTGGCAACTCGAGGTGCATGAGCAACACCGTTGGCACGGGGTCGTTTGGACTGTGGTTTCGCAACTTCTGTCGCCCGTTTCTTGTCTGCCTTTGCTTTCTCGATTTCAAGTACCTGTTTCTGGAGTGGATCCACTGGGAATTGCTCTTCAAGCTTATGATCTTCAACACACTTAATTACAGCTTTAAGTGCAGTCAGCTCTTTCTCATTCACATCATTCTGGAAATGAGGATTCACAGATATACGTATATATATAGATTAAGCCTCAATCATGGAGAAGGGTGCAGCAACTTGAATTTAGCTGATAAAACTTTATAGCGTACAAGATTTCAAACTCTCCAGAATCTTTAACAGGGCTAGCAAAAATTAGTCCAAATTAGAATCATACCTGTGTAGACACACCAGGTGATGCATTTCCAGGTTTGGCAGGTGATGGCATTTTTTTGGCCTCAGACAAGTACGATTTCAGCAACGAAATAGGTGAAAACTGATCAGTAAGCTCGAATGCAAAAGCTAGATTGACAGCATCGATCTGTCTTCCATTCTTTACCAACACATCAATCACACCTGACAAGACATAAGACAAGGTCGTGAAAACCATAACAATTAGCAGATATTAACAGCGATAAGTAAATTCCGAGGGCCTTAGATTCAAGAAAAATGAGCACGTACGTACACAAAAAAAATCAATGATACAACAAGGCAAGTTCCCATATATATATATATATACACACACACACACACACACATACCAAAACAAGTTAACTTTGTGAAGGAAAAAAAAATATGGCAGCAAGAATAAGAGAACATTTTACAACCACCCACCATAAGGCCTTCATGGAATTTCATATATCACTGACGAGATAAAATTATTTAAAACCTTTAAACAGACTGGTCAGAGTAACCAATCTGGCATTTTGCCTGACAGGCCAAGAGAACGGCATAATTCAGCTGTTTGTCGACGGCGAGAAACCATGGGTATTAGTTTTGATAAGCAATCATGATCAAAATCGGAATTAATGCCAAATGTAGCAAGCAGCTGTAGGAATGCATGCGCCTCTAACGAATTTCCATTGCTGGCATCAACATCAAGATAATCTAGCTTTGGTTTCCACTCTTCAGCAATAGCTTTTGCTCGTTCCTTAGCACTATCTGATATAATGTTAGAAACTGAGTTCACATCCAGACATAAGATTAAACTGCTTAGGCACTCCATTAGCATTATACAGGTTCGGCGAAGGCCTATAAGATTTGAATCCTTTTTAGCATCTGAATTCGGCACATCTGTACCATAGAACCCCTTTAGTGAATCCAGAAGCAGAGAGGCAGGATCATGTGCAGCCCGTAAAGCAACAGGAATTTCCTCTCTCAAAGTGACGAGGTCCTTTCTGTTGTCGGATATAAACTTATGGAGTCCCCCAGAGTTCATCTCTTGGCACAATTTCACAAGCCCCGGATAAGACTTCACCTGAGCATACATATTTTCAATAGATTTAGTAGTACCATCAATGTTACTCATGGTAACTAACACATCAGATGTTTTCTCCTCCAGAAGTGGTGTGGCAACTTTGTTTTCTCTCATTACGACTCCTGAACCCACAGAAAGTGGCTTCTCATGCATCCCAATAGCAGTCACAATTGCAGACACTGCAGCATCTCTCTTCTCTTGAAGCCTCTCGAGTGAGGTTTGCTCCTTGGCTACAACAGCTGCTTTACGCTTCTCCAACATCTCTTTGGACTCAACTATCTTAGTATCAAATTCCTTTTCCTGGTCTTCCAGCTCAGTGAAACGTCTCTTTAAAGATTTCTGAAGCCCGTGAAAATGCTCCTCGAGCTGTTTCCATTTCAAATTGAGAGTAATGGCTCGGTGACTTTCAAGTTCAGCAAATGCTTTTTGAAGCTGTTGTATCTTAGAGGCCGTTGATTCCATTAGTGCGGGAGTTGTAAAGCTGTCTTCCATGACATAGAAATCCTGGAAATTATACACACAAATTTCAGTTCATCTAGGAAGCTGATAAACGAAACTGTCTGCTTGCTTGTTGGTTTCAGAAACAAAATGGTAGCAAAAAAGAGCCTTAGCTCGAGTAAGATGACATGAGTTGACTTGAAACAGGAAAATAAAAAAAATGCAAGTGAACACCAGAGAGAGAGAAGGAGGCGTTATGGTTGAAGCAATTCAAGATAATACAAAACTAATAAATGATTAGAGAAGCAAGTCAACACAAAAGTAGAATTATTTCAAAAACTTATGTCATCGACAAGATTTTAGACGGTAATAACACGCCTCACAAGTAAAGAACACTTCAAAAAAACCAAAATAATTAAAATTAATAAAGCGAAAATAAATCATTGCCAAAAAAAGGAATTGAACTGAAAACACGCCCAAACGAACAATTGCCGTAATTTGCATCAATCACACCACTGAAACTCAGATCAAAACAAATAAACAAATTTGACGCCCTAAAACAATAATTCACCAAAATCCCGCAAGCAAAAAGCACCCAGCAGCAAGTCAAACCGATAAATGCAGCCGAAATAGAAGCTCAACAACTAAAACCCTCGAAATTACAGAGCATTCATCACTAAAATTGAACATGACCTAGATGCAAGAAACGATACTTGATCTGCAAGCGTAGGCGGAGTTAGTGGACAAAAACGGGGCAGAAATAGAGAGCGGAACTTACCGAATCGCAAATGGGGGCGCCGGCAGAATATTGAACGGCGGCGGAGAAACGGAAGCTCAGACCATCGTGGTTTGCGAGCGAGGTGTGGGCGAATCCCTAGAGAGAGAATGTTTGGGAAAGAGGAAAGAGAATGTGTGGGGAGGAGAAGTTGTATTTATGACAGTCTGATTCCGACAGCTCCACTCTCACACCACATGCACTCCCCCTATCTCCTTTGCTTTTTGCTTCCGCCACTCTCCTTATTGCTATTCCCCATTTTAGCTTTTCTTATTACATTTTAACTACCAATTATTTGTCTTCCTTTTTTTTTTAGGGAAACCGAATATTTTTGTCTTTATTTCAACTAATATTTTAGAATCTCAAAATTTTGTTTGGGTCCTTTGGCATGCCTCACCTATCAAAATTGATAAGATAATATTTATATTTATATTCATTGATATATTAATAATTATTCTAATATTTAATTGTATTTGATCTGAAAATCAACGCCGTCTCACATATCTTCATAAGTGGAATGACGTCGTACAAAATCTCATCTTTTAGACTATATAGACAATTTATGACGCACGTAAATAAATAGTAATAGAGCCTCACCTCTATCATGGGTTTGTCAGTTTTACCTATTACTATGTTGGAGATGAGTTCTTGAATATACTTTCAAAGTGAAATTTTTTTTATGCAACTTGTATTTAAATTATTTTAGTCAATATGTTGATGTGTTTTTCTAGTTTTATGTATCTAATGATTCGTGAGAGGTAAATTTCAACATGTAAGGTCATGCTCTTTTAATGTTCGTAGTTGGAACATTGATATATGAGAGGTACATATAGCATTAGCAATAGTAATGGCGGCTATAAATTCAATGTTAGTTTGAACTAATGTTTTGATTTTAAAATTATAATCAAGTATAAGACAAAATTATATAAGTACATTGAACTAATGTTTTTATTTTAAAATTATAAGCAAGTATAAGACAAAATAATATACGCACAATCATATTTTTGTATGTAAGTGTAGCAATTTTTTTTTTTGTCTGTTATTTATTCTCTATCTATGCATTTTTATTTTTATTTTATTTTTTGAGTTGGGAGTGAGATTCGAACTGAGTAGTAGCAAGTTTGAGGTCGAGTTAAATGAGAAAACTAAAATTTCGAGTTCAACTCGAGTTTGATAGAGCCTTAATTTTTCTAGCTCAAGCTGAATCTCAACTCAGCTTGACTCGATTGGTAATTAATATTAAAAAGTATATATATTATATTGTGTATTTTCATCATTAAAACAAAACAAAAGTTCAATTACTTATGGTATTTGTGTAAATAATTAAACTATTGAGGACATAATTATAAATACATTGAAATTGGATTAGGTTCACGAGCATGTTAAGTCCGCCATTGTTGAGCTTGAGCTTGAGCTTGAGCTAGACTTGATCAATTATGAGTTGACTTAGAGTTTTTCTCAAATAAATTACAAATAGTTCACGAGTTGGTTCGACTCGTTTAGATCACTAGGGAAGGGACATCTACGAACACTTACCAATAAATAAAATTATTTTTATATTTATCTACGCTTCTTAGTCTTATATCACCTCATAATAATTGGACTGAGAGATGCGAAATGGGCCAGCTCAATAAATCCGGGTTGACCCAGACAGTGAAGGAATTGGAATAGGCCCATATGGCCCAGTAGGTAAACACTTGGGCCCATAAATGTGGGCTGTCTTTTTTTATTTATTTTATCAAACCGAAAATAATTAATCTTTACTAGCTGGTTGGTCCTTTCTTGTTGGATGCTAAATTGACATTTTCCTTTTATTTATTGGTTATAGACTTGTAGTATGTGTATATGTATATATTTTAAACACTATAGTGCCATTATTGATTTATTTTGCTTTATCTTATATAGTGTTTTATCAGTTAATTACAACATAATATAGATTTATATTTTATGGTATAGTTGTTTTTGTATATAAGTATATAACAGTTGTTTCATTTCCATTTAAGTATGGTATGCTATGGATAAATTGCAAACACACAAGTTCATATACAATCCTGTACTATTTTTTGTTTTTTAAATAAGATATTTTTGTTCATTTCAAAATTTAAAATTCCCAAAAAAAAATCTCAGTTTTTTTTTTTCAAGTTCGGTACTTAAAAATTCGAGTAATTAATGTCAGATTAGCATACTAGTCATCAATTATAAATCTAGTAAAAATAAATACATTCTGTCGGTAAAAACTACAATGATATGTCTTGAAATGTTCATTCTATTTAGTTAATTTTACAATGGCAAAAAATATAAATAGAGAATAAAAATGTCAAATAGAAAAGAAGAAAAAACGCAGTTCTATATGTTAGCTCATACTCATAGTATCAGTAGTAGTAGTAGTAGTAGTAGTAGTAGGTGAGGTTGAAGTCTCTCTCTATATATATGTTATATGTATAATATCGATTTCACCTAGGTACCATGCTATTGTTTATGAAATTTAGCCATCAGATAATTTTTTGCGTGATACACATTTATCATGCTTCATCTATCGTATTAATTTGACGTGTTGTTTGCTTAACTTTCACCTAAAAAAAAGTTAACACATCCCGCAAATTATTAAAGCTGTTTGGTTAAAATTCACTGGTAACATAAAATTTCCAAATTTAGCGTGCAATAATATACAAGTAGTGTTGGAGATGAGTTGAGTTGAGTCGAGTTGAGCAGATTATGTTTTAAAAATTATGTTTAAGTTTATCTGATTATTTCTCAAGTCGAGTTCAAATGAGTTTTTATCAAACTGAACACGTGTTGAGTTCAAGTAAGTTGATATTTTTGTACTTGTTTGCTTCAACTTTACTTATTGATATCAAACTTTAAATCTTATGACATGCAAATTTTCGTTGAAACTCGTTTGATATAATTATCAAACCAAACTCAAATGAAATTTAACGAAACATTATAAATCGAGTATCGAATTATTTTGTTACTTTTCAGTCCCATGTATATTCGAACATTAAGGCCTTATTTATTTTCATTTTCAAATGAAATTTCTTATTTTTACTATTCAAAATACCGAAAATACATTTATTTTACTCATTTTCAATTTCAATTTTCACTTTTTCCAATCATATATAACCTATTCAATCATGGCAAAAACTCGTATAAGACCGTCTAACGAGTCTCGTGCGTTAGATAAGTTAAATAGGATCCAACCCCGCCCAAAAAACCCATCCAAACCCGCAAAAACAGTCAGCCCACACGCCCGCCCACACGCGTATCACTAGATATAAAGTAAAATATCACCATGTATGAAGTAAAGTATCATTAATTGTATGTCAAAATATCACTTAATATGAATTGAAGTATCATCAATCATGGAGAATTTTCACACGATAAGAAGAAAAAAAATGAATTATTTTCCACATAAATCAAAATGTGGGGTTTTAATTTAGTTGATTCATTTCTTTTCTTTTTTTCAAATATTTATTGATTCTCCAGACATCATGTATCAATATGTATGAAGTAAAGTATCACTAATTATGTGTCGAAATATCAGTTAATATGAATTGAAGTATCATCAACTATGAAGTGTTTTTACATGCTAAGAAAAAAATGAATTATTTTTTATATAAATCATAATGTGGACTTTTAAATTAATTCAAAAAAATAAATGAATTATTTTATACATAAATCATAATGTGAACTTTTGAATTAATTCAAAAAATATATATATAATATGGAGTTTTAATTTAGTTGATTCATTTATCTTTTTTTTTTTTAATGTCTGTTGATTCTCCAGACATCATATATCACTATGTATGAAATAAAGTATCACTTATTTATGTATCGAAGTATCATCAATTATGAAGTATTTCCACATGCTAAGAAAAAAATAAATGGATTATTTTATACATAAATCATAATGTGAATTTTTAAACTAATTCAAAAAAATAAATATATATTTATAAAAAAATAATAAAAAGTGAAAAAAACTATAAAAAAAAATAGGAAAATGGGGATGGTGAGGGAAAATGAGACAATTAAAAAAGAAAAAAAAAATGGGAGCAAGGACCACCTCATGGGTCAAATAGAGATCCGTCTAACATAAGAGATCTGTTAGATGGTCTCATACAAGTGTGCCTCTTCAATCATATATATATATATCATTACAGTGGAACTCATTATTTAAATATTCATCAATTTATCATAACCACACAAATATTTATTTTTTTCATTTTAACCACAAATTTATAATTGAAAATATAATCAAACAAATATATTTCAATTTTCTAAACTTGTAACTCTAAATATTAAATCATTCATCATGACAAAATAATTACATTTTAAAAAAATCAATATACCTCATAAATTGAAATAAAAATACTAAAAGTTAAAAATTAATCTTGAAAATAAAAACAAAAAAGGCCTAAGCTTGTGGGAAGAAAAGGAAAAAATATGACTGAAGCGAAAATGAAGGACTGCGAAAAATAACCAAATATTATTATGCTACTGAATTTGAAAGAAAATGAAAAGCCTTTTATTATCCGACTACATTTCTAAAATATTAGTAAAAAGTCTACCACCCCTTTTTATGTTGTGGTATAGAGTTATAGACAGGGACTTCTCGAAATCAATATTATCATAAATAAAAATATGAATAAACAATTATATTGTTTAGAGTAACGAAAAATACAATATAGTTAGTTTGTTGTAAAAATGCTAGTTGAAAATTT
Source organism: Perilla frutescens (assembly GCA_026008535.1). Classification (NCBI taxonomy): domain Eukaryota; kingdom Viridiplantae; phylum Streptophyta; class Magnoliopsida; order Lamiales; family Lamiaceae; genus Perilla; species Perilla frutescens. The sequence goes on along the minus strand of BRKX01000012.1, from coordinate 5,839,997 downwards.
AAAATAATGGTTTACAAACATTATTCAAAACTATTACAATCTATATTCAAAAGTGTTACTTAAATGTGATTTTAGAGGTGATTATTATTATTATTTTAATACTCACACACCCGATCTGTAGTATTCAGAAGATTCGAATTCGTGATTTTTGATCTCCAAACAATCTCACTCTACCACTAGATCATCCCCACCGAGACGATTTTAGAGGCGATTAAAGCACAAGATTTTATCATTTTAGTAATCAAATTTTAAACATTACTTCCGTGATTTTGTTTTTTGGTTGAATTATTAGGAATTTAGAATCCAAAAGCAATATCAAATAGATTTTCAAGATAGGGAACGACCAATAAAAAAGCCGGTATCTTCCACGTGTCAGCTGCTCAAATCATCTGAGCATTGACCTGAAAATATTGTGGATAGCAAGAAATTTGCCCCAAAATTTGCAACAAAAATCATAATTTTCTTCAATCCAAAGAGATAGAGAGAGATAAACGGTGAGGCTTAGCAGAATTCAGAGAGCTCCAAAACACCATATTGATTGTTCATTAATAGGCTTATCGGCCAAGGAATGGCAGCGGCAGCTTCTACTTCCATGGCGGCCGCCGCCGTCTTGATGCACCGCCTCCCCGCCGCCAAATTCGCCGCCGTCTTCTCTCCCTTGCCAAACCGTCAATATTCTTCCTCCCCTCAATTCAGACAACTCAAAGGTACATTCTTTTAGATGAACCTCACATGAACTGTGGAATTTAGATGAATCTTATATTGTATTTCAATTACTTGTGAAATTTGATTTTTTTCGGTGCGGTGAAGTTAGATTGTTAGTTTGTTGTGAAGTATGTGATCATTGTTTGGTGCAGTTAACCAGAGTTTGCAACACGCACACTCCGAAAAACTACATACATACATTGTGATTTACTTGATTTGAGTGTCGACGTTGCTTATGAGTCATATTTTGTTATCCTAATATAATCGAGGCAAAACAATTGTGAGAAGTCTTTGAATGCCGAGAGATCGAGATCTTCGAAGTTCTACACTTTTTAAGTCTTGAGTTATTGTACCTCATTTCAGATCTCGAACCGTAGTGGGAAGTGTGTTTTGGGAGCAAGTGGGTTAGACTCTTAACTCTTAATGAGTGCAAAGTTAGTCTCTTGCTTAGACTTACCGTTATTGTTTCAAAGGAAATCCTTTCCTTTTATCTTGTATGGATTTGATGGATATATAGTGATATGAGAATACCTTTTGGATTATTGAAGGTCATTGTCCTTACCTTTATTGTTGTTGATATTTTTGCTTTCAAAAGTTCCATTGTTGTCGGCTTGTCGTGCTTTGAACTTTTGGATAGTAGGTGCGAAGTTGGATATGTTTGATGAAATCCGAACCAACTTAAGCACTTCTTACTTGTAACCTTCATTTATGCTCTTGTAGCATTAGAATCGAGTGTTTAATGCTTTTCGACTTGTTTCATTTGTGTACTGCAGTCTGGCTTAGATAACTTCACAAATGTTTGTCTAATTGAATGATAAGATTCTTGTGAGTGTTTTTTATTGTTTCAAAGGTGATCTTTATATACATTACAATCCGATTGTGATGGACAAAGAAATGGAGAAAAAAAATGGATCCTTAAAAATTAAAAATTAGACCTTTAATTGCATTGCTGTTGAAATTCTAGTTTTTTCGTGTTAATTTGCTATTCCGCTGTTAATAAAATTTTAGGTGCGAATTAGAATATGTATGACAGGTCTGGATAGGCCAACTTAAGTTCTCTTCATTTCTTACCTCTATTTATGCCCATAAAGTGCTTGTGGGATAATCTCTTTCGTATTTCTGCAAGCTTCAGTAAAATGTTATTAAAGTTGAGCAATTAGAGGAACTAATTTTAAGTACTATTTTATTTTACATATCTCTGTTTTGAACAACTATATCACACTATTTGCTGTCTGCCAAGATCTCGTGCTTAATATTTTGTATTTACATTGGTCGTTTTTGCATGTAAACAGAGACCACAAGGCGTTCGAGACTCCTGGTCAAGGCTTCTTCCTCAGATGAAGCACCAGACACTTTCACTGATCTAAAGGAAAAGGTAATTACGCCTAGCTTTTGTAATACGTTGTCTCTTTATCGGTGTGTTGGCAGTTTTATTCCGACTTATATGAGTTCCTTTCTCGTTCTACTGCATGACATATCTTGTTTGTCATGATTTATAGTGGGATGCCATTGAAAACAAGTCTACGGTACTTACCTATGGAGGTGGCGCGATAGTAGCCATTTGGTTGGCTTCAGTTGTCGTTGGTGCAGTCAACTCGGTCCCTTTGGTAGGTTCTTCAAAAACTTAAAACTCATGTCCTTATTTATGTTTATTATTTTTGAATGTTTCTCTAATAAAATATTGTTTGTTATATTTTCTTTGATGCGTACTCAACATACAATATCCATGATTGCTTTGTTTCAGCTTCCAAAGATCTTGGAGCTGGTTGGACTTGGATACACTGCATGGTTTGTGTACCGATACCTTCTTTTCAAGGTACGATTTCAAATTACTTCGCAGCATCATGCACGAAGTTAGCACTCCTACTCTACTATTTTGAGGGAACAACAAATTAGACGTATCCATATAATCATTGAACTCCTGCCTTCACATATATGGTATCTCCAAATTGAAAAGGAATATCGGTTGTATGATGAAAATATGAAACATTTAGATGGAGAACAGAATTGTTGTACCATATAGAGCGAGAATTGTTGTGGTTTGAGGAATTTATTTGCCAATTCTGCTATGATGATGATAATGAGCCTTATTGTGTTCTTGCAGTCGAGCAGAAAAGAGCTGGTGGAAGACATTGAAGAACTAAAGAAGAAGATCGCTGGTACTGAATAGAGCTCATTCAGTGAGATTCCAGAATCCTCGTCTCCTCGTCTCGACCTCAGATCGATTGTTTTCTGTGTATTCTGCAGAAGAGGCATCTGGTGTTTGTAATGTAGAATAGGACCTTGTGCATTTTCCCTTCGTTTTGACAGATGCGAACAATGTCTCAGTAATTCCATAAAACAGCTTTGCTTCTTGATTATATATGCTCGTGTTCGTCGAATCCTATGTTATTAGAAGGAGGTGAAGTGAACTCTAGAATTTGGAAAACTTTCCATTGTAAGAAAAAAAAATGGATCATTATATGTTTGTTTGAGGTTAGTTTGATAAAAATATACAAGTAATGTTGATCCTAAATATCAAATTAAGCAATTCGATAATTAATTATTTTTAAGTATTTAATTTTCAATTTTAATTAATATTTGATTATTTCATAATTATGACTTATTTTTTTTAATTTGAATTTTATGTTGATGATTGTTGTCAATTATGTTATAATTATTAGTTTTTATTTTTACATAATAATTATTATTACAATAATAAATTTAATTGTGAAATTTGAAAAGTGAAACAATATAATAAATTTGAGCCACGATTAATGAAACTAGAGATCACAGAATTTTAAGAGCTTAAATTATAGTATTAATTGGAAAGTAGAAAGTAGAAACCCCACGATAAGTCATGAGCATGTGTGTGTGTGTGTATTTGAAAATCTACTTTTTATATATCCGTAAAGAAATACTTATTCTCAAAATAAAATACCCTAAAACTCATTATTGAATATGATCGAAAATTATTTTTGCAGGTGAAGGTTGTGACTTTTTTTTTACATCTATTATATTTCAACTTATAATGAAGGCGCATCATATATGTTTATTCAGGGCATTTACTTTGACGGATAAATTAGATAAATTAAATTAATAAAAATAGTATAGCATAATCCACCACATATTTTGATGGGTTGAACAATTTTTGTAATAACCCTAACTCTATTAAACTAATCTTTATAAGTTATATAATACAAAAGAAATAAGGGAAATATTATTTATATATATGATAACCTTATGATTTATATCTATTATATTTCAACTTATAATGAATGCACATCATATATGTATATGTTTATTCAGGGCATTTATACATTGAATTTTGAACATGGTTAGTACAAAAATTAACTAACATGAAGAATGATATAATTAACTAAAATAATTATAATTACGAGTAAAGTAATAAATAAACAAATAAAATAAAAATGAAGAAGTTAAAATAATGATATAATTAACTTACAAGATTACAACATTAGTAATTTACACAATACAAGGTGTAATTTTCTGAAAGAGTATAACAAAAATATGATATCTAATATAGTTTAATATCTAAATTATAACCCAAAAATGAACAATTTCAAATTAAATGTAATAAATAATAATCTTCTACTATAATGCAATCTTGAAAGCTAAAGTTTAAAATGAATGATCGAGAAAATAAAAGAATTTTTTTAATAAGTTTAAAGGTATTTCAAAAAATAATTTTAAATGCTAATAGACGTATTACATATATACTAAAATTAAATCAAAACTAAATGATATTAAATCTACATTAAGTTAAGCTTAGATAGATGAGAAGTTATGTTGAAAAGTTTTAATTATCAAATAATACTAATCATTAAAATTGTAGTAAATAAATATAATACATATTGGTAAATATTAATTTTAATAATTAGTTAATCAAAGAAATATATCGAAGTTCATTTGATTATAGTAAAATAAATGATCTAATTAACTACGTAGTAACGTTATTGTAATATTCATTAGCTCGAAAAGTATGAAGTATATGTATTTTTTATTTTTCAAGTGAAACCATAGAATACAATTTACTTTAGTATAGTAATTAATAAAATAAATAAACGAAAAATAAATAACTGTAATTTTTTTATCCAATTATCAAAGTAGTATTGATTACAATTTACATTTGCTAAAAAAAAATGATTACAATTTACACACATACGCACACACATATATATACACATTGTTTTTATTAATTATTCACCCGTTACAAACTAAATAACTGTAAATGATGTGTATATTGAATATTAATTTTCTACTAATTTTTTAATCAAGTTTATTACTATCATTATAAATTATACACATATAATATTATAATACATATAGATATAAACATAGTTCGAGCATCTCCAATACTGTACCCAAAATTTGGTACATAACTCAGCCACATCAAAAATTATATATCTACTTTTTTAAATACTCATTCCCTTCAAATAACCCACTATACTTAGACTACCAATATCAGCAACCACTCCAACCACTCAACCACCCAACCACTTCAATATTTAATTAATTTCTCTCACTTCCACATCATCAATATTCATCCAACCTAACCACATCTATTTTACATGTTTTATCAATGGCCACCCAACCACCCAACCACACCATTATATATTATTATTTTATTTTATTTTATTTTTTATTTTATTTTTAAATTAAAATATTACTTGTAATAAAAATAATATAAAAATTTATAATCATAACAAGAAAATGAAAATATTCCAAACTAAATTAATAACATAAATTACAAGATACTTCACACCAATTAAATTACATTTTCTAAAATTACATGAATTTAAAATCACACTCATTAAACGATATTTTATAAAATTACAACCACCTCAGTTTGGAAATAATTATGCCATAAGACGATTTTTCAGAGATTCTTCTTGAGGAGACAAGTTGCTTTTAACCAACAAAGTGTTGAGCATATTCATTTTTGACGATTGCTACCTAATTTCTCCCATCTTGTTAATTGCATCCACTTCCTTCTCGCGTGTGATCCTCATCGCCTGGAGTTCTGCAGTGTATTCATCAGGAATAAGTGACTGTTGTGACACAGTGGCTTTTCCTTTTCTTTTTTACTTTCGCCTTGTCTCTGCCACCAGGCCGACGAATTGTTGAACTTTCACTAGCTCCAGTTTCCGAGGTGGAGTTGTTTGGATCTTCTCCTTCTCCAGTGGTTTTTGATTTTTTGGAACTTCCATGATCTTCTTCAACATCAGCATCATCAGCATACTCTACACGGGTACGATGACGCTCCGCGCCCGACTTCAATTCCCAATTCACATGATGACGCATGATCTTTTCAAAAACTTGGTGGTGTGTGAACTTACTTGATTTTCCGCTGCTATAAAGTTTTTGAGCTTCCTTCTCAACGTCTGCATCCGACATGCCGCTACTTTTTCAAGAATATGCTTCCTTGTAAGCAGCCACCCACTTGGTTACATTTGCATTCAACCTCTTATAACAATTTCTCAGTGACTCAATGCTTCTTTCATCTCCCATAAGTCGTGGGTGGAGCGCTCGAGATTCTTGATACATATTCTAAATGCGACTCCAGAACGTTTGCATTGTTTGGCTCTTGCCAACAATTGCATTTTCACTGGCGGTAACCCAAGCATACATTAGTGCCATATCTTCTTGATCAGTCCAACCTTTCGGTCCGCTTGAAGTGTTTGTGTTAGTGTTGGTGTTTGTGGGTTGGACATTTTCATGAGTGGGATCGTCCGGAAAATGGGGGTTTGAAGCGGTTCCAAAATCTTGAGTATGAATATCATTAAGATTAGGATAATAATCTTGAGAGACAGAGAATTTTTGAGGATTTGAGAAAAAATTACTTGGATTACTTGGATCCATTGAAAGATTGAGAAAGATGGATTTTAGTAATGAAAATGGATGAAATAAGAAATAAAAAGGAGATGATTTTTCGGTGTGCAAAAATATAGCAAATGAGATCTATATTTATAGAGGAAAAAAATGGATTGTGCTTTTTATGAATGGCTGAGATTTATTACTTTATGATGAACGGTGGAGATCAAATTGACATGGATTGTGTTTTTTATGAATGGTTGAGATTTATTGCTTTATGATGAACGGTAGAGATCAAATTGACATGGATTGTGCTTTTTATGAATGGTTGAGATTTATTGTTCGGATAAAATAATCAATTCCAAAAATATTACAAACTAATTAAACGACATTTCATAAAATTAAAAAAAAAATCGCACTCATTAAACGATATTTCCTAAAATTACATTATTTTTTTTTATTATTTGGATATATAGAAAACTAGAGAAAAAAATAGATAATTTTAAAATGTGTTAAAATATAGCAAAATTGATGTCTATTTGTAGAGGATAAAAAATATGAATTTTGGTTTATTTTTTATTTATTTTTATTATATTTTATATAAAAAATATATCAATTTTATATATATTTCACTATAAAATTAATTGGCCAATAGGATGGAGACAAGTGTCTCCATCCTATTGGCCAAAGCAAAAGGTTGGCAGGAGACCGAAGTGGTCGAATTTGGTGGCTGGTCGACCACAAGATCATTGCCATTTCAATTTTTTTTTTCCACCTAAGCGCGACCACACTTGTGTGGTCGCCGTTATTCATGGTCTTATGGTACATACATAACTTTTTCGGTCCCACCATATTTATCACTCATTTAATAAAATATATACATGCATATACATATATTTTAAATATTATAAAACACACACACACACACACATATATATATATATATATTATTTTTATATATAATTTAACTAATTTTTATTTAAATGTTATTTTTTTATATAAAAATTTCAAAACTATCATTAAAAAAATTAAAAAATTTTAAATTAAAAATGAATCGTGAGACATTTTTACACTTTGAATTTAATTTGTTAAATTTTGTTTTAATTTAATTGTTAAACTTTGGCCGTGTACATAAAAAAATAAAATTGGACCGGATAGTTCACGATGGAGGTTGGCCGTGTACATATATAAAAAAAAAGATCGGGTAGTTCACGGTGGACCACCGTGTAGTACACGGTGCTCCACCGTGAACTATCCACGGAGAGAGAGAGGGGCACCGTGTATAAATAAAGTAGGGAGAGAAGGTGGGTGGGTGGAGCGGGGAAAATCGATGCTACCCTTGGGGTATTGCTACAGGTGGCACAATAGATCTGTTGGGACACTTCTATGTGTCCTAATAGATCTATTAAGACACTTAGAAGTGTCCCAATAGAGCTATTGTGACACTTACAATGGTGCCCTAGGGGTAGCATAGAATTAGCCGGTGGAGCGAGAGGAGAGAGATGGAGGGGAAGAGAGAGAAGGAGGGAAAAGAATAAAAAAAGGAGAGTGGGCCCCACATCATAATTTTTTCCCCAAAATACTTGGTACATACAGCTGTACCATTTCTACCATTTGTACTTTTCTTTTTTTTACATTCACAATGGTGTACCTTAAATTTTTGGTAGATACTAAAAATTTGTACCTAAAAATACATCCTAGATGCTCTTAACAAAACTCTATGCCACTAGAAAGAAAAACACACCAACACTCCGCCAAGTTCCCACGACACTACCCCTCATTTCCACATCTGCACTCTCTCCATCTTCATTCTTCAACCCCGCCGTCATTTCTTTATTCCTCCGTCCATCTAGATTTCACAGCGGAGTTTCAGATTCGAGGCCGACGAGCTTGTACGAGCGTTTGTTGCGGCGATTGCCGAGGATTTTCATCAGGATTGGCGAGTATCTGAAGCAGATTTTCAAGGTAGTGGGGCTTGTGAGGTAAATCTGGAACTAGATTGGTGCATATTGTTTTATTTGAATCCATTGTACTTGATACAACGAATCACCATAACTTTCTTTGTTTATGTCATGGTTGGATGAATATTTATTCGTGTGTTTGTATTTAAATTATTTTGATCCTTGATTTAGCCATTGACTGTATTTTCGAAACTTTTAGACGGAGTAGGAATTGAGAATTGTAGCTGTGGTTGTGGAAAAAAAATTGACAGTTGCTTCATTTGATGTTTAATTTTAGAGATTTTTAATGTTAATGTTAGTGGCTCTCTGGGGCATGTCTAAATTTATTTGGATGAATTGTGCTGAATATCTTTTAATATGTATGAAATTAATGAACATTTGTCCATTAAACTTGGAATAGATCTCGTTGTATTAGCTGAACAAGTGAAAGAAGATTTGTTATTGGATAAGTGCTGAATTGGTGTGTTGCAAGATGCTGAGCTCCACTGTTTTCAAGAAATTGAAACCCCCAAACTCATCCACTTAAGAAGTGCTTGTGATGAGATCGCGACAAGCACTGAGGATTTGAACCCGGAGTTGCAGCTGAGAGGTCCAGTAATGAGATTAAGAGCCAAGAAGCTGCAAGGATACTTCCAGTGTTATGTTCAAAAGAAGTTGAATGATGGAGCTGAATCCCGACAGCACAAGTTGGTGACTGTATTGAGCATCGAGGAGCTCGATTGCACTTGAAGAAAGCCACGGCAAAGTGGACGCCCTTGCTATTTTTAATTAGTTATTTTGTTTATTTTAGATTATTATTTCATTTGTGGTTTTATTTATTTAGCAGACCCAATTATCACAATCTGTTTAAGTGATATTGGACCCAGTAGTAGTTTTAATTAGCCCAGTTCGAATTCTAGGCCCAAGACACTTCAATTTCGTTCCTTAGGTTTATTATTTAGGGGATTTTCATTGATTGTGAAGGGCAGACACATTTTGAATGAAATACAGCGCAAAGCTTTTCAACTTGTCTAAAAAATCAATAGTTCTTTGGTAGAGTTTGTTTCTGGTGAATTCAAGCTTGAAATCAATTGATTCGTTCGTGCATCCAGTAGTGTACGGGTTAATCAAGCCATCTATGATTGCTCCATAGGCGCGTTTCGGATTCTCGTCGATCTGGGGTTCGTTTCGGGTAAGATTCGCTTCTATCTTTCGTTTCCATCGTTCCACTTCATTCCAGCCACCATCACACCTCCACACACCCTCCAAACCATCCATCATCATCACCATACACGTTCCCTTAGCCACCAAGTCCAAATTCCATCCATACAAGCCCTAGGTCCATTTATAAGTCGAAAACAGTCCGAAAATTGACCACCGAGCCATCTCCCAATTTACTAATGCATTTTTGCTGAATTTTGGATATGTTGTTCAAAATTTCTGATTGTACCTTGTGTTAAAATTTGAGCTTAATCCGAGTTGTTTAGCATAAGTTTCTGTTCGTATCTTTTCTAGGGTTTTAGACTTTAATTTGGGGTTTTTGCTATTTAATTCTTGTTTGAATTTAATTGAGTGTTTAGGACAGTTTAATTGATCATATTTGAGTGTTATTACAGTAGGAAATTTGGATTGAATCTTTGTTACAAGTTGACGTGTGTTTTCGGTCTTTGCTTCCGCGTTGTGTTGGTCGTATCAGCTTGAGTTGGTTTGGATCTCATCAAACATATCCAACTTCGCACCTACTATCTAAAGGTTCAAAGCATGACAATAATGGAACTTTTGAAAGTAAGAATCTCAACAACAATAAAGGTAAGGACAACAAACTTCAATAATCCAAAAGGTATTCTCATTTCACTATACATCCAATTCAATCAAGATAAAGAGAAAAGGATTTCCTTTGAAACAATAATGGTAAGTCTAAGCAAGAGACTAACTTTGCACTCATAAAGACATACATGTACGGAGCAATAAAATGGAATAAACTAACACACTTTCTCCCAAAACATACTTCCCACTACGGCCCGAAAACTAAAACGAGGTATAATAACTCGAGATTACAAAATGTAGAACTTCGAAGATCTTGATCTCTCAGCATTCAAAGACTTCTTACATTTTGTCTCGATTATATTAGGATAACAAAATATGCCTCATAAGCAAGTCGACACTCAAATTAAGTAAATCACAATGTATGTAGTTTTTCAATGTGTGTGTGTTGAAAACTCTAGTTAATTGCCCTAAACAATGATCACATACTTCACAACAAATTAACAATCTAATTCACCCCCATACCTATCGAAAAAAGTCTAATTTCACAAGTAATTGAAGTACAATATAAGGATCATCTAAAATCCACAATTCATATAAGGTACAATTCACTATTAATTGAAGCACACCGTCTAGTTCTGCAAAAAAGGAAAATGATGTTATGCAGTAGTTAACAAACCAACGGCATTATTATAAGCTAACGAAAGCATTTAAAATTTGGGTATGCGTAAAAATTCATCTTTTGTATTTTTTCGTCCATATTTTTTCATCTAAACATGACATTCCGACATCTTAATAAACAACAAGAAAGAATTTATATATATTAGTATCGATTACATATGAGCAATATTTATATATTATATTAGCACATCATTATTATAATATTAGCTATAATATTACCATATAGTTTTATCTGACCAATCTTTTCAACACACAATTTCATATTATTTGCAATATTTATGTATCATATTAGCATATCATTATTATAATATTAGCTGCAATATTAGCACACATTTTTATTTGATCAATATTTTCCATACACAATTTCATGTTATTATCAATATTTATATATTATCTTAGCACACTATTATTATGAATGTGAAATAAATAACACATATGGTTTAAAAAATCATTTAGTGATAATAATAATAATAATAATAATAATAATAATTGCTAATTTGATCAAATTTAGTTGCTATCACGCAATTAAATTTTTCTACTATAATCAGTCATAAAATCTGAATATGAACCAAATAGATATAGTCAATTTTGCAAAGCTAATACAAAGATAAAATACTGTTAATATAAAATAATTCAAATGCTATCAAATCATATAAATTTTGCTATTATGAAAACATGAATTAAGTCACAAATTTAAATTAATTTACTTACAAAATTAATTAACCGAATTTGATTTAATTAGCTAATTATCTATGTTTTTTATAGATGCAAAGAAAAAAATCATATAAGAAAGTAAATAATTAAATGTATAATATGAATATATATATATATATATGCCATAAAATGTGGGATTTAATATTCCATATCCTCAATTTATAAATCTATTAATTAATTATGTCTTTGACCCCATCAATTTCAGATTGATCTGGACCGTGAAAACCAAATAGATGAATGACTAAGATTGGATCATAATCTACATAAGAAGATTGTTAACATTTGAACCAAATTATATATATATATATGCGCACATGCGCACTGAGTGGCACTGTGCACACATAGCTAGAGTTTTATGAACTTTTGAGACAATCAAATATAGCAAATTAGATAAACATCACTCCACACATAATCATATATAAGTTGCAGACAACAATCAATTTCCAATTTGTGATCTCAGAAACACAAATTATGAAACTTTGCCAAAATATCAAGTGAATATCAACAACCGATGAAGAGAATCAAAATATTTGAACACAAAAATAATTTACTAAGATACCACCGCACAAGCAAAATGATCAACTTGTCCCGGTGGAAATGGTTTAGTGGTGAAGTGAGATTGCTTGGAGACTAAGGCAATGTTTGGTATACTGGTACGGATATACCCACATTAATAAAATCTGGATTGCTTTGAAAGACAATTGCGTATTAGCTATTTTAATTGTGTGTTTGGTTATTAAGATAAATATAGTAAGATTGCTTCACACATCTGTTTGGTACATTATTTTATTTGGTAAACTAACTTCTGGAATGCCTATAATATCCTCATGAATATTTCAATATTCCCACCATGCCCCCGTTTTTTGTCAATTTATATCCCCGAATTTTTTACCTTATCCCTTGGATTACTTCTGCACTTTTTTTTTGCGCGCAAAGGAAGTTCGTGGTTCTCCAAGGGTTGCAGGTCTCTTCGCACGAAAGCTTCTAAAACAATGAGTTCGGCGATGCAAGGTATACTATTTTCTTTGCCTTGCATCTGAAATCGTAAAATTTTAACTGAGTTTCCCGACAGCTGTACTAGGGCTAAGAATCTGAAATATTCATTTGTGGTTTCCTTTGTTTTGATTAGGGTTATTCATTATGAGATGCATAATATCTGAATATGGCCGTCGATTGATATTGATAATATATTCGTATGTGGATTGGATTTATGTATATTTGTATCTTATGAACTTTTATGCCGCTATGACCTATTCTTCACATATTCCTACTGTGCTTGAACTTCTGAAAACAATGAGTTCGGCGACAGAAGGAATACTATCTTCTTTGCCTTGCATCTGAAATCATCGATTGTTAACTGAGATTCACGACAATTGTACTAGGGCTGACAATCTGAAATATTCATTTGTGGTTTCCTTTGTTTATGTGCAACTTTCATCTTCATATATTCAAGTAGGTGTTCTTCAATGTGAGTTATTTTTTGTGTATATCATGTTATTCTATTATATGGGGTGTGGAGGCAGAATTACATAGTATGCAATGTTTGAAACAGGAAATAATGATTGTCAAGTGCGTGGAAATAAATCCGATAAGACACGCCGCAGTTGGTCCACAAGAGAAGAAGAAGTTCTGTTGGCAGCTTTGAAGGAATTGGTGGTACAAGGGTGGAAATCTTACAACGGTTTTAGGGCTGGATATTGGAATAAGCTAGAAGAGGCTATGAAGAAAGATTTTCCCTCTACAGATTTGAAAGGTATGTCCCACATCAATTCAAAGACAACTACGTGGAAGAAGAACTACTACTCGCTATCCGCTATATTGAACCGAAGTGGCGTGGGATTCAATCTCAAAGGTACTCATATGATTGAATGCAACGACGAGCAGTGGGATCAGATTGTTAAGGTTTGCTACTTGTATTTGAAAATTCTTTCTAACTCCCATTTGATGAAATGCTAGGTTGATGTGATTCAAGAGTTGGCCTCACCTTGATGCTTGGAGAGAAATCTTTGGTAAAGACCGGGCTACAGGTGAGAACGCCGAAGATGTTATGGATGCAGTCAACGAATTGCACCAAAACCAAGAGACGTTCTAGCTGTTTTCTGAATGTGACTATTATATGCCTACTCAAGATGAACCATTCACTGAAGATGTGGCTGAGGATAGTGGTAGCCAAAATCAGCGAGAGAAACCATCTCCCAGAACTTAAGGCAAGAATAGAAAGAACAATGATGGGTTTTTCGACATGGTTGAGCTGCTTGCTGAAATCAACTGCATGGTCCGCACTACTGATAAGAGGTTGGAAACTATAGCCTCCAGAATTGGCTATGACTTTGATCAGTCTAAGGTTCGGAAGGATATGTTTGATCGCTTGAGCAACATCGAAGGGTTATCCATCAATGACAAATTCGACATATGTGAGATCCTTGCCAAGGAAGTTGACAAGATGGATATATTCATGGGCCTTCCCGACGAAGCTAAGACACAATATGTGATGAGGCTTCTTGCTTTGAAGTATGGTACTCTTTAAGTTGAAGTTCAGTGGAAGAATAAGTTCATTTTGCTAATTGTGGACATCTTGGTCTTTATATGATGAGGCTTCTTGCTTCTGTTTTTTGGCTATTTATGGAGATCTTGGTCTTTTAGATATGTGAGTATTTTTTGTTGCATTGGACACAATTGCATTTGACTTCTTCATATGATGTTTTTGTGGATGCTCTTTTGGGTATGATTCAAGGCATATTATGGTTGTGAAAAGATGTAGCAGTAATTAATGGATTAATGGGGAGGTTGTGTGTGTGTATATAAAACAATAATATAAGAAAGTTCTTAAAAAAATAGTGCAAAAATGAAACCAGTATATCTTTCATTGATGTGATTTCTTTCTTTCATGTAAACTGTAGAAAATCAGTATATCTTTCTTTCTTTAAATGAAACCAGTATATCTTTCTTTCTTTTCAGTATAAGAACTGTACATGCATAATAAATCTCTTCTTCTTCACTGTAAATTCCATCACCAAATATTTATCCAAAATGAGCATGATTTTTTTGTGAAAATCTACAACATTGTGCAGCCTTTTTATCCATTTTGCAGCCACCAAAACAAGAAACAAAGAGAATATTTGTACAATACTAATAGAAACAACAACAACTAATAGAAAAAAAAACGTATAATATATCATTACATAATGTGGCGAAAACAAGTTCCAACCACAAATTCATTATATCAAAATAGCTTGCCTGCAATAAATCCTAGCAACTCCAAACCAATTCCAGAGAAAATCACTAAAATCTCTAGGACATTTGTAGTAATATCTTCCGGCATTTGCAACATTCTTCCCCGCACACTTTAACACCATGTAACCCATTCCAGAATGAAAAAATGGATTTCGAAAAGAACCCTCCTTATAAGCTTCCATATCTACAAACATATAAAAATGACAGTTTTTAAAATATTATCACAACAGTTTATATAACAAACAATAAGACAAAGGAATTATATTTTTTCTTGTGTGACAGATAGATTCTTACTGTAAAAGGCAAACTAAGTGGCATTAATATAATCATTCCACATTCCATCAGCTAGATGGTCCCTCGCAGCATTCCATTCCGGAGAGGACTCAACTGTATCAACAAACTTATCACCATCTACACCTAATGCTCCTTCATCATTTACCAACATGTCAAATTGTTGTTTCAATTGGGTCAATGTTCATTTGACACCGAATGAAATTTTTTAATAGAAAGCAACACATCATAAGCTTATTCTAAATTTTGATGGGGTAATATATTGTGCTTCGAAGTATGCCTCATCTTATCTTCATTATGCCAAATGCCCTATCAATAACATTCCGGGCCTTACTGTGCTTCAAATTAAACAGCTCCTCCTTATTTTGAGGTCGAGTGTTAGTGGGACCCCATTATTTTAAATGGTATCTAACCCCTTTGTAAGGGGTTAAGAAACCTTCGCTATTTGCGTAACCGTTGTCACACAAATAATAGTGTCCTATGTTGTTTATAACCAAAAAACAGACATTAACAAAAAGAATTAATTTTAAGATATGACTATGAAAGTTATATTTTAATGATTGTAATTAATTATAAACAAAAAGAATTAACAAAAATGTACCCCTGGGCACCTTCAGATCATTAGCTCTGTTCAAAGCATCACGTAATATCCTAGAGTCGGCAGCCGATCCTTCCCACCCTGATAGAACATATACAAACTGCATCTTCCGGTCACAAACTGCTAATACATTGGTGGATATTTGTCCCTTTCTGGTTCTATATTTGGGCTTATCAGTATTGATAACTGTCACGTTGGTGTATGTGCCATCTAACGCACCAAGATAGCCCTAAGATTAAAAAATGAGGTCTCCAAGAATTAAAAGGGATATTTTGAAGAAAATGTGTTCTTATGATGTTTAAATATAGACTCATGACATTACCTTAAACCACTTCCAACGAGAATCGGTGTAATCATCGGGAACGGGCTGGGGCTTTACTAGCAAGATGACATGAAGTCTTAAAATTGCTCTTAGTACCAAGTGGATATAGCGAGAACAAGTCTACCCTGATCTCTAAAAATCAAATCTAACGACTCTATTTTTTTTATGATGAGCTAATACAGACAAGAACATAGCAACCTGCTCTTCAACGCTTACATATCGACCTACCATCCCCCTAAATCTCTCAAAAGCTGACACAATTTACCGAAAGCATTGCGATCCATACGCAGATTAACAACATAATCTACATCAGTTAATCCTATAATCCTACTCATATGTTTAACTTGGTCTGGGATACGTGGAATCATGCGGTAAGGTGCAGCTTGTGTATTACGCTTTCTCTTACGCGAGTTAAGCTTTGTTAAGTAATGCACAATTACAAACAGTTGGAGAACTTGATTAAGAAGAATCTCTTACAGTAGCAGATACACATAATCAGAATTAGTCAAACGCATAAGTGGCGGCATTTCAACAAGAAATTGGTTCCACTGAACTCAGCTGCAAAAACATGCACATATTCCTAGCAATAACAAAGAAACACATAAAACCTAGCAAAGGAATCAAGCATATATAAGCAGAAAAATTACAGCTATAATTGATAGATTATCAATTTTTAACCTACTAGTTGATTTTAGCTCGGCGTCATTATTGAAAACCCTAGCTATGAACAGCAACAGGAAATTTTTTCAAAATATGAAATTGTGAGGAAGAAAATGTACCGTTCAACAGAAATTGTATCACCACTGGTCGACTAGAAGCATCATATATCTGAAGATTTTTTCGAATTTTGAGGAAGAAAGTAAAAGCTGTGTAGGGTTTCGAAGAACACAGACGATAGAAAGTTTTCAGATTTCTAAAGAAATAGGCGAGCATATATGTTTTTGGCTTTTTGAATGATTTTTGAAAGGGTAATTATGTCCAAAATTTTTGTTATCGGGATTACTGTTCATTGCCAGAAACTGTAACCGAGGGGGGCGTCAGATACATTGTCCAGCCGAATTAGTAAATTACACCCCGGGCCTCGCGTGAACGAGCAATGGCTACCAAACACACGGTTCTTGCTGGATCCCTTTACTAATATGCCTTTATCCATGCTACCAAACATTGCCTAAAGGTTACAGGTTCGAATCTCTTCAATATCACCAGGTCGGGTGTGTGAGTAAAAAAAAAAAAAAATGATCCACTTTTTTAATGGCCATACTTTGACTAAATAAAATATCATATAGATTCCCCTGATAATAACAAATTTTTCACATTAATTTATTACTTAAATTCCAGACATAAAACACATTTTCATGCCAAAAATAGATGCATGTTGGCAAATTTGGTGCATGTTTATATCTTACTTGAACAATGCAATGATGACTCCTCCAATTACGCAGAACTCTTAAAAGAAAAAATTGTGAATCAAAATATATCCAATACATTATTTTGAAGACTTGCGGAATTGGAAAAAATTGTGAATCAAAATATATCCAATACATTATTTTGAAGACTTGCGGAATTGGAATGCAGCAGAAAATAAATTCGATGTTTGAGATTTTTCTTTTGAAGAAGTGAGGAGATATGACGAATTCAATTTTAAATTTTAGGTTTTTTCCCACAAAATTCAATCCATTTTTTTGAATAATCTGCTAAAAATATTCGTAGCTCGTTTTGCAATGGGAATGGGAAGAATCTCTTTTCATTCGACACACAAGTTACAAATCTACAAATACCTGTTGTTGATAAGGTTATTTGCAGCATCTATTTGAATATATGGGAAGAGAGAACTCTGTAGAGAGATTGGAAGACAAAGAAAGTTTCGATTTTTAACATCAGTTTGAAGTAGTTTTAGCAAAGGATCAGTCTATACAGATCTACAGCTATTTGCAGCATCCATTTGAATCTATGGGTAGAGGCAGAGTTGAGAGAGAGAGATGAGTTTTGTGGTTTTTTTTTCCAGGGATAACTGCAGAAAAACTGCCCCAGATATATCGAACAACGTAGATTGATTATTTTGCTCTCAAAATCATTAAAAAAATTAACAAAAAAATGTTCTAAAATTGAATTTATTCTGCTTTTATATATAGCATACTAGTGTTACACCCGTGCGATGCACGGGGAATGCGTTGTGTTCTACAAATTGAATGAGTATTATATCACCTAATTACCCCGATCAAATAGTAGTACACAATGTGTTTATATATATATATATAATATTCATGATTTATTGCCAAAATATTTATCATAATATATGAGAGATGAATTAAAGTTATAAAATGCAATATATGTAGGAACTATTAAACATTTTCTTGTGTAATAGTACATTTTTAACAATTTCTATTTATTAATATTTTTAAACAATGTTTCTCGCTAAAAAAAGGGTAATATTTTGAACCAATGTTTCACGCTAAGAAAATAGTATTATTATATGAAAAAATAACGTTTCTTTAATAGAATATTATTATAAATACTAAAGTCATAATTTGAGAACATATAATTTACATGGAAAAAAATATAAAATATTAGGGTGTGCGATTTTTCTTAACGCATGACTAACCATATAAAATAATAATTGGGCCAATTTTTTACAAAACTTATGTTAACAATTATGTCATTAAAAACGTGTGTATATAAATTTGAATATGTATTTTATTAATCTATAAATCTCTAAATATATTCAATCAAATCATCAGCTTTACATACAATGTTCATGTAAATCAACTGATGTCTATCACTTGAATGACAACGATTTATATATTTATAGACATCAGTTCATGTTTTTATTTATAATAAAATAATGGGCAATGACTCATGTAATAATTGTTAGGAATAAAAGATGTCCATAAAAAAACTATACTATAAAAAACAAAAAAAAACTTTATATTATAAATTTTGAAAGACTTCTTTGTACACTACATTTGAAGTAGAGGTCTTATCAACACCATCATTGTTGGAAATTAAAATTTTCAGACCACTATGACTTGTGACTCGTGAAACGGCTACATACAACTGACCATGACTAAAAACTGGTTTTTTCAAAAATAAACCTACACGATTTAATGATTGGCCTTGGCTTTTATTTATGGTCATTGCATAGGAAACTATGACAGGAAATTGTCTTCTTTGAAACTTGAATGGCAACCTTGGATCTGCCGGTGTGAGTGACATTCTTGGAATCAAAACCTTGTTCCCTGCATTTTGTCCGGTGAGAACTTTTGCTTCCAATACATGATTGCCAAGCCGTGTAATAACCAATCTAGTGCCATTGCACAGACCATTTGCATGATCTATATTCCTCAAAAGCATGACTGGAGTTCCTACCTTCAAATATAGCTCATGATTTGGTACACCAGAACATTTAAGGCTATTTAAGAACTCAGGCGTGTGTACATCTTGCAAAATAGACTCATTTGAATCTGCTCTGCATGTACAGTCTGAACTTAGATAAGCTCAACCTTCACATTGATTCAAAGAAACCATGTATTGGTTTATTGACTTAACTACATCCAAAGTTGGAGCAAGAATTGCTCGTTCTTGTAAGTAGCATGTGGTATTTGCAAATCTGCTATCAATAGAATAGATATAATCGACAATTGCTGCAATAGGGTCCCCTGAATATTTAAGCAAAATATCATTTGGAAGATCAATATTTGTTTCTTCATCATTAGGACCTCCTTGTGTCCCATCTTCTATGCTTGCAATCCACTTGGAAAACTGCTCTAATTGAATCAGTTCATCATTCGTGTTTGCATTCTGAAGTCTCATATTTTTGGTCAATCTCAGCACAGTGCAAGTTTTCCAAAGGTATGACGAATTGATTGTTGCATGTACAATATCCTGTCTGCTACCTTTCGGAATAACCGGTAAAATTTGACGGAAGTCTCCACCAAACACAATAGTTTTACCTCCGAATGGCAATTCAAAGCTTCGTGGATTGCAACAACGCATAATGTCACGCAAGCTCCTATCCAAGGCTTCAAAACAGTATCTGTGCATCATTGGAGCCTCATCCCAAATTATTAGTTTGGCTTCTATAATTAGCTCAGCAAGTGGACTTCTTTGATTTATATTGCAAGTAGATTCTTCATTAGGGTTGATTGGAATTTTGAACCGTGAATATGCAGTTCTTCCTCCAGGCAGCAAAAGTGATGCAATTCCACTTGAAGCCACATTTATGACAATTTCTCCTTTTGATCGTAATGCAGCTGACAACCCTTTCCAAACAAAAGTTTTTCCAGTGCCTCTGTATCCATATACAAAAAACATACCACCTCTATTCGACTCGACTGCATGTAAGACTTTATCATGGACACATAGTTGTTCTTCTGTACACCTACTTAAGAAATCTTTGTACTCTTCTTGTAGACCTTCACGATCATATCGTAACTCATCATTGATCAATCTATTTTGATTATTTTGAAAGAAGTCTGCACTTGGAAATGGCATTGAGTGAAATTCTTTCAAACTCCTACCAAGGCTCCTCAACAATTTCTCTATCTCAACCAAAGCATAACCTTTTATTTCATCCTCATTTAGTGTCAACTCTGCCATTTTGATAGTAAAATACATATAATCAAGATAAAGTATAATATGTATTATTTGAAGTATATATGAAATAAAACTATTGTATTTAATCAATATTGTATACCTGGATGTTGTAACAATGCTCTTTGATTGTATAGAATATCATCTGATAGGCATGACCAACAACTATTCCAAACATCTTCTGGTCTCGCAAGTGTATTGGATGACAATAAGGTAGCGAAAAGATTTCTCAAAGAGTTTGCTGAAGCCCAATGACTAGCCTCAATGATTCCATCAATGTATTCTTTGTCATCATCTATCAGTCCCAAGGCATAGCAAGCATCTCGAAAAGTAGCATACTGAACTCCATTAATGCATCTTATTTCCTCGTAACATGTTGGTCCACGAACAACATTCAGTAGACATCTGAGGTAATACATCTCTCCAGAACCATGAGGCACATAGAAGATCCTTCCAATTGCGTATCTCATCTTTCTTGGCATCCATTCTCGAGTAGCTTGCTTCCAAACAAATTTTGTTGGAAATTCAGCATAAGTAAGTTCTATTGCTTCGGGATATTTTTTATTTGCTTCCATCCAAGCCAAAAACATGCTTTGGTTTACAGTAGGCCGATCAAGGACAACATCTATTAGATCTGAATCAGAAAATATTACACTTTGTTTACCGGGAAGATGAAAGCTCAAGCGTTCAACTGCAGGATCCCTATAATGAATTTCAAAACCGAAAACTCTCCAAGCTGCTTCACATGGTGAAATGTATCTATAATCATAATACATCTTGACTTCATCACAATCTCTTTGCCCTTCTTCATTTCCTGCACTTTGATAAAAAGATGCAGTAACACGATCATGTCCTTTGTTTATATATTTGAACAGATACTTGATTGATCGTGACTGATTACACCATTCAACATTAATATGTGCACCATACTTCTCAAGCAAATGTTGATTATGTTGTACAACATATCTGTTATCCAAAGTGATGCCATTTTTAACAACAAATCTACCATCGTTGCGACGTCTGTATACTGGATATCCATCTTCATCAACTGATGTAAACTCAACAAATTTCTTTGGAAAATGCTTTGTACAACGACCATTAGACATGCACGGGGAACTTTTTTGGGCAGTACCACAAGGACCATGCATCATAAAGTCTTGTACTAACTGATAATAATTTGGATCATTTTCTTTATCTGGTATTTCTGCTGAAATTATTCTATCAATGTCTTCAGCTGCAGGATGTTTTTCTTCTTTACTTAAGAAGAGTAGGATATGAGCATGTGGTAATCCACGCTTTTGAAACTCAACAGTATAAACCACTGTAAAATGTGAACAAAATTAATTCAGATTTTTATTATATAAAATGATTTATATATATATATAATGATAAATATAGAATGTATAAAAAATGTTTAAAGAAGTACCTGCTTTTACTGTTCCAAATATTTTATTACTCCGCAAATCTTTAATTAAACTGTCCAATTTCATCTTGAATACACGAGCAATGATATCAGGACGATCTTCTGCTTTCAAACCCCATCTTTCAACATATCTTACAATTTCTGGCCATTTAGGGTTACATGTGAACGTGATGAACAAATCTGGATATCCTGCCCATCTGCAAATGGCCATTGCATCTTGATAATTCTGAATCATGTATCGAGCACCACCAGTGAATGATGAAGGTAATATAACACGTTTCCCATGTTTAGTTGGATCCGTTTCACCCATTGTAAGTGCATCTTCTAAGCCTTTATACATGCTTGCACGCAATTGTTTTTATGTGTGCGCATATATGTCAGCCTATTTGACTCAATCATTGTATATGCATCAACAACAAACTGTTGAAACAATCTCTTGGACAACATAATGTTTGATGGCTCATTTTGTCTCTCATGCAACCGATAAGCGAAGAACTCTCTGCAACTTACTCTTTTTCGTCCCCCCTTGAGGAACCTAACGATTCCGAATATGGAATGTCTTCTCTATACCCATCTTCACCATAGGGAAACAATAGTGGATACTGCAAACCAAGATAAGAAGCATGTAGCTCATTTATGCGCTTTAATTGTCCTGATTGTTTTTCAACAATTATATCTCTATCTCCAATAGATTCATCTAAATCTCCAACAATCAATGCTGAAACCTCTGAAGCAGATGGAAGATTATATCTTCTTGCATCATTTCCTCTTCTTCCGATAAGTCTTAGCTTCATATCCGATGTGTCAATTTCCAAATATTTATCTCTTGCCATCCTAAATGACTTGACCAATACATTATTCTCATCCAACATTCCCTTAATTTCTGCTACAATCTCGGCGTGCAATTTATTTATGTCATTCCGTTGACTACAAAATAGAATTAGCATAAAAAATATAATCAGTAAATTATAATTAAAAATAAATGTATGTCAATTTAATTACTAAAAACTAACCTTACAGACTGTATCCTATTTGAAACTTCATTCTCTGTGTCATAGATATACAACTGTGCAAATTTCGGAACGGATCCTTCTGGAGGTAGCAAACTTCCAATCAAATGATAATTTTGGCCATGCAATCGGAAGACAGGTGGAGATTTTCCCTTATTTAGACTTGAATCTATTTTTCCTCCCATTGATGTAAAACAGAACATGCTATTATAGGAACGAATGTTCTCTAAAAAGTGTTTGCTCTTCGCATCATTAGCAAAAATCAAATTATCCAAAACTTTGGGAGGCTCTTTCATTCGTGGAAGTTGGACTTTCCCACTCATGCAACAAAGCAAGTACTTAGGATTTTGGGCCTTGTAACTTTTGTTTAACCGTTCTTCATACCAAAAGAATGCTCCACAAAATAGACATAGATGTATTGGATCACCGAAATCCCAATATTCTACAAAAATATATATTTCAGTAAATAAAATATCTACAATAGTATTTTTTTTAATACAAAAGTATATTAAAACAATCAATTTTTACATGTTAACAAATTCTAAACACAAAATTAAATATTTCCTATAGAATTATTTCATATTAATCATAACATATCAAGTTAGTAGAGCAAATTTTTTTACTTGGGCAAAATTTAATAGAAATTAAAAGTAACATGTTAATCTTTTACTCGGGATAAGTTTAATAGAAATTGCGAATTGTTTTAGCGTTTGTTGTCAAAAAAATTAATCACCTTTAAACATATTTGCAATATAAATATGATTTTTAAAATTTTGCAATAAAATTCAACTTTTTTATTTGTAGTAAATTCGACATTCTCCAAAAAAAAAAATAATTGTCGCTCATAATTATAATATGACAATATTTTTTCCAGAGACATATTATTAATTTAATTTCAGAATGTCGAATATGTGAGATTTTTATGGTGCATTGGTCAGTTTTTTTATTGCCAAAAAGTTTAAAGCGTGGCTATTTTGCTAAAAAGCAAAATGATAGATTATTATTAATTACAACAATTTAAAAATCGTGTTAAAATTGAAAATTCATTCGCATATGGTCAATTTTTAGCAATTAACCCTTGTTTTTAAATTAATCATAATTACCATCATCCAAATTCATAATTTATGCTTCAACCATATTTGAACAATTAATTAGAAACCTGACCATTGAAATCTTGTAAACTTGTAGAGTTCGACCCATCAACACTAATTGGCTCGTCACTTGTCAAATCAATAATTGTTGACTGAGCAATGCTTGAAATGTGACCTCTTTGTGATTGCAAATCATTTGCGACTCCAGTTTGAAAATTATTGTGAAGAATAGATGCACCTGCATCAATGATTGCAAAAATAAATGTGTTTATTCATAAAATTTTAATTAACAAATTAGAGTATTGTAAGAAACAATGTAAATTGAAAGATGAATAAAATTACCGTTTGTTATATCACTTAAGGGTGATGGAGAGTGTAGAATAGATGGTCTTTGGAACGAAAATTGACTCGATGATTGAGAATGGCATGCTCGCAAATTAAAACGTCGTATTTTAGATGGTGGGAGATTCAAATTATCTGTTTGGAAAAGATAGAAAGAATTAACTAATACAATATATATATATATATATATATATATAATTTTTGTAAATTTTTATTTCGTCAACACTATTTTAACATTGAGGGTGTAGAATCTCAAATTAATGCAAAAAATATACATGCATGTATAAATATTTTAACATACACACACAAAATTATGATACTCATTTTGCTACATAGATGACACATTTAAATATTTATATATACAAAATTTAATATAGCATACAAACAATAATAAAGTGAGTGGGATTTATGATGTTAATGACTAATCATTAAAATGATAAAATCAAATGTGTAATATTAAATATTTAATTGCATATTTAATCTCATAAATTTTTCTACGTACATTTCATTTAATTGAAAAAGTATAACACTAAGTACAATTGAGACTATATTTTAAAATAAAAAGTAAAAACAAAAAATGAATTGGGCTTGGACTTATTAAATTCATTGGGAATATGTTTAACTTGACCCAATCTAACACATGAAAATTAAGCTCAATAATCAACTTTTAATGTTTCAATTTTTTTAAGTTTTTCAACGAAAATCTGAAAACCGTTTTTCTCTTTTCTTTCGTTGACTACTCAATTGGCGAGTTTACATTGCATCTTTGATGTAAGTAAAATTTAGACTATATTAGAATAAAAAATAAATAAAAAAATGAATTGGGCTTGAGCTTATTCAATATATTGGGAATATGTTTAGCTTGGCCCAAAATAATCATTCAAATTAAATAAAATAAACTTGGCCCAAATGCCCAATCCATTCAACCCATTATAGAATTAGGGTAGAGAGTTGGTAGCCAAAGAGCCGCAACTCATCTCCTCTCCTCTCCTCTCGACTGAGTGCGTCAACGATCCATCTGTAGCTCGATTTCTCAATTTTTTTTTAATCTAGATGGTGGATTTGTCATTTCCACCGTTAAAGCCGTCTGAAACTTTGTGAGATCGTCAATGATACAACCAAATTTTTTTCCACCGTATAGTTTTCTCATACTATCTATGGATCAATGCTTCTGCAGAGTTTTGTGTTGACGAAGACAACAAAGATGAGTATCCCTAAACCCTAATATCAACTTTCTCAATATATTTTTTCTACTTTAAATTCATATTAGTCGAGGTAATTTCTTTTCTATTAGTTTCTTACAAAAATACTATTTAGTATATCACTATTAATATTTTTTATCTATACAGATCTTCAGTACGGTTTTAAAGGAGTAGATCTGGACAACTGCATAACAGATATTGGTGTAGCTGAAGATGGCAAAGATAAGTACCCTTGTTCAGTATTTAAATATCAATTTTGTTATCTGTTTCTACATTAAACTCATAGTGTTTGCTTGCAAATAAGAGACGTATGTCAGTAAAAAAAACTAATTTTTATACCTTACCGCCTATCATCATAAGTATAAATTTCAAAATCTGGGTTTTCTGCTAAAAAAATAAAAATGGCCATATATATCTTTCAAAAACAGGTCAGATATTATTTTCAATTAAGCTTTAAATTTACAGACTATTTTTGTTGTTATTGTCATCTCTGTGTCATATAATTTTTAGTAAAAATTAAATAAGAGCTTATATAGCTGCTAAAAAATGTAGTTTTCCCGAAAAATGAAAAAAGGTAAGATATTGTTTTTCTGCTGAAAATTAAAATTTTATGAGTATTTTTGTTATTTTTATTACCTCTATGTAATTTATACTAAAATTCAATGAAGGGTTATGTAGCTTGGTATAATCTTTTTTTTCATAAAAAAAATTAAATTGCCCTTTTATAGCTTTTAAAACAGTCCACATATTGTTTTTAATAAAAATTAAAATTTCTGGATTATTTTTGTTAGTTTTGTATATCTATGTCATTTATACTAAAAACTGAATTGGGTTTATATAGCTTTTAAAAATCTAAATTTTCGTGAAAAAAATGAAAATAGCTATATATAGCTTTTAAAGGAGGCCAGATATTATTTATAATTAAAATTTATATTTCAGAAGTATTTTTATTATATCTATGTCAACTATGCCTTTTATAAATTTGAAATACTATTTTTCTTGAAAAAATTGAAAATAGCTATATATAACTTTTAAAAGAGGTAAGATATTGTTTTTAATGAGAATTAAAATTTTGGAAGTATTTTTGTTATTTTTATTATCTCCATGTAATTTATACTAAATTTCAATGAATAGTTATATAGCTTGATATAATCTTTTTTTTTCCCTGAAACAAATAAAAATGACCTTGTATAGCTTTTAAAACAGTCCACATATTGCTTTTCTTATATTACTGATAAGCCAGTTTGAATCGAAAAGGCTAAATGGGTGTAATGTATGCAACTCTTGCAACTTTAGAGAATTTATATGCATTGGTGATGCATTGAGGTGGTGATTCTTGCCATTGTTTAATTTTGGACATGGCAGAGAACTCAAGATGTTTCACAGGAGATCAAAAGGGTGAGAGCTCAGATGGAAGAAAATGAGCAGGTGGCCATTCTCATGAGAGGGCTTCGAGGTCAGAATTTGAATGATACTCAGTCTCTTGATGATAATGTCAAGCTCCGTCTAGTTGAGGTTTGTTGTATGAATTTGAAGTTTATTTTAAATGAAAATTAAAATTTTGAATGTATTTTTGTGATTTTTATTATCTCTATGTAATTTATACTAAAATTCAATGAAGGGTATATAGCTTGGTATAATCTTTTTTTCCCTAAAAAAAAATTAAAATTCCCTTTTATAGCTTTTAAAACAGTCCACATATTGTTTTTAATAAAAATTATCCATGTCATTTATACTAAAAACTGAATTGGGCATATATAGCTTTAAAAAATCTAAAATTTCCTGAAAAAAATGAAAATAGATATATATAGCTTTTAAAAGAGACCAAATATTATTTGTAATTAAAATTTATATTTATGTAGTATTTTTATTATATCTATGTCAATTATGGCTTTTATAAATTTTAAATATCTATTTTTCCTGAAAAATTTGAAAATGGCCATATATAACTGTTAAAAGAGGCTGGATATTGTTTTTAATTAAGTATTATCAATTTATGGAGAATTTGTTATTTTTGCTATCTTCTGTAGTATTAGCAGATTAAATCCCAAATCTAATCTTTGATGTTAAATATATTAATTTATTCATTTTTTATCACAGATTGAGAACTAAATGACAGAAAAATGCTTTAAAGCAACTAACAATGCTAAGAGGTGCAAGGTAAAAGGTATGTTATCAAACACAAAAAGTTTTTCAAGTTGTAGTACACACCTGTATTTGAAAGTTGATTTCTGCACTTATTGATAGTAGAACTACTATCTGTGAATCTGTTCATATTGGTGTTCTTGGAATATTTGAAATAAGCATGTGTAAGCATATGTTCCCAATGATGATATATAAATAAATGAAATAATATACAAATAAGACTTTAATAAAAGTATGTGAAATCTGAATGATACTCTTGTTGTGGATTGTTTTCTTTTCTGCAGTTCTTCCCAATAGAAGTACTTTCAATGATTTTCCTCATCTATTTGCTGAAATATTTAAATTCTCTGTAATTGTTGATGATGATGCTATATGGATTTGAAACTTGAATGATGAACTTGATGGTGGAATGTTTGACCTTGAATGATTGCTTTTGATGAATGCTAAGATTGTTTTAGTTTTTCTGAGGACTATGAAATTTGATTATGATAGTGTTATGCTTGATATCTTATAGACCAACTTGCAGCAAAAAAATGGAGGGAAAATATAGTTTTAGCTCAATATGGTTCTCCATACTTTTCTTCACCTACTCCATCAGTAGTAGTCCACTAACTATGTACATATATGGATGATTGCTAATATGCCTTGTAAACATGGACAACAATTAATGCTGCACAGTCCTTTTATTTCTTCTCCATGTGTTGACTCATTGACTATAGTTTAATTTATAGTTGTGTTTTTTAATGTAACTATATCTTCTACTATCTGTGATATAATTTTATATTAATTATGAATTCTTGAAAGTATTTAATTATATCACTTATCTATTTATTTTAAAAATATATTATTTATTTAATTCAAAAAATATTTATAATACTCAAACATTCCACCATCAATATCTTATACGGTGTGTATCAATTAAACTTTTATACAGAAAAGAGGTCATAATTACATGGATTCCTTTTTTTTGTGATTATAGTAAAATCTTTATTGGTTGTAACTTTTAATATTTGTTGTTGGTTTTGTGTACATACGTTTGAGTTAATTACTTTTTACCAACTTACTAATGTAGTTGATGGGGAAAACATAAGTTAACTTCTTTTTTTTGTAGTGTTAATAATTATACCTAGAAAAAATGCAAATGCTTGGAGTTAAACAAAAAAGGTAAAAATAGCATTAGGATGTCCATAGACTGAATTACAATATTAATCCTCAAATCTTTCCACTTACATAAGCAAAATACTACATAATCAGATTTGAGGGAATAAGTTATAGAAGTTCGGACACTTCACTTGTACAAAAACATAAAGCCCAGTCAAGCTATAATTTGACAAAAACAAAAACACTTAAAAGACTTAAAAATCTTTCGTCTAATCTTTCTCCTTCTTGATCGAAACCTTGGTTGGCTTTGCTGCAGAATTGAGAACCTTGGTTGTCTTTCCTGCTTTAGCTGCAGAATTGAGAACCTTGGGTTTCTTTGGTGGTTTAGTTGCAGAAAATTCATCAAACAAACTCCTCTTTAGTGACCCATCATCAATCCACTCAATTCCAACGTCCACCATTGATTGAGAATCAATAGGAGTATTTTCAGTTGCCTTGGTTTGACTTTGATTAGCTATATCTTCACCCTCCTTAGGTGCACCTTCATCCAACTTATCTTCATCCAGTATATCCATCACAATGTTACTCTCCAGAATGCTAATGGAATCAGATTCTTGGCTGTCAAAGTTGTTGGTAACATATGCAGAAACAATATTAGGATCAGCTGTTAGTTTTGATACACTGTAAGAAACTTTGTACATCCTGTTGTCTGCAACTGGAACATTAATTTTGAACAAAAATTTCTTTCCTTTGAGGGCTTGGAGGATCTCTTTTGGCATATAATGACTATCAACCACCTATAGAGGAAATTTATGAAATCCATCAATATCATATAAGGCAATATCATATGAGTTGTACTTATTAATCAAAATATACCTCCGAGTTATCCATGTTGAGTTCTGCAGCAGTTTTTCCAACTACTTGCATACACTCTCTATCCCATAATATAAATGGTGAACTTCCTGTGTCATCTCCAACATGTATTATCAACTTATACTTGATATTTCCAGCTTGATCGTATCTGTTACACTTCTTACAGTAGAACCTTTGGTCTGCTATCATCATTTTCTTATGACACTTCTTGCACGATATGTAGAACCACCCCTCAGCCTCATCAATCTGAACTACATATCCACAGACCCAAAAGCAGCCACTCTATCCAAACAACACATTAAATCAATACTTTAGTAATAAAAATGTAAACTTAACTACTGAAGTTTAGATTATAAGATTCAATGATGTGATAACCTGAACTTCATCAGTTAGTTCTTGTATAGTTTTTAGAGAACTAACTCCAGTTGAAAGCTCTTCATTGATATTAGAGTTCGTTCCTTGTGAAGTGCTACTTATAATAGAAGTACTTAAGCTGGAATCAATAAGAAGTCTTTACAGCAAAAAAGTCCATTAGTTGTGATATTACATTTAAAATATATATATCTAAACATTTTACTCATATACCTTTGCTTGAATTCAGTAACTTCAGGTGCATCACTATTCAAAACAATTTTGGTCACATGGTAAGCATTAGAGACCTTAATCATTCTTGTTAAAAATTAAAATTAGAATAAACTTGGCAACTGAATGTGTGATTGATATATACAGAAACTTATTTCAGCCTATATGCATTATGTCCTACCATTTGTTGGATACTTACCTTGGAACACACTTGGCTTACACATCTGTAGGATAATGATATTAAGTTCTTCCTTTTGTTCATTAAGTTGGTTGATGCATTCATCGATATATTCCTCCCATAGTGAGCAGCAAAGTCTCTTCCCCCTTCATATCACGTGATACAATTTAATGGTCAGCTAAAATAATTGGAAAATATATAGAACAAAAAAGAGTGTACGTAAGTCTTTTTTTACTCAGTGTCTTCTAGAATCATATCCATAACACGTTTTTTAGATCCAGTAGTCACTTCCCTTGGCTCGCTTCTTTGCTTGAGTATTCCAATAACATCTGTGATACATTTATAACATGAGTTGTTAGCTATTACATTATAATATAAAGAACCAAAAGAAAATAAAAAAACTATAACTTACCAAAGGGTACAACATCTGCAATGTTCTCCATGGATAGAACCTCATCAAATGTTTTGAAAGAGTAAATGGACTTTGGAAAGTTTTCATTTTCATCTTCAGATTCCTTACGTACATGTGTTCCACCCATGATTGTGGCTTTATACTTGTGTGTTGTTGTTCTGTACTTCGAGGTATTGTGTGCAACAGCGAAGTTCTTTAAAGCATACAACAAACCTTCTTCAAACTTATCCTTGAATAAGTGTATTGATGAACGTGGAACTGTTGCTTGAAACCTTACACCCTGCAGGGATAAAAAAAGGCTTACACATGCACTTTTGTTCCTGTTTTTTACATATATATAATTATTTAGTACCTGTGTATCATGAAAAATGCACTCGAATGTAGCTACTTCATTTCTATTGTTTGATGAAGGGACACCATAGCAGCGAATTAGTCTGGCTTTAATAGCTGTTGAGGTATGTGTTGGTCGCAAATTGTTGAATACGAACCACATTGTCATTGTCGTGAGAGCAGCAACCTTGAAGCAGCCTTCAATCTGCAGATTCAAAGAATTCCGAAATGCTAAGTTAGTAAATGCTCCAAATTCATATTTAAAGTAAATGCAGATTTGTAATCATTGTATATATATATAATTATTTAGTACCTGTGTATCATGAAAAATGCACTCGAATGTAGCTACTTCATTTCTATTGTTTGATGAAGGGACACCATAGCAGCGAATTAGTCTGGCTTTAATAGCTGTTGAGGTATGTGTTGGTCGCAAATTGTTGAATACGAACCACATTGTCATTGTCGTGAGAGCAGCAACCTTGAAGCAGCCTTCAATCTGCAGATTCAAAGAATTCCGAAATGCTAAGTTAGTAAATGCTCCAAATTCATATTTAAAGTAAATGCAGATTTGTAATCATTGTATATATATGGATGAGAAAGCAGAACATGAAGTATTCTATATATAAATGCTCAAAACAGTATTGTTATGGAATGTAAATGTGTAAGCAGGAAAATTGAATTACCAATCTAGAGTTGTGAAATGTTGATTTTTTGTGAGAGATGAGTAGGAATGGGAGAGTAGTAAATGTAAATTGAATCTTGGTTATATAGATTATACTATACTTAAATGGCTCCAAAATGAAATATTTGAATTTGAAATGGTTTAGTGAGGATTGGCTCTGAAATTTAGGTGTAGTTGGTGAAAGAAGAATGGCTATGCTTACTTGTTTGACATACCATCATGTTCTAATTGGGCAGTCCTTTTGAATTTTTTTTTTATTTTTTCATGCATGCATGCATTGGAAACACATTTGGGCGGGACATTTGGGAGGGAATGATAGCTAGACAACTTTGTTTTAATATATAAGTATAGATGTGTGACACGTGGTTTTATGATCCTTGGCATACGATTAAGGTTCATTGGTACCCGGTCCAAATGTTCAAATTTTGGGGTTTAAATTTATTTATCGTTTTAAAAACGAATGCAAAATATTACGTGAAATGAATAGCTTAAGATATTACTACTTAAAACCCTAAAAAATATATTACAACTTATATATTTCTTTTGTGAAGATCTACTTATATCTTTCACATGGCATCAAATTCATAGTTTAGAGTTTTTGCCTCCGAGGTAGAAACTATTATTTCAAATTCATAATATAATAATTCAACTGCCACATATTCAATAAGTTCATTTGATTCTTGCTACACAATCAAATATACTAGTTCACTTGTGATCATCTATACATATATTAAGGCAAAATCATGAGGGTAAAAATGTAATTTAATATATCTGCACAAAAATGAGTTTATAATAGTTATCTGTCAAACAAAAAAGGTAAATAGGGCGTGTGGTGTAGCAGTCGAATTGTTGTTTAGAATAGTCTATACTACTGAGGTTCGAATCCCTCTGCTGTCACTTTGTTTTTTTGTTTATGTTATTTTAGTTTTTAACGTTTTATGATCTGCATTTCATATTATTTTCATGTAATCCTTAACTTTTCACATTTCTTTTTTTGGTATATTTTAGTTTTAAACGTTTAATGTAACTGAATTTTTTTCAAAAAATCATTTCACTTATTTTTTAGTTTTTTTAGTTTTACACTTCATTAAATTCATTAACTTCTCATATTTTTGTATTAACTTTTTTTTTTAGATTTTTGTATTAATTACTTGAATGTATACGTTTCAATTGTCATGTAACTGCAAATTATTCAAATCCTTAGCTTTTTAGATTTCTCTATTAACTTTCTAGGCATTTAATTTTTTGGACATAAGGAGATGATGGTTGTTGGGAATATATAATTTATGGTTGTGTAAATGCAAAAATAAATCATTATATACATATATACTGAAAAACATAGTTTATCTTGCAACGTCATAACTTAATACACACACACTTCTCTTAATTTTCAATCACCATAAAAAAGTTCATCAACTTAAAATTATGTCTCCAACATGAAAATTCAATCAATCCGACGAGTGCGAGTAGGCAATTGGACTGACTCAGAGAGTGGGATGTCTCGAGAAACCGACTCTCTGTGGGGAGACCACCAAAAGGATGTTCAATGGCAAAGGTGAGCAGAAGAAATATTATTTGAGAGTAGCGGCATAAAACCTAAAATTGAATTGTATATCTGTATCACTATTGGTTCATCAACAATATTCATTTTATATCCATTTAGTTATACTTATAATTGGGCGGTCTTCTTTTTTTTTTTTAAAAAAAAAAAAAAACTTCGGTTGCTAATAGATTGTTGCAATTTTTTATTTCCCCTCATATATTGTTGCAATTTTTTGAAATTGCTAATTGATAAAATTGTGGATAGACATTAATGATTTTGGCATAAATAATTTTTATTATTGTTATTGCTATTGCTATTCTAGCTCTATTTTAAATTAAACATTTAAAATAAATAATATAATTTTTTATACATGTCATATATTTTAAGGAACAAAATGTTCTTTAATTGGTGACAATTATAAATTGTTATTTATGAAATCACATTGTTTGAAATAGTCCAAATATTTGTAACGTATATTTTCATTTATTCTTAAAGTTTAAAGTTTTTCTTTTTCTTTGTACTAACTACATAAAATTTATTTTTTATCTTATAAATGAGCATATTGTTCTTGCAATTCTAAAAAATTGAAAACAACATATATATAATTTGAAAGGATAATAATATCACACATAGAATAAATAAATAAATTTGTGCATCGCACAAGAGATATACTAGTTATAAACAAATCTTAACCTCATGAATACTTCTATTTTCACATGATATATACATAGTACACGAACAAAATAATATTATCATTAACTTAATAAAAAATACTTATATAATATTTTAAGACGTAACACTATTTATTTTATAATACAAAATTTGCATTAAATCAATCCAATGTGGATATATAATGCTAGTTAGTGTGAACACTTTCAAAGAAAGAACGAAAAAAAAAATGTCACCATAGTCAAGAGTCTTGACGCTTCAACACGCTTTTCCCATTGACACCCCCACCCCAAAAAAAAAGGATATGAAAAAGGAAAAACCAAAAAAGAAGAAAGAATATGAAAAGAAAATAGGAAAAAAGAAGAAGTCAATCCGTTATCATGGTCGTTACTTGTTTAAAGTCTCTCTCTCTCTCTCTCTATATGCAGAGTCACAGTCTTCAGCTCCACCCACTGAGAAAAAACCCAAAAAGCAAAAACCAATCAATCAACAATTAAAAGGAAAAAAAGTAAGAAAATGAGAGAAAAATAATTTGTGGAAGATTAAGAGGCGTTCCCTTATTTGACCCGATATTCAACAGTAACAAAATTTTCACTAATAATAGTAACAATTATATGATTGTTAGATATCATTTCCCATAATCCTAGTCCACTCCCAAGTCTTCTTTCGCTCTAAGATCCAACCTTTCACACTTCCTAAGGTAATTTTTTTCTCTTTTTGTGATTTTATTGATTTTTTTTTTCTCCTGAGGTATATATATATATTTATGTAGTCTAGAGCTTTTCTGTTAGTTGTTTTTTGTTTTCTTAGATGGTTTTCGCTGCGGTGCTGTGAACAAATTAGCAGAAGGGCTTGATTTTTTTCCTTTTTCTGGAGGTGGGGTGCTTGTAGTTTAGGGGTTTCTTGATTGGGCAAAACACTTTTGTTTATAGTTTGGATTTTGTTCTGTTTTAGGTGTGTTAATTTCAAAGTTTGCATTTTTTAATCATTTGGATATGTGGGTTTATTTGCTTGTTGAAGTTATGATTTGAGTTAGATTTGGTAGATCTTTGTTATTTCCTTATATGATCCTATTATTTTCATGAAATGGAGAATTTTGAAGTTTTATCTGTTTGTATAGTTTGTTAATTTTAATGCTTGTATTTTGTCTGTACAGAATCTCTGTTGCTATTAATGTTTCTGCTGTCATATTTAGCACCTTACATTTGTTTTTATGTGTAATTGAATGTTAATATGTGATATGTCTCTATTACCATCTCAATTTGCCCTTGTAACCATTGTGATCCACCTAAAAAATGGTTTGTTGATGGTATCTGATTTTGCCTGTTTTCGTTTTGTGTTTCAGGAAGTGAACACTATGATTCTTGTTATGTGCCAGCAATCTTGATTTCTGAGCCATATTCCGTGTTGTAGTTGTTTGTTGACGAGTATGGTGTCCGAATTTAGGGCAGCCTTTGCTCTCATTAGTATCTTTGCTTGGTTGCTCTTGACTGGCCATTCCACCCCATCCGATATTGAGTGTCTCAAAGCTATAAAAAGTTCGTTGAAGGACCCGAACAACTACCTAGCATCATGGATTTTTGATAACAGTACCCAGAGGTCGATCTGCAAGTTTACTGGGATCGAGTGTTGGCATGAGGATGATAACAAGGTCATAAATATCCGGTTGTCGGACATGGGACTTAAGGGCGAGTTCCCACTAGGTATTGCAGGTTGTGCGTCCATGACAGGCCTTGATCTTTCTAGCAATAGCATCCATGGTAATATTCCGAATAATATCTCCAAGCTAATGGCCTACATAACTTCTCTTGATCTCTCCAATAACCAGTTTTCTGGAGAAATCCCTGCGGATCTTGCAAACTGCAGCTATCTGAATGTTCTTAAGCTCGACAACAACCAGTTGGCTGGCCAAATACCTCCACAGATCGGTCTACTCAACCGACTTAAGACATTTAGTGTGACGAAAAACCAATTAACCGGTCAAATTCCCAGTTTTATAAATAGCACTTTTCAAGCTGAGAGCTATGCCGGAAATCCAGGGCTGTGTGGTAAGCCTTTGTCTGCTTGTCGTGTTTCAACGAAATCTCATACTTCTGCAATTGTTGGAGGAGCAGTTGGTGGGGTGACTGTAACAGCTTTGGGTTTCGCTATTGGTATGTTCTTGTACCTGCGGAAAATGTCTCGGAAGAAGAAGGAAGAAGATCCTCTCGGTAACAAATGGGCCAGGGCTATCAAGGGAGCCAAACGCATCAAGGCAAGTACACTTGCTTCATATTCATTCATAATTTTGTCTCATTGCTAGCTTCTAGCAAGTTATTTTAATTTTCTCTTGTGCCGCCATCTTATTCAAGTTAAAATTGTTTCTGTTTTCAGCTATCAATGTTTGAGAAATCAGTTTCCAAAATGAGTTTGAAAGATCTCATGAAGGCAACTGGCGACTTCAGCAAAGAGAACATAATAGGATCGGGAAGAACGGGGACATTGTACAGGGCAGTTCTTGAAGACGGAACCTCTCTTATGGTAAAAAGATTGCAAGATACGAAAGACCCTGAGAAAGAGTTCATGTCCGAGATGAATACTTTAGGGAACATAAAACACCGTAACTTGGTCCCACTGCTCGGTTTCTGTCTGACTAAGAAGGAACGCCTCTTAGTCTATAAGCACTTCCCGAATGGTTCCCTTCATGACAAACTACATCCTGTGAACGAAGGTGCCAAAGTTTTGGATTGGCCTGTGCGTCTCAAAATAGGGATAAAGGCAGCAAAGGGTTTTGCGTATCTCCACCACAACTGCAATCCACGCATCATTCACCGGAATATCAGTTCACAATGCATTTTGCTTGATGCAGATTATGAGCCAAAGATATCTGATTTCGGGCTAGCTAGGCTTATGAACCCTATCGACACTCACTTGAGCACCTTTGTGAATGGAGAATTCGGAGATTTGGGCTATGTTGCACCCGAGTACGCTAGAACTCTGATGGCCACCCCAAAGGGGGACGTTTACAGTTTTGGAGTCGTTCTTCTGGAGTTGGTGACGGGAGAGAAAGCAACCTATGTATCTAAAGCCCCGGAAAGCTTCAGGGGAAGTCTAGTCGATTGGATCTCAGAACTGTCTGCCTCGTCTAAGCTTCACGACGCCATTGATCAATCCTTGGTCGGGAAAGGCTACGACAGTGAGCTTTTCCAGTTTCTTAAAGTTGCTTGTAACTGTGTGCTGCCAGGTAACCCCAAAGAAAGGCCTACCATGTTTGAAGTGTACCAGTTCCTTAGAGCCATCGGGCAACGTTATGATTTCACAACCGAAGACGACATCCTGATGCCGACAGATGCCGGGGATGTTCAGCTAGTCGAACTCATCGTTGCTCGAGATGATGTACGGAGGATTCAGTGAAAAGGTATCAAGATGCTGGACAGATCAATAATCCATATCTAGTATTATACGTTGTTGGTGTAATAGTTTTTTTGGTTTCTAATTTATATATATATATATATATATGTGTAAGTGTTGCTATATCTGTTTCTATGCAGAAAACTGCTTGAGCCTAATCAGTCATTTTACTGCTCAGTTGTGTATATAAATATGTTTAGTTTCGTAATTCTTGAGGTTCATGATCAATTTTCTCAGACTTTGATATTGAATCTGTAGTTTTTTGTTATGTCCGGGTTGTTTGTCGTGTTACATTTTGTTGGTGCGTCATATGAAATGAAATACGAGATTGAAATTTGTATTGATAAGGAAGTGTAAATACTAAATAGATGGTTGTAAATTACGCCGGCGGAAGATCCCAAGTCAAATGGGAGTTCATTTGTTTATTTAGATACTCGCACTCACTAATTAACTAGTTGGTTGGTGAACTATCTATCAATTTTAATTGAATTGAAGTTCTTAATTAATATTTCAAAACATTCTGGAAGTTCATTTGATTGCTTGTTTTTTAATTTATGGTAATCTTAAAAAAAATCTAAGCCAAAAGGCATCAAAGGTGCAAAGATATTAAGTCTTCAAATCCAAAACAAGAAGATTACAAAGCCATTAGAAAACGAGAATGTCCATTAAACCTCGTGAGTCGTTAGTAGTAAGTACTGACAGAAGCTGAAAATTTAGCTAAGGCGTCAACAAATCAAATTTGAATTTCTCAAAAGTTTTTTTTTTTTTGACAATCAAACTTCTCAAAGTTCATGATTTTTTTTTATAAAAATTTACAATATGAAATTTTACCAAAGTTCATAATTATTATATAATCTTCATGAGAAGGACTTCCGTGCACCAAGCCCTATTTGTGACTATATGCGACAAGCGCATGGCACCCACGCGTGGCGCGTGGGCGTCCCGCGCCTGTTGTAGAGGCCTCATTTCCGAAAAGGCCCAAAACTTAGGCCCAGATTCATTCGAGGTCGGGAGGTCCAAGGTTCGATAGCCGAAGTCGGGGGTCGAAAGGCCTAAAGAAGAAGTCGAGGTTAGGCGTGATTCGAATTAGGCAGCCAGATCAAAATTCCGTTGCGGATAAGATGAAGACTCGTTCAAAACCCTGAAAAGGATAAGAGGATATCCCCAAAATATCGGAAAAGGAGTTGGGGACTCTCTATAAATATTTCTGTATGAAGCATTCCCAGGGACATGGAAAAAACGACTCTTGCAAATCATATAGCATAAACTGGATCCGATTGATCAACCCTATTACGTTATTTTATTTATTTTATTTAGTTCATCCGTCTTTTTATTTTTCGATTGTAATTTCAGCGTCAGAGTACGTTCGATCGTCAACCCCCCGACCCGACGGTCCTTCAGCTTCACAAATTTCTTTGTCTTGTTGGTCGTCGGAGCCCGAATGTATGATCAATTGTAGAATTTTGACCTCTACACCTGTCAGTTTTTTTTTTGGCGAATTTTTGCTTTTTTCGATTTTTTTGTTTGTTCCTTTTATTTTGTTCCCCAAAATTTATATCCTAAAATAACATTAGTGAACCCTCAAATTCAAATAAATTGGTCCTGGTGGGAATGGCCAAGTGGTGGAGTGAGGTTGCTCGGAGGCCAAAGGTCACGGGTTCGAACCTCCTAAATACCACAGGTCAAAATTCAAATAAATTGATTTAATTTGTTTGAAATGAATATGAATTTATATCCTAAAATAGAATTAATAAACCCTAAAAAAAACACAAAATAAACTCGGATCCTCTATTCCAGACTTTGGTGTTCCAATTCGTATTCCACGATCAAATTTATGATGTTTTCTTCCATTTGTTTCATCAATTTTAATTTATTATGTTTTAGTTTAATTTCATGATTGTTTTTAGGGTTCACCCCCCACCCAATTAGGGTTTATAATCATTTTTTAATATTTAATTTTCAAAGAAATGATTATTATGGTTGATTATTTTAAAAATATGATTTATAATTTTTAAAATTTTAATTTTTTGTTGATAGATGTGACTAGGTCGATTATGTTATAATTAATTTTTATTTTTATAATATCTATTATTAAACTTGTTAAATCGATCGTGGAATACGAGTTGAGCACCAAATCTGGAATAGAGGATCTCATCCCCTAAAAATCCCCCTAAAACCCTTAAAAACACAAAATAAACCCCCCCCCCCCCGCCCAAACCTAATAACTTCCTAAAAGACACTACTAGAAAACACAAAATAACCCCCCCTAAATCCTAAAAAACACAAAATAAATTCCTAAAAGACACTACTAGACGTTTTACTTTTTAATGATGCAGATGATACTTTTCAAATTAAATTTAAGTGATATTTTTTAGTGTTATAGTTGATACTGATTTTCTTTTAATTTTTTGAGGGTAGACCTAGTTAATGCGGATTGACCCGCGATTTGACTATATCCTTCTGAAATAAGCCTTATTTATATGCCAAATAATACGTTATTTATATAATATAGCTCACCTTAAATTATCCCCAATCAGGGAAAACAAGACAGTTTGTTTCTCCAAAATTTAATTCAATTGAGTACGCTGTGAAAATCACAAAAATGAAAGGAAAGAAAAATTACGTAGATTTAAAATTAAATTTTTTTAAAGTTAAATTAAAAAGAGAAGGTATTCGGTGCATCACTGCTATTTCAGACGGCACGTAAGGCCCACGCGCCCGTCTATTTTTTTTTCTGGCCTTTTTTTTCTTTTTCTTTTTCTTTTTTCCATTTTTCTGGCAGTGTTGTTTACTTTTTTTATCAATTTTATTTGTTTTCCAAAAATATATACCCTAAAAAAAATATTAGTGAACCCTAAAATTAAAATAAATTGATTTAATTTATTTGAAATGAGTATTAAATAGAATTAAGAAACCCTAAAAAATACAAAATAAACCCCTAAAACCACCCCCCCCTCCCAAAAAAACCCTAAAAAACACAAAATAAACCCTTAAAAACACCCCCAAAAAATCCTAAGAAACACAAAATAAACCCCTAAAAAATCCCTAAAAAACACAAAATATACCCTAAAAACCCCCCCTAAAAAAACTAAAAAACCCCCTTAAAAACCATGAACCCTAAAAAAAACCCTAAAAAACATGAACCTTTAAAAAATCATGAACCCTAAAAAAACTCTAAACTATTAAGCTCTAAACATTAATTCGAATGGAAAAAATCACAATTTGAACTAAATAAACAAGTATAAAATAACTAGGTGACCTCTTACTGTTGATGCTGATTTAACCGTTTTTTTTACTTTTTTGCGGGTTGACCCGCGTTGACCCGGATCAAAACGCGGGCTTGACCGTGTTGACTGGATCAAAATGCGGGTTTGACCCGATCCATTTTAAATAACACTATTTACAACAAGTGCATGGAAGTGTTTGTCAATTAAAAAAGATTTTGAATTTATGTGATCGTTGATTAATGTGTCATAATCGTACCAAACAAAACCTAAACAAAAAGTGAAGACGATGTGATTCTTGTGAATTATTTTATAACCCGCTTTTCACACTGATATGGTAAATTGTTAACAAAAATGCCATTTCTTAATTAAATAAATTAAATCTGTCACTCAGTTTTCAAAATGAAGCCCACATTTTAGATCATTTAATTAGGGATGTGCTGTCAATTGTCATCCCGATTTTGGTCCAACCAATTAATTATTTTCTTATTTTTCGTTTTGGAATAAATTATTGCAATAATGTCGTTGAATCACAAAATTAGTTTCCTGAATTTTATATGACTATATAGAAAAATGTTGACGGAATTTAAATGCATAATTTCTTTGAGTTGCGGAACTCTTATTTTATATTTTTATAAATGTGAGAGAAACTTGTGGGGCATATGTTTTTATTTTATATATAAGTGACAATTTGATTGTGTTTTAAAATTTATATTTCCTCATCCGCGCAAAAAAAAAAAAAAAAAAAAAAAAAAAAAAAACCAATTGTAAATTAATTTATTTCATTCTATGTTTGATTTTTTTAATTGCAAAATGAATTATGTCATTTGCATTATGATTTGATCCGAACATGCGGTCAACATCTTCACGGCACGGGTAAGAATTAAATTTTTATGAACATTAAAGAAAATAATTAAATTTTAATTAACTAAAAAAAAAGGAAATGCAAGAAAAAGAACCCGATGTTTACAACAAACTTGCAAGGACAATTTTAATTTTAATACAAATAACATTACAATGACTCGAGATTAGATAAACTGAAGTGCTGAATAAATAAATAAACAAACACAAATATAATAACCTAAATATGAATTTTTCTTTAAGGGGGGAAAGGAAAAAGAAAATGAATACTATGCAGATCATCTGGTTATATCAGTGTATCCCAATCTTGAACTCCAATATTTTTTTTTTTATTTTTTTTTTTGAACTCCAATATTGGAGTGTTGCAGCTGCTCCATTAGGTCACGTGTCAAACACTCAAACCCCAATTCATATGAATTGGATAAACTGTCCCATTTAATTCTCAGATAAATCTTTTCCTCAATTCCTATTAATCTCTACAAAAATCCTAGTTTTCTCCCAACAATGGCCACCTCTCCGGCCTTCTACTCTTCAATTCTCAACCTCCCCAATTCAAAGATCTCAAACTCCGATCTGGGTTTCAACAAGATCCGATTCTGGGTCCAAAAGAATCAATCGTTCACTCCCGCAAACCCCATTTCGATCGCCGACAGCTGCCCCTCTTCGTCGGGTTCCTGCAATTCAGCTGCAATCTACAATTCCTTAACTCTCGATCACGACAGCATCAATGATGAGGAGGTGAAGAAGGCCGAGTCCAGAATCGGGTCAAGGTGCCTCTGAAGGTGTACCATGTGCCCAAGCTGCCCGAAATCGATTTGACGGGCAGGGTTGGTTTGTTGAAGCAGTACGTTGCGGTTTTTAAGGGGAAGAGGATCTCGGCGAACCTTCCGTACAAGGTGGAGTTCGTGGCGGAAGAGGTTAGTGGCCGCGACGGTAAGCCGGTGAAGTTCTCTGCGCATTTGAGGGAAGATGGGTTTGAGTTTCTCGACTGATTTTGATGTTTTCGATTTGTTTTCGATGTGATGTAATAATTTCGTGTTACAAGTTTTCTTACTTGTGTACCTCATTGTAGATAAGACAATGCACTCGTTATATTTATTTACTTTTACCTAAATGAATTGACTTTAAAGAAATTGTCGTTGCTTTGATGGGATTTTGTTTGCTCATGTTATGGTTTGCCTATGTAGATGAGAGATGCAATCTTACTGAATCTAATATTTGCTTGCCTGTAGGGGAAGAACCGCTAATAGAATTGACTTCATTGAAAGAATTTTTTGTGGTCATAAATGTTAGAAAACTATCATACATAAGTTATGTAGTTGGCTTCTAGCTATATCACAATCTCTTGATCCTATTTTCTAGATTCTCTGCTACTATTGTAAGTATCAGATTACGTTAAAGAAATAGACACTATGTCTCTGGCTTGTGACAGTTTTTCCTTAACACTTCTTTGGCATCTGAAATATTTGGTTACAGTGTTGATTTGAATGCTTTAGGCATTGGATTAAGTTAGTAGCCTTAAGGCTAAAACCTATCTGTATCTTCTGGTGCAAAGAATAGACTAAGATAATGGTTCTGGTGCAAAGAATAGCCTTAAGTCCTCTC
Source organism: Perilla frutescens (assembly GCA_026008535.1). NCBI lineage: Eukaryota > Viridiplantae > Streptophyta > Magnoliopsida > Lamiales > Lamiaceae > Perilla > Perilla frutescens. The sequence goes on along the minus strand of BRKX01000012.1, from coordinate 5,796,681 downwards.
TCCCTCTCTCTTCCTCTCGATCTCTGCTCTCCCTCTCTCGAACTGTCACACACACACACACACACGCAAACAAAGTAGTTAGATGTAGCTTCATTTTTAAACTTTAGGTTTATATATTGATTAGTTTCAAAGTAGGAACAAATTTGTTTGCTCACCTCCATGATCTGATGAGAATATGATGTATGTAATTTTTTTTAATGTATTTGATTCTTTGTTGCTGTTATGTATGTTGCAGCTTTTGATGTAAGATGATTGTTGAGATTGATCATTAGCATCATTTCTTGAATTTTTTATAAGTATGTAGTATGCAGATTAGCATCATCATTTATGCTGCAGTTTTCTTGGTTTATGATATTTACAGAATGGTAAGGTTGACCTATTGTATTTCTCTAACCAATGAGATCTATGAATTCATTGCTGCAAATGAAATGCAAACAATATATTTAGTGCAAAAGTGGATTAGCATTTACCTAACAAAGAGCAAAAGTCTTTCTTTTTCCTGTGACTAGCTTTGTGATGAGTTTTTCTTCACAGTAAGTTTGTTTGCTCAACTATATGGCTAATTTTACCAAAGTCTCAAAACTCTTCATACATTGTTGTACTTGCAATATTGTAACTAAAACTGAGTAAACATAATAGAGATCTGGGAAAGGTGGATTTACCGATGTTAGTCTCATCTAACGACGGAAAAGGTGGATTTACCAACGGACAATTTCGTTGCTAAATAGCTACTTTTTTGTAGTGTTTCAAGGTACGATTTCAAATTACTTCGCAGCAACATGCACGAAGTTAGCACTCCTACTCTAGTATTTCGAGGGAACAACAAATTAGACGTATCCGTATAATCAATGAACTCCTACCTTCACATATATGGCATCTCCAAATTGAAAAGGAATATCAGTTAAATACTTGTATGATGAAAATATGAAACATTTAGATGGAGAACAGAGCTGCCGTGCCATATAGAGCAAGAATTGTTGTGGTTTGAGGAGTTTAATTTCCAATTCTGCTATTTTGTGATAAGTGTCGTAACCTGAAAGCTCCCTTTGATGATAACAAGCCTTATTGTGTTCTTGCAGTCGAGCAGAAAAGAGCTGGTGGAAGACATCGAAGAACTAAAGAAGAAGATCGCTGGTACTGGATAGAGCTGATCATTCCTCGCCTGCTTGTTTTCTCGTCTCATTCTCTCGACCTCAGATTGACCGTTTTCTGTGAGTTCTGCAGAAGAGGCATCTGGTGTTTGTAATGTAGAATAGGCCCTCCCTTGTGTATTTTCCCTTCGTTTTGACAGATGCGAATAATGTCTCACTAATTCCACAAAACAGCTTTGCTTGTTGATTCTGATTGTGTTCATTGAATCCTATGTTATTAGAACAGGATGTGAACTCTCTTTAGATTTCTACTGAACACATCTAATCTCACGTCATTTATATAGTGTTTCACTTTTATAATTTATTTTACTAGTGCACACTAAATTTATATATAGATACATTTTTTTTCGACAAGAGAAAAGAAGCTGCTAATTCTGTACTTGTAATACTACTCATGAAAAGTAATTTTTTTTTTAGAACAATGAAAATTATTGTTATACACTTATATAGGGGCATATAAGGCCTTAATTATGCACGCAAGTGCTTCTCTTTATTCAATATTACCTAAATTTATATATTTTAGATTCAAGCCCATCTAGATATTGAAAGTGCATCATTTTTACTATACTATGGAATAGGAGTGTGTTTGATTAATAGGAAACAATGCCTTAGACTTAAATCTCAGAATCTAAATGAAGTATTCATATTTTTAGTGTAAATATTTTATTTCATAATGTCACATTTTTTAACAATATTGACATACTCGTATTTTAGTCCTAATCCAAGCATTATTTTGTATGTTTTTATCATGTTTTAGTATGTTTGATAATCGTTTAGGATAATATTAGTTGGTTTTTAAAATAAGTGTTGCTAACACCGTTACTTTAGAAAATGATGAGTGGTATTTTGGCACAATATTTTGAGGTTTAAATGAAGTTAATTGAAGAGTATTGCATGTGTTTTAACCTAAATTGTGCTCTTAACCTTTCTACTTGAGAGTTTTATTTCTTGTTTGAGTTTTGCAGAAAATTGTGGATGAATAAATGAATTTTTGAGTGATTCAATACTATGGGAAGATAGAGGATCTAATTGGGAGTACGATGCAAGTTGAATCACCTCAATCGGACAAGAAACAAGAGAGAACGAAGCAAAACCGTGAAAGGTATCGGAGCAGGACTGTAGGCGCGACCCGAGCCAGCCCAGCACCGCGACCGCCGCTCCGTGTCCACGGCTGATTTTCCACCACCTGCAATGCGACCCGAGCCAGCATCCTCCACCTGGGTCGCGCCTCCCAGCCCCGACGCGAGCCGCAGGGCGCGACCGACCCCGTGTCGCGCCCCTGTGTCACATTTTCGGGATTTTTAGTTTTTGCTTTATTTTTCACCCTATCTTCCCACACCTTGTATATATAGATACCTTAGCTCAAAAATGAGGTATTCAACTTGATATTTTTCCATTTTTAGAGAGAGAAAAAGTGTTTAGCTTTGGAGCTTGGAATCTTGAAGAACAAGAGCTATTTTGGAGATTTTAATACAAGTTTCCGGGTTTCATCTTACCTTGATCTATGCTTCTATTTTATGTTGTTTTGTTTGTTATTTTGAGTATGAATAGCTAAATTTCGTATCTAGGGTGTTGTGATTTGGTGATGGGTTTGTGAATTAAACATGGGTTATTGCTTAATCTTTCCCTTCTTTCTCATAAGTCATGATTTGATTGCTTCTATTCTTTGATTGACCATCTTAGGATAGAATTTGGTGTATAATTGAGTTCGAGAGAATCAATTGTGTATGGGTAAATGATTTATGATTTCAATTTTGCATTAGATCGAGAGATTAATGTTTAATTGATGTTTATTGATTGATTGTGCTTGATTAGATTAAATTGCAATTTAGCCCTAGAGATAGGGGAATTGAGTTTAATTGAAAGGTCTTAGTTGCTCGAGAGAGGGCTTCGACTAAATTTGGTATCAATTGTTGTTTGTGGAGATTATGCATAAATCCATTGTTTAATGAACAAGTTTTCACTAATGAACAATGTCCTAGAGCCATTTTTCCTCTTTGTGATCTTTATTAGGTTTTTACTCTTTTTTATTCCTCTTGTGTTGCTATCTTTGTTTATTATTGCGAATCTTGTTTTTCTAGTTAATTCCCCAACCAAATTTCGAATGGTTTTACTAGTAAAAATGTTCGATGTGATGGTACTTGTAGACTCGTTTATGCAATTAATTCCCCGTGTTCGACCCGGTCTCTTATGCTCCGTATGTTCACTTGCATAATTGAGATTTGGTTAATTAAAGCTTGTGTTGGTTAAATCATTGTGAAAGAAAAATCTCATCAAGTTTTTGGCGCCGTTGCCAGGGAATTATTTGTTTATTTTGAGTATATGCAATATCGTTTCAAGAATCATTTTGCTAGATTAAACGTGTTGTTTAATTTTGAACTTCAAACTTACTTTAAGCTGTTCACAGGTAGTGTATGCATACAAGGGCACGTGGTGACCCGTTGCTCGAGTTAGATACCGAGATTGAAGCCACGAGCCGTCATAACAACGCTAGAAGAAGACGCAGACATAGAATGACGGATAATCTACCACCTCCACCTCCCATCCAAGATCCATTGATTCTTCAAATGCAAAGACAGCTTGAGGAGATGAGAGGACAACTTCGGGCCCAAGAGGAAGCTAGGGCTCGAGTTGAGGAAGCCCCGATTAGAAACTTGTTTCAACCAGTGCTTAATGAGGGGGTTGTCAATGGGCCGGCTATACAAGCCAACAACTTCGAATTGAAACCGGCACTAATGGCTATGGTGTCCCAAAACCAGTTCGGTGGAACGTCACTTGAAGATCCGCACGAACATGTCCACCAATTTTTGGAGATCGCCCAAACGGTCAAGATTAATGGGGTGCCCGAGGATGCAATCCGTTTGAAGCTATTCTATTTCTCACTGCGGGAAAAAGCACGAACATGGTGGTTGAACCAACCACCCGGTTCATTCACCTTATGGAGTGACTTGCTTTCGAAATTCCTTCAGAAATTCTTTCCTCCTGGAAAGACATTGAAGTTAAAGGGAGAGATAACTCAATTCAAGCAAAGGGATGAAGAGTCATTGTGTGAAGCTTGTGAGCGGTTTAGAGAGATGCTTCGCAAATGTCCAGGCCACGGTTTTGGCACGGATCATCAAGTGTGTATTTTTTATGGCGGTTGCAAGTCCAGTGTTAGAAGTATTCTTGATGCATCGGTCGGAGAATCGTTATTAAACCGAGGACCCGAAGAAGCAGTCACAATCATTGAGAAGATGGCCTCCAACGCCTATCAATGGCCGGGGGAGCGGGAAAATGCGCAAATCTTGAAAAATGTGGAAACTACAAACAATGATGCCATAGCCCTTTTAGCCGCTCAGATGACTACTATGAACTCAAAAATAGAGGCTATGACATCACCAAGATTGGAGCCTTCAACCATGCCTAACTTGGAGGAAGCGAGCTTTGTTGGTCAAGATAACTATGAGGGTTACCAAAGGCCCTTCAATCAAGGTTTTAAGCCTCACTTTGGAGGACTACAAGGACAAGGTAGTAACCAATACCATCCAAGACTACCCCATCCGAATCTATCCTACTCTAACCCAAACAATCACATCCAACCACCTCCTGGATTTTCTGTCACCAATGGAGTCATAGATGAAGATAAGAAATCTAAAATGGACGAGTTCCTTATGGCTTTTATGAACAAGACAGAAAAGTACATGGATGAGACTCAGACTCATTTTGAAAAATTGGAGAATCATGTGGGAACCATCGGTACCCAAGTGAATATGCTAGAGAAACAAATGAGTCAGCTTGCTACATACATAGGGAATCAACACCAACAAGGAAAATTCCCAAGTAACACAACCATCAACCCAAAGGAGCAATGTAAGGCTATACATGTGTTGAGTGTTGAGGCAAGGAAGGATTTGGAGGTTTCTTGTGTAAATCTTGATGAAAGAAAAGTTGAAAAGGAATTGAAAACCAATGAAGGTGACCTCAGAGTGGAGAAGAAATTGAAGGAAAAAGCGTCAAATAAGTCGTCACCATCCCATTTACCTCCCATCCCTGTTGTTGTCCCTTATCCTGAAAGATTGCAAACGAATGAGCAAGAAGTACAATACAAGAAATTCTTGGAGGTATTTCGGAAAGTCCACATCAATTTTCCTCTTTTGAACCTACTGCAAAGAATGCCAAACTACACAGAAGTTTTTAAAGAAATGTTCGCAAAGAAGAAAAAGTTGGATGAGTTTGAAGTATTGAGTCTTACAGAGGAGTGTAGTGTTTTTCTTCAACATAAATTACCGCAGAAGCTACAAGATCCGGGGAGTTTTGTTATCCCATGGGAAATTGGCGAAAAATCGATTGGGGAAGCACTTTGTGATCTTGGTGCAAGTGTGAATCTTATGCCCCTATCTTTCTTCTATAAGCTAAAAGTCGGGAAGTTGAAGCTAACAAATATTAGCTTGCAATTAGCGGATCATAGCATTACTCAACCCAAGGGGATCATTGAGAATGTTCTTATGCGAGTTGATAAATTCATTTTTCCAGTTGATTTCTTGGTGTTGGATATGGAAGAGAATGAAGAAACACCACTCCTCTTGGGAAGACCATTTTTGAATACCGCAAGGGCCCTAATTGATATGGAGAAGGAAGAACTCACTCTTAGAGTTCATAAGTTGTCGGTCATGTATCATATAAAGAAGAGAAAAGAGGTTCCCAAAGAAGAAGGGCCCAGGGACCTAGAGGAGTGTAAGGTGATTCGAGAAATCAAATCAAGCAAGATGATTTGTCAAGAGAAGAGTGAAGAAGACATTCCCAAGGAATACTTTAGAATCTTCAACCCGAACTTGGGTGAAATACCTCGGAGAATTCAAAACGGAGCTTTGGTGTGGCGAAGGAAGCCACCAGATCTCATTGGTTGACAAATTGACCTATGGTATCCCGTCGAGCTAGCGACGTTAAACTTAGCACTTATTGGGAGGCAACCCAATTTCTTGTCTTCATTTTGTTTATTTTAGTTAGTTTTGGTGTGTTTCAATTTTATTTCATGTTATTTGGTTTTTGTTATGTTTTTCTTGTTTCTGTTTAGGTGTTTTAGTGTCTTGAATTGGAAAGTTTTGTTTGAGTTTAGCATGTTGGAGAGTGTTTGGAAGCATGAGGAAGGTTGAGCTTTATTTTAGGGGATTTCTATGCTTCATAAGAAAATTGTGGTATTAATGAGTGTGCATTGTTTCTCATGCCCCATTTTTGGTTATTTTGATTTATATAAGCTGACCCTTCTCTCTTTATGCATGCTCATGGTGATTTGAATGGGACTCCTTTATTTATAAATATTGACGTTGGTAGATGTGGGATTTTTGGTAATGGAGTGCCCTTTGGTTGATATTGTGAGAGATGTGTAGAGGTATAAAAAGGATGATGTTGGATTGTTGAAAGGCTTGAGATCCAATGCTTATGTGATTTTGTTAATAGCCTATGCCGATGGACCCTTTTTGCCTCTTTTTGGTTGTGTTAGAATGACGCCCCTCATTGTTTTTACAAGGTACTTGAGTGTTTGCTCCTCGAAATTTTGCAAAAACAATGGCAAGAGGGAGGGGTGGAAACCAAAGGAGAGTCCATGATGAATAAGAGTTGAGGAAGAGCAAGAGGAAGCACAAATGTATGAAGAGCAATCCGAGGAAGAAGCCTCGAAGCAAGAATGAGAGTCTGCCCCTCGATTTCGGTCCCACTATCTTTCCACTCAAACTTACCCTTTCCTTGGAAGGGAACAAGTTTGGGGGAGGGGGTGTAAAGTGGTGACCGATAATCGCCCTTTTTCTGCTTTTAGTGAACATTTTTATTTCAGTTTATTTGGATATTTGGATGACTGTTATTTAATTAGGATTTGATATTTGGATTTAGTATGTTATGTTGGTTTGTATGGATATATTTGATCTTTAGGATCATCTTTATTTCAATATTTGGGTTTGTAATAAATGCTTGGATTAGGCTTTAATCGTGTGTGGTAATTTTTTCCTGCTTGAGCTTGTGTTTGTCTTGCTTAATTTGGTGACGGAAACAGGGAAAGATAGATATGGAAATCATGCCGGGCCTATGATGATTTTTTTTATGTGATTGTGCAAAAATGTTGAAAAATGCATGCATGCGAAGAGTGTTAAGCCGAAATATCATGCGAGTCAAAATCGTGGAAACTTGACTTGATTTCTAGCCACTTGTGAGATTTGGGCCTATTTTGTTCTTTCATGTGTGATTCGTCAATGATATTTGCATCTCTAGAACTTGCTTCATAACTTTCATGTATTCTATATGTGCTTAGAACTTGAAGATGACCTAAGGCGGTTTTTATCGAAAATTTTGAGCCTTATTTATTCATTCCTTTGAAATTTATCCTTGTTAGCCCCGTTGAGCCTTTGGTGATTGATTTTTGTTGAATAGCCCGGGGTAGAGGGAATTTAAGGAATGAAGGAATTGTTATTTCAAAAATCGTGGGTAGCAAAATTCGGATAGAAAGAAAAAAAAATTGTGAAACATGTTTTAAAGCCTAGAAATGTGAAGTTCAAAGCCTTCCCCTTGAAATGAAAAAAAATGGGAATCATTAGAGTCGTGATGTTGAATTAAATTGAAAAAATGAATTTAATGCCGACTTTAGTTCCTTGTGGAAGAATGTGAACCAATGTTTTACGAAAAGTGAATTAGAAGAAAAAGAGAAGGCTAAGGATTATCCATCTTTTGCTTAAGCTTGCTTATTTTGTATGGCATGGTTGGAAGAGAACTTTCGATTTTAGTAGGATTGGGATGCTAGTAGGTTATGGAAAAGGGCTTGAAGTCACTTTTACCTAAAATTTCCTTACCCGTCCAAAGAGCCGAGCGCTACAACTCTAAAGACCTATGAGATTCTTGTTTAGAGCACATTGGTGAATCATGTTGAGTTATTTTGCAAGCCTATGGTGGTATGCCTTTATTACTTGATGTTGAGTGAAAATATGTCACTTATCTCCATGTGTGAGGATCGGTGTGATAAGAATTGCCTTTCAAAGAGAGTGGTCATTTTCCTCATGATTTTGCTCTTATGATATGAAGCTTTGATCTCGTTCTTTGCATGAGGATTGTTGATTAAAGAAGCTGAGGCATTAGTGGCTATGTTTTTCCTTTTTGTCTTGATCTTCTCTTGTTCTTTCAAAATGCTTGTTTGAGGACAAACAAGAGTTCAAGTTTGGGGGAGTTGACATAATCGTATTTTAGTCCTAATCCGAGCATTATTTTGTATGTTTTTATCATGTTTTAGTATGTTTGATAATCGTTTAGGGTAATATTAGTTGGTTTTAAAATAAGTGTTGCTAACACTGTTACTTTAGAAAATGATGAGTGGTATTTTGGCATAATATTTTGAGGTTTAAATGAAGTTAATTGAAGAGTATTGCATGTGTTTTAACCTAAATTGTGCTCTTAACCTTTCTACTTGAGAGTTTTATTTCTTGTTTGAGTTTTGTAGAAAATTGTGGATGAATAAATGAGTTTTTGAGTGATTCAATACCATGGGAAGATAGAGGATCTAATTGGTAGTACGATGCAAGTTGAATCACCTCAATCGGACAAGAAACAAGAGAGAACGAAGTAAAACCGTGAAAGGTATCGGAGTAGGGCTGTAGGCGCGACCCGAGCCAGCCCAGCACCGCGATCGCCGCTCCGTGTCCGCGACTGATTTTCCACCACCTACAATATGACCCGAGCCAGCATCCTCCGCCCGGGTAGCGCCTCCCAGCCCCGACGCGAGCCGCAGGGCGCGACCGACCCCGTGTCGCGCCCCTGTGTCACATTTCCGGGATTTTTGGTTTTTACTTTATTTTTCATCCTATCTTCCCACACCTTGTATATATAGATACCTTAGCTCAAAAATGAGGTATTCAACTCGATATTTTTCCATTTTTAGAGAGAGAAAAAGTGTTTAGCTTTGGAGCTTGGAATCTTGAAGAACAAGAGCTATTTTGGAGATTTTAATACAAGTTTTCAGGTTTCATCTTACCTTGATCTATGCTTCTATTTTGTGTTGTTTTGTTTGTTATTTTGAATATGAATAGCTAAATTTCTTGGTATCTAGGGTGTTGTGATTTGGTGATGGGTTTGTGAATTAAACATGGGTTATTGCTTAATCTTCCCCTTCTTTCTCATAAATCATGATTTGATTGCTTCTATTCTTTGATTGGCCATCTTAGGATAGAATTTGGTGTATAATTGAGTTCGAGAGAATCAATTGTGCATGGGTAAATGATTTATGGTTTCAATTTTGCATTAGATCGAGATATTAATGTTTAACTGATGTTTATTAATTGATTGTGCTTGATTAGATTAAATTACAATTTAGCCCTAGAGATAGGGGAATTGAGTTTAATTGAAAGGTCTTAGTTGCTCGAGAGAGGGCTTCGACTAAATTTGGTATCAATTGTTGTTTGGGGAGAGTATGCATAAATTCATTGTTTAATGAACAAATTTTCACTAATGAACAATGTCCTAGAGCCATTTTTCCTCTTTGTGATCTTTATTAGGTTTTTACTCTCTTTTATTCTTCTTGTGTTGCTATCTTTGTTTATTATTGCGAATCTTGTTTTTCTAGTTAATTCCCCAACCAAATTTCGAATGGTTTTACTAGTAAAAATGTTCGATGTGATGGTACTTGTAGACTCGTTTATGCAATTAATTCCCCGTGTTCGACCCGGTCTCCTATGCTCCGTATGTTCACTTGCATAACTGAGATTTGGTTAATTAAAGCTTGTGTTGGTTAAATCGTTGTGAAAGAAAAATCTCATCAAATATGAAATGTGCATAACTGAAATTATAGACCTTGATAGAAAATATAGATAAAATTAGAACGATGTGCAAAAATAAGGAAAATAACAAAAAAACAACAACTTTAATATGAACTCAAATTAAGGATTAAATTTGCAATTATGAAATAACAAATTAAGTAATCAATACTTAATTTGTTTACTTCATTTCATTCATTAAAAAGAAAAAAGATTAAGCTCTTCCTCTTAAACTAACTTCCCATTCTTCAGTTTTTGCCTTCTTCTCCCTCTACCCCTCCCTCTTTTTTTTGCTTCCACTCTTCTACGAGGCGGCTTTCTATGTCATGCTTTGGTAAATTTGCCGCGCGAGGGCACGGTACCATGAAATTACAACTGCTATCGCCTTTGCGCACGCGATTACCGCAAACTCCGCATGTGAAGTAGCAAGAATCATCCTGAGCAATGATTTCGTGATAACGCTTATAATGCTCTTTCAAAGCTTCCGCACTGTTGAATTTGTGCGTTTTCCGGTTGTCCGTCGTGGGTGCACAAACACCGCACACATACCGGCCAACCTTGGCCTTTTCAATCAAGCTGCGTGAGGAATAGTTTGCATTCTGAAGAAGAAGAAGAAGAAGAAGAAGAAGAAGAAGAAATAATCAAAAATTGAAGAAGAAGGAAGGAAATCATAAATTAGAAATCAGAAATAGAGCATACTACCTGAAGAAATTTTTTCATTGAAACTCTGAAAGCTGCTCGACTCATCATCTTTAATTAGGGAGTAGAGATCGATCGTGTAGAGAGAGAAGTATGGACACCAGTCACTATTATATACGTATATATATAGCCATAGGTGTAGTAAAATTAATATAATCTTTTTTTTTAATCTAAAATTAAAAAAGTCCCCCATGTCTAATAAATAGTATAAAAATTTCCTCACTCAAGTCATGATAAAATTTGTCTAAGAAATAATTTTTTGTCATGTAAATATAATTATATGAAACACACCGAGAAGACAATTTTAACTTTTTTTTTTATTAAATATATGTAAATGATAGTAGTTTAGTCAATCTTTATTTCCAATTCGGGGCATCACTAGTCTCAATTCTAAATAATATGTGCACTCATTTTTTAGAAATAATTGTAGAGCTAGCTTTGCATGGCACGCAGAGGCAGAGCAGATATTCCCACGTAGTGGGCCCCACAAGATCTCAGATCAGTCCCTCACTCCACTTCATGTTTACTTTTTCATCTACAAACAACTAGTTCATTTTCACCTTTAGCTATTATATCCCCCCATTGTCTTGGTTCACATTTAATTTTCTATACAATATTTATTAAATTTCGATTTTATGTTTAAGTTTTAAAAATTACTAATTGAAGTTCAAGCATGTGTACGTACGTATTGTATGTATATTTATTCCATGAATTGAATTGATGAAGTTCAAGCCTGCATCATATCCATGTATAACTAGCTAGTGAAAATTGTAGTGTTTATTTATTTTTCATATATTGCTTAATTTTTTTATGTACAAACAATTTAATTTAATTGGTGGATGATCGATGATGTAAATGAAGTAATCTGAGTAATAATATTTCTTTAACTTCACTCACATGCGACATCACAACCATATACTATAATACAGTATATGCATCCATATATAAATTAATTTGGTCATCCTAGCTAGCTATTTTGATACCAAACTAGTATTCCACCTGTGCGTTGCACAGGATATCATATTTTAAAATTTTATAATATTGAGTAATTTAATATGATAAGAATAATTATATAATGAGACAATATATAATTGTTAAAATATTTATGTTTGGATACAACATTATGACAAAAATATGAATTCTAAAAATCACAATTTTTGGAGTACTTCTATTTTTTAGTAGGGGAAAGGGAGCACGGTAGATCTTGAACTCAGGAAATCCTTGCCTATCCGGTAAGTGACATATCTACCACAATAGACCTAATGTGACACCCTCATCTATCACAATAAACCTAATGAGAACATGTGGCAAAATTAACGTCTTTCTTTTACAAAAGTGGTCTCAACAATTTGGATGTCCACAATGGTTCTTGGAATATTTCTTTGTACATATACCATATTGTTAATTAATTTACAATTGAAAACATCATTGTCAAATTGTACAAATTATACAAAATTTTATAGTATCTATATTCTATAGGCAAAATGCATAGTTGAGTCCCTAATTTTTTTTAATTGAATCATTGTACCTTGTTGTCCTTAAGGCTCGAAATTTCTTCATGATATTCAAGAACTTGCCACTTTAAAGGGCCCAATTCTAAAAATTTTAAAAGTACATAGATCGAAATATATTTTTTGGGCAAATATGAACTTAAGTCCTAAAGTTTGGTCATTTTCTAAAAATATCATACACTTAAAAAAATACCGAAAAATAACTATTTTTCAACTTTTTGCAAAAATGTCATCAGACCCATTTTTGGGGATGAATTGGTGAATGGTTATATTGGAGTCGGTCGTGTAAAATGAGATATAAAATATTTTGTTCACCTCAACAAAAACGATATTGTTTGGTAAATGATCTTAAAAAAAGTATAATTTGTGTTCTTCGATTTATTGTCAAGAAAAGGCCTATTCTTTTTCAATTTATTGCCCAATTTCTTATTTGATTGGTTGCCTAATTAGTTATTCCATTTCGCCACCGTCACTTGCTACAACCACCATGAATGGAGGAGCTACCACACCATATCTCATCATTGTCGTGTAAGACGACATACTCCTCAATTCACAAACCCTATCCATTCCGCAAGTTATAAGAGCTTTGTTTTGTGTCTCTCTCTCTCTCCCGCGTTCAAAACTTCAATTGTGGAAAGAGAGAATACGATTTTCTAAACTAAAATTGAACTCATTTTGTGTTTACTTTAATCATTTAATGTAAATATGTGTAACTTTTATTTGATTTAATTGTTAAGAATATTATGCATGAGGATGAAATGGATATTTAACAACCACATCATCTTTTGTTGAATGGAGTTTTAATGGTGTTAAATCTCGAAGATGGAGCCTTAAATTGATTTTTTTTTTTATCAATGAGGCATTGAATCGATGAAATCCATCTTTCGAGCTTTGGATTGATAATTTATATTCTTTTAGATACATATATAACGATACATTGGCATGAATTAATAGACCGAACTATTTTATTATTAAATTGTGTTCATGAGAATTTTCAACACTTGTTAATGTGTTTAAGCTTGATCAAATTAGAATTCTAATCCTTAATTATAAAAATAATATTTAACAATGTAAGAAAATGTAAGAAGATTTGTAATGATTATTTATAAAAAATATTTTTTTATGAACGGATTTATAGCTAATTAATTATGACACACATTAATTGTAAATTTGTAATGATTATTTATTGAAAAATATTAATTATTGATTTGCCTTTTTTTTAACCTATTTGCATTGTATTGGATTACACAATTTTGACTAAAAATGATTATTAATGAATTAATATGATATTTCCGTTTGTAGAAAGTGGTTTAGACTGCAAATGCCAATTAATATTTTTACTATAACTTTTTTTTATATATATTAAGATTAAGATTAAAATTAAGATATTATTTCATTTTATTTCTTATTAATTATACCTAATTAATATTATTAATTGAGCAAAATAATTATTAAAAAAATCTTGATTTGGTAATTAGGGTGGTTTGGGCATTAAAATTAAATTAATCTTTTACCTAGACTATCCTACTTGTAGATATAAGTAGGATATGATTAGAGTTTTTTTTTTTTTTTTGTAAAATTGCAATTAATTATTTTTATTATATAATTATATAATATGAGGCTATTCACAGTAAAACATAGATCATGAATAGATTCATCTAAAAATAACCAAAATCAACCATGATCCACCATCCAGTCAATCTCCAACTACATATTTAACAGTTGAAACAACACGACTAACACATCGTCTTAATTTTACAAACACAAGTTGTGTGTGTTAAAACAATTTTCATTAACAAAAATCTTGTAGTTTACTATAATTTGATCAAGAGATTAATATTATGTGAATGTGTGGTTATTTTCAATGATTGATATGAACTTCCAAGTACTCATCCCACAGACAATTAAGTGTAATTATATAGTTTATTGCCATTTTTTACAACTCAATGTTAAAGTTATGGTTATATATATTTTTTTATGTTAATTATGAACATATATATGGTGTATCCTTCAAGCTTTACAATGATACATGTTAACTATTTTTTTTTTAATAAATAAAAGATATACAATTTAATCTAAAAAAGGACTATATTAAATTGGACCATCTAGAATATATATTGGATTATATGATTTATTTTTTTCTTAATTTTTAATATATGTATGAAATAGTGCAAATAGATTAATGAAATTGACGAAAAAATATCATTAAAAAAATAAAAAAAAATGTTAAAAGCATAGAGTATTTATGGCTTTATTGGTCAAACTCCATTAATTTTCCTAAGATAACTAAAATAATACCCGACTAAATTTATATTGATAAGCTTAATTTATGACTATCTATATAATTATAAATTAAGAATTTGTTCAATAATAATTATTTTGACAATTTTCCATAATTAAGAATTTTGGTTTCTTGTAGTGCATGAACTTGTCAATGTTTAAAAAAAAGTATGTTACAAAATTTAACATCAATATAAGTTTTTAGTACACAATTTAAAAATCCAATTTTATACAAATTCATAAAACATATATTTTTTTCATTTAAACACCATTTCTCTATATTTTTTCATTTAAACAATATTCATAAATAAAATTAAAGTACCTAAAATCTAAATGTCTATATTTAGCAATAAATTTATATTACACGAAATATAAGCCTTTAAATGTATATATAAAATTTGTAGAACCTTTCTTTAATAGTTTAGAGTTTGTAATATTTAGTAAATTTGGAATGTGGTTTTTAATTATTAGAATTATGAATTAGTTTTATTATTCGTCAAATTTATACAATATTTGAAATGAATAATATCTCAAATAAATTTGAAGCATACCTTTAACATGCCTATGAATTCATAACGCCTTATATGAATTCTTATAAATATATATGCCAAACTTAAAAATGCACATATTTATATTTATATATATATATATATACGCATGTAATACACATACACATGTTTGATATAAATAAGTAACGTGTGTAAATTTTCAATAGACCTTAAATTTAAATTAATTTATAAAATTATGATCAATAACTAAAAAATTGTTTAAACTAAATAATAACTTGATAACTAATAACTTGATAATACTATTGAGTAAATAAATATTCAATAAACAAAAAATAAAAAGGACAGTGGAACTAAAACAAATAATAATAAATCTAACATTTTTTTCAAAAAAATAAACAAATAAATCTAGCATAATAAATGATTTAATCATAAGCCAAAACTATAAATGTATATTTACACGATATAGCTTAATAGATAAACAAAATTAAAAAAAATTACTAATCAATCTCAATTAATTAAATTTGGAGTACAATCATAATGATATTGCAAACTCGTGATATTTCTCCAAAAATAGGGGAAAAATGAAAAGTACATTAGAAAAAAGACAAAACCAGGCAAAACCACTAAACTCTAATGGTGCCGCTCTTTTACCCGGAATTTGCTAACTCTTCACTTTGTCATTCATAACTCAGACTCTCAGAATATCTCTCACCAAAATATTCTGAAAAAAGAAAAAGAAAAAGAAAACAAAAACATTAGGGCATCCATCAAGTTTTTTGGTGAGTTCTTCTTCAATTTGGATTCGTCGACATGGTCTAATTCTGGAATGCTAACATTTGGAATGAGGTGTGAAGGATGAAATATTTGATAAAATAGATGCAACTATATATAATAGAGCATGAAGTGGTAAATTTGGAATGATGATAGAAATAATTATTAATTATACAAATTTAAATGTGTTGATTGATTGATAATTTAAATATGATTCAATCTAGCTAATTATCTAACAATTCTCATTGATTGATAATTGAAAACGTGTTTTCATAGATTGAGAATATAAATATGAATGTGTTAAATAAAGCCCACAAAATTTTGGATTTTTTTTCCATTCCAACAACAAAATAAACATGTTGAATGAAAATATAGTATTTTAGAAAGAAAAAAAATGTATGATCGGCTCTTCTTCACAATTTTGTTCGTCCCATCTTTTTTGTCATTGCTCTTATTTCTCTTTTACGGTGTTACCAGGGAGCACGTCATTTGTCGATGCATCTTCTTTTTTAATTATAATGGAATGAAGTCAATACTTCACAAATCTGATAGTATGAAACATGACTATTAGAAATGCAAATATGCAAGCAAAAAATAGAATAGAATAGTGATACTTAAAAGAACAAAAACATATGAAGATATTTTTCGATAAAATAAAAACTGATGAGGGGATGTGATACGTACAAAATGGATTCCACCAACCTTTATATATAGTGAAAAAAAATTCATTAATTAATATATATTTTAGGGTTTTGATTTGAGGTGATTAAGTATATTGATTATATCTAATTAAGGTAAATGTGGAAATCAATTAATAAATAGTTAGGGGAATTTATGGGATTATTGAATTGATTTGGAAATATTTTAAATCCTAATATTAGTGCACCTAATTATGATAAATTATAAACTAATTTAGCCTTTTATGTATGCATGTAACACCTATGACTCTCGTTAGGTTTAGAATTAATTATTAATTGAATTGACCAAATTCAATACACAAATTAATTGATAATTGGTAATTTAATGTAATATTAATTAATTACATATTTCCAATTACGAAAATATGTTTTGAGTGGAAAAAATGGCTTTTTTTTAGGTATACTTATTTGTCTTTAAGATATTAAAATTAAAATTAAGAATAAGATTAAGATTATGAATTATCTAATTATTTAATTAATTAAGAATTATATATTTTCAGGAAATATTAATTAGTTTTTATATTTTATCTCATATATCTTATTATATTATATTAATGTACATATGCAACAACACACACACACGCATATGTTATATATATTAAGATATAGTATTATCTTAAGTAGTTTATATATTATGTCATATATATATATATATATCCTAGTATACATCTTATTAATTAATATAATCATAAAATGGTATTAAATAAAACCAAATTAAATTATTACATAAAAATAAATTTACTAAATTTAGTAAGTGGTTTTGGCGGGAAAAACTAAGTTTCTATTAAAGTCATAACTTCTTACTTTTATATATATAAAGATTAATTAATGTGGGGTGCAGTGGAAATTAATTATTTGATTATTAAATATATAGAAAATAAAATGGGAAAAAGTTACGTAGCTAGCCAAAAAACGTGATACGGAAACGGACTAAAATACCTTCCCGGCCCCTATACATTTAATTTATTATCTTAAAAAAATTAGATGATTTATATTGAAATTGAAATTAGAATGGAAGGAAATGAAATGATGGGACCACATACAATGCACTGCCACAGTGGTGGTGATTGGTGAAGGGGAGAAGGGGTGAATGGGCCCCACAAGATATCACTCTAGGCGGCGGACATATTATAACTACTTTTTCCAAACCGTTTTCTTTACCTGTTCATCATCTGCTCTGCAGATGCTAACAACAAGCATTTCATTTTTTTCTCTCCTCAAAATTATTTTCTTTATTTAATCACTTAGCTTCCATCGTCAACTCGAATCTTCTAGTATTAATTAAAACTCAACTCCAATTTAATTAATGGATCGAATTACATTATTTATTTTTAACAATACTATGTACTCCAATTTCTTAATTAATAATATATATATATATATATATAATTATCCTGTTTAATTTTTCAATAATTAATTAGGGTTCTAACTTCGACTGCCCACTTATGAGTTATAATTATTATATTCAACTTATAATGAATGCACATCATATATATATTCATTTAGGGAATTTGCTATGGCGAATAAATTAGATAGCTAGATTAGATTAATTATAAAAATAATATAGCTTAAAAATTATAATTAAAGATAATTAATCATCAAGTCAATTAATATGAGGAAAAAATGTAAAGTCAAATTAAACATGGCGTTCACGTACTTATAGTAGTAAATCTCAACCATCTTAGCTAATTAAGTGATTGTTAAGTAAAGAAGATATAAAATTAAAACTGTTATTGTAAATTAGAAACAAAATATAAATAAAGCAATATAAATACATGAGTTTTGATGATGATGATATCTTTTATTAACACATCCTTTTAGGAAATTTATAATTACAAAATGTCAACGTGATTTTTGAAGGAAATTTTGCAATTACAACGTTGAGGGCGAAATTTTTTTAACTACAACAATGCACACCTTTTTAAAGTAATATAAGAATTATATTATCCAAAAGAGTAGGAATTATATACATTAATTCCATGCACATTCAAATTTCAATAATATACAAATCACATTTTAGTAGAACTCCACCTATATGGAGATCACATTTTCTGCTATAGACCTAGCTAGGTCGTACATAATCTAAATGTTATGTTTCGAATTTTTTTTAACATTCTGCATATTAATGACGTACACAACATTTTGCATGGAATTGAACGAAGTAAAATTTATTAATTAATTTGATTATTTTAATTACGCATTCTATAGGGTATTTAATTTCCTCGTTATACCACTATATTAAATCGCAATATTCACATTTTTCCACAATGATTTAGTTCCAACTTGTGTGTGCCAACCATGTGCCAAACCTCAAAATTATTACCTTTTCTTTCATTTTTTTCTTCAATTTTAATTTATTTTGGTTTAGTATAACTTTACAAATTATTTAGGGTTTATAATTATTTTTTAATATTAAATTTTCATTTCTTAGTTAATATAAATGATTTTTGGATTGATTATTCCAAACTTAGGGTATATAATTTTTAAAAATTTCAATTTTTAGCAATAAATATTAATTATGATTAGTTATAATATAATAAATTTTATTTTTATAAAAAATATTATTAACAATATATAATTTTAATGTTGGCACACGGTTGACACACACAAGTTGGGACTAGAGGCCTGTACTCACGTTTATGGCCCTCGAATTCTCAAGGTTGGGTGAAATTGATGATCTCATCCCTAATCTAGGTTGGTGAAAGATTTATGGGGAATTATCAATCCAAGATTTTGAAAAATGTTTTATCTATCAATATAGAGCCTAAAAGATAAATTCTATTGATTCAATATTTGAAAAATACACGTGATTCCCAGTTTAAATTAAAGCTCTTTTGAATGTACGTATATTAATTTGTTTCATGGTATTATTCATTAATTTCACGCACATTCAAATTTCAATAATATATATTTTACAAATCTCATTTTAATAGAACTCCACTGTATGTGGAGTGTTGGCCCAATTTGCTCTTTCTCTTTCTGGCCCATCTGCCTGTCTCTTTCTTGTTTTTTTTTCTTTAAGCCCAACAGGCCCTAAACCCAGAAACCCTAACCCGACCCGCGGAACCCTTCTTATTATCTAACCTAACCCTAATTTTCTTTATTTACTTCCTAATCACCTCTACAAAAGCTGCGCCGTTTCCCTTTCTCCTTAAGCCTCATAGAAAACCCTAACCTAATCTTCTTCTCCGACTTACCTCTGTCCGTTCACCGGTGTCTTTGGCCAGAATCCTATCTGGGGATTCCTGTTTGGCCTGTGAGTAGTGACGGCAGGGTATTTTGTGAGTTGAAACCCTCCCGTGAGAGCTTCGAGCCTATCATCTCACCATCCCCTCTTGGTCTGGGTCTGACCTGTCGCCGGAGTTACTGTTGCCGCCGTCCCTGGGAGAATCTGAGCCCACCATTGCCCTTTGGGAATTTTTATCACAAATCTCTCCTTATTTTATCTATATATATATGTTACTGGTTTCTGCTGGTATTTATTTCTGTTTATACCTTGATCTCACCTTTACCTTGCCTCTGTCCCTGCAGATCTACACTTGATTTGGCTAGCCTGTGAAGATTCAACCCTAGATCCATTCGATCTAGCGTCTGAGGCTGCATCTTCAACAGAGAAAGCCTAGTTCTTGGCCATTGCTGCTTGAGCAGCAAGTGGGGTAGACCGCCGAGGTCGGGAAAACAAGCGGTGAACCCTAGCCAGGCCTGATACCCAACAGTGGTATCAGAGCCACGGTTGGACCTGGCCGGGGCACCCTCCTACCTACATCTACCTCACCCCACCGCCGGTAAGGGCCGCGCCGAGTCGCCCCCCTTGGGTCTGAGACAATTGGTAAGTCCGGTCTTCTCCTACCTGAGAAGACCGGCTCTGGTATAATTCTGAAACCCTAAAACTCCTAGTTGTGGTATCTGTCGATCCTGATTCCTATTTTTTACTTCCGCCCTAATTTTCTGTTTATCTCTTGGCATTCCAAGCCTTTCCCAAAACCTAGCTTACGGTCGGGACCGTCTGGATTCCCCTGTGGGTCTCCTCAAAGCGGGTTGCCCCGATAGGTTAGTTTGGTAAAGCGATTCACAGTTGAAAAGGGGGTTTCTGGGTTGCTTTTGGTGTTAATTTTTTTTTTTGCTGTTTTTGTTGCCCTGAGTAGTTTGCACTGTTTTCTGGTGTTTTTTTTATTACTGTTGTGGTGATTTCTGAAGGAATCTACCCTGAAAACTCTGCCCACAGAGTTACTGTGATAAAAGACTTAGTGTTCCTAAGTCTAGTTAGTGGCCTAGTAGGGTTTTGGGATTGACCTGAGTGAACCCCTGCTCCACAGATCAATCTGTGCTGAGAACTGGGATAGCCTCAGCTCTAGATTCCCCTTGTGCACCCTTCTTAGGGCCTGTGGAGAGTTTTCTCCTGTTCTGAAGTGTTTTGGTGGTTATCCTACTATTCTGGTGGTGAAATTTGGTTATCTTTGGTGTTTTTTTTTTGTGTTCCCTGTGTGATTTAAGGTGGATTTCTATTTTCTGGGTGTTTCTGTGAGATCTGGCATGATGAATAACTTGAATGTTGTGCCTTTTAATGGAAAAGATGATTTTGGTGATTGGCAGACTCGAGTTGAATGCATTTTAACAAAAGAAAATCTTCAAGATGCTATTTATGAAAAAATTGATGAAAAGGAAACTGATAAAACTCTCCTTAAATTGAATGTCAGTGCCAGAGCCACGATTTTGTTAAATTTAAACAGTTCTGTTGTGAGAAAAGTATCCCATCATAAATGTGCTAAAGATTTATGGGAAAATTTGACTTCTTTATATGTTGCTACCTCTGAAGAAGCTGCTTATTCATTACAAAATTAAATTATGAATTTTAAAATGGATCCTACAAAAGATGTTGACACTAATGTTGAGGAATTTTTAAAATTGTTAAAGGATCTGAAATTAGCTGGTGATGACACTTTGGAAAAATACTCTGCTCAAATTTTGCTTGGATCAATTCCTGAAACTTTTTCTAATGTGAAAACTGCTTTGAAATATGGTGGCTCTAAAGTCACTTGTGATATGATTGTTAGTTGCCTGAAAACCAAAGAAAATGAGATAAAGCAACTTAAATCTAAGTCTCTGCAGAATGACATTATGTATGTGAATAACAGAAATCATGAATTTAAAAAGCCTGGTGTGAACCCTGAGAATCCAAGTGTGTTGGTGGCTGAAAGACATAATAGAGAAATGAATATGAGGCAAAACCAGTATATGAATCAAAATTATGCTCATTCTTCTCATTCTTCTGATCCTATGTATAACTTTCCTGCTCATGCATCCAATCATGCTCCTAATCATGCTCATTTTCATAAACATGCTCATAATCATGGTCATATTGTTCCAAATCATGCTCCAAATCATGCCTATTACCCAAATTCAGATCAAAAATCAAGAAAAACATGTTGGAATTGTGGCAAGCCAGGTCATTTTTCAAATAGATGCAAGCTGCCTAAAAAGAACAAGGGTTACATGCATAATCATACCAATAATGTGATGCACTATGATTCTCATATGACTGATTTAAATCCTCATGATTATGGCCTGTCATCTCATGATCCTGAAACCCATAATATACATGAAAGTTTTGATGGTAGTGGAATTTATATGGTGCATGATGTGTATGATTTTCAATTTATCAATTATACCAATGCTATCTCCAAAAATGTGCATAACAATGAGTGGTTGATTGATTCTGGCTGCACATTTCATGTTACTCCTTTTAAGGACATGTTCTATAATTTAAACTTCATAAACTCTGGGCATGTTGCATTGGCTGATGGCCAAAACTATGAAATCCTTGGAAAGGGAGATGCATGCATTAGCTGGAAATCTCAATTGCAGAGCATTGTTGCCTTATCTTCTACTAAATCTGAATATATTGCTGCAACTGAGGCTGTAAAAGAAGCTATTTGGCTAAAGGGTGTCCTATCTGAGATTAAATATATTCATGATATACCATGCTTATATTCTGACAGCCAATCTGCTATTCAGCTGTGCAAAAACCCTGTTTTCCATGACAGGACAAAACATATTGATGTGCGGTTTCATTTCATTCGTGATGTTGTGGAAAAAGGAGAAATTCTTTTGGATAAAATCCCATCTGAGTACAATCCTGCAGACATGGGAACAAAAGTCCTACCTCTAGCAAAATTAGAAGCCTGTAAAAAGGCTCTAAACATGGTAACCTAAAGATCTGAAAAGGGTGGATCCCATGATCACTTCTGTGGGATCCTAATCAGCCCAAAAGGGCTTTCTCTCTCTCTGTCTCTCTCTCTCTTCCCCCTCTTTTCTTGGCTCTAGCTACATAAGTGCCCTTGACTGGGAAGGTCATAATCTGACTGGAGTCAGTGTACTCGGGGTTGGCCTCAAGTGGTGTGAGGCTGAGAATAGAGCGCATAGCTCTATATCTCTCGCTCTCTGATCTTATTTTTCCAAAAAATAAGTAATGAGAAAAAATAATGGCAATGATGAAAATCTCAAGTTCATGGCAGGTACCTCCATGGTGACAGAACAGACCAAATAGGGCCAAAGGTGGATATGTGGAGTATTGGCCCAATTTGCTCTTTCTCTTTCTGGCCCATCTGCCTGTCTCTTTCTTGTTTTTTTTTTCTTTAAGCCCAATAGGCCCTAAACCCAGAAACCCTAACCCGACCCGCGGAACCCTTCTTATTATCTAACCTAACCCTAATTTTCTTTATTTACTTCCTAATCACCTCTACAAAAGCTACGCCGTTTCCCTTTCTCCTTAAGCCTCACAGAAAACCCTAACCTAA